>CM027677.1:6571717-8044217 GCA_015731905.1 Salix dunnii | reverse complement strand
TATCCATCAGTGTGTCCAAACAACACATCATCTTATCACTATTCATTTTTTTCCTCAAAATTTTGCCTTTATCCTTTATAAAATTTGACAAAATATTCATGGAAATAATCCCCTCATTCTTGAATATAACTGGGTATGGTCAATTCTACTTGATTGACACTACACAAGCAATGGTTAAGCCCCAAAGTTGACAACCCTACTATAGCTTTCAAATTTAATAGCTTAGGACATTTATTTTGAGTCAATGGTTGGGATGTTTCTATATTGAACTAATAACTTAAATTTTATCCTAATAAAAATAAAATTGTCCTCTTCCACCAACTATAAATATAAGAGAAATCTATGGCCTGAGAGGAGAGAAATCAGAAACCAAAATTGTGAAGAAACTATTCAAAAACCCATATTGTTTTCCTCTTATTTTGGCAGTCACTTCAGCTTCTCATTTTCACCACCTCTTGTGATGTCAAAAACTCTATCAACCATCCAAAATCTTCCCTACAACACTGACAACAATTATGACCATCACTTGCCATTGGAAAGTCAAGGTAAACCCTCTATTTTTCAACCCAGAAGCAACACACCACCAATATTCACATAATACGTGAACATTGAATAGTGAATTAATTTACTTTGCATTGTTCACTTGCCTTTTTTTCCCTAGGGGCTAGACTAAACCCAGGGTGTAGTCCAAATTGAGTATTTGGGCTGAATCTAACCCAACCTAAAAAACAAAACAAAAAATCCAAAAAAAATAAATTTAAATTTCAAAATTTTTGTTTCATCAAATGTTTTTCCACCAATTTTTGTTCAATATTGGGTCGTAGGTCTATATTGAAGTACAAGGACTTGGTATAAAAAAATCTATTTATTCTCCATAATTTCCAAAAAATATAAAAAAAAATCTTATTTGAAAATATATTAAAAAATGTTCTTTCTTTTTATGCATACAGTTGAATCCTAAAAATTTTTAAGCATATTTTCACCAAAAAATGCATTTTTTTTCTCATGTTTTAAATGCAAAATATGTATCGTAATTAGTTTATGATTATTCGTTGGAGTTCGGCCAAAATATCAAAATATTTCATCCATTTTGTTCATTTTATTTAGTTGTGGACTTTAATATGTGGGGTGTAAGACTATATAGTAAAATACAGTCTTAGATATTAAAAATACAACAATGTATTGCTAAAATTCAAACCTTACAACGATTAAGTTTTTGATCTAATAAGATAAAGACTCCCTCACAAAGAGAGATCTACATCAAAACTTAAAAAAACCAATGAATATAAATATAAACTAGAAAAATAATCAAGTCATAATAAAGTTTATCTTAGGTAAAGTACACTAGTGGTAATGTGTCTTCCCTTGCAAAACAAGTCCATTGCCCGAACTCTCGTAGACCATTAGTTTTCCTAGTGACCTTAATATTAAGTGACGACTCCTGAAAACTATAATCATAATTTTATGATTATAGAAAACATTGTTTTTCATTCACTCCCTGTTTTCAGGGATGGCGTATAAAAAACGATCATCGCAACAATTCTTTTAAATATTTATTGCACAACCTACCTCATATAAGAAATTAGATCACTTATTAAAAAATTGATTCCATTTCCTTTATAATATATTTTGTAAGTGTATTTGTTTTAGTGAAACTTATTATTAGAGTGTAAGTGATATTATGATCACTTGGGTTTAAAATGTGAGCTTTTATACAAAAACCCATGTGTGTTATAATCTATCTCTATCAAAAAGATCATGTTAAGATATATAGGGATATTTAACACTGTGTTTTAATAGTATTTTTGAAAAAAAATAATTTTTATTTTATTTTTTACTTTAAATTAAAAATTTTGGGTGTTTTTAGATTATTTTCATGTGTTGATGTAAGAAATAATTTAAAAAAATAAAAAAAAATATCATTTTAATATATTTTTGAACAAAAAGCACTTTAAAAAACAACTTCAACTACACTCCCAAATAGACATATAATCTATCACTAAAATAAGTCATTGGCATAATAAAGGCCTAAACTTACCAAATACCATGTTTATAATGATTGTTTTGTTTAAGATCAAAATACTTTACTTTTAAAACATCTAATTCCTCTTAGGTATTTTGGGTATTTCACACAATATCTTTATTCATATTATTCTATTTATCAAAGCGTATGTATCAAAATTATCAATCCTTGTTTTGATTTATACTCTTTAACTATTAATCTAGCCTTAAAGGTTTTGTATATGTCTATCCATATTATATTCCCTTCTAAATACCTATTTGCAACCAATTAGTTTTTATTTTTAAGTTCAGTTGAGAATCAAATATATGTTTTTGAAAGAATAGAATTGGTTTTCTTATCAATTATCTCCTTTTAAAAATGTAAGTAGTATACACAAATGCCATTATTTTTAATATTTTTAGATTATTTTGATATACTAATGTCAAAAATAATTTTTAAAAAATAAAAAATATTATTTTAATATATTTTTAAATAATAAATATTTTTAAAAATAATGTAAATCACTCCAGGGTTGTTAATACCGTTTTGTTCTGGCCGGAACGTTCCATGCCGTTAAAAAATTGAGACAAAATAGCGTTGTTTTTTGTCTCGGTTTTAATTCATGCCTGTTCCGGAAATACCGACTAAATACCGATCGGAACGCCTCGGTATCATTCGGGTGTGCCATTTTGGCCTCAAAATCCTCCTTCTTTTCTTATTTTGAGATTCTGATTCAAAAAAAAATTATTAACCTGTGGTTGTTTTTCTAATTTTAAGATTATATTTGTTTGACTTTATATTTGTATTATATAATTTAAAGTTAATTTATTTTTAATTTTAATTATACTTGTTAAATTAATATTTTAATTTTTTTCATATATATGACAATATAACCCCGAAACAAAATAATAATATACTCTAAAAATAAAATATTCTGTACTGATAGAAAAACCAAAACAATGACCGGCATGATATAGAAAACTTTGAATCACAGTAGAAAAAAAATAAAAGAGGAGCAATGACTTGTCAAAGCATAAATTAGGCCCAACAATTGACTTCGAGCCGGCAGTGGCCGAACGTTCCTTGTTAGCTTGGGGCTCTGCTGCCTGTGAAGGAATAATTTTGGTTTTAGATTTTGTCTGAAAAATATAAAAATACAAAGCCAGCCTCAGGCAGATGCAAGTCTAAGATGAGATCGTTTAGTTAATCTCCCTCTGTCTTCTATTTTATTTTTATTCCCAGATGCCTTGGAAGATCAAATTCATCTCTATGTTGTTCTGGCGTTGAATGCCACTTTTCACAGAAATCAATTTGCTGTCAGGTAATTTATCAATTTGCTGCCCAAATTTCACCCTCAGCATGAACATAATATGTAATTGGGACTGTGGTCTTGTCGAACAAACATGAATTTGAAGTTCACGGATGTTGTTTGACTCGTCTAAAACCTTGAATATCTGTCGGATTTCGGAGACTGAGTATAATCAAGTTTAAACTAAGAACAGATGAATCATTATTCACTTTATATGTTTTCTAGATTGGGAATGATCTTCCCTGAATCTTAATCTTTATGTGAAACATCTAAATTCCCATAATCATGCAGACCATGGATCAGTTTTGCATTGGAATTTTGTGCCTCAAGTTATCGCAAGGTGTTTGGTATTTGATTGCCCTCTCATTTCTTTCATAATTCCCTGCAGTCATATTCATTTAATCTTTATCTGGGTTAGAAGGAAACTTTTATTGGCGTTTGGAGCTGCATACTTTTGTGAAGATTGAGATTACGCAAGTGTGCGTGTATTTAGCCAAATATGGCTTCTGATCTCCAAGGTCACTATATTCAACTGCTTCAAACATACTTAAATCTTTTATTTTAATCTGTT
Organism: Salix dunnii; assembly: GCA_015731905.1. NCBI lineage: Eukaryota > Viridiplantae > Streptophyta > Magnoliopsida > Malpighiales > Salicaceae > Salix > Salix dunnii. Next base: position 8,040,335 of record CM027677.1, on the reverse strand, counting down.
TTTCCTCTTTGTTGCAACTATAGGGATTGTTCTTTGTTGATATCCTGATACTATTCTTTTCTTGTGAGTTTACAGGTAAAGCTATTGTAATCATGGGTGTCAGTGGCGCTGGGAAATCGTAAGTTCTATCCTCATGTATCTTTTTGGTGTTGCCAGTTCGAAGAAATCATAAAAGCTTTGAATCTCAACCATAATGTTTACGTTTTCCCTTCATTTCATCTCATACATCCTTGAATTAAAATCCTCAGTATTGTCGTGTCCTCTGTTTCTTTGAATCAAACCGCAATCCTTATGCGAAAAGCAAGGAACAAAATGTCTAGGCTTCTAAGTCATACAGTTCCTTCCCTTCTGCATCTGAGATAGCTACATGTAAAGTGATATGATTTTGATTATAGGATACCAAGTTTTGGATTAAGGGACTGTAAACAATAGGATAATTTAGAGTTTAAGATGAGAAGATAATGGACTACTAGTCTCACACCAGTAGGTTCAACTATTCAAGGAATCGTTCCTCGTTAGAAAGCCTCACACTTTCAACAACATAAACCACACCGCTGAATTTGTTCATGACTTTATTGAATGACTTCTGGAAAACGAAGATATAAAGCTCAAGTAAGTTGCCAATTACCTAACCTGTATACTGGTAAATCAGAACCACCCAACACATTAATACAGATTGTTCAAGTGGATGCAAATAAAATAAAGTAAGACTTCAAAAAAAACCTTAAATGGACCCACAAAATAATAAAATTTGGAAATTGAGGCCGCTATTAAGAGTGTCTTGATAGATTGACGTGAACAGTAGCAACCCACCACCAAAAGAGACTAGCTTAACTCCCAAGTAGAACTAGCTTCACCATTATCTCACCAATTCAACGATTGATGCTTATAATAAATCTGTCCCTTTTGTAAAGCTTGAGCTGATTTCCATCATCTTTATTGGCTTGGTGAAACCTGATCTTGTCGAGTGATCAAATAGATATTGCTAGTACAAATCTGAATTTAACCATTCATTAATTCCCTGTTCATATCATATACTTTGTTCCTTGTTCTCTTGCATTTTATATACTTATGGACTTGGCATATATTTCATTTTCTTGAGCTTGTGCTGTAAAGTGTGAGATGGACTTGCATATGAGTCGAAATCATGAACTCTTGCTAAAACTACAAATCCACTGGAAAAATATCTCCCATTCTCCCGTACTTAACCTGTGCTTCAAAACCCTTTATTTAACCAAAAATACTTCTGTACTTCAACAGGACAATAGGTGAGCTTCTGGCCAAAGCTTTGGACTGTAGTTTTCTGGATGCTGATGATTTTCACCCTCAATCAAACAAAGGTACTCACTGCTTTTTTGTTATCCATTTATTAAACTTCTGTATGTGCTTGGATCCTATCACGACTTTTCTCCCCCATCACTACAGACAAAATGCATCAAGGAATACCTCTAACAGATGAAGACCGGATTCCATGGCTTGAAATCCTACAAGATGCTTTAAGGGAGAGCTTGATCAGTGGGAAAACTGTAGTGCTCAGCTGTTCTGCTCTGCAGAAACAATATCGAGAAATCCTTAGATCTGCAGACTGTAATTACCATCATGATGGAAGCTTTAACAGTGCAGTTAAGTTCGTGTTGCTGGATGCCAAGGCTGAGGTGCTTGCGGAGCGATTAGATAAAAGAGCTGCCGAAGGGAAGCATTTCATGCCGGCAAAGCTGTTGCAATCTCAGTTGGAGTTGCTTCAGATAGATGATTCTGAAGCAATATGTAAAGTTGATGCTACTCTAAACCCTCAAGCACTTGTAAATGCCATAAAAACTTTGATTTTCGGACCAGAAAAACCAATCGCATTATAAGTGCAGTGTGAATTCAAGATCAACCACTTCAAACTTGCTTAGAAACTTCATATTTAGTTCTATTAAATCAATGACAAGCTGCGGAACTGGCTCTGTGTCATTTGAATTTATATATTTTTCGGCTTCATGGGCATTTTTATGATTCTACTCCATGATTGATACCTTGCAAGGAGATGGTGAGATGATGAAACTGCAACTCAAACGAAATTTTGAACAAAAGGCAAAGGAACAAGCCTGTTGAGTAGGAGCTGTTAGAAGCTGCCATGAGACTCAAGGGGCCACAGCTGTTTCCTCCTCTATCTCTGCAACGCTGTCTTGCCTGCTTGGAAGACAGACGTTGCTTCGTTGCGCTATTAGGAGATGTTTGTTTTCAGCAAATTAGGTTTTTTTTTTAAAAATTATTTTTTTTAAAAAGTAAATTGTTTTTTATTTTTATTTTTAGTAGTATCATGAATAATGAGTTCAAAAATAATTTTTTAATTTTTTTGAAGTTTATTTACAGATAAAAAAGTTGGAGGAAAAAATTAAAATACAAGGAGATGTTTGGGAGTGTTTATCGAAAGTGCTTATCGAAAGTGCTTATGAATTTTTTATTTTATTTTTTACTTTAAATAAAAAAAAATAGTGTTTTTAGATCATTTTGATGTGCTGATGTCAAAAATGATCTTTAAAAAATAAAAAATATATCATTTTGATATATTTTTAAACAAAAAGCACTTTCAAAAACAACCGCAGTTGCACTCCCAAACAGATCCTAAGATCAAATATGACAAATAAGAAAGTTGAAAGATTATGAAATTGAAAACAATACAATATCATAAATTATTTCAAGTAAAATAAATTAAAATACTAGAGACCAAATCTAATTGATAAAAATCCCAACTAAGAAAATAATAAAATAAAATAAAATAAAAATTAAAAGAGTAAAGATCAAAATTGATATAAAAGAATCAAATTCTAATGGATGAAATTGAAAGAGAGAGAAAAAGATTTTAAAACAAAATATAAAACAAAAAGAATTTAGGTGCTTAAATTGTCTTTATGTTTCAAAATCTAGAAAGTGAAACATTATATTAAAATTATATTAAATTAAATTAAAAAAAATGGCTGCTTTTGAATAGATGTAAGGTAACAAAAAAGAAATAGATTATAGTGAGTGGCTTTCATTTTTCTTAGGTCAATTAATTCTTTTAAAAAGCATGGCAACTTGTGCTATACAAACGTGTGGGAAAAGAATTGTTTCTACATTGCGGATCGAGACAAAGATGATGTTTGTTAGTATGATTGTGGTTTTTTTTTAAATAATATTTTTAAAAATTATTTTCTATATTAATATATTAAAATAATCTAAAAATAATAAAAAAAAATCATTTAAAAAAATCATTTTGAAATAAAAATAAATGCATTGTGTATAACACTATGGATTTATCTTCGCACCTCTCCATCCCCCAAGCTAAGGGAAATGTATATATGCTAGCGACGTAACACGGGGAAATGTCTATTTTATCACATGTCATTTGATTAAGAACAATAATATTTTTATCAACTAGGAGATCAAGATTCACAATATCAATCAACAAAGTCCTATACAAAACAATAGTCTTAAGATAAGAACACATAAGGATGTGTGTGAAATTATATTACAATTAAGATTATATACTCTTTATTTACCTTGGATAGTTTGTATAAGAATAAGTTTTTTTAATCATCTAATAGGTGATTAAATAGTACGAGCTTGGAGCTAAATGATTTATTCCTCACAAATCAATAGATTGGCATGCCATGGAAAGGGATTTTATAAACACAATAATCAAGCATAGTTTGTAATTAAAAATTAAAAACATAGTTTGTAAGTTAATAAAGGCATAGATGGATCAAAATTATTATTAAAAAGGAATCAATCAAACAAGGAAAGATCTTCTAAAGCTTTGGTTATAGTAAACCTACAAACTATCTAATTATTAGGGCTTTAATATATTGAACTAAAAACAAAAATTGTTTGCTCTAAAACATGGACATAGTAATCATTTCATACTTTATAAACTTCACAAACAATTCATTTTTGGTAAAAACAAAATATTTTTATTACTTTTTAGTTCATGAGGTGTTTAGAAGTGCTTTTAGAATATGTTTATAAAAAAAATTAAAAAAAATTATCTTTATTATTCGTTTTAAATTAAAAAATTTTGGTGTTTTAGAATATTTTAATGTGCTGATGTCAAAAATGATTTTTAAAAAATAAAAAAATATCATTTTAATACATTTCTAAATAAAAAACACTTTTTATAAAACAACCGCAATCACACTCCTAGACAAGAATTTAAAATGAGAGAAAGAAAGAGGGATTGTCATATTCCAGTGGTAAAGAGAGAATTACAGAAAAAAATTTCAATAAAATCAATTCTGATCACCAAAACTATCGATATTGGTGTAAATCGGTTCATGATGAGGAAGTTTTATTTAGGGTTTTTTTCACCTTGTAATTGCCTACAAAACAAGATCTAAACTTAGAAAGATATTTTCAATCTATTTAATTAGATACATTCATAAGCTTTTCGATTTACATTTATATTGTTTTGTAAAATCAAATGTCAAAAAATCTTTCATGTACAAATCTTTTGTTGGAAAACAAAAAAATCCAAACCTACAAATCCTAAAACTCAATCAAGTATAGAGAACCAGAATCACAGAGGCCTGCTTTCCATAAGGTAAAAATACATACAACCAGAATCATAGAGTCCCACTTTCCATAAGGTAAATGTATATACGAATAATTTGTGACGATCAACCCATTACACTACAACATATAAAGTTCAATATTACACCTCTGAAAGTAAAGGAAACAGGACGCCACCCCAAAAACACCACACTTCTCAACAACGCTCTGCTTTCAGGATGAACTTCGAAGCCAATACCTGCATATTTTCCAAGACATAGTAGCATTATAACACAGAAGGCGGGCTGAGGAATTACCAGTTAAGTGAACTGTCGTCTTATATATGTATCTTCATGTACAAAAACAGGTTGTTGAGTTTGCGGTCCGAACTGGGGCTGCCCCATGGCTATTCCACTTTGATTAGAAACAGGAGGATTCGACCATGGATCGCTACTCTCCTTGAGAGAATTTAAAATGAGATAACAGAGAATCCCAAGGGTCACGCTTGCAAAGGCCAAGACAGCACCACCTGCAAAAACCCCAGGTTTTACAACATAGCAATAGTAGTTGCCGAAGTACATTGTCTCTTCACCATGCTGATTGTTGAGGGCAGCACCACTCAACAAAAGAAGAAATGCTATGACAAATGTGAACCTGCATGTAGTGTCAATTCGGTCATTGTGAACAGAATATAGTTTCAAATTAAGCTCAAGTATAAATTTAACATAGAAGGTTTATGTGAGTTTGTGTATGCACATGCATGCATGGATATGCATGTTGGCCCATGGTCATTTCCCAACTAAACAAAAGATCTCCATTTTCAAGTGGTTCCCTTTTGCTATGCGGGTGTGTTTGCATGAGCATGCCCACTCTTCTGCATGTTTGGAGGATCTCAAACGTTCTAGTAAGGAATGCTTTTTTTGCCAATGCATGCAAGCCCCTTGAAGCCTAATGCATTGCTTGGGTTAAAAATAAGATCATGGATTTAAGTGTGGTGTTAACTTTTTATTCACAAAGAACCGGATTGAATTTGGTTGAGGGGAATTATGTAAATGTTAGTAATAATTTACAATTGGCGCTTGTTTGGCATTGCTGTGTCTTTAAAGCACAACTGTTTTTACCTGCTTTTCATCTAAAATCAGTGTTTGAATTAGGCCATCTTAGTTTTGAAATCAAAGCATGTGATATTTTTAAAAGGAAACTGCTTTATTTTTTAATCAAATAGGGTACCATTATGTTCTTAAGAAAAATATATAATATGCCAAGAGCTCTGCAGCAAATGGGAACCGTACTTGTATTATTATAATTTCAGCTTGCACCACAACACAGCACAGAGAAAAATAGCCAAAGCACACAGCACGGCACAAAAATACCAAGCTGCTCTTAGTGAAATTGAATTAATATAATTCACATAAATATCCTAAATAAACTTTTCTTTTTTTATCATTGCATTCAGTTTTACAAGGGACTAAAAAGTAAATTTATAGGTATACTCTGATCAAACTTTTTGGAGGTCAGTCTCACCACTCCCACAACTAATTTATGAAAATTGACCTCATAGAAAACTGACATCTAAGCATATTCAATCATTTAAACAAGAAAAATCACCTTCTAGACATGAGAATTGTCGATAGTTATGAATTGAATAGAATAATACACAATTCTTAGCTTTCCAAACAAATTATAAGGGGGTGTTTGGGAGTGCTTTTAAAAAATGCTTATGAAAAAATTTGATTTTTTTTTTCATTTTAATTTTTTTTTTTTTTTGTGTATGTTTTTATATCATTTTGATATGCTGATGTCAAAAATGATTTTTAAAAAATAAAAAAAAAATCATTTTAATGCATTTCTAAACGAAAATCACTTTCAAAAGCAACCGCAATCACACTCCCAAACAGGCCTTATAAGTTGATTAACAACTGATATAGTAATTGGTTTAGTTTCCTAGATTCAAGCATGAGGACTTGAAGAAAATGAGAATATGAAGGTCTTCAGTTATAAGCTGTCCTGTATCAGGATCATTTTAGGCCATTCAAAGAAGTCATCATGACTGGTAGCATAGAAAATTTTCAATTCAAAACATGCTGCAACATTGTAATATAAGACAATAAGATAATTACATACTTTACATGATTTGTACCATATTAGCATTAAATTTTCTGGAAAAAAAGTTTGAAATTCAATAACTATCATAGATTCATTGTGTCAATAATTTCATTATACAGAAATGGATCCGCTAACACAAGTATCCACATCACTCTGACTATTAGTATATTGCTAATGATTACTAGATCATCCTTTGAATATAATATCTTAATGTTTCATGAACTTCAAACTCCGGTTCAATTAGACCTTAATTAATCATTTCAACCATAATCTACATCAATAAAATATAAAAGCACAGATGGCTAAAAAAACAAATTAAATTATAGCAAAACCAAATCTCTCTAACATTCAGTACATTGTTACGGTTACTAAATCATCCTTCATGGCATTCAAAAACCAGGTCAATTTGGTCTCAATAAGTATTCTATATATGCTTTACATGATCTAAATCAATACAATATTAACACAAAGATAGGTTAAGAATAAGAAACAAATTAAATTATAGCAAAATTTATGATCCTGTGTATGGGTATATAAAACAGGGCTTTTTCCAATCATTATGAATAGTCTGCATATCATGATGTTTATCAATTCAAGAAGACACAACAGTGCATTTAGGTCTGAGAAATTTCAAGTAACATGCTCAACAAAGAGAGTGAAGTATGTTTTTTTATATATATATAAATAAAGGATGTTAAAAATATATGATATTATTAGAAGTGACCAACACCACTAAGCATTAAGTTGTTGATCCATTCACAGGAACTCGGGTGCTGGTAATGATCTAACATTTCAAGGACACATTTTAGCTCATTAGTATTACATCTAAAGCATCATAATAGGATAAGCTGCTAGAGGGGGGCTAAACACATTGGTAAAGAGCAAAAGATGTTGACAATGGAAGGAACAGTCAACTGTTAACCTCAATAACAGAATAAGTAAAGCTGAATTAGAGTTTTAAACACAAATGGCCATTGAGAATTACCAGCAAATAACAAAGCAGACAAAAGCTACTGTCCAATTTGAGTTTGAACTGTGCTGGCTTCTTTTGCAACAAACACACCCAGTTGCAACATTAATAATTACTTGAGCAATAGCAAGAGCCACAGCTGCAATCAAACCAAGACCCAGTGCTGGACTCCGAGGATAGGTACATTGTGTTTCAGATGTGAAATGAACCTCAGAGCCCTGCAGGAATAGAAAATGATTACATTAGAAAACATTCACAGTTGCAGTTGTATAACTCCATCAATTCCACGGAGTACAAAAGTAAAGATTCATGCTGAAAAAATGTGAGTTGTATCATGTTGTGGCAAACATAAAGGTCCTGAAGAACAGGAAAATCCACAAAAAGAATATAAAACTAAAATATCTATAGCAAAAGAGAATACAATTGGCACTCTAGAGCAGTAATTTCTGCAAACTGAATGATAGACATGGTTATTGTTGTTTCTGTTCACGTCAGATGGCAAATAAACTGAAAAATCTAGTTTTTTAGTCACAAACTCACAATTCAAGATTACCAACCACAATTAGCATTAGTTCCACATAATAATAAAAGAGATGTTGTATACAAACATGACATTGGAGATAAGGGAATTCACTACAATGAAACCCTGCAAGACTGGGATACAAAGGAATCATGTAGGTCCATCCTTGTTTATATCTGGCTGATAACTTAGACTTGGGAAGGAAACACAAAAGCAAACAGATCGATAACTAATGGAGACTGAAGATAGTAAGAGGAATCAAGGAGAAGGGGGGAGAAGGAATAGCATTATCCAGGAAAACTGTCTTGGTCAAGTAATATTTTCTCTCCCCTTTCATGATGCCAGTGTTTATTGTTATCAGCAAAAATTTCCATCTTCCTCTCAAATCATGGTTGTCATGTTATCATACTTAATAGTATAATCTACAACTACAGAACGTGATGTCTAAAAAAATTACCAACCACAAGCCACCCCACAAGTTAAAATAAATAAATGAAGTCAAAGTGTTAGTAAGTCCAGTATTCAAAGTCAATTCAGAAAGTATACAAAATCAAACAGTTTGATTTTACTTCTTTCATAGTAGCTAATCATTCAGCTGATTGAGCTGGTGGCGAGCAATGTCATTGCCACTGGAGTACGCAGAAGATGAATCAGAAACTGGCTTGTAATGAAGTAGTTGGGACCCCTGAATTATTTAATATATCACACCGCTCTAACAAAACTCAAAAGGAAGAGGGCACAGCTTCAAAGGCTCAAGCTCTGTGATTAGATGGGGGGGAAACCATGGTTTCGGTTTTGAGGAAAGAAAAGGGAGAAAAAACAAGGACTTGACTAGCCAGCAGCTTAAGGATTGACACACAAGTGGCCAGCACAAAATCAGAGGTGATTCTTTAAAACCAAACGAATAGATACAAAATTCAGTAACTGTGATTGAAAAATCAATATAAACACAGTCAAACTGTATGCATAAATAGAATTAAACAACACTATCCCAGCAGGAGTCCTGCAAGTTGAAAAAAAAAAAAACACTTTACCTTAATCCTGGTTGCTTCTGCAGCAAAACCTGTAGCCATTGATAATAGCCCCAACAGTCCCACAACACTGCATAACACCAGGGCCTTTCTTTTCATCTCTCTCCCTCCTCCTCTCTCTCTCTCTCTCACTCTCTCTCTCTCTACCCCCCTAAAGAGCCACCAAATAAAGATAAAGGGGCGTGCGTCTCTTCGTCAGAAGCGTAAAGTTGGTGGAGTTCTGTGGATCGTGCGTCTTCGGTGAAAGAACCGTGTGGTCGAAGTACGAAGTGTGGTCTTATATTGTATATAAAACTATATTGTAAGAAAATTGTTTCTTTTAGTTTGTAATTAAATTTTTAGTTTTATAAAATTAATTTTGACTATTGTTTTTTTAATATCAATTTGCCTTTAACTTAAGATTTGGGTGCTTAAATCAATGTTGGCATGAACTACTTCCACATGAAGGATTCCATCGTCACCTTTTATAATGCATGGTGAGAAACTTGAAAAGTTAAATGAATTAAATTTTAAGAGGTGACAATAGAAGATGATGTTTTATTTAGGATCTGGTTGATATTGCGGTTGCTGTTGTGATTGAGGTTAAAAAAAAATAGTTTTAAAAAAATATTTTTACTGCGGTTTAAAATAAATAGTGAAATGTTTGGTTAAAACTATGGTTGAGTTTGACATTGAAAAAAAATAATTTTATGTGTTTGATTACCAAGCTTTTCATATATATTGTTTTTTAAATATTTAATAATTATAATAATAAAATATAATTAATAATTCAAGTAAATTAGACACTTGTTTTTATTCTCCCATCAAACTACTTGTAATTTCATCCAAACTAAATCCATGCGTGAAGGCTTCTGCGATCCCGGAACAATCATAAAATATCATTTAAAATAAAATTAGAATTGCGAGACAAAAATTATATTGTGATATTCTTCTAATATATTTATTTATTGTAATTAATTTTTAAAATATTTTAATATTAAAAATATATTTTTTATAAAAAAAAATTATATATATAATAGCACGCCCCCCTCCCCCGAATTGTAACGCACGAAAAGCAACAATTTGCTGCTTTCCATGAAACTCCGTTTCAAACTTAAAAATAGATGGGGCCCATATACAAACTAGATTTTTTTACACTTACCAAACACACATTTGCACGTGCAAACTGCGTTTTCAATAAAATGCAATTTGCACCTCATAAACAAACGAGCACTTAACCATCTTGAACTAGGAAGTTCTTGTTAGGAGAAACATCAAAGCTATTAGATAATAAATTTTATCTCACCATTATAGTAATTATGAATGTGTGAAATTATAGTAACTTCATATGCAAGAACTATATCTTAAATGGATTGAACAACATAATGTATAATGTTTATGGTTCAATCAGTAGTGCAAAGTCACTATGAGAAGATTAGGAGAGAAAAAACAAGGCTGAAGATGTTGGTATTAAAAACAACTCATAGTTAGGAAAATGTTGGTTTCTAGATGGTCAATTTCAGAACTATGATAAGTCAAGTTTAATAGTTTAAGCTCATCTTGCATTATATTCATGCTAAAAAAATGGTTCTTAGTGAATCCTTTTATAATTATTGAAAAATCATCATCGTTCTAGAAAGACTTCAAGAACTACATGAAGCATAAGTGCAAGAAAATAAGAGTTCAAGATCTTATTTTGAGGTTGAGAATATATATATATATATATATATATATATATATATATATATATATATATATATATATATATATATATAAAGACAAATTGTTTAAAAAAGAGCCATTTTTTCCAATATATCCCTTAAAATAAGCATTATTGAGTAAATGATGATGTAAAGACCTGGTTATTTTATTTTATTTTTTTATACTCACACACATGGTACCGATACTCAACGAACCAGATCACCTCACATCAATAAAATACCATCTATACAATGAACATTTTATTTAAGTAAATCTTACATAAACACGTATTATTATAGTTGCATAATTAGAGATTAATCTTAAAAATATACATACATAGGCATGAGTTTATATTCCTATCCTACTAATAGGTTTTACAAATTTAAACAAAAGGGTCTGATAAACGTTATGCATTCAATACATTGATTCATACAAAATACATCGTAATTTAAAATGCATCTACATAATCCCTTGCAAAAGTAGGTTCTCGTGTATTGGGTTCCCTAGCCTCTCGTGGATATGACGTCCCTGCAGTAGTGCAAGACATTTAAGGGAATGCAATTACTTACTAAATATAATAATAATAATAATAATAATAATAATAATAATCATTAGTGACCAAATGACCTGGCAGTTAAATGAAGCGTCAACAATTATAATTTTTGCATATACTTATTGCAATTAACTTGTAATGTTTATAAAAACACCATTTTCTTTTTTAAGTAACCATAATCTTTACCCCGGCTATCTTCATAATGCATCAATTGCTAAGGTTAACCGTTCATTCCCTATGGTCCTTCTTTCTGGATGTCATTAGCCAAAGCTAATCATTCATTTATCTCGGCCATCCCATTTGGATGCCATTAGCCGAAGCTAATCAGTCATCTGTCCTGACCATCCCTTCGGATGCCATTAGCCGAAGCTAATCAATCATCTGTCTCGGCCATCCTTTCAGATGCTGTTAGCCGAAGCTAACCATTCATTTGTTCCCGGCTATCCCTTCGGATGCCATTAAAGCATTCGACAATCTAATATAAACTTTAACGTATTAGGATAATATTCATATTAAAACAATTTTTTATACATCGTATGAAAAGGAAATGTGCAAATCACCTACCTGCTCCACCTGTGGGCTGTTCCTGTCTTGATGATGGTCCAATCCCGACTGCACCGCCTGTGACATCAATGGTCATAAATCAACACATTTGCATTTTCGAATCACATTCGTCACTACACTTATTTCAAGTGTTCATATGTTCACATTCAAGTGTTCCACCTTTTACACCATCACCCAATGAAATTGTTACTAGCATTTAAGTCATCTCTGTATAGGCTTATGGCAAAAATCAGCAGCGAAACTGGTTCGCTGTAAGCTGCCACTTCGGCAGTGAAACTGGTTCGCGAAAACTGGTTCACGAGAACTGATTCGCGAAAACTGATTCGTTGCACGACAGAGTTTTGGCAGTGAATCATACTTCGCTGCAAAACACATCATTCCATAACAAATATATATCACATATGTTGGAACAACCTATCACCAATTTCCAGTAGATCACACACATTGAAACCATCAAATTTGGTATAAAATCCTTCAACAAATCCCAACCGAAACACACATAACTTTCCAACACAAACACACACAATTTCTGGTGGAAACACACACAATTTTCGGCGGAAACACACACACAAATTCCTAGCACAAACACACATAATTTCCAGTGGAACACATAAATTTCTAGCACAAACACACCCAATTTCCAGCAGAAACACACACACAAATTCCCAGCACAAACACACAAAATTTTCTAGCAGAAAACACATAAGATTTCCATTAAAAAACACACATTGAAAACCATCAAATTCAGCACCAAATCCTCCAACAAATCCCAACCGAAACACACATAACTTTCCAGCACAAACACACACAATTTACAAAGGAAACACACACAAATTCCCAGCACAAACACACAAAATTTTCCAGCAGAAAACACATAAGATTTCCATTAGAAAACTCACATTGAAAACCATCAAATTCAGCATCAAATCCTCCAACAAATCCCAACTGAAACACACATAACTTTCTAGCACAAACACACACAATTTCCATTTTATTCATTTTTCATTGTAATTGTTCTAAAGTTGGCCTCAAGTATTTCTATTTCCATGTTTCTTTTAGCTAATTTCAGTTTCCTTTACAACTAGTTTAGGTCTTGGGCATTAGGTCAAATTCCTTAGGGTTTTCTTCTTAGGTTTTAAGGAGAAGAGGAAGAAGTTTCATGACCCATACCTTTTGGATTTAACTAAATTTGAGGAAAAGTTGACACTTCTCTTTCTCTTCTCCTGTTGGTTTTTCTTCCTTCTTCTTTCCTCTCATGTTCTCTTCTTCTTCTTTTTCTTCTTCTTCTCTCCTTCAAGCAACCGTCCAAATCTTCTCTCACAATCTTAATTTTCCTTTCCTCACTCACTCACAAAACACTAACTACTGGTTGATTTCTGGTTGGTTTGAGGTTTACAAATGAGGGAAAAACGAGTTCTTTGTTGTTTTTGAAAAAGGATGAGTCATCCTCTCTCTCTCCTCCTTGTATTTATACTTCTCATGTAAGGTGGTGGGTTGTTTGGGATTGGTTTAGTTGTGTTCTTATTCTTATTTTGCCCTATCTAAAACCAGTTTTATCTAATCCCTCCCTCTCAGCTCCTTAAAGAATCGGCAGTGCAACTGATTCGCAAGAATGGATTCGTTGCCGATCACTAAAAGAAGTCAGAATGGCGCGAAACTCACCCAGTTGATGCGATTTGCTGTTTGCGGAAGAAGTCAGGGGCATAACTACTGATGTGCACCGGTTTTTGGCCAAATTCCATCGTTTCGGCCTCGAAATTGTTATTTTTGCCATTTTGGAAAAGTCTTGTTTAAACCATAACTCTTGATTTAAAGGTCCGAATCGAATTTCATCAATTAATGTTTACTCAGGGCTTATAGACCTATCATATTCTAAATTTATCTCAAATTTTCTATTTATGGTAAATTTATAGACTGTCATGGTATAGGTTCGGGTTTTGCTCTAAACACCATTGTAAAGCCTTTATTTGAATCATCTATCAATTACTCGGTAAAATTTTCTTGAATTTTTATGAGTTCATCTTGTTGCAATCTAATTACAGAATATTGACGTTGGTCGTATTCCTTTACACTTTTCTGTTGCATCACGAAATCGACAATGAAAACTAAGTTAACATTTAATATATATATATATATATATATATATATATATATATATTCTCGAGTGTTTACATTCTCCCCCCCTTTAATAAGAATTTCATCCTCGAAATTGTTTTTTTTTAAGGGGTTTCACAGTCCATACCTAGTATTTTGAATAAATTAGGGTACTTTTTCCTCATCTCATCCTCCCTCTCCAAAGTTTCCTCTTCAATTTGAGCATTTCACCATAAGACTCTGACGATGGGGATCTTTTTGTTCCGTAACTCCTTCTCACTCTTATCTAGTACCTTTGCGGGCCTCATTTCCAGTGTTAAGTCTTCATTTACTTCTACTGGAATCTAGGGTAGAACTCTAGTGGGATCCACATTAGCCTTCCTTAATAGGGAGACATGGAACACATCATGGACCTTAGCTAACTATGAGGGCAAATCCACTTTGTAAGCTACTAGTCCTACTCGTTGTAAGATTTTGAAAGGTCTGATGAAGCGGGGAGTTAATTTCCCTCTCAATCCAAACCGTAACATGTTTTTCCATGGGGCTACCTTCAGGTACACTTGATCCTCCGTACTAAACTCAAGGGGTCTTCTCCTCACATCAACATACTTCTTCTATCTATCCTATGCGGCTTTGATGCGATCCCTGATAATTCTCACTTTTTTTGTGGTTACTTGGACCAATTCCGCGCCATATAACTTCTGATCCCCCATTTCTTCCCAACACAAAGGCGTTCTGCACCTTCTACTGTACAAGGCTTCATATGGAGTCATCCCTATTGTGGCTTGGTGACTATTGTTATACGTGAATTCTACCAATGCCATGTGTTCCTCCTAGTTTCCTCCAAATTCTAGCACACAAGCCTGTAATAGGGCTTCCAAGACTTGGATGACCCTTTCTGATTGGCCATCCATTTAAGGGTAAAACGCAGTGCTCATATCCAATCTGGTCCCCAAGGCTTGTTTTATGCTCGGCCAAAGTCTAAAGGTGAATCTAGGATCTCGATCTAATACAATGGACACTGGAATCCTATGGAGCCGTACCACCTCATTTATGTAGATCTTGGCAAGCTTGTCCACCGAGTCGGTCATCTTTATAGGTAAGAATAGTGTGGATTTCATCAACTAATCTATGATGACCCATATCGCGTCATTTCCTTTCCTCCTTTTGGGAAATCCCGACACAAAATCCATGGTGATCATCGCCCACCTCCACTCTGGAATTTGTAATGGTTGTAATGGTCCTACAGGCCTTTGGTGTTCAACCTTGACTTGTTGACATATCCCACTCTTTAACACATACTCAGCTATTTCTCTTTTCATGTTAGGCCACCAATAGAAGAGTTTCAGGTCTCGATACATCTTAGTGCTGCTAGGAATTATGGAGAACTTGGACTCATGTGCTTCTTGTAAAACCATCCGTTTAATTGTTCCGTCATTAGGTATGTACAACCATTGTCCCATCATCAAGGATCCATCATTCGCTATTTGGAATTTCATTTCTACTCCAGCCTCCACGTTCCTCCTAATCTTAGAGCTAACCTTGTCCTGGAACTGGGCTTGTAGTATCTGTTCCCGATACGTTGGTCGCACCAATAGTTGGGCTACCAACCCACTTTCGGCATTAACGTCCAAATTTGCACCCATCTTTTTCAATTCCGCCAATGGCCGCTCCTTTCCCACTATTAACCCCTCTAGGGTGGCTTTATCTTTTTGATTGAGGACATCTGCCACCACGTTTGCTTTCCCCGGGTGATATTTTATGGTGCAATCATAATCCTTAATGAGCTCTATCCATCTTCTTTGTTGCATGTTCAACTCCTTTTGCGACATCAAATACTTCAGGCTCTTATGATCAGTAAAAATTTGGGTTCGAGACCCATACAAATAGTGTCTTCATATCCTCAAAGCAAATACTACAGCAACCAACTCCAGGTCATGCACCGGGTAATTCACCTCATGAGTCTTTAACTGTCTTGATGCATAGGCGATCACCTTCCCATGTTGCATCAGGACACATCCCAATCCTTTCCCCAAAGCATCACTATAAACCACAAAACCTTCGGTCTCCGAGGGAAGGGTTAACATTGGAGTAGTGGTGAGCCTCCTTTTCAATTCTTGGAAGCTTCTTTCATATTTTTCCGACCACATCCATTTCTTATTCTTCCTAGTTAGTTAGGTCAAAGGGGTTACAACCAGTGAAAAACCTTCGATAAACCTCCGATAGTATCCTGCAAGTCCCAAGAAGCTACGTATTTTGGTGACCGAAGTCGGTATTTCCCATTTCAAGACTGCTTTGATTTTTTAGGGTTCTACAAAAACACCTTCTACTGAAATGACATGTCCTAGAAACGTCACTCTCTTCAGCTAAAACTCATATTTACTCAGTTTCGCATATAATTGGTGATCTCTCAAGGTTTGTAAGATTTGCCTCAAGTGCACTTCGTGCTCCTCGAAAGATTTTGAGTACACCAGGATATCATCAATGAATACTACTACAAACTTATCAAGGTATTGTTGGAAAACCTAATTCATCAAGTCCATGAAGAAGGCTGGGGTGTTTGTCAACCCGAACGTTAGCACCAAAAACTCATAGTGTCCATAACGAGTTCTAAATATAGTCTTTGTTACGTCCGTCTCTTTAATCTTCATCTGACAGTACCCCAATCTCAGATCTATCTTTGAAAATACCCTTGCTCCCTTTAATTGATCGAACAAATCATCTATCCGAGGTAACGGATACTTGTTCTTCATTGTTATTCTATTCAACTATCGTTAATCAATACAAAGTCTATAGGTTCCATCTTTCTTTCTTACAAATAGGATCGGCGCTCCCCAAGGAGAATTACTGAGCCGTATGAACCCTTTGTCTAACAATTCTTGTAGTTGGATCTTTAACTCGTTCAGTTCTACCGGAGCCATCCGGTAAAGTTGTTGGGCTATGGGTGGGACTCAAGGAAAAGTGTCTACGGACACCTCTACTTCATACTCTAGGGGTAGTCCTGGTAATTCTTCGGGAAACACATCTGGGAATTCCCTCACCAAAGTAATATCCTTCAGTCATAAGCCTTCATCATCGGAGTTTAAGATGTATGCAAGGTATCCCATACATCCCTTTCTTAAGAATTTTTGGGCTGTTACCATCGATATTAAGGCAATCGGTTTGAACATTCTCTCTCCTTCAAAAATCATTCTCTCACCCTTTAGGGTTTGAAAAGTAACAGTTTTAGCATAACAATCTATTAGAGCCTTGTATTTATTCAACCAATTCATGCCTAGGATTATGTCAAAATCATGCAACTCTAAAGGAATCAAGTCTACTTTTGTTTCGCACCCAGATAGGCTAACCCCCACATTCAAATACACAATATCTATTTTAACCATGTTTCCTAATGGAGTTCCAATTAAAAATCCCTTCTCTACTATTTCTACTTTCTTTCTCAGTTTAGTGACAATTCTTTTATAAATGAATGAGTGTATGGCACCCGAATCAAACAACACATGCACATTAAAATCATTCAATAAGAGTGTACTTGCCACCACATCCGATGTAGCCCTGACCTCCTCTTGTGTCAAGTGAAAGACCCTTCCCGGGGTTCTATCATTCTGTGCTCTCAGTCTTCCTCGACTGGAGTTTGCTCCTGATTGAGAAGATCTCACTTGCCTATTCACGATGACAGACTGTTGGGGCTCTGACCAGGCTGTCTATAGCTTTGTACTTGTTCGGTGTTCCTTTTAGGGCAGTCCCTCTTGAAATGTCCTCTTCCACCACAATAATGACACCCTTGACTCAAATACTGGCAATTCCTCCACTTATGCCCTTCTCCTCTGCACACAAAGCATCGCCAGAGGTAAACTGAGCAGTCCCTAGGGTATTTTTGTCTACATTTTATACAAAAAAGGTAATCAACACCCTTGCGGTCACTTGTCCCCGTTGATGAGTTTTCCTTTTAGTGCGACTGTCCGATCATCACTCTCCCACTTGACTGTTGGTGGGGCGGAAACATCAAACTCCTCTTTTTCCTATACTGTTCAAACACTCCGCTTTTTCCCTTCTTCGAAAGTGGTGGTCTACCGCTGAAATAGTCTACATCTCTCTTTTTGCCTATACTCTGATGTCCCCCATGGCTTTCTCCAATGTAAGTCTCCAGAGCTTGGGCAACCTCAATTAATTCTCGCACCGATTTAAACCGTAATGCAACTAATCCTTGTCTCAAATCCTGTCGCAACCCATCTCTCAACTTCTCAATCATATGTTCCTCTGTCGGTACATAGTGTGGAGCGAACAATGAGAGATCATGAAACCTCCGTTCATACTCCAATACCAACATCTCCCCCTGCCTTAAAGCCAAGAACTCTTGTTTTTTCACCTTGCGATGGTATCTGAAATAAAACTGATTCTCAAACTTTGTCTTGAAATCACTCCAAGTTAGTATCTCGGTTGCACGCCTCAATTGAACCGTTTCCCACCATGTCATGTCCTTATCAGACAGTAGTTAGGTTGCACAATATACCCTCAAACCCTCGGGTACACTTATTTGAATCATGGTCTTTTCTACCTTCTTAATCCATCTTTTAGCTATCTCTGCATCATGCTCCCCCATAAACGGCTCACAGCTCATTTCCCTCATACTCTTAAATAGTCGTACCAGTGGCACCACGTTATCCGTGGTCATGCTAATCATATATGTTATTTATTTTGTATAATCAGAGTATCTAGCTAGCTTAAACGCACCATGATTAATCCTCAGATTCAATTTTTTTATAGCTTTTTCTTCTTTGATTATATATTTTTTTATTTTTTCCCATGAATTTTTTTTCTGATTATATTCTTTTAATTGTTTTTCTTTTTCCACTTATATATATGATCGAGGTGTCCGAGCTAGCTTAAAAGCACCACGATTAATCCTCGGATTCAATTTTTTTTATTTTTTTTATTTTTTCTTGATTATGTTTTTTTCTTGATTATGTTTTTTTTTTCATTTTTTTTCCATGATATATTTTTTTGCTGGTTAATTTTTTTTTCTGTTATTTTTTTTGTTTTTTATGATCTGGTATCCTAGCTAGCTTAAGCACGCCACAATTAATCCCCTTATTTAATTTTTTTTTACTTCCTATTACATTTTTCTTTTCTTTTTTTTTCATTTTTTTTCTTTGCTTTTTTATTTGTTTTTTTTCTAGCCTTTTTTTTGTTATTATTGTTTTTTCTATTTTAAAATAAAAAATTTAAAATTATCTTAGAATGACCGAAAAAATCAAGAGATCAAAACTAAAATAAGAAAATAAAAGAATAAAAATCAAAATGCAAAATTATTTGTTAAATCTAGATAAAAAAAATAAAATTTAATCCCTGCGGCGGAGCGTGGGTTTACTGCTCGTATATATCTAGATAAGGCTACTCAATTGACTTTTAAATTGGTGATTGACTGCTACATTATTTATTACCATATAATTAGCCGATATTTATAGATAATATTGATTATTCATAAATTATAATAATGTTTTTTTTATATATATATTTTTAAATTGGATTTCTTTGGATTTATTCATATGAACTCTAAATAGAGTTTAATGGCTACTTTATAGAGAGAGAATAGAGTTTTATCCTTGTGTTGTATTTATGCGACCAAACTATGTAAAGCTTAATGGATACATATTGCATTTTCATACCATATATTTTATATTCACTGTGATTATTCACCTAAGAAATTTTAAGAAAGGCCAAATAAAAAAAAATGTAATTGAAATAGATTTTTTATAAAAATTAAAAGCTTTAGAAATCTAGAAACAAAATAGATTTTGTTAATTTTTATATCAAATAAATTGAGCTTAATCAAAATTGATTAGTTTGATTGTTAAATTTAACCAAAACAATTAAAATTCAAACCGAACTGAAAATATAAACTTCTATTCTCACTATATTAAATAAATAAATAAAAATCAAATGAAGACAAAAACAACAAATCTAACAAACTTTTCTGTTGTGATCGATAAAATCCACCACCAACAAGCTCACATAAGTATAAGATAAGTAATAATAAAATCATGTAGGTGATTTAGTGATAAAAGATTGAGATTAAGAGGTTTGTTTCCCTGTTAATCTCAGGTTTGAGCCATATAGTTGCTAATATGATAACCACTAGAAATTTTCATGATCATTAACTTTAGGGTTCATGAGATTAGTCGAGGTGTACTCAAATTGACTTTGATATCCATGTTAATAAAAAAGTATAGAATAAATAAATTTATCTTTATATTTTAATTTTGTTCTAATACAACAACCTAATAAACACTGTGTTGTAATTAAATTTAAAAATTAATATTAAAATTTTGATATATTTAAATAATTTATCCATCAATTTATTATATAACTAGGGATTCTTCATGGTGAATTGTTACTTGAGGATTGGAATAACATATTTTATTTATGTTGAGCATATGTTTCTTTTTGTAACTATATTTAAAAATTAATTAAAATTATTTTTTAAAATATTTTTTATTTAAAAATATATTAAAATAATATATATTTTTATTTATAAAAAAATATTTTTCACATACCATATTAAAAAACTAAAATAAAATTTTAATTTTAATTTCTTTTAAAAAAACAATTCAATCAGCCAAGTTTGGTGTAATTATACTAGCACTAATATATTCTTATTAAAACTCCGAAATTAAATATACTTGGAAAATAATAATAATAATAATATGATGAGTTGTAACCTTTATATTGTTTGTTTTCTCTTTAATCATCTAATAAGTGATTCAGTGATATAAGTTTGAATTTAAAGGTTTGTTTTTTTATTATTTTAAATTCGAGTTATATAATTGTAAATAAAATAATAATTAAAAATTTATATAATTATTAATTTTAAAATCATTAAAGAAAAAATACCGTGTGTCGATTCCAATCCTGTCCAAACTCCCCTCCCAACAACACGTGCGTGTCTTCTTCGTTCTGGAAGCACGACGCCTTCCCTGTCTGACACTGCTAACTGTGGAGGAGAGACCCTAATTTGGAGAGAAAAATCATTCATCGAATTAAGAATGGCCAAATATCATTTTTCCTTACAACTACTCATCCTTTTTCAATTCTCGTCTATAATCTCAGCAATCAGGTAGGATAATTTCTTATGCCGGCTGATAAAGACGAGGGGAAGAAATCTCAGACCTCATAATTTTGTTGGCATTGTTATAGGAAGGATATTGGGCTACAACAAATCAGAAGTTGCAGGAATACAGTTCAAGGAAGATATCTGCTCTCTGATGATAATGGTCTGTCTGTTTCTCATCGATTTTTCCCATTCTATGAGTTCTTCGGTTAAGAAAGCTTGCTATCAATAAACTGAAGCAGACATACATTTCCTTTTTTTAGGGCATGTATGTGATGCTCTATCGGTGGATCCACAATCTCGTTGCTGCCCTGAAAACGGATCGAGATTTTCTTGTCAGTGAGTTGTTTTTTTCTTATTAATTCTTGTTTGTTTTGATGGAAATCAGAGAAAATTAAATAAGAAAAAGGGTGCTGATTAAAATTTATCATTGCAGGGGATGCAGCCTTGTTTCACAGTGTTGCAACTCCTATGAATTTTGTGTTTCGTGCTGCCTCCATCCTTCAAGGGTATTTCTTCTTCAATGCTTGTTTATTTGGGTTGGTGGGTAATGGGGTTGCTATTATCTTGTCATGTCATGATCTATTTGTTACTCCGCAGACACAAGAGGCACAAGTTCTCAGGGTCAAGATAGCCAAGCCTTCAACTGCAGGTAAACTTTTCTTTCTAGCCTTCCAACATTCTGATTTCTAGTCCGCCTATATTGTTAGCTTCCAATTGTTCATGCATCTCATACAATCAAACTTTAAATTCAATTCAATTTTTTGACTAAAACTGGATGATTGTATTTAGTCGACACAGCACTGAATATTTAGACTGACCTCTGTACCAACCCTTCTTCTGATTGTATTTTTCCGAGTCAGTCCATTTGCTATTCATGCCTGCAATTTGTTATGTTTTATGTAATTCAACAAACTGAATATTCCCTCTTATGAAATTTCAAATTTTATGCGACTATCATTTGATAATAGCTGGTGCTTACATTTCTTTTTAGCAGCAAGTTATACAAGTGTTTTTGATTTCTGTGCCGGGAGGTGCCGACATAATTCAGAGAGCGTGGTAAGTTGTCTTTTGACATATTTGATTTTTCTCAAGTTTTATCTTTATGTTGCATAGAATGATGGTGCTGCAATCATATTGAAATCATGAAGCCTGGAGTGACCAGATTTAGAAAAGATAACAATGAACATTGCATTGTTTGACAAAGTAAAACAATAGAGAAAACTCTTAGAAAACAAAACTTCAATATGGAATAGGAAAACATGCCAAGAGATTAGAATTGAACAATAATGAAAAATGAGTGGTTATACAAATAGTCTTTGATCTGAATGTGTCAAAACAATTTCCAAGGTCCTGATACCCATATCAAAACTGTCAATACCTTTTTGGATTATTTATTCCTATGAGATATATGTATGCGATTGTTGCCTATCCATTTTGATCAAATTCTAAAGTTGATGGGTGGAGAAGAAGACATAACCTTATGATTTCAAATTGACAGGAGTTACAAAAAATGCACTTATTCTCATGAAAAAAAATATTACATTTGTTTAAATAAACACACCAATGAAAATAACCGTTCTGCTAAAACAATTTGAAGATAAAAAGAACCAACAGAGAGATAGAAACTGTTTTGCGTGGTCATCTTATTTGACATTAGCAGTGCAACAGAACTATAAAATATTTGTAAAGTCAAAATGGATGGGAATTCAGAAAGTGTTACTGTTAAATAAGCTTGCTAGTTTGACACATTTTCCTTTCCTCATAAACGACACTGTTGTCTTTTCACTGTCTTCAAAACGGAATGAGATCAGCTTTGCATATCAGAGACCCTCCAGTTAGAACTTGGCTGGAATTTCCAAGATAACCCAACATCTCAAACGAGATTAAATGGAGGGCTTGATGTTCCAATTTAAGCACAGATATGAAATAATCTAGTCATTCTGGGTGGAAAGGAATGGATCTAAAAATACTGACCTGTATATCTTCCATCATGTCACCTTTATTAAATTCTAATGTAGAGGCTAAGATTATTAGCTGCTTTTGTTTTGATCTTAATCCTACCAGTTTGCTTTGGTCTAATAGTGGTATACTGCACCTGAAATTGGTATGAACATTGCAGGTTCATGAAAATGCTTATCTTAGTGATTTCCATCATTGCTTTTCCCTGCCATCAAATTCTTCAGGTAATCTATATTTTTATCTTGTAAAAGTTTGTTTACTTACAAATTATGAGTTGCACACTTGCCCTTTCCCTTGTTTGTCAGATTTGAACTATGTCACTCCTTAGTAACATAGTTTTGTTGAGCAGAATTTTTTTTTTTTAGATTCTGCTTATCTGTAACCTTTATTGCTGTTCTCATTGTTTTGGAGATTTGGGCCTGTCCCCATATCATCTTTATTCTCTTTAGCTTCAGTTGGTTTCATGTCCTAAAAGCTTTGATATTGAGTGACTTGGAGATTTTGTTAATGTATAGAATATGCTGATGGCAAGCTCATTCTAAAAGAATCAAGTTGCAATCTCCTTTTATTATTTAATTTACCACTTAGAGAAATTACTGGGCCCATTTATGTCTTTGATATAATAGATTTGAGATTGAATAATGAATCATACTATTCTTTAATTCTCATCTTGGAATTGCTCCCTCATTTTTTTTCACATTAATCTTTTCTGCAGTTTACTAACCTTTCTTTCTTTCTTTTTTTCTCCTGGGCAAATGCATGGCTGCGAATTTTTTTTGTTATTTTCTGTCCTGAATTTTCATGTCAGGGGCCAATTATACACAATTAGAAGCAAGGCTGGGTGGAATTAACGTTGTAATTGGAAAGTGAGTTATCATCGTAGTTGTGTCTTTGTTAATTTCACTAAATTAAATTCTCATATAGAGCTTATTCCTTTGTTAATTTCACTAAATTAAATTCTCTTATAGAGCTTATTCCTTTCAAATTTCTCATCACTGGTTGATAGGCAAGGTGAGTCCTGTGATTCAGCTTGCAAGTCAAATGGACAGTCATGCGTCTTAAATAAGCTCCTGGTGCTTAATCATTGTGACATGTAAGTAGCATTCTTTTTAAACATATCTGCTCAAGTAGGTTTGTTTTGATATTGTAATAGAATATTTGAACAATTTTCTCCAAAGAAGAAAAAATTTGGGAATATTGTTTACAATGTTGAACTACTTAAGGTATTACAGCTTGGGGTGAGGCTTAAACATGTTATTATTGACATTTGGTGAATTCAATCATATTTCGTTCAATGTAAATATTTCCGTAACCAGTTTTGTGATCACTCCTTCAAATTCTCTCTTTTGGACAAAAGAGAATTGGAATTTTTACTTTGTTCCTTGATGCAGGAGCTTTGTTCATAATTTATTTTATTATTATTTCTGATATTAGTGTTACTGAATTAAGGGTTATGTGAACTTTTTAAAGTGGTCCCTTCTACTTAGGGACTTAGACTAGGATGTAGGGCTTAAAGTAATGTGAATAGGCTGCCAGGTTACTCTAAAAAGTAGTTCCTTGTTATTTTGTCAATCTATTCAGATTTTAGAGGTTTCTTATAAACCCTAAATTCTATTATCTTGTTCCAACTTCATTTTTATCCTAGTTTTAACCATTCTTCTGCTGTAATTTCCATTTCTACTGATTCCCTCTTCCCACACTACATCATTCCTACTAGTAATGTATACCATGTTTTGACACAAAAGCAGATGTCGTGTTATCCTCAATCCCACCTGTCTACTAATTTGTGAGATGTCACGCATACTTAATAGTTAGGCCAACATGGAACTCATTATTAAACACAATAATTTTCTAGTTAAAAACAAAAGGCAGTTTTTATAAAGACAAAAAAAAAAACACTTCCCTCGACAATAATAGTCGTGCCAAAAATAAAACCTTCACTCTCTTTCTCCCTTTTGTTTGATCTTCAATTTTCCAATTTCATCTCAGCACCGAAAATAAATTCCCAATCCACATCATCCTGTCCTCAAGCAAATAACAAATCTCATACAAGCGGCAAAAATCTCTCAACGACTCTTCCCCCTTTCTTTATTGAATAAAAAGAAGTGCTGGCAATGTGTGGTGGTGGCTGAAGAGGATAAGGTGAGGTTGTTGAGATGTGGTTGTGGATGAGTAGGTCGTGGGTGAAAAGGGGAACTGATGAAAAGGTGCTCTTCTTTTATTATTTAGAGCTGCTAATTTATGGTGGATCAGCAATGAACATGAGATAGAAGTGGTGGTGGAGGTGTTGGTAGTTGAGATGGGCTTCTGTTGGCTTGGTAAAAAAGAGATTGAGCATGGTTTTTTCTTCTTCAAAATGTTGTGGTATTAGCAGTTTGATATGGTGGAGGGGGTTAAGGTTAATGAGGAAGGGGTTGTTGCAAGAGAGAGGGGTGTTTTTTTATTGTTTTTTAATTTAATTTAATTTAATTTTATCCTTATTATATAAAAAATGATTTTGAAATGGTAGAAAATTACGGGTGGGTCTTTAGTTGTATCTGATCTCATGAATCAGTGTCACCACTTAACAACACATCAACCTTTAACTTCACAGGCTTCCAATTTTGCACTGAATTATATACTTTTAAAATGCTGACAACCTTAATTGCTAAAAATTAAAGCTGAAACACTTGATTATGAATTTGGTAAAGGTTGAGACATTGAAATTTGAAAAATGCCTTTTCTCAAGGGTTAAGTTTTAGCAATTAAACATCAAATGTTGTAATGATTGAGATATTGTTAGTTATTACTATTTGCTTCATCTCAATTTTGTTTTCTAATTACTTGATTGTGAATAGTGAGTTTTTCATTTTTTTTTCTGTCAATGCTATGGACACATAAAAATGATGCCCTAGTTTCATCTTCCCGTGGATTGTAACTGGTAGATAGCACAATTTGGACTCCAATGTGATGCAAGTCTCATTTTGTTTTATGTTTTATTTATATAAGATGTTTTTCTGGAATTTTTCTTTGTGGACAGTATGCGGAAATATATGGGTTGCAAAGGAGCTTGTTTAGCACGCATTGGAACAGATCAACCTGCTGAAGTTGTTGAAGATGCTCCAAGACACTTGGTATATTTTCCCTTCTTGACAAAGTTATAGCAACTTACTACAAGGGAAAATTTGCAGTACGTTTTGAGCGGTCTAATTCAGCTCCTGTTTAAACCTCTGACCAATTGGCAATTTAACAATGGTGTTAGAACTGGCAAAGGTTGAACGATCTTAGATCAATTTGCATAGAACGTTATAAATTATTGTTTTTCAAACCCTGTACTATTTACAATCAAAGAAGAATTGATGTTGTCAAAATGAGAAGTTAGGATTCTAAAAATGAGTTGATTTCTTGAAGCAAATGTATTAATTATGTTTTTTTTCTGTGTTTCATCAGAATCCAGGAGCATGCTTGTATACTCGAACACAATCATTGCTTTCCTGTGATGGTTCACTTTGGCATACCAGGAGACTTTGCCCGTGTGCTTAGTGTATGTGTGGTAAGTTTTACATTCTGAGTTATAGTGGATATTGAAGATTCATTATATATGGCACTTCAAGCCCTCTACAGGATCAGTTTAATTCTTGTTAATAGGAGCATATTGATTCTTATGCAATATAAGATATGCATGTGCATGAATGCAGATGTGTTTTTCACATGGACACGCATTCAGGTATTGATTGCATGGACTATCTTTCTTGCAATAAATTTGACATGAGTTATTACTTGAGGGCTTTCTTCAACGTTAAACCAAGACATAGGTAGTTTAATCTAGGTATTATGGTTCCAAATGATAAATATGCTGTTTTGAAGTGAATGAAATGTGACTTCTGAAGACTGAAAGCACATCTCAAATTTGGTTCCATTACCATGATTGTTTGAATTTTCTGTATAATAATAATAATAATAATAATTGCATGATGTGCTGGCCAACTATTCCGATTCTTAGTTTTGAAAACCATTAAAAAGTTTTGCCTATCTTCACTTTTTATTTCCAGGAAATTGTCTTGGTGTCTTGATTCTCGGGCATGTAGGATTGTGATCACTTTTGTAAACTTCGCGAATGTTACTGTTTCAGTGTCGAGGTAATGGGTGGCTGAATCAAAGGCAGGAATGATTGTTTAAAGAATCTTCTGTTATCCTTGCTGTTTTTTATCAAGACAAGGTGCACCACCTCCTAACCTAAAGAGATGTGGGATTGGCTAGGAGCTTAAAATATTTGTCCTTGAAAGGTTACGAAGAACATTAATGGAGGTTTGATTCTGATGGAGTAGGATTTTATTTTTCTTAAAAATAAGAACTCATACAACAACAAATGCCATGTGTTTCGATGCAGCTGGAGTATTCCTGCTCTTCGATTCTGCTGTGAACTTTCTATCTCTGCAATCGTGGATTGGCTTTCAACTTGATTTGCCTTTGTGGGAAGACCAAAGTAGTTTGCGTGTAGTAAACTAGTTATGCTCTGCCTGATCTCAGGTTTTTGGCACATTTTGCTCCTGTGTTTTTGTTTTTTCCTGTTTATATACTTATATACGTGTGTGTTTCCAAGGATTTTAATGGATTTTGCCCTTGTATTATAGCATGCCACGTGTCAAAAATTCACGTGCTTAATGTGTTTCTTCTATTATATTAATAACTTTGAAGTAATTAATTTTAAAATTGATCTTCTTTATATTAAGAAAAGGTAGTGTATAAAAATAGTGTATTATGATTACTATTTTATTTTTCAAAAATATAATTCATTTAGGTTTACTTTTTTTAACAAATTTAATGTTGAGTTGGTAGTTATAACAAAGTTCTAAGAATAGTTTTTTTTTTAATGATTCTAAGATTGTTTTATATATAAATATCTTAAATCCTAAATTATAACTAATATTCTTATGTTGTTTCATGACATATTGAATTATAACTAAATGTGTATATTAGAAACTAGAACTATGATGATTATAAATATTAATCTTTATTTGACAAGTACATCATTAAAATATGTAAATCTTAAGTAATTTATTAATATTAAATTAAAATTATGCTATATAATTATGACATAACCATTTATATATTAATACATTTAAGTCTTAATTGATTTATTAAAAAATTGAACAACCCACTGTATTACTCTCGCTAAAAGAAATAAAAAGGCATTGATATAAAATTTAAAACATAGAAGAAATGAGGATTTGTTTTACTAAATACTATGAATCACTTTTTAGTGAGGTTAATTGTAAATTATTATGACTAAAACTAATTGAAACCTCGTAATTATATATATATATATCTTATTTGGCAAAGTTTCTAAACATGATATAAGGTTGACTCAAATAAAATCCCGGATCACATGTCAATCAGGTTGACTCGGGTTAATCTAGGTTAATTTTTTTAATTTTATAAAACAAAATAGTACCATTTTGAAAAACAAATCAATAGGTTTTGATTAGATCTTGATTGGGTTCTTGAATTTTCACGAGTTAACCCATGTTTTTCCTAGGTTTTTCCATAAATGATTGGGTCATTGGTCAACTTGGGTTTTTAATTGAGATATATCAAGTTAATTCTCCTTTATTT
Organism: Salix dunnii; assembly: GCA_015731905.1. Taxonomy (NCBI): domain Eukaryota; kingdom Viridiplantae; phylum Streptophyta; class Magnoliopsida; order Malpighiales; family Salicaceae; genus Salix; species Salix dunnii. The sequence goes on along the minus strand of CM027677.1, from coordinate 8,011,637 downwards.
TTTGTTAAGATTCGGCCAAAGCTAAACCCCTAGTTACCCGAGTCACTAGTCAATTCACAAGGTGAGATCTGGTTTTAAAATATTATTATTTAGCAAGTTAAGATTCTTTTAGATACACTAATTAAATATTATAAAATATAGAATTTGAACCGGCCAAAGATAAAATAAAATTATTAAAATATAGGCTTTTTTAGTCTTTTATTGTCTTATTATTTTGATAAAACTGATGTAAAAATTATATCTTAGTTAGAGAATTATGCATTTATGATACATATATAATAACATCATTCTGGTTGTTACAAACACTGACACAAAGTATGAATAGAATAGAATAGAATAACAAGTTGAGAAATGGGAATAACATCATCCTAGAATAAATCTTTACAAAATCTTCTTATCTCTTCAAGAAGTTTCCCTTCTAGAATTTCTATTAAAGTTGAAACCTTTCGGGTTTCAAAGTATAGATAGTACTTAGATTTAGTTGATTTTCATCGCAAAAACCCATCTCCACTCCTCTTTGCTACAAACCTAGGTTTGATTTACCTTAAATTGTTGTTTGTTTGTTTGTCATTGAACTTACTTGATGCAATCTTGAAATCAATTTTCTTGTTTACTAGAAAGAGGGCCTCAAATGCTAAAGTCATTTTTTGTTTATACACATGCATAATGAATTTTTTATCTTAGGTTATGTTTGATTTGAAGTTAAACATTGTGTATAAAAAACAGTGATGGAAGGGTATATCTTTGACTTTAATGAAAAGACTACATTTATCCAAGCATAAAAAAATTAGTTTTCTAGATTAATTCTAATGATGATTTTTTTAAAGTATGGTTCATATTGTTTTTCAAAGTATTTTTCATTTAGAAATGCATCAAAATTATGATTTTTTATTTTTTAAAAAAATTATGTTTGATATTTACACATCAAAATGATCTAAAAACACTCAAAAAACTAATTTAAAATAATAAAAAAAAAACAATTGTTGGAAATCTTGAATCTGAACAATTACTGTTCAAATTAAAATCTGAAATTGACAGAAATTGAAAAACAAAATAAAATCGAAACTTGGATCAAATCACATGCATTGGAATGAATCTCACTCAATTTATTCAATTGAAACTTGCCTATTTATAGGCTTACAAGAACTAGAAATTGAAATAAACTAGAACTCTCAATAAACTATGAGAGATTATTGGATAAGGATAGGATTTATGATAAACCCTATTAGAGATAGTCATAAAAACTATTTAGAACTATATAGCTAAAAACTAATATCTTTAGAATCCTACATCTAAAACAAAGCTAATCTCATTAGAATTCTAACACTCCTCCTTGAGATTTGCTTTGGGCAATCCCAACTTCATCTTCAGGAATTCCATCAGGATTTCCTTCAAATGTTGCTCCTCCTGTCTTCATGTACCATTTTTCAATATAACATTTCTCACCATCAATTTCTTTACCATTAAGAGTCTTGACAGTTTCGTCAGCATCCTCAACTTTTTCAAAGTTCACAAATTCAAAACACTTTGATTTTTCATCAGCATCCCTCATCATCATAGCACTAGTGATTGCTCCATGTTCAGTAAAAACATCTTTCAAGCCTTCATCTGTTGTGGATTCAATCGAGTTTTTCACATAAACGTTGTTGAATTTCATGCTATACAGAGCACCATCTCTGTTCTTCCCATTCTTATCACATATTTGCAGCTTTTCACAAATTTGTTCACCATCATTAATCATACCACTATTATCCATAACCATTAAAGAATTAAGGTTACCGTGATTAAACCATTTATACCAAATTCTACTCTCATCAGATTTGGCACTTAAGACATGCCCTTTCACAGCATTCATATTCAAATAAAAACTATTACCCTCCATCTTAATTTTTGCTATTGCTGAATCATGCAAATCAGTAATGAAACAAAAACTTCCTTTAAATGATACTTCATATCCATGTTTCAGCATTTGTGCAACACTCAGGATGTTTTGATCCAATTCTGGAATGTAAAGAACATTTGATATGACTTTCATACCTTTGGTTATGTTGACAATAACACTACCTTTACCCTTGGCCTGCACAATATCTCCATTCCCCAACTTAATCTTTGGTTTAATTGATTCAAAAAATATTTTTGAAATGCAGTGTCAAACAAGCACTAAAAACATATCGTCCTATATACAAAAGAGAGGAGTTTTCTTCAAGACTAGCACAGCTAAAAATAATATTTTTCAAATTAACATAATAGTCAGTTCATCTTTTAGTGTATGTGTAATTAAGTGTGTTGTATAAGTAATGCAACAAATAAATTTCAATTCCAAGTTTTTATATTCTCAAATAATTCACTTATGCAAGAGTCAAGAGCCAACATGATTTTTTATAAAGATTCATTGGCATGATAAAACCCAATATAATCTAATGACTATAAAATAAAATAAAAAAACATAAAAGGAGAGAAATGAAAGAAAGAGGAATGGAAACACATTAGAGCTCTAATGATGAAACTCAATACCACCAAAAACATATCGATAAAAAAAACTTATAGACATCATCAAAAGCCAATTTTAGAGTTGGTGATGAAATGCTAACAAGTGAGGATTTTGTTGCCTTTAGACTGCATATATGACTCACCACGAGTTTTGAAATTAGTTTTGGTGATAGATAGAGTTTTATTATTGGAGCTCTAACAGACCTCAACACCTTATTTTTTCTTTCTTTTTTTGATGTGAACCTCTTAATCACATGATCAAGCAAAATACATGCAAACAATTTAACTCTCGTAAAGCTAAGTAAATCAAGTTTGATAGGAGTGTGACACAAAGATAACTTGTATCTAGACACCGACACTATTGGATTCAAACCTTTATCCAACAAATAACAATTTGTGAACGAAAAGTATAGATTGACACCACGAAGTCAATTGAACATTGAGAAGTTGTTTTTAATCCTTTAGAGAACCAAGAAAAAAAAAAGAAATATCATCCTCGTAAGCATACAAAGTTGTGGCATGTAAAAATTCAGGTTATATATGTGTTTTTAACCTCAATTAAACCCTAGAATACCCAAAGATATAGACTTATATAATGCTCACTTACAATCAAACTCAAATCCCTAAGTATATAAGCTCAATTGATGTTTATTAACCCTAAAATACAAACTTCAAATTTAAAATAAAGAGTTTAAGTTGTTGTCACATATAAATAAGATAAAAGGAATCTGATTTAGTTTTGAATGTTGTTGCCCCTTTGTTTACTTGTTAGTTTGGATTTCCTTATAAGACTTGGATAAATAATAATGCAAATAACCTCTTTAGTTGTTGACTTTTAGGTTTCCTTTCTAAACTAGAAGAACTATTAAATAATTCCTCTAGTTTAGAAAATAAATTTGATAGCTCATTAGTTTTCTTTGTAGACGTAAAAACTTTTTCTTTTGAATGTTAAAAATCCTTTCTTTTTAGGGAGTTATCTGGCCAAATGTCCTTGCTTCCTTAGAAGAAGAATATTTTGGCTTTGACTCCATGTAATATTAGGAAAAATAAGCTCAAATCAAGATTGATTAGAGGTTGGACACATCAATCCTCTTTAGAGTTTGGATGAGACCCTTCTTGAACTTGAATTAGATGAATTAAAGGTTATTTTTTAAGCTTCATAGTTGTCATTTATCTCTCTAGGTTCATCTTACTTTATGTGTATTGAATTAGTTCATTCAATACCTCTTTAAATCACCTTATCCTAACTCTTATAATAGACTTACTTGATACAACAAAAAATAGTCAACGACATGTTTATGAGTGATATTGGTCTTGTCCTTATCATTCTTTTTTTCTTTTTTTTCTTTTTTTCATGTCATTTTTTTCTCCAACCATTAGATTATTTTAATTTTTTTCATGCTATTGAATCTTTATAAAAAAAATATATATTTTTAGAAAATACTTTTTTTAGTCTTTTATTGAAATTGAGGCTTATAGCCTAAAAACTTGAATTAAATGTGGAATAGTAGACTTAACTAGACATAATACAAGATCAAATACAATCCTATTAGAAGTTAAATAACAATCTAATTATTTCTAACCATCAAGTTTTTAAATAATCAAAATTTGCTAACTAGTTAACAATTTTGTTACCTTCAAGAAAAACTCCATGCGGCACATTTAAAGTTTGTTTATTTTGTGTTTTAAAAACACTTTAAAAAAAAATTCTTTCCTCAAAATTATATTTTTGCATTTTTTTATTATTTTAATACACTAATATCAAAAATAATTTTTAAAAATAAAAAAATATTATTTAAATTAAAAAACACTGTAAAAAAATGGCTACCTTAACAAACTAACTCTTCATTGTGCATATAACACTAACACATAATGCAAATGCACATGCTTCCACACACCCATGATTCAAACTGAATATCATCAATAAAATTATTAACTTGCTTTGTTCAAAGCTCTTGCGGTGAAGTGAACAAATCAAAACTTTGAAGCTCCAACAAAGTACACAATATTTATTCAATCAAATTGGTTCGGAATATCCATAATCCCCAAGTTTACATGAAATTGGTGGACACGAGCGATCACTTGGTCTTAGTGGGTTGCCATGATTGGTATCTGGTCCAGTCTTTCTGCCAAGGATTGAGAGAGTGTCCTTTGCAATGGTATATGTACTCCTCTCCCTCTCCAGAGCGATTTTCCTTGTGCTCAATACTGTACCTCTTTGGTTTCAACATCAGAAGCTGCAACAAAAGCCAATTGTTTTTGTCAACATGAATTTTCACATCATATTTCAACAATTGGGTAAAAGAGGGTTACCTCATCCCCAGTATGATCAGTTATGAAGTGAAGCCAGCCATGCCATTCTGGTGGTACTTGAGAAGCATTGTAGCGACTCTTCTCAGCGTATTCAACCCACCGGTGCCTTCCTAAAAAATGCCACATCCAGTCAAAAGCAAAGTGCTTAGGGCATAAAAGCAAGCCTTGAAGACCATGAATCAGTAGCTTTCACAGGACTTATTACAATATTACACTCTACAGGACAGACTAAATTTCCTGAGGCATTAACACTTTCCAATAGTCTTGGTGATGGCTATAACTGGACCACACATTTAAATACGCCAAAGAAACATTAAATCCAATCTGATGGCAATAACTAATATGATTCAGGACATGTCCCAAATGGTTGCTAGTAACATCCCAAGTGGCAAGTAAATCATAGCACAAGTAACTAGGAAAGCACCAAGGTCACCATCCTCCTATTCTTCTCATTTTTGACCTGCCTCTTTATATTCATTCTTAAAAGGGAAAAAGGGGAAAAAGATGAGTTTTTTTAAAAAAGCAAAAGAAAAACCTGTTCATATAGGCTCATTGTAATAGTCAATTGGATTTTAGCATCAAGTGCATTCACACACTAATGGAATTGGAGAATGACATCGCAGAGGTGAGACTAATAACAGTAAATTACTGATAAAACATCAGCATTGCCTCGGCCTTCTAAATAGTTGGTTTTGTCTATATGAGGAGGGATACTCCATTCTAGTTATCTTATGTACTGTAACTAATAAAAACAATATAGGTATATAACTAAAATAGGAGAAGCCAAATGAGGAGAGGGAAGGTCCAAGCCACTTCCCACTATTGTTTTTTAATCTCCTAAAGTGAAGTTCTGAAGAGCCAAAGACATGCATGGAAAACTAAAATAAAAACCCATAAAAAAAAATGAAACGATCTAATTCTCCAAATTCCAAAAAAAAAGAAGAAGAAGGCAGTAATAATAATCCATCATAGAGATATAAAAAATCTATATGTTAGGTCCTAATTTGTTTTTGGAACCAAAACTCTTTAGCAAATCCATTTCCTCAAACATGTATCTTGCACTGATAACACTGAAAAGAAGAGTTTTTGGAACCAGGAACAGGATGCACTTTCCAGTATTATGTGGCCAAAAAGACATTCAGCAATGGATTTGCTTAAAAAAAACACCTTTGTCATTTTTTTTCCCAATGGGAAAAGGTTGCTCATTACAAACTTTCTATATATAGATGAGTGAGGAAGGCATCCAAGTGTTCTTCTGACAAACACCAAATTAATGATATCAGTCAACACAGACACAAAATGCAAACTTATAACCTCCTAGTTGAAGACAAGGCGTGACCATCAGCTAGATGAGGCTTTGTGCAACATAAGGCCACAAAACCCACCTCATCACCCAAAGGCAGATTATTAAAAACATCCCCGAAAGTTTGTGAACAAAACTGCTCTGCCTTATCCTTTCAAAATTACAATCAGGAACTTGCAGTCATAAGCACCAGGGCTCATTTCAACATCCACTGACATGATGCCGGGTGCTTGCAATTTTTTTCACAATGCCCCAGTTATGAGAATGAGTTCGTTTAGATGGTGTATGCTTTAAAATGACAGGAGTGTTGTGCAGGAAACTGTATTTTACAGAATGAGAATAAGAACAAGATTACAAGAGGAAGATATCGCATCCTAAAGAAATATCATTACATGAAAAGGCTTAAAGAAAAAGGAGAGAGCAAAGAACAGAAAAATTGGACCTTCAAAAGAAATGGGATCTCTTACAGGACACTTATCTTAAGTTCGGTGATATTTCCTAGAATTGAAACTGATGAAAAAGCTTCAACCTCTTATAAACTATAAATTTACAAGAATAATCAGGTAAAACTCTTCAGAATATTGTCATTGTAGGGACAATAGATGTCATAACTGCAAAGTGAAGCGACATAGCTGTCATCACCTTGAACATGCATAGATCTCACAGTGGTAACGAAACGCATTATATGAAAATGAGAAAAAAAAACTAACCATGTATGGTTTCAAGATTCTGGTAATACTTGTTACCAAATTTGTCAACGCCAACAAGCTTTGCACCAATGTTGTGTATTTTGGTTTGCCTAAATCAATCAAATTGCCATTATAAAAAATGACTAAAAATTAAGAATAAAAACATTCATAAAGGCTCCTATAAGATATGGAGATATAGCTGAATACAGCAATAGATAGAAGGCTCACAAGTAAACAGAGCTAGGACATGAGGAAAAATTGCATGCCCATGTTTACCCAAATATATATTGTGAAAATGAAAAAGAAGGCGCATACAGGTATGATTTGTAAAGTGGCCATTATTGCTGCATGTTTCATTTCAAACTGAAGCTTCTAAAGACCTCTCATCTCAGTACCATCGTCACATAGAATTGGCTACAAGGTTATCAGGTTTAAAAGTGGATCTATTGCGGGTAAGGAGATCAAGATGCAAGAGTGTGGCTATGAGGGTTTATTGGGACCTCCAGCAGTGAAAGGGCATAATAATTCAACTAGCATAATTTTCACCAATGGAAATGCATACACAAGAAGAATAAATTTTTAAATAATAATTATAACAACAATAATAATTTAGTATTTTCAAAGAGCTTTTAACTTACAAAAGATTTCCATCAGCGAGGCAATTCCTGAAAGATGATAAACAAGAAAGCAAAGGATATAAGCAGTCAGTATCTCTTTTTAGCTTCGCCCATTTTCTCACTCAACTTAATCAATTCCAAAACAACTCATAGAAGTCTTCAGTTCCTCGATCCGAAAAACATATTTCAGAGACAACCCATTAAAAATACAGGGATTCTTATTCCATTGCTATCAGAAAAACAGAATCTGTGAAACCCAACACATCAAGAAGAAAAGGGCATCTTTTAATTGCAAATAAAAAAACATGTGCGAAAATATATTAAAAACAAGTCAGCAAATTGATTGTCGAGATTAGAGAAATAAATAGATTGATAGACAAAGCTGGAGAGTACAGGTAGCCTTCTTCTTTGAGCTCTCGTAAGAAGGCTCCGAATCCTTTCTCTCGGATGGACTTCCATGCTCCCTTCACTACCGCCGATGCCATCTCTCTGCTTTCAATCGTTTCTGCTGGCCTCTGTTTCTTGTTATGGGACTGTCGTTCGATATTTATTCGTTTTATTATATGGTTTGGCTAAACTTTATTTTACCCCCTCAAGTATATGGTTTCTATCAGTTCATTACCACTAGTTAAGGAAAATGTCATTTGATTTTGTAAGCCTCAAGTTTGTACTGTTTATATATATATATACTAGCTATAGCACCCACGTCTCGTCACGGCCGGAACCATATTTTTTTTAATTCAGATAAATATTAATTATATATGATTTTTTTATTATAATATAAACTTGGATAAAATAATAAATTTATACAGAAATCTCGTAAAGTGCAAATTTTTTATAAAATATATGAATTTTAAATGAATATAAATTCATTTGTTTAGTAGGTTTCAATGAAATAACAAGTATAAAATTATCATTATCACTAAAAAAAATAAGAACATTCGGATATCTGAATTGTTGAATATATTGTATTAAGATTAGTTTATTTTATAATTCAATTGAAATTAAACACAACAAACAAAATTTAAATTCTGAAAGAACCTATATTAATCATAAAAACAAAAATAAACAGTTAATTATCCATCTCTAAAAAGAAAAAAATATAAATTGAAAATTCATCACCATATTATTGTCATTATCATTACTATAACAGTTAAAATTATTATCAATATTACTTCCCAAATAGTAAAAATTATTAAATTGACCCGAATAATTAAAAAAAAGTAAAATATTTTTCAAAATAAAAAAATAATCACTAAAATTATTATTATTACTATGTAAACAATAAAATCATAATATTATCTACTCTAAAAATCAGATAAAAATTATAGGAAAAAAAAGAATAAAGAGAAAAATAGAGCAATATTAATTTTGAAATGATCACCAACATAAATTAAAATTTCAGAATTGAACCGGATAAAAATAAAACCCCAATAAAAAAATGATAAAAATTCAAAACAAAAACCAAAAGTTTAAATGAATGAATACAAACAAAAAATAAACATTGTCTAAGAAAGATCGAAAAAAATTAGTACAAAATAAAAAATTAAAAGAATAAGTGTCAAAATAAAAAAAAATAAAAAAAACAATATATATAATTAATTCCAATTGAATGTCAAAACTGCAACAAATCAAAATCTTTGGACCGAAAAATAATAAAGAAATTTTTAAAAATAAAATGCAGTGTAACCAACATAAATTAAAATTTCAGAACGGAAAGTAATAAAAAAAACCTCAACAAAAAGTAAAATGAAAAAAAATAAAAATAAAATTTAAAAGCATAAATATATAAATATAAATAAAAAATAAACATTGTCCAAGAAGGACAAAAAAAATGAAAGAAATTAATACAAAAAATCAAAAGAATTATATATATAACATATCTTCACTCATAGTTTTACTTTTTGTTAGGGCGTGGGAAAAACATTATGGATTACTCCATATCTTTTATATTATAAGTAATATATACACACAATAAAAATTTAATGAATAAAATAGCGAGAATGCAAACCATGAGATCACTCAAAATTCAACTAATAATAAACTAGAGAGAGAGAAAAACTAACATACATTTAATTCATTCAAATTTATTTAAAGAGAGATAAAAAAAAGTTCAACTCTCTAAATATGCATATTCTTATAAAAATCAATTTTGATTTTCTATCAAACTCGCATATATTTGATTTTTTTCTCTTAATTTTATTCTTTTTAAATATTTGCATCATTTGTTGGCTCAATTTCTAACAACTAGAGATTTGTTGAAAAACTAGGATTTTTAATTATTTTATGCCCAAAAGATTAGTTTTCAACCAAAATTTGACTCAAAAATACCCTATTGTTCTTGATAAACTCATGTATAGTTTTAAATAAACTTAAAATTGGTCCAAAAAAATTGGAATTAATACTAATTTAAAAACTTCTTTGAGCTCATATTTGTCATCTCAAATAATTAGAATGCCAAAAAAAAATCTCAACACAACTTCCCTTATTGAATGAAACTTGTTAGTATGTATGTGTGTGTGTGTATATATATATTAAACCCTTTTCGTGGTAGGAAACTATGTCAACAATGATTTTCTCTCTTTACTGCTAATACCTAGTGACTTTCTCTCTCATGCTAGAGACTGGCAAGTAAAAATAAAAATTTTTGTATCAAAATTAAAATTTCCAAATAAACGGATTAAAACCTGATAATTAAAATCATGAAATTGCTGCCCATGTCCCTTGTTTTTTTCACTTTGGTTCTCTTTTTTTTAATCTTGCCTTTTGTGTTAGTTAATTCTAAGAAATTAATCATTAACTAATTCTAAAATGACTCAATTAAAGACAAAAATATCAATAATGTAAAAATAAGAAGATTATTAAACTCCATAGTGAATCAAGGCATTTCCATATTATATGCATATGCAAAATGTAACATCCCCTTCTCTAGGACAAAGAGAAAAATATTAAATACACATTCACAAGGAAAAGAAAAGATGAATTTTGTTTTTTTATAAGGTTTTACCAAAATTTTGATAGAATCTCTAATGTACTAGCAGATTCCAAGTTATTAACATATAATATAATCTTTAATTTAATCTTGACCCAAACATCTTGGATCTACGTATCCAAAAACATTATCCTCATCATAAATATAATAAAAAGACTAAACATTTAACAATAATTGATAATTAAAACCAGAATCAAGATAAATACAGTCATATTTAATAAAAGACGACAAAATTCAGAGTTAATTTCTTACATTCCAGTCTTTTCTAAAGAATAATGATCATACATATCAGTTTATCAATATTTAATTGACACAAAATACTAGAATGGACCATCTAGATTTAGATACAAAAAACTAAAAAACAATAAATTCTACTCCCACCATGTAGATGATGGACCTAAAAAGAAAAGGCAAGATAATTCCATATAAAAAAAATTGAAAAGATAGTATTAAAGCTAGTAAACCAATTGTAATACATAATTATAATGATAAGTACAACTATTTGAAACACAAACTAACTTCCTTTCTTATGTACTATCGATATTGTTGGTATCTTCATCACCATACAAACAACGGTATCAAAGAAGATCTATTCCCGAGTCTCTAATATATCTCCTCATTTTTATTTGAGGATGTGCAATGATTATATTTTTGAAATGCCAATATACATGAATGTATATTAGACATTGCACCACAATCTCTTATCCGAAATTCTAACATACACATGTATGTTAGCCTGTTCATAGTGATCTCTATCCTTGAAATCCTGATATATACTGAATATATGACAATAATTTATAATAATCCATTTATTCGGGATCCTAACATGTATTAAAATATATACTAGCTATTTTTTGTGATCTTCTTATCTGAGATTCTAACATATATTATATGTATGTTAGTCATCGTCATATATCATTCATTCGATAGGATCTATATTGGCTATATTGTCACAACCTGAAATTTTACACAACAATTTGACTTTCTTGACACACATGTAATTATAATATAATTTGAGGGTTTTTTTCTCTTATTGATTTTTTTGTTGCTGTAATTCTTTTTCTTTTTTTTTTATTTAGGGTAAAAGTGTCATATTTTATTTAAATGCAGACTATAGTAGAAATATAACATTGTTAATCTACAAGTACAAAACTATGGTTTACCTTTATTTTTCGGTGACAAGAACAAATAAATAGAATATATATATAATGTTTCTCATCAAAACATGATACTTGTGTACTTATTTAATAACATTTTCAAACATATTTGTTAATATAATAATAGTTATTTTTAAAAATATTTTTTATGTCAAAATATTTTAAAATATATTGTTTACTTTTAAAATTTATTTTTTTAATATTACATTAAAAAATTTATTTAAAATAAAATAAATAATTTCAAATAAAATAATTAATTTGTTTTTAATTTTTTTAAAGTATTTCTAAAACTAAAAAAACACTCCAAAAATTATGCTAAATGGAAAGCCAAAAATAAATATATAAATTATTTAGACTCTTCAATGTTTATTATCCATTCTTAAAATGGAGTTCTAAATAAAATATCAAAATAATATTTTTTTTAAATAAATATTATTCCTATATATCTTTTAAAAAAAAATCAAAATTAACAAAGAGAAAAAAAACTCATTAAATATAGTCATGTGAAAACACACATCAAACTCTTTAAAAGAAACATTTATTTTTCTACTCCAATATAATTAACTTTTCAAATGGTTTATTTTCTATTAAAATATAAATAATAATAAAAACTATATTTATACATGCAAAATAATATTTAATCAATATAGTTTTAGTTTTTTGTTTTTAATAGCATAGATTAAAGAAAGAGTTATACCATGTTGGTTTTTCACTGTAACAATAGATACAAATTATTATGGATTATAATAGTATAATTATCGTTTTGGCCCTTGGTGTATTAAAATTGAAGTCTTCATCTCAGGGGCCTTTTTGACTTTTCCATGGGATCGGTTGGTATTATCTGATTGTTTCATGATATTTGAGTATTTTGTTGGTTTTTGTACAATAAAATTATGTTTTTATCCATGTCAGCAGACAATAAGTAGGTGACTACCTGAGGATATTTTTTATTTTTTATACTGTTATGAACAGTAAAATAACCATATTACCTTCAAATAAAATAAAAAAACCCAAGAGTTCTTGGTGGGGATGTTTCTATTTTTATTAAATCTTTCTAAATAATACAAATACGAATATGCCCTCATAAAAAATAAAATCCAAGAGTTGATTGTAGGATATTTAGGTAATTTTATATTTTTCATTATTTTTTCTGCAGAATATTATGAGCGTGTTGACCAGACGCGTTGACAGTTTTCTTTCTTATGCTCTTTTCAGGTAGTGCGTGTGGTGGTTAAAAATATACATCCGATGTCTCACTAGATGTGTCATCATGTCTTCTTCCACATGGTGGTGCATGTGTCATCTCATGATAGTCTGAAACACATAATGATGATCAATTGTTTTCTCTCTCTATTTTCTCTCTCCTACAAACTAAATTACATGGAATTCTCCTTGGTTTATGGTGTTTTCAGTTCAGTCTCTTCTCTTTTAATGGTGGTTTGAAACATGACGGTGGTTAGTTATTGTTTTTCTCCTTTTTCTCTCTTCAACAACCTAAATTACATGGAAGTCCCATTGTTTTATGGTATTTTCAGTTCACTCCCTCTTTTTTTGATGGTTTTGTTTGGTCCTGATTTTTGTTATAGAAGTTTTAAATTATTTCAATTTTGTTTTTTAATTGAAATTGAGTACATATTTGGCTTTCATTTTGGTCATTATTCTTTTAATTTTGGGTTTGATTTTAAATTCCTTAAGTTTTTTTATATAAAATTTTGGATTTTTTTTTCAATTTTTTCATTTAATTGAAATTGATCATATTTTTATTTTATTTTGGCCCTGATTTTTTTAATTTTTTTATTTGATTTTAATTCCTTTAATTTTTTCAATCCATATGCAATAGTCCTTATATTTTGTCCATTTTTATGTATATACTTTTAGTTTTGATTTTTGATTTTTATTATTTTATCTATTGTTGAGATTATATTTTTATTCAATTTAGTCCTCAAATGTTAATTTGTTTTGGTGATCATATGAAAATTGATATTTTTTTTTCTTTTTTCCCTTCGTTCTTTTTTTTTATTCTTCAAGTCAAACGATTTTTTCAGCTAATAATATTTTTTTTCATTTATTTTATTTTTTATTAAAGCTTTTTAAGTTTTTTTTTATACCCTAGGTAATTTTTTATTTACATTATTATGCAATAATAATAATAATTTTAGTTTTTTTCTTCTTCTTTGTTTTTTTTGTTAAATATTTTGAGTTTTTTTTAATTCTTTGGGGTATTTTAATAATTGCTATTTTTTTAGCACTAATAATAATAATAATTTTAGGTTTTATAATCATGGTAATAATAGTGACATCACTAATAATAATGATAATATCAATTGTACTTTATTAGAATGATTATAATGTTTATGGTGTTAATAATTATGGTTTTGATGATAATAATAACAATAACTCATAAAATAATATTAAGAATATCAATAATGGCAAAAATAATTATAATAATGATAATAATACCAATTATAATTTAAATAATATTAATAAAAATGTTAAAGAAGAAGATAAACCTAGGCAGAATGGTTCTTGATTTTTTAACATATAAAAAAAATATTGATGGTGCTAGATTTTTTTATGATGCTATACATCTGTGTGAAATAATCAACTTAAATAAAAATTTTATTAGGTAATGTAAAACAAATTAATTATAGGACAACAATTTTTTGTGTTTAGTACTAACATTAAATAATATAATTTTAAATAAATAAGGTAAAAAATTAAAAACAACATTGAGTTATAGGATTTTTAACGAATAAAACATCAAATGATAAATTATTTGATTTGAACCATTATATATATAGAAGATATAAAAAATAATTCTTAATAAATACAATATTGGATGATAAATTATTTCAATTGTTATTCTCATTGTTATTTTTATAGTTGAAGGCAAAAAAATATTATCAACTTAAAAAAAAAATTATTTAATTTGAAGAACAAATAAAAAAAGTTAAAGGACAAAAACAAAATTTGTGCTATTACCATTATGAATATAATTATTATAATCGCTTGGATTATAATAAAATTTGTTGTTTAATGCTAATGTTAAGTCATACAATTTTAGAGAAATAAGATAAAAAAAATAGAAAACAATGTTGATCCATAATTTTTTTTTTTCAAATCATTAATCCAGTATATAAGATTTGAAACATTATATATAGAGAAATTATAAAATTTAATTTTTAATAAATACAAAACTCATAAATTACTTGAATTATTATTCTCATTGTTATTATTATAATTGAAAGTAAAACCAAAAACAATATTAGCAACATTGAAAAAAAATGTTATAAAGAACAAAAGGGAAGATTTGAAAAACAAAATTAAATGACAAAATTAAAATTAATATTATTATCATTATAAGACATTATTAGACTATCAAATAAAATCTTAATTAATGTATTATTTTCTTTCCTATTTGTCTAATAAAACTTTTTATTATTGAGTTTTTCATGTATTAATTTTATTATGGATAAAATGTTGAAAATAATGATAATGATATTTTTTAAAGTATTTTTTCTTAAAAATATATTAGTTTAATTATATATTTTAATATTTTTTTAATACTAAGGCATTAATATATATATATATATATATATATATATATATATATATATATATATATGAACTAAGATCATTTTTTTATATTAAACTAATTTAATCTCAGTATTCTGAAATACTATTAATATAATAACAAAAAATAATGCTTAAAAAATAAAAATAAAATAAAATTTTTAAATAAAAATCACTTTAAATTAAAAATATATCAAGTTACATGTAGACAAAATAAATAAATAAAACACAAAGATAATATATCATTAATAACAGAACATTTACTATACATGTATAAGAGAGAATTTCATTCTCATTTCAAACTATCAAAAATAAGCTATTCTATTTTTTAATGGAAACTGCATTTAATATCGAGATAAATAACAATAAAAAATAAAAATAAAAATTTAGAGCATATACATAAATATAAAAAAAAAATAAAAACTATCCTAAAAAACTGAAAAAAAGAAAAAATTAAAACTAAATAAAAAATAAAAAAAATAAAAATCAATATAATTTATTATTTTCTGCTTTCGCTGTTTAAATCAGAGCAAAGGGATGAGGGAAAGCCAGCTCCTAAAATACGTGGCTTCTCTTAATTGGGTGGGGTGACTCGACCCGTGTATCATCATTACGAATCAACAAACAAGCTCCCCATTTTCTCCACGAAATCTAAAGCCACAAACAACACCAAATATAGATACAGATAGAGATCGGAAGCAATATTTTTGTTTTTGACTTTTTAGCTTTACAGGAATCGCAATATTCTTACCAAGGTAACCAATTTGGATTTTTTCTTTGCAATGACTTCAATTCAAATCCTCTGATTCTATATCCTTCGATTGTTGAATTAGTGCTGATTTTTTTGAAAAGGATCTGTAATGATTTTGGTTTTGGTAAATAGTTATGTTTGTTGGTGTATGAGTGATTTCAATTTTATTTTTAGATTCGTTAGGGTTAATATTTTTTTCATGTTCTTTTGATTATTTTTAAGTGTGGAATTGTAATTAGGGTTTGTTTTAATCTTTAATTTATGTGTTGATTATGTAGATTGGGACGAAAAAATGATGCGGCTTCGCACATACGCGAGCCTCAGTTTAGTGGGTGCTCTTGCTGTAATTTATCATGCATTCAACAGTAGAGGCCAGTTTTACCCAGCTATGGTTTATTTATCTACCTCTAAGATCACATTAGTCCTTCTTCTCAACATGGGTTTAGTGATTATGTGCATTTTATGGCAATTTACTAAGCGGCTATTTCTTGGTTCCCTACGTGAAGCTGAAGTTGAGAGGTTGAATGAGCAGTCGTGGAGAGAGCTCATGGAAATTCTCTTTGCCATTACTATTTTTAGGCAGGATTTCTCCGTAACCTTTCTTGCCATGGTCACCACCTTGTTGTTAATCAAGGCTCTGCATTGGTTGGCTCAAAAGAGGGTTGAATACATTGAGACAACACCATCTGTTAACTGGTTATCTCATGTTCGGATTGTTTCTTTTCTGGGTTTCCTTTTTCTCCTAGACAGCCTGTTTTTGTACAGTTCTGTAAAGTATTTGCTTGAAACAAGGCAGGCTTCTGTGTCTCTCTTCTTCGCGTTTGAGTAAGTTAACTGTTCTCATGCCTTTTTATCTTTTATTTATCTTCTGTTTTATCACAATTACATTATGCTCTTACATGCAACTGCCAGAATTGTTGAGCTGTCTAGATGTTTCCCCTATATCTGTTTATCATGTATTTATTTATGTTGGTTCTTAATAGCTTGTAATCTCATGCCTTAACTGGTCAGCTGCATCAGTGATCTCATATCGAGTTGTGTGGAATGTATGTCAAGGAAAAAAAAGAGAAAGAAATCTAACCAGAGCGTAAGAACAAATTTTATGTTCATTAATTTTCAAATTATTCAAATAGTATTTAGAGAACACATGGATGTAAGTAGAGGCTTGAGAGATGCAATCTTAAAATATAGAGGAAACTTGGATATATAGTAGTTCAATTGATCATTACTGTGCTATAAATAGTTATCTTGCAGCTTAATTGCTTTTGACTTTCAATCTTCAACTCCAAATTGGTCAATGTTGAACAAGTTTTAGTAAAAACTGGAACCATGATAATGATGGAGTTGTGACTGGTTTCATTTTTCAAGTTTTTGTTAAATATGACTGTTTGAGTCTTGCTAGTTTCAGCATATGGGGGAGTTATCAGTTTTTAGTGTTAGTTCTTTCTTTGTACACAATCTTGAAAGTTATGGGATTGCAAGCTATCAATCTGAGTGACATTTTTTTCTTTCTTCCTACTTGATTTTGAAAGTTATGGTTGATTAGTTTAACTTATCAACAGGCCATCTGAACATTTTAAGTGTTTTTTGTGTCTGACATCAATTTTGCCACTAGACTTCTAGCCTGCTATTTGTTGCAGAATCTGGATCGACTAATGGGCATGCATACTTGTACTGATTTGCAGCAGAAAACTGAATACAGGAAGTTTAGATGATGAAGAGTAAATTGTTTGAACCTAGTGGGATGGCCTGTGTTTATGTTCTGGAAAAATATTTAACTCCTCATTTCTAGTAAACTTTATTTTTGAAAGGAGAAGAGAAATTTAATTTCGAAGTCATATAGATGATTCCTTTATCTGTAATAAAGTTTTGTTCTTCAATTTTTTTTTTTTTGGGGTGGGGGGTGGTGTTTGAGTTTCTGTAGATTTGATAAAAACTGAACGTGAGTTTTCAGCTTGAAATTAAATTTTGATTTGATCTCAAATGGCACTTGTGCTATAGATAGTTAGAGATGGCTGTCATCTTAGCATGTCAAGGATTAGCTGGGGTTGTGCTTGCAGATTTGATCAAAGCTGCTTGAGAGTTATCAGCTTGAAAGAAATTTTGATCTGATTTACTCATGCCGCCAAAAGTGTGATCCTGAAAAAATCAGTGGCAGCCATAAATGTTGTGTTCTAATTGGTGCTCATTATCTTTTGTTTGGATGTTATCCAGATGTCCCTTCTCAGGTTATCTGGATTCTTGAGATCAATTCCTTAAAACTTGGATGTTATTGTAAGCAAAACCAAGCATCATCAATTTTGATCTCTCCATGTTTGTGAAATTACACATCTCTACACTTGGGGACACTAGTTTGCAATTCAAAATTCCTGTGTTCATGCTTGCATTCATTAATGTCTATCATTTTGAATCTCAGGTACATGATATTGGCGACAACAACCGTGTCAACATTTGTAAAATATGTTTTCTATGTGAGTGACATGCTGATGGAAGGACAATGGGAAAAAAAGCCTATTTACACCTTTTATTTGGAATTTGTCCGGGACTTGCTTCACTTGTCAATGTATCTGTGCTTCTTCCTTGTCATTTTCATGTAAGTAATCAAGTTTGACATTAATTATCATTCTGGCATCTTGTATGTATGAATTTTTATTGTATTTTACCCTGTTTACCCACATGAGCATTATGTTTTTTTTTTTTTCAACTGTGATATTGCTAAATCGATGCGAGAGTGACATGCAAGGATATATACATTTACATGCTGCAATGAGAGTATTTGATCACATATAGATCTAACACTTGTGAACGATGGTATGTGATGCTGAATTGCAAACCTTTTTCCACAATTTGAGCTGTAGATAGACAAATTTTACTTGGCAATTATTGCAACATCTTCCTACTAATTTTCATTGGAGTGGTTTTTTCAGGATCTTGGAATTTTTGACTGATAGGATGTATTCCAGCTATAGTATCTTTCCTACTATTGTTCTATGATTTTTAACGGTTATTTTTCATTAATCTCTCTTGCAAAACGGTTTATTATTTTCAGTCTTAGACACGTGTGTACATGTGCTCATGCACGCACATGTATGCACATTCAATTATTTATGCATGTTTTCTATTTGCATTTACAATTATTTTGGAACAGCACCTTTTAATAACTAGAAAGGAACGTCAATGGCAGGAATTGCATTTTCTATATTTCTAGAAGGGAATGCCAGATAATTTCTCTTCTAGATCTTGTTTGAAAACTGTTAGAAAGGGAGGATTTGGAGAATAGGGAACTGGTTTAACAAGAAAGTAACGGTTGTGCGATTGGATCCAATTTAAATTTCTGCAGCACCCCTTTCCTGATCCATTATAACATTGCATGCCCACCCATGCACACATGTTTCTTCTTGGAATGACATTGAGATTATTCCTCAGGTTGACCTTGTTATTGTCACTTCCTTATACTTATTTTCAACCTATATATCTTGAGGCCCTTATGTGATTGAAGTGCATTAGAAATTCTATACGACATTGAAATGTACTATAGAAAAACTTGTTTTGATGTGTAGATTTAAAGACAGTTGAAAGTGGGTACCATAGAAAGCACTGTGGGTGGTGGCCAAGAATCATGTGCTGACTTCATGCTTAAATATTTCAAACTGTTTGAATTTTTGTTGAAATTGTTTGCCTATTATGGAGGTTTGTTTTAAATAGTATTGATCTGTATTACAATCAATCAATTTATTTGTTTATTTCATTCCTGTATAATTTTTTCTCTCTTGCTTGTTTATAGATGTTTTAAATTTTTAATACGTAGTTATATACTGCACTTCAATCGAATATTTTTTGATCTATTTGTTCCTTGACTAAATCCGAGTTTGTTTCTACAGAAACTATGGTGTGCCTTTGCACTTAATAAGGGAGCTTTATGAGACACTCAGGAATTTCAAAATTCGTGTTGCTGATTATATTCGTTATCGGAAGATCACTTCCAATATGAATGATCGGTTTCCAGACGCCACAGCTGAAGAGATTGATGCGTGAGTTCTACTCCTTACCTAGCACTTGTGTTTATGTCATGTTATTGAATGTTTATATGCATCAACATTCTTAACTTCTTACCTTATAAATGTTCAGAAGTGATGCAACCTGTATTATTTGTCGTGAAGAGATGACCACAGCCAAAAAGTTATTATGTGGACATCTTTTTCATGTTCATTGTCTGCGTTCATGGTTAGAGCGACAACATACTTGCCCAACATGCAGAGCCCTAGTTGTACCACTTGAAAATGGTGCCAATACGGCTGGAGGACAACGTGGAGCACAGCCAGATACTCACCAACAGGGTAATTATGGTGACATATCATTTCAAATCCTCTTCTTATTAAAGCTTATTTTACAGAGCAGCTGGTATAATAAATCATGCTACTTGAGGACTGTTGGGATTCAATGCACACACAAATGATGAATTGTGTTTGCAGACAAATTTATTATATTTACTAATCTGGCAGCTTTGCAGAAGTCAACAAATAGGTTATATTTGTGAACTTTGGGAATATTCACTTACATGCATGCATCCCTACTTGTACACATCTCTGTGCATATGGTTTGTACAGTATAGACATTGATAATAATATTGTTTTCTTTTCTCTAGGTCATAATCTTGAAATTGTAGTTGTTGAACAAGGAACTTCATGAATTTTGAAGAAACATTTGGGAAATGATACATTTTAAATCTTTATATTACGTGTGTTAGGTAGAGGCTGTCTTGTAGTTATACTAGCTTATTTCACCAATTTTTAATGAAAACATGAACAATTATATTGGTATCTTCAGTGTTATTATTAGGCATCATCTCGCTGCCTCAAAGGCCACGAGGT
This sequence comes from Salix dunnii, assembly GCA_015731905.1. NCBI lineage: Eukaryota > Viridiplantae > Streptophyta > Magnoliopsida > Malpighiales > Salicaceae > Salix > Salix dunnii. The sequence goes on along the minus strand of CM027677.1, from coordinate 7,990,881 downwards.
GAGGCGATTTGATTAGGTGCTGTACCTCATGCCTGGTGCAAGAGGCACTCCTGTGAGGACCACCTCAACAATGGCAACAGACCAGTTTTGTATGAACACGTTTCCATCCTAACCCTGTCTAGTTAACACATCCACTGATTCAAAAGTTGTGGAAACTTCAATTATGGGAATAAATGGGCTCTTGCAAAACCTTGTTGCTTTAAAGCCCCTTTGTGCCTTCAATGACTGACTTTCTATGGATTCAATGTACATGGGATGTGGCAGAAAAAGGCCTTTTATCCTACATAAACAAAGCATGATGTTGAAATGAAAGAAGAAAGATAACTTGAATCATTGAGGATTTCATCTATTTTTGGAGAACAGATTCATGAAGTGATTTTAGCCCATTTCCCTTTTTCTGTGCATAGTGTTATCTGGCTGTTAGTTGGACGAGGTCTGAAGCCAGTTTCATCCAAAGGCATTATTAATAAGCTCTGGAATCATGATGTGTGATCAAAATAGGAAACACAGTTTTTGTTTAGTTATTTTCTTGGATGGAAATAGGATCACATGGATATAAAAAGAATTGCAATTTTCCTCATGGTTTGTATTTTTTATTTTGTTCTTGTTGTTCACTGTACTCTTTTTTTTTCAGTTATCTTGTTGGAACAAGCATTGAAATACCCTTCATGGCTTTATATTCTTTCAGTGAAGCTGACCTGATGCCTTTGAATTTCATTAGCTATTTTTGTTATTTTGAACAGGAACTGGCACTGCAACATCTGCAACTCGGATTTCAGATGGAGTGGCTGATGATAGTTTGAGCTGGAATCAGGTCAGACTCCAAGCTGCCGCTGCTGCAGCTTCTGTATATGAGAAGTCTTTCACATATCCTTCAGCAAACACTATAATGTGGTATGCTCTTCTTTGCAGTAGTAATGTTTTTGTATTACCAAGCAGCATGTGCACCATATCTGATCTTAGTTCCTATTAACTCATCTTATGTTTGGTTTCTATGCCTGTGGGTTTCTATCATAACACACACATGCATGCTTCTCGTTTTCTTGTTTGCAATCCATGTCAAACAGTTGAAATGGAGTAAACTTGGCAATTCAGAAACATATTCATGCAACGCTTTTGTGTGTTGAAACAAAATAGATTGTTAAGTTTTTGTTCATGAACCAATCATGGTTTGACTACTTAGACAGTGATTGCAGACACGACAAATATCTTGAGGTCTAATATGCTAGATTACTTTCTTCATCCCCAATTCTACTTTTTACTCTGCAGACATGATGAAGGCACAGCCCATATTTTTGTCCTTCCAAATCAATTTGCAGTTCCAACTAGTGGCTCAGGTTGACTTTTTAAAATAACTAATCCTTCTTTATTTGTAGGTCATCTGGATATGCTTTAGTCCCTCAGGCCCAGAGGCCTTTGGCTGACACCACTAATATGGAGCCAAGTGGAAATCAAGGTGTCTCTGGGCAACCCCAACTGCAATTTTCTATCCAAGGTGGACCATCGAACCTGACCTTGCCTCAGCCTCCACACTCTTTCTCTGTCCTCTTCGAGGCACCTGGTGCTCATGTGTATCAGGGGGAGAGCACGAGCAGTACTCCAAACTCAGAGTTGGAAGCTCAGAAAAGGCTTCTCCAAAATCAGATTGAGGTATCATCGAGTGCACTTGACAGTATTATTATTATTATTATTATTATTATTATACAATGTTCAACGGGGAGTTAATCTTATTAGTAAATATTGGCAAGATTGTGGTTCTGCGGTCTTTTCGAAGCTAATTGATAAATGCTATTCAATTCAAAAACTGCAGCGCAGAAAGTTACACGATTTCATACAACCCCCTTGTTTATGGGAACTGATTGCGCTGTATGCACTAAACAAGAGAGATTATTAAGCACCCCTGATGTGCATTCATATAAAAGTGGGAACCACCATGGATAGCTATGATGTGGGTGACGGAAGTTCCAAATAATTTTTTTAGTACATTAACAATGCATTTGTTCTAGAAGATTGTCTTCGAGCTTAAATATTTAACATTTTAAGCTAAATTACTTTGGTTTCTCATTCTCCGTCTTTTGCCATTTTCAATAGGTCCTGCAAAGTGAGCTCCAACGACTACAGAAGCCGGAGACTGAGGAAAGCATGCTCTTGGCTCCCACAACAACGTCAGATAATAAAGGCAAGAGTGTTGTTGCTTTATCACCCGCTGAATCAGAGTCTGGTCATCACGCAGAGAGTGGCCATACTGATGCCTGACCTGGCGCAGTGTATGGAAGATATAAAACTAGAGGTATCAATCTTGCAGACGACGACTTAGAGAAATATAGAGAAAACTCAAGTATTTTTATCTTTACTGAAATTTGAATAATAGTCTTGATTTTCATAAAATAAACTAGACATCTTTATATATATTAGTTCTAAAACTCTTTTTAGGAAATAATTTCTAATTAAGATTTTCCTAACTAATAGAATTTATACTACATTAAATTGTAAAGTACTAATGAAATTAAAAATCCTAAGCTGAATAGAAAACAAATAATTAAAATTCAAAATTAACGAAGAAAATGATTAAAATAGAAAATCAATAGTTTTATGTTTCAACCTGCTAAATAAACTCCTGGTATAAAAAGAATTTGACAAGGCATGGGTGAATTGCATGGAAGTTATTATCATCTCCCTTCTTCCCCAAACTATAGAGTTATGAGAAACTATATTGTTGTGAGTTTGCCAACCAGTTTTGCTCTAATGATACGAATTACACATGGAAGGAGGTGCATCTTCCTCTGCAACCGTAAGAGATCTAAGCTGAGTTTTTTTTTTTTTTTTTTTTTTTTTTTTTTTTGTAATGGTAGTCTTATCAATCCGCTAAATTTTAATTTGGAATAATAACCTTAATTTTAATTTATTTTTTCTATTACCTCATGAATTTTTTAATGGTAAAGGAAAGATGTTTTAGTCGTAATTGTTGTATTCCGTTAGTGATTCTCATACTTGAAATGTGTGATCGGAAAGTGTTTTTAAAAAAAATTAAAATTTTTATTATTATTTCAAAATAAATATTTTTAGTGTTTTTAGATCATTTTAATGTGTTGATGTTAAAAATAATTTTTAAAAAATAAAAAATATTTTTTTAATATTTTTTTTAATAAAAAAATACTTTTAAAAGCAATATTAATCACACTTTCAAACAAGTATTTTAATCCAACTTGGATTGCAATGTTATGAATTTGACTTTTTGAGCTAAGATCAACTTAATATAAATATATGCGAGTTATTTACCCTGCACTTTGCCGCAGGGATAGCTAGATTATTTAAAATATAAAAAAAAAAAAACAGAGTGATTTTTTATGATGCCTTATATTTGGCTAAAACAATCAACATGGATATATTTTTTTGTGAAGTAATATAATTTTATAGTAAAAAGATAAAAAAAAAAATTAAAGATAACTATATCAGTAGATTTCTGAGCAAATAATTTATAAAATCCATTAAAAATAAGTTATTTAATTTCTATATCAAATTGATTGATTGTTGCATCTACTTTAACTGTTTAATTAAATATTTAATTGACAAATAATAAAATTGCAATTGATAAAATCTAATAAATATGAGTTATTTGTTTTTTGCAACAAACTGATTAAATGTTGGGTCTATTTTAACTACTTGGTTAATTTTTTAATTGGTATCATGTTTATTGTTTTTTACATTAAATTATTCTCAAAAAATTAATGACAATATTGACCCACATAATTTTTCCAAACCATGAATTTGAAATATTATATATAGAGAAGTTGCATACTTAATTCTTAATAAATATAATATTGAATGTTAAATTATTTGAATTATTTTTTTATTGCTATTATTTTGATTGAAGACAAAATCTAAAAAAAAGATTAGTAGCATAAAAAAATATTACTTGATTTAAAGAATAAATGAAAATAATTCAAGGACAAAAAAAAATTATTATTATTATTATTATGAATATAATAATTATAATTATAATAAAATGTGTTACCATTGATATTTTTATATTATTTTATGAGTTATTGATACTATAAGCACCATAACCATAAATATTAAAATTATAAGCATTACAATCATTGTAATAAATTATTATTGTTATCAGCATTATCATTATCATTATCATTACTATTTAAACAATAAAAAAAATTAAATTATCCCTGATAATAATAATAATAATAATAAAATTATTATTATTATTATTATTATTATTATTATTATTATAATTGTGTAAACAATGAAAACCATAAAATTATCTTGAATAATAAAACAAAAAAAATTAACAAAAGAGCAAATAAAAATAACCAAAAACAATGCAGCCAACATTATATTTTTTTCAACAGAGTAAATGAAGGGTGAGATTTTTTTAATAATAATATAAATTTAGACAAAAATATAAATCTATTCATAATTTTTATAAAGTGCAAGTTTGCAGTAAAATATATGAATTTTAAATCGGTATGAATTTACTTATTTAATATGTTTCAACAAATTCATCAACATGAAATTATCATTGATATTAAAAAGCTATAAATTTTAGATATTTAAATCATTGAATTAATTGTATTAGGATTAAATTATTTTATAATTTAATTTAAATTAAAAACAATAATAAAATATAAATTATGTAAACAACTAAAATAATTTATTGATTTTCTACCTATAAAAAGAAGAAAACATATTTGAAAATCCACTCGGACATTGCTATTATTTTCATGACTGTAACAGTTAAAAGTACTATTATCATTATTACCTAAATAACCAAAATTATTAAATTTCCCCGAAAAAAGTTTTAAGAAAGCAAAACAATTTTATAAACATAACAAGCAAGAAAACAATTAAAAAAAATCACTCAACATATCATTATTATTGTATAAACAACAAAAACCATAAATGTTTTTTTAATAATAATAAAAAAAAAAACTTTCATAAAAGAGCAAATAAAAAAAAATTAAAACCAAATTAAATATTACGAGGCAATTTTTTTTATCTCATCCTAACATAAAATATTAAAGAAAAAGAACAAGGGAAAAGAAGAAGAAGAAATATCAATTTAATAAATAAAAATTTCAGGACTACAATGAATAAAAACAAAACTCAAAGAGAAAATAAAATGATAAAAATCAAAAACCAAAACTAAAAGTATGAACACATAAATACAAACAAAAATTAAAGATTGTATAAGAAAGACCCAAAAATCAAAGTACTAAAACCAAACAAAAAATTAAAATAATAATGATCAAAATAAATAATAAAATATATGATTAATTTTAATCAGATGACGAAACTATAACAAATTAATAATTTGAGATTGAAAAAAATTAAAGGTATTTAAAATAAACAAAAAAATTAATAGAATAATAGCTGAAATAAAAAAATAGCACGTGATCAATTTCAATTGTAGAGAAAAATTAAAACAAATAAAAACTTGTAAATCAAAAAATTAAAAGAACTAAAAATAAATCAAAAGAATAAGAGTTCAAATGAAAAATAATATATATGATTCATTTCAATTGACATTGGTTAAACAAAAAATATTCATTTTTTTCTATTTTATTAGAATTTAAAAAATTCAAACTAGTATTAATTGAAAATGATTATTGACAAAAATTAAAATTTCAAGAATAAATTAAATAAAAATAAAATATAAATTAATTTAAAATTTCAAACTCGAATTATTATTCTCATTTTTATTATTATTATTGAAGGAAAATTTGAAAAAAAAAATATTAGTAGCATAAAAACATATTATTTGATTTGAAGAATAAATGAAAATAATTAAAGGATAAAATTAAAGCACAAAAGCAAAATTAGTATTATTATCAATATGAATATAACTATTATAATCATTTGGATTATAATAAAATTATTAAATTTTTCCGAATAATAATAAAAAAATGTAATAGAAGAATAAGTAAGAGAACAATTATAAAAGATAGAATTACTAAGATTATTATTATTATTGTGCAAACAATGAAAACTATAAAATTATCCTAAAGAATAAAACAAAAAAATCTAAAAACTTTAACAAAACATCAATCAAAAAACCAAAATAAATGACAAAATAAAAATAAATATTATTAGCATAGAAAAAATAATATGACTTGAAGAATATGGAACAAAAGGCAAAGAAGAAGAAATATCAATTTTAAAATTATTATAAACATAAATTAAAATTTCAGGACTAAATTAAATAAAAATAAAATCTCAAGAAAAGATAAAATGATATAAATTAGAAACCAAAACTAAAAGTATCGGTACATAAATACGAAAAAAAATCAGGATTGTTTGAGAAAGACCGGGAAAATTAAAGAAATAAAAACTAAATAAAAAAATTAAAATAATAAGAGCTAAAATAAAAATTAAATATATAATTAATTTTAATTGAAGTACACGATTGAAACACATTAAAACCTCAACACCAAGAAAATTACAGGAATGAAAAAAAAAATCAGATAAATTCAAAATAAAAAAATAAATCCTCAACAAAATAATAAGACTAAAAAACCAAAACTAAAAGTAACATAAATATGAACAAAAAAATAGCATGTATCCTAGAAGGACCGAAAAAATTAAAGACACTTTTTTGTGATACAATTTTTAAGAAATAAGAAAAAGAAATTAAAAACAATATTGAGCGGAAGAATTTTTTCAAATAATTAATTTGGGGTATAAAAAATTAAAAATAAACTTATAGATATATAAACAAGAAAAGAAAAAGGTTCTACTTGATAATCATAGGAAAAAATTAAAGGAATTGAAATAAAATAAAATAAAATAAGGACCTAAACAAAGTCCAAATTGGTTGAATATAAAATAAATTTAAGTAAAAAATCTAAACTAAAAACAAGAAAAATTATTATAAAAGAGAACAAAATATTTTTTTAAAAAAACTATCTATTTAAATGAAATATTGTGCATTATCATTACAAAATAAAAGAAAATAAATTAGAGGCACCAAATAGTGTTGTTTGATAACATGTTGTGGGGATATCATCTCCCTTATACATTATACATTGCATGTTTTGAAAGTTCTTTTTATGCTAATTTTGATCACCATTCTCTCTCACATGCAAATATTAATGGAAAAAACACACATCATTATGTTCATCTTCACTTTTATTTGGTTTTTAGCCAAAGATTTATTTGATTTCTCTTTGTGGTGGTAGAAAATGCATACCAAATGAGCTAACCTAAGCATGTTATATAAAATGCTGGGTGACCCAAGATTGACCCAAGAAGTTTACCCCACCTACAAAGGTTCTATAACCTTCCCCTCACCTATAAATAAAGAGGCATGATAAGAAAAATAGGGGAAAAAAATCAAGTTTCTATTTGGATATTTCAAACACTCGTGATCTTTTTTTTTTTCTTGCATGGTTCTGAATAGATATTATTTTTATTCGAACGACACATGAATGTTTACTTTTTTTTTAGATAATTTATTATTTTAAATAAATGATGGGATATGCCTTAGTATTAAAATCAATCGAACAAGTCAAATATATATGATATGGTTAATAAATATTGTTACTAAAAATGTTGAACATAGTTATCATGTTTGTTATAACCTAGAACGGATAAAAGAACAAAACAAAAAGCACAAAAAAAGGCATAAACCAAGGAGAAAGAAAAAATCTTATCCTAAAAAGTGAAAACCTTCAAAAACTCTTCATCATTAACACATCTAATATTGATCTTCATAATGCCTTCCCACCCTATTAAAACTATCGTTGAGTTATGTCACAATTCCCTTCATTCTCTTTATTTCTTTAGGGTTTTTGTAGGAAATATAAAAATGATAAATTTCAATTTTAAAATTCATGAACACAAGTAAAACAATGATATTTTTTTTGGCTTTGTTAGGTTGATGTTGATATATATGTGTTTGGTTTTCCTTAGAAAAATACGGTGGTGAAAATTTAAAATTTGGATTTTTAGAGTTTATTGGTGTTCAATTTAGGTTTTGCATGATTTTTATTTTGATATATATATATATATATATATATATATATATATATATATATATATATATATATATATATATATATATCATAATTAATGTGATGATTTTGGATAAAAATATAAAACTTGTATTTTTTTATGTTCACTTGTAGCTAGACTTGGATTGATAAAAGTTAGGGTTTTGAGTTTTTTTAATATTGCATGCTTCTTTGATCATGAATGAAAAACAAGTGTTTTTGCTTGCTTGGATAATGCATGAATATATACTATGCTTTAAGATCTTTCATTGTGAGGATTGAATTCTTAAATTAGATTTCTATGCTTGTTATAGTTAACCTTATTTTCATGGTTATACTAAGAAATGTATTTCAAATTTCATTCATTTTGGCCAAACCTCTCATAAAAAAACTGCATTTCGCTAGTGTTCATAAAAGTTTTATGAACATTCTTTCTGTCATATTCTCATTTTACATTTACTTGTCTTTATTTCTAAAAAAAGAAAAAAATTTTTTTTATCACATTGCATGTTTTGATTTTGGGTTCCTATAACTTATTTATAAAATCCATTGATATTTAACCCAAATTAAAAAGGTCTTTATAGGCTAACATTACAAAATTCTTTATAAAAAACATCAAAAAATTCAATGTTTAATTTTTCAATTACAATGTATAAGATAAATAGACTCATAACATGTTATCTTAAATAATAATGAGGAGTGATACCTTGATCCTTCATGTTTTCAAATAGCTTTATGTTTGTGATCTCTAAATTTTCCTTTAATTTTTTAAAAAAATTTGGAGCTTGTATTGAAAGATCTCAAAACTATCTATAAAAGGTTTTGAAATAGACTTTGATCTTATTCCCAACCCTTCAATGGATTAATAACATTTATTTCATTAAAATCATATGATTGTACTTGGTATAAAATTTTGCCAAAAATCTTGTTGCTACAATATTGAGCATTTTCAATCATATGATCTTGATTGTATTCCTTATCATTACATGTATATTATATTATAAAATAAAAGAAATCCTGGTCGGTTACTCTAGCTTGTGAGTGTTTTCACTGTAGATTACAATAGTGTGGCTCGATTAGTTCAATTTTTGGGTTAGTTCGATTCGATCGAGTCACCATTTTTTTTTTTTTTATATTTCTTTGCATAGTAAAATATCCTTTTTATATCTCAAAAAAGAAAAGAAAAGAATTGTTGCTACCGGGTGTTCCACTATAATTTCACTTTTCGTTACATAGTCAAATAACCCTTCTACCCTCAAATTAGGCAAACGCCATGGCTTGCCTGGGGGTTGTTTATGATATTTTATATTTTTTGAAAATATCTAAATACTAATCTGCCCCAAAATAAGACAAAATAAAAGAGTTAGTTGTAGGGGTACTTAGGTAATTTAACCTTTTCTTATTATTATTATTATTATTATTATTTACTTCCGAATATTGTAGGCTTACAGTATTCGCCTCACGCCGGCTTTGCCTAGTGCGTACGACATGTTACAGGGATGAAAAATATCTATTTAGTGTCTCCATGGATATGACGCCGTGTTCTCTTTCTTATGATGTAGCTAGTGACCTTACACGATGGTCGGAGACATCATGATGGACGTTTGAACATTTTTTCCCCTTTTCTCTCTTCTTCATCCTAAACTACATGTCAGCCCCCTGTTTCATTTCAGTCCCTGATTTGTTAATTATTCTGCATGGTTCTTATTTTTTTTTATGTAAGTTTTGATTTATTTCAATTGTGTCATTCGATTGAAATTGATTACATATTATGTTTTCAAAATTAGTCATTATTCTTTTAATTTTGGGTTTGGTTTGGTTTTAGTATAGGAGATTTGATTTTTTCAATTTTTTTCTTTGATTGGAATTAATAATATATTTGGTTTTCATTTCATCCTTTATACTTTTATTTTTTTTATTTTAATTCCTTTATTTTTTTTATATTTTTTAATTAGTTTATATTTTTATTCATGTTTATATATATGTGCTCTTAGCTATGATTTTTAATTTTTATTATTTTCCTCTTTTCTTGAGGTAGCATTTTTTTGAAGAAAAAAAAATTCTTAAATTTTAGTTTATATTTGTGATAATTTGAAATTTGATATTTCTATTTTTTTTCGTTGTTATTTCTTTTGGTTGTTTTATAAGTTTTATTTATTTATTTTCATGTCAAAAGATTTTTTTAACTAATAATTTTTATTTTTTATCATTTTTTTGTTTACTCTTTTCTTATAGTTTTTTGCATTTTTTTTGTTCTTTGATTTAATTTTTTTCCCATTATTAACGCAATAATAATAATAATAATAATAATAATAATTTTAGTTTTAGTTTTTTTCTTGCTTCCACTTTTTATAATGTTTTCAATTTTTTCCCCTCAGGGTAATTTAATAATTTTTATTTTTTTAACAGTAATAGTAATAATATTTTTAGATATTAAGGCTTTAATATTGTTGTTCTTATAATAGGGTGTTTTGATTTATTTTATTATATCAAACTTTGCCTGTATTGATTTTATATTTTATTTGATTTTTTTTCAATTTTCTCATTTGATTGAAATTGATAATATATTTAGTTTTCATTTCGACCCTTATACTTTAATTTTTATTTATTTATTTAATTTTTATATTTCTTAAATAGTCTCTATTTTTTTTCCATGTTTATATATATATGCTCTTAGTTTTGGTTTTTAATGTTCATTATTTTCTCTTTTTTTGAGATAGCTTTTTTTTTCTTCAAAATTTTGTTCTTAAATTTTAGTTTGTGTTTATGATTATTTGAAAATTGATATTTCTTATTATTTTTTCCCCTTCTTTCTTTTGGATTTTTTATTAGTTTTTTATTCTATTTTCTCGTCAAATGATTTTTTTAGCTAATAATTTTTATTTTCTTATCATTTTTATTTTTTTATTTGCTCTTTTGTTAAATTTTTTGGGTTTTTTATATTCTTTTATTTTTATTCCCATTATACACGCAATAATAATAATAGTTTTAGTTTTTTTTCTTGCTTCCTCTTTCGTTAATGTTTCGAGTTTTTTTTCCTCAGTGAAATTTAATAATTTTATTGTTTAGCAATAATAGTAATTGTATTTTTAGATGTTAAGCCTTCGATGATGATGCTGTTGTTATAATAGGGTGTGTTGATGTGTTTCATTATATCAAATGTTGAATGTATAGATGTTATATTTTATTTTTGAACTAGCAAAACCTATTAATGATTTCAATCCTAACAGTTATAAAAATTATTTACTCAACTTGTAACATAGTGTGGGCAATTTAACTAGTTATATTAGTTAGATGATTGAAAATCCTAACAAAAATAATGTCATGATGAAGGATCTTAAGCTTCTGACTAGGGTGATGAAGAATCTAGAATTTAACATGACTTTGACGAGATAGGAAAATAGTGACATGAATAGATTGAGGATGAAGATTTATCAAAAAAAGAATCATTATCTAAAAAATCGTATAAAATATCAAAACTAAGTTTATTGATTTTATAAATGAAAACACAGATATAAATAATGATGACTAAGACTTTGGATATATAGGTAATAAAGATCAATTTAGGTAGAATCAAATGTTAGTTTGGGACAAGGTAGAACATTCGATTAGAGAGAGAATTCACGTGGTTTTAGGATTCATGATGATTTATATAGAGAATTGAATTCAGTTAAGATGAATATACTTGCTTCTAAGAAAATATGATATAGAGACATATATAGAATGAAAAAATATTGAAGGTAAGTCTTTTGTTATAAGACGTACACGTAAAGTACAGGTCATGGAAAATGATATTTTTCAATAAAAGGAGAACATCTTTCGCATGTGTTGTAATGTTTAAAATAAAGTGTGTAGTTTGATTTTAAATAGTGAAAATTGTGCTAATGTAGCTAGTAATATCTTTGTTAGTAAACTGAATTTTTGTCTGATTAAGTATTACACCTTATAGATTGAAATTGTTGAATGATTATCTTAAGGAAATGCGACAAAACAGGTATTAGTTTCATTTTCAATCGGGATGTTGATTAGGTTCTTTATAATGTGGTTCAAATACATGCAAGTCATAGTTTTTTGATGAGATCTAAGAAATTTAATAGAAGACCAACCATAATATGTTAAAAATAGATTTTTTTTTAGAAGGATGAAAGGATATACACGCTTACATCATTGTCACCTAGACAGGATTATGAAGATCAGTTAAAATTAAAAAATAAAAGTGATGCTAAAATGGTAATATAACAATGTGAGGCTATATTTACTATGCAAACATATATACAAAAATAGTTAATGAGATGTGCATATTTGAAATTATTATTAGCAACTATTTTTTTATAAAGTGTTGTTAGAGGTAAAATTTGGCTGGAAAAAAAAAAGATTTGAAGGCTTAAGCAAGACCAATTAAAGATGAAAAGAGAAAGTAAAGGCGTGTAGACAAATGATTCATATTAGGTTGTGAGTATGAGTTTAAAGAGTGTGAATGAAATAAGCCTTAAGGAAATAATAAGAGAGTGGCTTAGATTTCACTAAGAGAGAGAAAAAAAGTCAATTGAAGCCAAGGGTGGAAAAAAGAAAATAAGGATGAGAAAATAAAATAATATAGAAAATATAGGTAAGCTTTTGAGTTCCCATACAAAATATATAGAAAGATCAAGAGTGCTTATTTTTCTAACAAGCCTATGATTTTACTTATATATAAGAAGATATATTTTAACAATGACTATATGGATTCTTTTATTTCAAAAGTTTGTTATATCTTTTTTACATGAATTTTAGGATGATGTAGGATAATCAAATTCAAATTTGAGCTTAATTTGTTCTACCATGCAACTTTACACCAATAAGCAAAATTATTGATCCAATCATTGGATAAAATTGGGATTTTGGTAGAAGTTTTTGAAGATTTTTTTTTTTTATTTTGGGTTAAAATTTCAGGAAAATGAGGTTTGATAAGGATTTATGATAAAAAATTAAAGTTGTTATCTAGATTTTTCTATGCATTTTCTAATGATATCCATAGTGGTTTGTTATCGATAAAGAATGCAATCAACAATAGTATAGTAAAGTTTAGACTTGATGAAAATAAAATAATAAAAGGTTATAAAAATAATGTTCAATAAGATACGATAACATGTTGAGAAAAAGAATGAATCTGAAAAATATTTTATGCGAAACCAAATGAATCTAAAAAATTAGGGCAACATTTAGAATTGAAGAGAGCAATTGACAACATTTTTGTTTCTAAATTAAATAGACCAAGTTTTTCCAATTCCATTTGGGTTTATTAATTTTCTTTAATGTATAGTGGGTGTTGTTGGGTTACATACTAATGAAATCATCCCTTGGTCAAAATAAATAAATGGTAAATATAAACTTGAAACGTCATTTAAAAATAAGCATGCACGAAAGTAGAGAAGAGAACCTTGTCGGGAAATCAATCTCCCTTTCTGCATGTGTTGTTTTCTCAACTAAGAAATGAAACACCAGATTAATTTAACGTGCAGAAATATGGAAAATGGCCAGATTGAGATCCTCATGATGAACAAGGACTTCCTTCACCTGATGCGTTGCTGTTGTTGACGTCTACTTCCTTTCTGTGATCCATACTGCTGCTTTGTACATGAGAAGAAACACTCCCATCATCAATGGATACCTTGCTGATTATCTGGTCCTCTCTACTGTGACTTCACAGATCCAGTTTCATCCTCTAAATCCTGGCTGCTGCTGAAGCTTGAAGAAGCATTTCTTTCTCGTGTCCTGCTGCTGCTTTTGCCGCTGGTAGAAACAGGACTTCCATCCAGTTTTGATCCCGTGCTGCTCTTGTGGCTCAAGGAATATTTCGATTTTTTGCTGCTCTTGTGGTGGAGAGAGGCATTGCAATATGAACCCCTGCTACTAGCTCCATCTGAGGAAACACTTCCATATCGTGACCCTCTACCATTTGATGTGAACTCCTCCAATCTCCTGCTGTTTTTACGAGCAGAAGAAACAGTACTCTCGTCCATTGATCTCATGCTGCTGCTTGTGGTGAAGTTTTTGCTCCCGGTAAAAGTCTGTTGATCTCTACAGTCACTGTCTCCATCCTCATTGTCTGAACTTTCATCATCATGGTGATCTGAAGTGTCTCCATCATGTTCGTTTGCTCTGTCCTCGTCATCTGAACTCTCCTCGCTCTGATAGCCATCACTCGACTTGTCATCGTCATCTGAACCATCTTTCTCCTCTGAAGGTTGGATCAGTTGAGGCATATCAGTATCTGTTGACAGAAAACTTAATGCCGTTACGACGTCGCTCATCAAAGGACGGGCTGATGATTCCTCTTGCAGGCACATTGCTGCAATGGCAACAACTTGATTCAGGTCTTTTTCGGGAAATTGCTTGTTGAGAAGTGGATCGGCCATATCTGGATACTTTTTTGGGTCCTTGAATTTCGGTTGTGCCTGCATGCATGATGACAAGCAGATAACGATTAGTAGATTATTACAAACTGATGAGGCTAATTTATACGAATATATCGAATGCGCAAACGAAAAATAATTAAAAAGAAACTAAATTACTAACCCAAGAAACTAGATTTTGCTCGTCGTTGGGTTTTGTAGTGTCTAAGGCTCTTCTTCCGGTAATGAGCTCCAGCAAAATAACTCCGAAACTGTATACGTCTGATTTTTGTGTGAGATGACCTGATCTAGCATATTCTGGAGCACAGTAACCATAAGTTCCCATCACTCTTGATGATGGATGCATCCTGTCCCCAGAAGGGCCAAGCTTGGCGAGTCCAAAATCAGAGAGCTTGGGGGTGAAATCTTCATCCAGAAAAATGTTGGAGGGCTTTAAATCGCGAAATATAACAGGGGGGTCGGCTTTTTCATGCAAGTATTCTAGTCCTTTAGCAGTACCGAATGTTATTTTCATTCTCGCAAACCAGTTCAATGGCTTCCGTTCTGCTGATTTATCTGCAAATGGTTAAAGTTTTTACTCATCAACACCAATTCTCGTGCAATGAAAATGCTATATATATATGATTTCTCTATTTATCTCATGAGACCGTCCAGGATTTTATTTTGGTTTGATCCAAAATAGATGTGCAATGAGAATACATTTATACAAATATATATACATCGGCTACTATACATATTTTTTTCTGAAAAGAGTAGGGGGTTGCACATAGCATGCGTGCGTATTATAAATTATAAAAATATGCGTGCATGTACTCATGTTGCTTTTCTAGGAATCGAGGAAATCTTATATGAAAATATATTTTGTGAATACAGGAAGTAAAATATATTTTGTGGGTTTAGATGGGTGATTAAAATTTTGGTTTTTATAAAAGTTGTATATCCTGATTTGGATTCGAGATCTACTATGCAAAGTACAAGCTTTTTGTTATTACGCTGTTAGAAAATAATATAAATTATATTTTGGGGTCTCATCTAAAAATTTAAGATTTTAAATGAGATGGTTCCTTAACATGGTATCAGAGTCTTGTTGACCTAGCGATCAGAGTTCGAATCTTATTACTTCCATTCTTTTTGATAAAAATCAAGTACAAGATAATATGGATCTGTATGCAAGTTTCAAGTCCAAAAAATTTTCACTTAAGGAAGTGTGTTAGAAAATAATATAAATCATATTCTAAAATCTTATCTAATCACTTAAACTTTTAAGTGAGATAATTATTCAACACACGCCAACCATGCACTCATGTTATGTTTGAGTGGAGAGATTATTTGGCAACCAAGGCAAGAAAAGACAGGAAATACCAAGGAGATGATCCTCCAGGGAGCCTCCTGACATCAGTTCATGCACCAGAAGCCTCTGGTCTCCATCAGCACAGTATCCAATGAGATTGACCAGGTTTGGGTGGTGTAAACGACTAAGCGTCAGAACCTCACCGAGAAACTCGTTTCTTTGCAATCCATTCCTGTCAAGTTGCTTCACAGCCACTACCTGTGTTTGAAATATTAGTAATAGCTAGATACGAGAGAAAATGAATGTAGGCTACGTTTTGTTAAGCAGTGTACAGTATAATTATATATCACACAGAACACCGGAATTTGAAATCCTCAATAACCTGCCCGGTCGATGCCAGTGTCCCTCTATAGACTCTTCCAAATCCACCTTCACCCAGCAGGCATTCTTGACGGAAGTTCCTGGTTGCAGAGGCAAGCTCGCGGAAGGTGAAAGATGGGGTCTCAATATCTCCTACTTCAACTTCTCTATTCTCCACCATCTTGTTTCCATCTCCTGGCCTTTGTTTCTTGATCTCTACAACAAGCAACATGAGAATTAAGATCAACTGACGAACTAGCCTTGGAAATAAAAAGTATTTTCTTTACAAGTGGAAGTCATTTATTTGAGGCAATTATTTACCTGCAACAGTCCAAACTAAAAAACTCTTTAATTCAAGAACACGGATCAAAATTGGTTAAAAGATGGTTTAATTTCACCTCGTATAATATATAAGAAACCCCATTTCCCCTTTCTTATGAACCAATCGAAGCCATTAAATTCATTCTCAGCTAACAATCTCATCAAACTTGTTCGTGGTTCATCTTCTTTGTATTTGAAGATATATTCAATATCCGAGCTCTTAAGAAAAGCTACACTTAAAGAGTTGGGGTCGGTCTTACGTGAGAGATGACGATTCTAGCTAAGTATGCTTGCATGCTCTCAAAAATCCATGATTATAATATATATATATATATATATATGTTATTTTTAAGGATTAGGAGGATGGAGGCATGCAGGGGTGGCTAAGTTTTAAATTTTAGGGTTATAACTCAGTGGTGTTCAAGTTTCGGCCCTCCTCCTGTTACTATCACTGTAATTTGATCATTGAGGGTGTTGAATATTCAAAAGGGCTCTGCAGAATCGCTGTGGTTCTGGTTCTAGTCCTGATGATTCTGATTTTTAACCTGCTCTTAAAATAAAATGGAAATTAAAACTATGATTACTTTGATCTTTATCTCCCCTGGTGTCCTAATTTCCACATATTATGCTGGGAGAAATAAACACGTTATGCTTCTGAATCATTTCATAGCACGTAAAAGAAAAGCAGAAATTCTTTTGAATCAAAACATAAAGCAGGATTTAATCAGATTTTATTGAATCAAAACATATTTGCATGCATTCGATCGGTATTACCAGGCACCGTCGGCGACCCAGTCTCTCTTCTGCTTTTCTGAGACTGGAAGCACGAGAAGCAATTCATTTCTTGATCGTTAAAAGCCTCCGATCACGAAACGACAGCACGCGCGGGTTCCTGAACAAAATGAATCGCCAGGCCTTGCGTCAAAAACCATGCAGGAGTTACAGGCTTGGGAGAGATCGGGGAAGAAGGAGGATAGGGTCCTTCAAGGGAATTGAAGGACCCCTCGGCTGGGAAGGAATTAGGCAACGAAAAGGGGAGGAAAAGGGGAAAAAAGTTATTGAAGGGCGCTGGTTTTTTGGAGAAAGAAGATGATGAACTTCTTCATTGGAGCTGTCCGAGAAAAAAGAGGAGAATTTATTGGAACATTTTTGACAAGTGTGCTTCGTGAGGAGACCATGAATTGCTGGTTTTAGTGGAACCAGGCGAAATATATTATTATTGCCTTCCCATGCAGCTGTAGAGGACTCGAGGGTATCCGACTCTATCGAAGAGTCATGTTTTAAAAATATTTTTGAAAAAATTTAATTTTTTTATTTTTATTTTAAATTTAAAAATTAATATTTTTCATGGGTTAATATTAAAAATATTTTTTAAAAAATAAAAAATATATATTTTTAAATAAAAAATATTCTCAAAAATAATCTCAACTACACTTCTAAACAAACACAACTAACTTGGTGTGCACTCTCTTATCTTATATCATCAAGAGTTAAATTCATCATGAGTTAAATTCTAATTTGTGAATCCAAGTGAGCGACTAAAATTCTGATTGTCTCGAGCTTTTACAATATATACATATTCTAATTCGAATTTAAAACTTGTTATACATATCATAAACCCTCTATAATCACGTAACCTTATCTCCTTTTGGGCTGATTCATGTTGTGATTTACTGCTCGGTATTGCAATTTTGCTAACGGACCCTTAACTTCTTGTATGCCTAAGTAGGTTTAAAGGATAAATTGAGTTCAAAAACTGAGTTTACCTCGTGGAGAAACTGAGTTCTGCATAGTGAATCCATTGCTAACTCAGTATTACTGTAAAAATCTATCATTTTTGCCAGAACCCTAAACTAGAAGAACATGTACTGTAATTGCTTTGGTTGAATTTCCATTCTGGTTGTTTTAAACACATTTTAATTTAATAGATGAGTTGTTTGAGTGATCGGTTTCTATTTGCCTTCATTCATTCAGATTGATGTATTCAGCAAATTATTTGATGAGCGTTAGTCTCTGTAATGAGTATTGTTTTAGTGATTGCCATGTTTTACAAGATATCATTTATCATGAACATATAAGATTATATTTGAATTTTATGATTTATTATAAATATATAAGAACTAAGAAGAATAACATAGAATCTTAAATAATTTATAAAAAAAAACAGAAAATGAATGACATAGAATCTTAAATAATTAAGAACTTTGAAATATACATACGAATAATTGAGACATCATAATGGACAAATATTCACTTCAATGATTATAATTAAATTTGTACCATATTTTGGAAGTGATTCGTAACACATAAACAAACATTATATTTATATTATGGGCTTATTTGGTATTGCAGTTGCTGTTGTAATTGAAATTTTAAAAGAAATAGTTTCATAAAAAATATTTTTAGTTACGGTTCATAACTGAAATTGAAGTATTTGGTTAAAACTATGGTTGAATTTGAGATTTAATGAAAAGCAATTACGTGTGTTTGGTTACCATGTTTTTCATATTGTTGTCAACCTGTGAAATTACTTTAAAGAACATGCACACACATATATATTGTATTTTAAATATTGTAGATTTAATAATCATAATATTAAAATATAATTAATAATTCAAGTAAAATAGACACTTGTTTTTATTCTCACATCAAACTACTTGTAATTCCATCACGAATTAAATCCATACGTGAAAGCCTATGTGATCCCTTGCTATTTGATTGAGAAACACCATCTAGTAAAATATCATCAGGAACAACATCTGCGATCCATACTGAGTTTCAAGATCTTTATTTATATATTGTAGAAATATAATTTTAAGGTCAAATCCAGTTTCAAATTTTAGATTCATAATCAATCAATAAGCAATAGGGTTGTGAAGTGAAATGAAATCACATACCTTTCCCTTTCATTAGAGCTCATCTCTATTTATATATTTTTTTTATTTTTAAAAAATGATTCTTATATTTTTTTTTAAAAAAATCAGGCTTTCCCTTTCATTAGGGCTCATCTCTTTATATATATATATATATATATATATATATATATATATATATATATATATATATATTTTTAAAAAATTATTTTTAAATCAGTACATGAAAATAATTTCAACTTTATTGGGCCTAGGCTGGGTCAAGAGCAGGTCCAGCCCAAGAGTTAAAAAAACAAAACGATGTGAAGCACTATTCACGTAATATGTGAAACAGTAGAATGGTAGTCAGATGACGGTAACGAGAGGCTCACCTACCAATGTCACCTGATAGAGGAGATCGATGTGGTTCTTCCTGTGGTGACGGCGTTAGAAATGGTGGCCTATAGTCGTCGGAGGTAGCGTTGGAAGGTTGCAGCTGCTGCTACTACTACTTGACGTCGGAGCTATGGAAAAGGACTGGACGGTGCAGGTGCTGCTGGTGCTGAATGAGCAATTGCTGGTACTCGTCGGTGACTACTGAGGAGAGAGAGGGTTGCATCCATGGTTGTTTTTGGGAGAGAAAACTGCAACCGAGATAGAGGGAGTTGTCGATGGTCTTGCCGACGTCAAGGGTGGCAGGTTGGTCAGTGGTTATGCAACAATTTTTTTACATTGTGTCATCGTCTTCTTCTTCTCTGTTATGTTATTTGATTTTGCCAAAATTATCATCTTCTTCCTCTCTATTACTCTATGTGTGTTTTGTGTAGGTGTGGCGTGTTGTGAAAAGCATCTCACAGATGCTTTTTCAACTGTGGCACAACCGCAGGTTTTTTATTCAAAAGCATCTCGTCGGTCCCGTTTGATTAAATTATGTTTGGCTCTACATTGATCATCAACCACAGATGGCACTGTAGAGCCAATGTTAAAAGCAAATAAACCAAATACTTGATATTGTTTTTCATTCAACTTCAATTTCAATTACAATTTTAATCAAATATTTCAATTTCAATTATAAATCTCAACTAAAAGTGTTTTTTATGAAACTATTTTTTCTTAATTTCAACCACAATAACAATCACAATACCAAACAAGAGGGTGGATAGTGAAATGAACAGATATTTTAGAGTTCTTTATTTTGGGGATCAAGGTTGCATTTGCCACCTCTAACAAAAGTCAAAAGGTTGGGATGTGGGAGACTAATTGAGATTTTACACGATGGAACCCGAATTAAGAATTGTTGTAGGTTAACCTACTTCACATTACATTTCAAAAATATTTTTATAACTTTTTATTTTTTATTTTAAATTAAAAAATATGCTAATGTGAAAAATAATCTTAAAAAAAATTATTTTGATACATTTCTAAACAAAAAATACATTAAAAAACAATCTCAATCACACTCCCAAAGAGGCAAAAAACTTAGGGTTGATTTTTAAAAATATCATTTTGTGCATATTTAATAGTGTGATTAAAGTTGATTTTGAAATTGTTTTTTCATTTAAAAGTGCATTAAAATATTGCTTTTTTAAAATTTAACATCAACACATGAAAATAATTTAAAAATACCAAAAATTTTAATTTCAAGTAAAAAATAAAAATAAAAAATTTCTAATTTTTTTCAAAAATATTTTTATAAATGATCTCAATTACAAAATCCGGTAGTAATATATTTGTATTTATATCAATAGCGAATACAAGGAGAGATGATTGTATGGCCCAAAATTAAAAAAGTGTATCAAGGAGAATTCATAATTTTTGTTTCACCGCTATTAATGAGTTTAACAATGTTTTTTAAAATATTTTTTAAAACATTTAAAAAAAAAACAATTATTTTAACTTTTCATTTATAATTAACAAAATTGATGATTGTAAATCATTTTTATATTCTGATATAAAATTAATTTTTAAACATATAAAAAATATCATATTAATATATTTTTAAATAAAAAATCAATTTCATTGTACATGACAGCACTCACTCCTGGTCCGTGTCAGAAGTATTTTTAGCAGAGCCCCGTTAAGCCACGCGTCACAGCTCAAAAGCAATTGCTTTCTGCCACTTTTGTTTAGATTATATGGGAAGAGGCAAGGTTGTCATAACGGCGCCCCGCCAACACAAAATTAAAACAAACCATAAATATAGTCAGCATCTTTTATCGCTGCCTCACAAAATCAGTGATTTTATAGGGCATAAGTTTCTATAATTCAGTCACTGCTTCTGAAACTGAAATCCATGCAAACACAGTAATCGGAACTGGAAATATAACAATAAAAACTGCCCTTCTACAAGGGAGAGGAACCAGACCCAACTGCCTTCCATAGCTTGACCCATTCAACCATGGCTTCTGCAGCACGAGTGAAAACAGGATTTGATGGTCCTAACTGTTGCTTCACTGTTGCTGCCATCTCAATGATGCAGTCTTCTGTTGTAGCTGCTGTTTGTGGCAACCTAACTAACTGAAAGAACGGGGCGATTTCCTCCATCAGCTTTACCCCTTCCCACTCTTTTTTCAAGCTCTCTATCGCACTGCCTCTGTCTTTTCTCCACACATACGGCAGCCCGCTTTTCACACCAAGACCAAGGTGATCGCACACAACCTTGACACACATTCCACTCCAAATATCTTCCATTGTTTCCCATCTAAGGTTTCCTTCCCCAGCCAGCTTCAAAGCTGGCAATAAAGCTGGCCCCACAGCCTCACGATCAAAAGCAATGTTGATTCCACTGAGGGGCATCATTGCTCTAGATGGAATGGTCATGACCGCATCAACATATCGAGAATTTCTCAGCTCTGGCTTCAAGGCTTGTGTAGGAGCATCTAAGTCAGCTAAATTAAGCCAGAGTCCACATGAAAGAGCACATGTGACCCCACTACGCAGGCTAAATGGGTACCCACGAACAAAATCTGCTCCCTCGCGAAAAGGGTCATAGAGAGTATTAAAGAAAAAAGGAGTGGCTGGAGTTGCCAAGTTAACAAGATGTTGGGCCACAACATCTATTAGAAAGCCCTTGCTGTCCTTAGCTGGGATGCAATCATCATCGATTGAGACAATGTATTTCTTACGTGATACAAGAAAGCCGAAATACCTGCATGAGTAGCCGGAGAAGACCATGGAGGAAGAAGAGCCCACCACCCGGTCGATATGAGACTTGGAATAGACATCAAGATTAAAGCCCTCAGGTATCCTGAGTTCCTCTTTGAGATCAGGATCTTTGACAATTATCAAGTGGAATCGGGAGAATATGGGTCTCCACTCATTCAGAAATGATGTTAGGTCTGAGTGAAGTGCTCCTATCACAATGTCAACGTCACTGTCTTTGATGTTAGCTAGAGACATCTTCGCAAGTTACAAAAACGAAGACCCAGAACCAAGAAATTGTATCTCCAAAAAGCAGCTGGTGTTTGGGTTTAAAATGTATCCAAGTGTACATGCACAATTTTGTCTATCTTAGAATTTCTCAGAACATCCTATCAAGAGAATCAAAATGTAAGAGAAAAGCTTGAAATTCAGCTCAAAACTTCTGGAAGGATAGGATGAAAAAACTTCAAATATGACTCACTAGTGGGAAGGACAGGGGTTACAACATGTTGGATGTTCAGTGCCTGGATGAATGCAAGGACTTCATCATTCCCCGTCGCCACAAACAATTTCAGAACTTTCTCCGTCAGTTTTCCAGCTTTCAGTGTTCTCTGCTCAACATGGAAAAGACAATGTTACAATAGGGTATGAAATGGACCAAGACAAGTTAAAGAAAACAAAAGGTAGAACAGCAGTTGGAGCCGAGGAGAAAAAATAACAAATTGACACTTTATTGCTCAGATGTGAACGGAATATTTATTGCTTTGGTTTAAGTGACAATCTAAGCCTTGCATTGCATGACTTATAGCAGCACATATTGCAAGGGGGGGAAATCACAGTAGCTCACAAAGCAGCAGAACAAAATGTTATTGCCTAAACAAGATGTTCACTTTCACTTCACTTAACCTTATGACCTTCCTCTCAAAACATTATATTCAGTGTAACAGAAGCAATATTGCAAACAAAGAAGCAAAGATAGGATTTGCTAGCACTCTAATAAACTAGGTGAAATGTAACTCTTACTGCAAGAGAACTTCAAACTCGTATAAGCATAACCAGTGATTTCATTCCATTACCACTTCAAAAGTTCGAGAGTAACATATTAGCATAGACATTTCATGATTTCAGTGATGAATTTGTCGCACACAACCTTTCAAAGTATATAAGACTATTTCTGGGACCTCATCTAACATTATAGGTTTTTAAACCGTTTTTTTTTATATAGTTTCAGAGCCTTAATGACCAGACAGTAACAGGCTCAAATCCCAAAACCCCTATTCTTCAAATTAAATTAAAAATCTCAGCATAAGGTTGTTGTAGGCATGTGCTTTCAATTGAGGGGTTATGTTAGAGCATATAAAACCATTCTTGGGGCCTGATCTAAGAGTTAATTCTTAAGGTTGAGATAGTTCTTTGATAATTTTAAATTACAAATGTTCATCGTGCAATCAATAAATACAAAATGATCACGTAACCACTTTGCCTTGTGTTATGTGTTCAGCTTTCATAAAAGCACAACGCAAAAGGTAACTAACAGATAAAGCACAAAGAAAAAAATCAAAAATATAAAACAGAACAAAGCATATGAGATGATATTATAGAACAACAGCATTTACAACAACTAAGCCTCAATTCCAAACCAGTTGGGGTTGGATATACGGATTATTCTGCACCATCCCATACAATCAAACACCAATCTGCCTCAAAATCAAGGGATCTCAAATCTTCGATACTGCCCCCATCATGTCAAATAACTAAAAAAAATTGAATATAAATCTCAACGGCTGCTCTCCATAGATGGGGAAAGAACTTCACCTATGGAATGCCACAACCGAGAAGGCTTAACCCTCATTATTATTCCCTTCTCTGGTTAATTTGATATAAATATGAAAATCTACATGCTTGTATTTCATGGAAAATTGAAACAATAATTGATCTAGTCCAACTCCTCGTGAGAACTGATATCAACATAGCTTTCTTAATTCCAGCTTAAAAGAGAACATGATTGAGCAACAAGCAAAAGCGCATTTAGCGTATTGAAACCTTTTAGTAACACACAATCCGAGTCTCCTCGTCGCAATCAGAGCATAAAAATAACAAGAACGAAAATCAAATCCACAATGACAGATCTAAATCAGATATCACTCCTCCGTAAATAAATAAATAAAGGAAAGAAGGAAGCGAAGAGAAGAGAAGTACCAGGAAGAGATCGAGGATGATGTGATCAGGTATGAAAGAGAGATCAGAAAAGGTGGAGATGTGAAGGATAGCTGTGTCAATTGCTAGGGAAAGTAACGATGGCGGTGTGGTTCTCATCTATCATCCACTCATTTATTTATTTTACTTATTTATTAATCAATATCACCTCTCTCTTCCCCCCCTCCCTCTTCGTTCTAAAGAAATAAAAGTTTGACTTTTTCCACAGTTTGTCGAGAGATCGCTGGCCGTGTTCGCCGCCGTCGCTTCCTCTGCTCCGCCTGCCTGATTATATAGTATTTTACATGTACATCGATGTCAAGTTATTAATTCCAAATGGAATTGTACATCTCGTTTCCATGTCTATCCATTTCAAGCTATTTATTCCAATCATCTGAAGCGTGCGTGCGTATTAAATTTCATTGATTTTATTTTTTACAAAAAAAAAAAAAAAAAAAAACGTCACTCACACAACACCATAACAAGGGAGTGTTTGTTATTATTTTGCTTTTGTGGTTAAAATTTTAAAAAACAGTTTTATAATAATTATTTTAGCTGCAGGTTAAAATAAATTTTGAAGTGTTTGGTTAAAACTGTGATTGAGTTTGAAATTAATAAAAAGCAATTTCATTTGTTTAGTTAACATGCTTTTTATATTGCTGTCAACTTATGAAATTACTTTATATATATATATATATATATATATATATATATATATATATATATATATATATATAATTCAAGTAAATTAGACACTTGTTTTTTATTCTCCCATCAAACTACTTGTCATTTCATCACGAACTAAATCCATACATGAAAGCTTCTGCGATCCTAGAATAACATATAGTAAAATATTATCTAAAATAAAATTAGGAATGCAAGATAAAATTATATTGTGATATTCTTCTAATATATTTATTTATTGTAATTAATTTTTAGATTATTTTAATATTAAAAATATATTTTTTATAAAAAAAATATAATATATATATATATATAGCCCCCGCCCCAGTTTGCAACGCACAGAGAGCAGCATTATGCTGCTCCATGAAATTTGGATTCTACAGTAAAAAATGGTGGGATCCATGAACAAAACTTGATTTCTTACCCTTAACCAAACACTCTTATTCTCAAGTTTTTTATAACCTCCAGTTGCACCACACTCCCAAACACCTTCTTAATTTAGGTCAAAAACTCCAATAAATTTTAATAGAGTAATAGCTTAGATTAATTTTTTAAATAATTTTTATTTAATTTTTTTTAAAATAATTTTGATATCAACAATCTACAAACATCTAAAAAAATTAATTTTATACAAACATGCTCTCAGGAGTTGAAAAAACATAAAGGATTTTTTTATATATACGATTGTATTTATTTAATTTATTTTTTTATTTATTATAATTTATTGATTTTGATTTTACAAAAATAATATTTAAAAAAAAATGACAATGCTCTCAAATTAATATTCTTTTTTATTTTTTATTTAACACATCCATGGAGTGATGGGCATTGAATGCACTCGCATACAATAATTATGTGGTGCATTTAATGGACCGGTGTAGGCCTAAATTTTTTTTTATTATTAATGTTAATGTTCGGTTGGGTTGATTGGCTTACACGTAATTTAATTAATTTTAAATTTAATGATTATATAATTTTTTTAATAATTATTATAATATTAAATTTTTTAGTTTTAAATTTTCAGAGCATAAGAGAAGGCAAAATTAAAATAATATAATTTTAGTATTTTACAATAATATTTTTCTGTCCAGCGCGGAAGGTATTTGAAAAGGTAAAAATAGTTTCCCTACCCCGGTTGCTATTTATAGCAACTAGGAAAAAAAAGTCATAATTTAAAAAATATATTTTAAATAGGATTTGATGGTGAATACACATGGTACGAAACAATAATTTTTAATGGGTTGTTAATGTTGGGTTTCTTTGCTGTATTTTAATGGTTTGTTGTGGCTGGTTACAGAGTTGTGTTATATTTTTAATGGGAACAAATATATTTTTTTAATTCAATTCTAGACTAGAAATAATTTTTACTATACCCCAATAACTCTACAAATTAATTTGATTATTTCAAGATATTTGAGTTTTTTTTAAAAAAAATATAGATTTGAATGGGATTAAATGCGCCGACCATGAAACTGGTGAAAAGCAATGTGAAGCTCGCTACGGAAAGTATTTCTCTAGTTCATCGATCTCTAATTTATTTTGGTGGAATTTTTTGATATTTTAAATTTTCAAATTTAAATTGTTACGGGGTTTTTAATTTTTAATTTATTTTTTTAATTTAAATATAATTAAAAAAATTAATAATTATATTGTTGGAGGGTTTTTTAAAAGTGATTATTTAATTATATAACTTGCTCCTATTAATTTTATAATTAAAGTATATACAAAATAATTGTATTATATTTAAAATAATATATAAAAAATAGCATTTTAAAATGGCTTTTATCATTGGAGTACACATCAGCAAAAAAAAACTATATTTATACTATTTAAAGAGTTATTTTAGAAATTTAATTCTTTAAAATAGCTCTTATAATTGGAGTTGCTCTCACGAAATATAAATCTTAAAAGGAAATTGGAGGGAAAAAAGAAAAGCTTGAGCTTGTTCATCTCCACGTGTTTACTGTGGAGGTGTTGAGCTATGACTAGTCAAAAGATCCTACGGTGGAGATTACTTCTTCATTTTTCATTGACTAAAATTATCAAGAGTTTTGGTCTTCGCTAACCTGTTGTACCCGTGTTTCCAATCATTGTTATTATTATTTTAAATATTATATGCATAACAAAACGAAAATATAAAAATATTAAATAATTAAAAGTTTTGTAGGTTAATTATTTTTCTTCAATATATAATATCATAAAAAAAAATATCTAAGAGCATTAATATTTTTTTTAACATGTTACAAAATTTCATTATGGCTGTAGCGAAACGCAGGGCAAGTCGTTAGTATATTTTTTTATAGATAATTTAACCCAATTTTTCCACATATTTTGTTTACATGTGACTTCGTATATTTTTTAATTACATGATATTAAATATAAAATATCATATACAAAAAAAAGTGTAAAAATTATTTTAAGACAAAAAACAACATCGGCTTGTGAATTATTTTGATTATTATTATCATTCTTATTTTTATGATAGTTAAATTATTATGATTATTATAGTTTTTATTATAAATATTATTAATTATTGTTGACAATACTATCACTAACATTATCGTTATCATTAAAAAAGAAATTAAATAATTTTTTATTTTTTTAGATTTATTCTTTATATTATTATATTAAAAATATTCAGAATACTGAGAATAAATTAATTTGAGATTTAAAAAATACTTAGTTCATATATATATATATATATATATATATATATATATATATATATATATATATATATATATATATATATTCAAGCGTTAATATTAAATAAATATAAAAATATATAATTAGCCCCAGATATTTTCTTTCCAAAAATACTTTTAAAATAATCCTTATTATTATTTTAAATGCCTTATCCATAATAAATTGAATATATAAAAAACTATAAAATTCAAACTTCTATACTAAAAAAACTTTAAGAATTTAAAACCAATCTCAAAATTAAAAGAATAAAAACCGAAATGAAATCAAAATATATAATCAATTTTAATTAAAAGGAAAAATTGAAACAAATCCAAACTTCTAACCAAAAATATTAAGGGATTTCAAACCAATCTCAAAATTAAAAGATTAAAGACCAAATGAAATCGAAATATATAATCAATTTTAATTAAAAGATAAAATTAAAACAAATAAAATCTTATATAGAAGAAATAAGGACCATACAAAATAATCAAAACATCAGCGACTAAAATAAAAATACCATAAACAAAGGTGTCTACTGTGTAATTTAGCATGAAAAAGAGAGAGAAATGGAGGGAAAGATCAACCGATTATTGTCACGTCACTAGCCACTAAGTGACACCACGCGCTACACCATGAGTAAGACGACATGGCGTCGCACTCATGCAGATGCCGAATTAACAATTTTTATCATCGGACGACGTCGCACTCACCGCAAGAATAAGGGCTGAAGCCAAATACTGTCAGCGCGTTTGTCAAACACACAGACAATATTAAGTATAAAATAATAATATAAAAATTGTAAATTACCTAAACACCTTACAACCAACTCTTGAATTCTCAAAAAATATAAAATGCCCAAAACACCTTGTGGTAACTCTTGTGTTTTTTCATATTTTAGGGTACAATGGTTATTTGATTGTGCAATGGAAACGTGAAATTTTAGTAACACTCCTATGACAACTCTTAATTTTTATTTTATTTGAGGGTATTATAATTATTTTATTGTGCAAAGAAATGTAAAAATTCGAAGATACCCCTCAGTTGAAGACTAAAATTATTGTATACTAGGGGATAAAATAATAATTTCATTATTACAATCCACAGTAATTTGTATCTATGGCTACAATAATTTTGCTACAGTAAAAGAATAACTTAATTTAGCTTATTACTTAATATTTATGAGCATTCAAATTGCTTTAATTTTGTAATGAAAAGTATTATATAAAGTGCATTCATTATTTCTAATTTGTGAGAGAATATATGTTTTTTTATTTAATTGCATTAAAAAAATAATTTCCTCCTTTCTCTTAATTTTGAACTCTTATAATTATAGTTTTTAAATTTAAAACCAATACCATGGTTAAATAGAATGGTGAGTTGTCTAAATATTTATTAAATTAAATTAAAATTAATCTCTTATGGAAATTATTGTTCATTGCAACTTTAATAACAAAATTCCCTTAACCGCAATGATCTCTTTATTGAATTACAAAATGTTTTTTTTATAGATTATATAACGCTAGATTGGTTTATTTTCAACAAGGGCTGTTTGCTATAATTTTCTTTTGATTTCTATTTTGTTTTCTTTCTTAAAGAGTAAAATGAGGAGATGAGATTTATTATGTAATATTTCTAAATATACCAACAAGGGGACTATATATATAGTGCATGTTTGGAAAATATGGTTGAAATTGTTTTTTAAAGTGTTTTTTATTTAGAAATGCATCAAAATAATATTTTTTATTTTTTAAAAATTATTTTTGACATCAGCATATGAAAATGATCTAAAAATACTAAAAAAATAAAATAAAAATATTTTTTTTTCAAAAACACTTCCCAAACACCCTTTAGAGATATTGTCACCAATAACAGAAACAAAAACAAAAAGGGGTTTGCACTTTCTGTGATCTCAAGTTCGAATTATGTAATTGCTAATATAATAACTGTTAAATATTTATATAATAGTTAATTTTAGGGTTTATAAAATTAATCAAAATATTCATAAGTTGTCCTAGATACGCACATTAACAAAGAAAGCATAGACGATAACTGTAGTGATGAGTCTAGCATGCATGTTGGCAATGGGCACCACTATTGGGACCTTGTCGGATCCTTCCTCGGTAAACACATCTGTTAACACTATTTCATGAATTTCTAGTTTTAAAAATTAATATATATTAATTTTTATTTTTGAACTTTTTTAATTTTATTACTTTGAACCTGCTATTTAGTTATGAAAGTATCACAATCTTATATCCATGCTCACAAAGTTTATAGTTTGTTTTTTTATAGGATTAACATTGTTTTATGACTAGAATTACTAGTTTTAAAATTTAATGTATGTTGATTTTTATTTTAAAAAAATATTATTTTTCATTACGTCATTCAATTTTTTTTCGAGCTATTTTTTTATAAATTATCTTAATCTTATACTCATGCTCATGAAATTAGCAAGTTCATTTAGTTTAACAAAAAAAAAATGTTTTTTTTTGCTATTTTTTAATAGTTTCGTCATTTAACATCGAGTTATGAATATTTTTTTAATGATATTTAATCTCGTTATAATAATAAAAAGAGGCATCTAGATATGGGCACTCCTTCCATTGATGTCCCTCTTGCCTATATATATAATATTGGCCAACATGGCAGAACAAACCCCTTTGTGATTCCTCTCATACCTCACTCATTAAAGGTATTTAATTGTCTTTTATCTAATAAACTCTTTAGTGATATTAGTTTTGGGTTCAACCCCCTATAATGCCTTCATCAGTACTTTGAAATGCTTTAATTGCAACTTTACTATAGTCAGACTCTACTTTTTTTATATATATATATAAATAACGATAAAATCTTATATATTTTTTTATATAGGTGGTATGTTATATAAGAAATCAAAAGTGTTTCTTTTCTTAAATTTATTATGGTCTGATTTCTTAATATACAAACCTATAAAACTTGAGCTGTTTTGATTACAACTCTAAGGGGGTGTTTGAGAGTGTGGTTGCTGTTGTTTTTCAAAGTGCTTTTCGTGCCGAAATGCATCAAAATGATGTTTTTTTATGTTTTAAAAATTATTTTTGACATCAGCACATCAAAATGATTTAAAAACACTAAACCGCTGGTTTTAAAAATAAAAATAAAATAAAAAAACAACGAAAAACAGCAAAAAACAGATTGGATCGCAATACCAAACGGGACCTAAAAATACTTTAATTGCAATTGTACTTTAGCCAAACTCTACTTTTTTCCCCTATAAATAATGATAAAAATCTTACATTTTTATGATACAGGTGGTCTTCTATATAAGAAATTAGAAGTCTTTCTTTTCTTAAATTCATTATCGTCCGATTTTCTAATATACAAATTTATAAAGCCTGAGCTATTTTGATCAGCTCCTTTACAATCTGAAAGTTGAAAAATCAATATTTATTTCAAATCAAGTCTCTATCCATCCCTCATTCTAGCTATCACTAGTTAATTACCCGCACTACGTTGTGGGTCGGACAAATATTTTTTATAATTTTTGAAATTAAAATAATTAATAAATTTTGTTGGATAAAAAATAACATATAATATTTATACATGCAAGATTTGATTAATGAAAAATATTAACACTCTCTATTATAACAACAACAATAACATCGATGACTTCACATCTAAAAATATGATTATTGTTATTACTAAAATAATAAAAATTATTAAATTATTTTGAAGAGAAAAAAACTCGAAAACATTAATAAAAGAGGAAGCAAGAAATAAACTAAAATTATTATTGTTGTTGTTGTTGTTGTTGCATGAATAATGGGAAAATAAATTCAATAAAAAAAATAAAAAGGCCCCAAAACTTTAACAAAACAACAAGAAAAAATTAAGAAAATAAAAATTATTATCTAAAAAAATCATTTGATGTGAAAATAAAAAAACTAATAAAAAAAATAAAGGAAAAAAATTAAGAAATATTAATTTTCAAATTACCATAAATATAAACTAAAATTTAAGAACAAAATTTTTGAAAAAACTGTTATCTCAACAAAAGAGAAAATAATAAAAATTAAAAACAAAAACTAAAGGCACATATATATAAACATGAACAAAAATATGGACTATTTAAGAGCTATAAAAAATAAAATAATTGAAATACAAAATTAAAAGTATAAGGGTCGAAACAAAAATCAAAATAAATTATCAATTTCAATTTCAATAAAATAAAAATCAAATAATCAAATAAAATATAGCATTTATACATGCAATATTTGATATAATGAAATTCATGAACACACCCTATTATAACAACACGAATATCAAAACATTAACATCTAAAAATAACATTACTATTACTGTTTAAATAATAAAAATTATTAAATTATCTCGAGGAAAAAAAATAAAAAACATTAACAAAAGAGTAAGAAATAAAAAAAAACTAAAATTATTATTATTATTATTATTGCATTAATAATGGGAAAAAAGTCAATGACTTTAACAAAAGAGCAAATAAAAAATGAATAAAATAAAATTATTAGGTAAAAAAAATTATTTGAAGTGAAAATAAAAAAACTAATAAAAAAGAAAAGAAAAGAAAAAACATGTAAGTTAAAAAAAATAAAAAAAATATTATAAGTGGCAAAATAAAAATGATCTAGAGAAGAGAAAAAACTGGAAAAAAAGGTATAAAAGGCCATGTGTAGGTTCTAACTAGGGAACTCAGCCGAAGAAACAATACCTTGACCACTGAGCTATATGCTTTTTGTTGTAATCTGTTGTGCTAAAATAATTAAATACTATGAAAACCGAACAAATTGAATCGACCCGAATCGACCCGAAAACTGAGCAACACTATTGTAATCCACAGTGTTTTGTCTTGCATGATACAATAACCGAATCATGATATCTTTTAGTATATAATATAATGCAAGGTTGTCAATACCATTCCAGTTGCCATTCCGGTTTTTCGATTGGAACGGAACGTTCCGGTTTCGAAGTGTTCCAGTGTGCCGTTTCGGTGTCGTACTGTTCATATATATATATATATATAATATTAATTTAAAAGGAATAATTAAAATTCAAGATAAATTAACTTTAAATTATACAATACAAACACAAAGTCAAACAAACATAATTTCAAAATTAGAAACACTCTAAAATTCCAAAATATTATGAAAGTAAAATGTTCTAAAATAAAAGAAATATAAATCAAACATCTTCTACATCATTAATATAAAATTAAGGATCTTGATCTTGCGGTGGAATGTAAGGAAAGTCATCAACTAGACATTCCAATAGTTGGTCATTCCCACCAAGCTCATTATCGTCATTAAAACATGTCTCTTCATCATCTAAATTTAAAGTAGACAAAGGTGCTTCGATACTCTCCCAACTTATATCGTTGCCATTAAGAAGATTAGGTTCTTCACAAATCTATTCATTTAATAGATCAATGTTATCAAGGTTAATGGGATCTAAAGCATCTCTTGTTTTGCTCAAATTCCTACAAAGAATAAACACGAAAGAAATTAAAAAATTAATATCAATGTAATAGAAAATAATTATTAATATCATAGTATTGATATTTTACCTCTGTTTAATCCTTAGATTATAACGAACAAATACTAAATCATTTAATCTCTTGTGCTCAAGCCTATTTCGCCTTTTGGAATGGATGAATTCAAATACACTCCAATTTCTTTCACACCCAGTTGCACTACAACATTGACTAAGAACTCGAATTGTAAACTTTTGAAGTTCTTCGGTATCATTGCCGAATTGCTCCCACCATGCAACTAGATAAGAAAATTTGAATAAATCAAATACTATAGCTAAAAAAAAGACATTATATTTTAAAAAATAAAAGTTATTACTTGGATTTAACTTTTCTCTTTGACGAATAGCCAGGGACATGCCAAAATCATCAGTTGCTTTTTTATACTCCTCAATTTGGCCACAATGATATCTTGAATATCACAATCAGGAACCAATCTAGTAATTATGCTAAGCAAACCTCGAATTACCTCCTTGTGTTTTGAAAAAGAAGGCCTAAAAAATATTCAAGGATTAAGAAAACATCTTGCTGCATGTAATGGACTATGAAGTTGCTTATCCCATCTAGCATCAATTACCCGAATATATAGTCCATATTGAGATATTTTATTTTTCAACCTTGTTTTGATGGCTTCTTTTGCTTTATCTATTGCCTCATATAAATATCTCATTGATGGCTTTTCTTCACTGTCTGCTAACCTTAGAACTTGTACTAAAAGCTTGCTGACGTTGACTATATGTGCACATCTCGCCCAAAAGTCTTTATCTTGTAAAACTATAGCAGCAATTTCCTTTCCAACTCGACTTTTGCCATGACTTGATTCAACCCATTTTGTACAAGTAAACATCTGTCGAAGCTCATTCTTAAACTTCAGTAAACATTGGATGCTTAAAAAATGGGTAGCAAACCTTGTTATGCCAGGACGACATAAATCATTTCCATTTGTGAATTCTTTCCTCATCAAAGCGAAAACTTATGCATGATTATATATAAACTTGGTTATATTTCTTGTATTTTTAATGGTTTCATCAATGATCAGAAAATATTTTGGATCACAAATATTTTCTAGCATTAAATCAATGCAATGGGCAGCACAATGAGACTAAAAAAAGGTGTCATACCTTTGCTGCAAAGCTTTCCCAGCAGCCTTAAATGCAACCTCATTATCACTAACAAATTGGACAATATTTTCTTGCCCAACTTCTTTGACAACTTCATCAAACATCTCAAGCAATGTTTCTTTATCTTTTCGAAGTCCTGAAGTGTCAACAGACTTCATGAATACGGTGCCTCTCGAAGAATAAGCAAGGAAATTCATAATTGGTACATTTCTCCTATTTGACCACCCATTTGCCATAATAGAATATCCATAAAGTTTCCAATCAGTCTTGATTCCTAAAATATATTCATGCACATCATGAACTACATCTTTCAAAAGTGATCCTCTTAAATCATGATGTGATGGTCCTTTAAAACCAGGTCCCATTGATGTTACGGCATCGATCATTGGCTGAAAATAATATAACTTAGCACCATTAAACGATATATTAGCATCAAACCACCATGTTGCTATGGCTTTTCTTGCATTGTGTTCCATATCTTTAGAAGCCATTACACTTCTAATACTAAGTTGTGAACCCGGGGTAGTTCGTGGAGCAAATAAAGGTATCCTTTTTCTAGTTGTACTTATTCCTTGCTTTGTCAATCTTCTATTTGTTTGTGAACTCATATCACCCAAATGAGGATTTGCATCATCACCCTTTTCAACTTCTTCATCATTGGAAACTGATTGAGAATTTCCAATATCAGTTCTAAGTCTTTTTCTTTTCTCTTTCTCCGTTGTCATGTCATCTATCAGTTGTTTCATTTGCCATTTAACATCTGGAGGGATCCTTTTACAAGGTTCAACTTGACCTTTAATGCTAGCAAGGTGATACTTCAAAGGAGTAACACCACCACCATTGATTCGTTTGTTACAATGAACACATATACTTGCATTCTTTGCACCAGCAACCACCAGTCCATGAGCCCATGCTGGATCATCTGATCTTGCTGGAGCTGAAGCAATGGAAGTCCCACCACTAAATGAGTTTTCAGCCATGTAATTTAATCTGTTGTAAAAAGATAACACAATCCAAGTTAGATTTTATATTGAATTGAGAACTTCTCTAATAATTAATATAATAAATCAAAATGTAACTGGATTATAACTTAAGCATGTAAATTATAAAAGGGTCCTAATTTGTTGTTGATATAAGTTAGCACCATGAATACTTGACAGCTTTTACAAGTGTTGGCATTAATTAAACAAGATAATTAATACGATAACATAGCTTAAAATGAGTCATTAATGATAAAGTATCTTAAAAGAATCTCATTTATGCTATCTTAAAATAACATAGATAATTAATACCTTGACAATTGTTTGATATCTATTAAATATTTACATTAATATCATATCTTCTAGATCTCTTTAACTCTATTTCTTATATTATATTTATCCTTAAACTCTTTGTGGATTGATCTCGGCCAACTCGGGTTAATTGTTACTTTGCTACATAAGTTTAGAAGTTTCTAATAGCCTTTTCAAATAGGTGTTTCATGTTTATAACCAGAAAATTTCATAGTTTTTAACAATATTGATGCATTGTATGAATCCAAAGTTCAAACTTTCAGCACAAAACTTATCAACCAACTATAGTACTAAAGCCAGCAATAGTTAACTGTTATAGCAAGAGAGTCACAACAACTCTAAATATTACAACATTTAAACTAATAATTCAGAGTAATATATTAATTGCAAATGCATAAGAACTCACATGCATACACACACAACTCCTTCTAAAAATCTAATTAGCAATTGAAGATAGATGTGCTTGCAATATCCATTAGCAAACACGATTAACCATTAGTGCATTCTCTTTTCAGTTTTCAATGGAACCTAAGTACCTAACACGAATACACGATTGCCAGCAAACTCCAAATCACTAGTGACCAGTCTCCACACATCAATCTTTAAATCAAAATTCACAATCAAAATTCTCAACAGTAGTAAGTTCAACCCGTGCATTTAAGCATCCCCATTATAGCAAACAATCTTTAAATCCATAAGTGCAATCGGCAACACATCAATCCATCAGCAACAAATGCCCAGTTTTACTTTTATCATTTATGCGCAGTTTTGGGATGATTTGGGGACTGTAATACTAATATCAATCCATCAGCAACACAACAATATCAATTATTCACACATTCCATACATAAATGCCCAGTTTTATCATTTATGCCCAGTTTCATCAGTTTCAAATTTTCAATAAATTTAAGGATTTGGGGACTGGAATGTGTACCTTTCAGTTGCTGCCGTGAGAAGAGTAGAGTTGGGGAAGAAGTGAAGAACCGATGAATTGAGCTTTGGAGAAGAAATGAAGATTTGGTGGTGCCGCCGTGTGGAAGAACAACTTCGGGCTTGCAATTTTGAGTTAGGGATTGATATTTTCAAGTGAGAGATTACTGGATTAGGTATCGAAAACTTGAGATTTGAGTTGAGAATTAAGATGACAGCAGCAGCAGGTTATGAGAATTGATTTGGGAAAGGAAAATATGAAAGAAATTGATTTAGGAATTGCAGATTGTAGAACCGGGGATGATGTTTCTGTGTGTTTTGTAAGGGTAAATGAAACGGCGTCGTTTTAATTTTCAACCCGGAACAGAACGCCCAGAACGGAATCGAGGCGTTCCGGCTGGAATTGGGCCGGAATTTCCAGAACGACCCGGAATTAAAACTGGGACGAAAACAACGTCGTTTTGTCTCGGTTTTAAGAACGAAACAGAATATTCTGGCTATTCCGGCCGGAACGGAACGGATTTAACAAGCATGATATAATGTGCTAGTTAAAGAGTATATAATAAGGAGCAAACATGGAGAGTTTATTGAATCATCTTTCGTACTCCATCACTTATTTTTATTCCTATTTTAGTGCCTTAAAACTCATGTTCCTTCATTTTATTGGTGATATTTAGCGCAAAACTTATTTTTAAATTTCATTTTGAAGTCTTATCAAGTCACTATATAGTTTATCTCATCTTCACCATTTCTCACCAAGTCAATACACTACCTAACAATAATTGAGCAAGCAATTTAATTGCACATTAGCTAATACCTCAATCTCTATTAATAAATGTTCCACCTTTTTAGTCTATTTTCCTGCAATCTCAGCATTCTTTTTACCATAATATTGTTCACACCCTAATTCTCTCATTTTTTCCTAGATGATAAAAGCAACAACATTATCTTTAGGGGTTGACATTATTGCTACAAGTGTTGCTGTTACCACTAATATTTCAAAGCTAGAAATGCCTAACATTATAACCTTTATGATCACTATCGGTATATTAGATCTATATGCACACTAGGTATTGCCTGCAAAAGCTATCAATAGAGGCTTTTTTGTTTGTCTCGTTAAATTTTATCCTTCAGATTCCATAACACTTGTCTGTCAAGATATAGAAACATCTCAAAGGGCATATAACTATTCTCGTCAAGATTGAATTGATGTCACTAGTATATTGGATATAATATCTGCTAATTAATCTTCTTATAGGCCAACCTTAGGTCGAACACTGGCATTTCTCTCTCGTACCAAAGAAGGATTAATCTGAGCTAATTATCAAGTTGTAACGATTCTGAAAACATTCCATAATAAATTAATATTGCAATCAAGTAAAAAAATTAATCTATGTTCTGATACCAAAAATACTATAACCCCAAATAACAAACCACCTATTTGGTACATAAACTCAATCTCATGGATAATAAAAGACATGATTTTGTCAATTTGGCTATATTAAATTATAACAGCACCCATGATTCTTAAAAAAATTAAGGGATTCTTTTTATTTATTTCTATCAAAAGTTCAACATAGTCTTCTTTGTATTTTTGACATACCAAGTTATAAACATTATACCTCTCATTTCTAAATATCCATTTCATTATCGATCCAATCATCCTACATTGTTTTCCATTCCAATTCCTCACTTATCACACCATCAATTCATTTTAAAATTCAACAATATACTATTTTTAACAAATAAAGTTAATATGATTTAT
This sequence comes from Salix dunnii, assembly GCA_015731905.1. Classification (NCBI taxonomy): domain Eukaryota; kingdom Viridiplantae; phylum Streptophyta; class Magnoliopsida; order Malpighiales; family Salicaceae; genus Salix; species Salix dunnii. Next base: position 7,952,306 of record CM027677.1, on the reverse strand, counting down.
CGCTACATATCCATCAAGTACAAATTTATGTAAAATCAAGATTAAGCAATAGACAAAGCATACACATTAGAATTCCACCAATTAAAAAATATGGCAATTTAGCATATATACATATATTCTCAAAAGCTTAATATTTAAACACTAATTATAAGTCTTAATTATAAATCTACATAAACCAAAATCATAGTTTGACTTGGCCTAATATAACTTTGAAATGAGATTGTTTACACATTAAAAAAATCATAATCATTAGCATCTTTTCATTATTAAAACCATAATTGAATGTATTTATCCTATATTCCTTAAATTTATTATTTAAAATTTCTACATGGTTTCTAAACTTCAATAATCCCTTCATGGATGTCACTTAAATTAATCTAGCCTATTTGGTTCTTAAAAATTAGGTAATCCCTTGCACATGTCTTTTACATCTGACCAAACAATTTAGTTTTCAAAATTTTAATCATCCCCTCACAAATGCCATTTAAATCCAGTTAACCTATTTGATTGCTAAAAATTTTACCCATTGTCTTATGGACGCCATTTAAATCCAGACAACCTATTTGGTTGCCAAAAACTTTAGTCATGCCCTCACGGGTGTCATTTAAATCCAGTCAACCTATGTGGTTGCAAAAAAATTCCAGTCATGGCCTCATTATTTCCTACTAACATACTTGCTCTATAATCCATGTTGTTATTTCCAAATTAAATAATTTCCTAGCTATCTTTATAACATGTCAAATCTTCCATTATGAACACTTGATTTTATTTGTTACTTAATTATTATCCTCCGACCATCACTTCATACAATTTTCATATTTTTAAGTTCACATTTAACACTTTTCATATATTTTACTATTAACAAGTATAATTTAAAATATTCATTAAGTCTCATTTATGAATTTGTCCTTGCCAACACTATTTCTTTAAAACTTAATTAAAAACAAATCATACAAGTTTTTTACGAATTTTTCCAAAGTATCTAAAACATTGCATAATCAAAAGTACATCACAAAATAAGTATAAATTGTTTTTTTTTCATTTTAAATAATTGACAGCACAACCACGTTCATTAAATATATATAAAAAATCATTATAGAACATTCAAACACATCTAAACATTCCTAAAGTCTTTCTTATAATTGGTTAGCCACTACCTCCCTTGCACGCCAAGAATTTTATTTCAATTTTAATAGTTTACACACTCTCTCTATTCATTATATCACCCCTCACATTGATTAATAATCAATTCAATCAATTTAAAACTTTAATATACATGAAATTTATTTGAGAGCGTTAAGGCTTCTTACCAAGAAATAATCAAAACTCTGAACACTCTAATTGATAAATATCCAACCTTTCTTCCTTCTCTAAAATTGTTGAATCATTTTCCCTCTTTCTCTACTTTTTTCATTTTATTCCTTTCCTTTTAGTAGTAATGATATGTTTGGTTTAAAGTTTTCTCAAGATTCTCGCTCAATTTGTATGTTTTTTCATGGATCTTTATCACTCTTAAAAGTTATTCTTCTTTTTTTGTCGCCACTAGCATGCATGCCCATACACACGTGCACTACTCGCACATTTGATTTTAATGTTTTCTGGACAAAAATCCTTAGATTCAAACACTTATAGATACTAAATTTTACCCATGTCATTTAAATTGTATTAAATTAGATAGTTGTGTAAAATTTGTTTATATTATAATTTTATTTGTTTTTTTATGTTATTTATTTTCTAGATATTTTTCATATATTGTTTTTTTAACACCCATGCATAACATTTTACTTCAAATTCTTAAAACTATCTTCTGATGTGTGAATCTCTTGATCACGCGGTTAAGCAACCCACACGCAAATATACTAATTATCATAAAAGCCAAGTAAATCAGGTTTAATAAGAGTGCGATATAAAGATAACTTATACATAGGCACCAAAACTTTTAGATTCAAACCATTACCCAACAAATAGCAATTCACGAACGAGAAATATGGATTGACACTACGAAATCAGTTGAACCTTGATAGTCATTTTTCAAACTTTAGAGAATCAATGAAGAGAGAGTTCTCACCTCACAAGCTTATAGTTGCAAATGGTAATATGAATATCATTAAGCAAAAAATATAATTTGAAACTTATTATACATAAATATTTTTAACCTTAGTTAAACCTTAGAATACTTAAAGATGTGGACTTGTATAAAGCCTACTTACAACTAGACTAAAAAATCTAAGTATCTAAGCTAATTGATGTTTATTAACCCTAAAACACAAAATATAAATTTAAAATAAAAAGTTTAAGTTACAACCACATAAATATAAGATAAAGAAGAATTATTTGGTCTTGAATGTTGCTGACTTTGAGTTTCCTTCCTAGATTCGAAAACTTCTTATTTTGAATGGTAAAAATCCTCTGTTTTTTAGGAAATAATTTGGACTTGAACTTAATGTCATATTAGGAAAAAATAAGCCCAAATTGAGGTTGTCATATGGCTTAACACATCAACATTTTTTAGAACTTGAATGAGACCCTTCTTGGACTTTAATTAGATGAATTAGAAGTTGCCCTTTAAGCTTCATAGGTGTTCTTTATCCCTTTAGGTTTATCTTACTCCATGTGCTATAAACTAGCCCATTTAATAGTTCTTTAAGTTTCTTTGCCCTAACTCTTGTAATAGGCTCACTTAATACTACCAATAAATCATATAAGTGATTCCGCTTAGTGTTGGATTGGTCATAATCATCATAATTTAATTATCACTTTTCCATTTTACATAATATTTTATTTTATTATTTTTATGAGTTTGTTTTGGGGTTTTAACTATATAATATTTTTCAACCTTGATAAAAATTTGATAAAACACAACCCTTTTGAATAAATATGATGAAATCAAATATTCTACTTTATCTCAAAAGATATATATGATATCATATATATATCATCTCTATTTTAAGATTAAATATTCATAAGAAGGTAATAGAGTGCATATCATAAATAAAACTATATGAAAAAGAAGAGTTACTATAAAGATCATTAAACTATAAAAATAAGAAAACATAAGAGATGCAAGATTTTCAACTTTTAAAACCCATAGTTTTAATTTTTCAATCAAATCCTACAAATAATCAAGTATATTTCAAGTATTACACTAATTTTACCATGTCATTATTTGACCTAGATATCATTAAGACTTTAATCTTAAATATGAAACCCCTAAATAATAAGTTTCAAGACTTCTAAAATAACAATAGTTTATAGATTAGATTGTAAAGTTATGGTAACAAATATAACTTCAAAAGCCCTCAAAGGTCACTTAAAGATCATATTATAAGCTAATCTTCATAATTTAAATATTCAAGTCTCTAAACTATTGTAGTGGGGTTAAGTTACATATCTAAATAGTCGAGAATTATCTTGAGTAAATACTCAAAGATCATTATTATATAGTAATAATTTGATTTAAATAATATAAGATCAGTTTAGAAAATCGATATCATCTTTCAATTAGCTAGACATGGCTTTATTAAAGTCACAAACCTAAATTCTAGAGAACCAATAAGTGACATTTCTTCTAGCTTATGACCTTCAAATCTTCAAGGATCAATTTTCAACAAAATGATTCCTAATACATATTATCAAACTATTCCTTGTACTATTAAAGTTAAAGAAAAATTGTACTCCTCGTACACTTAAAGTTAAAGAAAAATTAGATTCCCTTATAATGTCACCCACTCAAGGCAAAATGCAATACACAAGTTAATTAAATGTCATTAATAAAAAAATTACAAATTAATAGAAAGAAATTAAGAACTAAGAAACTAGTTTTTCAAAACTTATAATAATATTAATAAAAAAAATACAATGAAAATCTCAATAAGATACAAGCCCATATACATTTTTCTCTTAGTTATGAACCTATCAATTTTAATTGAAATAAGTACATGTTCATACTAGCTCTAAACAAATTTTACTTACAACAACCAATAATCAAATAAGTTTAACTCATCCTTCTCTTGATAAAATTAAAATGCTTTTTCTTCAAAATACAAGTACAGTAAACTCTTTCAAGTTTTAATGGTAAACATCATTAATCATGTTTCCCAAACATATCTCAAATTAATACAATTATAAATAATTACACTAATCAAATCTACTCACATAATAACTAAATAATTATACCATAAAGTCTTATGTGACCCTCTGTTCCTCCTCTTAGAATGGATGATGAGCCTAACCATCAACTTTTATTTCAAAACTTTTATTATTTCCAGTTTGCTCTTCATACTGACTTAAATGCCAAAATATCAAATGATTAAACTATTCTTATTAGACGAGCCCATCAAAATGATTACTCAAAAACTTGATTTCACAGATTTTAAAAAACCTATCAAACAAATATTTGTCATAAATTAGGATAAAAATGCTCGAAGTGAAATTAATAATCTTGCTAAACAATTTAAAAGATTTTAAACTTCCACAATTTCCAATTCTCTCTTCATGCCTACTTAAATACCAAATTATCAAATGATTAAACTATCTCATTAGACAACCTCCTCTAAATGAATTCTCAAAAACTTGATTAGGTGGATTTAAAAATATATAAAAAAAATACTTATTATAAATCAGGATTAAAATGCTCAAAGTATAAGATGTATTTTAAATATTAATAAAAACTTTAAAAATAAAATTTTCATTTGTAGAAACTTTCTTTTCCACTTGGTAAACAATGTTTCATTCAATAAATATTATCTATAATGATATAAAATCCAAGCAAAATTTGAATTATATTTGAAGCTTAGGCTCTATGTGCGGGTGTGTTATGTATCTTGTGTGATAATAGGAGTGTTTTTAGAGTTGACTTCAATTTTGACTTGAAAGAATAGTTTAATGATCTTGTAATATATTTTTCTTTTCAATAAAAGATTTATGTTTTTATATTTTTATTTCTAAATACTATAAAAAAAATCTTCAACCTCAATATTAATACTTCAAATCAAAAGATACATATGATGCCATATATATAATCCATATTCAAGATTGAAAATACAAAATTCTTAAAAAAGTAAACAAAAAAAATAGTAGAATATATATATATATATATATATATATATATATAATTACAATAAAATTTCATAAAAAAGCATATTAAACTAATAAATTTTAATTTTTTTATCTTATATTTTTAAATACAAATAATATACGTGATATCATTTAGATAAAAAAAATTACTTTTTATATTTATATTTTATGAAATCTAAAAAAAATAGAGATGAAAAAAGCCTTTTGAAATTAATTCAATAAATAAAATAACCCAATATGTACAATAAACATATTATTTTATTGGAGTAGACCGAGATATATACAAATTAAATAAAAACAAAAGAAAAAAACCTGGTCCCAAATCAGCCCCTCCACGCTCCTCGTACCATAATGTAAGGAATTAAGATATTTGAAAATAATAATAATAATAAAAAAAACTTTTATTAGTGAATTAAATGACGAATTGAAAAAAGGCCAAAAATTCAAAGCCTATCTCTCCCCCTCTCTGCTTAAAATTTAAGCAGTCTTTTGTTCATATATAAATTTGAATTATTCCTTCTCTCTTATTTCTCTCTCTAAACTGTTTGCTCACGACAGCAAACATAAAACCCTTCCGCTCCCTTCCCCCCCCTCTCTTCTCTCTCTAGAAACTTTGTCCTTTTCGTTTCATCACTCTTAGGGTTTGGTGGTGGAGGTAGGGGAAGCAGCAAGGGTTTTGTGTGGGTTTAAAATCACTAGTAATGACTTCCTTGGTTATGGCGGCAGAGAGATTTAGGGATTTAAGTCAGGCGATTGATGTTTCGTTACTTGATGCTACTGTTGCTGCTTTCTATGGCACTGGATCCAAAGAAGAGGTCAGGTTTTCTTTATTCCAATTCAAATGCTAAGCTTACACAACAATTAAACTCTTCTTCAATCCTAGGGTCAGGACCTATTAAGAGTGTTTGATTACTATTTGTTAGCAGCGAGGCAGTAATAAATTATTATTATTATTGAATGGAAATTTATTAGATTTATTTCGGACATGGGTGAATTTGAAATCTGGCAATATAATTTTATTGTTTTTCTAAGCGTCTATTTCTCTGGGGGCTAGGGTTTCCCATTGTTTACTACCCGTCTTCTAATTGGGCATCTTGTTTTTTTTTTATTGTTTACAGAGGGCAGCTGCCGATCGCATTTTGCAGGACTTGCAAAGCAATCCAGATATGTGGCTTCAAGTGGTGCACATTCTACAAAATACAAAGAACCTAAACACCAAATTCTTTGCCTTGCAGGTTAGTTGTCAGATGACCCATTAAAATACAGTTTTTTATGAAGCAAGTCAGCATGGGTTACCCTCGTGGCTTGTTGTTGCAGACGCTTCTAGTCATAATTTGTCAGTTAGCTGTAGGCATCAATTGTGAAAGCTCTAGAAAACACACGCTCACACCTGTTTAATCTATTTGACTGCAACATTCATCTGTTGTGATTCATCAGTTATTATTGCTGTTTGTGTTTTACAAAGCCTAATTTTTTCTTTTATATCATTTTAGATCTAGTTAATAGCCTAACGGTGGCGCTTCCTAATAAAAACTCACTTACATATTACAGTCAATCTTTAATCCAGCATTGCAGTAATAGGAAATTATGTTTCCAATCATATGAGAGCTTGTGTGGCACAATGTGGCAATTGAAGAAGAGTCATTTGCCACCTTTAGACTCTGGCCTATATCATGTTCTCATTTCAATTATTCCTGCAAGGAAATTGTGCTTGCTTGATTGTTATGCTTATATGAAAGTAGAGGGTTCTTTTATCCATTTGCATGATGATGAAAAAACTTTCAGACATGTCACGGGGCATAAAGATATCTTCTAAGGCCAAGTCAAGAATTCAAGATGGTCTCTCTCTTGTCAGTGGCATTGCACTCCGGGATATATGCCCAAGTGCTAGTGTATGCAACAAGACCATGCAAGGGTATAGAAGGGCAGCCTCATATTCCCTATCAGAGGGTGAATGGACTATGCAAAGCATATACATGATAAATGTTTGTAAATGAGTCCTTATGCCTTTTCAGAGTCTGAATTATGGATGTTTTTCCATTGCTTACACATCAGATGATCTACTAAAATATGAAACTGTTTGGGTATGGCTAGAAATAAAGAAAAGAAATATACGAATAATCTTTTATTTTGGCATTAATCCACAGGAGTATTTTATTGTTTGAATTAATAAAATGAAGAGCCTAAAGGCTGATGTCTACAAAATATCAAGAAGCTGATAGACTGAACCTGATATCTAGAAAATGTATAGGAAGCTCATTACTCTCAAGGGAGAAGGCACAAATTAATGAGGTTAATAAAGGCTCAAGTCTGACATTAAATAACATTTTTCCTTCCTCTGTGATAGAAATATATGTTCCTTTTGCTTCAACTCTTCCTTTTCATTTTATCTAAAATAAGTCTACAGCTACCCTTTTCACATGAACAGAGAGTTCTGTAATTTATTCAATGTAACACATACATTATGGAGCTGTTTATTTTAATTTATGCTCACTCCCATCTTGGTATGATTTTACAAGAGATTGCTAGCTGTGTTTTTTCTGTAAGTCATGTCCAAGAAGTGGACAGATGGATTTACTTTTGTGGCACGGGCAAGTAACTGGCTGATGATATATTTCTTTGGAAAATCAGTGACCGAGTAGCTGTTTTGTACATTTTTTTAATATTTGTGCAGGTCCTAGAGGGTGTTATAAAGTATAGATGGAATGCATTGCCTGTTGAACAACGAGATGGAATGAAAAATTATATTTCTGAAGTCATTGTACAGGTACTACTTTCAAAAGTTGTGGTTTCGGAAGGAAGTGAGCTTCACTTATTTTCTTTCATATCTTGAATTTTTTTCTTTACCTGTTTTATGATTGTACCATTTTTGATGTCTTAAATAGCTTTCAAGTAACGAGGCCTCTTTTCGAATGGAAAGGCTGTATGTAAACAAACTCAATGTTACTTTGGTCCAGGTATGATTTAAACTAAGAATCTATGGACAAGTTGGTTTTGGTTTTTTCTGGTATCCTATGTTGTGCCATGCAATATATCTATGACAATCGGACACACTTATGGTGGGACTGCTTTTTTTATTTATAATTAATCTCTCGTGTGATCTTTCTAGTTACCATTGAATTCATGAAATATTTGTCTCAGTTTTTTTGTTTAGATTGAGATTTTAAGACTTCTTGTTATATTTTGTGTCAATTAATGTAAGTTTTGGTTTGTTTTATTCAAACAATTTTTATAACATGAACAATTATGGTGCTGACCACGTGTAGATTCTCAAGCATGAGTGGCCAGCTAGGTGGCGAAGCTTTATTCCTGATCTTGTTGCAGCGGCAAAAACCAGTGAAACTATATGTGAGAATTGCATGGTTATATTGAAAGTAAGTCCCTAACTCTCTCTATGTGTGCGTGTGTGTACACACACATTTGTAAGTTTCTTGTATGTAGCTAATGTAAGCCATTCTGTCAGCTTCTAAGTGAAGAGGTTTTTGATTTCTCACGAGGAGAGATGACTCAACAGAAGATCAAAGAGCTTAAACAATCGTTAAACAGGTGACTGCTTTGCGCTTTACATTTATAGATGGTAATTGGGTTGTCTATTTGTTTGTGGAATTGTTAAGTTAGTCGACATGGTCAAATATAAAACTAGTTTCTCTTGTGTGATATATTTTCAGTTGGGTCATCAATAACAAGTTTCATACACATACCACTTAGAACCAAAATCCATGGATATTTTCTAATGGAAACTATTGTAAATTATATATAAATCATGGCATCAATAATTGAATGAGACATTATTTTTTTAATGTGAAAAACCTTCTAATGAACTTTACATATTATTCACGTAATATAATGCCAAAGGCTATATAATTGAAATTATCTACTAATAAAACTCCACCTAAGCATCTATGTCTATTTTATGTAAGCATAATTCCAAGAAAAATATACAATGAACACTTAAATATTCTATATGCCAAAACAAAGAGAGTAGGTTCATGTTCCACATGTCATCCCTAAACAAAAGCCCCCTCTAAGCTTCTATAAATGTTTATTTGTGTGCATGTGCGTGCACATCAAGGCAGTTAATTTTGGCAACAAGAGGTGCTGAGATCTGTTGGGATTCTAGCTGCTTAATTGATCTTTGTGTTTAGTTTCCATCTTAAGTTGAAAACAGTGGAGTTGTCCTGACCTATCGATAATCACTGAGATAAATGTCACTTATTATTGCTTGTCTGTTATTCAAGTATTTCATGAGATGCTTTTGTTTTCCTGCTTGATTCTTGTCTGTTAGCTTATTGGCAAATATGTTCATAATGATTATTTGGATTCTGCCACCTCACTAATATTGGTGTTAGTGTTGCCTGGAATTCATCTGACGCGTTATATTATATGCAACTGCGGCATTTCTTCTAAACCTCTTCTCTGTTATCATACCATATATATTTTTTTTTTTTTGTTATGTATGTGCTTCACTAATAGTTATCTTTTGTTGTTTACAGTGAGTTTCAACTCATCCATGAGCTATGCTTATATGTCCTATCAGCCTCTCAAAGAACCGAGCTTATTCGAGCAACATTGTCTACCTTGCATGCTTTTCTTTCTTGGATTCCCTTGGGCTATATTTTTGAATCTCCCCTGGTATGTGAAATCTTATCAAATAGCTTTCAGACAGAATTAGTTGTTGGTACAGTAACAATTGACTTTAGGTGTCAACTTGCATCAGTTATTTTAGCTGTTGCAAGGCTGTTCTCATGGAATGTGCTTACATCATAGTTTTCTTCGTGCTATGCCTTACAGCTTGAAACACTTCTGAAATTTTTTCCCATGCCATCTTATCGGAACCTTACCCTTCAGTGTTTGACAGAGGTATGATGTTAACTATTTGAAAGAAAAAAAGTTCTCTTGAACTGCTACGTGCTGATTGCTTTTTGTCTGAAATTTACAGGTTGCGGCTCTTAATTTTGGGGATTTCTATAACATGCAGTACATTAAGATGTACACTTTTTTCATGGTCCAGTTACAGGTACATTGGATCATTGTAGTTCTGAATTGGGAACCCCAACACCAATGGACTAATCCTATGAATTTATATAATTCTGTTTCTAAGCTACTGCTATTTCTTCTTTCTTGTTATTTTTTCCAGGCCATTCTTCCACCAACCACCAAGATCCCAGAGGCTTATGCAAATGGATCTAGCGAAGAACAAGTCTGTGTTGGCAATACAATACATTCTGTTCTATTAAGGATTAATACCCAATACTAATTTGCTCCTTTTGTTGCATGTATAGGCATTCATTCAGAATTTGGCACTGTTTTTCACTTCATTTTACAAGGTAATATTCATTTCTCATTGAGCTAATAATTCTTCTAACAAAATCTGAAGGGCTTAACCTTATTTTTAATTCACTTATGTTAGATATAATTACTTAGATTTCAGTTCTGGTTAGCAATGTGTTTGTCTTGAATAGAATGGAATAAATGGATAATGAGAATAGTGGAAGACCTCTACTTGTGTAAGGTTAAATTTACAAGTATATAGTTTCTGAACCTCTCACAGAGAATATGGACAAGCTATGACATATTGGGCATATAAAATGGTTTCCAAGTATTGTTCTGCTGAATTGAGTAATCTATGTTGCGTTTCATAGCATGTGCTCTCTCTCTCTCTCTCTCTCTATATATATATATATATATAAACAGCTTAATATCATTTATGATATCAGTGCTTTTTAATGTTTGAATGTTTTGAGCTTTACTGTTGATGACTGTAATTTCAGGTCATGGTGAATTTGAAAATAAGATCCATCTTGTAGAATTTTCTGATTGGTTTGAGATATTTATGCTCTGTCTGTTTTTTTCACCGAGGCCTCTAGGCATTGTCACAAGATTGCGTGTTTTTCTTTGTTAAAGAAAAATGATGTTACAGATACTTTCATATCTTTGCAGTCTCATATCCGGGTGCTGGAGTCTACTCAGGATAATATATCTGCTCTGCTAATGGGTCTTGAGTATCTAGTTCATATCTCATATGTTGATGACACTGAGGTTTTTAAGGTGGTCATTTTCCTTCTCTTGCTTTCCTTTATCTTTCTTTTATGTATATGTAGAATGTATTTATATATATGAGAATTATTATGGAATTTCAAATCCTTTAGTATGACTAGTTTTGCTGCCTTGTATGATTTGCAGGTTTGCTTGGACTATTGGAATTCCTTGGTTTTGGAGCTTTTTGAGCTGCATAATAATTTGGACAATCCTGCAGTCACTGTAAACATGATGGGATTGCAGGTAGAATGTATTTATTAACAAATGGTAGCTGTACAGTGGATTAATGTGGTGATCAGCTATTGTGTCATCTTGTTGCATTCTTTTTATACTAATTCTGACTACTTATTTTTTATTGCCTTAGAACAATACATAGGATTAGATCCTATGTAATACACCATAATCCAGAAATACACCATAATCCAGACAGTACTTTGCAGCTGTAAATTTTCTAGGAGTCTAATTAATAGAGAGATCAGATTGTGTTTTTTTTTCCCTTTCTGGATATCCTTTGCTCTATATTTCTCCTCCCTTTCTCAAAACACCTTTTCCCATGTGGGGAAAAATGTTTAGTTAAAAAGTGTGGGTTAATATCCAATGAGAAGTGTGACAATGTTTTAGGTCGTTGAAATCTTTGTTGTGTTTTTTGTTTGAGGTCTTGCATTCTTCTTGTATTGGTGGCCAATCTTATACGCTTCATGTAGTGTTGTTTTCTCATTTTACATAGACATGTTCATGTGCACATGTTAGAAATTTTGCATTTTCTTTGGCATGGTGTAGTTACAGGTTTCTTGTTTCATTATTCTAGAATACTTGCATTATTTCTATGGAGATTAATTATTCCAGACTATCAATTCTTGGAATCTGCAGATGCCTTTGCTACATGGCATGGTTGATGGTTTAGGGCCACAAATTTCACAGAGGAGGCAGCTCTATGCTGCTCCCATGTCCAAATTGAGAATGCTTATGATCTGTCGCATGGCTAAACCTGAGGAGGTTCTGATAGTTGAAGATGAAAATGGTAATATTGTTCGTGAAACCATGAAGGACAATGATGTCCTTGTTCAATATAAGGTGATTTATCCTTAATTGGTTGAAGATTTTTTGTAATCATTTAATATTGGCCTTTGAATATGGATATGGAGTGTTTTTGTGAAATCAATTTATGCTTCTATAGGGTCTCATGCTAGCTCAAATAGTATGTTGATTATAGTGCATACTGGTGATTGGTTTGAATTTTCAAAATTAAACTCTGACCTCTTTGAATAAAACCATGGACAATTAAGGTATAGATTTGAGGGGCATATGGCATGAATTTTAGGCTTAGCTTCATTTTACTTGTGGTGAAAGGTTGGTTTATATTTGTAATTAGTAAATACTGTTAGTTTTATATAATGTGCATCATGTGCATCATTTGCTGTTGTACTCTGAATTTTTTGAATACTAGAGTTCAAAGTCTTTTATATATAGTTAGTTCTAACACTTGGTTTAACACTAACCAAGGCTAGGCCCATTATCTGTTAATGGGCAGGATGTTAAATTCAAATTGCTTTCCTATATCAGTATGTTTTTGATTTGGAGATCTAATGTCTTAGCATTAATGGATTGACATTGATTCTCTATTTCTAGATATTCAATGTTACCAATTTTAGTGGTTAATCTGAATGCAATTATGCAGATTATGAGAGAAACATTAATCTATTTGTCACATCTTGATCATGAAGATACTGAAAAGCAGGTAAGAGCTGTCACTGCATTCATTGACTATAATTTATTTTGGGAATTTTGTCGTTGTAGTTGTCACCTATCTTTTTTGTAGTTTGTAGCTATAGATCCATTTGGACGATTAATAAATGCATTACTTTGTTTATCTTTCTGTTGAGCTTTGATCTGTTAGAATATCCATACTGTGTATATTGGTTAACCTTTTGAAGTGCTTGCTTTGCAAGGACAACTTTCTTTGCCTCTTAGGTTCCTTGCTTAAGCTTTTTTTCCCCTTAATCTCTCTATTATGAATATTACACTAAGACAGATGAAAGAATGAATATATCTCTAGTGAATGTATATTGGTGCTTAATTTGCTTCTTTTATGAGTGATGGATTGTGATATCTTAATGGATGTAGCTGCCTTCCCTTTTTGTTGTAACATAGATGTTGAAGAAATTAAGTAAACAACTGAGTGGTGAAGATTGGAACTGGAACAACTTGAACACTTTATGCTGGGCAATTGGATCCATTTCTGGTTCCATGATGGAGGAACAGGTAACTTACCTTTTCTAGACTGATGGAACCTTAATCTTCATACCAAACAATTTGATGATAATGAGAGCTCAATTCTTCATTGATGTATTATTGTATAACCCATCCATTTCATATTTCAAGGATTTCTTAATTGGCTAACATTTACTTATTTGTTGCAAGATCACATGCTTTTCATTAATACATTTCTTGACATTTTCATCATCTCTGTTCTGTGGCAGGAAAACCGATTTCTTGTGATGGTCATTCGTGATTTACTGAATTTATGTGAAATCACAAAAGGGAAGGATAACAAAGCTGTTATTGCGAGCAACATCATGTAAGAATCTATGATCGCAAAAGGGGTTTGAAAGCTTCTTTTGCCGAGTTAGAAGTCTCAGATCTTTCTCACTTAACAGTTATTACCAATTTGGCTTCGCTACATTCTTATTGTTTCTCCAGTGCAAAAAAAAGGGAACAAATAGGGATAGAGTAATTGAGAATCGCTTCTCTATGGTCCGTGAGATTACTCATTCTTTTTAAATACTAGGCATGTGCTCTTTGAGATTGATAGCTGAAAGCTTCAAGTAAATTTGTTGGGGATATGGTTATTTAAGTATGCAAATTTCATATTTCCTTCGTTTTAAACTTGCTCTGATTGCAGGTATGTTGTTGGCCAGTACCCAAGATTTCTCAGAGCTCACTGGAAGTTCCTGAAAACTGTTGTCAATAAACTGTTCGAATTTATGCATGAAACTCATCCTGGAGTGCAGGTCATTTTTGTTGCTCTATGATATTTATATTATTGTCTAGATGGACTGCATATACTGAGACATTTTTATCCTTTTTGTATCTCATGTATTAGTGTTACATGAGTTCCTTAGTTTTTGTGAGTAATAACAGTTATGCAATACAGTGCTGTGTTGTATTTGTTATCTGGTCCTCTTGCTGGTTAGCTTGACTGTAACATGCATCTCAAAATTTTCCAGGACATGGCATGTGACACATTCTTAAAAATTGTCCAGAAATGCAAGCGGAAATTTGTTATTGTCCAGGTAACCTCTATTTTCCAAAGGCACTTAGCCTTCTGGGTTCTAATTGTGATGCATGAAAAATTCATTGAGAAGATGCTTATCTGGATTTTAGGTTGGAGAAAGCGAGCCATTTGTATCTGAACTTCTATCAGGCCTTCCAATAACTGTTGCTGATCTCGAGCCACATCAGATACATACATTTTATGAATCTGTATGCCACTGTAATTTCCGAGGACTAAGTTATTGACACCAATTTGTGAAGTTTGTGACCCTGCTTTTTATTTTTTGCTCCAGGTTGGCCATATGATCCAAGCAGAATCTGATCAACAGAAGAGAGATGAATACATGCAGAGGTTGATGGAACTCCCTTACCAGGTCTCTGCCCCCCTCCATTCCTACTGTGTTCATATACGTTATTAGTAGCTCAAGGCATAAATTCTGTTGAGAAAAAAATAGATCCCTTTGTCAGTCTTATCAGACTGTTACCACCTATGATTAATGACCGGGCCCTATTATTTTCTATTTAAAATCTTGCCACAAAATATTGAAACAAACTTTAAGTTAATATTTTTGGCAACCATTTAATCAATCAAAATTTGATATTTTATTGGCATTTGTATTTTTTGAAGATCAAGTGTCTTGTGATGGTTTTCAAAACTGTTCCTTTTTTTATGAGCAACCATTATGTTTGAGATGTAGTTTTTAGTGATGGGCTTTGTAGGATAGGAGAACGATCAACTCTTTTACTAGACATAATTTAGGACAACAAAATTGAAGCCTGGATACAGTCAGACAGGAGCATCACTTCAGTTTACATGTCATGTCTCAACCATGGGGACTATACAGAATCACTTTTATTTTAGTATTTAGTCAGAGCTAAGAGGCTAATACAACTACATTGTTTTGCAGCAATGGGTTGAAATTATAGGAAAGGCACATCAAAGTGTAGATTTTCTGAAAGATCAAGATGTTATCAGAACTGTGCTTAATATATTGCAGGTATGGATATGAGATGTTATGTGGATCCAAATCATGTTGCTATGAGGTTGTTAATTGTACGTTGTTTCAAATGATCTCAATGATTCTCCTTTACATCAAAGCTTGCTAATTTGATACCTTTTTTTTTTCTTGAGCCACACTCAAAATATTAATATTAGATATAATTTAAAAATATAGAATTGTCATTGAACATCACCAATGATTAATAAGATTATATATGAATCATGAAAGCTCTCTTTATGTTAGAATAATGTATATAGTGTTGAATTATGTGCCTTTTTAACTACAACGTAGGCTGTATGCTTCAACTACCTAATATGCATCATATACCAACTTATTACATGATAGAACGATGTTATATAATATGAAGGCACTTCAGCATACGACATTTTTTATAAATAGTCATTAATTAACTTTTCATTGTTATCATGGAGTCACAACTATAAATTAAACTTCAAATATTAGATTGTTTTGCATAGGCTTTGCAATATAATAATAATAATAATAATAATAATAATAATAATAATTGTATATAGGAAAATTAAAGAAAATCATATTTGGTATTTACATGATTCAATTGAGTTAAAAAAGTTGTTGGACAATTGTGTTTGTTTTACAGGGTTTATTATAATCACACACAACAATAAAAATAAAAATGCTTAAAAATACCATATAGGGTATGGGTTGGGAGATAGGGTGGGTGAACCTTCACCTGCTCCTGTACCCAACGTGGGTGATACAGGGTTGGGTTTTCACTAGACTTTGACCCTGGTCAAACCTGGTAAAAGTATGTTTCAGCTGGGTTGAATGTTTATCTATCGTTAATTATCTTGTTGGGTGTTTCACTATTAGTTTTACTGATATGTGATGATCTAATTTCATCAACTTGTTTGCAGACCAATACAAGTGTTGCAAGTTCTCTTGGGACATACTTTTTATCTCAAATTTCTCTTATATTTTTGGACATGCTTAACGTGTACAGGTGTGCTTTTCACTTTTATTCACTAATGATATTTTAGAAGCATCTCTGAGGTTGTCAGAGATGATGTGGGTTCCTATTAGATAATACCACTCTTGATTTCAATTTTTTTGCAGAATGTATAGTGAGCTTATATCAAGCAGTATCGCAGAAGGAGGACCTTATGCATCTAAAACATCCTATGTTAAACTTTTGCGGTGAGTCATTATTTGGATCTTGTTTCAGATGTGGACAATTAAAAATTTCTTTGATTTATGTGGACATATAACTTCTCTCTGATTCTTAATGTGATTTTACTAAACAGATCTGTTAAGAGGGAGACGCTTAAGCTCATTGAGACATTTTTAGACAAGGCAGAAGATCAACCACAAATTGGGAAGCAGTTTGTGCCCCCAATGATGGATCCTGTTCTTGGTGATTATGCTAGGAATTTGCCTGATGCTAGGGAATCAGAAGTTTTGTCACTTTTTGCAACAATTATAAACAAGTATGTTGCACTTTCTTAATAATCTTTGCTTGCAATGCAATGATAAAAAATCAGATCAGTAGTTCTTGGCCCCGTTTGGCATTGCGATTCTATCTGTTTTTCGTTGTTTTTTTTTTTTTCATTTTTAAAACCGGCGGTTTAGTGTTTTTAGATCATTTTGATGTGCTGATGTCAAAAATGATTTTAAAAAAATAAAAAAACATCATTTTGATGTATTTCGGCACGAAAAGCACTTTGAAAAGCAACAACAACTACACTCCCAAACACCCCCCTTGAAACTACCAGCATTTAGTACTTACATCTACAATCTGTTCCATAGAGCTTGACTAATTAATAACAACTCAACTAAATGTCAATCTCAAACATATAGTTAGTAGTGTCATTGGTGGATGGTGAGGGTTAGATTCTCTAGTTTTTGAATTGTAAATGCATAATGGATAGAGTAAGAGTTGCTTAAGTTGCAGACCTTTGCATTATATGCTTCTAATCATCACTGTTTATTAATACATTATTGGTTTTTTATTTTTATTTTTCAGTCATGCCCAACCCACTAGTTTGGGATTGAGGCTTGGTGGTTGTATAGGTCTTGATATTCATAATCTCTGCTGTGCTTACAGCTTGGAGGCAATATAGACTACTGCAAAATGCTCTATTCCTAATTATTATGCTTTCTAATGTTTGATATCTCTTTCTGTTGTTTTTCTATCCTGGATGAAGGTACAAAGCTGCAATGATAGAAGATGTACCTCGAATATTTGAAGCTGTTTTCCAGTGTACATTGGAGGTACGTATGGAGGTTGTAAATCACTGTCTATATGTGATATTTTCTGTCAAGGCATTATCTTTCATTTTGTTGCATCTTGCAACAGCAGTTGAGGACCAATTTTCTATATTCTATCCTAATGTTTAATAGGAAATTGTGAAATGGCCAGAGATAATATAGTTGATGGAATAATGATAACCAGTAAACTATTATTTGTTCATGGAATTCCACATGGTGTTTACATTTCAATAATTGTATAAAAGCATCCAACACTAATAGATCCCTGTATAATTTTTGCCAGTCAGTCCTGCAATCTTCTCCTTATTTAAGATTTGTTTATGCAACACATTTTTCATTAAGATTATATAGATCAGTTATATATAGATACTGACTGGAAAGTCAGTAGAGCAACCGTACAATGATCCTTGTTTCAGAGTTCAGATGCTTTGTTCAATCTACTGATATTCACTTGACATGATGCTCTTTTTTTTCCTGTTTCTCTTTTGGAGATTGATGTAGTAATGCCCACGCCATGCTTATATCTTAGGAGTTAGGAGGATGCCATGTTGTCATCAAATGCTGCTGCTTATAGGAACCCTATGTGCATTCTAGTATCCCCCCCCATCCCCACCTAAATACCTTTCCACTCCTGATTTCTTGCTATGGAAGGTGCATTGGTTCATGCTGTTGTATATGCATAGCATATCACATGTCATTGAAGATCAATGTATTAGATTAAAGCTGAATTTTTTGGAATTGTGTATTAGAAGCTGTTCAGCTGAGATGAGTAGTTCTGTGTTGCAGATGATAACCAAAAATTTCGAAGATTATCCAGAACATCGCCTTAAGTTCTTTTCATTACTTCGTGCCATTGCTACACATTGTTTCCCTGCCTTGATTCGTTTGTCTAGTGAGGTTGGTATTTGAATTTATTTTGTTTCTTCTATCGAACTTAATGTGTTGCCCAGTTCCATCTACAGTGATTTGTGAGATTAGCCTTACAATGTGATTGTAGAACTTAGAAGGGCTAAGTTTTGTTTCATTAAACTACATCGGAGAGGTGGATATAAAATTGAAGGAGTGGACTGATAAGTTGGACTATTAATAGTCAGAAAAGGCTAGACTTGAGGGGCAACCTTTTTACAAACCCCCCCCCCTCTCCATTGAATTGAAGTTTCTGTCTCATGTTGTTCAATACCAGCAACTGAAGCTTGTGATGGATTCAATTATATGGGCATTTCGTCATACAGAGAGGAATATAGCTGAGACTGGTCTAAACCTATTGTTGGAGATGCTGAAGAACTTTCAGGTGTGTTCCCCCCCTGTATTCCTGTTCAATCAATATCATGTCATGTGAGGTGCTTACTCTTCTGTGTAATTTGACAGGCGTCCGAGTTCTGCAATCAGTTCTACAAGTCATATTTTTTGACAATTGAACAGGAAATATTTGCTGTATTGACAGATACATTTCACAAACCTGGTTTTAAGTTGCATGTTTTGGTGCTACAACACTTATTTTGCTCGGTATGTGTGTTGCAGTTATCTTTTCTTAGTTTTAGGCAGGACCAACCATGGCTAATGAGGATGCAACATTTCAGGTAGAGAGTGATGCTTTGACAGAACCTCTGTGGGATGCTACAACAGTCCCTTATCCATATTTGAATAATGCTATGTTTGTCCGTGAGTACACCATTAAACTTCTGGGTACATCATTCCCTAACATGACTGCATCAGAGGTGAGATCATTTATTTAGTTTTTTCACTGTTGCTTTATTATGGTCTTTACACCAATGCCATCCTTTGGATTTCTCACGAATATTAAGGCCTTTTCAGGTCACTCAATTTGTCAACGGACTATTTGAGTCAAGAACCAACCTGTCCATATTTAAGAACCACATCCGAGACTTTCTTGTGCAATCAAAAGAATTTTCTGCTCAGGTAAAAATTGCTCATTCCTACATATTAGTGGATTGTATAAAAGATGTTGATGCTTGTGGGCACCAAGTGCAAGGTCATGTTTGTCTCTGCAATTATATGGTTCAGTGGCAGCAAATCCATGTTACCCCTGCCTGTATATGGTTCAGTGGCAGCAAACCCATACTACCCCTGCCTCTTTATTGGATTGACCCAGAAGCACCCTAATTTAAATGGGTTGGGTGAGGTCATCCATTTGACTCATTTAAAAATACAGTTTAGAATTTTTTTTGGAAATGTTCATATTAGCCCTGGAAGTTTTTTGAAATATCTATTTTGTCTCCATATTTTATTCTTCTTACAAATTAGGCCTTATTTGGAATTTTTGTTGCTCATAATTGATATAATAAATACTTTGGTGCCTGTGCTTTTTTTTCCCGCGACAAGTCCATGAAAGTTTAACAGTAGAAACTGTCAAACTTAGCTAAACAATTTGTCTGAGTTTGATGTGAAGGAAGATGGTTGAGCGGGTATGTGTATCCATGTAGAAAATAATTGGCAAATGAGTAGAGATAAGCAAGCTTAATCTGAATGCATGGCTGTTTCTGCAGGATAATAAAGATCTCTATGCAGAAGAGGCCGCTGCCCAGAGAGAAAGGGAGCGACAAAGAATGCTTTCCATTCCAGGGCTTATTGCCCCTAATGAAATACAAGATGAGATGTTAGATTCTTAGGAAGCTATTCTTACAGCAGAAGCTAATTTCATGAATATAACACAGGGAGTTGCTGTGGGCATCTTGATTTGTTTACCTGGCAGTGGATATGAAAAGGTACAGCGTTTTCCCCTTGATTCTCCGAAGTTTTCCTTTGTGTTATCACAAGGGTGCCTCGGTTCTTCGGAGCTTTGGCCGCCGGCTATACACATATATCTAGTAGCTATGCTGGGTGTAGAATATTTAGGGGCTAATGTAGGAAATATGTCGAGTCATTTTACGGTTTGTGAATCCAGCTTGAGACTATTCACGATGATGGATGGGATCAAACTGTTTAAATGACTCATTCTGAACTGTTGATTGCTTCATCGTAGTGCATGCTAATGTTGGCGAGCTGTGCAGGAATTGTTTCGTTGGGAATTCTGGTTTCTAGATTAGGGTTTTTGTTTTTATTTATAGTTGCTGACCTCATCCAAGTACACTCTGGTGGTTGTGTTTTAATATATCATGGCTTCTTATTTTACCCCATTGCGAGATATGAAACCATCTTCCATCTCGCTGTCGATGAATGATTACCAAGGCCTTCAAGCATAAAAATACGTTCTTTGGATGGGAATTAAAATGTAAAAGTATTTTTATGTATTGATGTTAAAAATAATTATTTTTAAATAATAAAAAATATTATTTTAATATATTTATGAACAAAAATTATTTTCAAAAACATCCCAAGTATTTTCAAATATGTGATTAAGTTAAAGGCTGTTAAAACGGCTGTTAAAACGATTGTTCACTTAAGGATGATTTATATTTTATTTGGTATTGTATTTTAAAAATATTTTATAATAAAAAATGATTTATTTTATCTTATTTTTTTATTATAAATTAAAATTTTCTAGTGGTTTTAGATTATTTTAATGTTAAAATTAATTTTTAAAATATAAAAAAATTATTTTGATGTATTTCTAAATGAAAAATAATTTTAAAAATAGTTTTAATTACTCTATCAATTTTTTTTTAAAAAAAACATTATGAAAATATTTAAATATCCTTAATTATTTTATATTTAGCTTATGATACTAGCAAACGAGCTTATGCGTTGCTCTAGAGTTGTTTGTATATAATTTTTAGATAAATTATTATAAAATTAAATTAAACTAAGTCTAATTCTGAAAGTATTGTTCTTAACACTACAAGTGCAACTGAAACTTAATTAGAGGAGGTTAGCTCAAATCTTAGTGATGATGGGTGAAAGACAATTAATTTTTTTTATGACTGTTTTGAGACAAAATTACTTTTAGTAATGATACAATTAAAAGTCATTAGATGCCTATTTAAATTACCTATTTTTGAGAATTTTACACATTTTAACCTCTTTATATTACTAAACTCTTGAAAGCATGCTACAAACTATTCTTTTACCCACCATGTGGGCATCATATATATTTCCCTTCTCAAGGGGTTTTGTTCCTGGCATTCCTTAAATGCCTAGTAGATGTGCCTACAAATAAATGGCTATAAGGTTACAATTCCACTCTTAGCTAAAGCCACAATTATCTTCAAATAGGCATTAACGAGATGCATTGTCCGCGCACTGTGACAGGCTTATATATTAAAAATTCTTGAAATTATGAAGAAACATAAAGCAACATGAGTATAAAAAAGTTTTGTTGGTAACATGACAACTAAGGTATTGCTAATAAAACAAATTGAGAGCAAAATTTTGAAAGTGCATAGCTGTCATGCGAGTAAATATCTATATAATTAGAGTGATTAAATCTTTCATTGATCATACTTAAAATCCAAAATATAAAATGTAATGGCTTGCCAATTCAATAGCTGAAAAAAAAAAACAAAAGATATAGATCAACCTATTACAACAAAATGATGTCATAGCAATGTCATAGAGTAGCATTGTTTTCATGATTTGCCTTGCCCTATTTATATTAAAGATGGGGCTTTGCATTAACATATTTCTTGAAATTTAGGTTATTATTCCTATTTTATCTTAGTTTTGATATCTCCCTTCATCAATTTCCATTTCACACACTTCAACTCATAAAATCTATTAAAGATAAGGTTTTGTTTATCGTAGCTTCATTTGCGCCTCTTTTAAATCCTCTTCCAATCATTAAATCAATATAATATTTATTTACCCACAACAGTGAATTATTATAGCAGAGAAGTCATTCTATATCAAGATTTTTTTTCTTCTGATAATGAAACTCAACCACTAGATTTATGGGTAGAGAGGGAAAAAAAATATTTTATGAACAAACGAAAATGTAGACAATATACATAAAATGCATTGCAAAAGTAAAATTAGAATTGATAAATTCTATTAAAGATGAATTATTTGTTTTCTGTAATAAACTAATTTATTTTTGGGTCAATTTTACCAGTTTGGCCAATCAATCAATTTGTACCATACTTATTTTTTCACATTAGTTAATCCAGCTATTTTTTTATTCCCACATCCTTTTCATATTGTCTTTAGAATCTAGTTAATAGTTAATTGAGACTTGTTTTTACGCTTATGTTACTTTGTGCTTATTCATAACTTGAACAAATTTAGTATAAGAGGATACCGCAGTGCGCAGGCAATGCATCTCATCTTCTATTTTAGGAACCCAGTCTAGAAGTTAACTCTTGGTTGAGCTACTAGCTGCCTATTAATTACCATATCGGAGAAGTTTTTCATACTAAGGTTTTTTTTTAATAACGCAATTCAACTAACAGATTTATAGGCAGACAGGGAAATCTATGAAATGCATAGAACAATAAAACTATAGAAAATCTACTAGTGTATGAAAGGCATTGCGATAATAAAAATGCAATTGATAAAATCTATTAAAAATGAGTTACTTGTTTTCTGCAGCAAATGATTGGTTGTTAAGTCTGTTTTAATTATTTGACTAATTATTCAATTGCTAGATAGCAATGCAATTGATAAAATTCATTAAAAATAAGTTATTTGTTTTATGTAGTAAACTGATTGATTGTTAGTCTGTTATGTTTGTTTGGCTAATTATTCAATCGATAAATAGTAAAACTGTAATTAATCCATCAAAGATGAGTTATTTGCTTTCCACAATAAATTGATTGATAATTGGGTTTGCTTTAACTATTTGGCTAATAATTCGCTAACCACCAGTGAATTATCCTAATAGAGAAGTTTTTTTATATCAATAATATTTTCTTATAACACAACTCCACCAACAGATTTATAGATAGAAATGGAAAAAAAATATTTGGTGCACAAATGACAATATAGAGAATGTGTATGAAATGCACTGCGACAGTAAAATTACAATTGATAAAATCTATTAAAGAGAAGTTATTTATCTTTATGACAAACTTATTGATTTATGAATATGATTTAACTGTTTGGCTAATCATTTAACCACCAGTGAATTATCGTAGCAGAGAAGCTTTTTTATATCAAAGACTTTTTTTGACAACTCAACTCCACTAGCAGATTTATGGGCATAGAGGAAAAAAAATATTGGGTGCACAAATGACAATGCAGAGAATGTGCATGAAATGCATTGTAAAAGTAAAACTGCAATTGATAAAAAAACATTAAAAATGAGTTATTTTCTTTCTGTAGCAAACTTATTAATTTATGGGTTTGTTTTAACAGTTTATCTAATTATTCAACATCAATCGGTGAATTATCCTAGTAGAGAAGTATTTATGTATCAAGGATTTTTTTATAACACAACTCCACCAACATATTTATGGGCTGACAAGGAAAAAAAAATATTTGGTGAACAAATGACAACGCAAAGAATGTGCATAAAGTATGTTGCGATAGTAAATATGCATTTGATAAAATCTATTAAAGATGAGTTATTTGTTTTTTGTAGTAAATTGATTAATTGTTGGGTTTGTTAAACTGTTTGGCTAATAATTCACCAGCTACTAGTGAATTATTCTAGTAGAGAAGTCTTTTTATATCAACAATTTTTTTTTTGACAATAAATCTGCATTTGATAAGTTTATTAAAGATGAATTATTTGTTTTTTGTAATAAACTGATTGATTATTAGGACTGAAAAAATATTTTGTGAACTAACAACAATGTTGAGAATGCACATGAAATGCATTGTGACTAGTAAATCTACAATTTATAAAATCTATTAAAGATGAGTTATTTGCTCTATGCAGTAAATTGATTCATTATTAGGCCTGTTTTAACTAGTTGACTATTATGCAAATAATGAAAATCATAACATTACTCCAAAGAATAAAAATAACTCAAAAACTTTAACAAAAGAGCAATAACAATATGAGAAAACCAAAATAAATATTACTAGCATAAAAAAATCTTCTAATTTGACGAACAAATAAAAATAATAAAAAAAAGAATTAAGAGAAAAAAGAAGAAATATCAAATTTAAAATGACCATCAACACAAATTAAATTTTGAGGACTAAATTTAATAAAAATAAAATCTCAACAAAAGAGAAAATGATAAAAATCAAAAATCAAAACTAAGAGTATAAACACATAAATATGAACAAAAAATGGGAACTACTTTAGAAGGGATGAAAAAATTAAAGAAATTAAAATCAAACCAAAAATTAAAAGAATAAGGTCCAAAATGAAAAATAAAATATATAATCAATTTGTATTGAAGGAAAAAACTGAAAAAAAATCAAAACAATTATAAAAGGATGAAAAAAAAACCAAGGACTTAAATGCACAAATCATAAACAAAGAGTTGACAATTGCCCTGCGCTTTGCCGCAGTCAGAATCATATTTTTTAAAATGTAAAAAAAAATCTTAAGAGTGTGAGAGTGTTTTTTTTTTTTTTTATAATGGTATAAATTTGGGCAAACATTTTGTAAAGATAGAGTTTCCAATAAAATATATAAATTTTAAATCGATATGAATTTATTTGTTTAATAGGTTTAAATGAAAATTGAATGATTTTTTTAAACTAATGTTAAGTAATGCAATTTAAAAAAATAAGACAAAAAATAAAAGATAATATTGAGCAACAAAGTTTTTCAAAACCATTAATATGAGATATTAGATCTGAAATATTATACATGGAGAAATTGCAAATCTTAATTCTTAACAAAT
Organism: Salix dunnii; assembly: GCA_015731905.1. Lineage (NCBI taxonomy): Eukaryota > Viridiplantae > Streptophyta > Magnoliopsida > Malpighiales > Salicaceae > Salix > Salix dunnii. Next base: position 7,926,976 of record CM027677.1, on the reverse strand, counting down.
ACAATATTGAATGATGAATTATTTTAATTATTATTCTTATTTTTATTATTAATATTATTAAATTGTCACAATCATTATAACTATAACTATTACTATTACTATAAACAATTAATATTATAATTATTATTGACAATATTATCGTTCTCACCATTATTATTGTTATTATCATCGTCATTATTATCACTATAACTATTTTACCATAACAACTATAACTAATTCCATCATTATTTTTATTTTTACTATCATTATCATTATAATTATTAGTGCAATTATTTAATTATTTTTATTAGTATCACCACCTCCATCATTATTAATATCATGACTATAACCACAATTATGATTACTAACACTACTATTGTTATTAATATCATTAAAATCACCATTAATGTTATTATCATTATTATGATTGTTTTTGTTATTATTGATACTCTTCATATTATCTTATGAGTCATTATTATTATTATTATTATTATTATTATTATTACCATCACAACCATAATTATTAATATCATAAACACGACAACCATTACAATAAATTATTATTGGTATAATCATTATCATTAATAATGTCACTATTATTAACATAATTACAATAACTAAAATTATTATTACTAGTACTGCTTAAAGAATTGAAATTATTAAATTACCCTGAAAAATAAAATAAAACCCCCAAAAACTTTAACAAAAGAGCAATGGAGAAAAAAAATCATTAAAATATAATAATTACTACGTAAACAATGAAAATCATAAAATTATTTTGAAGAATAAAAAAAAATCAAATCTTTAACAAAAGAGCAAACAAAAAAAATACAATACCAAAATAAATATTATTAGCATAAAAAAATAATTTGATTTGAAGAACAAATAATAATAATAAAAAGACAAAAAAAAGAACATAGGGAAAAAAAAGAAATATCAATTTTAAAATGATCATGAACACAAATTAAAATTTAAGGACTAAATTGAATAAAAATGAAATCTCAAGAAAAGAGAAAATGATAAAAATTAAAAATCAAAACTAAAAGTATAGACATATAAATATGAGCAAACATAGGGACTGCTTCAGAAGGATTGAAAAAATTGGAGGAATTAAAATCAAATAAAAAATTAAAAGAATCAAAACTAAAATAAAAAATAAAATATATGATCATTATAACCGCCACCACCGCTATTGTTATCACGATTATAACCACAATTATGATCACCGACACTACTATTGTAATTAATATTATTAAAATTATTATTAATATTATAATTATTTTTATTATTATTGATATTCTTAATATTATTTTATGAGTTATTGTTATTATGATCATCACAACCATAATTATTAAGATCATAAGCACCACAACCATTATAATAAATTATTGTTGTTATTACCATTATCATTAGTAATATCACTACTATTAGCATGATTATAACTACTAAAATTATTATTATTATTATTATTTCCCAAACAATGAAAATTATGAAATTATCCAGAATAATAAAATAAAAAACCCAAAAACTTTAACAAAAGAGCAAGCAAAAAACAATTACTCATAAAATAATATAAAAAATATCAATAATAACAATAATTATAATAATGATATTAATAATGATAATGATAATAATGATATTTTTAATGATATTAATAACAATAGTAGTGTTAGATCATAATAGTAGTTATAATTGTGATGACAATGGTTGTGATACTACTACTAATAATAATTAAACAGTTACACTAATAATGATGATGATGGTAATAATAAGAATAAATATTAGTTGTGATTGTGATGTAATAACTATAACTATTGTTTTAGTAGTAATAATTATTGTAATAATTTTGACGACGATAATAACAATAATGATTGTAATAACGACAATGATGCTAATATTAATTATTTATAGTAATGATAATAATGGTAGCTATAATGATAGTGACAATTTAACAATCATAATAATAACAATAAGAATGATAATGGAAAATTCATCATTCAATGTTATATTTGTTAAGAATTGAGTTTTGCAACTTCTCTATGTATAGTAATTCAGATCTAATATCCCAGATTAATTATTTAGTAAATTTTTTATGGCTCAATGTTATCTTTTATTTTTTAAAAGGTGTATTGCTTAACATTAATTTTTTTTTTGAAAATGATCATTCAATTTTTTTTAAACCTATGAAATGAATGATAATGGGATAATTTAATTATTTTCATTATTTGGGTACTAATAGTAATGATAATTTTGGTTGTTATAGTCATGACGATAATAGTGACGTAACAATGAATTTTCAATAATATTTTATTCTATTATAGGTATAAAGTCAACAACTTATTTTTATTGTTTAATTATTGTAAGTGTTTACACAATTTATATTTTATTATTGTATTTGATTAAAATTAAATTATTGATTGAACTGATCCTAATATAGTGAGTTCAATGATTCAGGTATTATAATCTTCTTGTTGTTTTTTTTTGAATGACAATGATAATTTATGCTGGTAATTTTGTTCAAACCTGTTAAACAAATAGATTCATATTAATTTCAAATTCATACATTTTAATGGAACCTTGCGCTTCAAAAAAATTCTGTCCAAATTTATTATTTTGCTCAAATTTATAGTGTTATAAAAAAATTTCACACTTAATTTTTTTTTTTACTTTTTTAAAAAATATGGTTCTGACTGCAGCGAAGCATAAACAAATGGCTAGTATTCCGATATTGCGGTCACACAAATTAATTACCATAGTTTAAAACAAACAGTATAGACCAAGGAAGTGGTCAATCCTATGAGGACATTTTAGTTCAGATTTTTGACCTACATGCCATGCAATTGGGGTGTGTGTATGGAAGTTGTATAGGCTCAAGCAAAGGAAAAAGAAAACTAAGCAAAAATTAAATAAAATCAAAATTTATCAATAAAACAAACCTTGATCGCAAGTAAACATCTACTAACAAAAATAAAAATTGATCATGGAAACAAAACATCAATTTATATTCTTAATATTTATCTCTTCTTAACTTTGGTTAGTTAACGGACCCACCAAATAACTTATCCTAACCATCAAACAACCACAATGTCTGCACTGGTAATTTAATTCAATGACAACCTTAAGAACTAAATAAGTTGATTAATCAAGAAACATAACTGTCTGCAATCTATGCTTGATTTGATTGGATGTTTTCCCTAAGATTAATAATGTAGATCCGCCATAATTATTTGCCTAGGTGCTTCACAAGTTCATATACCACAACTTCGGTTTTGATATCAAATTTAGCAATAGATTATCTACAATAATACCTTAGAGTTCGCTCTGACAATTAAATAAACAATCATAGAAAAAATAAGTATATGAAAACAAACATATTCATCATATAAACTGAAAAGAAAAGGTAAAATAGATCTCACAGGTTTTGAAATCTTAAGGTTTGTATGTCTTTGCAACCAAGAAAAAGAGTTTAGCCTAGGATGTTTGTTGAACAACTAATTAAAAAGATGGAAGAGTGCATGCTTTGGGGTTTGGAGGAAGAAGATAAATTTGCTAGCTTATGCTGGCTAGCCGACTCTTTTCTCTTTCTTTATTTATGCCTAGAAACATTAGTTTTTATTTTACAAAATAATCCTCCTTTAAGTTGATAAAATTTAATTTTCATATTGTAAACATCATATATCATTAACAAGACATCATTTTCAACTAAAATTTGGATCGGTGATAAGTCTTTGAGTCTAGAATCCAATAAAATTGAGTTTGCATGAATCAGACTTCTGTAGCTCTAAATATTTAAGTTGGGATGGATAGAGGTCAATATTGACATTGCAAGATTTAACTTTGAAGATTGCGATTTCCATGTTTTTGTTTTTATTTTTTTTGCCTTATATTTCTAGAAAGATATGGATGTTATCTCTTGAATGCAACTAGAATCACTTTATTTCGATCTCTAGAGCTTCCACTCTGTACAAAACATCAACGGAAGGTAAAACATGTCAATAAGCTACAATTAACTCTTTATACATCTTTCATCTAAAAATACCTTCAAAACATAAAATAAAAAAAATATCAAGGTATTTTATATAAAAATATATAGGCAAAATACTAGTTAAATATGAGTAAAACTATCAAATAATATGGTTATATAAGCTAATAAATATATAAATTGAAAAACACTGTAATAATCTATAATATTTTACGATAATAGCTATAATACTTTTCCTGCATGATTTAGCTTTTAGTTTTATAATATTTTGATCAAACTAATTTTATTATATATATATAATAAAAGTTTAAATAAAAAACCGATTGCAATATAGGCGGCGATGTTGTTTGACTGCCAGTAAAACCCCAAAATCGATTGAAACCGTCTTCAAAACAGAGTTGCCGAGCAGCAATGGCATATATCGTCGTCAGGCGTAATTTAGCAACGCTCTTATACCGAGCTCCTCTTCCTCCTTAACTCACTCGCTTTTGTCCTGTTGTCTTCAACAAAATCCAAACGCTACTTATCGCAAACTCAGTCAAAACCCTGACACAACCCAAGACAAACGGGTCGGGCTACTCTCCAATAAACGACCCTTCACCAAATTGGACAATCAGCCGCCAAAAGAAACGATTCTTCTCGATGGTTGTGATTATATGTTAGGAATTAGGTTGTATTTGCTCGAAAATGATTCTGGATTACTGAGGTTGAGGACCTCCTCTGCACTTAACAATGTTTGGGTTTTCAATTTGTTTTTTATTAATTCAAACAGTATTTTAAATACATAATTAGAAAATAACTACTCCCTTAACTACTTATTATCCTTATGGTAATTGAACTAGAATATGTACAATAGCATAAAGCATAAACTAAATACTGAATAAATAATTAAATAGACAGATGTGAAGTGCCTCGTGTTTCCAATCTCGGCTGCCCGTGTTTCCAATCCAAAGCACCTCGGTTCCCTATGCTCCTCATCCCATTGTGTCACGTGTTCATTATCTAGCCAACCTCTTATGCCTCGTGTCTCCATTAGGTATATAACACAACCCCTTCCTTCAAAAGAACTTGCTCACAAGTTCAGGGTATTGTTTGCGCAAAACATTCACGTCAACCCACAAAGCATCTTCTTCGTTCGAGTAGTCCCACTAGATCAAGAGTTCAGTACCTACAAATTTTCCCTCCTTCTTCATCCTTCTAGCCAACAAGTTCTGTATAGTAGGAGCTAGAGTCTCATCCTCCATGATAGTGGGTAAGGTAGGGCTAGGGCTAACTCGGGCACCCACCATTTTTTTTTAGACATGAAATGTGGAAGATTAGGTAGATCTTTGAGTGTTGAGGTAGATCGAGCTTATAAGCTACCTTCCTAACCCGCTGAATGACTTGAATTGAGTCAAAATACTTCACCGAGAACTTTAAGTTCCTTCTTACTGTGACCGTCAGTTGTCGGTAAGGTCTCAACCTAAGCAAACCCAATCTCCGACCTCATATTCTCTATCTGTTCAGTTCTTGTCAACAAAATGTTTCATGCGTGATTGTGCTTCCTGCAAGTTTTCACGAACAAGTGCAAGTTTTCACGAACAAGTGCCAAAATGAAATCATCTTGTCTTCCACCTCCTGAACAATCGTGGATTGGGGCTCGTATGGTTGTAGTCATGGTGGGGCTTGTCCGTACACCACCACAAAGGGAGTAAGACCCGTTGAGGAGTGAACAGAGGTATTGTATGACCACTCGGCCAAGGCCAACCACTTGACCTAGTTCTTGGGTCAGTCACTGGTGAAGCACCTCAAGTAACCTTCTAACCACTTGTTCACGGTCTTAGTTTAACCATCCGTCTGTGGATGGTACCCTTAACTCAATAAAAGGTTGGTACCACTTAGAAGAAATATTTCTCTCCAAAATACACTAGTAAAAACTACATCTTTGTCACTCACAATGCCCTGTGGAATGCCATGCAACTTGAATTTATGCTCCATGACCTGCTGTGCTATGCTGACTGCTGTGTATGGGTGTTATAATGGGATAAAATGACTACATTTACTAAATATGTAAATAACCACCATAATGACATCATATCCCTTTGACTTAGGTAGTCCTTCGATAAAATCCATACTGATATCTCTCCATGTTCTTTCGGGTATGGGTAATGGTTATAGCAGGCCTGCTGACTTGAGATTCTCTGTTTTGTTTCGTTGACATACATCGCATTTCTTTATGAAGTTTCTGATATATGTGCGCATTCCATTCTAGAAGAATTCTCGTTTGATTTTTGCATGTATCTTTTGAGTGCCTGTATGTCCTTTAATAGAACTCCCATGATACTACTATAACACTAGGTTTTGATAGTCCTTCAGGGTTCCCAAGTGCAATCTCCCCTTGTAGAATAATAAATTTCCCCTGGAGCTTGTATTTAACAGAATCAAGATCACCCTACTTATTGGGACTGAGTAGTTGTTGTAATTGAGGATCCTGAGTGTACGCTTGTTGAAGGTCTTCCCACAAAGTAGCTTGCACCACACTAAGTGCATGTAGTTCCACCCCTGCTGCTTGGTACTCTTGAATAGGTGAACTAATGTCATCAACCATTTGTCTTGACATAGCATTAGCAATTTTGTTTCCTTCCCACACTTGCACTCCACTGTAAAATCAAATCTTAGCAATTTAGCAACCTATTTTTGTTGAAAAAGGGTGCCTACCCTCTGCTCCAACAAGTATTTCAAGGCTTGCTGGTCTGTTCGGACCTTGAACTGATGCCTCAATAAGTAGTGCCTTCACTTTCTGATAGCCAGTACTAAGGCCAAGAATTCTTTCTTGTAGGTAAAGAGGAATAGGTTCTTACCCTTTAGAGCCTAGCTTAAATAGGCTAAGGTTCAACCCTTCTGCATTAAAACAACTTCAATCCCACATCCCGAGGCATCACTTTCAACCGCAAATGGTATATTAAAATTTGGTAATCCTAGAACAAGAGGATTTACCATAGCTGTTTTGAGGGATTCAAAGGCCTCGGTAGCTTCCCTTGTCCACATAAATGATTTTTTCTTTAACAACACAGTTAAAGGAGTTGCAATATTGCCATAGCCCTTCATAAATTTTCTATAATAACCAATGAAGCCTAAAAATCCCCTTAAAGCCTTAGGATTTATGGGAATAGTCTAATTTACCATGGTTGAAATCTTTAGAGGATCAGCTTTCAATCCTTCCTGTGAAATAACATAACCCAAGTATTCTACCTCTCGAGAACCAAAAACACATTTGGAGGCTTTGACATATAACTAGTGATGTTTAAAAATATCTAAAATAATATTTAAATGTACCACATGATCTACCATAGATTTACTATATATGAGTATGTCATCAAAGAACACCAATACAAATTTTCAAAGTTGAGATTTAAATATCTCATTCATTATCTCCTGAAAAGTAGAGGGGGCATTAGTCAGCCTAAAGGGAAAAACTAGAAACTTGTAATCCCCTTAAAGCCTTAGGATTTATGGGAATAGGCTAATTTACCATGGCTGAAATCTTTAGAGGATCAGCCTTCACTCCTTCCTGTGAAATAACATAACCCAAGTATTTTACCTCTCGAGAACCAAAAACACATTTATAGGCTTAGACATATAACTAGTGATGTTTAAAAATGTCTAAACCAATATTTAAATGTACCACATGGTCTACCATATTTTTACTATATATGAGTATGTCATCAAAGAACACCAATATAAATTTTCAAAGTTGAGATTTAAATATCTCATTCATTAACTCCTGAAAAGTAGAAGGGGCATTAGTCAGCCCAAAGGGAAAAACTAGAAACTTGTAATGCCCCTCATGGGTCCGAAAGGTAGTTTTGGGTACATCCTCAGGATTTATCCTGATTTGATGATAGCTTGATCGTAAATGAAGCTTAGAAAATAACTCAGCTCCATGTAACTCATCTAGTAATTCATCAATATTAGGTATGAGAAACTTATCTTCGATAATATCTTTGTTAAAAGTATGATAATCAATGTATACACGCCAACTCCCATTTGCTTTCCTCACTAGTAGAATTGGTGAAGAATACAGACTTTAGCTGGTTTAAATAATCCTAGAATGTAACATTTCTTTGATCAGCTTCTTAATCTCCTCTTTTCGATAGTAGGGGTAGCGGTATGGTCGCTCACAAGTAAGTGTGGCTGCATCATGTAACCGAGTTTGATGGCCATGACCCTTGGTTGGAGGAAGACCAGTAGGTTCCTGAAATACCTCTTGGAATTGATCTAAGACCTCCTGTATAACACCATCTGGAACTAGGGAGCTATATGTTTTCCTTGTCTCCATTAAATGTAACCAAAGACCTTTTCCCTCAATTAGGGTGGTCTTAGTCAGCTTCGGTTCTTCCTCCAGAGAACTAGTAGGGGGCTTTAATCCTTGAAGGACAAAGGTTTTGCCATTAATAGAGAACTTCATATTCAAATATGCAAAATTCCACTAAATAGTACCTAGACTCCTCAACCAATCAACCCTTGATATGACATCACATCCCCCTAAAGTCAGTATATATAAATTGACCAACACATCACAATTATGTAACTTCAATAACATTGCCTTACAATAACCTTGGCAAGGAAAAGTTGCTCCATTAGCAACCTGTACTGCTAAATGGCTATTTTCCACTAGTAGTATGAGTTTCCTTGTTACATTCGTATCCATAAAGCTATGTGCGCTGCCCGTATCAATAAGAATGATAAGTGAATGTTTTCCAATGTGTCCCAACAATTGCATGGTCTTAAAGAAGGGTACCCCCACTATGGCATTCAAGGAGATGACCAATAACTCAATTGTTTGAGGAGGCTGGTCATACTGTTCTTAATCCTCTTCAACCTCGTAATTGCCTACCTCAAGCTCTATTCCCTCTAATAAATACAAACTAGGACGATTGCATTTTTGCTCAAATTGATATTTTTCATCACAGTTAAAACACAATCCATTTTCTCTCCTTTATTGCATTTGACTAGCACTAGGTCTATTAATGGGAAGGGGGCATTTTCTTGGGGGGTTTTGGGTTGTATTGGGGTAAAGCTAGGGGATTTAGGAATTTGGGTAAAGGGTTTGGACCAGGTAATTTGAGGGGTGTTTGTTTTGGGTAATTTGGGTTTGGATTGTAGTGGTTATTTATGTATACGTGTAGGTGGATGTCTCCTGTCTACCTCTTCTTCTTGCAATCAGGCTAACCCAAAAGCAACAAAAAGGGTATTGTTTTTAAACATGGTAATAATGATCCTTAATTCATCTCGTAACCTATTTAAAAAATGTACTGATGTGAAAATCTTCACTTACCCTTGTAAGTTTATTTGACAGGACTTCAAAGGCTGTTTAGTACTCCTCCACACTCCCAGCTTGCTTGAGCTTTGTGAAAGCTCTTACAGGGTTTTCATATGTTGAAGGACCGAACCTGACATGAAGTGCCACCAAGAATTCCTCTTAATTAGCTGTTGGACTAAAGTCCATTAACCAATAAAACCAAGATAATGCCTTTCCCTCCATGTGGAAAGAAGCAATATGTAATTATGATCTTCTAGCGTACGACAATAGGCAAATAACTGTTGAGCATTCAAGATCCAATCATGGGGATCACCCCCGTCAAAATAGGAAAAATCTAAACAGAGGGCTCTCGCCTGAATTCCCCCTAACCCTTCAATCAACAGATTAGTATTTCCACGTGGATTAGTAGAAGTGCCTTCACCAACACTTAATCTTGTAGTTAATTGTACCAAGCTGTCGTAGTTGGATGCAAGATGGTTGAGTTGTTGTAACAACTCTCCCATAAGAACTCCTTGTCTGGTTTGCTCCTCCTTCAAAGCATTGTTTTCCCCTCTCAAAGTAGTAATGGCCTCAGCCATTTGAGCTAAACGTGTTCCTTCAGTCATACCAGGAACATCGGCTTTGATACCACTTGTTAGGAATTAGGTTGTATTTGTTACAAAATGATTTTGGATTATTGAGGTTCGAGGGAACTCCTTTGCACTTAGAAATGTTTGGGTTTTCAAGTTGTTTTTCATTAATTCAAAGACTGCTTTAAATATAAAATTAGGAAATAACTACTCCCTTAACTACCCATTATTCTTATTGGTAACTGAACTAGAACTTGTACAATAACATAAAGAATAAACTAAATACTGAACAAATAATTAAATAGACAGATGTGAAGTGCCTAATGTCATTCATCATAGCTACTCCATGTCACCTATCCCGGCTGCCCCGTGTTTCCAATCCATAGCACCTCAGTTCCCTAAGCTCCTCATCCCATTGTGTCGCATGTCCATTATCTAGCCAGCCTCTTATGCCCCGTGTCTCCATCAGGCGCATAACATTATAATCATTGGCTTATTGTTATGGAGTTTCTGAATGATGAAACTTGGTATCATCAATTTAAAATGTGAACATGAAAGGTATCTATACACTGCATTGGAGAGTATGTGTCACCTGCGGTCACTAGTTTTTTCAATCGATCACAGGAATGAAATTCTTGAAGTCTAATCAATATCTTCTCCTCCTCTTCATCTGCAAAGTCTCTAACTATAGGTTATATATTTGGATCTCCATACCACATAATCTGGTTAAACTGAGATTTAGTTTTACAAACTTGATGGATGATTCCATTGTAGTCTTTCAAGCCTTGACCAATCTAAAATACCTTGCACTTGTATTGACATACAATGGAGAGAAAATGCATTCTGAAGATGTGGGTTGTTGGCTAATTAAAGGAAACACAATTAATTATTGTATAAAACAACTATTCTTGATTAACAAGATTTTCACCACAAGATTTAGCTTTTTTTCTTTAATTAGTTTTCTTAGACTAGAATATATCAAGTTTCTAAAAATTGGAAAGCTTAGATGTTCACATTGGGTTTTTCAAATTTCATGTACTTAATGAAAATAATAAAATAAAATTATTCAGAAGTTTCTAGAATCTCATTACATTAATATAGAGTTGTTAAGAGATTTATTATCTAAACATATGATTTTCTCTAACTTTGAATAATTTTTTAAAGACTGAGTTGTTACAAGCCATAAGTTATCTATTTGTCCGCCCTTAATGGTAATAGACACTACCATTAGTGAATTTTTTTCTAAATTCAGGAGAAAGAGATTATTATGCCTAGAGTTTTGGCTCTCTATTTTATGAATAAATTTGTCTGTATAATAGACAATCACACAAACATAAGAGACACAATTACTATGTATAGAGAAATATGAAAAAACCCTATAAATTGATAAAAATATCAATTTGCTCCTTCAATAAAATCCATATATTAACCCAGGATAGTTTTAAAAATCAAATCAATCAAGTCCTTACTTCATTTTTCTAGATCTAGAAATATAACCCCTGTATTAATTATTTTCCAATCCTTGATTTCTAAAATATATTTTAATCATGTCATACTTAATTAAATCATTCCAGTTTAATTTCTGACTAATGTTTCTAAATGTATGTGATTAATATGTTGGCTTAAATATAAATTATAATTATAATCAAATAAATAAATTAAATAAATTTATTATCAATTTAACAATTGATTAATTTATATTTGAAGATTAAACGCATAATCCAAGAACATGTCATGATTCTCAAAATATTAAAAAAATCATTAGAGGTTTAATTAAATCTTTAAGTGATTGGTTTTTCGGTGTAATTAATATTGTTTTATCAATAACCTTTCAATTTAACAATAAAACATTAATTATATGGACCATGTTAAATCATGTTTATTCTCTTTGTAATAGTCATTGATAATTTGAATAAAATTTCAAACTCCTGTCAAATCTTATTTCATGTTAGCCAATGATTTCATAGTCAATAATATTTAAGAACATATATAACATTTTTTTTCTAATTCCTAACTTCTTCTTTATCATCCTTAATAAGGCATTAAGAATTGGATTTTATAGAACATACAACTTTTTTATCTTTTTTATCTTGTTTGAGAACAATTCTTACATTTTGGTGGCAATCCAAGAAATTTGATTCAATCAATTTGTTAGCATCAAGTATGCCTTGTAGAGATATATTACTACTCATTTTGATCTATCAACCTATTTAAAAAAAGATAAAGAGTATTAGTTTCACATATATATAAGCTAATTTACCTAAGCCATCAAAGGAATTTAGATGGTCAAAACCTAGGTAGTTGTTGCAAATCTTTATAAGACTTTTTTCAGCACCATGGTTGTAGCCTTTTGCATTGTTCTCTGTTTGTCTTGGATTACAAAATAATTTTTCTTATCTAAATTATTATATTTTAAATTACATCAAATTTACTTAATTGTATAAGAAACTGAGTTATATTTAAGGAAAGTTAGATGAAAAAGAATTTTACAACCCAAAAAGAAAAATAGACAAAAAGCAGGACATATAAGCCTGGTACATTATTAAAATAATTCAACAATAACATTTCAATATCTTTTCATATTTCATTCCACATTAACCAAGAATAATACCATTTTAGAATAGATGAAATAGTTTCTCTACTTAATTTAGAGTGATGAATCATCTGTTGATCACTCAAGTATCTTTATATAGGTCATGTTATACCCAATATTAGCTTCTTCTTTATCTCAATTAATATAACATGTAATAAGATCAAATCATAACATTCTCTATATAAAATAACTTAGTGATCTCAAATCTAAGTATCTCTTACATAACCATCATATGAGCTTTGCCATAAACATAAATGATCTCTCCATATAGAATTCTCATATGGATCAATTCATTATATATGTCTTATAACAAACACCTACATATTAGTTCTAGATATCTATTATACCTTGCCTATAAGAATAATTGTTTCTTTTAATAAAGGAAACAACATAATTTGTAGCAGTCATTACAACTCTAATAAATGCTCAACATTTAAGAGAGCATTAACTAGGAATGTTTTAGGAATAATGCTTTGATGCAATAAGAATCTCATAAATATAACAACTTCATAATTTTCTTTGCAAGATATTTTTGTCCCATAGAATTTATCTTTACTCTAGATTCATAAATCAATTAATAGATTTATTAATATACTATTAAATGAATATTAAAGATAAATTAAATGTTTATTAATAACAAATATGTATTTATATGAATATAATAATATTATATGTAACCAACTGATTGACTATAAAACATATTAAACTAACATAGGGTGCTTACTAAAAGATCTTTAAATTGACTCATTAAAATATTTGAAGAGGTGCGAGTTTTCTCACATCTGGATATAAATTTCATATCATGGATAAATTATATAAAGGAATGATCTTCATCTCATACTCAAAGATGAATATGTTGATCGATTTTAACAAGGGAAAGAAGATAGCAGTTAGAATCTTATTAACCAGTTTGATGATGATTCTAGATAACTAAATGAAGTCATAAATCCTCTGAAGTCTCCATTTCTCATATCATGTAACCAATGTTTGCTTATTTGTTATCTCGATTAATTTAACGTGTAACAAGATGAAATCATAACATTCTTTATAAAAAAAATAACTTAGTGATCTCAGAAATCTAAGAATCACTTACACAACAGTCATATGGGTTTGCATAAATGTAAATGATCTCTCCATAAAGAATGATCATATTGGACATGTCTTATGATAAACACTTACATATTAGTTATAGATATCTATTATACCTTAGCTTATAAAGACAATTGCTTTTTTTTTTTTTTTATTTTAAATAAAGAAAAGAAAATGATATGTATCAGTCTGCACAACTCTAATAAATGCTAAGAGTTTAAAAGAGTATCAACTACGATGTGTTTATGAATAATGCTTTGATGCAATAAGAATCTCATTAATATAACTTTATAATTTTCCTTGCAAGATTTTTTGTCCCATAGAATTTATCTTTACTCTAGATTCATAAATCAAATATTAGATTCATTAATATAATATTAAATAAATATTAAAGATAAATTAAATATTTATTAATAATAAATATGTATTTACATGAATATAATAATGTTACATGTAACCAACTGATTGACTATAAAACATGTTAAACTAATATAGAGTGCTTACTAAAAAATCTTTAAATTGACTCATTAAAATATTTGAAGAGGTGCAAGTTTTCTCAACCCTAGATATAGATCTCATATCATGGATAGAGTATATAAAGTAATGATCTACATCCCATACCTGAAGATGAATATGTTGCTCGATTTTAACCCAAAAAAGTAGTAGTAGAATCTTCTTGTTCAGTTTGATGATGATTCTACATAACTAAATGAAGTCATAAATCTTCTAAAGTTTCCATCCTTCATTAAAATGATATCGAACTCTTCTTAGCTAGTTGATGTAGTTAGAGATGGCAACAAAAGGGCATAATAGAATCAACTTCTAGATATTAAAATTGATGTTGTCATCTAAAGTTAAAGGTTTTCTTTGTTTATATACAAAGGGAAGAAGATAACTTTTTCTTTACGAGGACTAGTAGGTGCCTCATTCATTCTTTATTGAGCATTGCTTATGACTTATGAGTTTATGCTAAAGGATGCAATCAATGCAATTTTATAAACAAATAATTAGAGATTATTTTAGTTATCATGAGAAGTTTTGAAAAATACAAGCCTTGTGAAATGCAAAATTTTTGGAGCAAAGTGGAAATTAACATATTATTTTTGAGTATTTTTTAAAAGATTTTTTTAATTTAAATTAATTTATGTTAGTGTTTTTAGATATTTTAAATAATTTAATTTAAAATTAAAAAATACTATTTTAATATATTTATAAAAAATATTTTAAAAATACCCGTTGCAACGCAATGAACGTTCTCACAACAACTGTATTTCAAAAATATTTTTAAATATTTAGATTATTTTGAATTATTTTGGGGGTATTTGAGAGTGTGGTTACTGTTGCTTTTCAAAGTGCTTTTCGTGCTGAAATACATCAAAATAATTTTTTTTTTAAATAATTTTTGACATCAGTACATCAAAATGATCTAAAAACACAAAAATATATTCATTTAAAATAAAAAAAATAGTGCAAAAGCAGTCAAACACAGTTTAGCCGCAGTGCCAAATAAACACTTGATTTATTGGTAATAAAAATAATTTTTAAAAATTTAAAAAATATTATTTTAATATATATATATATACACATAAAAAATTCTTCAATCACAATCCTGATATAGACATGAAGAAAAGAGAGACGGGAAAATGAATAAATGAAATTCGATGTGGAAGAAGGAAAGAGAAGAGAAGCAGCCATTACCCGATTCTCTCTGTCGGGAGAGGGAGAGGGAGAGAGCAGAGTATACACGAAAAGAAAGAAAAAGAACTCTTCAACACCTGAAAACCTGAAATTAGGTTTTAGATTAGACAAGAAAACCTGAAAAGATTACCGTCGTTACAGGATCAGAATCATCAGACGGAGAGAAAGAGGCAGGGGAGGGGATGGGTCAAGCCTTTCGCAAGCTCTTCGACACCCTTTTTGGCAATACCGAGATGAGGGTACCCTACTTTTCTCTGGCATATATATATATATTACTCAAATTAATTTCCCATGAGAAATGAAAGTCGAGTTCTTGAAACCCGCCATTCCGAAAAATTGTTACTCAGGTTGTCATGCTCGGACTAGATGCAGCCGGTAAAACCACCATACTTTACAAGTTGCACATCGGAGAAGTGTTGTCTACTGTCCCTACTATTGGTTGGTTTTTTTTTTTTTGGTTTTATTATAGGCATATATATGGCTTGCATTGATTCGACAAACAGATTATAGGTATATGCTTGTTTTTCCCTTCTCCCACAGGGTTCAACGTGGAGAAAGTTCAGTATAAGAATGTGGTATTCACCGTTTGGGATGTTGGTGGACAAGAGAAATTAAGGCCGCTATGGCGGCATTACTTCAACAACACCGATGGACTGGTAACTGCTGTTGTCTTATTTCCCCCGCTTATGCTTCTTTGTAAATCTGAATTCTCGCTTTGCATTGATCCCCACATGTACGTCTGTCCAAGTCATATGATTTGTCTTGAAGCTGAAGTATTTTGTGACAGTCCACCAGCTTCTACCCTTTTTTCAGTAGTAAATATATTTCTCTATGCAGATATATGTTGTTGATTCATTGGACCGAGAGAGAATTGGAAAAGCAAAGGAAGAATTTCAGGTTATTGATTCAGATAGGCTTGTAAATTTACCATGCTAATGTTATAAAAAGATCTAAGTTGACCATAATACTTTCTTTCAGACCATCATCAAAGATCCATTTATGCTCAACAGTGTCATCTTGGTGTTTGCGAACAAACAGGACATGGTAAGTTCTATTAATGGTTTTTGATATGCTTTCCTTCACTTATAAAACTTATTAAGCGAATACTCCTCAAGTGATTCCAATGAGCTGCATACGAATTGAAACGTCCAAGTCAGTGCCCTGTATAGATACAAACTATCTGACCCTCGCACTCTTGCAAAGTATAACAGAGATGATTTTGTCTTTCCGATATAGATGTAGACCAGTGAGGATATAAAATTCCAGTACAAATTTATAATCATAATTCAAAAGAGTAACTACAAACAGACACACACACACACACACACACACACTCATTTTACCTTCTACAATGTCTATTCATATCCAAGCTGCCCTTTTGCTGTGACTGACTTCCGGAGCCTGTTGTGCTAATCATTTATCCTGCGAGAATAATCTATACTTGCATTGACTGAAACCATGTAATGCAATTTGGTATTCATGCATGATTGCTTGTTTGATGAGCTTCTATATGAATTGTTAATTTCCTTATTTTATTTGTAGGGCAGGTTACCAGTTATTTTGTTTCGTATCAAAAAGCCTCGTTTTGTTTTTGGATTTTCATTACCCAAATCCATAATTTATTGGATAAACTGTAATCTGGGCAAATTCACCTCCATTAGTTTTCTCATTACTCAAATAAGAAAAAAATGAGCTACCACCTGAATATTTGTAAGATTAAAGGAAGTTATTTTAACGGGCTAAAAACAATTACAAAATCATGTTAGATAATAAGACATCCTCTCATATATGAAAGCAATAACAGCTAACAAGACTCACCTCAATGAACCTGAAGCATGGCATCATACAGAAAAAAAGGGAAATTATCCTATCCCACAACATTTGTCTTACTGCACCGGTATGTAATTATAAGCTCAACATGGGGGAATAGGAAGTAGGTTTGCGACAACCTAATTTCAGCATATCTGCATGAATGGACCTCTTACTTTTGTGCTGACATCTGTATATTTCTCAAGGTGACAATCCTTTGAGCTACATGCTTCTCTTAAAAATGTGAGGCTAATGAAAGATGAGTTAAGACGTATGATACCTAGAATATAGTCTTTTTTGCATAATAAACTTTCTGAGAGTTTTGAACAAGCATTGCTCTGTACTATTTTAATTCATTATAGTGATAATGATAAATCTTTTCTTTTGGCAGTAAAGTAGTATTTACATCTGGTAAATCTTTTAGATTCATACTTATTCTGGATGATATCTGTATTTTAAAGGTAGATAAGGCGACCTCTTTTTTTTCCTTTCCAATTTTAACAACATTGCAAAAAAAAGGGAGAAGAAAGAAAAGGTATCAAATCCGGAATTGATACCTTGAGAACAGTTTTGAAACATCAGGATAATATTAAAACTCTTTTGGTCAGAAAAGGTGCATCTGAACTTGAATTTGAACTTGGATATTTGCAAACTGCAGCTAGAAATTTGAAAAACTTGGCTTATTCTTGAAATATATAAGTGAGAAAACATCTGTTCATATCAATCTCTTGCTCTAAACAAGAGAATCAGCTGGTGAAGCTTCACTGATTGAGTAAAATTCATAACATCAAGCTCTTAACTTTGTCTAGTAGGGATTTGATTAAAATGCTAGACTTCCAGACTGCTCTCAAAGTTTATCAACTGCACTAGATGTGAGTAGTAATTATGCTTTCTCAGACTTGCTTCTCATGTGATGCTTCAAGGCTCTTACATCTCATGTGCTTGCTGAAGAGTTCTTGGCACTTAGATTCTGGACTTTAGCAATTTGCAAGGTGAAATGAAGCTTCTATAAAAGGGCTGATTTATTAAACTGCTATGTTTTTAATGGAAAAGAGGCTTCCATCTGTTTGAAACAGTATATAGATACTTCTGGGCCTGTTTTCATGTCTTTCAATCTCCTTCCCTTCCCCCCACCCCAGGGCCTTCTGTGTTTTGGCTAAGATCACATGGACATTTGAATGAAAAGCACAGTAGGTTGCTGTTTCCATTTTTTCTGAAATTTCTGAGTCTCATGATGGTGTTGGTCAATGCGTTAGAAGTTATTTACAGTAATTGAAGTATTCCATACTTTCCCAATTGTTCTCTAACTTCGGCAAGGAAGCAGGAACCATCAAATTGAGTAGAGATCCAACTAAACACTGCTCCATTGATGTTTTGCCAATGCCACCCATGCCCCAACATCCCAGAAAGCGAACATCTAATGAACATATGCATAATGATTCTATTTTCTCAATGGCTAAATAGTTTAAAATTGGAATTATAACACATTAATTCAAGCAAACACATCAATTTTATGCATGAACAGATGAACGACAAAAACTCTCCATTAAAAGTAGTACATAAGAAAAGGCTGAGCAGAGCGGATGCTTTCTATGTGTTGAGGTCCATTTTTATTTCCTATTCTATTTGCTTCACGTTGATGGCCAAGACACCACAGCCTTTGATATATTTATATCTCACTCGATTGTGATTTGTATCATTGTTAATAGATATTCCATAAGCATGTATCAGAATTCAATGAGTGCTGCTTTGAAATGTACATATTGATTTTTATTGCATGCTTATTCACTGTTTATAACTAACTATATGGATACGTTGGACTCCATTTTTCTTGTTCAGAAAGGAGCAATGACCCCAATGGAAGTATGTGAAGGACTAGGTCTTCTCGAACTCAAGAACAGAAAATGGCACATACAGGGGACTTGCGCTCTCAGGGGAGATGGACTTTATGAGGGCTTGGACTGGTTATCTGGAACTTTTAAAGAGATGAGAGCTGCAGGATACTCGTCAGTGGGCACCTCATCATTCTAACATTCCAAGGTCATTTATTTATTTCCCATTTACCGCCAGGATTCTGGAAGCAGCATCGTGCAAATTTTTCACCTAATTTTTATATACTTCCTTTCGCAGGTTTGCTGGAAGCCTCAAGCTCATCTTGATGAAGCTGGAGAGTTGGCCATTGCTTCTGTGGAAGTCTTGAGTTAATCATTTGTAGGTTGCTTAAAGCACGTGGATTTATCAGGTTGCTTACCTTTGGCTTTGACTTCCGCCAGTGTATATGTTAATACAGAGTCTGAATTGACATTATGGATTGCTTTGGGGTGCCCATCTTACAAAGTAGATTGCTTTTAACTCGGTCTCTTGCTTTGTCCTGTCTTCTAAATGGTAGCTCGGAGGTGTAAAATGCTGGTGGGATTGATCACATACAGGAGTATATCCTACTGGGAATTCAGTGATACTGAGTGCGGTGTGCGGCGCACGTATCTTTCTGCAACTTTTTTTATTTTGAAAAATAGCTTGGCGTAGGACAAGGCAGAGGATGTCGAGATCTACCTGTTTTTCTTTTTTTATTAACTTTCCTTTTGTTTTTATCTTAGCTTTGCTTTTGAAAAATACCGTTCGCTATGCTTGAATGAAACAGGGAAGGTTGGATGAAACAAGGGAAAGAAATGGTAGAGTTACAAAGGGTAAGTTAAGGGAAGGGGAAGATAGTACTATTGTACGAGGATTGTTGTGATGTCACGGTCGTATAAATTAATTATCTTAGATTAAAATATAACATATAAAATAGTATAGAACAACTAAGTGGTCGATCTCACGAGAAAGGTTCACAAGAAAGGTTCGGGTCAAATTTTTATGTTATATGATATGCAAATTGAGGGATGGGGTTGAAAGTTGTTTAGGCTAAAGTAAAGGAAAAGAAAACTATAAAGCGAAAATTAAATAAAATCAAAATTTATCAAGAAAACAAATCTTGATCGCAAGTAAACAACCACCAACAGAAATTAGAACTAATCATTGACATGAAATATCAGTTTATATTTTGAATATTTATTTCTTTTTAACATTGGTTATTTAATAGATTCGCTATATAATTTAGTTTAACCATCAAATAACCACAGTGTCCGCACTAGTAATTTAACTAAATGAAAGTTTTAAGAACTAAATAGATTGATTAATCAAGAAAATATAATTGTTTGCAATAATTTGATTAAATGTTCTCTCTAAGATTAATAACATAGATCCACAACAATGATTAACTCAATTGCTTCATAAGTTCATATACCACAACTCCGGGTATGATATCAAATTTTGCAATAGATTGTCTACAATAATAACTTAGAGCTAACTCGAGCAATTAAAATAAATAATCATAGGAGAACAAACATATTCATTATATAAACTGAAAAGAAAAGATGAAATAGATTATATAGTTCTTTAACTCAAGTTTGGATTAGTTACATAAAGTGACTTGAAAATGTATGTTGGTCTCTTAAACTAAGGAAGCAGACATGAAGAATCTTTTTGACATGCAAGTCTTACTTCTTTATCCCAAAATTGAGTTACCTTTCATTTTGACCTAAAAAAATAATCTGATAACTTTACCATCAAGACTTTTCTATAAATCTCTAAATCAACATTTTAGATTACATTTTCTAGTCATATCTAGATATTTGTATTAAATCTTAAGGTTTATGATGTAGAACAAGTAGCAGCGCGTGCATGTTTAAGAGAGAGTATCCAAAATTCAATGGCAACTGAATTTCCAGCAGTCCGGGCGCTGAAGTCAGAATGACGCAAAGCACACCTAGTTGATGTGTCTTGGCGTTTCCAGAGTAAGTCAAAGCTTTACTGCTGATGCATACCAATTTTTGATCGAATTTCATCGTTTAAGCCCCGAAATAGTCGTTTTTGCCATATTAGAAAAGTTTTGTTTTAGCCATAACTCTTGATTTCCAAATCTGAATCGACTTCCGTCAGTTTTGGCTTGCTTAGGATTTCTATCATTTTTAATTTCCGTATTGATCTCAAATTTGTCATTTTTGGTAATATTTAATAATTAGTGTCGTTTCCTTATCTGACAAGGGTTAGGGCTAGGGTTTCCTCTTTAAATATGGATATAAGTCTCTGGCCGAATTATTAAATAAAGTTTGAACCTTTTTTGAGAGTTTCTCTCATCCTAGAATTATTTACGGAATATTGATGTTGATCGTAATCCTTGTTTTTTTCTACTGCGTTAGTTTATCAAAACTATAATTCTCTTTACCTTTATTTGCAATGCTCTTTAACGTTTGATTTAACCTTTGAATAAACCTTTAATGCTCATGTCATCATGACCACTATATGAAACATTGAATCAAATTTTTTGATTGGGCTTAGAGGGCCCATCAAACACTTATATCAACTATATAGCCTACTGAATCTCCAATGTTCAATAACCATTTTAATTTGATTTTTTTTTGGGATTTTTGTACTTTAAGACTAGCCTATAATGACCTTTTCATCAATAGGTTTACAATGTTTGTTTTATAGCCTAGACTATTTTTTTTAGCTTTAGTCTTCATTTAAAAAAAATACCTTTAAAAATGTGACTATCAAGACCACTTTGTAAAAACTTTGAATCAATATTTTAGATATCTCAAACAGACACTAGGAGTGTTAGCCACCATTGTTCTAATAAGCAATAACTAGCCACAAACTAAATCAATTCCTTTTCCACGCCAACCACCTAGAACAAATGTATAACCATCTTACATTAACAACTGCCACAATATTGGTAGCCAAAGATCACACCATATTGACAACCATTACCATAGATCGACATCCTCCCTTAAACCAAACCACATAAAAGCTCATTGTAATCCATCTTTGGCCAAACTAAGCGAACTAAGAAAAAAAATAAAGAGAACCAAAGTCTCTTTAGCCTAATCTCTTCATAGATGGCAGCTTGTCTCACTATATATATATATATATATATATATATATATATATATATAGTGAGACGAGTTACCACCTAAGAAAATTTTTAGATTTATATTTATTAATCTTTATTCTTGGTATAAGCTATTTTATAATATCCTTCAAGAAAAAATTATTGAAAATAAAAAATTTACAAATTGGAGTAAAGATATATATTTTTTTTTATTAATAATATGTCATCTACATATAGCATTAGAAAGAAAAAAAACTCAACTCCTACTTGTATTTTTATAAACACATGGCTCATTTATATTTTTTTATGAAATTAAATTATTTAATTGTCTCATCAAAATGAATATAATAGATTCTTCAAGCTCACTTGGTCACATAAATGGAGTTTTGCAGCTTGCATACTTTATTAGTATATTCTTAAGTCATATACATATCTGTATGAAGATTTCTTTTCAGAAATGTATATGTGATATCCATTTGTTAAATTTCATAATTATTGGGATGTGACTACAACAAGCAAAATCCTTACATAACTTAGTATAACTATAGACGATAAGGTTTTATCAAAGTCAACTCCATATCTTTGTCTATAACCTTTGGCAAGCAGTTTAACTTTTTACATTTATTAAGGACCATATATATTATTCATTCTCTTAAAGACCTATTTATATTCAATGGGTTTTATCCTTTGAGGTGGGTCCACTAGGGTCCTTACTTGTTTAGTGTATATGGAATCCATTATGTATTTTTAGGCCTTGAATATTTTATAGAATCAATATTAGATATTATTTCCAAATAGTTAGTAAACTAATTAAGCATGAGTAACTCATCATTTCTAGTTTCATTGAGAAGTTCATATCTCATTGATGCGTGATCTCTCCGACCAAATCTTTAAAGTCATGTTTCTTAAGCTTTAGGCTAACCATTCAAAGTTATAACTTCATACTTGTTTCTTTTTGGATATTAGTTTGTGGTTTTTGGACTTTATCAAGTTTTATTTTCCTTCCACAACTCATTTTAACAATAAGTTTTTTTTTCTCTAATAAGGTAACATGCTTTGAAGGAAAAAACACCTTTTACTTGATAATAAATTTAAACATCATCATTATAAAAAAAGAGCAATAGTTTTTTTAATAATATGTTTAAATCCATTTATAAATAAATAAGATGGATATGATACTTCTTTAAAGTACAAGAATAAAATAACAATTATAAAGTTATAATATCAGCCAACTAAGCAGAGCTAAATAACAAGTTCATTCAATTATACAATTTTTTTTCCATTACTAAGTCGTATATGCACTTTGCTTCTACATAACATTCTACTACTTCTTAGTTTTTTCATATTCTTATAAATATAAATAAAAAAAAGACTTTCAATATCTAATACATTAGAACTACCATATGAAGTATATAGATAATATTAAATCATAAACAACCTAAAATAAAAGCTTTAATAAGGTTCTTAGTTTTTAAGGCTGTAAGTTACTTTTTGTTATATGATTCTAATAGCCATCTTTGCCACAATAATGACAAGTTCTTTATGATCTTTCTTGATGACCTAATAGGTCTTAATGATTTAGATGCATAACTCTCTCGTTTTGTCTTTCTTTTTAGACTTTTCATGATTAACCTTAAGAGATTAAGCTAGAATAAAATAATCATTTTTCTTTTCAAAAGCATCTTTAACAATTTAAGCTTAATAAACATTTCAAGTAACAAATTATCCTACTTACTCATATAATAGTTCATGATGAATTGTAAAAAGGTTTCCGGTGAAGAGTGTTATACCAAGTCAACATTGAACTCATAGTTTATGAAATGTCTAATTTCTCAAAACATGCATGTTCATAAAAGAACCTTCTATCATCCTACAATAGAATAATTCCCTATAGGTTTTATATCTTTTAGTTCTACTAGCCATATCATACATCTCTTTAAGATATATAATTATAATATAGACATTCATATTCTTATGTTGTCTTTAAAGTTTAGCTGATATGTTGACTAACATCACACATGATATTGATATTCAATCTTGAGTTTTCCATTAGCATCATCATAAAGGATACGAGCAATAAAATTTCTAAAAATATATAACATTTTCTTGCTTAATTATTTTTCACATTTCGATATTAATTCAAATAGTTTGGTTCAGTCAATTTGTTAGCAAAAAGTATGCTAAAGATAGCAAGAATTAATTTTATGCACATATATTTATGATAAAATATAGATATTAATCATATTTTAGTTTCCCATTATTTTCATTCATACTAATACATATTCTATTAACTTGAGAAATTTACTTAGATCTTCAAAATAGGTTAGGAACACATTTGATTTATATGACCTACGATGAATCAACATATCCAGATAAATTATAGTAGATAAATAATATAACTTATCAATTATTTCTTTATGTAAATCTTATATCAATTAGGTGACAACTCTTTGTATAAATATATCATATATGTTTCACCCAACTATTATCCCTTCTCTTATATGATCATTAGTGTCTCATCCAAATAATATAATTTTAGTTAAGTAGAACCTAATGTTTATAGAATTAAACATATATGATTTTAAGGCAACCTTGAGTAACTCAGTAAATTAACCATAAATGAGACTCTGTTTTTTTTCTTATAAAATTAAAAGGTAACAAATTATATTCTTAAACGTATAGTTGATATATTAACAAGGGAATATTTTTTTATTGATTAGGACTCTTACTTTGAGATGATTATTATATAATATATAGCAATTACACACACACACATATTCTTTTAATTGGTTTTTTTCTTATTTTATTAAATTGATTTTTCTTTTCATTTTCACCATTTAATCAAATATAAATATATATTTTTATTGATATTTTTTTATCTTTTTGTATAATTAAAAATATTTTTTGATTTCAGTATTCAACATTTATTTTTCGAGAAATAGGCTTTATGATTTTTTCTATAGAGTATTTCTAGTTTAATGACCCATGTCATAGGTTTGAAAAGTTAAAATTGGTTAGATCAAATGGTGAAAGCTGAAAAGAACACATATATAAAGATTTCAACGTTGGTTTTTTTTAAGAAAAGATGATTTTTTTATTTTTTTTATCAAATTATTTTTATCTCATGACATGAATCACAAGTTTGTTAGGTTATCCTTGATTAGCTTGATCCTCATTACATGAGTTATAGGTTTGTCATGATTGTATCAAGTTGTTTTTTTGTTACCCAACTTAGTCCTTCCATATTTAGTATGAGTTGCAATGTTTGTCCCCTTTTGAATAAATATTTTTTCAAAGTTATTGTGATAATATTTTAATTTAATTCATATGATATTTTTTATTGATTAGCTAAAATAAAATAAATTTATTTCATCCAGTTGAGCTTATAACTCGATTTGTATTTTTTATTCCTTCTTTAATATGTATTTGGGATACCTAAACTAATCGTAAAATATAATTAACATGCTAAATTATCATATTCAAATCATTACAAAAACTATTATCTTATTTAATTGAAGTATTATTAGAAAGTATAGTTTTAAAGAGAAATTTTAAATTAATTCTTTTTTTATTTTTTTGATATATCAATATAAAAAATATTTAAAACACAACAAAAATAGAAGGTGTATATTATAAATACAAGGGATAATTATAGAATTTGAATTTGAAATCAATACTACAACAGTAACAAGCCAATAAGTGGGAGTGGCATCAGCTGTCAGGAATCAAGGTTGTCAATTTCGTTTCGATTGGTGTTTTATTTTTTCAATTGAAATGAAATGTTTTGGTTTCGAAGCATTTTGGTGCTCCGTTTCGGCCTTGTACTTTTATGTTTATATATATAATTAAATTAATTAATTAAAAAAATAGTTCAGATCCAAAAATAAAATTATTTAGAATTGTGCAATTGAAACTTCAAACATAAATAAAAAAATAAAAGTTGAACTGATATAACTCAACCGTCTTGATGAATTCAGAGATAACATGAAGCATTGATAAAAAATATAGTTTAACTAAAAAAATCAAGTTGACATCTTAAAGAAATATTGAAACAACAATATATTGAATCAACTCGGGTCAATATTTCAAATGTGTGACATCTGCTATAACTTATAAGACCATGATAATCTTAAATAAAAAAAATAAAAAAAAATCATAAAATTCAATTCATAATAAACTCATCATTGAATAATGAAATTGATTTTTTTTTTATAAAAACACAATAAAATAATTTTTCTGAACAAATTATGAACATGCACAATATTACGAGAATGTCATCATTATCTCGCAAGGTCGTTATATTCTCTGATTGCTCTGAAATTTTAGGTCGTTATATTCTCTGATTGCTCTGAAATTTTAACATCATATATATATATATAGACTGCTCATACAATTTCATATCAATATAGCAGTTGAATTAAGAGATATGATTGATATTGTAAAACTATTAATTATTTAAAAAATACTATTTGGCAGGGACAGAATGGACGGAATGGAACCGGAACATTCTGACCAGAATTTGGATGGAATTTCCGGAACATACTGAAATTTTAAGCAAGGTAAAATTTGCTCCGGTGTGTTCTATTTTTTGAATTGAAACGAAATATTCCAATGATTTTGAGCGCAACGAAACAGAATTGACAACCATGGTCAGGATAGTCCACGTTGAAGTGATTATTTGGGGACGTGATTGAGGTTGTTTTAGAAAGTGTTTTTCATTCATATATTATTTTTTTTAAATCATTTTTAACATCAGTATATAAAAATGATCTAAAAACACTAACTTTTTTTAATTTAAAGTAAAAAATAATGATAATTTTTTTTTTCAAAAAGGCTTTTGAAACACAATGTCAAACAAGTTAAAAATACAATAATTAACCTTGTCTATCATTTTATATTCCACAAGTGAATTATGATGGGTTTTTTTTTTTTAAAAAAAATATCACATTAAATTTAAAAATTTAGAGGAATCCATTATTTAAAACAATGGGTGTAATAGTATAATTCAATTTTATTTTATTTCTAAAACATTCTATATAATAAACATTGCGGGTTTTAAACACCACACACACACTATATATATATATATATATATATATATATATATATATATATATAAACCATAATACTGTATTTTTAGACTGTGAGATCCTCAAACTATTTAATTTTTTTATCATGTAATAATAATTATATTTGGGGTGTTAATTAGCCGATAAATAGAATGATGAGCATGCACGGTGCCAGCTCTGAACTTGAAATCCCACACGTGTATATTTGAGACTCTAACGCGTGTCAAACAAAACCTCCCCTGCATGCAAAAGAAGAGATACCGACGAAGTTCTTATTACCCAAATATATATATAGTTGGTAAATAAACAATGCGAGAGAGAGAGAGAGAGAGAGAGAGAGAGAGTAGTCTCAATCGCACTTGCTTCTGTCTGTTCGCCGCTCAAACGACCCCTACTCGTACGGCTACACCTGCAGGTCAGTGCTTATCCATCAATCAAAGAATCTTAATTTTCCGATTATGTGTATATAGTTGGTCGCGTTGCTTTGTTAATCCGTCGGTAGAAGAATCAGACGCCGAGATGGAGTGGGATGAGATGATGAACAACCGATCAGAAGAAAATAGTAGGCGTGGAAATGTTAGCTGGATACTAAACAAAGGATTGTTAGTGGGAAAGATGATTTTGATCGGAGGTTTCTTGATATCTTTAGCACCTGTGATTCTTCCTTCATTTGTTGTTGTCTCAGCAATTTGGTTTGCTTGTTCTGTTCCATACGGGCTTTTCTTGGCAAGCTATGATTTCACTGACCAGCTTATGTCTAAAATTCTTCCGGCATCCTCTCACCATTCCCTGGAATATTATGGAACAAATAAAAACATCTTTGTCGATGATTATAGAGAAGACGACGCACGCGTTGATCAGTTTGGGGGAGATATTATTGATATGGAAAAGGAAGGAGAGCCAGAGTTATTTTTGAAGGATAAAAATAATGCAAGTCTTGTAGAGGAAAATGGATATGAGGAAGGTGTTGAAGATCATAAACCTCCATCAAAAACCCAACAAGCCGAGGAAGAAGATGAGGAACAGGTGATAGAGAGGGTATCCGCTATCCTCATGGAGAAGGAACCAATTCAAAATGTCAGATCAGATTTGTCGGAGAAAAAGGATTTTGGTGACAACACCAAAGGAGGACCGCAAGGGGATTTTGCCTGTGTTAAACAAAATCTTCAACTGATTAGAGACAAGGAACTGGTTGTGAGTCCTCCAAACGAGGATGCAAGAGAAATTGCCGACGAAAGTGGTTTGGACTTGTTTGATGATAGACAAGCAGTTGGTCCTCAGTGCTCCTACACAGATTACCGAAATCCTGAAGCAAGAGAAATTGCCGACGAAAGTGGTTTGGACTTGTTTGATGATAGACAAGCAGTTGGTCCTCAGTGCTCCTACACAGATTACCGAAATCCTGAAGGTAAATTAATTCATACTGTAATAACAGTTGCGCTGTGAGAAATTTAATCTGTAAGTAGCGTTCTTCAATTTAGTCCATTGTTTCATCTGCAGGGAGTGAGCAATCAAGTTACAAAGCTTACGAGGTTACTCGTCCAACAACCGTCGATGACTCCAAATGCACTGGAATTACCCCAGAAAATGACATCCAGTTGGCTGCTGGTGATGCTAAGGTATGACTTGCTATGGATTTGGCACAAGCAACTAAAACAAATATGAGAGTTTTGAATGGAAATGCCTACTGGTATATCTGTGATCTTCTTTCCCTTTTGGAATTTAGCAAGCTTAAGTAATCATGAGGTGCAAAGATTTTGCAGGTTTTTGCTGAATTAGAACCATAGTATTTTGTTTTTATTATGAATATGTATGATGTAATTTGACAACTGTTTTACACTATTCCATATATTTGGTTATATATTTTCTAAAAATGTATTAGTTTAGTAGTAATACTATATTTACAAGTTGAGTAATGGATTTATAAAAACAATAATTTTAACAAAAAAGAAATAACTAAAAGTTGAAAATTACCTTGACACAGAACCCAGCTCTCTTTCAAGTAAATTGTCCTCCCCTCCTTCTGCATTGGAATCTATTTCGCCCCAGATTTAAAAGAAAACAACAAGGAGTTGCTGCAAGCTCTAATGAATGGATTTAGTAGTTTGATAGTCGATTAGGAGTTGAGAAAATGCTGTCCCTGTTGCTACAAACATACAATTCACGGCGAGATAAAGATGAAAAATGACACTAACATATCATGCATCAGCATGCATGCATATATATATAGAAATAAGAAAATTTGCCGCCATGTACATGTGGTAGCAAAGACAGAAAATTATCCATTTTCAATAGATTAGCAACCTCTGAAACTTGCAAAAATGTCCGTAGCTGTAAAGATAAATATTTGAATCTATGAGATTTGCAGCAGCTCAACAACCAATGGATTTTGCAGCAGCATATTTGAAAATTTACTTCTTTTTTGTGGAATTGCTGCATAGATCTTGCAAATCGGATACAAAATATGTATACTCTAGACTCTGGTTGCAGTTTTCCTCGCAAGTAACATTTATTTCCAAGAGTGAAGTTAACAGATACAGGTGTCGGGTGGGGGTAATCAGGCATTTCAAGTGGATTCAACCGCTGTAGACTCTGAATCAGGTGTTTCCCAAAAGGTCATGTCAATAGGTGTGTGAATAATTATCAGGGTCAAAGTTGAAACATGTAAATAAAAGAACTAGCAAGAATTAGTATTTAATGATTTGATCATCGTGAATCCTTCGCTTTCTGGTGATGCCAGTGAATAAATGGTAAGTGGGCATATGATAGTTCAATTTGGAGGAACTTGTTGGAAGTTATATGGTTTGTTAGCTGATAATTGATTAGTTGTTTGCTTTTAATATCTTCTTAATCTTGTCTTCGTTAGAGAGTTGAGGTTTTCAGGTAAAACTTGGGTATAAAAGTTCTTGTAAATGATAGAAACTACACCCATTATTAGTGTTGAATTTGACACTGCAGACATATTTCTTTCTTCTCCTTGATATCGGCCTTTCTCAGATTTCCCAGTGATTAATAGTTAAGTAGTTAGTTTTCTTTCTGATGAGGTTTTATGGAAGTTCAGCCCAGGCTTAATTTGGCACCATTTGGGTTTTTGTTGCATAATCCTTTTGGAGCTCCAAGGCATTAGAACCTTGCTTGGTCCAAGTGCTGTCTCTATAACACTGTGAAATCTAGTGAAAGTACATTGCATTACATTCTGCATGTGTTTTCCTGTTTGCGTAGGTTTGTTGACCTAGTGGTCACGAGTTTGAATCTCACTATCTTTTTTTTATATATAATAAATTAAGCTCGAGATAGTGTGAGTGTGTACAAGTTTCAAGTCCAAAAAACATTCACTTGAGGGAATATGTTAGAAAATAATATAAATCATATTCTGGGA
Organism: Salix dunnii; assembly: GCA_015731905.1. NCBI lineage: Eukaryota > Viridiplantae > Streptophyta > Magnoliopsida > Malpighiales > Salicaceae > Salix > Salix dunnii. The sequence continues at coordinate 7,896,574 of CM027677.1, read as the reverse complement.
CCTTATGTATTAGCTTAAGTTTTTAGATGAGATAATTTCTTAACAAAATCATGTAAAATCATGTATGAGATGCTGCTACTGAAATATAGCCATAAACTTTGTTTCAATTATGGTTTAATGGCTCACATACCAATCACATATCAAACACATATATTGTAATTACCTCTCTAAATGGATTTCACTTATATTTGTTTATGTTACTTGATCTTCCTAATAGTGATAATTAAACTGATTGTGAAGCATTTATTATTGGACTTTAAGAGTGTTAACATTGCATTTCAAAAGCATTTTTGAAAAAAAAAAATATTTTTTGATTTTTTAATTTAAATTATCACAATCAGGATTCATTGTGGAGGGACAAAAATTGCACGTGTAGATTCATTGTTATCTCCATAGGATTCATTGTGGAGGGACAAAAATTGAAAGCAAAAGGAAAAATAGAGGTCAAAATTGAAATATATAAGTAAATGGGATCAATTTTGTAAATAATAAAAATACAATCAAAACCCCTATTTTTTTTCCTTCATTGCTAAGAAAAAGAGAGTAGGGAGAGCTGAAAATTCAATAATAGAATTGAGAGGAAAAAACAAAAATTAGTCTAATTTACAAATAAATTGGATTAATAGGAAAGGAGAACAACATTAGATAAAAGTTTAAACAAAAAAAGCAAGTGAAGAGATTGTAGAAAAATAAAAGGGAGAGTGTCGATTGGAGGAAGCAAAGGGAGGGGTGAAAATTTTTGACTGGTTACAAATCAAAGTTCGTATTATCTTCTGATAATGAGCTTTAAACTTAATTATAAAGTTAATTTAAATTCAATTAGGTATAAATGCATTTAATTTGAAATTCATTATTAGAGTTCATGGAGTATTTAGGGATAATGAAGTTTTGTATAGGAATAGTTATTTTAAGATGATAAGAATTGTGTTAGAGGAGAAATTATGTGGAAATGTTAGGAAAATATTGCAATGTGTAGGGGTGTAGGTTGGCCACTAGGAAGAGGAATTGAGAGGAATTAATTTCTTTTTCTCTTTAAAACAATTATTGTAAAAGATTAGTCACTAAGTCAAGATGGGTTTTGTGGAAGAAAAATAGGGATTACAAATTCCCCACATTGATTGTGCTTTGCTGCAGGTGTTATACAGTGAGGACAAGATATGGAAACAAATTCGAGCAATACGCACAATAGTGGGGTACAAAGCTTCTGTGCGAGGAACGTGTATTGAGGAGCTCAAGGCACTGTATGTTTTCACCGGAGTGGAACCGCCTGCCTCATTCATGGATCCTTCTGATCTGGCGGAGGTCGATGAGAAGGTTAAATTTCTTATGACCATTGTTGGAGTGAAGTAGAATGATAATGGACTGCAGTTAGTTTATCTCATGTTAATGTCCTAACAGTGTCTTTGATTCTGTTCGTGCGATTTTAAGGATATTTGCTTCCTTAAAGAGAAGCCTGTGAATCATGCAGATTATGTACTTGTTTAAACTATTTTCATGCCCATTTTGTTTTAAAATAAAATTTTAAATTTATATTTTTGAAGCTTTCATATTATTTTCAACAACAAAGTAAAAAAATAAAGAGTAAAATGAACAAAGACTAGAGGAACATGAGAAAATGTGTGATCAAGATTATTAAAACAAGATTCGTTTAGTCATCCCAAGAGGTATAGAATGATAGCAAAGAGTTTTTAGATCTGTACAGTAGGTCTCGAATTTGAGTACATACTATTATAAGAGCTTGATATAGCCGGAGTTTTAAAATTTTATGAAAGCTTGATATAGTGCATCTCTTATAAGAGCTTGATATAGCCGGAGTTTTACTCACTCTCCTGGATCTATAAAATGAGCTTTCCAGGAGGTAGGATTTTCTCAAGTAAAAAAAGTTTGTTTAGTCAAATGTATTTATTATAGTTTATTTCATCCATAAACATAATTTGCAACTTGCTCCTTTAAATACAAATAATTGTGAAGATAAAGTATAAGAACCTTTTATAGAGATTAATTTAAAGATGTATGGAAATCCTTGAACACTATTTTTTTAATTTATTTTGAATTTTAAAGATTAAAATATTTTATTGAATATAAACTCTCTTGCCGAGTAATTTTTTTACCCAATGCTTTGCTACTTGGGATCTTTTAAACGACATGTATCAATCTAAAAACATGCTTGATATTCATAAACATTGTAGTTAAACATTAATATGAGAATACCTTATTCAACTATTATTCAAGTTTTTTTTTTTTTTGAATTACATCAAAATATCAAGATATGGTAGAGAATTATTGAAACAAGCTTTACCCATCAAGTCAAGATTCAATCCATTAAAGAAACTAATGAGAACAATGGTTTCAAACATAGTAACATGAGTAAAAGATGAAGTACTTGTTTGATAGTGTGTTTGTAGTTATTTTTTAAAATATTTTTTGTTCAGAAATACACTAAAATAATTTTTTTTATATTTTTTAAAAATTATTTTTGACATCGGCACATGAAAATGATCTAAAAACACCAAAATATATTAATTTAAAGTAAAAATTAAAAAAAAATTAAAAAAAAACTCTTTTAAAACGTAGTGTCAAACAAAGACAAAATAGAATGCTTTCGCAAAGCTAGGTATATCAAGAATGCTATATATATGGAATGGTTATCTAATGCTATCCCTATGATTAAAAAGAATGTGAAGTTTAAAGTTTATATTTATTTCATAAATCTAATACAACTACTTTAAAAGATTAGTATCTCATTTTTTTTAGAAAAAAAATATGCTTATAGATTATATGTGCAAAAGCGAGCTCTTGAGTTTCATAAGTAGATATTTAGGATGTAACTAGATTTTTTAGCCAAAAAAATATATTCATAGGACTACTTTTACATGTTCAAATTCATTAAAAACTTTATGGATTATGATGTCTTTGGAAATGAAGAATATAGAAACTAATTAAATGTAAAAACTTCTTATTAAAGGGTCATGAACTTATTTCATGATATAGTTGGACTATTTCTAGAAGTTTGCATAGATGATTTAGTAATTAAATATTTTCTTAAGATTCTCACATTAATTCTTTTATAACATCATTTCAATGAATCCATTTGTGTATTTAGAGTTGAATTCCAATAATCATTGGTACAACAAAGTGGAATTGAGGTTGGTTGATAAGAATAAAACTTGTATGATCATTAAGCATCTTCCATCATAAAATAATAAAGATCTACATGATTTATATGTAAGATCAACCTTCTTATGATGTATATTTCCAACAAATCCAAAAAAAAATCAACCTTTATTAAACCTTGAAGAGTTGCCTAGATGAATAAACATCCAAACATGTTTTAATTATAAAATAAAAGGATCTCTTTGTTCTTATTGTATTGATGTCTTATAGGAAGGATTAAATATTGAAACTATACCTGTTTGTTATGAATTAATAATAGGAGTTTTTCTAGAATAAGAAAATGATGTGAGACATGAATAGGTTAAGTATTATTTAAGCAAAAAACCGATAAACTAGAAACTAGGTATATGACCACTAAAAATCTTATACATACATATATACATACACACACACATACATACATATTAGACTTGTCAGTTTTTTACTTATAGTATATGTTAAAAAAATTCATTAAAGGCTAAGTCTTAGCAAACTTTTTAATATAGGATTCATCAATGGAAATTAAACTTATAACAATACAGCCATAGACTTTGTTTCAATTATGGTTTAATGGCTCATATACCAATCACATATCAAACACATATATTGTAATTATTTCTCCAAATGGATTTCACTTATATTTGTTTGTGTTACTTGATCTTCCTAATAGTGATAATTAAACTGATCGTGAAGCATTTATTATTGGACTTTAAGAGTGTTGACATTGTATTTTAAAAGTATTTTTGAAAAAAAATAAAAAAAAATATTTTGATTTTTTAATTTAAATTAAATATTTTGGGTTTTTTTAGATTATTTTCACATGTTGTTATCAAAAATAATTTTTTTTAAAATTAAAAATATCATTTTGATGTATTTCTGAACAAGAAACACTTTCAACAACCTCAATCATACTCTCAAACAGACACTTTATATATTACTCATTTTAAAGTGAAACATGTGGCAGTTATTAGAAAAATACATTGTTTGTTTCAAAATAGGTTTTTTAAGAGTCAAAATATGACCATGTTATACTGTTATAATATTTGGAATATGATGGAACACTTATGGGAAAGTTTATTATCAACAAGAGAAAACAATATCATAGCTAATGCTAATGAATTAGCTTAACATGGTTATGGTTATAAGTTGGCTATTAGTAAGTATGGTGTTGTGTGTGTAAAAGTATTAATAATTCCTTCAATAAAACTAAAATTTGATTATTTAGAAGATCATGTATAATATTTAATTGCTTATGTATTTGAGATTATTTATTGTATCTCGTAAATAGAAGGTGTCACCCATCAAAGTTTATTAAACTGATGAAATTAATAAGGCTTGTTTAGAGATTTCTTTAATCAAGGTGTCTCACTTATTCAAACTAAAAGCTTCTAGTTATGAATTATTTATTTGCATTTTATACAAAAGAAAAATCTTGTTTAGATATTAACCAAATTAGGCATTGTTAATCATAGTCAAAGTCAATGAAAAGCTTGTTAATAAGGGATAAAAATGAAATGGTTAATCATAAATCACAATTTATCTTAATATTACAAGAAACTTCATGATTTATAATAAGAGATATTTGTTGTGCAAAAGATATAGATCAGCTCAAACTATACTGATAATTAATTTTCATTTGATTACTAAGATGTGGCCATTTTATATCTTTTTCAACAATAGGTCACTATTTTTATACAATTAACCACTAATGTGGAGGGACAAAAATTGAAAGCAAAAGGAAAAATAGAGGTCAAAATTGAAATATATAAGTAAATGGGATTAATTTTATAAATAATAAAAATACAATCAAAACCCCTATTTTTTTCCTTCATTGCTAAGAAAAAGAGAGTAGGGAGAGCTGAAAATTCAATAAGAGAATTGAGAGGAAAAAACAAAAATTAGTCTAATTTACAAATAAATTGGATTAATAGGAAGGGAGAACAACATTAGATAAAAGTTTAAACAAAAAAAAAACAAGTGAAGAGATTGTAGAAAAATAAAAGGGAGAGTGTCGATTGGAGGAAGCAAAGGGAGGGGTGAAAATTTTTGACTGGTTACAAATCAAAGTTTGTATTATCTTCTGAGCTTTAAACTTAATTATAAAGTTAATTTAAATTCAATTAGGTATAAATGCATTTAATTTGAGATTCATTATTAGAGTTCATGGAGTATTTAGGGATAATGAAGTTTTGTATAGGAATAGTTATTTTAAGATGATAAAAATTGTGTTAGAGGAGAAATTATGTGGAAATGTTAGGAAAATGTTGCAATGTGTAGGGGTGTAGGTTGGTCACTAGGAAGAGGAATTGAGAGGAATTAATTTGTTTTTCTTTTTAAAAAAATTATTGTAAGAGATTAGTCACTAAGTCAAGATGGGTTTTGTGGAAGAAAAATAGGGATTACAAATGGTTTAGAGTTATTGATGTGCAGTAACAAACCTAAATGGATTTAACCTATTCACTTCCACCAACAATTAGACCTAGAAAATAATTTATTTTAGGGATAACTTCATAGCAATTATCCTCATGAATGTTATATTTTTTATTGAGACCAATCTTGTTGAAGTTGGAGCTCCGAAACTCAGGATATAGGCATAAATAAGAGGGGAGGTTACCAACATTGCTAACAGTTTTGACAAATGATAAAAAATAAGAAATATTGATATCTTAGGCACAAAATTGAATTTTATTGCCTCAAGTATATTTGTAATTTCATGTCTTAATGTTCAAAGTAAAAATGTTGTGTAAGGAATTGAATTTTATACAAGAAGTTATGACAAAAACAAAATAAATGTCATAAGAGAGGTAATGAGAACTTAAGAGGGAAAAGAAATCTCTTAAAAGAGAATTTTTATGTTTTAATTTAAGATTGTTATTGCAAAATAATAATGAAAATTATAATGATAAAAATATAAGATGAATATATGATTGGAAGGGAAAACTCAAGAATCGTGCAATAATAGCCATGAACCATAAGTCAAGCTTATATAGCAGGTAGGTATCTTTTATCAACTCTTGTATTGATTATACATAAAATGATAATATTTGTATAGTTTGAATGGTATGAGTTATTATCGATTGAAAAAAAATGCAATTGATATGAGAAGGAAATAAAATAAAAATATAATGTGTGTGTGTGTGCGTGGAGGGAGAGAGAGAGAAAGAGAGGGGATAGACTTGATTAGTCATTTTGGGTAACAATGACTAATGATATCAATGTATAAGATTGATATTGATCTCTACTATATGATGAATTAAAAATATAAATTTATTTAATTAACTATTTTTAAAATAAAATAGTTATTCTAGAAATAGTTATTTTATTTTAGAAATAGTTAATGATGTAGTATAGAACATTGATAATAGCATTACCAAGAAATTTGATTAGTTGCTCCGAGAATGGAAGATAATGATTTCAAGAAAATATTGATATCAATATATATGTGAATTTTTAAAATTTCAGGAAGGAAATAGTTAGTAACATTGATGGGTTATATTGATGTTGGCATGTATATTGGAATTGCTTAATAGATTTTCAATGAGGAAAATAAATGGAGGAAGGAAGCACATAATTAATGACTAATTATTTATTATTTTTGGATAGATTATTTTTAGATGAGATTTTTGAAAAAGAAAAAATATATATGTATGAATATTGAGAATCTAAATTAAGTAATTTCATTACTCGTAACATGATAATTTTATATTGTTATGTTGAATTATTTTTTTCATGACCTTCATATACACCCCAGGAGTAAATTATGTAGATAGCTTCTATCTTTTGTTTAAGTAAAATGAATGCATTTAGTTAAGTTTTTATGAGAATTACAATGATTTTTAATGTGATGATTTTACTATTAGGATGTTAAATTTAAGGATTTAATTAAAATCTAAATTTTATGTTTGTATAATTAGGTTGAACTACACACACACACACACACACACACACATTGATACTTCTTAAAATCGTATTGCATGATTGATGATTTGTATAATAATATTTAATATGAAGATTAGTGTCTTGCTGAAATTATATTTGTTGATGTGTTGATGAAATTGAACCTTGAGATATTGAAAAATTACTGAATAAGGAATTGAATGTGAAAATATGTGGCAGGTTGAATGTTGATAATTTGAAATCTTTAATTTATGGGGAAACTCTGTCAAATTTTTAGTAAAAATATATAAATATAAAAAAAATATCATCTTTTAGGCCTATATTATTGTTAGGTTAATGACCCAGAAAATTAGTTTATAACAATTAAAATGGTAGTGATGGATAATTTTCTTACCTATATAAAAAAAACCTCTAGGAAGCTAAACAAGAGTGTGAATTAGGTGTTCTAAAAACTAAAATCAAACTTGACCAACTTACGAGCACCACAATAATAAATTATTTTTATCCATGTCAAATCAAACATATTATTTTATAAAAATAATAATAAAGATATAAAGGAAAAGTAAGGCCTTATCTTTTAAAATACCAAATAATTTCGAAATACTAAAATATACAAAACTTGAATTCATAAACTTTACCAAAAGTTCTCCTCAAAACCCTAAGTGGTTTCAAGTACCATTTACAGTTCAACATGATTTTAATTTTAAAAAAAAAAACAATCATTCAAAATCACTAATGCCTAAGAGTGGATATAAATTAAAAAGCTTAAGTTTTCAAAGTGACAATCTAACTCTCAATAAAGTATATACAATGCAACCAATGAAAGATGTAAAACAATTTTCTAAAAATAGGTTTAAAAGTTATAAGCTTAGGATTAAATTAGCTAGCAAAGAAATGCGAGTTTTATTTTATAAATATAGGAGAGAAAATATTATTATTTTAAGCAAAGACCCATTTTTATTGTTTGATGTTCTCTTTAGTTGATTTTATTTTGATAAAAAAAGATCCATTTTATGGTTGCCTATATTTTAAATTTAAATTATACTTTAAACCAATTGTATGTTTGGCAAAAAAACACACCCTTCTACCACCTAGATTATCAATGAAAAAACATAATCATCTAGAATAGCCATTTAGTATAGAATATGCATTTTGTTTAAAAAAAAAAATTTGTCTTCTCATAGTGTCATCTAAGATCAGTCATCTAGGGTCCTAGATGACTTTAATTAATATATATGTTAAAAAAAAATAGTTTAAGTTATTATTAGTGCAAGCTTTCTAAAGGTAAGAAAGAAGATTTTTTAAATGAGTTATGTAGATCTCTAAAAAGACTCGATTCTCATTATTAAAAAATAATTCAATCTATAATTAAATTTCATACAAAATCTCATTTAAAGATATTTCATACAAATAAATAAAGATAGCTTCACTAATAATTGAACCTATAACTTGGAGTCTCAAAAACCATAATCAATTCAACATTAATGGTTTCATTCATCAAAATAAAAGGCAAAAGATACCTTCAGTAGAGATTAAAATAGCAAGATTAAATTATGTTATAATAGGAAAAACAAATTAAATAAAAAATAGTTAAACATTATTCAAAAGTTTCCAAAAATAAAATTTGCAATGTTTTTGAAATTTTGTTTAGCTCATCCTTAACAAATTTTCATTATCACATAACCACTCATCCGTTTTCCATGTACTCAACCAATTTAACACGGGATACCCCTCTCCAAAAAATATCCTAATACACAAATTAAGAGATATATGATGGAATGACTATTCAATATAGCTCTATTGTTAGAGCTAGGAAATGAAGGATGAAAGTTTTTAAAAAAATATCTTTTTTATAAATTTTCTTTTTGCTCTCTCATTAGAGATGCTCTAACTATACAAGAAAAGAAAATTTAAAATTTGTAAAATTTTTTGTTTAATTTGATTTTTTATTTTGGACTGATTATATAGTGTTTTAAAAGGTTAAAAATAAAATGTATTAAATTTCTTATGATATTTTAAAAGTATATTTAGATCAAAACTTACTAAATATAATGTTTTTTAGTAAAAGAAAACTCATCCTTGGTTTTGCAGCCACTAAAAGTTATAAGGAACAAACTACAGCAAATGACTTATCATTTCCTACAAGTCTTTTTCTTTCGAAGAAAAAATGTGTTGTACTAACAAAAAAACAATAGCCTCAAGTTTTCCTCTCAATTAACAAAAAAAAAAATATGTAAATGCATGAGCCTAATATGGCCCAACAGCCCCTAGAATTTCCTTGAACCAAAAAAAAAATATAATGTAAAATAAACCTCATCTAAATTAATATTTTAAAACTATATAAAAATAATCATCTAAATATACTATACTTTTAAACAAGATAATATATTGTTATGATCATATTTTGTTATGACCTTTTTTGCTAAGCCTATGATTACTCAATGAAAATAAATATAATTATTTATTATTAATTTTTACATCATTTTCATGAATTACTTTTTTCCAAGAAATACTTTCTTTTTTTATATTTTTACAAGACCACCTTTTACGAAAAAATATTTTTGTTTCAAACTTGTAACTTACTAATGTTAATAAATTTATTTGTCTAAATAAGGAGTCGAAGCCTCAACTCAAGTACACTCTTTTCAACTCAAGTAAGTACACTCTTTTCAGAATTTAAATTATGCAAACTTTCATAAATATATTTTGTAATTGCTCTTAAAAAAAATACAGGTAGTAGGTCTCATCTCATGTGAAAGATTGAAATTGTTTTTAAAAATATTTTTTATTTAAAAATATATTAAAATAATATTTTTTTATTTTTAAAAAATTATTTTTAATATAAACACATGAAAATAATCTAAAAAAATAAAAATACAAATAAAAAATAAAAAAATAATATATATTTTTTAAAACACATTCAAACCATCCGACTCTGATTCCATGGACATAGAACACAAGATAACAACATAGCTGCAAACAGAAGAAAGCACAGGCACTGGGAGAGAACCAAACACGACAAAACTAGATTGAACATTACCCTACAAATCTAATAAGACACGGGAGTTGCAGTTTGAGAACCTAAACATCTAGAGTCCACCTGCAGGCTCATGCATAAAAGTGTGCTTAGGTGCAGCAATATAGTAGCAGTTCCACCAAATATACCATTCTGAATTTCCCATGACAGTTCAAACAAGTTTTTAGATATGCTCGACCTATGTGGTGTGTGTTTACAACATTGAGTATAAATTCAGCACTTGTGTTTACAACATTGAGTATAAATTGAGCACTCGTGCAAGCGATAGGGACTCAAAATATTGTATTAATTTCATATGACATGTCTATGGTTTCCCTCACAGCCGCTAACTAGTGCAGACTCCAGACTCATGAGCAGAGAAAACCAAGGCCAACCTCATTGATGTCCACAAAAGATAGACGATAACTCAAGAATTTCCCGTTGATGTAGAATTTGTTTCTGATGATGCAACTATTTCTTCCAAGGCTTCCATGTCAATGGTCATATCATCATCAATGTCAGCCTCCTCTACCTCAGTCATTATTTCATCACCATCTCCTACCACCGCAGGTTCAACCCCATTTTGTACCAAGCTGGATTGCACCTGCAGTTCTTCACTTGGTTTATCGGTTTCACCCGGCTTTTCTAATGCTTGTGGATATGGATCAGTACAGACAGCCAGCGTGGATGTAACCAGCAAATTCTAGAAACGGGAATTTGGGAATGTTAGCATATCTAAGCATCGGCAAGATAATGCATAAAGGAACAAATATATATATAAACCATTCAATTGATAGGAAAAAAATTCATATTAAACATTTGAGGTGCAAATAATCTCAAATTAAATTATCAACATATATCCTTTTATTCATTTATGTTATTTGTAACATATAATGGATGCAAAGGATACCATTTCCCAGTATTTCTCCTAACACAACTTCCATATCCAGCATGTCAATCAAGTACACAGCAAGATTTGCATCTGATGATGGAAGAGAGCGGCAAGAACTCCCCGGTCTACCAGAAGTCATTGAACCAACAAAATGATGTTGAATATAACCTATAACAAATTTGCTAGAAATGTTTCCAATCCATCCTAAGCTTTATGCAACCAGCCAAATAAGGGTTTCCTAATAATTGGAAACCGACAAGTGAAAAAGAAGAATGATAGGAGATGAGGACAACCCCCCACCCACATCTAGGGAAAAGAAAAGGTAAAGTGAATGTGAACTGGCTCTCCCACTCAAAATTCATAACCTCCATTTGCGATCCAGATAAGAGCTTTTCAGTAAACAAGAAGCCATCTAGGGCAAGGGGCAGTCCTCAGTTACATTCTCACCTAAAGTAGAATAATTTGAAGAACCTTAATTAGTATATGCACCTAATTGGATATTGTCAACGGACAACTTGTTGTCCGTTACTCCCAGCTGATTTTGTTAAGAATTCCATTGTAGGTGCAGGTTACCGTTATGTGTATTTCCTTTCTTGTGTAACATTGCTGCAGTCTAGGCCGGCAAAGTAGTATAGTAGGTACAGAAAGTCTATTCTTTCATTGTATATATATTCAGTTCTATAATCCCTTAAAGGGGAGACAATTTTTAGACAATATTGGGTAATAGTTTGACATGGTATCAGAGCTCTCTCGGTTTGTAAAGTAATCTTTGTTAAGCACCTCTCGGTTTGGATGTTGGTGTGCTGTCAACACTGCAACTCTCGGTTTCTTGGATTTTGGCTCTGCTTGAAGTTTCTTTGGGTCTCTCGGTAATCTCTGTCAACAAGGCTCTCAGATTACATCAGCCTTTGATCATACAAAATTATTTCTCTTCTCGGTGAATCTCTGGTTTTCGAGCGGCATCTTCTGTCCAAACTCTCGGCACCTTCTGGGTCTGTCAAAACAGATCGGGATCTATTGATTTTCTTGGTTCTCGGCATCTTCTGTTCAAACTCTCGGCTTCTGTCAAAATCTCCAGGTTCTTCTTGCTCTCGGTTCCAATTTGAAGAAATTTTTTTTCTCTCGGCACCTGGGTCTGTCAAAATCTCCAGGTTCTTCTTGCTCTCGGTTCCAATTTGAAGAAAATTTTCCTCTCGGCACCTGGGTCTGTCAAAATCTTCAGATTCTTCTTGCTCTCGGTTTCAATTTGAGAAAATTCTCTCGGCACCTGGGTCTGTCAAATTTCCAGGTTCTTCTGTCAAATTTTCACTCTTCAGTTATTTATTGCTCTCGGTCTCTCTTAAAAAAAAAAAAAAATTATTTTATTGCTCTAGGTTTTATTCCTTGCTCTCGGTCTGTCAAGAATCTTTGTGTGTTTATTTGTCTTGGGTTATATATATTTACTTAAGATGGATTTCGCACCTATATGTGTCAAATTTTCGGGAACAAATTACTCTACCTGGGCGTTTCAATTTGAACTTTTCCTCTTAGGAAAGGATCTTTGGGGCCATATTGATGGCACTGATGCTGCCCCAAAAGATGATACAACAAAAGCACCTAAGGACTCTCCCTCTTGGGCTGTGCTTGATGCCCGAATTATGTCTTGGCTTCTTAGTTCGGTGGAACCACACATTGTTCCAAATTTGCGAGCACATCGTACTGCTCAATCTATGTGGAAGCACTTGAAGCAAGTGTATCATCAAGTTGATGGTGCTCGTCGATTTCAGCTAGAACATGCTATTGCCATGTTTCAACATGGAAATCTTTCTATTCAAGACTACTACTCTGCATTTTTGACCCTTTGGCATGAATATTCTGATTTGGTCACAGCAAATGTCCCTATTGCCACTCTTCCAACTATTCAGAGTCTTCATGAAAATAGCCGACGAGATCAGTTTCTTATGAAATTGCGACCAGAATTTGAATCAGTTCGGTCTTCTTTACTGAATCGATCTCCTGTTCCTTCTCTTTCGGTGAGTTGCTTCGCGAAGAACAACGGCTTAGTACTCAAGCCATTTTGGAGCACTCTCATGGTAATTCTGGGCCAGCAACAATGGCATATATTGCTCACGGGCGAGGATCATCTATGCCTTCTAAAAACTTACAATGTTTCTGTTGCAAGGGATATGGACATGTTGCTGTTAATTGTCCTAAGAAATTATGCTCTTATTGTAAGAAAAAGGGTCATATTATTAAAGAATGTCGTATCCGTCCTCAGAATCGTCAGGCCAGAGCATTTCATGCCTCTCTTAATGTGCCTCCAGCAGAAAATTATGTTACACATGCCTCTTCTTCAGGTGGTATCTCCACTCTTCCACCTCCAACAGGAAATTATTGTACACCAGAAATGGTGCAACAAATGCTAATTTCTGCATTATCTACCATGGGGTTGCAAGGTAAAAATTCTACTAAACTCTGGTACATAGACTCGGGGGCAGAAAATCATATGACAAATACTACTACTGTCTTGAGTCGTGTTCGACCCTATGATGGTCATTCGGCTATTCAGACGGCCAATGGTAGTTTCTTGCCCATTACTGCTGTTGGTGATGTCTCTTCTACATTCACTAATGTGTTTCTTGCTCCTAAACTTTCCTCGAATCTTATCTCGGTTGGACAATTAGTTGATAATAATTGTAATGTTCATTTTTCTGGTGCTGGTTGGTGTATGTTCTTAGGAGATGCATTGATCTCTTGGAAGAGTAAGAAACAAGATCGAGTATCTAAGTCCTCTACAAAATCTGAGTATCGGGCAATGTCTCTTGCTTGTTCTAAAATCATTTGGCTTCGAGGGTTGCTTGATGAGCTTAATTTTTCTGCCACTGACCCTACACCTCTCCATGCTGATAATACAAGTGTTATTCAGATCACGGCTAATCCTGTCTTTCATGAGCAAACAAAGCATGTTGAGGTGGACTGTCACTCTATTCGTGAAGCTTACGACGCTCGCGTTATTACTCTTCCTCATATATCCACTGACTTGCAAATTGTTGATATCTTCACCAAAGCCCTCACACGTCAACGGCATTGTTTCCTACATCGTAAATTGATGCTGATTGATCATCCTGCATCAATTTGAGGGGGGCTGTCAACGGACAACTTGTTGTCCGTTACTCCCAGCTGATTGTGTTAAGAATTCCATTGTAGGTGCAGGTATAGGTGCAGGTTACCGTTGTGTATATTTCCTTTCTTGTGTAACATTGCTGCAGTCTAGGACGGCAAAGTAGTATAGTAGGTACAGAAAGTCTATTCTTTCATTGTATATATATTCAGTTCTATAATCCCTTAAAGGGGAGACAATTTTCAGACAATATTGGGTAATAGTTTGACAGATATAGCATTGTTTCATGGCTTGTTAATGATGTACAGTTTCCAATGCTTGGGTAGTTTTCCTCGGTGGAAGTTGAATGAGATCGAAGAGCTCTTTTCTATTAAAGCTTTTTGTGTTAATAATTTGAAAGATGCATCATCCTCCCTATTCTCCCTATTCTACAATGTCCTCTTCTCAGAAATCCCTGTGGTTAGCTTTTATCTTTATTTATTTTAAACTGCAAATGGGAGGTGCTTTTCTAGCCATGGCACTGCTAACAAACATTTCCTAACCTAGAACTACATACCTTTTGACCTTTTATGGTTCAGCATTTGCAGAAAATAATCAATTCGATGATGTTTCAAACTGCTTTTTGGTTTTTACTTGACAGCAGACGAACATCATCAGCTTTTCAAATGACTATTATATGACCATTTTATTAATCAAATTGCAGGTTATTGATATTCAACAACACTCTATCATGATTGCTATATACACTTTTCAGCATTTCTCAGACTATTTTTTCCGACAAAATAGTAAAACAACAGCAATCCAAATTGGGTCTCTTCCTGACTATAAGTACTGTAGAAACTAAAACAGTCTAATAAATAAGGTGAAATTAAAACAAAAGGCTCAAACATGAAAATAAAAGTTGATCTTCTATTTGTAAATTAAATCAAATTTCCATGATTGCCTGTTTTTTTATACAATTTACTTTAACAACAATGAGAAAAAATGAACAATCACATTGAGGAGAACAGAACAGAACAGAACTAAGCACGGACAAAAATACGACTGAAAACTATTAAAGAGAAACTGCTCTTCCATAATCTAAAAGTCTAATCCCTTGGGATGTCATGAAGAGAAACCCCAAAATTTTTCCCCAAGCGGAACACTTAAACAAAGCCAAAATAAAATTTCATCCCACAACTACTCATGATGAGATCAATCTTCAAATTTAAGCTTTGCTTTCATCATTCATTAAATAAAAACATCAACGCTTAAAGAACCTGCTACACTTACGTCGATTTTGAAAAATATCCAGGAACATGTCCTATAAAGGATGGAAGTTGAAGAAATAGATTTTTTTTTTCTTTTGACTTATTTGCAAGTTAAAGCTCTGGTTTATGACAGTCAAGTTCATATGAAATCTAAACTTCAAGAAATCTGTTAGTGCACAAATTACACAGTGACAACAGGTCAAAATAACAATAAAAAACAGGTAAGCACTATTTAGAAACAGGTAACAGGATATTGAATAATGCAAGACTTGGGGATTAAATATTATTCACCCTTCATAACAAGAAATGATTATAAAAGAGGTTAACATGAGCGTGAAAGCATGTAACCTCTAGCAAATCATTATATTCAACAAACGAAGTGTCATAGATCAGCAGACACACCTTTTCTAGGGCTAGGGCAAGCTTTGAGAGATTTGGATAGATGTGTCTTGCTGCCAACAGAATCTGTTAAGAGCAAAGAAATATATCACAAGATGTTGTTCAGTTGTAATTGGAAAATGACCAACAATAAATTGGAGGAACAGATGCAAAAGGAAGAACAGGGGAATAAAGTTTTAAAATCGTGATTAGTATCAACTGATGCACCTTTCTGTCTCTTATTCAATAAGATCAACTTGCCACATAGCTAACATTGAATATATGAGTAAAATCATGCATCACACATGACTAATAACAAGGATTTCATCATGTAATAGGTAACATGAAATAACAACAAAAAAGTTGATGGCACATACTTCACTAACTCCATCACATCCAACTCTCATAGAATTGCAAGTTTAGATAACAATAACATAAAGGAAAACCTATCAATTTAACCTCAAATGATACATGTTTACTCAATTATATCCTGTGTAAAAAATAACCAATTGCAACATTTCGTTTATCCATATTCTCTAATATGCTCATTCATCAATTTTTCTTTATTTGATATTAACAATCATAGGCATTGCACATGGTAGATTTCTTATGAAACAGCTTATATTCCCTTTCAAGAGTATGTAAAAGGAAACAACAAATGTTTTAAATGAGCAAATTTTAACAGACAAAAATTGATAGATGAGCATATATCACAGAAAATATGGATAACTAAAGATTATGACTAATTGATTTTTTTCATACAAGTGTACAATTGAGAAGATGTGTATTATACAAGGTGGCATTTGTTTTACGCGAAACATTTTATGTTTTCCTGAATTTCTCAATGTTTGTTTGGCATAAAGTATTTTACAAACATTGAGAAATTCCTATTCTCAATCGACAAGGGCCTCTAAATGCCACAATTTGTTTGCTTACTTTTTCGATCAACCTATAAACTATGTTCTTAGACAATATTTTCAGCATAGGAAGTTGCATAAAATATTTTATTGATAACAATCAACTCACAATATCATACTATTATTTCTATCACCATCCCGACCCCACTGCCAACACCCAACACATCATCACCTTTAACACCACCACCACCACCACCCTATCACTCTATCACCAACATCACTGCCACTACACCACCGCCGCCTCACAAATGCACTTAGAAGACATTAATCAGTTTAGAGCAAGGATGATCTGCCCATCCTAAGCAATTCTCAATCTTTTATGTAAAAACAAATTCTGAAGATCTACACTACCTTTAGGAGGATGGAGAGTAGAAGGAAAAAATTTGGGGCAAGGAAAGTGAGGGGGGTAAATTTACCTTCCATTGTTTGAGAAAGAGGGAAGATGAGAGAAGAAACGAAGTGAAGGGCATATACTTCCCTGGACTGGCCAAATAAGTGCAAGGAAAATGAGTAATTACTCAATTTACCTCATAATAAATTTCTTCCATCACAAAAATGAAGGATGAGAATGGAGTCTCATAAACTTACCCTGCACTTCCGTTCCCTTCAGTTTTTTTTTTTTTCCTATTCAAACAACAAAAGAGAGTTATTTCCATTAACTTTATCTCCCTCATTTTCAATCCTTCCACTTTCCTGTTGTCTTTTCGGTTCCCAAACAATGTGTTAAGGTTCTCTCTGAAAGTTAAGTGTGACAATCATAGAGTAAGTTGTCATACTTATTCTCCAGACTCATGAATCAGCATACATGTACCCGGAGAATCACCCAACCTAAAATATTATAATCATAAATATTTCTGAAATTTACATGGGTTTAGGTGATGCACAAATCTTCATGTGTTCAAACAAGTCAAAAGGGACAAAAGCTACTCAATAGTCAACTTTCATCATTATCATGGAACCAAATTGAAATCAAGTCATCATTATCCTAGGCCTCACATTAAAGAACCCATTACGGTACACATCAATTTTGAAGCCATGACCAAAGCAAGACTACACTTGGTAAACTAGAGCGATGCAAACATCAAAGAAAGATCAAAAGAAACATAAAGCCCAAAAATAAAAAGTAAAGCACCTCGCAAAGCCTCTGTAGGGTAAAAGGAGGACCTTCTTCAAAGTTGTGAAGAGCTGAGGAACACGAAACATACAAATAATCTCAACCATGGGCAATAACAATAATAAATAATTTAGTATATTTACAAGGCCTGTCAATATAGCTAATTAAACACCCTGCATCAAAACCAAACAAATTGCATATCCATTCACAGATTAAGGGAAAAAAAAACAAATGTGGTCATCACATCTATACCAAAGCTACAAACGAGCCCATTAAACACCCATGTAAGTTGAGAGATACAGTTTGCAGATTGCAACAAAGCTCTCTTAAAACCCTCTCATCTATTATTTAGATTTCTTTTTTATTCACTGTTTTCACTTCTGGTAAAAGGTAGATATTTAAATAATAGTTTTATGGTGACGAACTTGTAAATATAATGTAGTATCAAATTATTCTAGCTATTCCATAGCATTTAATTTCTTCATTACCCTTCACAATTTCATTTCTTAAATGTCTAAAATTAATTTTCTGTTTAATTTTCTGTTTTCAAGCTCTTGTTGTTGTGACAATAACTCAAATTTGTGCAATTTAAGTTGAAAAACAATAAGAAATGTAAGAGCACACATTTAGTCAATCGAGCAAATTTCAAGAAATTTATCTCAGAACTGAGAATTTCAGTTTCAAATTGTAAGATCTTTAAAGTGCATCAACTGGTAAGCAGGTGAGCTATGGAGGTGCCTAAGGAGATGCTCTTTGGGTGGGGTCGTCTGGCCTTTCAACTGCTTAATACTGTAGTAGTTGATCATCAACATTTACAACATTATATCAGACAAATATTATAGAACTGCCAAGGCAGTTTAGCCCCCAAATCCCAAAATAAGAACTAGTGAAAAACACCACTTGGGCTGGTTCCAGAGCCAAATAGATATGCTTGCTTTAGTGTTATGTTTCCCCATTCTTCCATAAACTTTGTGCACAATATTTGCATCACAAATTTGTGGCACCTAACCAAACTACATTTAAGCAGGACTGGAACAATCTGAAATGAATAAAATTTCAGTCGGTCATCAGTTAAATTGACTTCATGGCTAATTATGGGGCAAAGTTTTAATAAACCCGGTTATGATTGGATGCTTATTTTATATATTAATGCATGAGGCCCAGGTCAACATCAGGGAATGCCATTTTATAAAATGTAATAGTGTGGGAAGGGGAAAACAATAAAAAGCAGAAAATAAAGCAACGTAATGGCTAAAATTAGGATATATTGAAATTGGAAGAAGATAATAACTGATATTTGATCATGCATGTAAACTTATCACTTTCATAATGAAAAGGATCAGATATAAGGAATTTCCTGTCAAACAATCTTCAACAAGTTGATGCTTCCCTTTTTTTATTTACTTTGAGAGTAATATCATAAATTACAAACAAAAGAATAAAATCATTATAATATTAGCACAAAATTTTCCATCAGAAAGTTGAAGCAGGAAAACAAGGACCATGTGTTACAAATACATATTCCTGGCAGCCTTTCAGAGTAGACCTTATATCTAATGCCACATAGACACAAATTTATAGTTCTTTGCCCATGCAAGTACGTTCAGTAAATTACAATTGATCCTGACATGCATGATGCCGAGAATTCCCACATTAGAAAATGTCTAGCGAGGTTGAACTCTTACTCAACCACATAATTGCATTAGGTTAAACTATTTTGTAAGTTTTAATAAAAGTAACATTAACAATTCAAATATGCAATTAGCTATGATAATACAGTTTAAGTCTTCAAAAATGAAATCATACAAAAGAGATTTGAATCTCTTATTTTATAAATTGAATGAAGCAAAAAGTTTTTGATAGCCATGATGTGTTGAATATGTTGGGTATTTCCCTTCCACTAAATAATTCACCACTGTAAGGGGGGGGAATTTACGAGATTTTCTTTCAAGGCTATTCTGTGTGATTGTAAGAATTTCGACAATGGAACATTATTGAGAATTTGAGTCATCTTGAAGACTTCATGCCTAGGGTTTTGCCTTCTCTTTTCCTTCTATAAACCCCTTGCTTTTCTGGCTTCTAAAAGTCTGCTTGCTGTTACAGTCCCAAGATTACCATTCACAGCCTAGATTTCAATCTCATACTCTTCCTAAACACATAACTAAACAACTCTAGTTCCTTAGACATCGATTCTAACCTTAATTCCACCTAAAATCGTTAGTTATCTTTACCTAACTTCTTCCAACTCTTTTGCAAGCCAAATCCAAAGCTGCCCTACATCATGACATGCCTGTAGTTTTTTGAGGTTTTAGCATGGTTCAAATTCATTCAGCAAGGTTTAAGGGAGAATAATGAGCACAGAGGTAGCTTCAGCACATTATAATAAAATGCAATGAACCGTATTGTTGGTTTAGAAGCACATAAATTAACATTTCATTACACAAAAACCACAAAAATTAAAAAAAAAATAATAATAAAAACACTCTTTTCCATTTTCAGCTGCACTCATTTGGTTTGTTCAGTAAGGGGTAGACAAGTCTTATTTGGAAACTTTCGACCATATACATTAGAATTAGTTCATCTGTGAGTTTGCTGTAACCAATGCTTTTACAAGCAATCCATCAGGTCACTAAAATAAAATTTCTCACTACATCATGTTAATGTCTTTTACTCACTCATTTATTTTGTTAATTAGTTTGTCAGTTTTACTTTGTATGGGATTATAAAATGGGCCATAAAACTACATATTTAAACATTAAAACCCTCACCCTCAGAAGAGCAGCCCATGCCCAACATATGCATAGTTGACCCAGCCACACCACTGTCATAGACTTTGACATTTTGCGTGGAGTTATTTAGGGACTTCTTGGTGTTTTCTTGTTGATTTTCATTTTTATCTTTCCATAAAATAAAAATAAAGGGCAAATTTTTAAGGTTAAACCAAAGTCATTTATGGGATTTATAGTCCCAAGAACCATGTATCCGAGACAACAAAAAATGCTCCCAGCCAAACTCAATAAGAGGCTTGGTGCTGCATAGTCATCATCCCCATCCTTAAATTCATAGTTTCAAATTGTATCACAGATGCAAGCGAACCTTATAGACAGCTGGGAAAAGCAAAGCAAGGATGAAGTTGAGATACCTTCATCCAACTTTTTCACCAGCTCTTGATAAGTTTCCTCCTGTTCCGTAGTTGTCATTTTTGCCTCGGGATATTCTGACAAAACCTTCATAAATTAGAGGGAGGTGAGCATCAACAAGGAAACAGACATCATTAGGACAATGCACTATCATTAGAAATAATAGATATCTTCAGTTATCTTGCCATTGCAAAGTAAGAAGAGGACCACATGCCAGCATACCTCCCCATACCTGCTTCAGCTTATAGGATAGCACACTCTTCAATTTTTCCCAATCATGCCTGGGATAAAAATCATGAAAATATACATGATATTGATGGGAGTTAGTAATTTTATTAATCATTTTACTTCTCACAGTCATAATATGTAGAAGAAAAGAACATGAAGCTATTAACTTTTAAATTATAGCATGCTTAAGGCTAGTTGGAGTATGATGCAGTAAAAGATGTTGCTGACGTCTAACTGCCAAGACTATGCATATCCAATGGACTTAAAAATCAACCTTTACTACCTATATAAGGTAGTATCTTATTTTTCTCTTTGGATTTCATCTCGAATGTAATGATCATGTACCTAAAGAACGAATTCAATCATGACAAACCTTTAACTAGAGAGAATGGAAAAAATTCAATATATAGTTGTAATTTTTCTTATTTTGTGAATGGTCAGTGGATCAGGAAGGAAAGGATTAAGGAAACTACACAAACCATTTGAATCACTAGGAGTTCCTTGAAACCACAAGGTGAGGGTAAAAAGTACACCCAATAGATAAAAGATGACAAATGTATGAACTTTAACTAAGCTGATTCATAAAATCATAGCTTGTAACAAAATACAATTTAAGGAAAATATTTGTTTTATTCTTTTATGTTTTCATGGTATCATTTGGCTACTCTTATTGACATAATACTACAAAATTTGATATAGCACACATATTTATGCTTTGTTGTGTCAATCTCTCCCTTGGAGTGACTGCTAGGATCCAGAACAAATTCTCTTTCTTTTGAACGACAATTTTATTTGTTGAGATTTACAAATAAAATTTTGGGAGTTATGGCTGATAAAAAGGCAACAATAATATCTTATGTAATTTCAGTGATATCGAAAATCACTGAACACAAGCTCAATGGTTTCAATTATTTGGATTGGAGTAAGACCGTTTGCCTTTATTTACGAAGTATTTATAAGGATAATCATATGCCCAATTATTCTTGTAGACACAGAACTTCATTAATAATGAGTTAAATGGTTTGATCAATCATTATGAATTCATTAAGGAATTGATGGAATATCTAGATTTCTTGTATTCTAAAAAAGAGAATGTTTCCCGCATTTATGAAGTGTGTAAAGCCTTTTATCGTCATGATAGGTCTCTTACAAGTTACTTTATAGATTTTAAGAGAACATATGAAGAACTTAATTTGTTACCATTTAGTCCTAATGTAAAAATACAGGAAAGTCAAAGGGAGAAGATGGTTGTCATAAGTTTTCTTGTTGGTCTCCCTTCTCAATTTGAGACTGCCAAATCTCATATTCTCTCTACTTTTGAGATCACTTCATTACAAGATGTATTTAGTAGGGTACTTTGCACAAAAAGTTTTCCACTTACACAGTATGGTGGTGCTCTTATCAGTCAAACTAATGAGTATGAAGTTGGGCAATCACATTACAGAGATGGTAACAAAGGAGGGGCAAATAGTTTTGATCGTACACAAGATTCAGGAAGGATTTTGTCATTATTGTCATAAATCAAGACATATGAAGCATGATTGTAGAAGACCACATAACAAAACTCAAAAAACACACCCAGCCTATATTGCATCTACTAATGATACATCCGAAAAAACAATTCTTATCTCTGTAGATTAATTTATCAAGTTCTCTCAATATCAATAATCTCTAAAGTCTTCATCTACTCACGTTCCCACCATTGTCGAGTCAAGTAAACCAAATACTTGTCTTATTTCCTCATCCTCCAAATGGGTCATTGATTCTGGTACCACAGATTATCCGATAGGTAATTCCAAACTTTTTTTACTTTTCAGTTACATCCATCTATCTCTAATATTATTTTAGCAAATGGGTCAACATCTTGTGTTCTTGAATTTGGCACAATTACCCTCACTCCTTTAATTCCCCTGTCATTTGTTCTACATTTACCTCGGTTGTCATTTAATTTAATTATTGTAAGCACACTTACTCATGCGCTTAACTGTTGCGTCTTATTCTTTCATCATTATAGTTTATTTCAAGATCCCATGATGAAAAAGATTATTGGCAAAGTACATGAGACTGGAGGTCTCTACGTCCTTGACACATAAATTCCCAAATTCATTGCTTGTTATGGTGCAACAACCCCTCTTGAGGTGCATTGTCGGTTAGGTCATCCTCCTCTACCTTTGCTAAAGAAACTGTCCACGGTTTAGTAGGGTGTCTTTATTAGATTGAGAGTCATGTCAGTTTGCCAAACACCATCATCTTCATGCTCATCCTCGAGTCAATAAAAAAGCAAGTTTTCCTTTTGAATTAGTTCATTCTGATGTTTGAGTCCTTGTCCAGTTCCATCTAAAACTGGATTAAGTACTTCGTTACTTTTGTTGATAATTACTCTCATGTGACTTGGTTATACTTAATGAAAACTTGTTTTGGGTTGTTTTCTCATTTTTGTGTCTTTTGTGCTGAGATTAAAACTCAATTTAATGTTTTTGTCCATACATTGCGTTGTGATAATGCTAGAGAATATTTGTCAATATCTTTTCAAACTTACATGATTCACAATAGCATCCTTCATCAAACTTCATGTGTTGATACTCTTCATAATGGTGTAGCAGAACAGAAGAACAAACTTCTTCTTGAAGTAGCAAGAGCCTTATTATTACACATGAATGTTCCCAAACCTTTCTAGGCCAATACAATTTCAACAGATGTTTTCTAATTAATTGCATGTCTTCCTATGTTCATCAAGAGATCCCTTATGTTATCCTTTTTTCAACCAAGTCATTGTTTTCTATTGTACCTAGGATATTTGGTAGCACTTGTTTTGTCGGGTAAATTCGCCTGCATGTCACCAAATTAGATCCCAAGTCTTTCATGTGTATTTTCCTTGGTCATTTTTGTCTTCAAAAAGGACATTGATGTTATTGTCCTAGTCTTAATAAATATATTGTCTCAGCTAATGTTAATTTCCTGGAAGCTACACCATATTTTCAATCTTCCACTCCAACTCATTAGAGAAAGGATTATGACTTGTTAGTCTATATTATCACATCCTTTGTACCTATCTCTTGATTGGATCTTGCTAAGCCTCCTATTCTTCAAGTCTACTCCAGACAACAAATACCTCCGGCTACATGTCCTACACCAGCTCCTTCGTCATTAAATCCAACCTCAAGCGATGCTCTTCCTATTGCTTTACACAAAGGTAAACATCAATGTAGTAATCCTATTTCTTCTTTTGTTTCTTATCACCACTTGTCATTTTCTTGTTATTTTATTGCTTCTCTTGATTCCATCTTTATTTCTAAAATTGTTCATGAAATCATATCTCATCCTGACTGGCATAATGCAATAATAGAGGAAATGAATGCTATGGATGACAATGGTACTTGGAACTTGGTCAATTTACCTCCAGGGAAACAAGCTATTGCATGCATGAAAATGGGTGTTCCCAGTTAAGGTCAATCCTAATAAGACAATAGCTCAATTGAAAGCTTGGTTTATTGCTAAGGGGTATGCTCAAACCTATGGAGTGGATTATTCTAATATTTTTTTCTCCTCTTGCTAAGTTGACAACTATCAAGTTATTTATTTCTATGGTTGCTACTCATATTTGGCCTTAGTATCAACTAGATATCAAGAATATCTTTTTTCATGGTGGTCTTCAAGAAGTTGTTTATATGGAGCAACCTCCTGGATTTGTTGCTCGGGGGGGTATGGAAAAATTTGTCATCTTCACAAATCTCTGTATGGTTTATAATAGAGCCCTGGTGCTTGGTTTGAAAAATTTAGTCAAGTAGTTGAAGAGTTTGGCATGACAAAAAGTAAGTCTAGCCACTCTATTTTCTACAAACAATTTGAAGCTAGCATCATTCTTTTAGTTGTGTTTGTTTTGTTCATCTAACATCTACTGAACATCATAAGCTTGTTGACAAGTTTGTCACATGTGCTTTTATGGGATATAACCCTACTCAAAAAGGATTTGTTTGTTATGATGCTCATGCAAAAAAATTTTGGATCCTCAGAATGTGATTTTCTTTGAAAATCAACATTTCTTTTGATCTTAGTTTTTTTTTTTATTCTCCTATTGCTCCTTTTCCAGCTTTTGATGATGTTCCTTCTTTTATTAAGAGATTTAAATCAGGTAGTGTATCAAAGATGTCCTCCTTTAGCACCTCTTCTAGACACTGCTTCACCCCTTGATTCTACACTTCCTTTACCTGGACGATCCACCCGGGTTCCACATCCACCAGTAAGTATGGTTTCTCGTACCTCGCTTATAGTCACTCTAAATATTGTTTTTGTTTCTTCTTCTTATACTCAGGCAGCCACCCACGCCTGTTGGCAACAGGCCATGTAAGAAAAAAATCACGCTCTTCAAAACAATCACCTGGGATCTTGTGACTTATCCCTCTGGTGTCAAACCTATTAGGTGTGAATGAGTATACTCAGTCAAGTTTAGGTCTGATGGATCATTAGACTGATACAAGGCACATCTCTTGGCTCTTTGGAACTAACATGAATAAGGTATTGATTATGAAGAGACATTTGCATCTAATGCTAAAATGACAACTGTACGGACTATATTGGCACTTGTGTCACAAGGGTGGTCTCTCAGACAAATAGATGTGAGAATGCATTTTTAAATCGGGAATTGAAGGGAGGAATTTATATCTCCACCTTTTGGCATGTTTACTACACCTTCCTTGGAGGTTTGTCGGCTACGCCAATCCTTATATGGTTTGAAACAAGCTCCGCAAACATGGTTTGACAAGTTTCGCTCTACTTTACTTGCTTTTCACTTTAATCAGAGTCAACCTGATTCATCTTTGTTTATTCGCAAGACGTCTACAGGAATTGTATAGATTCCGATATATGTTGATGATATTGTGATTACTAGCTCTAATACTGTGTTACATACACAATTACTGCATCTTAAAGCCTCCTTTCACATAAAAGATCTAGGTCCCTTGCAGTACTTTTTGGCCTTAAGGTTCAAATTACCCCGACTGGTGCATTGTTACATCAGCACATATACACAGTAGAAGTAATTTCATTAGTTGATCTCCAATTGGGTAATTTTTTCTTACTCCCTTAGAGGTCAATCTTAAACTTAGTCAAGAGGAAGGCGAGCTTCTATCCGATCCACCTTGTATCGGCAACTGGTTGGGAGTTTGAACTATTTGACGATTACTCGTCCTGACATTTTGTTTGTTGTGTAGAAGTTTCGTCAATTTATGCAAGCACTTCAACACCTTCACTTTGCCATTGTTCGTCGTATTATTTGATATTTGAGAGGCACCTCTCCATGGGGTTTGTTCTTTCCTAAAGAGTCTTCCTTACAATTGGTAGGATATAGTGATGTTGATTAGGCTGGATGTGCAGATATTCGTCGCTCTGTTACTAGTTGGTGCATGTTTTTAGGCAATGCACTCATTTCTTGGAAGAGTAAGAAGCAAGATAGAGTTTCCAAATCCTCCACGGAGTTTGAATATCATGTTATGTCTTCTGCCTACTCTGAGATCACATGGCTTCATGGATTATTGGGTGAACTTGGCTTTTCTCATCTTCATTCCACTCCTCTCCATGTTGATAATATCAATGCTATTCAGACTGTTGCTAATCCTATATTCCATGAACGTACAAAACATGTTGAAGTCGACTGTCATTTCATACGTGAATCCTTTGACAAACATGTTATTACACTTCCTCACATCACCACTGAACTTCAAACTACTAACATCTTCACTAAAGCTTTCTCTCAGCACCGACATCAATTCTTAGTTGACAAATTGATGATTCTTGATCTACCAACATCAATTTGAGGGGGATGCCATGGGATTTGATTATGTATCAATTACGGGATTTAATTTTGTATTAATTAGGGAATTGATTTTTCTTTATTAGGGTTGTAAATATTTTGATTCTTACCATGTATAGAATGCATTCTGATATATATATACAGAGAATCCCAAACGTAAAGGGTATTCAGACCAATTTTGACAAATTAGGCATATTCCAAGGTAGATAGAAGATTCATATCAGGTTATTATGTCTTTATTGGGAGCAATTTGGTTTCATGAAAAAGTAAGAAGCAAAATATTGTGTTGTGATGGAGTGCAGAATCAAAATATAAAGCTATGGCATAGTATGTGTGAAATAAGATGGATATATCAGCTTTGAACTGAAGTAGGTCTCAAGGCTTCAGTACTAGCAAAATTATGGTGTGATAACCAAGTTGCTCTTTATATTGCATTTAATCATGTTTTTCATGAACTAACTAAGCACGTTGAAATTGATTGTAATTTTATCTATGAGAAAATACAAGGTTTGATTTCTACAGGATATGTAAAGATTGGAGAACAATTGGGGGATATTTTCATGAAAGCTCTAAACGGTGCTCGGGTTGATTATCTTTGTAGCATGCTGGGCATGATAAACATCTATGCTCCAACTTGAGGAGTGTTTTAGGATGTAAATAACACATAATTAAAAAATAATGTAAAGCCTGATTATAGAAATTCTAATTAGTCTATTTTCATATATAGAGTCCTAATTATGGAGATTCTAATTAGTCTATATTCCTATATAGAGTTCCTATCTTGTATATAAAGGATAGATTGATGAATGTAAGAGTAAGAGAAAATATATGTTTTATTCTTCCATGTTTTCAAGCTAGAAACCTGCAATTGCATATCTAATGGGAAACAACTACGACACTTAACCTTTGTTTGGCACAGTTATTAAGCAGCTTCTGATCCAACTTTTAAAAGTAGAAGGGTTTAGTAGAGAATTATTTTTAAAAAAGAAGGCACTTTCATTATAAAGGAAGCATGTATTCTTCTGCTTTTATTATATTACACTACAAACTAAAAGACATGGGATTTTCACTATTCAAAGCTATTGTTCATTTCACTAAATCACCACTTACAAAACACTTTGTATTGAGATAGTGCTTTTTCTCAAAAAAAATTCAATTCAATCCTTGAAGTTTTTAGTTTTTTATAATTGAAGACTAAACTTCATTTTTCTGTGATTTTGAAATTAAAGCTGAGGGAGGAGAAAGAAAGTCGATGGACAAGGTAGAGGACAGAGAAGCATTTGGGCCAATCACATTTCAACCACAAAAAGATCGACCTTGGTACCAAGGGGTTTGTCTTGAAGATAGGGGTTCAATATGGGTAGTTTGGCCCTCTAATCATGTCTGTAAAAGTACATCAAAACTAACCAAGTTTATTTAGATTCAATTTGATTTATACCATAAAAGTATAAGCACGGTTGGGCCAAAAAAACCTTTAATCTCAACTCTAGAAAAGTATGACTTGAATAAATACATTTTCTTCTAACCCTTGATTTTGTATCTATCATCTAGATATTTATACTCATCTTGTTCATTTGCAACCTCAATTGCCTTCCAAAGAGTTAAATTGATGCTTTAGTGACCTCCTAGCCCCTAAATAGCTTCTTTGAATTCCCCAATATTTTTAATCACTACCTTGACTTCATTATTTTGCATGTTTTCCTCTGATGCTTCAAAAACCAAGACCTTGGGATCTTCAAAGTTTCTCCATGCCCTAGAGTACTTAACACATATCACCGATGCACTTTTCTTCAAACTCTCCAAAAGACAAATTATGATGCATCTAGTTCCATGAGAAAGCAATATTGTTGCAAACAAGCAACTCAACAGAGGTTCAAAACTAAATGCTCAACTCACAAAAACCATCATAAATACAATGTCCCTCAATATGAATACAAGCAAAGTTGATTGCCTTCAAACTCATACCAATAATAAGCATGAAAACCTTGTGATGTTGAAGTCAATACATCAATGTTTTCTACAATGACAAAAAAACATTATGCAACATACTTATTGTAAAGGGCTAGAAGAAAGAAATGGTTGTTTTGTAATTACCAAAGTTCCATTTCAATCAAATTTTTGAATTTGGTGAGCATTTCCTACCATATCTCCATATTGACTCTTATATCCATTTGAATACTCAACGTGACCAAATTTCCTGCTATAAGATTGTTGCCTATAAGCTTCAATACAAGTTATGCCTTTTTATGTTATCAAACAAATCAGCTACACCATTTCTAAAGGAAACAAATTGCCAATCAGTAAAAGCTCTTGTCCAGCAAGTATGTTTCTTAGCCTATCCAAGTAAGAACAAACACCATCCCTCACTTTACCTAAAAATCAAAAAGGCACAAAGCTGGAGAAATACAAAAGCAACCAAAAAATTACTCCACTTGTGGAGTGAGTACTAGATCAATAAGCAGCAACCACATCTTATGTTAATTTGTTTCATTCATCTTTAAGACACCAAAAATTTCACAACCTAAAGCAAAAATCATCCAAAAAACTACCCACAAAATCCCACAAATTATTATTGAGTCATAAAAGAAAATGAGGAAATTAATAATTGGTCTTTCCAATTTAGAGTGCAAAAAGGAAAAGAACAGGAGGGGAGTCAAGACATTTATTATGGAAATGAAAATGTGTTGTTAAGTCAGAGAACCCATGATGTATTTATGAAATGCGTTGGGCCCCGAGGGGTGAAGGACTGTTGAAACTGCTATGGCTCCCAAATCCGGTGGTTTATGTGATAAAGATGACGATTTGGTCTTTAAAATCAAGCATGGGTAACTAATTTTTTTTTGCAGTTGCATCTATCTAGCATGTGAAAAAACTAAAAGAATCAAATCCAGGTATTGAAATCAAAACAAAGGAAACATTAAAAGTGCAGTACCAAAATTTGCCAGTAGATGCAATAACTTGTAGAATTCCTCTCACTTCTTCTTCGTCTTCTTCTCCATCGATCTCAGGCTTGGATTCTTTCTCTCTACGATCCAAAAAACAAAATGGTTCAAACGCTCAATGCCTAGAGTACAATCCAACAATAGGGGACATGAAGGCAAAGACTAAGCAGTTTGATATTTAATTTAAGTGTTTAATCCAATAATTTGGTTTGTTTTCTTTGCAAATCGAAGAAAAACAAATAATTCATGGCCAAGCATAAATTCCTCCTTTTTTTAGTTTCATGAAATCCAAGAAGAAATGACAGAAATTAAAAGTAAGTAGTACCCGGCATTTATGGAGGACGCATCCTCCGAATTTTCATCGCGATTGCGAGGGAGGGTGGTGTTATCAGCAGCGTCGTTTGCAATTGAAGGTGGGGTTTCCATATCCACCATTTTTGATGAGAAGAAGATATTTTTTTATATTTCTCTTCTGCTTTTTCGCACTGGTAACAAGGAACCTAGGTCACAGCCACTCGGCCGGAAATCTCTTGACCAAGATCGCCTTATATATTCGCTTATTATTATTATTATTATTATTATTATTATTATTACGACTACTAGAACAAATTGTTTTTTTAAGGAACTATTAAAATAAATCTGAAATATTACAAAATTATAATTATTAGTTAACAAAAAATGAAAACATAAAAAAAATGATTTTCATGAAAAAAAATCTAAAAATTTATGAATATTCTAACATTCTTTCATAAAAAATTATTTTATAACAAGTTTATAAAATTTATTACAACGTTAACAAAATTAAAAGAACATTTAAACTGATATTTTTTAATTTTCAATAATTTATTCTTTTATAATATCAAAGTCTGAAATATTTCACTAACATCAAAGCTAGGATTATTAGCATTACAATGAGAAATTACTTGCATCCCAAATATTAATTAATATTAAAGTCGGGAATATCATATCTTCTTTCATATAACATTTACATTAGATAGAGTTGGGAGTAATTTTGGTTGAATATTTATTGACATCAAAGCTAGAAATATCATATATTTTCTTCATGTAATATTTATCAACAGTAAAGTTAAAAGTATTTGCAGATGAATATTTACTAAGACTAGGATAAAACACAACAACCCTTGGCAATTTAAAGCAAACTCGCAATGCAGCTTACCTCGGGTATGAATTTTAAGGGGTGATAATATCTTGTCTTTTGTGTAATTAGTCTTGTACCATAAAATCTCTATCCACCAGCTATGATTCATATTGACCATAATACTAGATGGTGACTCCTTAAACCAATTTTTTTCCTTTTAAGAGCAAGATATCATATATCTATTCTTTTCATAAACAATAATTAAAGATCACCCTGATGTCGGGTACAACAAGATGGCATGGGATATTTGGACTAAGCATTGCCCATTGTTTATTATTTGCCATAATATTTGTTATGTTATGCATATTTGGATACAATTTATTGCAACTTTAACATGCATTTTTTTTTTATGATATCATGCGAATTTTTTATCTACACTTTAGATGCATCACCTCTAGTTAGGTGAAAAAATTGGGGAACCCGAATGGCTTTAGCTTCAGTGAGACTCATGAAATTATCTAATTCTCGTTTGATTGTTGACCTATTAGTGGTTAATATATCAATCCAATATTACTCCAGACCTTTATGTTTACACTTCAGGTAAGTCTTATATCGACCTTTCAAGGATAACAACTAAGCATGTGAGACTCTTTTGAGACTAGGTAGTAATCCATTCCCTTACATTTAATGACTATGGTTGTTCCCTTTGTAAATCTCAATATGGCAAGCTTAAACATGTAGCATTTTTTTATTGTATGACTTTTGAGTGACATGTGAGTGTTAATCATGAGATCATAATTGTCGAATAAAGGATTGAATTTAAATCATTGCGGCTAACTGAGGGAGATTACCCTAGACTGGATGACAATAGGATACCACTGCTTTAGGACAAATGATGCCACTAGATTAATCCAGCTTACCAAGTACTTGAAAGATGAGACATAATTTACCAAAAGGTATGGGAGAATTCTATATTTGCTAAAAGTTTTAATGTTGTCATTAGCTATAAAACTTTTAAAACATTTTTTAGACCCCGATTCCTGATGCTTTACATCTAAAAATGTTGATATGGTGTTTATTATTGAGAAATATGGTGTCTTGATAGATTTTCTTGAAGATGTCTATAAAGTGTACCTTCACCAAAGAATTGAGAATATTATGGAAGAGCTCCTTAAATGATTAGGAATCAATTAGATGAATCAATTAAAGAGAAAGAAATGATTATGGGGATCTGACATGAAAACAATAGAGAAATTGCTAGTTGCAAAAAAATTTACTTAGGTGCTAGGTTGTATAAGTATAAAATATTAGCTTTAGGAATATTTGTGTTGATATTGTGTCATTCTAATGCTGAAATTATTTGTTCAAAAGTATCCACTTTGTTTGTTCAATTTGAGAACACTAGGATTAACCCATTTGTCACATTTTAGATGAGACAATCTATCTGTTAATCATTATAAAAAAAAACGGGGGAATCCCATAAGATGTTATATCTCATTGTTATTTATTTGGATGGTAAGTAATATAGAGTCAAGACTCCAATATTCATATTTTTTTTTATGGTTTGACCAAAAACCACTACAGTTGTTTATATCAAATAAATAGGAGAACTTTTATGAGGATGACGAAAAGAAAACAAAATTTAAAACTTACTCAAAACAAATTTAATTGGAGAGCTCATTGGTTAAGCGATATGACATGTTGCATGGGTTGTGAGCAAAAGCTATGGGTACTGTCACAGGGGAAAAAAATTTCACCCCAAGACTCAGCCCTATGCGACAATCTATTCCGCTAGACAAATTATTTCCTCTCATTTCACTCATGTTTGCCTACAACTATATGTTTTGCTGACCTAAAATGGTTTCACAATTACTTTGTCGTAAGCAAGTAAATCAACATAAATGGATATTAAGCACACAACAAATGCAAGAAAATATTACAACCTTTATTAATCTCGTAAACAAAAGATTTACACCATATACAAGTATTTATGCTCTGCACAAAGATTGCATGCTTTATAGCCAAGACTTTTCAACCTATTTATAGACAAAAATAAGTGAATTACTAAGGAGAATCATCATCCTTATTTTCTAGGACATTGTAACATCCTGATTCATCTCTCCTTATGTCATTTGGTATTTGGATAGATGCATGAAGATAAGAAAGTTTAATGATTTTCTTATCCACAATCTCCAATGTCCAAAGACACCATCATTTTTTTTTTTTAGTTTTCTATAAATTTTAGTTGTCTCCTTTGTATTAGTTATGTCCCAAGTTATCGACTAATTCAAAATTTTCAATGCAACACACTTCTATAGCTCAACGATATAGTATCATACATTATTTTAGTATTGTACATTATTTTTCTATCACAAAACTTTTTCAATTCAATAAACACCATTTGTC
The DNA here is from genome assembly GCA_015731905.1 of Salix dunnii. NCBI lineage: Eukaryota > Viridiplantae > Streptophyta > Magnoliopsida > Malpighiales > Salicaceae > Salix > Salix dunnii. The sequence goes on along the minus strand of CM027677.1, from coordinate 7,863,233 downwards.
ATCCAATTATCATATATTAACAATACAACTACTAATACAATAACCATAATTAAAAGAGACATGATAACCAACTTCAATAATCATAAGGTATCACACACCACTAAACATAATCATTAACTTAAATATCACATATTATTATATAAAATGTATTATAAACTAATTATTTTATATTACAAATAAATCCATTTAATTAAAGAAAATATAATTATGTTTTTTTCTAACAAAAGAAAATTAATATTACGCTAAATTAACCCTGTCCGGCGGTGTGCGATGGACTTGCAACAAGTAAATCTTTAATTCATGGCTAATTTAAGATTACTACTCACAAATTTGCATATTTAATAAATTATATCAACCCTACTCTTTGACTACAATTCCAATGCTTTATTTGGATCAATTTGATACATATATTATGTTCTTGTCATTTCATTCCTATCTTTCAAAAAGATGTCAACCAGACACATCAATGTTTCATATCTCTCACAGAGAAAACGAAATTTTCTTTCAATGCCTCGTATTCCCATCGAAAATACAAGGTTGCATTCTTAGTGCCTCACTAAATTTTCCACAGATATACAATATTGTCTTTTCAGTGCCTCGCTGTATTTCCTATAGAAATATGAGGTTATCTTTCTCTACACATAATCAGTACATTATCAACATAATCGAAATGAAATTAACTATTAATCTAAAATGTAAAACTTTTTCAAATGAAAGGAGATGAAGATACGAATCATCTACTTGCTCTACTGGTAACTCGTGATCCTTCAACTACAGATGATCTTGTACCGAGTACCTTTCTTGAACAAAAAGCAATATCCTGGTTACTTCTCATTCATCATTACACTTGCTCTTCTAATTTGTTTTTTTTCCTTTTTATTCAAATATTTATACTATAATATTCATCATTCATGCTTTGACATTCCTTTAATCAAATCTACTAATTACCTATACCAATAAATCCATTGGCCACCCGTAATGCTAGATATGATTTTAACTGTAACTCTAGATATGAAATTTGGATTTAAACGTGACTTGCGTCATTTGAAAGCCAATACATTAAACTAAAACTTCTTGAAGGAAAAAAGGTCTAGTATTGTCCCAAAATGACCCGAAACTATCTATTACCAAACAAATGAAATTATTTAGCAGGGCTAGCTATTAACCCCTATTCAATTATTTTATCATATACAAAGTTCTAGGGTTCCAAATCAAGTGATTTTGGTCTCGTCGGAAACTTAACATCCTAAAATATAACTTCTTATAAAGGTCTATCTTCAAATTCTAACATTTAGCTAGCTTCATTTATGTCTGAAGTTAGAACAATGAATCTGAACTGTCTAGTAGGGTTCACTGTTGACCCCTCTTTGGTGTTTTTAGCATTTACGGGGGGTTTGGACTCCAAATCGATCAATTTGGGTTTGGTTGGAAACTTAACATCCTGATATATAACTTCTCTCTTAAAATTATACCCATTCACATAACTTAATTTATGTTTGAGGTCATGACAGTTAATCAATTCAGATTCGCTATCACGACTGATTTGAATCACTTATAACATTCCCTACCCTACATTCTTATCCTTGGTTGGACTTGGTGCCAATGTGTTTCCTTTTATTTTCAAACCATAAATCATTTTATTTCAAATATACAATAAGCTATTATGGCTCAATGTCATGGTTTATAACCAATTAATCACTTCCCCCAATTTCCCTAACCTAGACCTATAATTGCATATTTTCACGATTTGAGCATTAAGCATGAAGTTAAATAAAATAAACACACACACACACACACAATTAAGGTTCCTAACTAGTAGGAAATTAAGCTCAAAACCTTAACAAATTTGGATTTTTCCTCCCACTCCAAGAAGAGATATTGTTGTCATGACTTCTCTTGCCAAATTCCAGACTTTCTTCTTATTTTCCCTTTTATTCCTAGTTCTTCTAAGCCTCACTTGATGCTTAATATTATCCCAAGTAAAAACCTCATTCAACCTCAATTTGTTGAGGACTTTTACGAGATACATCACATAATCTCCCATCCCCTTGCTGAAGATTAAAATGTCATCTAAATAAACAACAACAAAGCTATCTTAGAAAATCATACAAGACATCTCATTCATAAGATTACAAAATGCTAATGGAGTGTTTGTTAATCCAAAGGACATAACCAAAAATACATATGCATTGTACCTTGTTACATACATTGTCTTGTGCTTGTCGTCTATAGCAATCCTGATTTGCCACTATCTAGATTGAAAGTCCAGCTTTGCAAAGATAAAAGCCCATATAATTTGTATAAGAAGTCTTGAATTAGAGGAATAAGGTATTTGTTTTTTATAATCACCTTATTTAGTGCTTAGTAGTCCACACATATGTAAAGACTTCCACTCGTTTTTTTTTTTTTTTTGGAACAAAATCAGAGCACCTTAAAAGGTCTAACATATCCTGCGTGAATCGACTCTCTTAACTACTTTCTCAATTCTACCAACTCTATATGCGACATTTGCTAAGGGGTTGAGATAGTGGCTTCATCCCTAGCACTAGCTTAATACGATGATCTATAATCCTTTTTGGTGTGAGTTTCTTCAGCATTTGAGATGACATTGCATCCTTAAATTGCTATAGCACATTAGTAATTTCTTTTGGTAACTCATCATAAGAGTATGCTTTCTCATCAATTACCATAGCAAGAAACACTTAATCACCTTTACATAATAATGCCCAAGACCAAACTCTTCCCCTTCTGGGTGGCACTCGTCATTACGACATTGCAACACGGGATTAAACATAAACATCTCTCACTTGTAATCATAGCTTCATTCAAGTAAGCCATTAAAACAATCTTTGTTTCTATCAAGAAATCAACACCAAGTATGATATCATAATCATCTAAATTTACAACCAACACATCTTGTTTACCTCTCCATTAACACAATGTAATTGGCACATCACATAACATTCCTACAATATCAAACCAAGATCTTGCAATAATCAATTAACCATGAATGTGAAAGCCAAGAATAAAGTATACAAAGACGTAGGAAGTTTATAATAGATTAAAATGCTGTTATAATACAAAAAAAAAATTAAAAAGAAAAGAAAAGCAAAAAAAATAGAATTAAGAAGAGATGGGACTATAAATACCCATCTCTTCTTTCAGCCATGTCCAGCTGAAATTAGAAGAAAAAGAGGAGAGATAATCCCCAAATTTTCTTCACAAATACTGAGTAAACACCCAAAAGCTTGTAAACCCATATAGGTCTTAGAATTCTAAAGTGGAGGAACACAATTGAGGGGAGAAATCAATAAGAAGAAAGTGAAGAAAATGGGGAAGAAAGGAGGGGGAGGAGTGGTTGGTTTCTTACAAGGAGAAGAAGGCTAAGATTCCTTCAAAATTATGAAGTAAAGTCAAGATTTTATGCAAGTAAGAAGCTCTAATTCCACTTTTTATGAAATTAACTTCAAATTTGATTAGAAGTTCATGATTCTTCTTGAATTGAGAATTAGGGTTTCTTAACACAAAATGTTGGGAAAATGCATAAATGAGTAGGTTTTTCATGAATAAAGGGAAAACATGGTTATGATTGATGAGGAAGCAAGGATTGAAGATGAATTTGATAAGTTTCCTCCATTTTTTGCAAAACAGGGCAGATTCGTTGCCCTGTTTCTTAGAGGAATTTGGACTTGAAAAATACATAATTCAGGGAGGGTCCCTTCATAGAAGTTGTAGCTGGGAGTGTTAGCTTTCCAACGAGTCCAACTCGTCTAATTTGGAGCTCTGGAACACCAGATATGGGTAAAAATCGAGGATAGGTCGAGTTGTCACCTCTATTGACAATTTCGGCCAAGTTGAGAAAATAGCAAAATTTAACCATGTTAAGGGTAGAAATTATTTCCTTGCCCTTCATAAAGTGTGCCTTGACCTTTAGAAAATAAAAGAAGAGAATAAATGATGATTAAAATTGAATTCATGATGTCCATTTGGACTACAAATGAGCTGAAAAGTTAAAAGATTATAATGAGGATATAAGTGAGAAAGAAAAGATTTGGTAAAGAGAAATGAATATTATTACCATTCTTATTGTTGTTGTGTGTGATATGTGGATTAATATGAAAAAAAATGGTGGGTGTTTGTGGTTTCAGGAGGAACCGCAGGAGGAGGGCAACAAAAACAGGGGAACGCAAGTCGAGCGTTCACAACGGGTAGGTCCTTGGTACCTATATCTCCTTTATCTAATAATTATTTTATTTACTAGTTATTAAACTATAAGATACAAGTTGGTGCTTATTGATGACGAAAAAAAGAGGGGTAAAGGAAAGGTTAAGGGATGGAAAAAAAAAAATATATATATATAGGAAGAAACAAGCTAGTTGATATCAGCATTCCCGATACGTCTGTAGCGAGATATATACCCTGATTAACTATTCTGTTTCAGAATAGTTAATGATATCGGTGAGTGACGTCGATATCGGCATAATTTATAAACTTGATTAACTATTCGGTTTCGGAATAGTTAATGATATCGACGGGTGACGTCGATATCGACATAATTTATAAATATGATTAACTATTTGATTGCGGAATAATTAATGATATCGGCAAGTGACGTCGATATCGGCATAATTTATAAATATGATTAACTATTCGGTTTCGGAATAGTTAATGATATCGACGGGTGACGTCGATATCGACATAATTTATAAATATGATTAACTATTTGATTGCGGAATAATTAATGATATCGGCAAGAGACGTCGATATCGGCATAATTTATAAACATGAATAACTATTCGGTTTTGGAATAGTTAATGATATCGGCAGGTGACATCAATATCGGCATAATTTATAAATATTATTAACTATTCGGTTTCGGAATAATTAATGATATCGGCAAATGATATCGATATCAGCAAAATTTATAGACTTAATTAGCTTTCTAAGATGAAAGTTAATGATGTCGAGAATCCTTGACATTGGCATGCTTTAAAGCCTCCCAAGGTAATACGAAACAAAGATTAACTATTTTGGTTTAAAAAAAAAAGTTAATGATACCAACAATTATGTTCGTGTCGACATTTTCATGAAACTGATTAGTTGATTCCAAGATGGGCAACTAAAGACATTATTGGAGGTCATTAATGTTAGTTATAGTCTCTTCGATGTGAAAGGGGGGAGAAGTAGTCAAAAGAAATAAATTTTCTTTTATATGACCTTAAAAGGATGTATAGGGTTGTGTTTAGAATCTCGTATGATTTAAGTAGATTGATGGATATGTTGTTTAAATTTCTTCTGTAAATTGCTAGTAATTACTTAATTGTTTTTACTTATATGGAAAATCTATATTTTACAGGTTCCTCCCATTCTCGTCAGGAATTTTTTAAGTCCTTGATCCCTTTTTGTATAAGATAGGAATTTAGGGATTTGTGATGTAAATTTTTGTTAGGAAGAAAACATGTAAACTATTATATTCTTAATATTTTGTTTATGAAAGGTTAAATGTATCAACCTATGTTTAGGATATTAAGAAGTATGAGATTATGTTAGAATATTAAATTGTGTTGTGTTACATATATATATATATATATATATATATATATATATATGTAAATATGTGTATGTATATGAAATATTCGTGTTTGAATTAGCTCTTTTATTTATTATCTTATGCATGCGATGTGAGATGGAGTTTGGGAATGAATATAGTCCTGAACATATTCTGGAATGAGTTATGCAGTTGTTTGTACTAAACATGGTTATGATTGTGGATGAGATGTGATTCAAATTATGTGCGGGTTGTGTTGTTGATAATTGGGGATCTCCTGATATAGAGGAGACTCTGCCGAATTTTGTTAGAAATTTCAGCGAGAGAAAAAAAAATCATGCTCCATCTACCCTTTTATAGGAGGAAAGATTAACAAATAAACTAATAGGAGGAAAGAAAAATTGGGGTTGTTACAATGAATGTATGGTCACACTTGAATCCAACATGATGTCAATTGGCTTCTCGCTTATACTAATATGCACATAAATCAAATCTCTTATCCTTACCTTTTCTTTTCACAACACATCAATCCTCACCATGTTTTGATCAATAAGATTAGTTTTCTTAATCGTATCCCCTAATTTAGCTACAAGGTAGTTTAACAAGTATATAGGAGTGATGCACATAATTACCCTTCATAATCATCTCTATCTTTGGTTTGAATAACATTCAACTTCTCCTTTTTTGGACATTCCCTTACAAAGTATGGTCGTCACAAATAAAACAAGCAAAGTTCAGTTTGGTATCTTTACCTTGTGTAATAGTCTATTTATCCTTGCCCTTATCTATGACAGGTTTTGATGAACCCCCACCAAACTTCTTCTTGTTCTTTTCCTCATTGTCTTTCTTTTTTAGACTAAAGGGGGTCAATACAGAGCTCTCTCTATCAATTGATTTAAAATTTGTTGCGATGTCGCGGTCGCACAAATTAATTACCCTAGCTTAAAACACACAAGATAGTATAGAGCAAGCAAGGGGTCGATCCCACGAGGAAGTTTCAAGTTAGATTTTTATGTTGTAAGTTATGTGATTGGGGGGATTTGGCTTGTGATTATCTAAACTATGACAGCAATTAAACTAACAAACAAAATCAATTAAAACTAAAACTTATAAAAAAAAACAAACCTTGGTCACAAGCATACATCCACCTACGGAAATTAGAACTAATCCTTGAAACAGAAAATGCAATTTATGTTCTGAAATTTTATCTTTTCTTAACGTAATTAATTAACGGATCCGCCGTATAACTAATCCTAACCAACAAACAATCAAAGTGTCCGCACTAATGATTCAATTTAATAGTAGCTTTAAGAACTAGATAATTTCATCAAGATTAACATACAAGTTGTCCGCAACTTGTGTCAATTTATTCAAATGTTCTCCCTAAGTTCAATAATGTAGTTCTTCCACAATTATCAAGCTTAGTTGCTTCACAAGTTCATATATCACAACTCCGGTTTTGATATTAAACTTAGCAATAAATTGTTCACAACAATAACTTAGAGTCCGCTCTATCAATCATCAACAACAATCATAGGAAATATGCATAGGAAAACAATCATATTCATTCATAACATAAACTGAAAATAGAAGGAAGAATAAATCTCACGGTTCTTGAAATCCGAAGGTTTTTGTGTCCTTGCAACCAAGCAAAAGAGTCTAGCCTTGCATGTTTATTGAACAACTAAATAAAAAGATGGAAGAACACATGATTTAGGGTTTGAAGGAGGAATATTTTGTGTTTTGTTTTGTGCTGGCCGCCCTTCCTTGCTTCTCTTCTCCTATATATATGCTTAGAAACCCTAGTGTCTAATTTACAAAATAGTCCTTCCTTAAGTTGGCAAAATTTAGTTGTCTCTTGTAAAATTCATATCTCCTTCATATCAAATCTTTTTAAGCTGAAATTTGGAACGTGTATAGGTCTTTGAGTCCTGAATACATGAAAATTGAGTTTGCATCAATCGGACTTCTGTAGCTCCAGATATTGAATTTTGAATGGAGAAAGGTCAACATTGACAGATTGCAAGATTTGACTTTGAAGGCTGCGATTTCTGTGATATTCTTTATTTTATTTCTTTTGCCTTATTATTCCAGAAAGATATGGATGTTAGCTTTTGAATTCCACTGGAATCACTTCATTTTGATCTCTAGAGCTTCCGCTCTGCACAAAACATCGACTGAAGGTCAAATCTGTCAATCACCTCCAATTACCTCCTTTTTGCATCTTTTATCCAAAAATACCTTCAAAACATAAAACAAAGAATATCAAGGTATTTTATACACAAAACATATGCAAAACACTATATGGTTGTATCAAATACCCCCACACTTAGCTCTTGCTCGTCCTCGAGAAAGGATAGGTAAAAAAAAATTAAATTAAAAATAAAAGTAACCATGATAAATTTTTTAATCTCCCGTCAATATCCAAGAGTTTAAGCATTATAAATAAGAATACAATCGAGAAGGATAAAGAACATAAATCTTCATGAATTTGTTTACATGCAAACTTCAAAACTCAATTAATCTTCGGGATTTAAAAGAAATCTATGTCATGCCAAAGTGATAGGTCCTCTCATTGATATACACTCCAACACTCATGTGTTTAGGGCTTATGTGTTTAAATCTCTCAAATTCAATCAATGAAAATGTTCTACCATAAGCTTGCTCTTCAATGTCATCTCCATTACTAAAATATTACAAACAATGCATAAATCAAAAGGTCTTATGTTCTGGTTGTAATAGGGCTAAGGTTAAGGTGAGGTAAAAGAGAGTAGAAGAAAAGGTTCAAACCAAAGAAAGTAGAGCATTCTAAAAGAAAAAAATTTATATTTCAACCAAGATATTCCATCAAAACACATCAATTTTTAATCTTTAAGCACCAATGCTTAGCTACTTTCGATTTCAAACTCATTTCTATTCTTTTCTTTTCTTCTTTTCTTCTTTTTTTTTTTGTTTTGTTCTTTTGTTCTTTTCTTTTCTTTTCTTTTTTTGTTTTGTTCTTCACCTTTGGCAACTTTGCCCAGCTTTTCATCAAACATCACTACTTCTTTCTTTTCACATAATTTCCAACCTTAATTCCATGAGATATCATAAGTGTATGCTCTACTAATCCTTGGCTAGGGGAAAAGAGGAAGACATATAAAAAGTTTAAGGCTTATACATGGGTAAAGCAAAGAAAAGATAAATAAGCTCAAAAGGGGCTCACTAAAGATAATATGCTTTAGGTTGGCTTTTTGGCTCAAGCGGTTAAAATTCCTAATGCCTTTATCATCTTCATGCATATATGTAATGCGAATGTAATCTCAACAAGATATGAAGCAAGTTCTAGAGATACATATCATTGAAAGAATGTGCACTCAAAGAATATAATGTTGAAGGCTCAAAAGCTTGCATTGATATAGCACTATCAAGTCAACATGGTATATTCTCAAAGTCAATCCCTCAACCAATTAAGCATTAAAACTTGCATGCTCACTCACTCATTCAATTTATATATTCATCTATCTCACTTAATTCTCATACATAATACCCATATTCTCCTAAACCAATAGGAGTTCAAAAAGATCAATCATAGATTTTTCTCTGTTTTTTTTTTGGAAGAATAAAGAAAAATAAAATAAGAAATTTGATATTTTCCCAATACCCCCACACTTAAAACACAATATTGCCCTCAATGTTGAAAAATAAAAGAAAAGGAATATAGGAGAATGAAAAAAATGAAATAAAATGCGAAAAATAAAGGACAAGGGAAAAAGAAAGCAAATCTAAATTTTTTTTTTGTGCCGGGTTGCCTCCCAGGAAGCGCTTTTGTTTTGTGTCATTGGCTCGACATATGGTATGCTCATTCTTCATAAATCGGTTTAGCTAACTCCATAGAAGTGGTTGTTTCTATCGTCCAACTTTCATAGAAAGGTTTCAAACGATGCCCATTGACCTTGAGTACTTTGTTGGTTTCTAAACTTGTAATTTCAATTGCACCATAAGGAAAAACATTAGAAACAACAAAGGGTCCAATCCAAGGAGAGCGCAATTTTCCAGGAAAAAGTTTCAAACGCGAATGATAAAGAAGGACTTTGTCTCCAACATGAAACTCCTTTCTTGTAAGCATTCGGTCATGAAGATTCTTAGTCTTTTCTTTGTAAATCCTTCCATTCTCGTAAGCATCATTTCGAATCTCTTCCAACTCTTGTAGTTGCAGTTTTCTTGCAATTCCAACAGCATCATAATCCATATTACATTGTTTAATGGCCCAAAAAGCTTTGTGTTCAAGCTCCACCGGTAGATGACATGTTTTCCCATAAATCATTCTATAAGGTGACATTCCTCTAGGTGATTTATAAGCAGTCTGATAAGCCCAAAGTGCATCTCCAAGACGTAGACTCCAATCTCGCCGATTAGGTTGCACTGTTTTCTCCAAAATGGATTTGATTTCTCGATTTGAAATCTCAGCTTGGCCATTCGTTTGAGGATGATATGCTGTGGAAGTTCGATGAGTCACATGATATTTGCGTAGCAATGCTTCCATGGAACGATTACAGAAATGAGTGCCACGATCGCTAATGATAGCTTTAGGGATTCCAAACCTGTCAAATATGTGATTCCTGACAAAATCTAAAACAACCTTAGCATCGTTAGTTCGTGTAGCTTTCGCCTCAATCCATTTAGACACATAATCAACAGCAAGAAGAATATAAAGATTGCCAAAAGAAGAAGTAAACGGACCCATAAAGTCAATACCCCAAACATCAAAAATTTCACTTACAAGAATATTTGTTAAAGGCATTTGATTCTTATGAGTGATATTACCTGTTCTTTGGCATTTTTCACATGATTTGCAGAAGTGATATGCATCTTTAAAAATAAAAGGCCAATAGAAACCACTTTCAAGTACCTTGTGGGCTGTTCTTTTTGCTCCAAAATGCCCACCACAAGAATGAGAATGACAAAAAGTGAGAATGGAATGAAATTCATCTTGTGGTACACACCTCCTAACTACTTGATCCGCACAAAATTTCCAAAGGTAAGGGTCGTCCCAAAAATAATATTTAGCATCAGCTCGTAACTTATCTTTTTAGGGTTTAGACAAACCTGGAGGGAATTCTTTGGTGACTAAATAGTTTACCAAATCAGCATACCATGGTCTTGTAGAGGAATGCAACATATACAACTGCTCATCAGGGAATGTATCTCTTATTGTTTCGATCTGTATATCCTCGGTCCTCAATCGGCTCAAGTGATCAGCCACATGGTTTTCAGCATCTTTTTTGTCTTTGATCTCAAGATCGAATTCTTGTAAAAGCAAGATCCACCTAATCAGTCTTGGTTTGGACTCCTTCTTCTTCAAAAGATACTTGAGAGCTGCATGGTCAGTAAAAACAATGACTTTTGTACCAAGTAGATATGACCTGAATTTTTCAAGAGCAAACACCACTGTAAAAAGTTCATTTTCAGTTGTATGGTAATTGCATTGTGCTCCATCCAACATACGAGAAACATAGGCGATAACATGCAAATTCTTCCCAATTCTTTGCCCAAGCACAGCTCCTACCGTATAGTCACTCGCATCACACATTATCTCAAAAGGTTCATCCCAATTTGGTGGTTGGATGATAGGGGCAGATGTGACATGTCTCTTAAGCTCATCATGGGCATCTTTACATGCTTGATCAAACATAAAATCCATTTTTTTGGCTAATAGTTTGCACAAGGGTGCCGTAATCTTCGAGAAATCTTTGATAAAACATCGATAGAAACCTGCATGGCCTAGAAAAGAACAAATTTCCCTCACGCATGAGGGGTAAGGCAATGATGGAAATAACCTCTATCTTAGCTTTATCAACCTCCAATCAACGTGAAGACACAACATGCCCAAGAACTATTCCTTTATCTACCATAAAATAACACTTTTCATAGTTCAAGACAAGGTTAGTTTCAATGCACTTTTTCAAGATCAAAGATAAGTTTTCTAAACATCTATCAAAAGAATCACCATACACCGTGAAATCATCCATGAAAACCTCAATTATTCTTTCAACATAGTCAGAAAAAATACTCATCATGCATCTTTGAAAAGTTGCAGGAGCATTACAGAGACCAAAGGGCATTCTTCTATATGCATATGTACCAAATGGACATGTAAACGTAGTCTTTTCTTGATCCTCAGGATTAATAACAATCTGATTGTATCCACTATATCCATCAAGAAAGCAATAAAAAGACTTACCTGCAAGGCGTTCAAGCATTTGATCCATGAATGGTAATGGGAAATGATCTTTGCGTGTAGAAAGATTGAGCTTTATGTAATCAACACACATTCTCCATCCACTCGAGATGCGAGTAGGAATGAGCTCATCATTTTTGTTTTTCACCAACATGATTCCAGTCTTTTTGGGTACCACATGGATTGGCGCGACCCATTTACTGTCAGTGATGGGGTAAATGACTCCTGCATCTAATAGTTTCAAAATTTCAGCTTTCATTACCTCCATCATAGGCGGGTTCAACCTCCTTTGCATTTCCCTTGTTGGTTTTGTGTTTTCCTCCAATAGTATGTGATGCATACACATTGAGGGACTAATGCCCTTGATGTCAGCTAAAGTCCATCCAATGGCCGTCTTGTGATCACACAACAACTTCACAAGTTTTTCCTCTTGCATACTTGTTAAACCTTTTGCTATGATAACGGGAAGTGTATTGTTATCACCAATGAATACATACTTCAAATTATCAGGCAAAGGTTTTAATTCTAACTCGGGGGCCTGTAAAATAGATGGCAAAAGCTTTTTATGTGAGAGTACTAAATCAACAAAGACATTACCATGGGGAATGGTTTGCAAAGCTTGTAAGGCCAATACTGATTCGTGCATGTTTTGGGGAACACACACGTGCCTCTCCATCTCTTCTATCTTGGTGAAATCATAGCCATAGCTTAAAGCTATGCTTAATCTATCTTCGCAATCAAAATCACAAACTTGCTGCACACACTTATCAATTTAATCATAGCATGTGATAGAATAAACATTGCTATAAGGATATTTCAATGCATCATGAAAATTGAATTCAATTTTTTCATCTCCTACCTCCATAGACAAGGTATCCTTACCATAATCAATCTTTGTGTTGGCAGTTTTCAAGAATGGTCTCCCAAACAATATAGGAGTGCTGGTTGATGAATCACAAGAATCATGTTCCATATCAAGAATATAAAAATCACATGGAATTAGCAAGCTATCAATCTTGACTAGGACATCTTCTATCACACCAAGTGGGTAAACAAAACTACGATCAACAAGTTGTATTACAATGCTAGTTTTATTCAAAGGCTCAAGACTAAGAGAATCATAAACATGTTTAGGCATAACACTAATGGATGCACCTAAATCGCATAAAGCTCTTTTAAAACTAGCATTACCAATAACACATGGGATAGTAAATGCACCTGGGTCTTTTTGTTTTAAAGGCAAATTCTTTTGAACAACGACAGATACAACTTCACCCATACTTACCGTTTCATGACCTTTTAGTTTGAAAGCTCTCTTGGTAGTACACAACTCCTTCAAGAATTTTGCATACTTAGGAATTTGCTTGATAGCATCAATCAAAGGAATGTTGAGTTCCACTTTCTTGAAAACCTCTAAGATCTATTTTTCTTTGTCTTCTTTCTTAGATCTAGAAGAACTCACAGGAAAGGGTGGAATTGTTTTAAAATTGGAATTCATTAAGTGAGGAATTACCTTTGGAGTGGTTGTCGTTGTCTCATTTTGTGAAGGAGTAGGTTTCTTCTTGCTACTCAATTTAGTTTCTATCTCTTCTTCTTCCTCCATCTCAACTTGTTTTGACTTGTTTTCTTCAAGTTCTTTCCCACTTCGCAGCATGATTGCATTAACATTCTCTTTTGGATTCAAAGCTTGGGAGGGCAATTTGCTATTCATTTGTGTTTCCAGTTTGCCCACACCTGAAGCTATTTGCCCCATTTGCTTCTCCAAGTTGTGAATACTTGACCTTGTTTCCTGTTGAAAAGACATGACATTTTATTGCAAGGTCACAGTGTTAGAAGCCAAAGTTTTCATCATCTCACGAAGATCATCACTGGATGATGACCCCATAACATTGGAGTTTGTGAATGGAGGGGGTTGTCTTGCTTGATAATTTTGCTGGGGCTGTGGTTGGAATCCATGGGAATGGAACTGTCTCCCTTGATTTCCTTGATGAGGTGGGTTCCCGTAACGGAAGTTGGGATGATCTCTCCATCCAGGATTGTACGTGTTAGAAAAGGGATCATACTTACGCTGGGGTTGTCCATTGAATGTTCCATCAACCGCATTTGCTTGTTCAATGTAATCTTCTTGCATTGTTGGGCACATATTCGAAGCTTGTCCTTGTAAGGAGCATATGCTACAAACTTTCACCTGCTGCACATTTTCACAAGCCAAAGAACGCACAAGAGAAGTAAGATCATTAACTTTATTTTCAAGGTTAGAAATACTTCCCTCATTTACTCGTTTATTGGAGAGGTCTCCACGAGTGCCAAATTATTTTGAGTTGGCTGCCATGTTTGAGATCAATTGGCGTGCAGCCTCGGGTGTCTTATCCACCAATGCTCCTCCACTTGCAGCATCAATGATACTACGGTCAGTGGACATCAATCCTTCATAGAAATATTGAATGAGCACCTGATCGGGTATTTGATGATGAGGGCATTGAATACATAGTTGCTCAAATCTTTCCCAATACTCGAAAAGTGTCTCTCCATGAGATTGTCGAATCCCACATATTTCTTTCCTTATATTGGCAACTCGAGATGCTGGAAAATATTTTTCAAGGAAAATCTTCTTCATAGCATTCCAAGTTCCAATAGATCCTAGGAGAATAGAGAAAAGCCATGCCTTTGCTGCCCCCTTCAAAGAGAAAGAGAAAGCTTTCAACTTAACTTGTTCTTCATCAACTCCATTCGGTTTCATGCCAACACAAACCATATGGAACTCCTTGAGATGAGTATGAGGATCTTCTCCTACAAGACCATTGAAAGTTGGCAGCAAATGTATAAAACCAGATTTGAGTTCAAAGTTCACATTACTGTCTATGTTTATGCACAATGGTTGGTTTTCCATGTTAGGAGCAGCAAGCTCCTTAAGTGTTCGTTGTCGCGCAACAGCCATGATGTTGATGCGAGCTTCCTTTCGTAACCTGCGTAAAGTGTTTTCTATTTCGAGATCAACCTGCACTTGATTTTGATTAGTAGAACGGGTCACAGGCATAAATTGATAAGAAAACTCAAAAGAAATTAACCACACAAGAGATCGAAAACAATGCAAATTGTACGAAAATTTTACGGTAAAAAAAAAAAACTAAAACTGCCTAAAAACACTAGAAAACAGAGGAATTTGGGCTCAATAGGGTGGGGCTAGTGATATATCACTAGTCATGTTCAGAACGTCCTTTTACTTCAGGAATTAAAAGCCGAATATCTAATTCCACCAAAAACTCTGTTTTGAATAGTACCGTTGCCGCAAGTGAACAGTACCGTCGCAAGCAAAAATTCTGTTTTTTTTTTTTTTTCGAATCACAGAAGATAAAAATAACAGTACAAGCACAATAATCAACTAAAATTACTTCCCCGACAACGGCGCCAAAATTTGTTGCCATGTCGCGGTCGCACAAATTAATTACCCTAGCTTAAAACACACAAGATAGTATAGAGCAAGCAAGGGGTCGATCCCACGAGGAAGTTTCAAGTCAGATTTTTATGTTGTACGTTATGTGATTGGGGGGATTTGGTTTGTGATTATCTAAACTATGGCAGCAATTAAACTAGCAAACAAAATCAATTAAAACTAAAACTTATCAAAAAAACAAACCTTGGTCACAAGCATACATCCACCTACGGAAATTAGAACCGATCCTTGAAACAAAAAATGCAATTTATGTTCTGAAATTTTATCTTTTCTTAACGTAATTAATTAACGGATCCACCGTATAACTAATCCTAACCAACAAACAATCAAAGTGTCCGCACTAATGATTCAATTTAATGGTAGCTTTAAGAACTAGATAATTTCATCAAGATTAACATACAAGTTGTCCGCAACTTGTGTCAATTTATTCAAATGTTCTCCCTAAGTTCAATAATGTAGTTCCGCCATAATTATCAAGCTTAGTTGCTTCACAAGTTCATATATCACAACTCCGGTTTTGATATTAAACTTAGCAATAAATTGTTCACAACAATAACTTAGAGTCCGCTCTATCAATCATCAACAACAATCATAGGAAATATGCATAGGAAAACAATCATACTCATTCATAACATAAACTGAAAATAGAAGGAAGAATAAATCTCACGGTTCTTGAAATCCGAAGGTTTTTGTGTCCTTGCAACCAAGCAAAAGAGTCTAGCCTTGCATGTTTATTGAACAACTAAATAAAAAGATGGAAGAACACATGATTTAGGGTTCAAAGGAGGAATATTTTGTGTTTTGTTTTGTGCTGGCCGCCCTTCCTTGCTTCTCTTCTCCTATATATATGCTTAGAAATCCTAGTGTCTAATTTACAAAATAGTCCTTCCTTAAGTTGGCAAAATTTAGTTGTCTCTTGTAAAATTCATATCTCCTTCATATCAAATCTTTTTGAGCTGAAATTTGGAATGTGTATAGGTCTTTGAGTCCTGAATACATGAAAATTGAGTTTGCATCAATCGGACTTCTGTAGCTCCAGATATTGAATTTTGAATGGAGAAAGGTCAACATCAGCAGATTGCAAGATTTGACTTTGAAGGCTGCGATTTCTATTATATTCTTTATTTTATTTCTTTTGCATTATTATTCCAGAAAGATATGGATGTTATCTTTTGAATTCCACTGGAATCACTTCATTTCGATCTCTAGAGCTTCCGCTCTGCACAAAACATCGACTGAAGGCCAAATCTGTCAATCACCTCCAATTACCTCCTTTTTGCATCTTTTATCCAAAAATACCTTCAAAACATAAAACAAAGAATATCAAGGTATTTTATACACAAAACATATGCAAAACACTAGGTAAATATAGATGAAACTATCAAATAATATGGTTGTATCAAAATTAACCAAGTTATTCATAATAATAATAATAAAGGACTAATCCTTTACTTTTTATCATCTTATTTCGCTTGCTCCTAGGGTTAAAGTCCAGATATGAAGTTGAGTAATTAGTCCTCCTCGAACATACTCCTGATATCAAGAATTAAAGAACTAAAATATTCAACATACTCACAGACTGATATGTCGTGTTAGAGCCTTTTCAATTCCTCATACGCAATTCAAGATGTGTTGTTGGGAAGGAACTCTTTCAACTCTTGCTTTAGACGATCCCATGTCTCAATTTTAGGACGCTCAACATTCAAATCTTCTTTAGTTCTCATCCTTCACCAAAGTTTAGCATCTCCCATGAGATACATCATGTTGATATCCTTTTATTCCACTACATTGATCCTCACAACTTAAGTCTTACTCCATGTCCTACAAGAAATTCTCAAGCTATTTGGAACTCCTTACCTCTACCAAAAGACTTTGGTTCGAACATTTTAGGCTTAGAGATACTTAGCCCACTCGAAGTGTTTATTATTACCCATTTTATAATGACAACCATTTCTTTGGTAGTTTCTAATCATTCACTCGATTCTATCTCAAAAGAGTAGTATAAACTCTTAACCTTTGTGGCACTTTCCATGATTTTTTTTTAATTGTTTAATGATAAAGCGTTCTTCACCCTTTTTGACTTGCCTAATCAAAGTTTCAAGACACATCAATCATTCCCAAATTGATTTCATGACTTTGGGTTGCACAATATTGGAAACAATCATGCTTTGATACCACTTGTCATAGTGTCAAAATTTTCACTTCAAAATTCAGCCCTGTATGGCAATCTAGTCATGCTAGACTAAGTCTTTCCTATCTTTTCACTCACTACAACTATGTGTTTCGCTCATCCAAAGAGGTTTCCATGATTACTTTGTCATAAACAAGTAAATTAACACAAGTGAATATTAAGCACACAATTAAATATAAGATAATATCTAACCTTTATTAATCTCATAAACAAAGGATTTACACCATATACAAGTGTGTATGCTCAACATAAAGATTGAATGTTGCATAACCAAGGCTTTCCATCTTATTTATAAACAAAAATACATGAGTTATAAGGCAAAACCATTATCCTTATTTTCTAGGACATAGTGGGGGCATTTTCTCCCCCATGTTCTTCATGCATTTAGTGACCTATTTTCCAGCAATTATTTGACAGTTTCTCCCTCATGTCCCCATGATCTGTAGAGTAATCCGGTCATGTCTCATATCTTACAGCTTGCCCCCCATGATTTAGAACTATAATTGCCATCACTAACCCATAATTTGTATGTTTAACTATTAGTCCCCAACTATCAATTTCGGTTGTGCTCGCAACCAACTTATAAAGTTCATGATCAAAGCCTTATGTTAGTGTCAAGTCAAGAACCTATGTATGCATTTTATTGGCGTGTCTCGCACCTAATGCTATAACAGGTACCATTGATTGGGATAATTTGACACATTAGTTATACATTTGCTTTGGTTATGAGACAACTTGGGGTGTATAAAACATTATGAGAATAATTGGTATAACTCAATTTTTAGGAGTCTATAAGGGAGTTATTGTGGAGATGCTAGAAAGTATTGGACAAGATTGGAAATTCTTAGTGCTAACAAAAAAAAATAGAGCAGTAAGTCACATGGGTATTGAAAAATACCCTGAATAGTGTGATGGAGAGGTCATGATAAGAGCTATTAAAATTGGGGGCATTTGAAGAAAAGGATGGTTGATGAGGGAGAATTCAGAGAACAACTTTTACAAATGAAGAACTGTGATGGTAAAAGAAAAGGTTGCAACGAAAATAAATAAGGAATAAAAAGACTTCATGGGTCAAGATTGGATGAACTGGAAAAACAAAAAATAACTAATCTAGACATGGCAAGTTGTATAGAAAAGGCTAAGTATTGGGAAGATTCGGTTACAAAAACACAAACCACATCGAATAAGCTTATGGCCCAATTACAAAAAGTTAAGACTGAATTAGCTAGTACTAAGAAGAAAGCTAAAAATCATGAAGATTTGAAAGTTGAGTTGAGTGGCACTAAGATGGAGATGAAAGTAATAAGAGTTAAGCTATCTAAGGAGAAAGTAAAAAGTAAACAATTACTAAATAGCCAGAGGATAATGGAAAACCGCAACCAAATGCTTGATATTGTTAATAACTTTTTGTCTATAAATAATTTGATATTTGTTGTGAGGATAAATAAGTTGTAAAGGCAAATTGATGAAGCTTTCATGGAGGCTCATAGGTTATGAATGGAAGTTCATTAGGTTGAAAGAGATACCATGAAGTATCAAAGAAGCTTTGATAGTACTAATATGTTTTTAAAGGTTATATCTAACAAAGATAATATTTTTTTTTCTTTATGTAACAGCTAGTTAGGGCGATCTTTATTGTATAACATATTTTTTTTTATGATTTTAAAAGGGCTAAGACCAACATTTAACTCGAAAAGCATATAAAGTTGTTTTAAAAATTAGAATGTATGACTAAAAAATCTAAATTATAAAAGGCTAAACAAATCTCCTTTTAATAACATGATAAGGATATCAAATTCTAACTTGATCACACATCTAAAGAGTAACAATCGTATGTCCTTCTCGAAGAGGGAATTCATATCCAATATATTTTTCTTATGCATTCATGTTCATTTATCTTATATACATAATTATAAATTATCATATTATACATATACTGGTGAAATATAGGCTCTCCATTAAAGCACCCTTATAACACATGATTAAGAAAAAGACAAATAAAGAGTAAAGAAAGGGTTTAGTTTGAAGCCCAACACCAAAGAGAGTTGGAAAGTTTTAAAGAAAATATATCATGACTTATTAGTTAACTTAAAAAGGTTATGAGATCTAGATCTAGAGAAGGAACATCAACCTAGCCAACATTTCCTGCTCAACCTTTATATATGTCCACAACTCCCTTCAATACACAAAACATAGGGGGGGATAAGATGTCACCTAAATCACAATATGCGACACATTTCTCATCCTCTTAACCAACTTATCCCAAAAAGATGCCTCCTACCATGGACTTGACAGCAAAAGAATATAAAATGAACAAGGTAGTTAATGAAGATGGTATAGAATAGTATGCTATTTTAAAGGAAAGAATGGATCAATAAAAGAAGATCATCTATATGATTCTATAAAATCTATCGAGATGTGCTTAATGCCTAATGTTGTCATTCCAAAAAAGTTTGGAGTGCTAAAATTCACCAAACATATTGGAACTTAATGCCCAATAACCCACCTCGAAGCATATAACAATAAAATGTTTGAGGTAGTTTAGGATGAGAAAATGTTAATTCATTTCTTTTACCATAGTTTGAGTGATACTGCCTTTACTTGGTATATGTCGTTGGATAGTATTAAAGTGACAAGGTGGAAGGACTTGGGGGGTGTTTGGGAGTGTGGTTGCTGTTGCTTTTCAAAGTGCTTTTCGTGCCGAAATGCATCAAAATGATGTTTTTTTATTTTTTAAAAATCATTTTTGATATCAGCACATCAAAATGATCTAAAAACACTAAACCGTTAGTTTTAAAAATGAAAAAAAAAAGAAACATCGATAAGCAGCGAAAAGCAGATTGGATCGCAATGCCAAACGGGGCCTTGGTGGATGCCTTTATTAAGCAATATAAGTTCAATATGGATTTGGCTTATACAACTATATTATTTGATAGTTTTACTCATATCTACCTAGTTTTTTGCCTATATTTTTTTGTATATAAAATGTTTTGATATTCTTTATTTTATGTTTTGAAGGTATTTTTGGATGAAAGATTAAAAAGAAATAAACTTGAGGTAATTGACATATTTGACCTTTAATCGATATTTTGTGCACAGTTTAAGTTATAGAGGTCAAAATGAAATGATTATAGTGAAATTAGAAATATAACATCCATAGATTCCAAGACATCTATGGAAAGAAAAATAAATAAATAAAGAGCATGAAAATCACAATCTTCAAAGTCAAATCTTGCATTTTGATAATGTTGACCTTTGACCATTCTAATTTGAATATCTTGACCTACATAAGTCCATTTGATGGAAACTCAATTGTTTTGAATTCTTGACTCAAATACATATCAACATACCATATATTAGAAGAAAATAAGCTCATATAAGAGATAACTAATTTTTCTACGATGACACATGAATTCTGCTATCAACAATGGTTTTATGAAGAATCAAGTCTAAAATACATCACAAAGCATCTAAACTGATATCCAAGTCTTTATTTTAGTAAGTTAGCTCTATAAGTTAAAGCTTGAAAATTTCATGCAAGGTTATTTTTCCTCTTTAGAAAATAGTTATTGAATTATTTAAATGTAAATCTGTTTACTTAAAGGATGACTATTTTGTAAAGTAAGGACTAAAATTTTCTAAGCTATAAAAAGAAAGAGAATGCAAAGAAGAAAAAAGAGGGGGTGGCAAGAAGAGAAGAAGCATAAATACTCTCTCCCCAAAACCCTAATTCAAGCATTCTTTCATCTTTTGTAGTAGTTGTTCAGTAGATATGCAAAACTATACTTTTTTTCTTAGGTGTAAGGATATAGATTCCTTCAGATTTCAAGAATTGTGATATTTATTCTTCAATTTATTTTCAGTTTATATGAGGAATGAATATATTTGTTATCATATGCATATTTCTTATGATTGTTTATCTTAATTGTTAGAGCAATCTCTAAGTTGTTATTGTGAACAATCTATTGCTAAATTTGTTATCAAAACCGAAGTTATGGTATATGAACTTGTGAAGCAATTAAGCTTAATAATTATGGCAGATGTATGCTATTAATCTTAGGGAGGACATTGAAACAAATCAAGATGAATTACAGACAATCCTATTGTATAGATTAATCAATTTATCTAGTTTATAATGTTGTCATTGAACTAAATTATTATTGCAAACACTGTGATTGTTTATTGGTTAGGATTAGTTATACAATGGATCTCTTAACTAACTAACGCTAATAAAAGATAAAAATTTAAAATATAAATTGAAGTTTATTTTTAAGGATCAGTTCTAATTTCCGTAGATGGATGTTTACTTACGATCAAAGTTTGTTTTCTTGATAAATTTCAGCTTTATTTTATTTTGCTTTATTGTTTAATTCTACCTTAGTCTATATATAGATAATCACCAACCAAACCCCTCAAATACATGAAAATACCCTTCTCATGGGATTGATCCCTTGTTTGCTCTATTCTATATTGTGTGTTTTAAACCAGGATAATTAATATGTGCGATAGTAACCTTATAACAAATTTTGGCACCGTTGCAAGGGAAGCGATTTTAGTTGATTCTCATGTTGAGTGTTTTTAATTGTCGTGATTGTTATTTATTTTGTTGAAAAAAATAGATTTTATTGCTTGTAGTACTGTTTAAATAAGGTTTTCTGGTGGAACTAGGTTTCAACCTTTTATTTCCTAAAAGGAAATGATGTTCTAAACAAGACTAGTCTTCTATGAACTCTAGCCCCACCCTATCAAGGGCAAATCCCGCTGTTTTCTAGGGCTTTAGGCAATTTTTATTTTTCAGCTTGTGATTTTGTTTAATTTGCAGATTTTGTTTAATTTGCACTGCTTTTAATCTCCCGTGGGGTCAATTTCTTTTGATTTATCTTTACTATTTATATGTGTAATTCGTTTTACTAATCAGAGTCAAGTGCAGGTTGATCTCAAAATAAAAACACTTTACGCATACAAAAGGAAGCTCACGTCAATACCATGATAGTTACGCAACAACATACACTCAAGGAACTCACTTCTCCCAACATGGATAATCAATCATTGTGTATAAACATTGATAAAAATATCAACTTCAAACTCAAGTTTGGTTTTGTACACTTGCTGTTAACATTCAATGAACTTATCAGAGAAAATCTTCATACTCATCTTAAGGAGTTCCATATATTTTGTGTTGGCATGATACCAAATGGAGTTAATGGAGAACATGCTAAGTTGAAAGTTTTCCCTTTCTTTTTAAAAGGGGTAGTAGAAACATGACTTTTCTCTATTTTTCGAGGTTCAATTGGAACTTGAAATGACATAAAGAATCTCCCTCAAAAAGTTTCCAGCCTCTAGAATTATTAACATAATGAAAAAATTATATGGGATTCAACAATCTCATGGAGAGACACTCTCCGAGTATTAAGAAAGATTTGAGCAACTGTGCATTTAATGCTTTCATCATCAAATACTCGATTAACTGCTCATTTAATTTTTCTATAAAATACTAATGCCTACTAAACATAGTATCATTGATGCAGCTAGTGGATGAGTAGTGGTAAATAAGACCTCCGAGGTTGCTCACCAATTGATCTTAAATATGACAGTCAACTCGAAACAATATGACACCCGTGGAGACTTCTTAAGTAAACGAGTAAATGGGGTAAGTATTATTAACCTTGACAATAAAATTAATGATTTTACTTTTCTTATGGGTTCTTTAACTTGTGAAAATATACAACATGTGAATTGTTATTTATTGGACAAGGGTTTCAAATACCAATAATACTGGTACACAAACTCAAGGTAATCTCTATGTCACACTTTTAAACCCGATTTTTTTAATTTTTTAGGAGTTGTATCATATGCATGTAGGTCAAGTGACCAAGTGCTCCTAGAGATCATTTCATTAAGGTTTTTCTCTGCAAATTCTGGAGAAATATTTTGTTTAGATTATAAATTGTAAGTGTACGTCAGAGAAAAAGTGGGAAAAAAATTTGTTTAGGTTTGTGGATATAAACCCTATTTATGGTTGTGTTTCCATAAGAGTTTTGATTTTTTTTTGGAATTTTTTTGCTTAAATTATTATTTTTTGTTTTTAAAATTTTTGAATGTACTAATACTAAATTAATTTTTTTTAAATATATTATTTTTATGAATTCTACAAAACAAACACTATAAAAACAATTTTTATTACACTTTTAAATATCACATGATATATTTAGGGGCGAGTATAATTTACCCCAATTAGGGCAAGTCCAACGGGGGAGCAATCAAGGGAGGCAAAGCTAAATTTTTAAAAATTTAGCTATTTTTGTTAAATTTGTGTCTCCAACGGGGAGAGCTAAATGGAGAGCCAAAATGGCTCTTGCATATTTCGGAGGCATTCCTACAGGTCTGAAATGCAGAGGCAAAATTGAAATCTAGCCGTTGTGAATATTACTATTGCCATTATTCACAATAAAACACCCATCAACGCAACAAGAATGGTCTCAAGAATTGAAAAAACATAATATATTTTCCAGCCAAATTTCTAGCCAATCCGAACAAGATTTAACAGAATATACCTCCATCAAAATCCAATGAGTAGACTTCATCTTCGGTTACTGTCAAACCCTCTGCGCATCTTCGGTTTGTTTTCTAAACCTTTTTTTTTTTCAAGTAGGAAGCTTTGATTTCATCTTCAGCGATGAATTTTTTTGCAAAAAATCAAAAATGACATGAAGCCCGAGGGAAGGGGGAGGCATGGTTGTCAAAATCATGATTTTGACACGAAATGGAAAGGGCTTTGAAAACTCGGATCGTAAAATCGTAAAATTGTACCTGAATTTTTCCGTACAAAAATTATAAAATCACAGCTAAAATCGTTTAGGTAGAAAAATCGTAAAATCGTAAGTAAAATATTTTTGAATACAATACAACATAATTATGGCCATAAAACTTCATTAGTTAAGGTTCATACATGATTCAAAATAACTTAAAAATACATTACAAAATAATTATGTCCATAAAATTTCATTAGGTAAAAACTAATAAATTTAAAATAAATATTTTGCTAATGTGCTATATAAATTAAAATCAGTCTCATGATCGTTATTTTCCTCGCTATTTTTCATATATTCATCAAAAACATTACTATTGAAAGGATTATCAATACTAATATTGGTATTGGTATCAACACCGATATTATTAGTACTAGCTCCAACTCCAATAAATTATTTCGACATCAGAACATGAAAATGATTTAAAAATATAAAAAAAATTAATTTAAAATAAAAAATAAAAAAAAATATTTTTAAAAAATTAAGTATAAATTTTAAAGTTAATATTACTAATTTTTAAGATTTCATTATACACACACACACACACACACACACATACACGGAGAGAGGGGAAGAATATATATATATATATATATGTGTGTGTGTGTGTGTGTGTGTGTGTGTGTGTGTGTGTGTGTACATATATAAAGAGAGAGAGAGAGATTGATATATATAATAATATAATATATATAGATTATAGAGAGCTATAGAGAGGGGGAGGGTGGGCGCCGCAATTCATTTGAAAGAATTCAAGAAGAATCGCAAAATCGGACCGGATCGGTCCGATTTTGCGATTTCGACCGAGTTTGACCAAAAACGATTTTTCTTTTCTAGTTAACCAGGTTTGATGAGTTGACTCATAAAATCGTACAATTTTACGAGCCAACTCGCAATTTTGACAATAATAGGGGGAGGGAGCAGGGGGGGAGCAGAGTGAGAGGGAGCCAAGGGAGGGGGGAAAATGGTAGAGTGAGAAGTGCCATTGGAGATGAAGAAGGGGAGAAAGGGAGAGGGAGCAAAGAGGAAATCATCGTGGGAGAAGAGGCGAGATTGCAGAGTGAGAGGGACGGAGGCGAGAGGTAGCTGAGAGCTGAGGGACAGAGGCGAGAGTGAGAGCTGAGGGACGGAGGCAAAAGTGAGAGTGAGAGGGACGGCGGCGAGAGCTGATGAGATTAGGAAAAAAATGGAAGTAGGGTTTCGGGTGGGGGTATTAATAATGTGTAGTAAAAAAATAAGTAATTAATAATAATATTTAGTAAAAATAATAATTAGTAATATTGATAAATTACGAATATTAATAATATTTTAGGGAAAAATTATGAATATTAATAATATTTAGTGAAAATAATAATTATATGAAATTGATAAATTATGAATTTTTTAATCAATTAGTTTAATTACATATTTTAAATTTATTGTTAGATATAAAAGCTGTGTAAATTTTGTTTATTGAACTGTTGTGGAGGTAATTAATAATAATATTTAGGAAAAAATTATGAATATTAATAATATTTAGTGAAAATAATAATTATGTGAAATTGATAAATTACGAATTTTTTGATCAATTAGTTTAATTACATGTTTTAAATTTATTGTTAGATATAAAACTGTATAAATTTTGTGTATTAAACTGTTGTGAGGTAATTAATAATAATATTTAGGAAAAAAATTACGAATATTAATAATATTTAGTGAAAAAATAATTATATAAAATTGATAAATTACAAATTTTTTGATCAATTAATTTAATTACATATTTTAAATTTAAATATTGTATCATATGCATGTAGGTCAAGTGACCAAGTGCTCCTAGGGATCATCTCATTAAGGTTTTTCTCTGCAAATTCTAGAGAAATATTTTGTTTAGATTATAAATTGTGCGTGTACGAAAGAGAAAAAGTGGGAAAAAAATTTGTTTAGGTTTGTGGATATAAACCCTATTTATGGTTGTGTTTCCATAAGAGTTTTATTTTTATTTTTATTTTTTGGAATTTTTTGCTTAAATTATTATTTTTTGTTTTTAAAATTTTTGAATGTACTAATACTAAATTAATTTTTTTTTTAAATATATTATTTTTATGAATTCTAAAAAAAAACACTATAAAAACAATTTTTATTACACTTTTAAATATCACATGATATATTTAGGGGCGAGTATAATTTACCCCCATTATAATGATTTTGCAAAAGTTTGTTTCTAGTTATCTCTATAAATTGATAATTCACCATTACTAATTTGTTTAAGTGGTGTTACGATACTGACGTGGCAGTTCAATAAAGGGAAAGCACGGCGTCGTTTTGCGAAGCGAGCTGAACCCACCGCAGCGTGAGAATATCTGTTTAAAAATTGAAATAAACATGAGCGGGAAGAATTCACATTTTAGTCTCTCTTTCTCTCTACTTCAAAAAAGCTCTCTCTCTCTCTCTCTCTCTCTCTCTCTCTCCCCTTCCGTTTTCCTTCATAGATCTGCAGATTTCAGCTTTTCTTCATTGCATTTTTGCGACGCTTAAGGTACTCTCTCCATCTCTGTTTTTCTCTCTCTCCTTTTCTCGATCCGCAGCTTTAAAAGCAGATTTATTTAGGTTTTGTTGTTTTTCTTAAACAATGATTGGCCTCATATTTTGATTACTATAGGAACTGAGATCAATCATCGATATTGTAATCAGCTAGGCTAAATTTATGGTTTTACAAGAAATCTCAATTTCTGATATTTGTTAATTAGAGGAAGAAAGAAAAAAGAAAAGGAAATGGGAGTTGAGAACTATCACGTGATAGAGCTTGTAGGCGAAGGATCGTTTGGGAAAGTCTACAAAGGAAGGCGCAAGTACACGGGCCAGGTAGCTGCTTTAATCTTCTTTGTTTCACTACTTGTAATTAATCTATCTTAACTTATCCTATCTTGTTTTCATAATGATGAAATGATAGACTGTTGCGATGAAATTCATCATGAAACATGGGAAAAGCGACAAGGATATCCATAATTTGAGACAGGAAATTGAGGTGATTCCTCCTCATTTTTTTGTTTTTTTTCTTTTTCTTGAAGGTGATATGGGATGTTCTTATATGGAAAAAATAAAATAAATAAAAAAATTGTGCATCGTGATTATTGTTGTTATTGTTGTTTTGCAGATTCTAAGAAAGCTGAAGCATGAAAATATCATTGAAATGCTTGATTCCTTTGAAAGCCCACAAGAGTTCTGTGTTGTCACGGAATTTGCGCAGGTTTGTTATCCGTCATAACAAGCAAACATCTATCTGCTATGGGTTTTTACTTTTCAGACCAGGCAAGAGCTAAGATTTGTTGGCGTGTAGGGTGAACTATTTGAAGTACTAGAGGATGATAAGTCCCTTCCTGAAGAACAGGTTCAAGCGATTGCAAAACAATTGGTAATTCCTCGATCTCTCCTCATTTTCCCCTTCTTCTCCTGATTGGAACTGATTGCTAAATTGCTATTCAGGTGAGAGCTCTTCACTACTTGCATTCCAATCGTATCATCCATCGGGACATGAAGCCGCAAAACATACTTATTGGTGCTGGCTCAGTTGTCAAGGTCGGATATGATTTTTTTTTCCACTTGGGTATGGGTGACCTTTTCTTTTAATGTCTTGCTTTGTTTTCCCTATCAAAGGGAGTCTTTCATGGTAACATCATGTCTTACTGTCTCTTCATTTAAATGCTACTGTATATCGGATACTTGAGCTTTTGCCATGCTTTCAAAGAGCAATGTATCTTGAAGTGAATTTCTGTTCTTTGTTTCTTTTTTGTTTGTTACAGCTTTGTGATTTTGGCTTCGCACGTGCTATGTCCACAAATACTGTGGTTTTGCGATCCATAAAAGGTACGGTCTGGCCTTTAACCACTTCTGAGGATTCGTACTTGCCCCACACTTCACCCGCACTTTTGTTTACCATTCCCAGGTACACCGCTATACATGGCTCCAGAACTGGTACGGGAGCAACCATACAATCACAGTGCTGATTTATGGTCCCTTGGAGTTATCCTGTACGTGCAGCGTCCCCTTTTTTTGGTGTATTTGTGTGTGCTTGCATGCTCTCAGTTAGAAATTGATCTCATATCATCTTTGAATTTGATTCTGGTGGTCATCTGAATGGTATCAGTGCTGCATTTTTTTCTTCTAAATCTCATGCTGCAAGGATTTTAATTTCAGGCATTTTTTTGACATTTTCTGAATTCAGACTGGCACGTCATGAAAAAACTTGCATCGATAAAATTCCTCACATAAATGTACCAAATTGAAATACGACTTAAAGGGTAGTGTTTTGCTACAACATCTCAACCATTATGAGTATTTTTTATCAGAGAACCTGTAAGACCTGTCTACTGAAGTGTTGCATCTTTTTTTCCCTGTCTTCTTTTTTTTGCTATACATCCTTAATTGAAAGAAGTTTGTTGTGGTCCCAACAGGTATGAATTATTTGTAGGCCAGCCTCCATTTTATACGAATTCAGTTTATGCACTCATCCGTCATATTGTTAAGGTTAATAATGCTTCTCCTATTTCATGCCTGAAACTATGGTGTATGATAGTGGAAGCTAATGTTATCTACAAAATCTCAGGATCCGGTAAAATATCCTGACGACATGAGCCTGAATTTCAAAAGCTTTCTCAAGGGGTTGCTCAATAAGGCGCCTCAAAATAGATTGAGTTGGCCTATGCTTCTTGAACACCCATTTGTTAAAGAAACCTCAGATGAGCTGGATGCTAGGGTAATGTGATCCCATGCACAAAATTATTTTCATTCTCTTTTCACCTTATTTTTCTCATCTCTCTCTCTCTCTCTCTCTCTCTCTCGCTCTCTCTATTTACATATATATGTTTTTTCTGATATTCTTGTCAGTAGAATATGGAATACTTTAGCACCTGATAAAAGAATGTACAGGTAAAGAGTGCCGCAACTTCTGCATCCAGAGAAAGTGATGCGGCATGGAGGGGTGAAGAAAATAATATGCAAGCATCAACTGGTTTGATTGCCTCAAATCCTGGCGGTTAGGCCTTCATTAGTTCTTCACTTTTTAAACCTTCAATGTGCTAAAATACCATAAATTATTGTTATAGGTAGAAGCGATTCTGTTGCTGCTTTCGAGAACTGTAATCCTCCGAAGCTTCACAGTAATGCCGATTTAAATTGTCCTAATGCAGTCACAGGCAACACCTCACCTCAGGAGGAGTTCCCTGGATTCGCAAGTCCTAATGATGTTAAACAACCAGGTAGACAGACCTGTGACTATCATAATTTCTGTCCAGTTTTTCCATTGATGCAGTAGAAAAAAAATGCTATTTATAGGAGGCTCTCTGTTGCTCTGTCGCGTCTTGCAGTAATGTCCTGTTTTGTAATCAAATGGATGTCTCTAAGCCCGAATTTCTGTCTAATTTAAGTGTCATAAGTACCTGGAAATAATGGTGCTTGGACCATTCATTTCTTGCTCTTATTGAACTTTTGCATATCTTCTTTGTACATGCAATTGCTGTCAGCCTGAGTTTGTATGGCCTTGTTTATTTCTGAATTATGTTTATATGACAGCATGCATGAATACACGTTGATTTGTTGGTGCATATCTGTTAGTTGTATTAGATTGTTTTCTTCTAAACGAGGGATAGCCCTTGGTTGAAAACAGGAGCTAGCAGTAATGACCGCTCATTCACACATATATGTAAAAATGAAATATAAATTTGTATCACGATTATGGCTCTTTTTGTGTATATCTTCTATCTCTTTATGATTGAAACCTGAAAATTTGTAGTTATATCTAACTTGACAATGTTATTACTCTTCAGGCAATCAGATATTGGATAGATTGGAAAGCAATTCACTTACTGTTAAAGGTGCCAATATAATTGGTCAGGATAACGAAGCTTTGACGATTATTCTACTACCATTGAGAAAATGGTCAAAAGAATCTCTGCATTCTTTGAGGTGAAACTCAATATCCTATTATTCGCATGATCAACCTTACCTTTTGTGGGAATCATTGGATACAACTAAAACATTTTTACCCTTGCTAGTTTGTGGTTTTGTTAAAACAAATTCTAATATCGTTGCTTGCTCATAGCATTGAAGCATCATGCCCTACTTTGTTACTGGGAAAAGACAGAAAAATAAATGGGAGCAGTTGAAATTCACATGCATAGGGGAATACTTCATCGGGTTGCATTGCATTGTAGATTTTTTGATAAAATCTTAATTAATACCGAAATAGTTGAGATTAACATGCATGGGGAATACTTCGTGTTACATTGCATTAATCAAAGCTTCATAGAATTTTTTTGATAAATTTAAATTAATATCGATTTATTCTAAAATGATTTTTTTTCCCTCTCAATTTCGCCTTGCTCGGTATTCATCAAAGTCCCGTGACACGGTTTGGAAACTATGCAGTGCTTATGAATGTTAATCAGCACGCAAAATCGGTACTAAGCCTGGAAAAGAAGGAAAAATATGCTAGAATAAACCTTTTCTAATAATAAACCAGACACTAATAGCTTTCAGAATGCAATAATGACCCTCTGTTGGAAAAACTGCCGGAACATCCTCACTTTATCTCTTAAACCAAAACTGCATTCATATTCAAAACTATAACCCTCCAGGAAGATATGAGATCTCTGAAATAATTCAGTATTTTCACTCAAACTATAACTAGGGATATACATGCAAGTGAAACCTATTCTTCGGAGATTTTACATGTGAACACTAAAACACCTATGATCACCAAAGACAACAACTCTGTCAGAGCACCCATCTGAGTTGTTTATTACACATGGAATAAATAAATGGATAAGCTGATATATTGGGATGTCTAAACCCATCCATCATGAATTTTGTTTATAATCATTTAGTACTACTTAGAAGCTGTTTGGCGCGGCGTTTCACCCGCCGCGCCACAGCTTTTTGTTAATTTTTTTTTTATTTTAATTAAATATGTTTTGGTGTTTCAATATCATTTTGATGTGCTGATATAAAAAATAATTTTTAAAAAATAAAAAAACATCATTTTGATATATTTCGGCACAAAAAGCACTTTGAAAAGCTACCACGACAGCTCTCCCAAACAGGCCCTTAATATATGATTCGGATGATTGCAAAAGTAACCACTCGCTATTTGGTAGAGTATTCCAAAGGCATGGAAAGACAGTGCAAGGATTTGAAATGCAAATTAGGCTTTGGCATAGGTTAAACTACAGTTTTTTCTGATGATGCAATAAGCTGATGTTATTTCACACCAAATATATGCCTTACAAAGACATCATATTGGGGACTATGCATTATGAAGACATCATATGGGGGACTATGCATTATGAAGACATCATTTTGTGGGGACCGGGGCAGTGTTTCTTATGGTGCTCTACAACTATTTTACGTCATTTAGTGCTCCAGATAGCAATCATATTTTCAAGCTGACACTTGTAATGTTGACTGAATTTAGGCAAGCAACATATATAATATTTTATTTGTGAGAGAAATTTGCCTTTTCAAATCATGCAGGGATCAAGATATTCTTACTACAAAGCAGTCACTGAGAATTATCTCAAACTTAGCTGCAGCTGGTGCTACTGGTGGCCTAGCTAATGAAGTACTCAGTGAACTTCTTAATTTCACTACCACTCTAGTCAGCTTGAAATCCTCTGAACTTAGTGACTTATTAGCAAAGGTAGTAGGATTTCATGTATTCCTGCCTTTATAGTAGTTTTAATTCTGTTATGTGCCATGCGTATATTCTTGTAATATCTAAAATTGAGTTATTGATCAGTGTGTTCCACATGATAAAGTAATCTAATTTTTATACAAAAAAAATATTAGGAACAAAGTTTTATTTCACTTGTTTGTTTAATTAATGCAGTCATCTCTCTTCTTCACTGAGATATTTTCTCTTCTTTCCTGACTGACCTTTGAAGTCATTGCAAATGCTAAATTGTTTCTCTTGAAAAGTTCTTTTTGTTCATTTCTCGAATAGTGTTCACTGTTGAAAATCCAATTGTTGTAGATCACTGTATGCTGTTGGCACTATAACTTGATTGCTGAATGGCAACTCTAAATTCTTAATTTTGCAGAGTTTCTCTACAATAAAACTACAGTTAGACAATATTGGGAGTTCAATTTCAAGTTCATATTTCAAGCACTGGGTTGCCTTAACTGAAATGTTTTCACAGGTAATTATGTTCTTTGTTGATTCTTATGCTAGTTTAAGTGTTTTCAACTCCCTTATCATAGTAAAATATATAGATTGTTGGTGGCCATGAAGAAACCTCGGGAAGTGTTCTGTTAGAGTCCTGTGCTTGCATCGCAACCATGTTATCTGCTGTAGATGATGGTCTTAAAGCAACTTCACTGACTTCTGAGGCAGCTTCTACTCCTGCAATGCATGAAGCGCTGAAGCAGATTTTGGATCATTCGAAAATATGTGGATTAGTTGAAAATTTATCTATTTGCTTAGCAACATCAGGCTCTAGTCTCGTTTCAGGTTCTTTGAACATGTTGCGTGCTGCCTGTGAAGCTTGCAGGGCTACGTGGTCATTGATAGATGCAGTGGAAACTCTTTTCAGGAAAGAGAATCTCTATTCATTTCCATTAAATTCTTTGCAAAGTCATTCTTTACCGTGTCTTGACATTCGGGACCAGGAACGAGGTTCATTGGTTGGAACAGATTCGGCAAGAATCATTGAAGCAGTGACAAGAGCATTTTTGAGATCAAAAGCTGTGCAGGTGGCAATTTTCTATTGCCTCAAGCAACGTCTAGAGCCAGCCCTCTCTGCTTGTATTCAGGTGTTTTTCTGACATCGTTGTTTTTCCTTTTCTTTTTAGTTTATTCTGTTCTAAAACATTATTCTTTAAAAGTTAGTGGTCTCAAATAGCACTTCTTAACATCATGCTTGAACTATGTTCAGTCTACATATAAGTGTCATAAAGTGTGTTCATTTTAAAATGTTGCAGATCTTGTCAAGATGTTGTCTGCATAATGCTATGGTTCCTGGTGTTCTTTGCGGCCTGCCTAGTTCTCTTCCTGTAACAACTGTTGTCAGTGGTGGAGGAGATAAAACTATTCTTTCAGAAATATTCTCCATTTTATCTTGGTGTACTTCATCTAATAAAGATCCTGAAACAAACAACTTAAAGAGTAAATTAGCGAATTCTTCCACGGTGGTTTTAAATTCATGCCTTCTCCTTGCAATCGTTGCTCAATGTTTGAAGTCAACAGGAAGAAACTCGGCCTTGTTTATGCTGACATCCTCTCCAAAGAATCAGCTGTCCCGGCTTTCTATTATTGGCCATCAGTTCTCTCCTGAAGACAAAATAAAAATTTCATTGCAACCTCATTGCGCATCAGCTATGCTGGCTCTCGCATCAATTCTATCTCTTGAAAGTGGAGCTTCTGTTGAATCTTCCGTCTCAGAAATTGCAGTGCCTTTGATTCCTCGAAGTGCAACGCTTTGCGAACACCTCAAGATTTCACCGGTCGAAGGAAGTGAATTAGGTCCACACAACATGAATGTTCTCTCATATTGGCATGGCCTTAGGGATGGCTGTGTGGGCTTGTTGGAATCCAGACTGAAATGGGGAGGTCCATTAGCAGTAAAACAGTCATGTGCAAGTGGCATGCCTCTGCTTCTTATTGATTTGTTAAGCAACAACCGTTCAGTTACCTCTCATCAAGGAATTGATAACACAAAAGATCAAGTCGGGTTATCCCCCATTGGAGTTGTATGGGCAGTTTCTTCAATATGTCATTGCCTTTCTGGTGGAGCTCCGATTTTTCGTCAGATTTTACTCAGGAGTGAACATGTCAAGCGTATCGCTGAATTGATCTCAGATGTGCATCTCAAGCTTGTGAAAAGCTGGAGTGGGCCAGGTGGAGGCAAGGATGGAGTCAGAGAAGCCGTAAATGCAGTTGTAGATATTTTAGCTTTTCCTTTTGTTGCTGTACAAAATACTCCTGGCTTGCCATCAGCTACTGCTTCCGTAAATAGCGGGTTCGTTCTCAACATGGGTTCTCCTGGGGGTAAAATTTTCATCGAAGACAAGGACATGGCTAAAGCAATTGAGGAAGACATGGGAAAGTATCTAAAAATACTTGTAGAGGTTAGATCTTTTTGCCTTTTCTTTCTTAGTTCTTCTTGGTCAGAGGTTGGAATGGAAGGGGTCCTTTTAATGCACCTTTTTTTTACCATGTAATGATGGAAGTGGACAATACGATACATAGAGCTCCTAAGAAGACTCTTGTTGCATTTTAAAAGTTCTAAGCAAATTTGCCTGACTATTTTCGTGCAGGTGCATATCTTTATTATCACGTGTTCTGCTTAAATAAGAGAACCTGTTAATATTACCTGTCCTAAAACCGTCTCTAGTATTAATGACACTCATTCTACTATTTTTCAGTTGGGATTACCTGGCGTTATACTTCGCTGCGTAGAATACATGGAGTTGAAAGATTTAGGAAGGCCAGTTGCATTTCTTGCCAAAATGGTCGGCCACCGACCTTTTGCTATTCAATTAGTAGGCAGAGGCTTGCTAGATCCAAACATGGTGAAAAGATTGCTCGATAGCATGAGTCCAAGAGAGGTCATGCTTGATGTTTTGATGATCGTTTCTGATCTAGCACGCATGGATGAGGTGAGGTTTTAATGTAATTCTTTGCGTATTCTTTTTATGAGTGCTAATTTTTTTTATATACTCGTTTTAAAATATTTCCATAGAAGTCAAGTAGCTTTATTTAAGAATAGAAATCTTTTCTTAAGAGGATCTAGTACTTTAACTAATACAAAATAGGATGCTAAGCTTAATTAGTAGTTGTCTTTTTGTTATTTTATCAACCTATAAGGATTCTACAGATTTCTTATGGGCCTTAAAAGGGCGTTTGGTATGAGGACTTAGATTCCCTATACCAACAATTCAAGATAACAAAGTTTATTGTGTTCAGTTATGGACGGAATGTAATATGGAAGGGAAACATTGCCAGCACATTAAATTCCTCGAAATTAGAGCATTTGATTCCCTTCTAAATGGGGGGATCTCATATTCTATAACAGAGGGAATGCTAGTTTTTACTCCCCTACTTTATATCTTATTTAGACTTATATACCCTTGTTTTTACTAATAATAAGATAATTTTTGTAGACTTCTAATTTATTTGAACAGTTACTATTTATTTTATTTTTTCACTATAATTATTAATATCATATGTGTGCTATATAATTGTTATATATTTTCATTTTATTTTTTGGTAGTTATAATTTTATAAAGTCAATTTAATGTTATGAAACATTCAACACTAAGTTGTTAGGGTAAAATAATAAATTTGTATAACTTCTTTGAGAATTCAATATATGAGCTAAACATAGT
Source organism: Salix dunnii (assembly GCA_015731905.1). Lineage (NCBI taxonomy): Eukaryota > Viridiplantae > Streptophyta > Magnoliopsida > Malpighiales > Salicaceae > Salix > Salix dunnii. Next base: position 7,827,656 of record CM027677.1, on the reverse strand, counting down.
ATACATACTTTTCATTTTCAAGCTAGAGCAAAAATTACGTTCTTAGCAATTATATTGACAACGATCACATGTGAAAAGGATATCTGAGAATGCATATATCATATGCTCTCTAAAATTTATTCCAACTTCAGTTGTATCCAACTTTTAGGGGTCGTTTAGAAAAATTATGGGTTTTAGCGGTAACTGTAGCTTTTAAAAATAAGTGTAAAGTCATGTCTGAAAGTGACTAGGATATTAAATTTTAAGTATCACCAAACACTATAAAATTATGCTTTTGAATAAAAAGCCATAGAAGCTTCCCCTCCCTCTCAAAAATTAATGCTTTCTAAACGGGCACTTAGCCATTATTCTATTGCAATTTTGTTGTATTTTGTCGTCCTCTTTCCATAGTTCACTCGTTTTCTTAGTTCCAATTTTGGAGAAGCAGTCTAAGAAGTTGCTTCTCTTCTATTGAACATTTTCAAAGAAGATGGACATCAAGCTGTGTTTACAGCGTTTAGCTTATTTGAATATTTTTCGTTGTCATTTTTTTTTTTGTTATTTCCACTTTATTATATCAATCCCAAACCCTACAAGCGATTCTTGCCAAGTACTTGAGTTCTTGTTGGGTAATTGACTTTGTTCTCTGGCAGATCGCAAGCTGCTGAAGTAACTTTTTATTCCTTATGTTTCCTTACTCCTATCGCATGTTTGGCCTGCATATAGAGTACAGGTTAATTGTAGGGCGAACTAGTAAAATTCCTCAAAGTTTAGGGGTCTCTTTTAGGCCCCTAACCTATTTTCATCAATATTACGTCCACAACGTATTACTTAATTCTCAACCTGATATTTCGTTCAATTTTAGTCAACAAACTATTAATTAGTAGTATGAAACTCACATCATTTTCCGTTTTTTTATGAAAAAACAGTGAATTATCTAAGATCTTCATTTTCAATAATAATAGACTAAACTATATAACGAAACACAAAACCTCCGCTTTTCTTTCTATTATTTGTTTTACCACGCGATATGTAAATTTATTTAATATTACCCTGTAGGTTGGGGATTTCTTCAGGTTTGCTTTATCTTTAATTCATCCTTCATTTATTACTCGATACTTTCTTTTGCTGCACCTTTCTTCTTTACAGTTACATTTTGTCTTACAAACAAGAAATTAGCTCCGCATACTCCTTTCGTAATGCCCCCTGGCATTTGTAAAGGTTAATTACATCGAGTTAAATTGATTAAACCTCTTGGTTCACGGCATTGAGCCTGTAGATTATAATCACAACTTAATAATAGTAGATGTAAGGTTAGACCAAGGGTGTGTTTAAATTCTCCGAAAACAATTAGCCAATGATGGCTGCAGGTTCCTGGAGGAATAAAAGAAGAAAAAAAAGATGACCGAGAAATTGAGTCGAAAACTGAGATGTCCTTTCTTCCTTGTTGGTAACTTGCAAGAACATTCGTGTTTCTGGCATGTTCAGGTCAGGTCACGGGTTCTGCATAATATCTAACGTCAAAAGCAGACATTCCCTGCTCAAATCCTGTCTTATTAGCTTGGATTTTGTGGTCTTGCAGGTTTTCTATGAACACATCAATGGGGCTTCTATATTGGAATTCTTGAAGAAGTTTCTCACACATGAAGATCCCAATATGCGTGCAAAAACCTGCAGTGCTCTAGGCAATATGTGTCGGCACAGCTCCTACTTCTACGGTTCGTTAGTAAGTACAGATCGTAGATCTATTTGGTATTGTGTGAGAAATAAAATGATATTATTGGGGATTCACACACAACGAATCATTGTGTTACGAATAATTTGCTCTGTTTCACTGTTTAATCTGACTTTCTAGGCAAGATCTCGCATCATAAGTCTTCTCATTGATCGATGTTCTGATCCAGACAAACGTACAAGGAAATTTGCATGCTTTGCCGTAAGAACTGTTACCAATGCTCTGTTATCCTTTCAATTTGTTGCAATGAAGGCTCGTTATTACATTATGATTTTGTTGGGCACTATTGATTATTGTACTATTAAGAAAAAGTAAAACTCATGGAAATAAAAACGAAACATTATAATAGTAATTATAAATGTGGCGTTACAGTGACTAAACTCTCTCTCCAGATTGGAAATGCTGCCTACCATAATGACATGCTGTATGACGAGCTAAGAAGATCTATACCTCAACTAGCAAATTTGCTGCTCTCAGCAGAGGAAGACAAGACTAAAGCAAATGCTGCTGGTGCTTTAAGTAATCTTGTTCGCAACTCCAGCAACCTTTGTGATGACATTGTGTCTAAAGGAGCCATGCAGGTTTGGATATACGCGGAACTGAAATTTACTGCTATAGATATTTAATAATTTACAGCATCTGCATGATTTCAAACAAGCATTATATCGTATGGTTTATCAAACATGCATCACCTTTTATTTATTTTAGGCAGGAGGTTTATGAAACTTACCGTGAGCCTCGAATGATAATTTTCTATAAATAAATCCATTATATGCCCACTTATTCCCACTGTTACAATTACAGGCTACAGATACAATGCAGCTTTTTTTTTTTTTTTAAGCAATCATTTGAAATGTCGTAGCCGAAGGGACTTGTGTCCCTGTGCACAGGTTCGACTATCTGTGCATTCCTATGTTTTGTCTGTCCATTAGACTTGTAGAGTGTTCAATGGTTCAAAGATTAGTAGTGATATATATAAGTTGATCCAGATATTCTATATATATAAAAAAAAACATTGCAAAGGACACGTAGACCACACTTGAATTTGGATTTGTTATTTAATGTAGTAGTTACATGTAAATTTGCTAGTTTTATATATATATATATATATATATATATATATATATATATATATTACAGTTGATAACAGTGCTAAATTGACTGACATAGGTGGTTTTATTTCTTCAGGCTTTAATAAAGTTGGTCGCTGACTGTTCAGCAGTAGCCCTAAACCCCATGAGGAAAGATGCTGTAAATGAATCACCATTAAAGATAGCTCTCTTTTCACTGGCAAAGATGTGTGCGCATCTGCCCTGCAGACAATTCCTCCGTTCATCTGAGTTGTTTCCGGTGATTGGGAGACTTCGGCAGTCCCCAGAAGCAACAATTGCCAACTATGCAACTGTTATCATCAAGAGAGTGGCTGATAGTTGAAGCCTGAAACTGCGGTCGTCGATTTTCAAAACCATTGGCTCATTGGCTTGATTTCCACCACCAGAAGCTGAAAATTGTATAAAGTTGCAATGCAATGAATAGTGTAAACGTGATCTTAAATGCATTAATTAATAATTTTATTATGATAAGATGTGTATTCTCAGAGAGCTGAGCTGGCGAAACTCATTTGTCCAATTGGCTGGAGTAGTGTTGTTCTTCAACACGATAAAAAAGAAATTAGTGTAAAGTGAGAGTTGAGAATAATTAGAAAGCATTTTTGCAGCCAATGATATTTGCCACTTGTTTTAAATTTTAAATCTCTACTCCTTTTCTTCCCTCTTCGCTTCTCTTACCATTGGCTACACCTTTCTCTCCTAATCAGATGTTTTGTAATATTTAAAAAATTAAAATAAAATAGTATTTTTTTTACTTGGGGTTAAATTTCGGTTCATTTTAGAATTTTCAGTCATTTTTCTTGTATTGTTTTGGTTAAATATTATTTTTTAAATAATAAATAATTTTACAATATCAATTATATTTCTTAATCTGACTCTTAGATTGAGATGAAATTTTATGAGAAATTTTTTAATATATTTATATATATTATGTTAAAATTTTAGTGTAATCAGAGAATGTTACCTTGCGAGATTGATGATGATATTCTTGTAATATTATAAATATTTATAATTTTGTTTATAAAAATCATTTTATTATGTTTTTTTCTAGATTAAATTGCATAATTTCAAATAATTTTATTCTTGGATTTAAACTATTTTTTTGAATATATATATATAGACACACACGCACAGTATAACTCTGGAATTAAGTGTCGATACGCTTTGAAACCAAAATGTTTCTTTCCAATTAAAAAACAAAATACCAATTGAAATAGAATTGATAACCTTGCTTTTAATTGTTAAAAACACAACAAGTATCTGTGAAACACTTGTCTCTTTCTCTATTTTGGCCAAAATAGCCATGGTTATAACACCATCCATATTTCATTCCTAGAGATGTATATCTAAATTTTCTTTTTCCAATTAATTTGAAGTAATTAATGTTAGTTTAATTTTATTAAATATTAGCATTTTAGATTAAAAATTAAAAATTAAGTTAATTAGATGTAATTTATGTTGTTAATTAGCTAATCAATTATTTTAAGTTATTGATTATAAATTAACAAAATTATGTGCTAGAAAAGTTAGTGTTGATTTAGGTTAAATTATACATTAGGTTACACACACACACACACACACACACACATAGTTGAGTAATTTCTGTTAAATAATCAATATTTTTGGTTGTTAGTTCTGAGTTAAAAAATAAATGATGGAATAGTTTGTGTTGATTTAGATTAAATTATGAATTATATCGAATTGCATATAAAATAATAATACTAACTATGAAATACATGAATTTAATTGATAATTTTGTTAAGGTAATGAAATTTGATGAATTTAGATGTTCACTAATTAATTTGATGAATTTAGGTGCTCACCAATTAATTTAGGTTTCTTTTATAATTAATGGACTTTCTAATTGCTATACCAAACATGTATTCGGAGGATGTTGCAAATCAGGATTAATCAAGCTCAATATGTCAATTTACCAATCTCTGGTGATGAGAGGCAAAAGGGAATGGTAAGAAATTATGGTGTTACATTCTTACCATAAAAAAACTATATTAATGTGTTTCATTGTGACATATAAGCATTTGCAATTATTCACTTACAAAAAAAAAATTATTTATGTTCAATTAAACTCATAAATAAGATGATTACTTCTTAAAGAATTTAAAATTAGATTTAGTTGAAGACTTATTATTGTTAAGGATATATAAATAAAAATAATATGCATATATTCTCTTTGTTTGTTTGTTTATTTATCTATTTGTATTGCTATACATAAAAACCCAATGGTTATTGATTATTGTTGTTTTTAATTATTTCAATATGCTATATTGATTATTGAATTGCAAATTACATGACATCTAAAAAAAACTATTAGTGCCAATATACATTATGTAGAATGACAACATGGTATAGATATTCATTAGGAATCAACAAAATTATAATGCAAGTATTGTAAAAAAAATTTCAATTGAAGTATTTATCACTCGAAATATAATTTGGCTTGCACTCTAAATGATTGAGCCATACCAAGAAGTACCAGAGGATGTGAAAAAAATTATTTTGAGTGTTTTTGTAAAAAATCAAGAAGCATCTGAGAAGAAAAGAACGACTTTTTGGTATATTAAAAGAGACGAAGATACATTTGAAGGGAATGGAATTAGCTTAGTTGACAAGGGAAATAAAACAGTAAGTGGAAGTATACAAACTACCATCAATCAACTACTAAAAAAAGATTTTAGAGAAGAAGCATGTCGGCAAATTGCAAGGTTTTCTACACTAACACGATTTTATTCAATTGTGTGAAAAACCTGAGTTTGTTAAAGTATTTTAATTGGTTGCAAAACATGGCCAAGTTTTAAGCCTTCATCTTACCATGATATTAGAAAGAAATATTTTAAGCAAAAGGTAGATAATATAATGAATTTTCTTAAGCAGTACAAGATTGAATGGAAAACAAACAGGTTGCTCAATAATATCTGATGGATGAACTGATAAGAAAAAATGTTCTATTTGTAACTTTTTGGTTAATAGTACTAAAGGGATAATTTTGTTTTATCATATGTAAATACCTCTAATATATTGAAGACTATTGATAAGGTATTTGAGATGTTGGATGTTATTATAGATAGATTTGAAGAGGGATCTAGGGTGCAAGTAATCATTGATAATGCTGCAAATGATAAGGCAGCGGGACAATTGTTAATGGAAAAAAACATTGTTTTGGACTCAATATGTTACTCATTGTATTGATTTGATATTGAAAGATTTTGAGAAGAAACTAGAGGTTGTTCATTTAGTAACTATTTCTAAAGGGAGGAGAATCACCTCATATATATATATATATATATATATATATATATATATATATATATTCAATAATTATTTTATTTTCATGCGAAGACATTTTAAAAAAGAAAAGGATTTGATTGGGCCCGCTACTACTCAGTTTGCTACTGTATACTTGACTCTTGATTGCTTGAGTGATTGTAAGTAAGATACAATTGATGAAAATATTTACTTCCATCAAGTCGAGGTCATGTAGGTTTTAAAAAACAAAAGAAGAGAAGCAAATTCAAAGTTGTGTTTTGGATAACATGTTTTGGCATGATGTCACTATATGTATTAAGGCATCATATCTTCTGATTAAAGCTCTTTGATTAGTTGATTCAGATGAGAAATCAGTCATGAGTTTTATATATGAAGCAATGAATCAAACAAAAGAGAAGATACAAATGAATTTTAATTATGTGAAAAAAGGTGTCAATTATCTATCTTCCTAATTATTCATTCAATATAATGAATTGATGCATAATGATTATTTCACTTTTTTGTTATGTATTTTAATATTGATTCTAATTTTTTTTTTAATTTGTAGTTATATACCTATATGAAATATTATTAATGCAAGATGAGAACTTCAACTTCACAGACCTTTACATGCAACAACTTATTATTTGAATCCTCATTATCATTACAATTGTAATTTAAAAGTTAATGCTAACATTAAAATTGAATTATATCAATGCTTAGAAAGTATGGTGTCTAATGCAAGTGAAAATGTATAAAATTGATTTCCAATTTGATTCATTCAAGGATACAAAAAGAGGTTAGTCAGTGTTGAGATTGTCAAGATAGCAAGCGATAAAAACTCTAGATAAATGGTGAAATTCTTATGGGGATGAATATCAAAACCTATAAAAGTTTGTAATTTGAATTCTAAGCTTGACTTGTAGTTCATTTGAATGTGAGGGTAGGTGGTGCATTTAAGATTATTTTTTTATGTAGTATTTTTATATTTGATAAAAATCTTATATGTTATCAATTTGAACTGATTATATAGGTTCATACAAAATGAAGATATCATCTACAATAGAAAAAATGAATGAATTGATATTTGTAATGTGTAATTTGAAATTGAATGACAACCTAGTTAAAAGGAAAGCTCATGATTTTGGTGAAATTTTAGATAATATCTCATCTGATGATGATGGGATAATTTAAGGAGAAAAACATGATGGTTCATCAACTTTTTATTTGTTTGGTGTTATTGATAGTGCAATACAAAGAAAAAATGGTAAAGAAGATGAAAGTGACGATGAAAAAACTTTTAATGATGTTGAAATGGAGAGTTATGGTATCAATCCAGATAATTCAAGGAGTTTGAAGGTAAATATTATTGACAATATTGATATTGGAACTTATAGTGGCAATTATGTTCACAATATTGGTGTTGATACTACTACTAGTAGTAATAATTTTTTAAATAACGATGGTTTTGATGAATGTCTTAGAAATAAAGGCAATGAATCTGATTTTATTTTACATGATACACTAACAAAGTGTTTGTTTTAAATTTATTAATTTCTAGTTAATAAATTTTTATAGACATAATTGTACTGTATTAAATTTTTAAGCTATTTAAACCATGTATGAACCTTTATTTGAACCGTGTAATTTAAGGTGTTTGATTTTTTATATTATTTATTTCACTATTATTTTAATTGTGCTATATTATTATTTACAACTTGATTAAAATTATCAATATATTAATTAAAATATTTTATTTATAATTTTACGATCCATTTTTATGATTCAAGTTTATATTATATTTTTGTGTCGTGTCAAAAACAAGATTTTGATATCCTTGGTTTTAACATCCATAGAAAATAACTTTTTATTTCCATCTATATACTCACTTCTAGGTTTAGGAATCATTATATCATTTTCAATCTTAGTAGGTTTGTGAGGTTCATTTTCAATGAATAACCATATATCATAATCAATGGATTGAAGATAGATAATCATCCTAGCTTTCTAATAGGCATAATCATTGTCATAAAAGAAAGGTGGCCTAAAGGTAGATACTCTTTCATCCCAAACTTTATAGCTAGTGGTTGCCATTCCACTCATGTTTAAGCTAATTTTTATATATTAGAGACTTGCTGTTACCAACTGTTATTCTAGGATTAAGACAATAATGATATCTAAAAAGGGATTAGGTGTTTCACTAAAAAAATATCAAATAATTCAAATAATCACACTAATCATATATAACATAATAACCAATAATATAATTAAAGTGCTTAAAATAAGGAGATAAGGGAAAAGCATTGAGAACTCAATTTTTAATGTGATTCAAAAAGCTTATGTCCACCCCTTAAGTATCAATCGTACTTGAATGCTGTACTCTTTTACTAATACAAGTGAAAGTTACGATTCCCTTGATGAATCAACACAAAAAATTTCATTACTTGAATATGTTCCATTTTCAAGAATATGTCTTTGGTGACAATATCTCACCAATTTTCAAGAGTTCATGCAAACTCTTAAGAGTTTACAATTATGATTAGTGTATAACAAGATGTGCTTTCTCAAAAAGTAGATTATACAATTGAATACTAATTTCTATAACTCATTGAATAACATTGAGAATAATTGAAGGAGTGTAGGTGAAGTGAGTGTTAGATTTTATATTATTGGGCTAGAATATGAAGATTTAATTTAGCACAACTTAGAGTATTTTAAGATTGATGATTTATAATTATTTTATATTTTGGAATAGATTTTATATCATGTGTATTCATAATCTCTTTTTTATTTTACATGAAGGAGAATTATATATATATTTCCAAAATAAACTAATTGTTTATAGTCATTAGAATGTCTCAGACAACTAAAACAGTTGACCAATTCAAATGACTATATTATTTGGTCATCTAGTTCCTGCAAAATCCCTAGGTGTTCATCATGGATGAACGAAGATCGACGGGTTCACTTGGCACAGTTAAAAGATCAACTAGTCTAACTTAAAAATAAGTTTTGACAATTGCAAACATCATAAAAATTGAACTTATTAACACACACACACACACACACACACATATATATATCAATCTTAATTATATATGTAATATGAAGTGTGTGAGTTTATTTTAGTTTTTTGTTGAATAAGATATAAATATTATAACAAAAGCTCTAAAATGAGTAGTTAATAGCAAAATCTTCACTTGTTTTGCATCTTAGACTTGTTTATGAGTTTCTCCATTCACTTCAATATGCTTGCTGATATGATCTTCATATTAAACCTGTAATATCTCACATCGGCGGGTGAGGGAGTGGTGACTGGGCATATTAAGGCAGTTGGTTCCTAACCTTGTAGGACGCATTTTGGGGCCTGTGGGTTGCCAAGAATAAAACCGTGAGGCGTGGACGCCGGGTTGGGCTGAGCCATAGCGGACAATATTCTGCAAGGGGGAGTGGGCCGCCTTACATATGGTATCAGAGCCGACCTTACTGACTGTCCGGTTATGCTGACGGGGTCGTCGGGCTCCTTAAGGGGGGTGAATTGTAATATCTCACATCGGCGGGTGAGGGAGTGGTGGCTGGGCATATTAAGGCAGTTGGTTCCTAACCTTGTAGGACACGTTTTGGGGCCTGTAGGCTGCCAAGAACAAAACCATGAGGTGTGGACGCCGGGTTGGGCTGAGCCGTAACGGACAATATTCTGCAAGGGGCAGTGGGCCGGGCCTTACAAAACCTGTTTAAATTTAATCTCATTCAATCATATTATCAGTTAATTTTCCTTATAATTGTTATAATCAAAATAGAATATATATATATATATACAGTGACCAGTACAATATCTTTTTTAGGATGATTTTTTAGGCCATGAGTAAGTTTATTATTGTTTCTAAGGTTTATTTTTTGGGAAAAAAATGGGTTGAAAACAAGATTTTAGGTCAAAAAAGCCTAGCCTTGATTTCTCGATCACTATTATGGCTGGAATTTAGGCAAATCAGATAAGACACTGTCTGCCTTGATAGGTGACATGTCGTTTGATTTTTATTTCAAAACAATATAGGGTCCAACCCAATTGCACCAAAAAAATAAAGGCTCATATGAAATATTATTTGATTTTTTTTTCAAAACAATTTAGGATGGACAATGTCATTCACCTCCATTGTAATAAAAAAAAAGAGGATTGTATTGTCTTTCAAGATTAAATATCTTGAGATTAAGTTAAGCAAATAGATCTTTGTAAATGTATTGTTTTTCAAGATTATATATATATGCCTCTTGATTTTTAAATTTTTATTTTTAGATATCGTTATTGACTTTTTATTTATTTATTTATTAGCATATATAGTTCCTGATTTATTTGATTATATTTATACATAAAATCATTTAATTGAATTTAATTTTTTTAAAATACAAAAATATATTAAAAAACATAAATATATAATTTTTTTTTGTAAGAAATAAAATATCCGACCGGTTGAGTATGAGTCACATCACAAGTGATTAATTAAACTATAGGATGTTTAGATTAATTTTAAAATAGTTAAATCAAATGAAAACAATTTGTACTACAACAATTAAATTTTCACTTCTCTCTTAGGATTACAGGAGTCTTCATCTATGAAAATCAACAAACAAAAAAAATATTGTTTATTTATTATTATTATTATTATTATTATTATTATTATAGTTTTATTAATTTTATTGTTTATGAGTTTTGTTTAAAACATATTAACTAAAATATAAGTCATTGGTGTTTTACTGTGCAAAATTCTACTGTTCAACTAGACTCAATTTACTATTTATTGCTACATTATAATGACCATTTTACCCCCAGGTCCGAAAATTCTTAGCCCCTAGGACCAAGGGTATTTTTGAATTTTTCATGAGACATGAATGGTTTTTTTAGATTTGTTGCACAGTGAAACGACGTATTTAGCCCCCATAAACGGGGAAAAAAACCCACCAGCACCCAGGGGTATTTTTGAATTTTCATCCCTTGTTTTTTCATAATTATGGTTAGGGTCAAGGGGTATATAAGTAATTGATTAATTTTTTATTATTTCTTTATCCGGAACACTACAGGTGCATCATCTGGATGCGCCAAGAGTGTTTCGCCCGCATGCGCTTTTCATTTAGCACGTGCGATATACTCTGTCATCGGAAAATATTCTTCCGCCGTCTCATATGGTTCGCCACCATGTGATATTTCTCCACATGCTGCGCGTGTCAGTAAAATATGGCTGTGTGATCTCCAGTGAATAATTTTTCTTCCCCCCTCCCTTTTCTCTCTCCTGCTGCTGGTGAAGTACAAGACAATCCCTTAAATTTGTGTGAATTTCATTTTGGTCCCTAATATTTGTATTTCATTTTTATCACTGATTTTTCAATGGAACTTTCAATTTTTTTCAATTATACCCTTGAATTGAAATTGATTATATATGGTAAGTTTCATTTCGGCCCTTCATCTTTTGATTTTTAGTTTCTTTTTTATTCCTTTAATAATTTTGACATGTAAGTTTGAATTTGTTGTAAATTTTTTCCCAAATTAAAATTGTTCATATATATTACTTTTCATTTCGGTCCCTATTCTTTTAATTAGTTCAATAATTCCACTATATTTATTTTTTAAAATCCCTTTATTGTTTTTTGATCCCAAAATTTTGACTTGTTTTATTTTTATCCTTCAATTAGAATTAATTATATATATATATATATATATATATATATATATATTATTTTTTCATTTATTTTTTATTTTTTTTATTAATTCATTTGGTTTTTTGTTGTTCTTAGACAATTTTTATTTTTTGTCCATATTTATATATTTGTGATTTTAGATTTTGTTTTTATTTTTTTTTTCATTTTATTTTTTGTTAGGGTTTTCATTTTGGCACCTATTCTTTTATTTTTTCATTTAGTATTGATTCATTTCTTTTTTTCAATTTTTCTTGGACATTGTTTCGTTTTTGTGCGTCTTCATTTATTTATACTTCTGATTTTTGTTTTGAAATTTTATCATTTTATTTTTTATTGGGGTTTTATTTTTGTTCATTTCAATTATGAGATTTTAATTTATATTGGTTGTCGCGACGATGATTTTTTTACGCTTCACACCCCGCCTTCCCCTGATTGAGGAGACAATGGTGCGTGGTGAAAATAAGGGTATTTTATAGTCGTAAAAATTACGACTATAATTATTAGGAGTCGTCATGTAGTATTAAGACACTAGGAACCTAATGGTCTGTAAGAATCTTAGGTAAAGGTACTTGTTGTGCAAGGGAAAAACGCATCAGCCTTGTACACCCTACCTAAGGTAAGCTGCATCATTGTTTAATTGTTTTATAAGTTAAAAATTTTTAGACTGCATTTTCAAAAACCATTTTTTATCTGCGGGTGTACTTTACAATGTAATTTTACACTGCAGGTAAAAACCTTTTTTTATCTACGGATGTACTATACAATGTAATTTTATACCATAGTAAAAACCATTTTTAATCAATGGGTGTACTTTACGATATAATTTTATACTTTGATAGTTAAAACAAGAATTGTTATTTTTTTTTGATATTTTGGGAAAATTCCAATGGATAGTTATAAACTAGTTACGATACCTAATTTTATTTAAAATATGAGAAAAATGCAATATATTTTTTAAGAAAAATATGATGGAAAAACTTTGGAATTTGGCTGTATGCAAGAAAACAACATATTTTTTTGAAATGTAATTTTTGTTTTTTTGTTAAAAATAAATATATAAAAAGTAAAAAAAAAATCATAGTTGGGCCTGGCCCAACCAAATGGGCCGCCCCCAACCAAGTTGGGCTAAGGGCTCAACTATGAGAGGCTTAGACTGGGCTGGGTCAAGAGCAGGCCAGCCCATGAAAAAATGAACACGGGACAGGACTGAATTGATATTCACTCCTGCAATGGTTATGTGAATAGTACCGAGGTGTTCGATCGACGATGATGAGAGGCTTAACTGCTATTACCGCCGGGAAGAGAAGGTCGAGGTGGTTGTCCCTGTGGTGGCGAAGTCAAAAATGGTGGCCTGTGGCGGCCAGGTTGAGCTCTGGAAGCTACTGACCTATTGCTGGCGAGTTGTGACTGTTACTACTGCTCGTTGGAGCTAGAGACAAAGGAAAGATGTTGGCGTTGCCGAAGGAGACCAGGTGGTGGTTGGTGGCAGAAAAATCACCCCCTGTTGAGGAGGCTGGCCTGTGATGGAGGTCCGTTGCTGCGTTGCCGAAGGAGTAAAGAAAACGAGGGATTGAACACGGGGAGATCATCAGAAAACTGGTGGGGAAATGCTGAAATTGAGGTAGACAACTCAGGAAAGAATACATAGGGACGGGGGGATGATATAGAAGAAAACTGGAGGGAGAAAAACATTTTCAGTGGAGTCGTCATCTGTTGCAACAACATAATTTTTACGGCTATAAAACACCCTCATTTTCATCCCGCACCATTGTCTCCTCAATCAGGGGATGGCGGGGCGTGAAGCGCAAAAAAATCATCGTCGCAACATTAGGGATCATTTCAAAATTAATATTTCTCTATTTCTCTCTTCATTCTTTTTTTTTATTTTATGTTATTTTTATTTGATTTTTTGATCAGATGATTTTATGATTTTATTGTTTACACAATAATAATGATAATTTTTGTGATTTTTTATTGTTTTTTTTGACAATTTTTTTTTAATTCTTTGGGGCAATTTAATAATTTTTACTATTTGAATAATAATGTTGATAATAATTTTAACTGTTATAGTAATGATAATGATAGTAATGTGTGTATGAATTTTCAATTTATGTTTTCTTCTTTTTGGAGATAGAAAATTAACCATTTTTTTATTTGATTAATGCAAGTTCTTTCAAAATTTATTTATTGTGTTTAATTTAAATTGAATTGTAAAATGAACTAATCCTAATAAAATGTATTTAATAATTTAGATATCTGAATCTTCTTGCTTTTTTTTTTAATGATAATGATAATTTTATATTGGTTATTTCATTGAAAATCTATTAAACAGATAAATTTATATCCATTTAAAATTCATATATTTTATAAAAAACTTGTACTTCATAAAATTTTTACATAAATTTATTATTTTATCTAAATTTATATTATAATAAAACAATTACATATAATTAATATTTTTTATATTAAAAAAATATAATTTCAGCCGGTACGAGACACGGTTACGGACGAGACACGGTCATGGAAAAGCATCTACCGCCTCCAACCGCATCGCAGGTGCATATTCCTCAGCTAGGGTTAGGTTAGTAATTTGAGTTTTGTCGACCGGGTCTCTCTGTATAACGTCGTCATCTGTTTCCCAAGGCTGCCAAAAACTCCACCACAAAAAAAATAAATAATAATAATCAGAGATCAGATCCAAATTGATTTGCTAACAGAAAAGAAGCAAGCAACAATGGCGACTCTTGAGGTTCTTCAGATGGTTGAAGAAGGTCTCCTTTCGTCTCCTCCAAAAGGTACTCTTATTCTCATTTCAATTTTTTATTTTTTTTTCTGCAAAGTCGTTTCCTTTTTTGCTATTTTGTTAGCTTCGTGATTTTGATTGGGCAGCTGAAAATGAACAACACCGAGGCTTGTCCATCGAGAAGAAGATCGATTTCCTTGAGAGCTTGGCTGGCAAAGTACGTATCTTTGGGGCCTCTTGCCCCCAAGCTTACTGCCTTTTTTATTAGATTACTCATCCTCTGCCAGTTGTATTGGTGATAGTGTTCAAGAGGTGTCTTATTGCTGGTACTGAGATGTGTTTTCATTTTTTGAGTGTTTTAAGAAAGATCGCTAGCTGTTGTTAAGTAATGTTACTGTTAGTGATGTGCTTTATGATAAATGTCAATGCTAGAGGACTGTAAAAATATCTTTGTATGACGACTTCAACTATTGCTTCCAATGTGATGGACTAGGATGGTGATCACTGTCTATATGGATTGAATAACTGAAATACTTGACAATTTGCTTGCATGTCTTGTGACTCATGCTATGAAAAGACTTGAAATTTTGGATCAAATGAGGATAAAAGGATAATTTCTAGTATTAAGGAAAAAATAAATGTTTTTGGAGCCATAGGATTTTTGTAATACTTGGCTATTCTGTTTTTTCAAGGGTTTTATTGTTAAAGATTTTTTCTCCAGTTGCAGTCATGTGCTTGTTGGAATACAAGGATCTCTTTTTGATCCAACTGCTGGCTATATTAATTTCTGGTTTATCGATACAAGTGTTTTTTCTTCTCAATTTTGGCTCAAGACTGTTCAATATGCCATTGCTAATCTGTGGCTCTCCAGGTTAGCAACCGTCGATCTCGGAGATGGTTAAATGATCGATTGCTGATGGAACTTGTGCCTCGTTTAGACGCAGAAGAAATTAGAGGCTTGTTTGCTCCACCACCTTGGGGTATTATGACATGTTAAGGGGTTCTCCCCAGTCAATAACATTATTATTGGTACAACAATCTAGAGCATACATACCATGTTTATGCATTTATATAACCAGCGACGTATTTTTCCCAGTTTAGATTTGGTTGTTCTCTCTTAAACTTAGTTGGGGATTGATGCAATTAAATTGAATAATATATTTTTTAATTGACAATAGTACTTGATTGCTGATGATAGTTGAGCGCAAGTCAATGGCTAATGGCACTTTAGGGAAGTTTTGATCTCTCTGATCCCCTATTTCCATGACATATTGGCACTGATGCTGGGCTCTTTTGTACAGGTGATGATGTGCCACTGTCACCATTTTGCATGACTAATATGGGAGAGTGGGACAATTTTAGGAATATAGACATGGACAAGCAGGTTTCCTTGCTTAACTTGCTTATAAAATCACTTTTCTATGTTTTAAGTTCTCTTCTATGGAAGAGCATTCTCAGTTTCAGTCATTTTATGCCTTTTAAATTATTAGTATATCTACATATTTGAGCTGAAATATGAGCGGTAAACTAATGTGCATATTAAGCTTCAAACCAAGTGTTATATCCCTGGTGTGACTAATTAGTGAAAACTATCTCTGTTAGGTTCCAAAATATTTTTTAGAGTCTCATCCAATTCACATAATAATAAATTCATGAGCTGAGTTTGGAAATTGGCCTTCCATTCTATAATTGAAATAATAAATCCATGAGCTGAATTTGGAAATTGGCCTTCCATTCTATAATTGAAATGTTGAGGATCTCTAGACAGGATATTGAGTAGACAGTTGGTGTATCATACCCATCCCTATCTTTTGTAGCATGCATTCCCATCCATGTCGCAATTGATTTGGTAGTGCATGGAGAAAGGTCCTTGTTCCCTCAAACTGACTTACCCATGGGAACTTCTCACATGTGAATGAGTTGGAAAGCACATATTGTTGTCATAATGCTGATCTGGTATGTGCAGTAGCTATATATTCTAATTTTAGCTTTCCATTGTCTGTGGTAGGCTAATATTATTGACAGATTAAATAGGAGGTCTGCCAAAAAGCAAGGTCGTGTTGATGCTGATAAGATGGCTGTCTTGAATGCATGGCGTAGAATAGATTGCCGAACCAGAGATGCGCTTCGTCGTAGCTTCCTTGTAGAACTTATTGAGAGCTATGAGGTATGTACTCACCTTGTGATTGATTGAAATGATTATGGACATTGGCGATTTGCTGCATGAAATGACAGTTACACTGCTGTTTTTTACCTCATCTAAACAGTGTATCAAGTGTATATCTAGTGTCTGTACTATGTCTTATCTGTAATATGAGAGAAATTATAATGTTTCAATTTACCAGCTTCTATAAAATTAGACACCTCATCTATAGGTCAAGTTTTAAGCCTTCAGTTTGTTTACTGGGTGAAATTCATTTGTGTCAGCCAAAAGATGTGTTTCTGATTTAAAAAATGTGTATGCTTCAAAGGATTTAGTTTTAGAATGAATTGCATTGCAAGCTTTTAATCTCAACTGTCTTCCTTTAATGTAACTGATGAATGTAATGATTGCTTGTTAAACAGCTGAATGGTTGAGGTGACAAACGCTGCATCTCTTCTCTCCTATTGTAATGCTGTTTATGTGTAGTCTCTTTCTTGGAGCTACCATGTCATTTTTTTTATCTTGATGTGTCGCTGGTAGATGATTGATACCTGTATGTCTCCTTGGCTTGGTGCACAATAAGCAAGTCTTTGTTGTTTAAAGCCAGATACCGCATTGTCCTTTTCAGGCATGCATCCGGGTTTTCATTCAAGAGGGCGGAGATGAAGTTCTATCATTTCGGGTCCAAGATCCCTTTCATAGATTATTGCTGCATGGCGTCTGTGAGGTAACCTTCATCATTTGTTATGGAAATTAAAGCAGTCTGTTTTCCAATTCACTGAAGGAGTCCAAATGGTTTGCTTGCCTTATTGTTAATAGTCACCAAATATGATTTGTATGGAAAACACATTGCATGCTTCACTTTTATAATCTCTCAATGCTTTCTGATGATTTGCACAGTTCTACAACTTGGCCTCAGTGACTGAGACAGAATCAAAGGATGGAGGTTCTTTGAAGATGACAAAAATAAAGAAGAAGAAACTGGCTGTAGTTGAGCTCCCGAGCATCACTCTTTCCAATTTTTTGAAAATGTCCAAGGAAGGTGTTTGGTAGCTCCAATGGGATGGATCTCCAATTGGTGTATGTAAATAAAGTTGTGATGATGATTCATGACGAAGCCTGACTAATGGATGTAATATTTTAGTAGGATGGGTCAGCTTGTTCATTTTGTATCACTGAAAACATTTTAGGTTATGTTTGTTGGCACAAATATCAGTAAATCAAGGCTATTTAGCAAATCAGCTGGATATATGGTTACTTCTGCACCTTAGGTGCTGCCGATGCCAAAATCAATAACAGCCCATGAATGATGTATAGGTTTTCTACAATGGAAAGTTAAGGTCTGTGTTTATTAAAACCTTTAAATCAGTATTTTATTTCATGGTGTATGGTATCAATTAATGCAATAAAAAAAAAAAACTTTGGAGGCCAAATTAGACTGAAGCATATTAACAACATACATGAGCATGCACGTATTATATTATTAAGAAAATGTAGAAATGTAACATATTAATTATTGCAATATGTGCTTTATATTGATTTATTAATTCTCATAAATTGGAAAATAGATCAAACAGTTCAATCATTATTTTAGAATGAATTCAATTTAGTACATGGTAATTTAAAGGATTGACTTAAATAAAAGAAAATTAAGAAATTATTTGATATTATTATTAAATATGAGTTAACTTTAAATCTTTAGATATTTTATTAACTTGAAAGGTTTAAAGATGGCTGGGATGACTGGTAAAAATATAAGATTTTTTTTTCTTAAAAACATCGGATTTATAATACATTCTTTGATGTTATAAGCATATTTACATAATCTTTTTTTTTTTAAAAAAAAAAGATTCAACCTTAAATCATAATCTACTTTAAAGTTTATTATGTTGATCGGAATAACATTATTTTTAGGATGATGGTTGATGATAGTTAGAGCACAACTCTTAAATGGATATGTCATTTTTCTTTTCTCATGATCTTTTTTTTTTTCTTTGAACTTATAACATCACTTGTATTTTCACTCCTATTAGTCTAACTTTCTCTTTTTTTTTACTTTAATTGGTCTTCATAAACTTGTTTTCATGATAATGGTACAAGTGCAATGGATTTTTTTTTTTTATTTCTTACAAGTGTATAACTATTTTTAAATTCATCATGTATTGTTGTCCTATCGAATTACCATGAACACCCGAGTAACAAGTGACTCACATGCATATAAATCACATCACATAAAACCTTATCAAAATACTTCCTAATTGGAAACAATACCAATCCCTATTTTTTAACATTTAGTTCATAATATTCATTCAATCATTAAAGCTAATAAGGTTTATAATTTTTAATAGCGTTCAAATTTAATTTCCTAAAAAGTTTAGTATCAACAACATTAGCAAAACTCTAGTTATCTTTAATTATACTATATACCTTGTTATTGATATGACATCTCATATGAAATATATTATTTCTTTAATGCTCCATGTCATCTTTCTTGATTTGATCTTTCATTGTATGCTATATTATTAACGATTCACCCTTCATCAAATAGCCCAATCATTATAATTCTTAAGTGGCAACCTCTCATATCATCTTCAAATTTGTCATTTTTGGATTCAATTTTACCATGATTCTTTGAAGTTATAACTCTCTTGTTGGACATTAAAATGATGTGTTCAACCTTTAAACACCTAATATCATGGTCATATGCAAGTTGAGTTTAAATTTACCTTTAGGATAACTAGTGAGTTTTTTTTTTTTTTGCCTATAATTTTGTTGCTTTGAATAACAATATCTATCTTATAATTTGATCTTCATGATGATAAGGAACTTGAATTACCTACTTGCCATATATTACCCTTAAGTCTTAGTTGACTTTCCACTTTTGTATCCATTTGTACCTTGTCTTCTAACTTAACAAAATATTATAATTTGATTCAGAAACTGACAATGCTGAGCATCCTCATCTAACTCAAAATTTGACATAAGAACAATAGGCTTTAGGATCCAATAAAAGTTTAGATCAATTATTGAATATGTCATGAATGACATAATATAGCTAGGATGCTAGGATGATCATATATTGCATGAAACCAAATCAAATTCAAAATCTAAGTTGAAAGAAAAATATGATATTAGAACATAATTGTGACAACAACAAAATAAATGCAAATTCTGAGGGATTTATCTAAACTTAAAGATTAAATAAAGAAAGAATGATTTTAGCATTATGAAGATTCCTAATTAATCTAAAAATCGTGATGATTTTGACAACAAAGGAGAGGATAAGAAAAGCAAAAGGCAACAAAGACAAAGTTTGAAAAAAACATTTTTATCCTCTATTTTTTGTCAGCCTTATAGTAACCATGAGTTAACCCATGCATTTTTTTCAAAAGGAATATACACCATTTCTAGCATGTGAGGACTTAAAATGAGTAACAATAAAGATGAATGCCACAAAGAGGTAATATTTGATAAATTTTGAAAAAGTTCAATGAAAAACTAAGATTATATGCAACCTTGCACATATAATATTATTTATAAAATCAAATTTCCAAAAACAAAACCATATATAAAGATATCTTTACACATGTTCATAGAGTTAGCCAACTTTACAAAAGAAAAAAAAATGATAACAAGAAAACAAGATTAATCAAATGAACATAAGGAAAAGAAGATTGATTAACACTTTGTTTAATATGATTTTTAATAATGTAAATAATTTATTATTAAATCAAAATTGGAATTAACTTTTATGAATAATACATATAGCATAAGTTAGAATTCATAAGCAAGGAGTTAAAACTCTTAATTTTTTATTAAATCAAAATTTTGTAACAGGCCTTTGATTTAAGTCAAAAATTGTTTCCACCTAAACATATTAATAATTTTTCTATGAATAAAAAGTTAAAAAAATAAAGAGAAAATTACATCAAATATTTTATAATTATAATTGTTATTTGAAAAATTATACTTTGTTGTATCAAGTTTATGAATTCACAACACTTTACATATAATAACTTTTTTTTAGACAAGAGGAAATCTTACCACACTTTATAGGCTCAGGTAAGGGAATAAAATCTCTACTGTTCTAGATTTTTATGGGTACACGTTCTAACTCTAACTCGAAACATGTAATAATATTTTTTAAAAATATAATTTTTTTACAAGAATATTATCATTTTATTTTATTTTATTTTATTTTATAACAAAAGAACACTTGCAATATTAATATTACAATTTTATCATCAAACATATAATTACTACCTTGCCATCAAACTAATATCACAACTTTGCAAAAAATACTAAAACTTATATATATATATATCAAATACTTCATTGATTTGCAACACAAACCAACCTTGTAATTGAACTTTATTTTTATATTTCGCTCTCTCATTAATAAAGCATAAATATAATTTTCTTATGATTTTATATTCGAGTCCTGTGATTATTAACATGATAGCCACTAGAGGTTTATATGGTTGCTAACTTCAGGTTCTATAGAATTAGTTGAGATGCGCGTAAACTGACCCGAATACTAACTATAATGAAAAAGACCTAACACTATGAAACATCTATTAGCTAGAGTTTGAGATTAAGAGGTTTATTTTTTCTTATAATATCATATTCAAGTCCTGTGATTATTAATATGATAGCTACTATAGACTTATATAGTTATAAACTTCAGGATCTATAGAATTAGTTGAGATGCACGTAAATTAAACCGAATACCAACTATAATAATAAAAAAAGACATAGCACTTTGATGGTGGCAGGTGAGGCCATGATTCCAACACCATAATCAATCATGGATGGTAGTTGATAAACTGAACCATTAAACTCATTCAAATCTGTTAAAGAATCAAAATATCTTATTGCTCCTTTACATGCAAGGCAATGGTTATTTATTTATATTTTTGCTTTCTTTGGACACATGGTCCCTAGTAGTTAGAGACTTCATGAAAATAAATCTCACTCTTTGAGAGAATGCATATCATAAATAACATATGGGCTTTAAAAAGTTTGCATTTGGATAGTAATATGTTCATATTCTTGAAAGTTAAAAAGTTCAAAATATATACATGGTCAATATTGGTTTGGTCTTCAAAAATATAATTTTTTTTTATCAATATATGCAAATGCTTATTTAGAAAATATCATTTGCTAATATACATCATCCCATGGAACTTAAATAAAGTTAATTTGACTCCATAAGATACATTTAGTATGAGTATTTCCCTTCAAGCCTATTTTAGTCCAAATAAATAGAATTGGGAGTAGCCCAATTTATCATCGGTTCATTGATCATTTTTTAAAAGTAGAGATTATGCTTTTATTAGAGGCCCAAAACCATATCATTATCTTAGTTTTAAGAGTAATTTCCAAAGAATATATACAAATTAGTTTAGGTAAACTTAAGCAAGAACACAATATCATTAAAATAAAGCAACAATATAACTTATCGTAGATAAATTATTTTAGGATAATTTTTATCTTTCGCTTATATAAGGAATCATTTATCATCACCAACTCTTCAATCCTAATCCAAATTGTTAAAATGTCTTACACAACAAAATGATAACTCCACCAGGGACAATATATTTTGTAAGAGCTAGGTTTCATCTTTTTCTATTAAAATGATTTACTAGTTATGCTATCTGTTTTATATGGTTGCCCATTTAACATGATTTGTTTGATTTCATTGTTTTACATAAGTTTGTTTGTGTTTTTTTATTTCACTCAATTTTCATTAATTTATGGATTAGATATGAACTTATACCTTGCACCCATTACACCACACCTTATGTACACATTACCAAGTTTAGCTTGGAGAATTAATGGTACTCCGATAGGCTTCCCTCTAAATTAGCACTCATGAAACTTCATTATCATTCAAAGTCTATAAGGTTATGATCATTAGCTAATGTAATTCCCCTAATCTATATAATTGTATTACTCATTTAAGGTCTGAAGTTGATATTTTAAGGTTTGTTTACCAAAATATTGAGGGATATTTTTAAGACCATATAGGTTAGTCAACTTACTTATACATAATGGCTAAAAGAACCTTCCTCTTGGATGTCTCCTTATATTATGACCAAGTAGGTCTAATAAGGTTGAAACCTTAATTTTAATAATTATCATAACATTACGTAAAAGATTGGCAAGACAACTAAGATTATAAGGCATATCTAATAACAATTTAGCAAGAGTCTAAACTTATACAACCACATGAGAGGGATATCTTAACTAATGACTTATCAATGGATTACCTAAGCTAAGACATACACTTTTTATCAACGAGGTTGATAGATTTTGTATGTGTCGAAAAAAGCTAGATGTCTACAACAAACATGAATTTCAATAGAAATACGAGAATTTAGTTAAAGTTTAAAATACCTTTTTAAAAATGTGATAATTAAAGCCTTAATGCAATTTTAGGATCCATTATATATGTGATTCACCTTTGGAACAATTGACATGATACCTACTATCAAGGAGTATTAACAGCTGTTATAAATTCCTCAACTCGTATACATCATTTATTATCATTATTCATCATGGTAAAAATATCATAATGAAGAGTCTAGAAAATTAACTTGAAATAGTTAGAGAAACAAACTTGTCTTGTAGGGCTATATATCATAATGTTGAATCGAGAAGGTTGATTTGGCAAATTATATCAGAGGTCCCAACTTATTATAGAAGGCAAGCTAACTATTAAAGGGATATCAATAATATCTTGTTATGAGCTATTGATTACAGTAGCATATCTTTGCAATATTTAAAAGACTAAGTAATAGAGGTATTATTTGAAGTTAAATGGTCACTCAATTTTTCTCATCTCATTGCTAATTCAATCTATAAAAATAGAGAGTATGAAACTTATTTAATTTAGTGACAAGATTTTCTAGAAATAATAGTTAGTTATGGTACAATTTAAATTTAGTATTTCATAAGTAGGACATTATTTTTCCTATTTTCTATATTACCTCATTTTAAGGGAAAAAAAATTAAAGTTTTCCGTCAAATTTATTGGTTAATGTTTAGATATGTTTTTACATATTTTTTGATGGAAAAAAAAAACTTTGATACCTTCCCAAAATGTATGGATAATAAGATGGATCATTTTATACATTTTTAATAAAGAAGAATTCTTAATTCTTGCTCTCAAAATGGATGAATTAATATACATTAGAGGTTTAATGCTATCCATATTTACAAAGAAGTATTCACATCATAGATCTCATTTTCCGACATCAAGGAAAATAAAAAAAAATCCTCAAAAAAAATACAAACGTCCCAATATCAAAGTGGTTATTAGGTTTTCTAATCAACATCCAATATTTAAAAACACTTGTCATCCTCATGGAAGGTTAATCTCTATCTATTCAATTAAGTTGTTTATATATATATATATATATATATATATATATATATATATATATATGCATTCTCATTTACTCTCGTAGAAAACATAACTCATCCTAAGAAAATGGAGAATAAAGAAAGAGATCTTTTTATAGCAAAATTACTTGAAAATGATTGAGTTGATGAAAAATAAGATAGTCAAGTTTTGTAGTTTGTTTGAATAATGTTTTAAAAACAAGTTATTTGATAAAAGATCCTTTAATACAGAGAATGTTTTAGGAATGCACATACCACATTATATCCCATTAACTCTTAATCCCTAAAATACAAGCAAATAACATTATATACCATCAGATCTTGTCCAACTAGAATACGATAGATAAAATTAATTAAGACATTAGAAAGGAACTTCAATGATGAAGGATTTATAGTTGATTTAACCCCTCCATATGGTTAGATGCAATCTTATTCTCAAGAATGCCTACCAAGCTAAAATTATATTTTTTAAATCCAAATCTTTATTGCTTTATATTTTAGAGAGCTATTAAAACCCTTAATATTCCAACTTCCTATATTGTACAAGAGTATAAGAAAAAAAATACCATAACAAAGGAAAAAAATAACAGGGCCTTAAAACCCCATTTTCCTACATTTTCCTTATTTTGTCTAGTTTTATGACTAAGAGGATTAATCCTACTTGTTTCACTTGGATGTGGAGGTACCGATGTAGAAACCAAAGAAACATTTATTGGTGAAGTTAAAAGGTGTTTATCCCTCTTAAGAAAAGACATGTTATGATCTAAAGTCAAGCTCTAATCCTTCATCATCATTAATCATGATCCTCTTAGCATAAAAAAGGTTGATTCTTTCATTAGTTAACAACTCAACCATTTCCTATAAAGTTACAGTTGATTAACCATTTTCGATGATAGTAGTAGCTCTTAGTATTTTTGTTGTGTTTACCTGATTTTTTGGTTCATTCAATGGCTAAACTAGGCAACCGGTTCCAACTAAGTTATCTGTTTAGGTTACTTATTTCACTGTAGCAGTAGCAATCCAATGAGATGTATCCCTTTCAGCAATAATAATTGGTGAGCTACATGCATGAAATGCATCTCCTTTATTTTTATTTTAAGAATATATTTTGATGACAAGGTTAAGGTCTCAATTGATGTATTGCGTGAATGGTTGCATGAATGGTCAAAAACTTTATATATATCACAAGTTACTAGCTTTCATTCATACTCAGCTATAATTGTGATAGGCTTCGGAGATGACTTACACCAAAGCTGAAAAACATGAATTATGGGTAGTGAAACGTTTAATTCAATACAAACTCTAACGTAGTCAAGTCATGTGCTACAAAAATTTTGCTCATCATAAGCCAAAGGTCTCGCCACCATACTCGCGACCACACAAGCACAACCATATAAATACATTATTTTTTTTTTGTCAATGTATGCAAATGTTTATATATAAAATTTCATGTACTATTTTAAATTACCTATTCATTGTGAGTGAGTCTGGTTTGGGTTAATTTGATTTTATAAAGGTTCTTGGGATGTAAGTTATGGCTTTTAATTAGACCTAATGAAATTGAAATATATCAAACCCTAATTTATCATCACCATCTTATTAGGTCTAACACTTGTATTCTAAAAGTAAAAATTAGGTAATGTTGCCTAGCCTAGATCCCAAATCATTGTTATAGATTTGTGTAGTTTTTCACTTTTCTTCTTAAATAACAAACACACACATTATAATTTAGACAAAATTTAGCTAGAGCATATTAGATACTTTTATCATTAAGAACAATAAAACTTATTGAACGTAATATGTTTTAAGATGATTTTTCATCTTTTCTTTATCATAATCATTTTTTTATCTGGAACCTTTGAAAACAAGTCGAGGTTCTTAATTAATATAAAACTAGGTGATAATTTTTATTTTATTTTATTTTACCACATTAATTCTAATTAAGCTCGTTGATATGTCCTTTATAATATTTATTAAAAATTAATTAATTAATTATTTGGTTCATGTATATATCATGTTTATAATTCAAATTGTCTTGATGAGATTATTTAAATAAGATATTGACATTGCTAAACTTATTTATATCAACTTTAAAGCTCAGGAGAATTGAATATTAAAATCTAACAGTAGAGTGAATACAAATATTAAACTTATTGCTAAACTTTTTCTTAACAAATTTTCCATTGTCTCTCTTCTGTATACATAGAGGCATTGATCCATATTAAATACAACATTACAATTATAGTGAATTTACATCACAACAAAGAGAGAGGTGCAGGATAGAAGAGAGACAAGGACTGAAGTTCCTATCTTTGCTTGATGAGATGAAATGTGGCACGTGATCAACTATATGGGAAAAGAAAGCCCTAGGAGAGCAAGGTTGTTAATTATGTTCTGTTCTGCCCTAATAGTTGTTATGTTTTGTTCTAATTAAAAAAAAGGATTAAATCGGATCAGGTTTTATCTCGTTTAGAATCCCGGTCCGTTGAGAAAATTCCACCAAAACTCCATTAGGAATGTTTCAGTTTTGTTTCGTCTGTTCTGTTTTGGCCAAATAGTTTTTTTTTTAAAAGTAATAGTTTTATATTATCAATCATATCTTTTAATCCGACTGTTAAATTAAGATGAAATTTTACGAGTAGTCTCTTGACATATCTATATATATTATGTTAAAATTTAAGAGCAGTCAGAAAATATAACGACCTTACAAGATTAATGAGAACAATCTCGTAATATTATCCAGGTCCATAATTTTATTCAGAAAATCATTTTATTGTGTCTTTTTTAGATTAAATTTTCCTCAATTATATTTTTCAACAAGTTTATTATGAGTTAAACTTTATAATTTGCTTTATTTAAGGTTATCATGGTCTTATAATGCAAGTCGCACAATTGAAAGGTTGACCCGAGTTGATTTAATATATAGTTGTTTCAATATTTTTTTAAGATGTCAACTTGATTTTTTGAGTTAAACTATATTTTTATCACTTTTCCGTGTTATATTTGAACTCATCAAGTAAATCGAGTTATATCAGTTCAACTCTTTTTTTTTTTTTTTAATTTTAAATGGTGCAATTCTAAATAATTTTATTTTTTATTTTGAATTTTTTTATTAAATTAATATATTTAATTATATATATATATATATATATATATATATATATATATATAATACACCTCCAAAAGAAACATTTAAAATTAAAAAACGGAATTGAAAACCTTATATAAGAGTGAGAGACATTCATTGTCCTTCTGACAGAGGTTTCTCTTTTTATATTTGACTAAATTGTGAAATTTAATGATAAATCTAATTTTTTTTTTTTTATGTTTTTGAATTAATATATTTAATTATATATATAAATAAAAATAATAAACCTCGAAAACAAAACATCCTGTACGCAATTGAAAACCTTGTGTAAGAGTGAGAGACATTGACTGTCCTTCTGGCCGAGGTTTCTCTTTTTACATTTGACTAAATAGTGAAATTTAATAATAAAAAAAGAGAGGGTAGGCGAGTCAGCTTGGTAGATAAACTTGGTGTCTAAAGAAACTTGTTTCCCTCCCTCTTTAAAAGCCATCGTGTACGCGCGTGCGCGCGTGCTTTCACATGGTGATAGATAGCAGTCCCTTGACAGATCCATATAGAAAGAGGCCTGGACGAAAGGGAGAGTTAGTGGTGAGAGGAGAGAGAGAAAGGAAGCTGTGGATAGAGGTGATAAGCCATGGGAAGACCTCCTTGCTGTGACAAAGATGGGATCAAGAAAGGTCCATGGACGCCTGAGGAGGACATCATACTGGTGTCTTATATTCAAGAACATGGTCCAGGAAATTGGAGATCAGTTCCTGCCAACACTGGTGAGCGCCACAACTTAGACCCGACCGATATATTGGTCACGATCATTTAGGAATTGAATCCCGCTCGGGTATAAAATCTTGGCATGGAACCTGTATTTCCATCAATGTTTTGCAGGGCGTGGGTGTTTTTAGTTTTTTGATGAGTGTGTGTGTAAATATTGAGTTATGGAATGCGCTAATGGATCAATATCTTGTTGGGTGAAAAGGGTTGTTCAGGTGTAGCAAAAGTTGCAGGCTCAGATGGACGAATTACCTCAGACCAGGAATCAAGCGAGGCAACTTCACACCCCATGAAGAAGGAATTATATTGCACTTGCAAGCTTTGTTGGGTAACAAGTAATCCTCAAGAATCTCAATCTTCTGTTTAAATTTATCTTTTCTTTTTTTTTGATAGAATTACAAGTCATGAAATGATTTGTTGGATCCTTTTTGTTGTTGATTTGGATAGATGGGCAGCTATAGCTTCATATCTTCCCCAGAGAACAGACAACGATATAAAGAACTACTGGAACACCCACCTGAAGAAGAAACTAAAAAAGTTCCAATCAGCTTGTGACCCTCTGGCTCAAGATTCAGCAAGCAGTCAGTTCATGTCAAAAAGTTTCGATAATTTCACCACCAATTCCTCATCAGCTCACATCAGGCCTGATCAGGCCTCCACATATGCTTCAAGTACCGAAAACATTTCGCGTCTTCTTGAAGGTTGGATGAGATCATCTCCAAAGCCCAACAGTTCGAGCTTTCTTCTCAAAGAAAATCGGGAGCAAGAAAATAACAGCCTGGAAAATAACATTGCCAATTCAGTGGCTACAAATTATCTTCGATCTTACAAGGAAAAACCTGAGCAAGAAAGTGGAGATCTAATCTCTCATGAAGAGTTTGAGTCCATCTTATCACTTGAGAGCTTGCATAATGTTGCCTGGGACAAGTCCTGTAGTGATTCTGCTGCTGTTACTACAAAGGGTTTCCAGAACTCAGCAAGTAATGAGAAGGAAAATACGCCAATGATTGAGAGGAAACACAGATCTGAGAGTAGCCCCCCCTTATCAGCTCTTGAGAAATGGCTCCTGGATGAACATGGTGCTGGTCAAGTGGAAGACATTGTGGAGCTCTCTCCAATTTAGTTCGAGCTAAACCAGTAGAGCAGGAAGAATTATAATTTTTTTAAGAAAGAAAAGTGTGATCTCTCAGAGTTTAATCTTCTTTTAGCATCTGGGGGTTCTGAGAATCTGGAATCTCTATGAGAACTGTAATTAACCTTGTTTATCTTTTAATTAAATTAATTGTCATGAAATAACCTAAGCAATTCACTCGATCTCTGTATAATTTCTGTGACATTATTTGATTGAACGAGAAATTAAAAGGCCCTCATATTACACTGGATGATATGTACATGCATGTGGATCATATTTGATCCAAGTGTTAGAAATAGCTGTGTCTACTTGTCTAACCCTCAACAGCAAATAAAAGTAAAAGAGATGAGTCCACTCATTTATTAGAGGCCCTTTCATTGGTCTACATCATATATTAATTAACCTATATATACACACACACACACACACACTTTTAATGTTGATATTTAAATTATTTTTCATGTAATTTGACTAATTTTATATGTTATTAAGTTAACGATTATATAAGTTTTTAGTAGTATTATAGGACTCGAAACTAAAACATAAGAAAAATAAACTTTTTAATTCTACTATGAACTATTTTTCATGTAATTTGACTAATTCTATGTGTCCTTAGGTTAATGAATATATAAGTCTTCGGTAGCATCATAAAACTCAAACCTAAATATATAGAAAAAATAAACCATTTAATTCCATGGTCATATTATTTGATTATAATTATTAATTCGCCTATTTTATAGATTACTATGAATAATATATAGTGCCTGATTAATAATTGGTTATGATTGCTTTTTAAATATTTTTTTTTGTTAAAAATTATATTAAAATAATATTTTTTTTATTTTTCAAAAAATGATTTTCTATACTATTATATAAAAATAATATAAAAATATCTTTTTTTTTTTTAATTTCTCTTTTAAAAAAATCGATGTTGTTCAAGTAAACCCTAGACCTAGCTACAAGCATTATCGTGTCACGGAGTTCTCATCATCAAGGTTCAAGCCTAGAAGCTACAGATCATGCACGTAAGCAGTAACATGATATTTTGCTGCAAGGTCGATTCTAGCAGAATAGGGTTTAAGACTTTACAAGCACTCAGTCAACCTCTACAATTTTCTTAGAAATCAAGGGCGATTTCTCGAAGCAAAATGGGATTTATTGAGATGTGAAAGCAAGAAAGGAGATGGTGTCACGAAATTCTTGCATCCACATGAGGTAAAACGGTAGCTTTTTAGAAAACTTTTAGAGAGAGAGACTGTCTGTGTGTAGAGAGAGAGAGAGAGAGAGAGAGAGATCTCATCTGTTAGATGAACTTTCGGTGATGTGAAGAAGAATCCTCATCTTTCACAGGATACAGCCTAGGTTTTCGCTTCCATACGTGATACCATGCGGTCCCCACTCCCTTCGAAAATATTTTTTATTTTTATTTTTATTTTAAGGTTTTTTTAGTATTTTTTAAATAATTTTTTAAAATATATAAATATTATTTTAATATTTTTCTGAACAAAATACATTTTAAAAAACAATATCTACCATACTTCAAAGAAACTCAAAACCACACACTTGGAGACTCGGCCTGGCAGGGAAGGGACTTGTTCCCTTCCCCAATTCCTGAGTTCGAGTCTTTTCTCCGTGTATCTTTGTCACTCTTATGTTGTCTTATTTATTTATTGAGCTTGTAAAATGATAAGTAAATTCGGGGATTAGTTGAGATGCGTGTAAGCTAGCCTGGATATTCCAGTTATATATATAAAAAAATCCCAAACCAGCTTAGCAGCCCCCCTAACTTGGACAATGTTTGATTGGTCAATTGAATATGATTTTGTTAGAATTTAATTAATTTTTTTGTATAAATTTTTAAAAAATATATTATCTTTTGTTAAGAAATAATTATTATTACTCTCCCAATCAGATTGAGGGATAAAAATATTGGAGCTGTGGCATGTTAAGCCGAGCACTGTTAAGTACAAAAAAATGATTTTGTATGTGTGTTAGTTATTTTACTGTAAATTTTGACGAGTTATTAAGAAAATAATATACTCTTTAGATTAGTTTAATACAAGATGTAAATTAAAACAATTTCTTTTAAATGTACAAAGAAAATATTTATTATTATTATTATTATTATTATTAAGACTATTATGAAAAAAACTTACATATGTTATTTAGAACCTGCATGAGAGTGTAATTAATGTTGATTTTGAAATGTATTAAAATGATATATTTTTATTTTTTAAAATTATTTTTGACATTGATATATTAAAATAATCTACAAAATTAATTTAAACCAAAAATCATTTTTAAAAAAAAAATTTAAATGTAATTTTAAAACATATTGACAACCAAGTATTTAGAAGGTAAGAATTTTGTTGATGATGATCTAAGATGCCTCCTTCTCCTCTCCTCACCTCATTATTATTATTATTATGGAAATGATTGGATCCATAGATTGTTGTAGGTAGAACCAATTATATCATTAGGAAAATCAATTTATTTATTTATGATATTAGCTTTAAAAAATGGAGTAAAGACTCTTATAGAATCAATATACATCTTAATGTTTTATTGGGGAATTAATTTACTTATTCTTTATATTGATGTTTTAATACCAAATTAAATTACATGTTTTTATCTCCATGAGGAAATCTAATGGAACAAACTTTTTTCAATTTATAAATTCTTATAATTTCATAAAACAAATCCTCTAATATAATGAGGTTAATTCATTTTTTTTTGTTTTCAACTAAAATGATGAATTTATTATTTTATGCATATGGCTAAAAAAAACCCAAAAAAATCAAATTATAAAACTAGATCATTACTAACAAAATAAATCCAAAATAATTTTATTATTATTATTATTATTATTATTATTATTATATTAAAGTTTCTTTTTTTGGTTCCTGCTGCAGCTGCATAACTTTTCCCATCATGCCTTAATCACATAGAAATACAAAAACATTATCATAAAAAAGAAATCAATTTTTATGACGTTCACTCTTGTTATGCTTTGCGATTCATATTTTGAAAAAAAAATATAATAATAATTTGGGTTTAAAAATCATTTATACGTACCAAATTAATAGGGAATAAATAAATCTTTTTATATTTCAATTACATAATAAAACCATTAAAATGCCATTGAAATAAAAATAAATAGAGTCAATAGGCAATTTCATACTTTCACAATAGTTTTTTCATAATTATTATATCATATACTAATTTAGTATTTGACTAAATATAAAAAAAACAAAAACAAAAGCAATATTAAAATAACCCTAAAGGGTTTTTTTGTTTTTTCACACAAGTGCTTTTTTGTTATTATCAAGTTAGCCAAGGGGCAATAAGGTATTTTAATAAATAAAATAATAAAAAATAAATAAAAAGTAGCTAGGTTTTTTAACACACACTATCATGTAATGGGTTTTTTTCCCCCTCTTTACTCCCTCTAAAATGATAGTTTGATTCTCTTTGTTATTAGTATTTTAAATTTAGTTCTTATTACTTTGGTTTTTAACTTTTGTTCTTGGTCTCTTTGTAGATATTCTATTTTTTTAGATAAATTGATTTTCTATTATAATTTTGACCATTATTGTTTAAATTGCTATTTTTTTTGAATTCTTTTGTATTATTGAAATTTTCTTTTTAATTATATCCTTTAATATTTAATTGCATCATTTATCTTTTGTTTTTTTTTGCAAAAAAACAATTTCCTCAAGTTATTGTGATTATTTTAAAAATATCAACTCATTTAATATTATTACCTTTTATTATTGTTTAATTAAAATAAAACTAATTTATTTAATTTAGTCAAATCTATAACTCCAATCATGAATTTTTATTTCTTTTTTGAAATATATTTGTGTCATATACATTGATTCTTAATTGAATTCAACCGAAAGCGCGAGAGAATAATCTAGGGACTTAATTGCATCAAATTTTAGAGGGTAAATAGAAATTAACTCTGGATTTATAAATCATATACTGAAATAAAATAAAATAAAATAAAATAAAATAAAATAAAATTAAAATAAACCCTCACTCTCCATTCATTTTCATTACTTCCTTTCTTTTATATATTCGATATTTGCGTGCATGATCCAACAACTACATTGAACATGTGACTGCAGAAATCTTTACTATTCAATAATAATATGTGATGCTGGCATTAGATATGGACAGCCAATAATAAGTTGCATCCGACTCGCCAACAAGAAGGAAGCATAAATTTGTTTTTGCTATTATATATCATGAGCTATATTGTTTAATTATCAAGATCCCAGGTATAGGACAATAATCAATATATTTTTATATATAAAATGATTAAAATTAAAGTGAGAAGAGGTATTAGGTTCTTGAATATCATACACGCAGTTAAAATCATTAAACAAAATTATTATGGAGTTTCTAGTATCTTATTATACAAAATTATTCTTTAAATATTAAATCTACAATTGTTTAGAGATTTATAATTTGAAATCTAATCTTCTTCGGTTTTGAATAACCTTTTAAAAGCTAAGTTGTCGCAAACCATAAGTCGTCCAATTGTCCAACCTTTAATGGTTATCAACATGAACCACCATTAAGAAATATTTTAAATCACTATTTAGGAGAGAGGGATTGATATGCCTAAAGTGTTAACTTTCTATTATGTTACTTGCGTAATGTTTTTATCTAACAAACGATCACTCTTTTAAAAATAAGAGACATGGCTTACTTACCAAGGTAATCAAACTCGCGAGTCAACTCGCAAACTCGTACTAGTTTGCGAGTTGGCTCAGCAAACCTGGTTGGACCGGAAAGAAAAATCGAAACCGGTCAAATTCGGTCAAAATCGGGTTGACTCGTAAAATCGGACCGGATCAGTCCGATTTTACGAGTTCATGATATTCTACTATGCGTAACACGGGGTGAAGGGCTTTCTTCAATTTCAATTTTGCATTTGAGAAATCTCAATTCACTGCTCTTCGAAGCTCTCAATCTCTCACCCAGTCACCCCCAAAAATCGTCTCTTCTCTTCTCAGTTCTCACTTCTCAGCACAAAATCTTTCTTTTTCATAGTCATTGAAGAGGATGAGGAGGAAGAGAGTAAAGGAGAAGACTGAAGAGGATGAGGGAGATGACTGATGATTGTGAAAGTGTGAATCGTAGTGATGAGGGTGGGCGGCGGCGTGAGAGAAGAGAATGAGGGATTTAGCCATTTAGCATTTAGGGTTAGTTAATAATAATAAGTTATAATAATAATAAAAAAAGAAGAAGGAGGTTTCTACTTTCTACCGGGGGGTTTTGTTATAAATTAATAATAATAATAATAATAATAATATACGGGGGGAGGTGTTATGAACTTATGATATTAATAATAATAATAATAATAATAATAATAATATATACGGTGGAGGGGTTATGATCTTATAATAATAATAATAATAATAATAATAATAATAATATATACGGTGGAGGGGTTATGATCTTATAATAATAATAATAATAATAATAATAATAATCTGGAGGTTTATAATAATAATAATAATAATAATAATTAGCATAAAAAATAGTT
Source organism: Salix dunnii (assembly GCA_015731905.1). Taxonomy (NCBI): domain Eukaryota; kingdom Viridiplantae; phylum Streptophyta; class Magnoliopsida; order Malpighiales; family Salicaceae; genus Salix; species Salix dunnii. The sequence goes on along the minus strand of CM027677.1, from coordinate 7,793,040 downwards.
AGCATAAAAAATAATTTTAAAAAAATTCTATTAATTTAAGATAATAAATAACATTAATTAATTTCAAATACAACAATCATAAAAAAATATACAATTACTTGTACGCCAGCTGAAGATTTGTTTTAAATTTGTTAGTTTTTAACTTATGAACTTTTAGGGACATAATTATTTTGTAATGTGTTTTGAAGTTATTTTACATCATGTATGAACCTAAACTAATTAAGTTTTATATCCATATTTATGCTATTTTGTATTCAGAAATATTTTACATACGATTTTATGATTTTTGTACGGACAAATTCGGGTACGATCTTACGATCCGATTTTTCGAAGCCCCTTCCGATTCATGTCAAAATCGCGATTTTGACAACCTTGTTACTTACTATAGGTAAACATTAAATCTCATTTGCAGTCAACAACCTCTCTCAGTTTATACACAAACCGACTACAAATTACTAAGCAACAACCAAAAGGCTCCTTCGCTACTTAAAACACAACATATTTTATGGTATTAAGATCCACAAAAGTGAAACTCCTGTTTTAAGACATACTTTAATGCGGATTGGGCTAGAAATATAGATGACCGTACTTCAACCTCTGTCTATATTAGTTTTTTAGACCTAACCCTATCTCTTGGAGTTTTAAGAAACAATGAGAAGTTGCACGATCCACAGTCGAGGCTGAATATCGAGCACTAGCTAATGCATCTTTCAAGCTAATATGGTTGTCCACTCTTTTTAAAGAACTTGTGTTTCAGTAAAAGAATCCCTCTATTTGTTATGTGACAATTTTGGAGCCACACATCTTAGTTTCATCCCAGTCCATCATTCACGCATGAAACATATTCAGATTGATCTTTATTTTGTGCGTGACTTAGTAAAAGAGGAAGCCTCCAAGTCCAACATGTCCATATTCAAGATCAATTTGCTGATTTGTTAAGATAGCACGCAAAATTACTTTGTAACAAGATTGGTCTTGACAATGGAAGCTCAATCTTGTGGAGCGTATATACGAAACATGTGTGGATTCTAACAGAATCATAACAGAACATGTTTAGGCTGAAATCATGTCAAATATCCTGTCATTAATTCTATATTCAGAGCTGCTTCTAATTTTAGCATTCCTAAATTAGCTTCTCTTTCACTCTGTATATATCATTGAGTTTCTATCAATAAAAAGAAAGTAAAAATTCATTGAAATCAAAGTAGTATCTACTTCTCTTTATAAAATGCATGATAGACACGCCCCTTCTATAAAATTACTTATCGTTTCATGCAAAAAAATGATTATGAAAAAGATTATATATGTAATTTCTCTAATGGGTGTTATACACACACACACACACACTCACCCTGATTCACTTCATAGTTAATCATTGCTCAGCTTTAATCTATGGAGGTTCATTTAAATTTGTCTGGGGTCGGAATCCTATGCCAAAGTCCATACAGATTCAAGCTAATGAAGCTAGAAATGTTGATTCTTGCCATTGTACGTCGATTTTTGCATGGTTAATATTGTGCTAAAGCCATCATGTCTTTTGTCCTCCTAGTGCCTTACCAAAAGCTTGTCGCCACAGCTGTGCTAGCAATGTTTAGTATGCTCAGCTTAGCATCCAAGGCTCCTCTGCTAACAGTATATATTGTTCATATAGTGAATTTCGGGTGCTAATTATTGTCATTTTTTTATTATTTGCATTACTAAATCAAGGTACGAGAAGAGCAAAGTAGAAAATGAATCCCTTTAACTGTGCAGTTGCATGAAAGATTTGAAAGGCAACACAATACTCTTTTCATTAACCTATTTTCTCTCTCTATTGACAGTAATTTTCTAGCTGTCGAAAAGCTGCGTGGCTAGCCCTTTCAAGATCCTCGGCACTCTCAGAGAAATATAGAGGAGACTGCTCAGGTTAACATGTATCAAACTGACACAATCTAAGCTTAATGGAACCCGTCACTTCGCTTTCTAACATTACTACCTTCATCTCTACCCAGAATATATTTAGTACGGTGGTAAAGGCTTGCAATCTATTAAATCCTGGATTTTACTTACTTATCTAAAACTCACTATCTATACTTTCTAAAAAATAAGTTCATAATAGTTGCCATGCGAGAGGTGAAGACCCAGCTCCTGCTCTTACTGTCCTCATGAGTGAAGAACTATGGCCATTGCTATTGGGACCACTGAAACCCCACCAGTTTAATTAGACCACCCCCATAGTACACTTATTATTAATAAATAAGGTTGCTTGGCATTAGTTATTTGACCTCAGAGACTGGACAGACGACTACACACTGGTTTAATTATTGGCTAATATTTAGCAATGAAGTCAATGCTGAGAAAGCGGAGGCCAATAGCATGCAAAGAGGAGACCCTATCAAGATTTATTGGCTAATATTTAGCAATGAAGTCAATGCTGAGAAAGCGGAGGCCACTAGCATGCAAAGAGGAGACCCTATCAAGATCCTAGTTTCGGCCCAATTACTATCTGATCCCACTGCCTTCAATGCAATCAAGCTCTGCCATGTCCTCGAAAAATGATTCTCTCTCTCTCTCTCTCTCTCATCAAATCAACATCTGTGTTTGATTGCAGTGGGGTATTGATCCAGTGGAAGAAGGGATTTCTTTTCTTTTTTACATCAGGTTAAAGTTTCTCTTTGCAGTATAGTTATCTCACGGAACTTTAAAATTAATTGTGGTGTGAATAAGATTGCTGGACACCCTATAAAAAAAATCTGTTCTATAATGTGGATTCCCTCGCTACTAGTCCAGTCCAAGGTATTTAGTGATCTTTGTTGATGGCCTCTGAATTACGATAAGAACAGGGGCCACCCTATAAAGATAGATCAGAGCTAACTCTCTCGTAAGCATTAAACATCACTGTCTGCATAAGAAAACAATTTCCAAATCAAGGGAAAACCCTCCTGGCGCCATTTAATGCCGGCTAAATCACAAATACAGAAAAGGGAGGTGGGGTTTAATTTGGATTATTGTGAAGTAAACACTGTGGTAGTAAATGTGGTTTGTTTTCTCCTTTTCTTTAGATTGTATGTGCTTGACGTGCAGGCAAGGTCGCTATTTCGTGGTTCATGTAGATCCCCTGTTCACATGCCAGAATGAACAGCACCTATCTAAATTTTGTCATGGTATTTGATTGTGTATTAATTAAGAAAAGAATTACAACAGTAAATAATGGTGTTTTAATAGGATATTTATATTTCCATACTTCGCTTGAAATTATCATCACTATTATTGTCAAAACAATAACAATTATTAAACTACCTCGAGAGGAATAAAAACAAAAACTCAAATTATTATTATTATTTTTAATATTAATATTATTATTGCATTAATAAAAAACAAAATTAAATCAAAGATTAAAAGAAGTCTAAAAACATTAACAAAAGAGAAAATAAAAAAATAAAAAATATAATAAAACAAAAATAAAAATTATTACTTGAAAAAAAATCATTTCAGTTGAAAATTAAAAAAATTGACCGCACTACGTTGCGGGTTGAACAAACAATTTTTATGATTGTTGGGATTAAAGAAATTAATAGGATTTGTTGGTCTAAAATTAAAATTTAATATATATACAAAATATAATATAATAAAACAAATTACCACGCCCTATTATAAAAATAGAAAAATCAAAATCTTAACATCTAAAATTATCATTGCTATTACTGCCTAAACAATTAGAATTATCAAATTATTCTGAGAGAAAAAATACTCAAAAATATTAACAAAAGAGTAAGCAAGAAAAATAATTAAATTTATTATTATTATTATTATTATTATTACTGTGTTGATAATGAATAAAAAACCAGAAATAAATGAAAGAAAAAAAAATCCTAATAACTATAACAAAAGATCAGATAAAAAAATAAAATCAAAATTATCAGGCAAAAAAAATTAATCTAACTTGAAAATAAAAAAAAAAACCAATAAAAACCTAAAAGAAAGAGCAAATAAAAAAAATATAATAGATGACAAAACAAAAATAAAAATTATTAGATGAAAAAAATCATTTAACAATATATGTTCTACATTGCAGGCTAAGCAAATAATTTTTATAGGATTTGCTGAATCAAAATTAAAATATAATATTTATATATGTGAAATTTAATATAATAAAATAGTTCAACACACCCTATTATAACAATAGCAAAATCAAAGTTTTAAAATCTAAAATTATCATTGCTCTTATTATTAAAACAATTAAAATTATCAAATTATCTTGAAAAAAACACTCAAAAACATTAACAAAAGAGTAAGTAAGAGAAACAACTAAATTATTATTATTATTATTATTATTATTATTATTATTATTATTATTACTATTACTATTACTATTACTATTACTATTACTATTATTATGTTAATAATAAAAGAAACAAAAATAAATGAAAGACTAAAAAAATCCTAGAAACTTTAACAAAAGATCAAACAAAAAAATAAAAGAAAAATAAAAATTATCATTGGTATTACTGTCAAAACAATAAAAATTATCAAATTATCCTGAGAAAAAAACCCTAAAAAATATTAACAAAAGAGTAAGTAAGAAAAATAATTATATTATTGTTGTTGTTGTTGTTGTTAGTGTGTTAATAATAAAAGAAAAAAAATGAAAGAATAAAAAAATGCTAAAAACTTGAACATAAGTTCAAACAAAAAAATAAAATAAAAATAAAAATTATCATTATTATTACAGTTAAAACAATAAAAATTATCAAATTATCCCGAGAGAAAAAACCTATAAAACATTAACAAAAGAGTAAGTAAGAATAATAATAATAATAATAATAATAATAATAACAATAATAGTAATAATAATAATAATAAATCATAATATGAATTAATAATAATTAAATAAAAGGATTAACATAAAAAATTAAAAGTATAAGGGCTGAAATGAAAATTAAATATAAGGGGATTAAAATAAACAATTAAAAGTATAAGGGCCAAAATGAAAATCAAATATATTATCAATTTCAATCAAAGGATAAAATTGAACAAATTGAAACTTCAGTACCGAATAAATTAACCTTTTTAAACTTAATCCAGAAATTAAAAGAAGGAGGACCGAAGTGAAACATTAACATTCAATCAATTTCAATCGAAGGACCCAATCGAATTAAATCAAAACTTATATAAATAAAATAAGGACTATAAATAAAATAAAAAGTCCAGGGACCGAAATGAAACTATGTAAAACCCGAGGGACTCTCCCGCACTTTTACGTGCAGGAGAGAGGAAAACGGCGGCATCGGGATTTAACCGGCCACCGCCGCGTCCACGGGCACCGGGGGACCAAACGCGCCGCACCGGGAGGACGACCACACGGCTGCGCATCGAGAGAAAGGCCGGTAGCTTGTCTCCGGCCACCGTATCACGCCGCACGCGCCACACAAAGAGGGCGTGGGGCTGCATACCGTCGGACGCGTGTTCCACACGCGCCGACAGTTAAAATAATAATAATAATAATAATAATGGTCAATTACTGGAACACCCCTGTGCTTAAGTCATCAATTTTGTCTTATTAGGGGCTAAACCCATAATTAGTCATTTTCAAAAAAATATAAAATATTAAAAAGGTAGGCGGAACGGACCGAACTGGTCCGGTCCGAAATTGTTCAATTACTGCGGAGCCCTTCCACCCGTAACTGTTTTTTTGTCTTTTTTGAGGGCTAAAAACGTGATTTCACTGTGCAAATAATGATAAAAAAATCAGAAAATCAGAAAACCAACCGAACCGAACGAATCGAAAACCGAACCGAATAAAAAATACACTATTAAAATCCAGCGGAGCAAATAATTTTTATAACTATTCAGATTAAAATATAATATTTTTACATGTAAAGTTTGATATAATGAAACAGATAAAAATACCCTGTCATAATAACTGTAACATCAAAGTGTTAACTTCTAAAATTATCATCACTATTACTACCTTGAGAGAAAAAAAAGCAAGTAAGAAAAATTATTATTATTATTATTATTCTTAATATTAATATTATTATTGCGTTAATAAAAAAAAACAAAATTAAATCAAAGACTAAAAGAAGTCTAAAAACATTAACAAAAGAGTAAATAAAAAAATAAAAGATAAAACAAAAATAAAAATTATTACCTGAAAAAAATCATTTCACTTGAAAATAATAAAAATTATCAAACTATATCGAGAAAAAAAACATCATCATTATTATTATTATAAAAGAATAAATAAATAAGTGAAAGATTAAAAAAATCGTAAAAACTTCAACAAAAGATCACATAAAAAAATAAAATAAAAAAGAAATATTATTGTTATTACCGTCAAAACAATAAAAATTATCAAATTATCATTGAAAAAAACCTAAAAAACATCAACAAAGGAGTAAGCTAGAAAAACAGTTAAATTATTATTATTATTATTATTTTATGTTAATAATGAAAGGAAAAAAAATGAAACACTAAAAAAGTTTTAAGAAAAAAGTTCAAGAAAACATCAAACAAAAAAAATAAAATGATAATAAAAATTATCATTGTTATAATTGTTAAAGAAATTTTTTTTATCAAATTATACCGAGATGAAAAAAATATAAACAGCATTAACAAAAGAGTGAGCGAGAAAAAAAAACATTAAATTATTATTATTATTATTATGTTAATAATGAAAAAAATAAAATACCAAAAAAACCATAAAAATCACTGTTCAAAAATTCATAAAAGTCATTGTTCAAACAACCATAAAAATCATTGTTCAAAAAACCATAAAAAAAATAAAAATCACTGTTCAAAAAACCTAAAAATCATTTTTCAAAAAATTAAATAAAAAAAAAAAACACTATTGAAGTCTACAGTGTTTTCACTCACAATGTACAGTGAATTCCTAAAAGAAGTCTAAAAACATTAACAAAAGAGCAAATAAAAAAATAAAAGATAAAACAAAAATAAAAATTATTACCTGAAAAAAAATCATTTCACTTGAAAATAATAAAAATTATCAAACTATACCGAGAAAAAAAACATTATTATTATTATTATTATTATAAAATAATAAATAAATAAGTGAAAGATTAAAAAAATCGTAAAAACTTCAACAAAAGATCACACAAAAAAATAAAATAAAAATAGAAATTATTATTGTTATTACCGTCAAAACAATAAAATTATCAAATTATCATTGAAAAAAACCTAAAAAACATCAACAAAGGAGTAAACATCAACAAAAGAGTAAGCTAGAAAAACAATTAAATTATTATTATTATTTTTTTGTGTTAATAATGAAAGGAAAAAAAGTGAAAGACTAAAAAAATCCTAAAAACTTCAACAAAATATCAAACAAAAAAATAAAATGAAAATAAAAATTATCATTGTTATAACTGTTAAAAGAAAAAAAATTTATCAAATTATCCCGAGATGAAAAAAATATAAAAAACATTAACAAAAGAGTGAGTAAAAAAAACATTAAATTATTATTATTATTATTATGTTAATAATGAAAAAAATATAAAATACTAAAAAAAAACCATAAAAATCACTGTTCAAAAAACCATAAAAATCATTGTTCAAAAAACCATAAAAAAAAATAAAAAAATAAAAAAAATTACTGTTTAAAAAACCTAAAAATCACTGTTCAAAAAAATAAATAAAAAAAAAAGAAAAAAAAAAAGAAACACTATTGAAATCCACAGTGTTTTTACACATAGTCTACAGTGAATTCCCATCCTCTTTTATATTATTGTATAATGTGCTTGACGTGCAGGCAAGGTCGCTATTTCGTGGTTCATGTAGATCCCCTGTTCACATGCCAAAATGAACAGCACCTATCTAAATTTTGTCATGGTATTTGATTATTTGATTATGTATTAATTAAGAAATGAATTACAACAGTAAATAATGGTATTTTAATAGAATACTTATATTTCCATACTTCGCTCGAAATTGTAGCTAGAACATGTAAATCGGTTTAATTTCTATTTAATGGACAAGACACTCATGAGGGGTGATTATTCAATTTCTATTCATTATAATTTTGACATGGTATCAGAGTCACTACTGACTTGTGAATAATTGTGTGTATAACGATTTATTTATTTATTTGTGTCAAGTCTTCTGTGTGGGTTCTATGGTTGTGGCTGTTGGTGTATTGTTATGTGATTGTGGTGGAGATTGTGATTTTTCCAATATGTTTTTTTTGTGGTGCTCGTGTGGCTGTGATGTCTGCCCTGGCATGGGTTTCTGTTGTGGCTGGGTTGTAGTGAGCATATTGGTGCTCTTTGTGGTGGTTGGAAATTCTGTGGTGGTTACTATTCTAAGCGTCATCGTTAGTGCCTAGTATTTTCTATGCACAAATTATTGAAGATGAAGTGTCTAACAATGCCATTTCTGTCCTTTTTTTATCTTGAAACTAAGCAGAATGTGTTGCTCTATGGGTTGTTCTGATCCGTGAACGTGTGTGGGCTTCGATTAGGCTATGTTTCTTGGGCTCTCTTAAGTGAGCTTCAATTTTCTCAAGCCTTTGTCTTAATGGGCTCTCCTGCTATGAGCTCTATTCCTGCAGCCTTTCACTTGTTTGTTGGGCCTTCTTACCAGACCAATTATTAATTAGCTTAATTTTTTTTAGGGTGGCTTTTCCGGGATTTACATCATATCTATGGAAAATAGTATCATTCATTTTACTGGAAAGAATTTTCCTACATGGGCATTCCAATTTAAAATGTTCTTAAAAGGGAAATAATTATCAAAATATATTGATAGCTCCACCTCAATTCTCACTGATGAAAAAGAACTTGCCTAATGGGAGATCCAGGATGCTAAGGTGATTTCTTGGCTTTTAAAGACGGTCGAGCCTCATCTCATTACCAATCTTTAGTGCTTTACTATAGCTCAGGCTATATGGGCCTATCTACATTGTATTTATCATCAAGATAACAGTGCTCAAAAATTTCAGTTGGAGTTGGAGATCAGCAGTTACAGTCAAAGTAACTTAACCATTAAACAATTTTATTCTGGTTTTATTAATAGATAGAGTGAGTATTCTGTTATTGTTCATGCTAAGGTTCCTATCGCAGTTCTCGCGACACTTCAAGCGGTTCATGCTGAGAGTCAATGTTTTGATTCAGGGGGGTAATACATGTCATATTCCTTCATAATTATCTTCAATAAAAAGGGATTATTTCTCAATGTTCTTGCCCTTACACCCCTCAACAAAATAGAGTCGTTGTGCGTAAGAATCGTCATTTTTTAGATGTTGTTCATACTTTGCTAATTGATTCGTCTATACCTTTTAAATTTTGGATAGAAGCATTATCTACGACTGTTTATTTGATAAATCGCTTGCTTATGGTCACTCTAAATTATGATTTTCCTTATCTTTGTTTATTTGGTATACCTCCTAGGTATAAATACTTCATACTTTTGGGTGTGTTTGTTTTGTCCATCTACCACCCACTAAACGTCACAAGCTTGTTGTCTAGTCTGTCACATGTGCTTTGGGATATAGCCCTACACAAAAAGTATTTATATGCTATAATGCTTATGCAAATAAATTTTGAATCTCCTGAAATGTAGTTTTCTTTGAAAATCAATATTCCTTTCATTCTCATGTTATTTTTGATCCCTCTACTGTCCCTCTTCCTTTGTTTGATAATGTCCCTCCTTCTAATAAGCGATTTAAACCAGGTATAGTGTATCAAACACGTCCTCCTCCAGCGTCTTTTCCAGACATCACTTTGGCACCTGATTCTACACTATCAGCACCTTGACAATCCACTCAGGTTTCACATCTACTAAATAGGTATGACTTTTCTCATACCTCACTTACTTCCACTGTCGATACTATTTCTATTCCTCACTCTTATACTCAGATAACCACCCAAACTCGTTGGCAACAAGTCATGCAAGAGGAAATTCAAGCCCTTCAAGACAATTACACTTGGGATCTTATAACTTGTCCGCCTGAAATCTAACATATTGATTGTAAATGGGTATGCTCAGTCAAGTTTAGATCTGATGGCTCCCTGGACCGGTATAAGCCCCGTCCTGTAGCTCTTTGGAACCAATAGTATTGATTATGAAGAGATATTCGTACCGGTGGCTAAAATGACTATTGTACGGACTATATTGACACTTGTTATGTCACAGGAGTGATCTCCTAGACAAATGGATGTGAAAAATACTTTTCTACATGGAGATTTGAAGGGAGAAATTTATATGTCTCCACCTCTAGGCATGTTTAATACACCTTCCTCCGAGGTTTGTCGACTACGCCAATCTTTGTATGGTTTGAAACAAACTCTGCGGGCATGGTTTGATAAATTTCACTCTACTTTGCTTGCCTTTCACTTTATTCAAAGTCAGTTTGATTCCTCACTGTTTCTTCACAAGACATATGCAGGAATTGTATTGCTTCTAGTCTACTGGATCAGATACTAGGTTACTTAAACACTTGCAAAAGCATCTCTAGGACTCTTTTCACATGAAAAATCTTGGTTCCTTGCAATATTTTATTGGCCTTGAGGTTCTGATTACTCTGATTGTACAATGTTACATCAGTACAAGTACATAGAGGAAGTCATTTCATTAGCTGGTCTCTAATTGGATGATTTTATTCTTACTCCATTGGAGGTGAATTTTAAGCTTTACCGAGAGGAAGGCGAGCTTTTATCAGAACCACCCTTATATTGGCAACTAGTTGGGAGTTTGAATTGCTTAATGATTATTCGTCTTGATATTTTTTTTGTTGTGCAGCAGGTTAGTCAATTTATGCAGGCCCTTTAACATCTTCACTTTGCTGTTGTTCGCCGCATTATCCGATATCTGATGGGTACCTCTTCACAAGGGTTGTTCTTTCCTAAGAAATCTTCCTTATAGTTGGAAGGATATAGTGATGCTGATTGGGCTAGTTGTGCAGATATTCGTCGCTCTGTTACCAGATGGTGTATTTTTTTTGGCAATGCACTCATTTCTTGGAAGAGTAAGAAGCAAGATAGAGTTTTCAAATCCTCCACAGAATCTGAATACCATGCTATGTCTTTTACCTGCTCTGAAATTACATGGCTTCGTGGGTTATTGGGGAAACTTGGTTTTCCTCAATTTCATTCCACTATTCTTCATGCTGATAATACCAGTGCGATTCAAATTGATGTTAATCCTGTATTTCATTAGTGTATAAAACATATTGAGGTTAATTGTCACTCCATTCATGAATCTTTTCACCAACATGAAATTACACTTCCTCACATTTCCACCGAACATCAAACTACGAATATTTTTACTAAAGCTCTCTTTCGGCATCAACATAAATTCTTAGTTGACAAATTGATTCTTCTTGATCGACCAGCATCAATTTGAGGGGGGTGTCACGGGATTTGATTATGTATTAATTAGGAAATGAATTAGAGTTGTAAATAATACTGTTTTAATATAACACTTATACTTCCATACTTAGCCTGAAATTATAGCTTGGGCATGTAAATTGGTTTGCTTCCTATTTAATGAACCAGACACTCAAGAGGAGGAGTGATCATTCAATTCCTATTCATTACAATTTTGACAAACTTATGGAAATTGAACAAGAAGAAACAAATTAACTTTTAGACTTGATGTATTGTTTCTTAATTATAATTTCCATTTGTTAATTTGGTGCAAAATAAGGACTCCTAATAATATCTTAAAAAACAATTATTTTTTTAATATGGTATTATACTAAAATGTTATAAATTAAAGTCTAAACATATTTATTTTGATTAATAAAATTAATGATGTATAAATTTTAAGTTGAAAGCTTGTTGAAAGAGTGTTCAAATTTGTTAAAATAGTAGATATTAATTATATCTTTATGATGATGATGATGATGATGATTTTACACTAGTAATGTCAAATCAGACTAAATTATTAGAGAATAATATAAATTATATTCTGGAACCTTATCTAACTTAAGTTTTTAGGTAAGGTAATTCATTAACATAGTATTAGAACCTTGTTAACCTAACAGTCATGGGTTCGAATCTCACCATTTTCATTTTATTATATAAAAATCAAGTACAAGATAGCATGTGTCTATACAAGTTTCAAGCCCAAAAAATTTTTATTTGAGGAAAGTGTTAAAAAATAATATATTAATCATATCCTAAAATTTCATCTAATAGTTTAAATTTTTAAATGAGATAGTTTATTAGCACGAGTGACCAGCAGTGCATGAACAGCAATTAACATTCATTCACAAAGAAGTCAAAAGTGTCTAACAACAGTCTGTGCATAAACCCCATGTGACTCAGCCTATCAATCATTGACAAATCGTGTCTTGAATTCCCGAAATCTGCACCTCACAAGCAAATCAAGAGCATACGAAAAAACTGATTCCTACAATATTAGTAGGATCAGGCTATGATTTGAATGTGAAAGGTTTACAACAGCTCCATTTGATTTGCACAACGCAGGGACAAGATAACAAGGCATGGACACTGGACCAGCACACTCAGCTTCTGAGCTCTGAAGGACGACTTCCTCGAGGACAAAATTTGGAATCCCACGTTGCTTTAAAAATAAAGCCAGATTCTGTGCCTTCATATATATATATATATATATATATATATATGAACATGGCCCCTGCAGGAATAGATGTGGGGAAGTTAAGTGATCTAGGAACATTCAATTTAAAAAGTTGCTCGGGAAACCAATTTAAATTACTGACCTATCGTTCAATGTGATGATTACTTCTCACTTGAAGATGCATGGGAAAAAATAACCAAATTCTTCAGAAGACTGATTTTCTGGATAGTTCAACTATCTTTGTTCCATATTTCGAACCTCTTCATATAAAGAATGAAATAGAACAGTTGGAATGTACCTCTCACCAAAGCTTGGAAATATAACCTACAACATTGAAACATTAAAAGGCAAGTTTAGATACAGTTTTTCAGGTTAAGAATAATGACACCATATTATTACACAGCAATATATATATATTAGTTAAAAATCTTAATTGTCTATGAAAGAGTGCACACAGGTTCCACCCAGTTGTTTCTTACAAATCAGGAAATATATTTATTACATTATGCTAATCTTAAAATGTAGATATCCAGGAGTTTATCATGTTTCAGAACAAACCACAAAGAAACAACAAAATCATCATCACTATAAAGATGCAATTTGCATCGGTTCAAGTCAAGAGAAATGAATTTATACCTTCGCACATTTTGTTAGCCACCTTCAACTTGGTTTTACTGCCAATTTACAAGAACAGATTTAATCTCAGTTGCTTTAGATTAGCTCATTAGGGTGACGCATCCACCAAGCCCTCTTTTGTTGGTTCTGGTTTAAACCAGATTGAACTAGATCCTAATTGTAAACACAAAAATGCTTCTCGAGTATAGTTGAAGCCTACACATCACTTGAAGGGAAAAGAAAAGGAAAGGTAAAATATAATATTACCCTCAAATCAAAGATAAGGGTAGCAAATGCTTCTAAAGAAAAGTTGATCACACTATTGTGTAGTGAGGACCACAACAAACGGATCTTTAAGCTTAAAGTGGCCTGAAAGGTCTTCAATTTCCCATCTTTTTGAGGAACAGGTGACTAGGAATTAACATTCGTAGACAGTATCGAAATCATAATTTCTCCACTTTTGATGTTGTTAACTAGCCATGCATAATCTCCATAATATCAGATACTTGTTCTAAATATCAACAATTGAACAAAATTACAAAATTTACTTACTGTAATAAGTTTTCCAGCATTCTCAGGCCTTCTACCTAAACTGATTGCTGCAGCTGCAGCTGCTCCTGATGAAATACCAACCTGGAGACAAGCAAGGAATATTAAATTCAATGAACCAGCTTATATAAATAACACATTACACAAGGATAGAGATACAGGCTTTATTTAAAAAATAGCCAGCCCATATACGTGTTCATATATTTGCTTATGTATTAATTAGCAAAGTTGTTCTTCTGGCCTTCTGGAATCACCCTGAGACACTGAGAAAGCCAGCATGAGATTGATATAACGTTATTTTTTTCTTTCTGACCAAGAAAAAGAAAAGAGGTTAAAGAGCAAATATCATTTTGAGGTCAGCAGCTAGCTGAGACAGCTGTCATCTGTAAAACAAACCTAGATCATTACTCAGCCAGGACTAAAATTAAGCTAAACCTTGAAAGCAAAACAACTGATAAATAATAGAACACGAAATGGAGAAATTCCATGCAAAACTTTGTTGACAGTTCTTTGTATATTACCAGTAAACCTTCTTCCAAAGCCAATCTCCTTGCCATTTCAACAGCTTCACCATTTGTGACCTACAGTTTTCAGGACCAATTTTATCAAAACGTTCATCCAGATCCATTTTTGTGATAAATATACTGAAAATCAACCTTTTTGGCCTCAGATGAATTAGCAGACAGAGAGAATAAGGAAAAAGGAACTGTTCTTGGACAGGGAGATAAACATCAATATTGCACACACGATGCTTGGTGTGGAGGAATACAGGGACTTGTGGATATTGTAGTTCAAAATATTAAATTACGAAAAATATTCAATTTTAGCCTTTTTAATTTTTTTGGTTCAACAAGGATTGGTATTTTCTGAAAATTGGAAGTTGTGTATTTACTTTTACAAATGTTTGTGCAACCAAATTATGTTAAAAAAAAAAAAAAAAACCAAGAATTTATTCATCGATGAGCAGATGATATGGGTTTGCACCTTGCAATGTGTTCTTCTGATCATACAAAGCTCCCTATTCTGTAAGATTTCTATCAATTGATTTTCATTCTTTTAACTAATAAAAGAATGAAAAAAAAAAATCTTTTCCAGGTTGCTAATACGGTATGGACAATTGATTAAAAGAATATTAACTGGCTGGCGTCTTCTTACCTTGACAACCTCGTCAAGCAATTTAACGTCTAAGATGTTTGGCACATAACCTGCATCAAAATTTATGGGAAACTAATAGCGAAGCCATACACTTTTGGGAAAAAAATTGTGAACATAATAGAGAATAAAATGATTTCTACCTGAGTTTTCCCCAGATATTACATTCCTTTCAGCAGGCTCCACTCCAACTACCTAAGCAAACAAGACTTGAAGACTGAACATCATGTCATACAGAAGGATGAACAACATATATATATAGAGGCAATATGCTGAAGAAACTAATATTTGCAACTAATTGGGTAAGTATTGCAACACTGGCTTAGTCTGGACTACAGAAAAAGATTATATTTCGGCAACAATATCAAAAATTTGAAATCTAAGATCATTAGATGTTATCAAGTTAAAAGGCCATGTCACACACTGAAACTCATAAGCATACAATTACAGAAATAGGCAAAACATATAAGGAAGGTATTGATAGTGTGATATCATACTGACAAATTTAGAATAAACATTATGATCCAGGATATCATTTAGAATAAGATATAGCTTATTTTCTCTTTGCATAATTACTATTCTTTTTTCTTTTTTTCTTTTTCAAATTGGTACTGAAACAATCATTGCATTTTCTCTATGAGAATTTGGAAATGAACAAAAAATAAAAACCACCAATCCCTAACCTACCACATCTATATACTAATAACAAAACCAAACTAAGTTCAATGATAAGCTAGGTTCATGCCTACTCTTTGAGAAAGCAGCATCATGTGGTGTTTAAATAGGCACTAAAACTGCTGCTGAAACCATCATTCAACCACCATAATGTGAAGTCCTCTTATACAGCTTCATCCAATAGAGCATCCAGTAAGATTAGGGATAAAAGTTTGGTGTGATAAGCTTGGGAAAAGAAATATTTGAATAAAACACAAATTGATGTCCATCTAAAATTAAGCGTGTATAACCAACATCCAAAACATATTTAACCTAATGCTATTTTTCCATAAGTTAAACAGTTATCTAAGTCAATGCCCTTGTCCAAGTAGAATTATGGCAGAATTAGTATTGCAATAGAACGGAAAGGCCATCTGGAATGAAAAGATTAAACATAAATCCTAAAATGCTAAGGAATTATTCCACATCATATAAGCAGGAATCACTCTTAACACGATCACACTCAATCTCCTATAAGAGAACCCTTTCCGAGAGAGCAGCAAGCAAACTCATCAAGGAATGAGCATGTCCTCAGATGGTGACTTGACAATAATTTTCAGGACTTTAAATGACCACATAAGTTCACGTGCCAAAATTATGCATCTTCTTGGTTCATAGGAGTCTTCTCTCTTGTTGATTATAATAACATGGGTATGCTAATTGATATCTGGACATGTCAAAGATTGATTATTTGGACATGTAATTGGTTTGTCCAAGGGATCTCAAACATAGACAACTGTTCCATAAATGTCAATATCCATTGTATCCCAAGTATTACGAGTAAGATTTTACTTTTCAAAAATTAGCACATTTAGTTGTGTATGCTAATGTTTGAATTATGAAGCCTATTCAGTAAACAATCTCATTTTGTCCATGTTTACAAGCTTGCTTAGAATTAATCTTCACATGTATGAGTCTGTGTTTACAATTTCTTCAACCAAAGAATCCAAAAGACAGCTCAGCTAGGATCAACAACTGTTTAATTCAATTGATGTACTATACAGGAATCTAAAACAGTGTGAAGGTTATCATTTTGATTTCTTTAATCATAATATTCGTATCAAACTATGTGACATTAGGGCCCAACAACCATTCTCGCAATATGAGATGTTCAAACTGTTGAATGCTTCTACTGAGTGATCTATTCAAACAAGCTTGCTTTTGATAAATCAGAGATTATGATTTAGCCTGGTTGACATAAAAAAACCTACATGCATCTTCTGTATTTAAGATTTTCTTCCTCATTTTTAGTTCATTATTATCTCCTTGTTCTTATTTTGTAAAGCATGAGAATGTCACAATAAATAGCAACAAATATAATCCACGTTAATTGAATGGGAAACAACCACAAGCATGCAGGAGCACAAAGAAATAGATAACAACATGTTACCAGAACGCACTTCCTAGAATTTCATTATTACTGGTAAGTTGTTTCAGTACTATAGCTGCCTAAATGTAAACTCGATGTGCTATGCACAAGTTATTATAGGGACTGTAACAATAAGAAATGAAAAAAACCTTAATTTCTTTGTTCATCATTTTCAAGAAACGACCAGTGCCAGTTACAGTACCCCCAGTCCCCATTCCAGCAACAAGCATGTCAACACTTCCCAGAGTATCTTCCCATATTTCAGGTCCTGTAGTTTCAAAGTGGATCTGCAATTCAAGCAAGAAAACTTTTTTCATATATCTATCTTAGGAGAAGACTAAGATGCAATGAAGAGAACTTTTAAGTAGCATTAGATGAGGCTCTAATGACCTTTGTATTAGCCACATTCTCAAACTGTTGAAACATGTATGCATTTGGTGTGCTGAGAACAATCTCCTCAGCTTTATCAACAGCCCCTTTCAAACCTTTCTCCGGATCAGTCAAGACAATTTGTGCTCCAAACGCACGTAAGAGGACCCTTCTTTCAAGACCTATGGATGCAGGCATGGTGATAATAAGTTTGTACCCTTTAGTTGCAGCAACAAAAGCAATTCCAAGTCCTGTATTTCCACTGGTTGGTTCAACTAATATACTCTGCAAAAATGACAAACATATGACATGAACAACAATCAAACACTCTACAAGTGAATTCACCAAACGGTAATATATCTCTGCAACAAACGGTACACCTCTTACCTTTCCAGGAGAAATTGCTCCACTTTCTTCAGCTTCAGACACCATACTATAACCAATTCTGAAAAGTCCGCAATTGACAAATAGATTATTACATTAGTCAAGTGCGACACCTCTTAAACGCCCCAACGAGAAAAAAATTAAAAACTTACACACATATCCATCTTCTCAATTAACTTAGAATTCATACACAGCAGTTCAGATGAAAAATCGATCAGCTAAGATATAGAAGGGTCATCTTGAAAAGTCGTGAATCCCATTACGGTACGAATCATTGAAAATGAAAAACTCCCATCCATACATTATATATAGTCAAGAAACTACCAAAGTAATAAAGCGGGAGAGCATTACCTATCCTTGACACTTCGACAAGGTTCCATGGATTCAAGTTTAGCAGCAATATTCGCAACGCAGCCTTGTGTGACTTTGTTTAGATATATCATTGGTGTTCTCCCTATCAACTATATCAATTTCTCACAATTTGCTCAAATCAGTGAAGGTTTTTGAAACATAATGAATTGCTTACAGAAATTAAAGATTTTAACTTCATCCAAATCATTTGACAAGAAACCCATCAGCAAGCAAGCTTCGCAAAAACAAATGAGCAAGATTTCAAATGACAGAATTAGTGGTTTTGATTGAAAAACAGAACCTGGGTTACATCCTCCGCTATGTTGACAGCATCAAATTCCCCTTCTTCTAATGTTTCCACAGTGGCTGCGTCATGGAGAGAAGGAGGAGGTGGTGCCTTTGCTTTCTCTTTTGTTTTTGCTTTTGTTTTTGCTTTAGCATGGACAATAACTGAATCTTGTCGTTTTGAATCAGAAAGGTCCTTTCTTGGTGCAAAACGTAAGGTGTTGAGAGTCGGAAAATGGTGTCGTTTATGGGGTGAAATGATGGAAGGGAAAGGAGGAAGGAGAGAGTGGGAAGAAGAAGAAGTAGCCATTGAGACTTGGTTAGTTAGAAGAGGTTTTTCAGAGGTTTATCTTTTTTTCTAATTTGTTATCTGACCTAATTATTTAATCAGTACCTTTAGTTTATTAAAATATACAAACTAGTCCCTGTAATATCGAATATGATAAAACAAATGTATTTATCAATATTAACCATGTTTAATTGTAGTTTTTTTTTTACTAAAAATATCATCTTTATATGTATATATTTTGCAAAAAAAAAAAAAAAACTACAATTAAACATGGTTGATATATATAAACATGGTTGATATATATATATATAAAAATGGTTGATATATATATATATATATATATATATATATATAAACAAATTTATTTATCAATATTAACCATGTTTAATTGTTTTTTTTTTTTTTTTTGCAAAATATATACATGTTTGATATATTTTGCAAAATAAATACATATAAACATGGTAAAAAAAAAAAAACTACAATTAAACATGGTTGATATATATATCAATCATGTTTAATTGTAGTTTTTTTTATATCAACCATGTTTAATTGTATTTTTTTTTTTTTTTGCAAAATATATATATAAACATGGTTGATATATATATATTAAAAAAATGAAATGAAATGAATAAAAAAAATAAGTTATAAATTAATTAAAAAAAAGTGATGACTTAACTTATATGACTATTTTCTCTAACTTTAACTTATGATGAAGAGACCCAATTCCCATGTTATTATATTTTATTTGTTGGTGTGTGTTTTTCATCCAAATATTTTTTTGTGATTTCTTGTTTGCTAGAAAATGTAATTTTATAATCTTTTGATGGAAACAAAAGCACAAAAATAGCAACAACATAAAAAGATAGGGTGAAAAAAGTCCAACAAGAGAAGTCCAAATTATAGTTTTATTTCTCAAAATAATATTCTAGTATAATATAAATCTTTATTAGATTTACATCCTATTAAATAAATCAAAATACAACCTCTTATAATCCCTAAATAAAAATTTAAATAACAAAAAAAACTGAAATTAAACAAGAAATCCAAAAAAAGTCAAGGAGAAATAATAAAATTAGCTCAAATAGAATTTTTAGGATCAAATTTAAGGATGTTCTAGAGCTTAACTAGTAATAAGAAGTCGAGCTTCCTATAAAACTAGCCTTGTAAATCTCTTGAAAAATTTGAGTCTTATCCAATGATCAAGTAAAAAACTATGATCTTTTATTGATAGTTTATTAGTCTAGTGTGGCCAAATGTTTTTATGACCTAGTTTGTTCCACAAGTCCATAAAAACATATGTTAGGCTATTTGTATAATTTTATGACTAATCTCCATGTAGTTGTTGTAGATCTTCATCTAACTACTCAAGATATTTAGCTTTTTCTAGTTTAGTTGTATCATTCTCCCCGGGTCAGAGAGAGCTCACTCTTCAATTATGATCTTTATCCAAGTAAGGTGTTAAGTGTTGCACAATAAAAACATTAAAAGTCTTTTAAGTGGTTGGGAATTCAAAGTCTATAACTATTGTCAACAATACTCCATAAGGACTTAGTTTTCTTCATTTTAACTTATTGTCATCACCCACCAAAAACTTGCCATTGGTGAGCAATGACCACACAAAATCTCTTACCTAAACACCACTCTCGTATGATAAGTATCAGTTAGGGCTTATACCTTGCATTCCTTTTTGTGACTATTTTCTTGACACACTCATAAATCACTTACAAGTAATATGCCATACTTTCCGCATGAATGTGCAATCATCTAATATGAGGAACAATTGTTAACTAAGCACTCCCAAAAGACCCTATTGGTTGACAATCTTTAATGGACTTAGTTGGGTAGTCCAATGACAAAGCCTGTTATAAGGAAGCTCTACTTTCATATATTTGTGTGAAGTAATAAACCAAGGATGTCATATAAGTGAACCATTTCATTAAAGTAAATATGGTCCATTTGATACAGATATATAAATTTTTAACATGGTATAAAATGAGTCATCTTTAAGAACTTGTCCACAATAAAACAAATAGGATTTATGGCTTGTTAGGTATGAGGTAAGCCCAATAAAAAATCTGTCCTATCATACAGTCATAAAGCATCAAAAACTAGTAATGAGGTGTACAACCTAGTGATTGATAATGACTTCTTAGACCTCTGACAAATAGTGTCTTTTCTCAAAACTAGAACTTAGTCTGATAGCTTAGGCCAGCAGTGATTTGATGACTCTAGGATTTTTGTCTTGTCATGCCTAAAGTATAACTTATGGATGATATGTTCCTATAGGAGCAATCTGAAATACATAAGTATAAATCACAAAACAATACTTATTCACAAGTATAAAGTTGTCTTCTTTTCCTTTATTTGTCAACCTCTCATAATTTTTTTCCAAATAAGAAATAACTCAAGTAAAGTTCTTAAAATATATCAAATCTTATCATTCAAGCATGCATGGTGATAAATATGATAACCCGCCTACTAAATACATCAATCACTTTATTAAGGTTATTTGATTGGTGTCCCAACAAAAAGATGGATTCTTATAGAAATGACACCTATATATCATTTCAACTACTTAACTTATATTAGTCATTAATAGATTTCAAAGCTTTATGGTTTATGATGAGTACGAGCTTTTTATATACAAGGTAGTGGTATAAATGCTTCAATATATGATTAATATCATAGAACTCTTGTAAGTGGCATGATTCTTTTTAAATTAGTCATCCATCTTAGATAAGAATCCCTCCTATGCCTATCTTGGATTCATCATAGTTTATTTAAAATAGCTTACTGAAATCAAGGAGTACTAGTATAGTAACTTTAGTCATCCTCTACTTCAATGGCTTTAAAACTAGTTTACCAGAAACTTCATCCCTTTAGACATTATATGATAGGTGTAATCAAGGAACTAAAATTTAGGGTGAATATTTTATAGGAATATGTAAGCCCGTGAAAGCTTTAAACATTATGGATATATTTCAAAGTTAGTCACTTTATAATTGTCAGCACCTTAAACTGATTAGCCTTAACTCCATTATTAAGCAAAACAAAACCTAGAAGAACAATAGTACTAGTGGAAAATATATATTTTTTTATAGTAGCCATACAAAAAAAATTTCTCATAAAGTGTCATAGACAACCTATAGACGCTTTAAACTAGACTATAGAGATGGATTTTAAATTAGGATATCATCAATATAAATCATAAAAATATGCTTATGAATGGTCTTAATACATGATACATGAATCTTATGAAGGTCATAGAAACATTTAATAAGTTAAATAACTTTATTAACGACTCATATAATGTGTGTTGTATTTTAAAGGTTGTTTTCTACTCATTTATTAACTTAATTCTTATATAATGGTAGTCACTCTTGTTACAAGTTTTAATAATGTTCTAATACTTTTCACTTGATACATCATGTCATCTATCCTTGGTATCAGGTACTTATACTTTGTTGTGATTTAGCTAATAATATGGCTATCAATATATATACTCTATAAACCATCATTTTTCATGACCAAAAAGTATGGAACCATATATGGGCTCATGCTTTCTCAAATATACCATTTCTTAAGCAATTCAACTACTTATCTATCTAACTTTTTAACTTGCTTAAAACTTAGTTTAGATGTTGGCTTATTTAACTAACTAGATCTCAAAACCAAGACAAATATATCATGCATATAAGGTCATCCATAAGGTAACTTATTTGATATTAAATCTATAAATTATGCTAACAAGCCCTATTATTTTTTCAAGGTTTTCATATGCATTCCCTTTTTTAAAACTAATATTAGGCTAATATATCATTGTCTCAATAATTATCTCCTTATAAACTACAGTAAAGATAGAATTTGTTTTCATTTCCTTAACCACTAGTTCCTTCATAAGTGTCAACACTAAACCTTTTTTATACTAAAGGTGTATATGATGTGAACCTCGTGATCACATGATCATGCAACCCACAATCAAGAATGAGATATGATCCCGGAAAGCCGAAATAGGTTTGATAAGAGTGTGACACAATGAAAATCTACCTTAAGGCACTAGTACTATTGGAATTAGTAGAATGACGCCACGAAGTCAACTAATATTCAATAAGTCAGATTCAATTCATTCACGAACTAAAGAATACAAGAATCACTCTCACATATAAAACTAAAAAATTCAGAATGAATATTCATCAATGGCTGCCAAAATTTAGCTAACATGAGTTTAAATATTTCTTGAAAAAGTAACCCTAATGAACCCCTTGTGTGGACTTAAATGAGGTCCACTCAAAATTGACCCAGCTCATGACTTAATCCAAACACGCTTTGGATTCCAGTTGAAAACAAAGTATTAGTTAAGCCCGAACAAGCCTTGAGTTGTAGCTAACAAAATTAAATGAAGCCCATAAGACTTATTTATAGCCTTTCATTCATCCTCTTAATCCTAGAAACAAAAAGAAAATGTAGCCACCAATGCTATTTCTAAGTTATAGTGGGACACTTTTAGTTTCTCGGTTGTCCTCATTTCATGGCCCAAATAAAATTGTATTGGACCCTTTTTGCACATACATAAGATGTACTAGGGTCTACTCTTGATATTTTAATAGATCTTGCAATTTTGACTTGGTTGAAACCATCAAAATCTCGAATCAAACCCTTAAACATGCGATAAGTCCTTGCTAGTGTTTTTGGGCTGGTCCGCATCAGTATATATTCTTTCACCCATCATATCCAACACCTTTGTATTATTATCATTCTTTACCTAGCCAAATAAGGTTCATGTCCATTAACATCATATCGTACTAAATAATATTAAAGTATTTTTTTCTAATAAAAATTGCAACAAGATAGAGTTTAACAATAATTATCATAATGTATCTGTCCGTCCAAATTATATAAAATATAATAGTTGTGGAGTTTTCACTGTTTTTCTACTGTTCACACACACTCAGATTACTAATTATTGCGGCAATAAAATTACCATTTTACCCCGAGGTCCGAAAATTTTTAGCCCCCGATACCAGAGATATTTTTGAATTTTCTTTGGGACACGGGTGGCATTTCCAGATTTGTTGTACAGTGAAATGATGCAAATAGCCCCCGAACACGACAAATTAGTGCACAAGGATCAGGGGCTGTACTGGTTTTTTCATTTTATTTGCACAGTGAATCGATGAGAAAAACTCTTGAAAAAAACAAAATAGCGCACAATAAACGAGGGCAGCGACGTATTTTCCAGTTTGGTTTTTTCATGAATATCAGTAGGGTCAAGGGCTTCTTGGTAATTAGCTTTTTTTTTTATTAACTGCTGGCGCATCGTACATACAGTTCAGCAGCGTTCCACACTCACGTGCTTTTGAGGCGATGCGTGCAGCTTCGTCCTACAATCAAAAGTTCACTTTCGACGTGTCAGGAGGTGCACCATCACGGCATGTTCCGATCATATATGTTCCAGTAAGCGACATCGGACGGTTTTGTGTCGGTTATCAGTTTTCTCTCTCGTGTCATCGCAAAGTCAGCTCCGGTCCCTAATGTATGTAGTAAGTTGATTTTGATCCTTAGGGTTTTGATTTTCGTTTTATTACTGATTTCTTTCATTGAAAGTTTGATTGTTTCAATTATGTCTTTCAATTAAAACTAATTATATAAAAAAAATTATTTCAGTCCTTATACTTTTAATTTTTTTATTTATATTTGGTTTCATTAATTTTTTTGATACGGATGTTTTGATTTCTTTAATTTGGTTCTCCATTTGAAATTGATTATAAATACAAATTTTTATTTCAGTCCCTGTTCTTTTAATTTTTTGATAAAATAATAGCAATTATCATTATTATATCCTTATTTATTTTTGGTCCTCTAATTATTTTTTGTTTTAATTTTATCCTTCAATTAAAATTAAATTTATATATGTTATTTTTCATTTCGGTCCATATTCTTTTAATTTTTTTATTTTATATTAATTCTTTTTTTTATTCATATTTATGCATCTATGCTTTTAGTTTTTTTTTCTTTTTTTATTTAGGTTTTATTTTTAATCGGGTCAATCTTATAATTTTAATTTATATTAATAATCATTTTAAAATTAATATTGCACATTTTTTCCCCTTATTCCTTTTTTTTTTGTATTTTTTGTTATTTTTATTTGTTCTTTGGATTAGATGATTTTTATGATTTTACTATTTACGCAATGATAATAATAATTTTAGTGATTTTTTAATTTTTTTTATAAAAAAAATCTTTTTTTTAATGATTTTTCAAGGCAATTTATTTATTTTAATTGTTCTAACAGTAATTTTGATAATAATTTTAACTATTATAGTAATGATAAAGACAATAACATAAGGATAGATCTTTAATTTATGTTTTTGTCTTTTTTTTTATACAAAATTAACTACTTATTTTTGTTATTTGATTATTGGAGGGTTTTTTTATATATTATTTTTTTTAATTCTTAGACAATGTTTATTTTTTATTTGTATTTATGCATCTATGCTTTTAATTATTTTTTTTAGGTTTTTTTACTGGATTTTTTTTTTATTGGTTCAATCCTGAAATTTTATTTTATATTGATCATCATTTTAAAATTAATATTGATCTTTTTTTTCATTTATTCATTTTTTTCTGTTATTTTTATTTATTTTTTGAATTAAATGATTTTTATGATTTTACTATTTATACAATGATAATGATAATTTTAGTGGTTGATTATTTATTGTTTTTTTTTAGAAAAAACATGTTTTTCAACCTAATTAGTTTTATTCCAAAAAAAAAAAAAACTCCCCAAAACAAAATTAATTCATCTATATTTGATGTATTTTAAATTTTGTTTTTTATTCTTTTAAATCTTATCATCTTCTAAGAAATCAAAATCAGTCGTGGTTCAA
This sequence comes from Salix dunnii, assembly GCA_015731905.1. Taxonomy (NCBI): domain Eukaryota; kingdom Viridiplantae; phylum Streptophyta; class Magnoliopsida; order Malpighiales; family Salicaceae; genus Salix; species Salix dunnii. The sequence goes on along the minus strand of CM027677.1, from coordinate 7,767,539 downwards.
TTAGTATGAAATATCTGGAAATAAATATTAAAGATAAAATAAAAAAAAAAAATATATATATATATATATAATAGAATTAGAGTCCGTACATGGTGTTTGCTATCCTGTTAATAAGAGCACAGATCACAATAATTAATAACTTATTTTACAGGTTAATCACAATAACACAAGTTCATACGAATATACTCTTTTATTTTTCTCATTTTACTTTCGTTTCCTCTTACATTTTACTCGATTGAGCATAAGACAACAGTCTTTCCACTTAGGTGAGATAAATCGATCTGAGGAGAAATATTAATGCAGATTGCTTGTTGTGTGGGCTGTTGATGGCGATTGAGAAAAGTTGTTCTTCCTCTGAAGAAGTGCTGAAATGTTGGAGTTTGGATAGTGGAGTTTGATTGGGGCTGAAAGGAAGTTGCAGAACAAAAAATATTTGAGGTGGGATGTTGTTTGAAATATTATATGAAATTTATAGGCGATGTAATGGTCATATTCAAATGGAAAAGATTTTAAGTTTGTATCTGTTAAAAATAATTTTTCAACCGTTATAAATATATGATGATTTCAGTTTAAAAGTCATCAAAAAATATTTTAAAAAAACATAATAAATTTTTAAAGAATATAAATATTGTCTCGGCTCACAAGAACAAATTAGAGGTTTTCTTCTTAGTCGATTCTGAGAGTTCATTCTACTTCTTTTATAATATAAATATTTGATTTTTTTTTTTCAATACAAAATAATAGGTACTATATATATATATATACACACACTTTTTGTACTTGAAGTTAGTTGTGTTTATCAGATGGATCTGTCAAATTGTAAAATGCATGCCGCATACAGCTTGAGTTCTGCAAGAAGCTCTGCGGAGTCCACAGTTGTTTGACATTTGTAAGCACCGCATGTGTGCAAGAAAATTGAAAGTATCCAATTTAAATGTACCAAGTACTAGTTTGTATCATGGGTTCTCCCTTTTTCTTAAATCAATGAAACTTTCACTCGTCAAGATGAAACAAAAACCCTTGAGGGCATCTTTTCCATGGCTGTCAGAGGCTTCGCATTTCACATCTTCCAGAAAAGCTTCCAGCCGGGGGTTTCTCTGCATCCTTCATTGTCCATCGGGAGAGCTCAATTTCCAATCAAGGGTTCAAAATCCAGGAAAAACGGCCATGTCCATTCCATAATACAGCTTAGGATTGGGTAACAAGCTAAGGTCAATGGAGCCAGTTACCCCAGGAACGCAACAAAAAGAACCAAGACAACACAAAAACACCCTGGGAAATCAAGCTAAACAAAGATATCCTACTATATATATATATATAGATAGATAGATAGATAGATATAGATATAGATATATTATCAATTCACAGCATGCTAATTCATGTGTTAGCTGACATTTTTTTATTAATGAATTTTTCCTTTTGTATGAATATGAATATTTAGCAAATCATAAAAATGAGACAATCGGATGACGATCCCTCAATTACAATAATGGCATTACCAGAAGTTGACCCAGAAGCCTCTTTAAGCTTTCACTAGAATATCCCAAATTTCTTCTATCCATCTTCCATACCCAGCAAGTGCAGGGTTTCCTTGCTATGGTGCTGATGCTATTGCCAGTGCTCGTGGTAAACTGTTTGCGAGTGATTACATTCCATTCTTCGAAGAGGGATCGTAATTTATCAAAAGCTAGACGAAATAATCTGTGCATTGTATATTTGAGTCAAATCAGGAGATGTAAATAGCCAGCAAAGACAGTAATATAGAGATAAACAAGAAGTGCTGTTAAGACATGCAGGGATGCAAAATTCTTGAGACCCGTATCTTCTAATTTTTTATATTTTTATTTTCACAAAAGAGTTGTCAAAATCTGGTGTGAGAATTCATTGAATTTCTCACCTTTTCAAGCAGCAGAACCTCATGTGGACCATACATTGACAGGCTCAAGTGTCACTATAGAGCAACAAAGAATGGTTTCACCAAAAACTACTAGGTGATGGGATTTTTCTCAACTCTCCATCTTTCTGGGTGCCGAAACGTGAAAATCTCCTAAACTTATTTAACTTCATCCTAATTGCAGGAACTTTTCTCGCTACTGCCTGCCATATCATTTGAACTGCGTCACCTTCCCTTGATGGATATTGGAACTCGAAGAGATTTTCAACCTCTTTCAGCCTCTGCCACATTCTAGTCCACTCATCCTTCTTTATACTCCTGATGAGATTTAAGAGGAACTTTTCTCTGACAGCATCTGATGTGCGAACAAATATGCAGAATTGAGAGTAGTCAAGGACATCCTCATAAGGAAGCTCAATGTCATCACTGATGATGACCGGAACACAGTGGCTAGCGATGGCATCGAAGAGACGATTTGATGAGGGCGTGTCACCTGCTATGTTAAGGCAGAATTTGGAGGAGTGCATTCCTCGAGAGGCTTTGCCCACTCCATCCTTTTGCACACTCCCAAACTGAAAATGCACGTCTTTCTCATCTTTAAGAAGATAAAATAATTCTTGCCGAGCAAAGCCACCCTGGATACAAGAAACGCAAAGTTGAAGAATCAAGGTATAGATAATGTAAAGCCAACCAAAAGAGAGGCACAGAATAACAGTTGAATTAAAGGAAAATAATTGATCATCTTGATTGGATGGTTTTCAGAATCTAGTAGATATGAAGTTTTTAGTGAAAAACATTCAGCAAGTCAAATATATCACATGACATTATGAAGATCCATCGAGAGATTAAGTCGGTAAAGTTTCATGAGATGGTTTGGTGATTTTTGAGTTTATGACCACATCCCATCCTCAACAGCAGCCCACAATACTTTACTTAAATGAACTTCCATACAGGTGCATATGGCTAGTTCATTACACCCGTGGGAAGTAGACTCTATAGACATCAAGTCCATGCTGGTTTCAGAGCCAAACATTCAAGTCTGCCAATGATTTTACCTCAACAGCTACATGATGATAAGAAATGCTTATTATGAGCTCAGCACGATAAAATAGATGCCTTGAAATAGGATAACTTATCATTTAATTGGCATGTACTTTGACACCTGATCCATGAAATAATCCTGATCTAACTAATCTTCTGTTTCACAGAATAGGAAATAACGTGGTGAGAACTGGGAAGCTCATGACAGTTTACGTTGTTACTTGTTCATAATACTGTTGAATTATGGCTTATATTTGAACTGTAGAGCATGTCAAAAAGAAATTCTGTCGCTAATAAGTTTTTTTTGTCAGTGGAAGTTTTAATGAAACAAGTAACAGCAGAAGTAATCAAGAGGGAGAGATCATACATCTTTCCGGTATATGGCTCCTTGAAAATACAGCAAAGTTGGGCGGCTATCAAACTCAGATGAATCGTTGACGTAGCTTCTAATCACATGTTTGTATGGCGCAATCACATCTTTGCCAACGTTTGCTATATTTGGAGGATACCTCCCAAAGTCTGCGAGTATGAAGATTGCTGGCCATAGCTTCACCCTTGCATCTAACATACTATTTGGATGGTGAGCCAAAATGACATGGTCTCGCCCCCCAGACCTCTTCCATTCCTCTTGCGAGGTCAAAAACTTGACCAACTTTTCTTGCAACAATTTGTCCTTGCTCTTCTGTTGGTGTGGATTCACCTTGGAATATCTGTTATAGCTTAATGAAGAAAAGAAAGGAACAAATATAACATCTGCTTCACTAGAATTTCGAACTCTCACTGCACTGCCAGCTCTAGGAATGCCAGGAACCTCTGAAGCAAGAAGATCCAATGTCAGCCAATATTCAATACTATGTTGCAAGTTGAGCCCACCAGGGTATTCAGGCACTTTAGTTCTAAGATCAGGCCAGACACTATCCCCCTGAGGTTTCCAATCTAAGAGTTCAAAATGAAACTCAGAAGGCAAATCATACATGAAAATCTTAAGAAGTTGTCTTGAATTTTTATCAAAACTGCTGCATTTCACACCCCCTAAATCATCTTTCTTTTGAGGTTTTTCTTCTTGTTCTTCCTTGTCTACAAGAATCGCTCGATTTCCAATCGAGGGTTCAACATCCTTCCGATTCCAGGATGAAGAATTGCCATTACCAATCACAGAAGTAAATTTGGGATGAGGCAACAAACTGAGGTTAATAAACCCGGCGCTGCTCGCGGAATGCAACACAAAATACCAAGACAACATAAACAGGGACGACGCAAACAGAAACAAACAAAGCATAGATTTCCTACAAATATTCCCGAGAGACGATGACGAGTGCTTCTCCGCCATTGCAATATAAATAAATAATCCGACCAAAAAAAGGGAAAGAATATCAGGCACCAAACATCACATTACTACCAATATCCAATATGATTCTCTACAAGAAACCGGTGCCAATCACATTGGCTGGAAGATCCCTCTCCACAATAATCAGCAAAAACAGTAAATACCCAACAAATACAAATCACCTCCAGATTGAAGAACAGAGATTAACATTGACGACTTATTTTTCCATATTTTTTCAATCTACATTACCTCAGAAGAGGGAAATCAGAAGCTCAATGAGAAGCCCGCAACGTGACTAGGAGAAAAACACCGAAACCCCTAAAAAAACAGAGATAAGAGTAGATAACCCAACCCACCAAAGAATGGTTGAGAAAAACAAAAAACAAGCGAGTGGTTGTTGCTTTTTGCTTAGTCGTACCGTGGAAAATAAACAAGAACACACCAAATTTGGCCCTTGGCCCTTGTTGCTGGCTGGTTGCTGCTCTCTCTCTCTCTCTCTCTAATGAAGTTAGAGTGGGAATAGGTATCTATCAGTGCTGTAGAACCGGGCTTTGCATCTCATTGATTTTATAATTTATTTTTAACAGAGCATAATAAAATAATTAAAAATCATTTTAAAAAATAAAAATATTTTTTTTATTTTCATCTTCCATCAAGGAACAATCGTATTTAAATATAATAAAATAATAATTAATTATTTAATATTGGTGTACAAGTGTACTTTAGGTTGTCTTTTAAAATAAATTTTCATTAAAAATATATTAAAATAAGATATTTTTAATTTTTAAAAATTATTTTTAGCATCAGTATATAAAAATAAAAATAATTATTTTTTAAAATATTTTTAAAATACAGTGTTGAAAATATTATGATGGTCGAAACCGAGTATATGTTTAGAAGTGTAATTGAGAATGTTTTTTAAAGTATTTTTCTTCCTGAAATGCATCAAAATAATATTTTTTATTTTTAAAAAATTATTTTTAACATTATTACAAGAAAATATATAAAAACATTAGAAAAAATTAATTTAAAATAAAGAAAATAAAAAAATTATTTTTTAAAATATTTTTCGTCCTTAAATGCTTTAAAATAATATTTTTTTTAATTTAAAAAAAATTATATTTGACATTAACTCATAAAAATATATAAAAATAATATAAAATATTAATTTAAATAAAAAAATTCAATTTTTTTCTCAAAATTATTTTAAAAAAAGGACCGTTAAACACTTTGTCATTGAATAAAAAAATCGCAGTGTAGGCCATCCCTGAAGGTATTTGGTGGCGCACAGTTTTTTCTTTATTAAATAATAATAATAATAAACTTGTTGTCGTTTCGGCAACGTAGTGATCAACTGGCAGCAGCCTTCTGTAGCCATTTGGTAAGAAAATAATTAATTTGTTGTCGTTTTGGGCGCAAAACAGCTCTTGCACGCTCCCTCCTGCATTTCAGTCCCAAAAAGTCAGAGCGGGATGCTACACGCCCACAAGCTCTAACATAAAATCCAAAATATAAACGGAATGTTTCACACTTTATTTTAAAAATGATTTAAAAAATAAAAAAAATATTATTTTCATTTATATTTTTATATTATTTTGATGTGTGGTGTTAAAAATAATTTTTAAAAAAAATAAAATTAAAAATTATTTTTAAAATATTTTCAAATAAAAAAACTAAAAAGTAGAGGTGAGCAAAAAAAAACTTGAAAAATTAATTAAATTAAAAAAATCAAAAAATATTAACCCAGAAAAACCAAACCGAAAAAAAAAAAAAGATTAAATGACTAGAACTTTTTTAAACGTGCGGTCCAAATCGAAGATTCAAAGGAATGTTTCACATTGTATTTTAAAAATGATATATATATATATATATATATATATATATATATATATATATATGTATGTATATATATATATATATATATATGTATGTATGTATTATTTTAAATTATTTTTAAAACATTTTCAGATAAAAAAATAAAAAGTAGAGGTGAGAAAAAAAATTGAAAAATTAATTAAACTGAAAAAATTAAAAAAACATTAACCGAGAAAAAAAAATGATTAAATGATTAGAATTTAAAAAAAAAAATTGCCGTCCAGATCGGTTTTTGATTTCTTAAGTAAAAAAAAAAGTAAATCAAAACTAAACTGAACTGTTTCAATTAAAAAATATGCTATGATTAATTTTTTTTATTTTTCTAGTTCAATTCAAAAAAAAATTATTTGTTTCCATTTTAATTAAATCGAAGAAGAGAAAACTTGGTTCAAATAAAAAAAACATAAAAAAAACCAAAATTATTTTTTAATTTTTTAATTGAAAAAACAAAACATATCGGTTTAAACCTAGATTCATTTTTATTAAAATTAACCAGGTCCGGTTTAGATTCATTTTTATTAAAATTTTATTGATTTAATTGTTTTTATTAATAAAAAAATATCCACCCCTGCTAAAAATTAACCTTAATCATATCTACATGTGTCAGTAAATTTATTGCACACTGACAGGCTCCAATGGATCTACCTCTAACTCAACCTACATTTAATTTTTAAAAAAAGTTTTCTAATCGAGCAGCTGGGGAGGGGTGTATTCCGAACACAATCTATATATATATATATATATATATATATATATATATATTAGTCTTGGTATCCGCACCTCATCATGAGTAGAATCATATTTTTTTAACATAAAAAATTATTAATTATATAAATATAAATTTATCATTATAATTAGTATAAAATAATCATCATCATTATTATTAAAAAAAAAGTAAGAAGATATCTGAATTATTGAATATATTATATTAAAATTAGTTAATTTATAATTCAATTTAAATTAAATAAAGCAAACAAAATATAAATTGTGGAAGAACCTGCATTATTAAAAAAAAAAGTTAATTTTCTATCTCAAAAAAAAAGAAAATATATATTAAAAAATCACCCTCACGTTAGTATTATTATCATTACTATAACAGTTAAAATTATTATCAACATTACTGTCAAAATAGTAAAAATAATTAAATTGACTTGAATAATTTAAAAAAGTTAAATATTTTGTTAAAAAAACACTAAAATTATCATTATAATTGCACAAACAATAAAAATCATAAAATCATTTGATCCGAAAATGAGATAAACATAATAGAAAACAAAAAAAAATAAAGAGAAAAATAGAGCAATGTTAATTTTAAATGATCACCTACATAAATTAAAATTTCAGAATTGAAACGAATAAAAATAAAACTCCAATAAAAAATAAAATGACAACAATCCAAAACAAAAACCAAAAGTTTAAATGAATGAATACGGACAAAAAATAACTATTGTTCAAGAAAGATAAAAAAAAATAAAGGAATCAACACTAAATAAAAAATTAAAAAAATAAGTGCCAAAATAGAAAATATTATGTATAATTAATTCAAATTGAATGATAAAACTGTAGTAAATCAAAACCTTGAGACTGAAAAATAATAAAGAAATTTTAAAAAATATTAATTGTGTGTATTTTTTTTATTGTAATATAAATGTAGTCAAGATAATAAATATATGTAGAATTCTTGTTAGGTGCAGGTTTTATATGAGATATATGAATTTTAAATCGATATAAATTATGGTCTTCAATGAATATAATCAACATAAGTTTATCATCATCATTAAAAAAGCAAGAAGATTTGGATATTTGAATTATTAAATTCACTGCATTAAAATTAATTCATTTTATAATTAAATTTAATAAAAAAAATATATAAATTGTGAAAATACTTGTAATAATCAAATAATAAAAAAAATAGTTAATTTTTTATTCACAAAAAGACAAAAACATAAATTGAAGATCCATCCTTATATTATTGTCATTATTATTATTATTATTATATTTTAAATTATTATCCATATTACTGTTAAAACAATTAAAATAATTAAATTTCCTTGAAAAATCATTAAAAAAAGGTGTTCACAACAACAAAAGGAATAAAAGAAGGACTCGAAAACTTTTAACTAGTTAGAATGTGGAGTAAAGAATATCACCTGGCAAAGTTACAGACATATCCTAACAAGTTTGTATTAGAATGAAAGAAATTGAGTTGAATTTATGAATTTTATGTCAGAGTTTATAAAAGAAATTTAAAAATATTGCAAATTAAATGTAAATTAAGTCAATCATGCTAGATTAGGCTAGAATCAGTGCTAAATAAGGAAGAAATAATGGAGAAAAACATGGTGTCCCTAAAAGCTCATTGATTAGCTAGTCGGGGACTAAAAACAGTTTTTTCTTTATTAAATAATAATAATAATAAACTTGTTGTCGTTTTGGCAACGTAGTTATCAACTGGCAGCAGCCTTCTGTAGCCATTTGGTAAGAAAATAATTAATTTGTTGTCGTTTTGGGCGCAAAACAGCTATTGCACGCTCCCTCCTGCATTTCAGTCCCAAAAAGTCAGAGCGGGATGCTACACGCCCACAAGCTCTAACATAAAATCCAAAATATAAACGGAATGTTTCACACTTTATTTTAAAAATGATTTAAAAAATAAAAAAAATATTATTTTCATTTATATTTTTATATTATTTTGATGTGTGGTGTTAAAAATCATTTTTAAAAAAATAAAATAAAATTTTTTTTAAAAATATTTTCAAATAAAAAACTAAAAAGTAGAGGTGAGCAAAACAACTTGAAAAAATAATTAAATTCAAAAAACCAAAAAATAATCATCATCATTATTATTAAAAAAAATAAGAAGATATCTGAATTATTGAATATATTATATTAAAATTAGTTAATTTTATAATTCAATTTAAATTAAACAAAGCAAACAAAATATAAATTGTGGAAGAACCTGCATTATTAAAAAAAATAGTTAATTTTCTATCTCAAAAAAATATATATTTATTAAAAAATCACCCCCACGTTACTGTCATTATCATTACTATAATAGTTAAAATTATTATAAATATTACTGTCAAAATAGTAAAAATAATTAAATTGACCAGAATAATTTAAAAAAGTTAAATATTTTGTTAAAAAAAAACACTAAAATTATCATTATTATTGCACAAACAATAAAAATCATAAAATCATTTGATCCGAAAATGAGATAAAAATAATAGAAAACAAACAAAATAAAGAGAAAAATAGAGCAATATTAATTTTAAATGATCACCTACATAAATTAAAATTTCAGAATTGAACCGAATAAAAATAAAACTCCAATAAAAAATAAAATGACAACAATCCAAAACAAAAACCAAAAGTTTAAATGAATGAATACGGACAAAAAATAAATATTGTTCAAGAAAGATAAAAAAATAAAAATAAAGGAATCAACACTAAATAAAAAATTAAAAGAATAAGTGCCAAAATAGAAAATACTATGTATAATTAACTCAAATTGAATGATAAAACTGTAGTAAAAAAAAAAATAAAAGAAATTTTAAAAAATATTAATTGTGTGTATTTTTTTTTATTGTAATATAAATGTAGTCAAGATAATAAATATATGTAGAATTCTTGTTAGGTGCAGGTTTTATATGAGATATATGAATTTTAAATCGATATAAATTATGGTCTTCAATGAATATAATTAGCATAAGTTTATCATCATCATTAAAAAAACAAGAAGATTTAGATATTTGAATTATTAAATTCACTGCATTAAAAGTTATTAGATGAATGTTATTAAATTTATTAAACTAGAATTTCACATAGTATTTAGGACACTTCTAAAGCTACAAGTAGAATTTTGTCGTGATTCTAGTCGAGAGAAAATATAGATATGTCAAGTTTTTCAAATATATATAATATACTCGGTAATTCATTCATACGAGAAAAAAAATAATGTGTTTAAATTTAGAACTAAAATCTACCAGGAATTTATAAAAAATATATTGGTAAGTTTTTTTAAGACATTTTATTTCTTCAATTCATTAATTTCTTGATTCAGATTATCTATTTTTCTCATTTTATTTAAAAGACTCATTAATTATAATAGTATTTACTCTTTTATTAGATTTTCATACAATTTTATTTGTTGCTTCGAATTATATATATCGTATACCAACCATTCTAGTGATATTTTTATTTAGAAAAATATTAAAATTATATTTTTTTTATTTTTAAAAATTATATTTGATATCGATACATTAAAATAATCTTAAAAAATAAAAAAAAACTAAAAAATTTAAAAAAATGTTTAATAAAAAAACTATTAAAACATTATGAAAAACATTTTCTCATTGTTCAACTCGTAGGTAATGTGCTTTCAAGTTGAAGCTACGCTCGTAAACCAAGCAAGATCCTCAAATCCAGGATCTAACTGTTACATTGCCCCAGATCCAATGCTTAGAAGTGGGTATCAGGCGTGGGGAGCCAAAAATACAAATATAATATTTATTTTATTATTGAACCCATCCAAATTGAGGGTCAATAATGTGCGAAGGATTAAATCCAGTGTTGTTAATTTTATTTCGTTTAGGTTAAAATGATATAAATATTTTATACTAGTTAAAAAATAAAATAAAATTATGTAATTTTTACCTTGTTTGTTTTGGAAATTACATCAAAATTTCAGCTAGAATATTCTGGTTTTGTTTCAGTCAAATAATGTTTTTTTAAATAATAAATAATTTTACAATATCAATCATATCTCTTAATTTGGCCGTTAGATTGAGATGAAATTTTAGGAGGAGTCTCTTGACATATTTATATATATTACGTTAAAATTTTAGAATAATCAAATAATATAATGATTCTGCGAAATTGATGATGATATTCTCATAATATTATACATGTTCATAATTTTGTTCAGAAAAATCATTTTATTATGTCTTTTTTTATATCAAATTGCACAATTCTAAATAATTTTATTTTTAAATTTGAAAAAAAAATTGAATTAATATATTTAATTACACACACACACAAATAGTATACCCTTGAAACAGCGTGTCAAAACACTCAAAAACCAAAATATTCTATTCCAATCGAAAAACAAAACATCAATTAAAACAAAATTGATAACCTTTATCAAAACAAGAATAGCATCAATCCAAGAGCTTCAAGGTGAGCAGCCATGCCCTTGTTCATGGGAGGTGCTCCACATCTTAGAATCTGCAGATTGCATGATGAAAACCAGAAGCACACCTTGTAGATATGCTTTCAGCTTCTTCTTTTCATCCTGATTTCCCCAGACGAATTCAAAAATATCATGAACGTACCTGGATATCTAATGCTGGTGCAGGGCAGGAGGTTTGAATCATGTCCATGGATACAAAGCCAGCACCAACATCCCAAACCCTATGAGGCTGATGATAAAATATTTGTTAGTACTGTAATTTCATAATATATAGAAATATTCATATTGAATTATCAAAAACATATAAATAATTAAGCAGAAATATACCTGAATTCATATCTAAAAGTCACTCTTTAAAATCGTACGGGTAACTTTCTAGATTAATACGTTCTCTTTTTAAGAGCCTTTTGATTTTCTTTGCTGTAACTTTATTTTCTCTCTGGTAATGAGATATCAGAATGAGAATGAAATATAACATATAATCTGAGGACCATGATCATATATATAGATAACAAGTTATCCTTTAATACTCGTGTCTTTTGGCATTTCTACCATATAATATTTCTATTTTAGCCCATCAATAAAATAGAAATAACTCTTTAATCTCTACACATTAAAGGTTTATATTTTATTAAATATGTAAAAAATTCAATTATCTAAAAATACTTAACTAATCTTTTTTAGTTAAGCTTTTATTTTATTTGACATTTATTAGACATATAATTATTGTATATAAACCCAAATATACATCTGTAGCCCAGCGAGCATGAGAAACTTGTTTCAGGAAGGCGGGGCTACAAGGATCCAATTAGAATTTCAAGGCTGGATCACAAGAATTTGCTTCAAGCAGCTATGCAAGACAAGGAACCAATTTCCCCAAACACCACTCACAAGCAAAGTTGTCAATACCGTTCCGGTCATCGTTCCAGTTTTTCAATTGGAACGGAACGTTCTAGTTTCGGAGCGTTTCGGTGTGCCGTTTCGGGATTGTACTGTTCATATATATATATATATATAATTAAAATTTTAATTTATCAAGTATAATTAAAATTCAAGATAAACTAACTTTAAATTATACAATACAAACACAAAATCAAATAAACTTAAACACAAAAATAGGTTAATCAAAATAATTTTAATCATAATCTCTAAAAAAAAAAAAAGCCCGGAATGGCACACCTGGAACGGAACCGAGACGTTCTGGCCGGAATTTCCGGAACGGGCCAGAATTTAAACCGAGATGAAAACGACGCCATTTTATTCCGATTTTCTTAATGGAATGGAACGTTCCGGCCATTCCAGCCGGAACAGAACGGAATTAATAAGTATGCTCACAAGCACGCATGGATATTCCACTCACGATCTCTAAGCCCAGCACATTGTGAACAAATTCCATTTTGGGTTGGGTGGAGCTGGGGGCGGGTTATGATCTTTAATATTATTTTTTTATATAGAGGAAATTTTACTATTTAAAATATTTATTTTATGAGTTTAGGTAAATGAGTGAAACCCTGATTATCTCAGATTTTTATAAAGAATGCATACCTAACTCAAACTCATAATTTATTATACAAATCACAAACTCTTTGTAATCGTGTCACAACTTTTGAGGACAAAGAGGGGCAGAAAAGCTAACCTGATTCAATAAGCTGATATCACTATTCATGTCTTTATTGTTATCCAAAATATTAATGAATGATCTTATCTAAAAATTTAAACTATTCGGTGAGATTTTAGAATGTGATTTATATTATTTTATAATATATAGTTTCAGATAAAAGCTCTTTGAGCTTGAAATTTACACAGACTCACACTATTTCATACTTGAATTTTATCAAATATAATGGGAGTGATGAAATTCAAACTCATGACCGCTATTAAATGAAGTTACGAAATATAGTTTATATTATTATCTTAACACAAAATGCCTATTCCCATGATATTTTTTTAACAGAACACATTCTTTTTTCTATTTTCTTCTCCCTGGAGTGACATAAATGAGCAGATGTGCAGGTTTGAAATCCCATGACAGAAGGCTGAGAAAGTCAGGTAAGAGCACTAAAGCCATATGCTTTCTCATTACTGTAAACTCTCTTCATTACAAAAACTGTCATGCGTCTGTATGGTCAATTTGTATGCAGCTAAAAACTGCTCTGCATCCAAAAGGTATTTCAAATAGTTTCCATACTAGATAATGGCCCGCCCTATCTTGCGGGTGTAGTGATAGTAGAACAAATAATTTTTATAATTGTTAAGATTAAAATATAATATTTTAACCTGTAAAATTTGATATAATAAAACAGATCAACATATTCTATCATAACAATAGTAACATCGAAGTCTCATCTTCTAAAATTATCAACACTATTATTATCAAAATAATAAACTTTATTAAACAAACCTGAGAAAAAAACATAAAAAAATTAATAAAAAAACAAGTAAGAACAAAAACTAATATTATTATTATTATTATTCTTAATATTAATATTATTAATGTGTTAATAACGAGAAAAAAAAATTAAATCAAAGGCTAAAAAAAAACCTAAAAACATTAACAAAAGAGCAAATAAAAAAATAAAATAAATGATAAAAAAATAAAAATTAATGACTGAAAAAAATCATTTGACTTGAAAATCAAAAAAATTTATCTCACTACGTTGCAGGCTGAGTAAATAATTTTTATAATTATTGGGATTAAAGAAATTAATACAATTTGCTGGTCCAAAATTAAAATATAATATCTATATATGCAAAATTTAATATAATAAAATAGATCACCACATCCTATTATAAAAATAACAACATCAAAGTCTTAACATCTAAAACTATCATTGCTATTATTGTCAAAACAATAAAAATTATCAAATTATCCCGAGAGAAAATTTTTTGGAAAACATTAACAAAAAAGTAAGTAAGAAAAATAACTAAAATTCTTCTTCTTCTTCTTCTTATTATTATTATTATTATTATTATTGTGTTAATAATGAAAATATATAAATAAATGAAAGATTAAAAAAATCCAAATAACTTTAACAAAAGATAAAAAAAATAAAAATAAAAATAAAAATAAAAATAAAAATAAAAATTATTATGTAAAAAAAATTCATTGAACTTGAAAATAAAAAAAAAAACAATAAAAAATAAAAGAAATAAAAAATAAAAAATAAAATAAATGATAAAACAAAAACAAAAACTATTAATTGAAAAAAACTTATTTGAATTAAAATTAAAAAAAATTGACCACATTTTGCGTATTGAATAAACAATTTTTATAATTATTGAGATTAAAGAAATTAATAGGTTTTGCTGGTCCAAAAATAAAATATAATATCTATATATACAAAATTTAATATAATAAAACAGATCACCACACCCTATTATAAACATAGCAACATTGAAGTGTTAATATCTAAAATTATCATTGTTATTACTGTCAAAACAATAAAAAATATCAAATTATCCCGAGAGAAAAAACTGAAAAACATTAACAAAAGAGTAAGTAAGAAAAATAACTCAAATTATCTAGTCACTGAGTTGTTGAACTCACCCCCTCATTATTTATTATTTTCAGGCTCGTAGTTTGTTAGTAGATCATTATCGTTAAAATTTCAGAACTTATTATTTTAGTTGTAATCGACACTTTTATTTTTATGTCTAGTTAGTGCTCCGCTATTATAACAAGATTATTCAACTTTTGTATTAAGATATTCGAATTATGTTATAAAGTTTACTTTGTTATTTCTGCTGTGTTGAACTCTGAATAAGAATGATAAGTTTGTGTATAAGTTTTAGTTCACATAGGTCTAGGATCTCAGAGGGGGATCATGCCTATGTGCCATTCACGGATCCGGAAATCGAGTCATGACAAAGATGGTATCAGAGCTAAAATTATATAAATGAAAAAAAGAAGAGTAAAAGAGTGTATGACAAAACTTGGTATTACAACTTAGAAATAATAATAGAAAAAGGTAGTAGTGACGAAACTTAGTATCAAAGCTTGGATTAAAGAAAAAATAATATAGTTAATTTATAATATGTGGAGCATTAGGATCCATATTGTCTTATCTGGTATGCTTGAAATTTGAATTCTCATCGAGCATGTCTTGTTGATTCCTTATGTTTTCTATAGATACGCTTTCTAATAATTATTTGATAACTATTGTGCTATTGTTTCGGAATGACAAAAGTATGCTATTTGTTATAGGATATGTCGAGGAATAAACATATAGTTGATAATATTAGAGTAGGTGACCTATTGTGCAATTAAGAAATACTAGGAAAAGAAGGGGAGTTGCACCAACAACTCAATATGTTGACGAGATACCTCCATTAATGGAGGAGTCTTATGAGGTTGAAGAAAAGAATAAGTTGATGAAACAGGTGTGGGAGAAACTGACTCTGAAATAATGATAGAGTTTCAGCAGCTTAGCAAAGCTATGTGAGCTTGGATGGAATTTACTATGGACAGAGATAGGAGAAGAGATAGAGATGTACAATCATCATCTCACATTGTTCAAGGAGTAAATGTGTCATTGAATGACTTCATGAAGTTGGCACCTCCTACTTTCACTGGGATGAATAGTTCAGAGGATCCTTAAAGGTTCCTAGATGATATATGGCGTCGATGTGAAGTTTTGGGATGTACAGACCATCGAGTTGTGAGTTTGATGTCATTTAGGTTAGAGGGAGATATGACAATCTCTTGGTTTAAGTCTATGAAGAAGGCAAGACCAGCAGAGGCTTAGTGGACATGGAAGGAGTTTAGCACCATGTTCTTAGACAAAAGAGGGCTGGGCTTCCAGCCTCACGGGCTGGAAGCCCGACTATTATTGGGCTGGGCTTCCAGTCCTCACGGGCTGGAAGCCCAAATGTTATTCGGCTAGGCAAATTGCGTCCCACTGTTCACATGCAGCCGAAGAGAGGGAGACGATGAACAGTGCCTTGTTTTTGAATGTGACGAAAAGTGTACCTATTAGTACCGTTGGGTAGAGGAGGTCGAAGTGATGATTCCTGTCGTGGTGGCGTCGTCAACGGTGGTCTGTGGTGGCCGGAGTGAGCTTCCAAAGTCGTCGGGTTTTATGACGCCGCTGCTGCAACCGTCGTCGTGACCTCGCCTGAGAGTGTGGATGGGTTTCTGGTGTGGAGGGGAAACTCACGGTGTCGATAAGGGTGGATTTGGGTGGTTAAATGACAAGCAACAATGGGGAGAGAGAGAGAGCTCCACGGGGCTGTTAAAGAGAGAGAGAATTTGCAGTCCGAGAGGGAGAGAAAGAGAACAACGCCGAGAGAGATGAAGATGATAGTATTTTTACTGTGTGATTTTCCCTTGTTTCTCTTGTTTTCGTTTGCTAAAAATCTCTGTGAATTTTCATAACTTCTTCCCGTTTTTCACTGGTTTTTTCTCTCGGCCTTATGCCCGTTTTTTTTTCTCCTTTTTTCTCTTCAATCTTCTCCCTATTTATAGGCTAACATTGCAACTTGCAGGTATGGGATTGATGTCCACAACATGGTGTTTTCAGTGGGTAAGTTGCAGGGTAAGGTGGCTTGCAGGGCATGGCTGCCGGCATGCCATGTCCAGTCAATTCAGGTCTGTTCAATTCAGGTCTCTTTTTTTTTTTTTTTTGTAAAATACACTAAAAAAATGATTTATCACAAAAAGCATTTTTCGGCGGGAAGAATGATGTTTTTACCTTCAATTTTAGCTTCCAATTCCACCCAAAAAGTTTCGTCGCCGAAAATATTGATTTTCTCAATTTAACCCAGATTAAGCTTCCAAATTTAATTTCTCAGCAATCAAACCCTCAATTAGATTAATTCGAGCCATTTTAAGTGTAATTAAGCCCTTGCGCTAAATTAAATCCTTCAATCGGGTTCTCAATTAATCCTGAAGAGTTTCGTCACCGAAAATCTTAATTTTCTCAATTTAACCCAGATTAAGCTTCCAAATTTAATTTCTCAGCAATCAAACCCTCAATTAGATTAATTTGACCCATTTTAAGTGTAATTAAGCCCTTGCGCTAAATTAAATCCTTCAATTGGGCTCTCAATTAATCATGAAGAGTTTCGTCACCGAAAATCTTAATTTTCTCAATTTAACCCAGATTAAGCTTCCAAATTTAATTTCTCAGCAATCAAACCCTCAATTAGATTAATTTGACCCATTTTAAGTGTAATTAAGCCCTTGCGCTAAATTTAATCCTTCAATTGGGCTCTCAATTAATCATAAAGAATTTCGTTGCTGAAAATCTCGATTTTCTGATTAGGCTTCCGAATTTAATTTCTCGGCAATCAAACCCTCAATTAGATTAATTTGACCCATTTTAAGTGTAATTAGGCCCTTGCGCTTAATTAAATCCTTCAATCGGGTTCTCAATTAATCCTGAAGAGTTTCGTCACCGAAAATCTTAATTTTCTCAATTTAACCCAGATTAAGCTTCCAAATTTAATTTCTCAGCAATCAAACCCTCAATTAGATTAATTTGACCCATTTTAAGTGTAATTAAGCCCTTGCGCTAAATTAAATCCTTCAATTGGGCTCTCAATTAATCATAACGAGTTTCGTTGCTGAAAATCTCGATTTTCTGATTAGGCTTCCGAATTTAATTTCTCGGCAATCAAACCCTCAATTAGATTAATTTGACCCATCTTAAGTGTAATTAGGCCCTTGCGCTTAATTAAATCCTTCAATTGGGCTCTCAATTAATCCCAAAGATTTTCGTTGCTGAAAATCTCGATTTTCTCAATTGAACCCAGATTCGGCTTTGAAACTTAATCTCCCACTAATTAGGCTCTTAATAAAATTAATTTGACCCATTTAAAGTATAATTAAGCTCTTGTGCTAAATTAAATCCTTCAATTGGGCTCTCAATTAATTTCGAAGCATAATTACACTTTACATCGGCCGACGATTAAATCAAATTGACCCATAAAAATATAATTATGTCTTACGACCTAACTTTTATGCAGATTTATGCAATAATAAATTATCTTTGCCTCGAATATGCATTTCCTTCATTTCTGGGCAAAAAAGAAGTATGACCGGGCTTCCGAAAATGTCCAAAATTTTCACATTAATTATTCTGCCGACACCAGCCCCTTTTTTTTTATTTTATTTTATTTTTTTTGGTATATTTTGGGGAATCACCCAAAAATCGGGTGATGATAGTGTTGATGTCAAAAATAATTTAAAAAAAATATTATTTTGATGTATTTTTGAAAGAAAAACGCTTTTAAATGTAACCTCAACCACACTCCTAAATAGGCACAACTTATGGTGGACATGGAAGATAAAAGGCGAATTGAAAAGCTATCTAAATTTTTTCCTTCAAATGACATTTATTATATGTGTTTTTTATTTTTGTCCTTAAAATCCTTTTATATATATATATTTCTTACATAATTTTTATTTCAGTCCATGTTTATATGTACATGCTTTTAGTTTTTTTAATTTCACTGTTATTAAGATTTTTTAATGTTAAAATTTTAATTTGTATTGGTAATCATTACAAAAATAATGTTTATCATTATTTCTTCTTTTTTTATTCTTCTAGATAAATAATTTCTTTAAATATAATAATATTTATTTTTTGTTAATATTTTTAGATATTGAATTTTCTAATTATTTAAATAAAACATTAAAAATAATGATAATGATTATTTGTAAGTTTTATTTTCTTTAAAACATATCAGACTAATTATATATTTTGATATTTATTTAATATTTGAGTCTTAATATATATATATATATATATATATATATATATATATATATATATATATATATATATATATCACTCAAGTTTCTTTTTTTAAAAAATTAATATTATTGTTCTGAAATACTTTTAATATAATAATATGAAAATAAAAATTATAGAATTTTTTTCTTTGACAGTGATTATAGTCTCACCAATTTTTATTATTTCCACTGTTATAAGGTTTTTTTTTTTTAATATTTACATTTTAATTTATGTTGGTAGTAATTTCAAAAATGATATTTTCTATTTTTTTTCTCTTTCTTTTTTATTCTTCAATTCAAATGATTTTTTAAAATCTAACAATATTTATTTTTGTTTTGTCATTTATTTAGTTTTTTAATTATTTTTTTTATTAATATTGTTAGGTGTTGAAATTTCTTATTATTATAGATAAGACATTCAAAAGAATAATAATTATTATTTGAAATATTTTTATATATATAAATATGTGAGACTAATGATATATTTTGATATTTATTTAATATCAGCATCTATCTATCTATCTATCTATCTATCTATCTATCTATATATGATCTATTTATTATTTTCAAAAAATAATAATATACTATCAGTATTCTAAACTATTTTTAATATAATAATATGAGTAATAAATTTTATAATCAATTTTTTACATAGAAAAAAAATCATTCCTAACAGATTTTATCAAAAGAGTTCTAGTAGTAGAAACATCCAATTGCTTTTGGTAGGGAAAAAACCTGTTTTGAATAGATTTTATCAATTATAATTTTACTAATTAAATATTAAAATTATAAATTACAACACACATAAAATCAATTAATTTTTTATATAGATAAAAAAGCACAATGCACGGGCAAATTCGCTCGTTGTAGCTATATCATAGCATCGTAAGATAATACAATAGTGGATTACCCTTAAAAGACTGTCCGGCTTACCTTTAAAAGAATGTCCTAATATGCAACATTAGCATAAATGAGGAGCACATTTGTTAGGATGGGAATAAAGGAGAGAGATTTGGTGATAAAAATTTATCCTCTCCTAACTTTAATTTATAATCTTTTCGACTAAACTTGAATTAAGCTTAAAAACTTGTGTTTTATCAATTAAACTCTTAATAAAATTAATTCGATCAATTTAAAGTATAATTAAGTTCTTGCTTATTAAATCCTTCAATTGGATCCTAAATTAATTCTTAAATATAATTATATTTTAAAATGGTCGACGATTAAATCAAATCAGCCCATAAAATATAATTATATCTTTCAACTTAGTTTTTATACATATTTATCCAATAATAAATTATTTTAGCCTTGAATATGTATTTTTTTTATTTTTAGGCACAAAAAAATATGATTGAGTTATCGAAAGTGTTCAAAATTTTCACCTTTTTTTTTCTACCAGCGTCATTCTTTTTTTTTTTTTTTTTTTTTTTTATTTCGAGTAGATTTTGAGGAATAACACAAAAATGAATTACAACAATATATATAATCTTCAATGAGTTCAATACATGTCATTTATTAGTATATGTTATTTGTATTTTTGTCAATACAAAGTCAATGAAAAATAAAATATGATATAAGGATAAGTGAATGGATGAGCGAGGACTCATTCAAGTTGATTATTGGTCTAAAATGATTGGATTGATTTTGTGTTGACCGATATATATTTGTTTTAAAAACATAATTAATCTTAAAAAATAATCATTATATGATGTATTGCACAAACCAACCAACCACTTAGGATTACCAAATAGTTAAGATAACTAATTAATAAGAGAAATAGTGGTCAATAGGGTCTTGGTCTAGTTGTAAGTGAAGCGCTTGTTTCTTCATAATATCCGAGTTCAAGCCTTGACAGACATGCCTGTCACCCCCGCGGTGTCTTATATGTTTATTGGACTTGCAGTATGTTCAGTGACCCAGATACTCCGGTTATAAAAAAAAAAAGAAATAGTGAAATTAATATTTTTTTTAATTTGATCAATACAACTGATCGATTGTTTGTTTGATTATTAAGGACACTTGTAATATTTACTAGTAACTAATTAAATGATTGATTGTGCCAATATAAATCAATCAATTGTTTAATAGATAATTTAACAATTAATTTTTCAAAAATAAATTACTAAATATAGAAATGAAATTGTGGATTACGCGATTAAAAAAAGGGAGGATATTACAGGGAAACCTGCCTAAATTTTATTAAAATTGAAAAAAAAATCTCTTTAAATAATTAATTAAATTAAATAAAAGATTACAAACTATGACAGCTTTTACCTAGATGACATGATGGCCAAGAAATTCACAGCTCTCAGTTATTATTGCGAAGCCAACCACGCCAGGCAGACTTTCCCCTGCCTTCCACATGGTTGAAGGGGGTTTTTTTGGCATTCTAATTGGAAAATACTGATTAAAAAATTTAGTTTTTTAGATTATTTTAATATGTTGATATTAAAAATTATTTTTAAAAAATAAAAAAATATTATTTTGATGCATTTCTAAATAAAAAATATTTTAAAAAACAACTATAATCACACTTTTAAACAGACACGAACTCGAAAGCAGTAAAAAACTCAAAATTAAAATCGAAGTAGGGTTAGGAGATGAAATGACTATTTGTTTTGTGTTTTTAAATGTTTTTTGAAAAAATAATAATTTATTTTTATTTTAAATTATTTTTTTAAAAAATAGTTTTATATTATTTTAATATTATAATATTAATAATAAATCTCTAAAATAAAAATATTATCGTGAAAACTATTTTAAAAAGCAATTTTTTCACACCCCTAGAAAAATAGCCGGTATAGCATCATGAGAACTTGTATGATATGCATATATTTTGTATGATTTTTGAAAATGTAATAGCAATTGTTTTCTAAAATAATTTTTATTTAAAAGTATATTAAAATAATATTTTTTTAAATATTTATAATATCAGTATATTAAAAAAATTAATAAAAATAAATAATATATTATTTAAAAAATATTCTTAAAACAGGAAGAAAAAAAATTGAATCTTAGTTGATTGTGTCATGCAATTGCAACTCCATGATAAGATGGTCAATGCATGAGCTGACCATTCTACGTGCCAACGTGTCAATCAACGTGGCACCATCACATCTTGCCTAAGCAACATGATTGCCACTACTACTCTATGCAATGGCCACTCCTCCTGCCAACTTGCCAGCCTGTATGAGCTCCAAGGTAAAAAGTAAAAATAAATAAATAAAGTTTTTTACTAGTTTGATATAAGGTGATTTGCCCGTGGGGTGCACTGGTTTTTTTTTTCATATAATAAATCAATTATTGTAATTAATTATTTTAATATTTAATTAATAAAATTATAATAGATAAAATCTATTAAAATTGATTTTTTTTTGTTTAAAAAGAATAATATAATCGAAACGCATGAAAAATGGTTCGTATATTTTTTAAATATAGATAACTTAGGTAAATTTGTCTATACATTTTCTTTATAAATTGCATTTTTTTTCTAGTAATATTAGATCTAAAATATTAGATATAAAAACATATATTGTTTTTATTTTACAAAAATAACCTAAAATCTAACAAATTAAATTTTTCTAACAAATAAACTTAAACAAAAGATGACAAAAATAAGAATTAAAAGCTATTTTTTTATAAGGTTTATTCCTCGTATTATTATATGAAAAATATTTCAGAGCATTGATATTAATTTTTTTCTTTAAGAAATCATAGAGCATTGACATAAATTGTTTTTAATTTACTGTTTTTTATTAGTTTTATTCTTTAGTTTTGGATATTATTGCAATATAGGTTTCCTGAAATATTTTGGTATATTTTATGTTGGATTATTACGATATCAAACAATCATCGTAACATTGTGCTGATATTTGATTTTGAGATCATCAATTTTATCACTTTTTATAATCTATCTTTTCTCAACTTCATCTTTTAACATTGGGTTAATTGTGAATTGAACTTTATAATTTTAATTATAACTATTTTTTTATAGGGTTATGATGATCTAATGACTAAAATCGTAAGTTTTGCAGGTTAGTGAGATTAACTCAATGTTTCTATTTTATTTTTTCAATTTTTTTTATTAATTTCATTCTTCAACATTGATTTGATTGAGAAATAAGTTTTTTTTGTAATTTATTTTATATTGAGTTATCTCGATCTCTTTACCTGGGTTTTACAAGTTAATTAATTTGACTCGGGTCATTGTTTTTGTCCTTCTTTGACCTTATTGTTTTTTTAATTTAATCCTTGATTATTGATTTGATTGAAAATTAACTGTTATAATATATATTTTTTTATTTATTTTCTGTGGGGTTATCATGATTTTATGACCCAAGTCTCGGGTTAAGCCAATTGACTTGAGTTTTTTTTTTTTAATTTTTTGTTTTTCAATTTCATCATATATTATTGGGTTGATAGGAATTAGACTTTATAATTTGGTTCAATTTGCATTCTATGAAGTTATCTTGATTTTATGATGCAAGTCATAAGCTTGTTTGCTTGACTCAAGTGATTTTTTTTATTTTTTTCATTTATTTTTATTATTCAATATTGAATTAATTGTGAATTGACCTTAATAATTTCTTTATTTGCTTTTTACAGGGCTATAATATTTTCATAACATAGATTTGACAAGTTAAACCAGCTTGTTCGACTTGTATTTTAAGCTTAATTTAATATTTAGTTGATTGAGAATTAACTTTATTATTAATTTTTATTTTCTTTCTATATGAGTATTAGAGTTTTATGACCCAAGTAACCCAAGTCTATTCGAGTCGGTCTCATGTATAATTGTTTCAATGCTTAAAAAAATAGTCTTGATTTTTTAATAAAATTATATTTTTATGAGTCATATTATTTTTGGATTTATACTTAGATAACATAAAATTAATATCCATACAATTTTAATTTATTTTCTACTGAAAAATATATATAAATATTATTTTGATGTCTAAAAAGAAATTAATTCAGCAGGAATCAAATGTATATAATATGGCCACACAAGTTTGTTTGGGAGTATGATTAAGATTGTTTTTAAAATATTTTTCATTAAAAAATAAAATAATATATATTTTTTAAAAATATTTTTGATCTTAATATATTAAAATAATTTAAAGTAAATTTTTTTTATTTAATTTTTCAAAAACAATTTTAAAAAGTAATGATAATAGGTGAGAGGGAGTAGTTAACTACTTCCAATCTCACTTGTTGGCAAACAGTAAACGTTGAAAGATGCTAGCACCTAATTCATGCCTATATTTTAAATATAAAAATAAAACTTTATTTTATTTTTTTTTATTTTTTTTAAATACTTTTAAAAACCACCAAAAAACATGATTGTAAATAAAAGCATAAAAAACTCCATGAACAAAAAAAATAATTTGATGGCGTCGAACTTTTTTGTAAGAAAATATTCTTTTCCTTTCAAGCTTCTCTTTCTCTGCTTTTGGTGCAATCACGACGCCACCACCCCATCTGATCATCTGTCAAATACAAAATTCTATTACCCAATGGAAGAAAACTCTTCAAAAAGAAAGAAAGGTCCCTCCCCATGTCTGTAGCTGACCCAAAAAGAAAGAAAAAAATATGTTTGTTAAAAGAAAGCTACAGACAGAAAGGAAAAGAAAAGAGCTAAAGCAGAGGATTCCGTTTCCTTTCCTTTTGTTTTGAATCCTCTGATCTGTGATTCAATCTGGAAAGTCATTCATTTTATTTCTATCTGTTCCTTCTATGAGTTTCAAACTTTGACATCAATCTCTTGCCTTTCTGTTGTGTTCTGCTTCTCAGGTATTGCTGTTATCACTAAGTTGATCATGGTTTGATTTTCGACTTGAATGATTTGCTTCTCCATCATTCCTGTCTCTTTTTTGAGCTCTGACTGAAACCTGTCACTTACATTTTGTGAATTATTTTGTTGGATTTCAGGAGTTGAATTTGATCATCATCTGATGGCTCTGTATTTCATTTGATTGGATTTTTGAGGCTGGTTTTTGCTCATATTGCCAATTGTCAGCTCCTTTTGTAGGTTTTCTTATGTCATGTTTAGCTATTGGGTTTCATTGATCTAGTGCATTTTAGTTAATTTCTTTTCTTCTTTTTTTTGGTTAAAAAGAAGGTTGCTGTTGGAGAAGGACAGGGAGAGAGAGAGAGACAAAATGGGTATTGATGCAATGAGAATTCGAGTTCAAGTTAGGAAGTTTTCGGTGATTTATTTTAGATCGTGTTATAGATCAGTTTGTAAACACCCTTTCCTTGTGGGCATGGTTTGTTACTTGTTCTTGCTGTATAGTTCATTTCCTGTCTTGTTTTCCCTTTTAGTCTCTGCATCCCCTGTTTTGATATGTTCTGCAATTTTGCTTGGGACCCTTTTGAGTTTTGGTGAGCCAAATGTACCTGAAATTGAAATGGAAAAGGAAGGAGAAGAAGAAGTTAGCCATGAGATTTCGTCTTTCAAAAAGGAAGGGTTTGTAGAGGATGCCACTTTTGTTGCCCAGAAAGATGAGAGCTTTATATTAGAGAGAGTTGTAGGAAACATAGACATTGAAGAAGAGAGCTTGGTGGAGAAAAACAATAGAATGATTGAGGTTCATGGTGATTTAGGAGAATATGTGTCACTGATTGATGAAACTCTGTGGGAAGCTCAATTTGAGAAGCAAGTTATTGAGGAAGTGAAGAGTGATTTTGATAATTTAGAGTCAGCAAAGAAGGGGGAAATTCAAGATGAGAATCTTGAGATCAAGGAAGGGTCAAGTCATGAGGAGGGAGCTGACAATCAATATTCTTTGCTCCAAAATTTTAGTGATGAGAACCTTGAAGATGATAATTCAATGGTAGAGTTTATTGGGACTCAAAATGGTTACTTAGAATTTTCTCAGGAATCATCTTGGAAATGTGCAAATCATGATGATGAAGTAAAAGATGACGAGGCTTCTGATTTTGGATTTGACGGGGTGGGAAATTCCTCTCCAGATGCTTCAATGGCAGACATTCTTCCAATCCTTGATGAGCTCCACTCACTTTTAGATGAGGAAGCTCCTCGACCAGCTCATATATCTCATGATGGTTCTGATGCTGGTTCAGAGGGGTCTCATAAGAGTGATGAGAGCAGTACTGTGTCAGAGGAGGATTTGGAAAACCAGGCAAATGAAGATGAAGATGGCGATGATGATAATGAGAACGAAGAAGAAGCAAAGGGAAGTAAAGAGGATGAAAGTAAATCTGCCATCAAATGGACAGATGATGACCAGAAAAATCTCATGGATTTGGGAACTTTAGAGATTGAAAGAAACCTGCGTTTGGAGAGTCTTATTACGAGGAGAAGGGCTCGCAGAAGCATGAGATTGATGGCTGAGAAGAACCTTATAGACTTGGATGCTGCTGATCTTCCCATTAATGTTCCATCCATTTCAACAGCAAGGCAGAACCCATTTGATTTTCCTTACGATGATGTTCCTGGGTCTGCTCCATCTGTATTGTTGCCAAGACAAAATCCTTTTGACCTTCCCAATGGCTCAAATGAGGAAAAGTCTGATCTTAAGGTGGATAGTTTTCAACAGGAAGTCTCAACAACTCAGCATAGGGAACCATTTTTTCGAAGGCATGAAAGTTTCAGTGTCAGGTCATCAACTTTGGGGGGTGCCAGGCAAGAGAAGCAAGATCTTTGGTGGAAGCCTTTTTTTGTTCCTGAACGATTTACTACTGAAGGAACTAGTTATCACACTTTCCAGCGGCAATTAAGTGAGGCTAGTGACTCAAAGGTAAGCTCAGTTCCAGACAGCGAGTCCGTTAGTTCAGTTCTTAAGGAGGACAAGCGAATCAATGAAGTAAATGTTTCTCATAAAACAGAAATGATTTCCAATGTTGACCATGCCTCTCTGCTTTTTGAACTGGGAAGTTTATCATCTGAAGAGGTTGATTCTGTGGATGATGAACAGGTTGAGGAGGGTGATTTTCACCATGATGGGGCTGAAATCACACCAGGGAACTTTGAAGACCACCATGAAGTAGATTCTTGCTTGTCTGAATTCGAAGGGGAAACTCCTAAGGAGCTTAACCCAAGTGAAATTCTTCTGCGTATGGAACCTGGCGAGGAGGACTACAGCAGTAGATCAAGCCTATCCTCATTGTCAGAGATAGATGAAAAAATAACTGATGTAAGAAGAGGATCAATGTGTCTTGAGGCAGAAGATTTTCAGATTGAGTGCTCTCACATTTCAACCCAAACCTCACTTGATTCTGATTTTCATTTTGTGAGTGGGTTGGCAGATGATAATGAACATAGGGTGCCTATTTTGGAGTCCAGAAATGATCATGTTAACGCATGTGACATCTCGACGCAATCTTCTCTTGATTCAGATTTTCATTTTACAAGTCGGATGATGGATGAAAGTTCACATCAGAAACCTGCTTTGGAGTCAACAGGCTATCAAATTGTGGATTCTGGTATTTTGACGGAAAGTTCACCGGAGTCTGATATAATGAGTGGACTGGAAGATGACAATCAAGAACATGTTTTGGAGCCAAGAGGCCATCATAACGTGGAATCTGTTTTTTCATCACATACCACTCATAATTCAGATTTCCATTTGACAACTGCTGTGGTGGATGACGGTCAAGATAGCGATCCTGTCTATGATTCAAGCTCCCCATCAATTGAGACTTTTCTCACCTTTTCCTCTATTTCTTCTGACACACACAGATCAGAAATGGGTTCACCTCTGGCAATGGTTGAAGATAAAGAATCTGAAGCGCATGTTGAGAGCTTGGAGACGGGTACTTCTGGTTACAAAGAGCTGTTTGAGGGCTCTTCTCACGCACAATCACCAGATGAAAGTAAACTAAGATCAATAGTTACAGAAAATACTGGGGATGAGATTCCAGAGCTTGGTCTGTCTGAAGTGTGTTCAATTTTTTATGGTCAAAATGGGGTCATGAAGCCTGAATCAGCAGTTGAAAATGTTTCAGTTAATTCTCTTGCATCTTTGTCAGAAATCATTTTTGATGGGATAAAGCAGTTGAATTTTGCCTCTTCTAGCTATAAGATGGCTTCCGAAGAGAGCAATTTGCCTGTACTGGAAAAAGATTATCCTCCACCGGTAGTTGAGCAGGTTTCAGCAGACATTGAATTATCTGCTACAGAGGATAAACCTGTCAAGGACCATGGACTTGTTACTGAAAAAAATCTTGGGCTTGAGCAGGATCAAGTCAACTCATCAGGTTTCAATGTGGATATCCAGGTTGATGGCTTCCAAGCTGTGGATGAGAAATTAGATCTGGTGGATTCTAATTCTCATCTTGTTCCTTCAAATAATTCACATTTGTCTGCACATGAAGAAAGACAACCAGCAGTGGTGGGTGAACATGTTTTTGGGAATTATCTAGATTTATCTTCTTCAGAGACGAAGCATGTGGAGGAGAATTCATTAAAGAAGGGAAAAACCATCCAATTCAAACAGGATCAAGTGCACTTACCAAGTTCTGATACAACTATTGGTGCTGGTTTCCAACAAGATGTGGATTTGACAGTTGTTTCTTTAGATTCCGGTCATCATAATCCACTTTCAGGTGAAAAATCTCATCTTGAATCGGAAAAACAGCAGTCTTTGTCAGATAAATCCATGCTCAAACCTCGGGTAAGACATGCGACTCTTCTGCATTTATTTTTATTTTTATTAATTCTTCCTTGTTTTGCTGCTTGTATGTGGTTTGTTGAATGACTGATCTGAGATGAGGACCTGGTTGGATATAAAGCATACTTCATGACTTGTATAAGTTCACCTGCCATGAGGACCTTTTTTTGTATGAATGCCTTCCTTTAGGGACTATTTGAATAATTTTCCGACACTGTTTTCTTAGCTCCATATGAGTTTTTGTTCACGTGTTGTATGTATTAGCAATTGAATTCTAGTACTTGCGTGCTTTTCTTGTCATTCAACCACGTTTCTTATCTACATTCCGACCCATTGGATGTGTTTGATTTATTAATAACTCTGGTTTGATCAATTCAACATTTGTGGTTGGAATTCATATTATAACTTCAAAGCAAAGTAGCGATTAAATTAGCCTGTTGAAATTGGAGATCAAACGTTATTTCTCTTACATGATGCAGGAACTATCTGTCTCCATATCCAACAACAAAAACATTTTGAAACTCTATGATCCTGAAGAGAAAATGTCAGATTTCACCTCAGACTCTCCTGATAGTCTAGAATACAAGTCAACAGATGGTGGAATGAATATGAAAGATCATGTCCTTCATAAGATTGTATACGAGGATTGTCATCCAGTCTTAGAACACTCTAATTCCCCAGGAGAAACATATGGCCCCCCCATGGCTGAGGATACTGTCAACGAGGTGGAGGATGAGATGAAGGAGATTGATGAAGAATTGTTGTCAGAATTGGATACAGTTGGGGACTTAAGTGTAAAAGAAGTTGCAGGCGAGTCACTCCATGATGAACAAGTACCTGAAAACACTAGTGTTAGTCCTGAATTTAATTTCTTGCCAAAAAATTCAAGCCAGATGGAGGTCAAGCCAGAGCTTCCAGTCCTTGCAGTTGGATCAGTTGAAGATATTGACTTGGCTTTGAAGCAACCTCATGAAGGATTAAATGTTGAAGAGGTCATCCATCCAAGTATGGTTGAGGAGCAGTTAGCTGAGGATGAATCTAAACTTCAAACTAAATCAAATTTGCGAGTTGTTGAAGCTAGATCTTTAGAAGATATTCATATTGCAATGAAGCTAGTCTCAGAAGAGAATTTTGAGGAACTGGTGGATTCAAGGGATGTAACAGCAGAAGTAAATGACTTGGCATCTACCAAGGAGATCCTAGTCCTTGAAGCTAAAACTATTGAAGATATTGACATGGCTTTCAGGCAACTTCATGAAGGAATGGAAGTGATCTCTATTGATTCTAGGGATTCACAGAAAAATGAAGAGGATACCACTGAGGATATTGAATCGAGTACTGTGGAAGTAATTGGAGTGAATTCCACCAAATCTGTGGAATCAAGCTCTGTACAAGTAACTGAAGTGGCCTCCATCAAGGAGAGTGAACCAGGCACCACTGAGTTTGGTTTTGGAGAAACTAGTACATTTGCTCCTCATGAACCCAAGCACGGATTTAATGAAGCATATTGAATCTCAACTTTGAGCATATTGGGATCAGCATTGTAGTTGAGAAAAGGGAAAGGAGTTTTGTGGTTTGAGTTCTACTCAATGTCTAGTTGTGTGAGAATGGGTTTTATATATATATATGTAGGTTGGTCTACCTTCTTGGTTTACTACCAGTAGATGGGTTTTGATTACTTTCTAATTTGTTGACCTGATTTCTTCAAGAATGAGTTTTGGTTTGATTTCTTGAGACGTGATTTTTTTGGGGTTTTTTAAGGTTCAATGAGAGCAGTGTGGGAGATATTTTTTGAAATCCTTGCATCATATTGTAAATTACAATCTGTAGAGTGAATTTGATCAAATCCCAGATGTATATTGTTTCGTTTCAAATTTCCTCCTCAGCTTTTTCATCCCTTCATTTTTATGTTGCCATGTAATCTTATAAAAGCTTTTTCTAGCAGACCAGCATGAGTGGTATGCAGGTTGTCATCTTTCTGCAGACCTGTTGCAAGATAATTGTCTCAGAACCTTTTCTGGTGTAGTTGCGCAATTTTGCAGCTCCATGAAATGCATTATGTTATTGTGTAAGCACCGTTAGTCCATGGTGATGGTTGGCCTGAGTTTGATCAAATTTGACAACAGCAACGCTACTGACTCACTACAGCTAGGGTTTACAAGTGTTCAGTTTCCAGCTAGGCGACATTTGCACAACGCAGGGAAAACATCTCAAGCTGATCGGTTGAACCATTGCTTCCTTTCTAAGTTTCCGAAACTCAGTTGGCATTTTCATGAGAACTTTAAAGGGAGATATTATTTTAATGAAACTTGAAAGAGGCACTCTTGATTTAGGGTTTACCATTCAATTGTTGAGCGTTTCACCGTAGTCAAAATTATATTTTTTAAAATATAAAAAATTATTAAGAGTAAGAAATTTTTTGTAAATTATAAATTTGAGTAAAATAATAAGTGTGAATAAAATTTTTGTAAAGAACAAGTTTCTAATAAAATATATAAATTTTAAATCGATATGAATTTATTTATTTAATAGGTTTAAATGAAAAATTGAATGATAATTAAAAAAAAAACTAATGTTAAGCAATACAATTTTTTTAAAAATAAGACAAAAAGTAAAAGATAACATTGAGTTACAAAATTTTTCCAAACCATTAATCCGGGATAGTAGATCTGAAATAGTTCACACGAGGTTATTTGCTCGCGCGTTGCGCTGAGTTTTTTTCTATGTAGAAAATTGATTGATTTTGTGCATGTTGTAATTGATTATCTTAATATTTAATTAGTAAAATTGTAATAAATAAAATATATTAGAAATGGTTTTTTTTTTTCATTTAAAAGGAGCATTGTAATCGAAACACAGGGGAAGTGACTCCTATATTTTTCATTATAGATAACTTGAGCAAATTTGTCTGCATATTTTGTTTGTGTTGCCTCGTATTTTTTTTTTGTTTATGTGATATTAAATCTGAAATATTATACATAAAAATATTATAAAAGTAATTTTTTAATCAAAACAACCTAAAATCTAAGAATTAATTTTTTCTAATAAATACAACCTAAACAAAAGAGGAAATAATTAGAATTAAAAACCAAAATTAATAGTGTATATATATAAACATGGAAAAAAATAGCGACTATTTAGAAATATATCTAAAAAATAAAGAAACTAAAATAAAGAATTAAAAGTATATGGGCCGACATGAAAATAAAATATGTAAATAATTTAAATCGAAGGATTAAATTAAAAAAATTAAAAGTGTTGTAAGGATAAAATAAATAATTCTTTTATTTATTGATTTAGTTTCGATCCCTTTATTTTTTCAATAATTTTGGTATAATTCTAAATAATTTGTTTGTATCTATGTATATATACTCTTAGTTTTGAATTTTAATTTTTTAATTGAATTTAACTTTGTATCAAATGTAGTTTTGGTTAAAAAATAAAGTAAGTTCACCTTTAGTGGTGTGAAATGAAAGTAAAACCCTCTCTTATACATGTATAGTTGTTAGTTATTTATTATATTTTTTAAGGCGTTAATATTAAACAAATATCAGAATATATAATTATTTTTAAGAGAACAACCCTTTAAAATAATATTTGTCATTTTTTTAAATGCATTATTTATAATAAAATGAATATATTAAAAAAAAAATTGAAAGCCTTGTAGATTGATTATTTTGCTTTAATATATAACATTATAAAAAATCAAGAACCATTAATATTTTTTGATATTTTATAAAATTTGGTTTTGACTGCGGCGAAGCGCGGGACAAGTGACTCATATTTTTTATTTGTAGATAATTTGACAAAAAAAATTTCACATGTCTTGTCTATGTTTAACTTCATATATTTTTTATTCATGTAATATTAAATATGAAATATTATACATAAAAAATTATAGAAGTCAATTTATTTATAAAAACAATATCGATTACCGAGTTATCTTGATTATTATTCTTATTGTTATTATCATGATTGCTAATTTATCATAATTATTATAGATAATTATTGTAAATAATTAATATTCTAATTATTACTGATAATATTATCACTGCCACTATCATTATTGTTATAAAAAAAAAACTTCAATTTTTTATTTTTTATTTTCCAAGATTTATCGTTCATACTATTATTTTGAAGTATTTCAGAATACTAAAATTAAATTAATTTGAGATTTTTTTTAAAAAACTTCATTTTTTATATAATTTAAGGTGTTAATATTTAAAAATATCAAAATATATAATTATTTTTACGAGAAACATCCTTGAAAATAATAGTTATTATTATTTTAAATGTATTTTACATAATAAAATAAATATATAAAAACCTAATATACAATTATTATTATTATTATTATTATTATTATTGTAAATAATTTAGCTATAGTAAGAACCGAAAGTTTTGTGGGCTTATTATTTTGCTTTGATATATAGCATTATAAAAAAATCTCAGACCATTAATATTTTTTTGCATGTTAAAAAATATTTATGACTATTAGAGGGTCACTTGTATATATATATATATATATATATATATATATATATATATATATATATATATATATATATATATATATATATTTTATTATAGATAATTTGCCCCAATTTTCCACCTGCTTTGTCTACGTGTGACTTCATATATTTTTTTGTGTTTGTGATGTTCGATATGAAATATCATATATAAAAAAACCATAAAATTCAACATTTAAGAAAAATAACATCAATTGATAAATTATTTCAATTATTATTGTCATTGTTATTATCATGATTGTTAAATTATCACTATTATTTTAGCTTTCATTATAAATATTATTATAAATATTATTATAAATAATTTATATTTTAATTATTATTGTTCATACTATCGATGACACCAAAATTATTGTTAGAACAAGAAATTAAATTAATTTTTTATTTTATAATATTTATTCCTCATATTATTATATTAAAAGTATTTCAGAATACAAATATTAGTTTTTTCCTCAAAAAAACCTAGGTCATATATATATATATATATATATATATATATATATATTATAGTCTCACATATTTATAAGAATAAAAAAATTAAAAATAATCATTATCATTATTTTGAATGTCTTATCTATAATAATTAGAAATTTCAAAACCTAACAATATTAACAAAAAAACAATTAAAAAGTAAAATAAATGACAATAAATTATAAATATTATTATATTTAAAAAAATTATTTGACTTGAAGAATAAATAAATAAAAATAAAAAAAGAGAAAATATAATAAATATAAATTTTCAAATGATCAGCAACACAAATTAAAATTTAAACATAAAAAAACCTTAATAACAGTGGAAATAATAAAAATTAGAAACAAAAACTAAGAGCATATACATATAAATATAGATAAAAATGAAAACCATTTAAGAAATATATATAAAAAATAAAAGAATTAAAATAAAATCTAAGAATAAAAGTATAAGGGTCGAAAAAATTTAAGAATTTAACACAAAATAGGAAATTAAAAGACTGAAGACCAAAATGAAACTTAAATGTATAATCAATTTGAATTGAAGGATAAAATTGAAACAAGTCACAACTTTGATACCGAAAATATTAAAGATTTCAAACCAATTGGGAAATTAAAAGATTGAGGATCGAAATGAAACTACAATATATAATCAGTTTCAATTGAAGGATAAAATTTAAATAAATCAAAACTTATATAACAAAAATAAGTTCCACACAAAACATTGAAAGATTAGGGACTACAATAAAAACCCAATAAAAAGCGGGGGCCGACATGTACTTTCACATGTCGGAGAGAGAAAAGAGGAAAAAAAGCTTCAACCAACCACCTATATGTCTCTGACCACCTTGTAACCCCACGCGCTGTACTAGGAGGAAGAGAAAATGGAGAAGAATAATTCTAGATGCTAATTGGGTATTTTTCCTCATTGAAAAACACCGTACGTGCTGTCTAAAATCCATGTGAGCACGGAAACGGACAATGTGTGCGATGACACACACACAGTAACTTGCTAATAAAAAATGATAAATTACCGCCCCACCCCTACAGACAATTCTTGGATTTTGTCTTATATGGGGGTATATACGTATTTGGCCATTAAAAAAATATATATATATATGCAATGACCTTATTGACCTTGATGTTTACTATGCAATTTTATCTTATATGGAGGTATTTTTGTATTTAGCCATTTAAAAAAAAAAGTGCAATAACCTTAATGCCCGTGGTAGTAATTGTGCATTTTTGTCTTATTTTTACTCTACACAGGAATGCAAAAAATCAAAAATACCCCTGAAATCTAGGCTAAAAAACATAGTAAATGGAGGGGTAAAATAGTAATTTTACTATTTCAATCCACAACACCTCTGAGTGTAGATGAATAGTGAAAATCATTTTTCATTACTATTGAAAACCCCGATCTCCTTTAGTTTTTAGTGTAATAAAGAAGTTGTAAAACTCAATTCTTACTAAATACAATATCAAATATGAATATTTCAATTATTATTCTCATTGTTATCATTATGATTGTTAAATTACCACAATCATTATAACTACCATTATTATCATAACTCTAAATAATTCATATTCTAATTATTATTGCATTACTGTTGTTGTTACCATCATTATTGTTATTATCATTGTCATCATCATCACTACCATTATTACCATCATTATTTTTATTATCATTGTTACCATCATTATTGTTATAAATGATATTCTTAATATTATTTTATGAATTATTGTTATTATTATCATGACAACCATTGTTATTAATGTCATAAGAACTACAACCACTACAATAAATTATTATTGTTATCATCATTGTCATTAGTTTATAACAACTAAAATAATAGTTTTAGTGCTTAGGGTATAATAATAGTGATTATTATCATTATCATGAGAATAGGAATTATTATCATGATTATAGCAACTAAAATTATTATTATTATTATTGCCTAAACAATAAAAAATATTAAATTATTCCAAAAAAATAAAATAAAAAACCTAAAAACTTTAACAAAAGAGCAAGCAGGAAAATAATAAAAAGAAACAATCATTAAAATTATTATTATTATTATTATTGCGCAAACAATAAAAATCATAAAATTATCTCGAAGAACAAAATAAAAAACCAAAAACTTTAACAAAAGAACAAATAAAAAAATATTAAAAAAATAACAAAACCAAAATAAATATTATTAGCAAAAGAAAATTATTTGATTTCAATAACAAATAAAAATGATAAAAAAACCAAAAACAAGTACAAAGAAAAAAAAATCAATTTTAAAATGATCATCAACACAAATTAAAATTTAAGAACTAAAGTGAATAAAAATATAACCTCAATAAAAGAGAAAATGACAAAAATTAAAAACCAAAACTAAGAGTATAGACACATAAATATGAATAAAAATAGGGTTTGTTTCAGATGAACCCAAAAAATAAAGGAATTAAAACTGAACAAAAATTAAAAGACTAAGGGTTGAAATGAAAAAAAATATATATGATCTATTTCATTTGAAGGACAACATTGAAGCAAATAAAAACTTATATAGAAGAAATCAGGATGAAAAAAGAAATCAAAAGACCTAGGACTGAAATGCACAAATCATAAACAAAGATGACTCGTATGCATTTTCGATTCTAGGAGAGAGAAAAGAAAAAAAACAATCGGCCATCGACAATTCTCCAATCACCATAAACCAACATGTACACCACCATGGTGAAGAGGCCATGTTGACACATCCATTAAGATGACAGTTGGACATTTTTAGCCATCATATGTTGCGTTAGATAGATGCACCAACAATTTTTGCAAAGTAAAGAATTAAAAATATGAAATTGCCAAAACACTCTTTGGAGCTTGTTCTAATTACAAAAAAAGCAAAAAAATTCCAAAATATTAATTCAAGGGAAATCAATGTTTTCACCTTTCATAAAAATGGAAAAACCAACAGTACTCTTGTCGGTAACTCTTATTTTTTGTGTCATCCAAGCAAAAAAGAGTTATTTTACTGTTTATAAAAAATGAAATGTCTATAACACCCTTGCCGAGTTAACGGTTTTTGATTTATTCGAGGGGCAAATTGTAGTTTTACTGTTTAATAGAAAAATAAAAATATGCAAACACCACAAACCTAATAATTAAATTTTATGAATTAAATGACATAATAGTAATTATACTATTATAATCCACAGTGAACTATGTCTAGAACTACGTTGAACAATCCACATAATTTAACTTTTTTTTTTAATGTCAATCAAAATGCAGTTTCTCGTGCAAATTAATATTGTATGGGTGTTTGGTATTTAAAAAATTATTTATCAATGAAAATATGTTTTTAAATTTTGATATTAAAACATTAAGAAAGAGAGAGTAGAAGCTAACATAATATGAAACTTAGATGAAGGAGAACGAATTGATATTGATGATATAATAAGAGAAACATTCTTGATGATGAAGTATAAAAATAGAGGAGAGCTATACACTGACGTTATTTGTTTGCTTCGATATGAATATTCAATTATTATTATTATTATATGCATGTTATATACTAAAAGATGATTGCGATACTAATTAACTGGTGATTGAAAAATGAAAACAAAAGGCACAACACAACTAATTAAGTAACTGCTAAAAAGTGAGAAAAACAAAACAAATTAAAGAAAAAACTAACTCATGTTGTGAAAATACAAACTCATGTAACTGTGGTTTCAAACAATATTTTCTTTGCTCTGCACACTATTGGCATGGAAATGTTGACACTCTATGTTCATTGTTGATGCTAATTAATTGTCAAGTAAAGGAAATCTAAGATAGGTTTATTGATTAATTAGTGGTGTTGTGAAAATACTGTTTATTCATATTAATGTAACTTTGTGGATTCAAATAGTTTTTCCTTTACTATGCACATTGTTGACATAAAAAAGTTGACACTGCTAAAGTCAAGTCTCCGTGACATTTAATTAACATCAACAATGAACATGTTCACTATTCATGCTAATTAATTGGTAAGGAGGGCAAAACAAAGACAAACCTATCGATTAATTAACATGAGTAGTGAGCATGCTCATTGTTTATACTTATTAATTGATAGGGAGAGGAAAGCAAAAGACAGTCCTCCCTACCAATTAATTAACATGAACACTGAACATGCTCATTATTGATGTTAATTAATTGGTAGGGAGGCTTGTATCACCTTTTCTTATCATTCTTATCATTTTTCATTTGTCAATCAACAATATTAATTCATTGGTGACTAACATATGAAAACAAAAATCATAACAAGACTAATTAATTAATTGCTGAAAAGTGAGTAGAAAAAATTGACAATGAAAGACTATTAATTAATTGTTGCCCCAACAACAACAATAGAGATAAAGAACAACAATACGCAGTAACATAGCTATTTCAATCAACAATTAAAGAAGTCTGGATGAACAATATTTTCACCACTTGTTTTAGTTTTTTCTTTAATCTCAACACAATGTCCTGCCCTAGTGAACCACTATGATGACCCATTTATGTGGTTAAATGAAGAAATATTGATGAATATCCATTTAAGAAAAATCCAATTAAGGTGCTGATCAAGTCCATTGCAAGTACAAGAACCAAATTGACTAAAAGATTGTTTTAGGTTTTATGTTTCATGCTGTCTAGTTATATGATATCAAACATAATTCCAAATTTAATTATTAAATCAAGCTAAAACTTTACCAGAATCCCAAAGATGCTTTCTATGTTTAAATAAAATTTAAGATCAATCTGAGTTCTCTATGATAATGTAATACATGTAAGAAGTAACTATATGAAAATTGCATTATTTTCCTAGATGGTATGAGATTATCTTTCTTTAAGAATTTTGGATTCTATGGTTGGAAAGCTTCATTTGTTTATTTGGAGACTTATATAAAAGCATATTACTCATATTTTTTTCAAGGATTCCATGTTTCACAACCAACACAAGATCAACAAGGATTTTAAAGTTGTTAAGAACGAGAGGTCAACATTAATTCTTACTTTAAGAAGATTGATTAACTACAATCACGAAAGTTTCCTAGTGCTTTAGTGACAAATAAGTAACAAAGAAGAGACTAGATGCATTGAGAGCATATTTTCCTTTAAAATCAATGGGACAAAAAAATGATAGATTCTCCCTTAATTCCAAAAATGACTATAGAAGTCAATTTTCTCTTGATTCTAAGAAAATAAAAGACAGCTACAACACATTATTTAAGTAGAAGATTAGACTTGTTCTCTAATTTTTTTCTTGACTAACCAAAGTCATGACAAACTTGGCCTTGAATAAGCCTAATAGTTTTTTTAGGATTAGGTATAATCATTTATTTTGGACCAATTTTGTATATAGATTCAAATCAACTTGTTAGGGTAGATCCATTAGGGTGTTTTTGTCTAGAGTATAAAAAATATATGCATGACATTTTTTGTTAACCTTATGATCAATATAGTTGTTAAGCTATTGCTATTGAGTGTTAAAAGGACTTCTTGTATTTTTTGGTTCTCTAATGAGCTGAATTGACTTATCAAAGACTAATTAGATTTATGGTGTCTTCCTTATACTTCTCATTTACAAATTAATATTCATAGAGTAATGGTTCTTATTCCAATAGTTCTAGTGCTTAAGAGTTAATTTTTATTGTGTCATACTATTATCAGACTTATTTGACTTTTTAGGATTTATTTTTAATCTTGTTGAGAGTTACGTGAACACATGATCATGAAGTTCACATCAATTTATATTAATGCCATACTTAATCTTGTTGAGAGTTGTGTGAACACTTAATCATGAAGTTCACATCATTGATATTAGAGCTATACTTTTAAACAATTTTCTAATCTTGTTTAGAGTTGTGTGAACACTTGAACATTATATTTCTTAGGGTGTGTTTGGTATTGATTTTGATTTTGTGATTGAGGTTTTAAAAAAATAGTTTCATAAAAAGTACTTTAACTGCGGTTCAAAATAAATTTTAAAGTGTTTGGTTAAAACTGCTTTTGAGTTTGAGATTGATGAAAAAAAGGATTTTTGTTTTAAAAAGAATCTACCGCTAATATAATTATTAAAACATCAAATAGTAATTATTTTTTTTGTTTGATGCGAATGAGCAATTAATCAAGTGAAGCGGCAATAACTAAATACTATTATGGGTGGAGAGTGAAGACACGTGGCAAGCAATAAATGAAAAGGATATGTCCCAACCACTTGAAATTAATTATGATAAAATCGAGTTACTGTTTTAAATAAATAAATAAAATCGATAAAACAGAACACATCACGTATTTACCTTTCTAGTTCTCTCTCCTGTCACACTAGTTTCTCCTCAATTTTTAATCTGTGAGGTTGAGAAGCCATGAAAAGAAGCTTAGAGCTGCTTTTCATGGAACGTGGTTCTGTTTTTTTATTTTTTTATGTGGGGTCCATCAAAATACACCTGCTTATTTCTTTTACCAAACACTAAAATACCCAACTTTTTTCAAAACACAGATGCCACCACAATACCAAACACCTTAGGTGAAAAGAATGTAAAACCCCAAGTTATTATTATAAGAAGAATATTAAAATATAATTAATGTTTACTTTGGAATGACTACTTTATTTTAAAAAAAGACCAAAATTGTTAAGGAACAAAAAGATAAGGAAAAGAATAAGGACTGAAAATGAGAGATACAAATTAAAATTAGGAGTAAAATTAATTTCAGGAAAAAGGTTAATATAAAAATAATATAAAGGAAGTAAAAGCCTCTCTTAGGATAAGAAAGGAATCATCACTTTAAATAAATGTGATTATAATGGAGAGTACTTTTGTAACTTTTAGTCTTGAGAAAGAGCATGTAAGAACATAAAATTAAGAGAACATTTAGAGAGTTTAGCAATAAGAGGCATTACTTGTGTAAGAGTGCAAGAGCAACAAAAGAGAATTAAAGGAAATTGAAGAAAAGTAAGAAATTCAAGAAGTAATCTATTTATTTCAACACTATTTAGTTAGTTTCCTTAACATCTTTATTCTTTTATTATACTCAATTTCAAATAGGAAGAGAAAAATCCTAAATTGTCTATAAAATTGGAGTTATATACATTGATAGTAGTTACGAGAATTAAACAATAAATTGAAGGCTAATACAAGGGTATAAACACTAATTAGGTTCGGCCAAATAAGGGAAATTCATACTTGTAGTTTTTCCTTGAATTTATCTATTGTGGTATAATCATAAAAAAAAAATGATAAATCAATTTTATGACTAAAAAGCTAAAAGAAAAAATGAATTTCTTGAATTCTTAAATGCTAAAATTTACAGTATTTGAGTGTGTACTCTTCAAGAATTCATATTTGTTATGTTATGTATGTAACTTGTATGATGTAAGGGTTGATCTTGAAGGTGAAACTCAATTGTTTCAAGGGTGAAGATTTCTATTAGAGAAAAAAAGAAGGAAATTTCCCAATAACAGAAAAGGACTAGCTGTTTTGAAAAACAATTAGATTGATTTAAGAAGCCTTTAGATCATTTTGGCTTTTTTTTTTGTAATAACCCAATTTGATTTTTGGTTTTTTCTTATTTTTATTTGATTCTTTTAGGCTGTTTAAGGAAGATAGATTATTATTATAATGTGGAAAAGAAAAACATAATATATGTGTGTGCATGAAATAAGATTACATGTTATTATTGCTTATATTGGAACGTTAAGAGTTAAAAACCTAATGTTTAATGTGTGATAATGTAAGAGTACATGTATTCATGAGTAAATAGTACTATCATTAAAAGAGTATTGAGAATTATATTATTGATATTTAAAAAGTGAAATTGCTATTGATATTTAAAAAGTGAAATTGATGTAAGACTTTGTGTGATGCAGGAAAGACATTTGTTATGAGACCCCTTGGAAGCAAGATAAAACTAGCAAAAGGAACATATAGGTTCTTATCATCTTACTCTCTTTAATTTACTAAATTTTATGTAAGTTTTTATTTGTTAGTATTAAGATAATGAATTATACATATGTTTTGTGATGACAATTGATAAAGATAATAAAAGTCTTGATGTAGTGATTATATTGATACAAGTATTTGTGCATGTAGTAGACCACATGAGTAGGGATTAAACTCGTGGATGAATCGATGTACTATTAATATTAAATAGTAATAGCCTGAATGATAAAATCATGCAAAAGTTTAATGTTAGTAGAGAGAATATTTTGAATAACTTGTGGAAATCATGAAATTTGAATTAACTTGTGGAAATCATGAAATTTGAATTTTCTATATACTTGGACTGTTACGCTAAAATGTGATGTAATTTTTGTTTATATTTCTAAACATGCTTGTTTTCACAAGTTCTTCATGTGTTCCTTGACACTTGATTGCCATGTTGATTTATTGGTTGTAGGATTTTATTAGTTTTCTATTCGTTGTAGAATTTCCATTTATTAAAATAATTATGGTAGTTCTTCAAGGATTGTAATATACTAAAGAAATAAATAGTTGAATAATTTAATATTAATATTTTATTTATACTGAGTCTATATTTATGATAATGATTTTTGCTAAAATAATTTTTATGATGTTCACCTTTTAAATTCTTCTATATTAGTATTTTATTGTAGGCTACAAAGATAATGGTTGGTGATAATGTAAAGGCAACTGACAACTCTCTTAACTCCCTTGTAACTTTTTGTCTTAAGAGAGAGCATGTAAGAACAAGATAT
Source organism: Salix dunnii (assembly GCA_015731905.1). NCBI lineage: Eukaryota > Viridiplantae > Streptophyta > Magnoliopsida > Malpighiales > Salicaceae > Salix > Salix dunnii. The sequence goes on along the minus strand of CM027677.1, from coordinate 7,725,116 downwards.
TAATAGAGTTTAGGAACATGAGACATTACTTGTTTAATAATTCAAGAACAATAATAGGGAATTTAAGAGAATTGTAGAAAAATAAGAAATTCTAGAAGTAATCTATTTATATAAACCCTACTTGGTTAGTTTCTTTAACATCTATATTCTCTATTTTACTCAATTTCAAAGAGGAAGAGAAAAGCCCAAAATTATCTATAAAATTAGGGTTTATATAGATTTGGGAAATTGTTTTACTTAGTAAAGATTTCATAAAATGATGTTATTATAAGTAGTAACTACGAGAATTAAACAATAAATTTAAGATTTATTTTTCTCTTGAATTTATCTATGGTTATGGTGATATAAACGAAACAATGTGCTAAAATAAACTTTATGCCTGAAAAACTAGAAAAAAAGATGAATTTCTTGAATTCTTAAATGCTAGAATTTATATTATTTAAGTGTTTACTCTTAAGGACTTCATATTTTGGTGCGTTATGCATGTAACTTGTATGATGTAAAGATTGATCTTGAAGGCAAAACACAAATTTGTTGCAAGGATGAAGATCTCAGTTAGAGAGAAAAAAGAAGAGGGGAATTTCCCAATAACAGTAAAGAACCAACTACTTTGAAAAACAACTAGACTGATTTAAAAAGTGGTTGGACCATTTTTGGCTACTGTTTTGTAATAGCCTAATTTTTTGTTTGATGTTTCTTATTTTTCTTTGATTCTTTTAGGTTGTTTAAGGAAGATAAATTATTATTATTATATGGAAAAGAAAATTTTAGACTGTTTAAGGAAGATAGCTTATTATTATTATTATTATTATTATGTGGAGAAGAAAAACATAATATGTGTATATGCATGAAATAATATCACATGAAATTATTGTTTATATTAGAATGTTAAGAGTTAAAAACCTAATGTTTAAGATTAGTTACTTTTTATTAGCTGTAGGATTTCCATGTATTAAAATAATTATGTCATTCTTCAAGGATTGTAATAGACTAAAAAAATAAATAGTTCAATAATTTAAGATTAATATTTTATTTATATTGAGGCTATATTAATGATAATGATTATTGTTAATATAATTTTTGTGATGTTCACTCTTCTAAATCCTTCTATAGTAGTATTGTGGTGTAGGGTTTTATATGTATTTTTTGGATTGAAATTATATGTAAATGGCTAAGGAAGGTGTTCTCGGATGAACTTGAGCTCACCTAGAGTTGGTGATTGTTATTATTGATCTTCAAAAATAAGTTTAGGCCGCCATGAAAGTCAATTAAGGATTCTTGTGGAATTTCCATTGATCAAGTTTTTTTATGGCTAATATATATATATATATATATATATATATATATATATATATATTATTTGTAACAACACCCTCCTCGATGCAATCAGTCACTGTAGACATCAACAAAAAAGATAGTCAAAATACAATGAAATGGGGAGGATGGTCTTCGTCAGTTCATCATTATCTGGCTGAAATCTTCATTAGATTCCTCTAAATTCACTTCAAGAGCCAGCGATTTAGACGTTCAGATGCTTTATTCACCTGGAACAAAGTAAATAAAAACCATGATAGCTTGCAATCAGAATCTTCAAAGAAACTAGAAAGAGCTCAAATGATTATCCTATGTTATATTTTCTTTCAATTAACTTCATTAAAAAAAAATTATGTTTGACTAGTGATTGCTTGAAAGTAGGGTTAACATTGTTTTTATAAAAATATTTTTTATTTTTTAAAATTAATTTTAACATCAGCACATGAAAATGATATAAAAATACCAAATAAAATAAAATTTTATTTTTTTCAAAAATATTTTTAAAACGCAATACAAAACAGGTACTACAATGATAACCTTGGAATCTTACCATGATATACCATGTATTTATATATTATGTTCTGCTGAACCTATCACACATCCTCAATGCAATCATTCCCTTTCATTTTAGTATTTACTAGTTAATTGTCTGCACTACGTTGCGGGCCGAACAAATAATTTTTATAATTGTTGGGATTGAAATAATTAATAGATTTTGTTAGTTCAAAAATAAAATATAAAATATATACATGCAAGGTTTGATATAATAAAACACATCAACACACCCTATTATAACAACAACAATATTGAAGGCATACATCTAAAAATATCATTACTATTATTACTAAAATAATAAAAATTATTAAATTATCCCGAGAAAAAAACTCGAAAATATTAACAAAAGAGGAAGCAAGAAAAAAAACTAAAATTATTATTATTATTATTATTATTATTGCATGAATAATGGGAAAATAAATTCAATAAAAGAATAAAAAAAAGCCCAAAAACTTTAACAAAAGAGCACACACAAACTAAAATTTAATAACATAATTTTTGAAAAAAATGTTATCTCAACAAAAGAGAAAATAATAAAAATTAAAAAAAAACTAAAAGCACATATATATGAATATGGATAAAAATAGAAACTTTTTAAGAAATATAAAAAATAAAGGAATTAAAATAAAAAAAATTAAAAGTATAAGGGCAGAAATGAAAACCAAATATATTATCATTTTCAATCAAATGACAAAATTGCAAAAATCAAATCTTATGTACTGAAAATATTAAGGGATTTAAAAACATTCCGAAAATTAAAAGAATAAGGACCGAAATAAAAATACAATATATAATCAATTTTAATCGAATGACACAATTAAAACAAATCAAAACTTACATAACATAAATAAGGACCATATAACATAATTAAAAGAGCAGGGACTGAAATAAAAAGTCCATAAACTGGGGGGTTGTTGTGTAGTTTAGGGTGAAGGAGAGAGAAAAGGGGGGGGGGGGGAAGTTCAATTGCCCACCATCTCGTCTTCGGCCACCTTATGATTACATGCGTCATCCCATGAGGAAGAAGACACGATGGAGCATCCAAGGAGACGCTGGATGTATATTTTCCGTCACCAGACGACGTCGCACATGCCGCTCTAAGAGGGCATAAGACCGAATATCTGCGTGTGTCACACGCGCCAACAGTAACCGGATAAAAATAATAAAAAATATGGTCAATTACCGCAACGCCTCTACAATCAACTCTTCATTTTTGTCTTATTGGGGGTAATACTTAGCTATTTTTCAAAAATATAAAATTCTCGTGGCACCCCTCCCAATTAGACCTAATTTTTGTCTTTTTTGAGGAGCATAATGGTTATTTTACTATGCAAAAAAATAAAAAAAATTCAATAAACCGGCTACCCAAACCAGACCAAAAATGTGCAATTATCGTGATACCCCTCCCGACAGGGCCTGGTTTTTGTCTTTTTTGATGGACAAAATGGTTATTTTACTGTGTAAAAATAAAAAAACAGTAAACCGGTGAACCGAATGAACCAACCCGACCTAACCTGAACTAAAAACTAAGCAATACTATTATAATCTATAGTAATTTGTCTCATATACTATAATAACCAAACCTAAGCAGTTTTAGTATGTTAGATAATATATGATATGGATCGGTTTTTTCACAAGCAAATACCTGCTCATCCCAATCAGTTGTAAGGGTAATGTAGCCGAGCACACTAACTTGCATCACAACACCAAGTGTCATTCCAATCCATATGCCCTGCAAAATAACATGAATTTTTGATGTAATAGATAGATCGAGAAAGTGGGAAATACAATGGTCATACACAAGATCATGAATTTCTGATGTAATAGATAGATCGAGAAAGTGGGAAATACAATGGTCATACACAAGACATTGTGTTTTATCATAAAATAATATAAATTATATCATGGGATTTCTCGTAACAGTTTGGATTTCACCTAACAGCTTAAATTTCTAAATGAGATAGTTCCTTCACATGGTATTAGAGCTTTGTTGACCCAACGGTCAGGAGTTCAAATCTCACAACGCTCATTGTATTTAATAAAAATTAAGTACAAGGTAATGTGAGTCTGTACAAGTTTCAAGGTCAAAAGGCTTTGATTTAAAGAGGTATATTAACATGGTATCAGAGGCTTGTTGATCAAACGGTAACGAATTTGAATCTTTCTACCCTCATTTTATTTGATAAAAATTAAATACAAGGTGGTGTGGACTTGTGCAAGTTTTAAACCTAAACAACTTTCACTTGAGGAGGTATATAAATCATATCATGGAGCTTTATTTAATAACTTAAACTTTTAGGTAAAATTATCAAGAAAACCATCTAACCTTGAATTGTTAGGTGAGACTTCATATATAATTCATATTATTCTATCTATATAAGTTCCAGGTTGAATAAAGATAGAGACTAAAGAGAGCTAAGAAAAACAAAATAGAGAAAAGAAGTCTATAAATTCCTACCTTTACTTGCATATGAAACACGTATGCTAGGATAACTCCTACTGGCACCCCGATCACGTAATAGCAGCCGATGTTAATGTAGGCAACAGTACTTTGTCGACCAGCACCCACAGCCACCCCTATAGTGGGAAATATTCTTGTTGACAAATGAAGGAGAAGGAAATCAAATGCATTCAACAGTTTTTATTTTATTTTCTGATTTTTTTTTTAAATTTATTATCAAATACCTGTGAGTACTGACTGAATACTGTTGAGCAGAACTGAGAAAGCTAGTAGGAAAGAGAGGTCGGACACAGCCTCAATCACTGCCTTGTCATCTGTGAAAATATATGCAATTTCTCGACGAAATACTAGACATAAAACAAACAAGATGATTCCTAGAATCATTGATTTGCTGAGTATCACTTTGATGGAAAATTTCGCAGCTTCAGCCTTCCCTCTTCCCAGTTCATTTGAAACGCGAACACTAGGAGAGAGAAAAACCGATGCATTATTAGTTGAAGGGACATGCACGAGGCAGCGTATGTTAGTGAAAACTGCGATCAAAATCATTGATGTTAATTTTATTTTGTTTCGGTTGAAATGTTTCGAATAAGTTGAAAAAACAAAATAAAATGGTGTAATTTTTTCTTTGGTTTAAATTCCTGTTTGTTTAGGAAATATCGTTCAAATTTTGGTCGGAATGTTCTGGTTTCATTATGTCCCATTCCGTTTTGGCCAAATAGTATTTTTTTAAATAATAAATAATTTTACAATATCAATCATATCTCTTAATCCGATTATTATATTGAGATAAAATTTTACGAGGAGTATTTTTACATATTTATATATATTATGTTAAAATTTCAGAGCAATCAGAGAATGTAATGACCTTACGAGATTGATGATGACATTATCATAATATTATACATGTTCGTAATTTTATTCAGAAAATTATTTTATTGTGTTTTTTAGATTAAATTGCACAATTCTCAATTATTTTATTTTTTCATTTAAATTTTTTTTTTTAAATATATATATATATATATATATATATATATATATATATATATATATATATATATATATATATATATACTGTCTGTTTCAAGTACAAAATCAAAACACCAATCAAAATAGAGTTGTCACCCTTGATCAAAATTGCATACCTGGAAGCAGCTAGGAAGCCAAGGCATAGCATAAACTCCCAAGCTGTGATATTGAGGCTGCAAAGCCATAACCCTTTAGAAAAAATTAGCTAGAAAAAAAAAAATATGAATCCTGTAGAGAAAGCAAGGAGTTCTTGATGTCTTACCAAATCGAAAAGGCAGATATTTGAATCGAGGCCCTTTCCATATATCCAGCTAAGAGGACTAAAAGTGCATTGTACCATAACTCTAAGCTACAATGCAAGATAGGAAAAAGGGAAATATCAGCAAAAAAAACTAAAAAAACCCATCGGATTCATGTTATGAAAGCTTACCAAAGCATGATCCCTGAGGATATTGAAAGCTGTATCATAGGAAACAAATCGGAGAAGGAAGATGAGGAGAATCCTTTCCATGTATGAGGACACCATCCACAAAAGATATATACAAGCTGTCCGATTATAGACAGCCAGCTTGATATGATCATCGCGCTCATTGCACCAGGAACTCCCAAATTTAGCTTGCTAACAAAGATCCATGACAAGAACACGTGAAGAACAAATGATGCAGCAGAAAGCCATCCAACAATCATGTTTTTCATCTGAGATTGTAAATACTTGAGGGTGGTGAAGGAAAAGACGAAGAAGTAGAGGATCGGGATGAACCAGAGGGAGATATATCCGGCGATATCTGATATTTCTTCATCCCCACCAAGTAATTTGAATATTTGTGAAGAAAAGATGAAGACTGGGAGCAGTAAAGTTGCAGCAACTAGGTTAACGATCCAAGAACGCTGCAAATAGATTCCCATCACGTCGTATTGCTTCGCTCCAAATGCTTGACCACAAAGTGTCTCTGTTGCACTGGACATGCCTAGCTACAAGAAGAAGTAGCCATTAATGTAAGCAAAGATACAGTGAATTGCTTGCAGATCGAAGAAGCTCAACAGGTTTTTTGAAGCCAGTTCTTACCAATATACCATTTGCAAACCGGACAGCTATGATTTGAGTAAGTGCATACCCAGCAAGTTCAATCTCAGCAACATGTCCGATAAATGCTTGAGTCACCACAAACATTCCGAATTGGCTCACCCTTGCCAGCATCGAAGGAAATCCAACCCTCCATATCTTCTTTGATTCATCCCATACCCTCCCCTTCAAATCATTAACACCTTTTGATTCTGATCCAAGAAGCTTTTCGTCCACTGCAAATCTTAAATATCAGTCGCAACTCACCAAAATGTTTGTCATTGAATTATTATTATTATTATTATTATCATTATCATTTGTTCTTGAAAAATTAAAGAAACTTGTAGCAAATATTAATTATCATTGTCATCATCATTTATCTCAATAATTTTAAATGTAATATATTTTAAGGCTAGAAGTGAGTGATATCTTCTTTTAATTTTGCTTCAAATGTGTCCATCAACCATGTTTTCAAAAAATATATATATTTTTTAATATCCCTTACTTGAATGAAAGTTTCCTACATAGTATATGAAAACTTGCATATTTATAGAGATAAATAATAATTTGATAGATCACTGCTTGATGATATATAGCTTTTGAATATGAAGGATGATATATAGTTTTTGGATTTGAACATTTTTTAGTGAAACACTATTAGATTTACTCAATTAAATTATGATTGTTATCTCTTAAACTATTAAGCTTTTTATCAATTCAAGATAATAGTACTCATATAGTTCTCTACTCAAGTTTTTTTTTTTTTTTTTGTTCTTATGATTCTCGTGACCTAATGATTTACTTTTAAATGGAAGACTCACTATTTTCTATTCATGATTGTTCATATTAAATTCAATTTAACTATTGATTACCTCTATCTATCAAAAAGCTTTAGGACAAGAAATCGCCTCAAAATAGATCCGAGGTTAATTTCTAATAAATACATAAGAAAATCTAGACCAACTTTTTTTTTTCATTAACCCATTATATACTAAACTCATCATCTTTTGATTGATGATAGATACTTATCTTGACCCTTTTAGGATTAGATACTAAACCTTTTACAACACACCCTCATAATTTGAAATATTTATGGGAAGTTATTTTATCATTTCACAATTTATGTAATATTATTTTAACTTTTTATGAGTTACTTTTTTAAACATTTAATTGATGGTCAAACTTATTAACATGATTTTCATTATCTTTTTTAATTTTCCACTATTATATTTAGCAATGTCATTTCATTGATGTGAATAAAGAGCAATTGTTTATTAGATGATACCATTTTTAAAATAGAATTCGACAAAAGATATTTTGTATTCTCTATCTCTATCAGTTCTTATAACTTTTATTTTCTTATAAAGATTATTTTGAACTTCATTCTTGTAATATTTAAGTATTTAAGAGTCCCATGTATGCTATAAAACATATAAGTGTAATAATACATTGTCCAATCATCAATAAAAGAGATATAATACTCTTTCACATCTATGATATTCATAAATTTTAAATCATCAATATCTAGAGAATTAAATTTACAGGTTCATCTTTTCTTTTGGTTATTTGAAAAAAGAAAAGATTTTGTGAATTTAAATTCTACAAAGACATTACACTTATGATTTTTCTCAAAAAACAAACTTAAAAAAAAATTAAATAAGCTTTGTATATAATTATAATTCATATGCCTTAATATGTCATGCAACATATAACAATATTCAATAAAGTAAGAATAAAAGGTATTCTAATTGCTTTTCATCCAATCATTGGTTATGATAGTCATTACATTTATTTTGTAGATGTTATCATTGACATACCATTTTTTTTTTCATACAAATATTCTAGTTTTAGAGATCATGAATTTATCATTTTAAAAGATCATCTTAACATCATCTTTACTAAACATTTTTTGGTGTATATCTTGTTGCACCAATATCAACGCATCGTTGCTTGAGATTGTTGATCAGGTTGATTTTAAGAATATAATTCATTTTTAAAATGTTATCAACTCGGTGATCAACTCGATGATATTTACTTAGAGAGTTATTTTCTTTGTAGAGTTCCTTGTTAAGCATAATTTGTACAATCATCGGCAAGATATCCAATCTTGTTATAGTTGAAAGAAATATTTTATTTCCCATCGGATTATCTTTTAATATTTATTTTTTTGAACCTTACCACTTGTTTAACTATATTTCCATATAGTTCATGCTAAAAGAGTTAGCTCTTATTTTAAAAATTTTATTATAAAATAATATAGATTTTGCATGCAAAATTCATTGTGATTTAATGATTTATTATTATTTTTTAAAAGAAAATGTCACCCGTGACTCAAGATTCCATCCAGGTATTAATGTTGCCACGAATGAGAAGTGAGGCTTTTACGACAATTGAAAAGAAAAGACAAAAGGTGTGCTTCCCGTAAATTAATTTCCGTGCACATGCATCTTTATAAATAAAACAAATTCTAAAATGCCATCACTTTATGCTCTTTTTTTAATAATAATAATAATAATAATAATAATAATTATTATTATTATTTTATAACAGTAATTCAAACAACCAATTAAAACTAACTCCATCCCGCATCCTAACTATTAGGATGAAAAAACTGAGAAATTTATTAAATTAAAATAAACAAAAAAATACCAAAGAAAAATTAAATTATTAAAAAAATAATTAAATTTATTAGAATTTTCTAGAAAATTCTTGGTTCATTTCAATTTCAATTTTTTAAGACTAAAACCAGTAAACTAAAACCAAACCAAACCGAATATACTATAAATTTTAATCATTATTATTATTCTAATTTTTTTTATATCAGTAATTCCTACAACCAATTATAAAGTAACTCCATCCCACATCCAAGCCATTAGGATGAAAAAAATAATATTAACCAAGAAAAATTAAATTATTAAAAAACGATTAAATCTATTAGAATTTTCTAAAAATTTTTTAGTCCGGTCTGATCCGGTTTTATTTTTTAAGATTAAAGCTAGTAAATCGAAACCAAACCAAACCGCATATACTATAATATTTTTTTCTATTCTTATAGTCCGGTTCAATTTTTTTTTTTTATATGATTCTATTTCAATAAAATACAAGGAGGAAAAGATTTGATTAAAATAAAAAAAAACCTAAATCAAACCAAAATCGATCATAAGTTAATTTCAATTCATTTGTTTTTATATAACTTTAATTTGATTGTTTTTATAAATAAAAAAAAAATCACCACATCAAACGAGAACTCGTACTCGACAATTTCTTCCACCTCAAAATTGATTAGCGACGTCGCTACAATGGTGGTGGTGCCATTCGAAGCTTCAAAACTCACCAAAGGCGTATTTTCAATTAACAAAATACTTGAAGTATTTATAAGAAAAATAAAATTAAAAAAATAAAGTTTAATAAGAAAATCTCCTCGTGTAAAACAAATTTATTTGTTTCCCATTGAGCAGATATATCATAAGAAAATAGAAAATAAATTTTAATATAAGAGTATTTTGAGTTTTTGCTTTGGAGTTTAAAATAGTTCTAGATTTAATTGGCTATATAATACATTTTTTTATTTTTATTTCTTTTGTAAATTATTGAAGAGACATATTTAAATTTTTTAATGGAAATTCCAGGTTTTTTCTTCTATGTGACATTACATTTTAAAAATGCTTTCAAAATAATTTGATTTTTTTTTATTTTTTACTTATAAATAATCATTTTTTTGTGTTTTAAGATTATTTTTATATGCCGCAAGAAAAATTTTTAAAAAATAAAAAAAAATTATTTTAATATATTTAAAAAAAAAAATTTAAAAATCAACTTTATATACACTTCTAAATTGTCACTTTATAGACTTAAATAAAGCATAATATTCTGTCGGTAATATTATGAGTCACATTATATACTTAAGTAAAGCATAATATTCTGTCGGTAATATTATTAGTCAAATACCGAAAAGTTTTATAAATATTTTAATATGATTTAGTTGATTTTCTGTATACATGCATATATATATACATTTATATACATGTATATATTCTTAGTTTCTGGATAGATTTCTAAGCAAATTTAAGGGACTGAGAACACATGCAATAACCAAGAGGTGAGGATTAACTTCCATTGAATCGAGAATTTACAGTAGATTTTGAAGAATTCGACGACGACGACGACGACAGATCCAAGTTATAGAAACGCAGTATAATATTAGGTCAAGTGAGTGATCCCCAGCCATGGACTGGGGTCTGTTTGCAAAAGTTATGACAGTCTCGGCGAGACATTCCTCGACAGCAGGTGGTGAAGACACACCACAAGCACAGACCTGAACCCAGGTTCGAGGAACAGGACCGGACCCTATACTGTGTTCATTACACGAACAGTAGTGTTACACTTGTGCAGCAATTACTATGATTTATTAGCTCACTGAAAAGAAAAAAAAAGAAAGAACAAGCTGCTGTACGTACGTAGAGTTTATCAGAGATCAAGAGAGAGGACGTGATTTGTAAGGAGGAAGAAGGAGGAGCTTACTGAGATATTTCAGGGGTTGAGCTGAGCTGTGTCGCCTGAAGCAGTCTGCCACTTCGTTGACTGACTTAGTGAAACGGAGGGGAGAACAATTTGGGAAGTAAAAGAGAGAGAGAGCTTTAGCATAAGAATATTTTTACGTCCATAATTATAGAGTGGGTTAGGATGGAGAGTTCAGATACAACGTCACCCATTACGTGGCATCACGGCAGAGAATTTATATCTCTAATCGAGTTAGAATATATTTATCTTATAAATATTTAGAATAACTGAGATATTATTTATTTAACTTCAATCCATAAAGAATAAAGTAACAGCGGAAAGAATATTGTAATTAATTTTATATTATTTTAATATTAAAAAAATATCTTTTATAAAAAATATATATATATATATATATATACACACACCTCACGCCCCAACCTTATATATATATATATACACACACACACCCCCGCCCCGCGCCCCAGCTTTATTTATATATTAACTAAAAGATAATTGCTGTGGGTATTTTACTGTGTTGCACTGTAGATTGTGAGAGTAATTACTGTGGATTGCGACAGTGTATTTTTGGGCCGGTTCGGTTCTCGGTTCGCTCGGTTCGGTCGGTTCTCCGGTTTTCATATTTTTTTATTGTTTTTTGCACTGTGAAATAGCGTTTTTAACCCTCGCAAAAGACAAAAAAACGTTTATGGGTGTAGGGGCTCCGCGGTAATTGTGCAATTTCGGACCGGACCGGTCCGGTCCGCCCACCTTTTCTTTATTTAATATTTTTTCAGAAATGGCTAATTACCGGTTTGGCCCCTAATAAGACAAAATTGCTGACTTATGTTCAGGGGCACGCCGGTCATTGACTATTCTTTTTTTATTTTTTTTCTTTAAACTGTCGGCGCGTGTGTCACACGCGGCCGACAGTGTTTCGCCCCACGCCCTCTTTGAGAGGCGCGTGAAGCGTGACAGAGTCTCCGGAGATGAGCTACCGGCGTCTCCGTCGATGCGCCGCCTCCTGATCTTCCTCCCGGTGCGGCGCGTTTCTCTCTCCAACGTCCGTGGACGCCGCGACGGCCGTTTAAAGCCGCGGCAACGTTTTCTCTCTCTCCTGCACGTCAAAGTGCAGGAGAGTCCCTCGAGTATTATTACTTTTTATTTCGGTCCCTGTACTTTTAATTTTGTTTATGGTCCTTATTTTTGTTATATAAGTTTTGATTTAGTTCGATTGGGTCCTTCGATTGAAATTAATTGAAAGCGCAATTTTCACTTCGATCCTCCTTCTTTTAATTTCTGGACTGGGTTTAAATAAATCATTAAATGCGGTACAGCAGTTTCAATTTATTCAATTTTGTCCTTTGATTAAAATTGATAATAAATTTGATTTTCATTTCGGTCCTTATACTTTTAATTTTTTTTCGATACAACAGTTTGAATTTTTTCAATTTTGTCCTTTAATTGAAATTGATAATAAATTTGATTTTCATTTTAATCCTTATATTTTTAATTTTTGATTTTAATCCCTTTATATTTGATTTCTCTTCCGGGCCTTATACTTTTAATGTTTTTTTTTAATCCCTTGATTTCTTTTTATTATTTAAATTTTCTTAAAATTTTTATTGTATTTTTACTCTTTCATTTATTTATTTTTTTCATTACTAGCACAATAATAATGATAATAATAATAATGATAATGCTAATAATGATGATGATGATGATGATAATAATAATAATAATAATAATAATAATTAAATTGTTTTTTCTTACTTACTCTATTGTTGATATTTTTGAGAGTTTTTTTTTCTATGGATAATCTTATAATTTTAATTGTTTTAGTAATGATAGCAATGATAGTTTTTTTTTTTTATTCTTTTATATGATCTTCTGTTGAAGCTTTTAGGATTTTTTTTCCCTTTCATTTTTTCCCTTCCATTTTTTTCCCTTCCATTATTAACACGAAAATAAAATAAATAATGATAATGATAATGATTTAATTGTTTTTTCTTACTTACTCTATTGTTAATGTTTTTTAGGGTTTTTTTCCTCAGGATAATTTGATAATTTTTAATTTTTATTGTTTTCACAGTGATAGCAACGATAATTTTTGTTTTTGTTTTATTCTTTTATTTTATCTTTTGTTCAATTTCTTAGGATTTTTTTTTCTTCCATTTTTTCCCTTTCATTATTAAGACAAAAATAAAACAAATAAATGAAAATGATAATAATAATAATAATAATAATAATAATAATAATAATAATAATAATAATAATAATAATAATAATAATAATTTAATTGTTTTTCTTTTTTACTCTTTTGTTAGTGTTTTTTAGATTTTTTTTCACTCATAACAATTTGATAATTTTTATTGTGTTGACGGTGAAAACAATTATAATTTTTAGTTTTTATTGTATTTTTTGTTTGATATTTTTTTGTAATTTTTACAATTTTTCTAATCTTTCATTTATTTATTTAATCTTTAATAATAATAATAATAATAATAACAAGAATAACAACAACAACAACAACAACAATAATGATAATTTAATTGTTTTCTTACTTGCTATTTTGTTCATGTTTTTTATTTTTTTCTCTCGGTATAATTTGATTATTTTTATTGTTTTTATAGTCACAACAATAATAATTTTAGATGTTAAGACTGCGATATTGTTATTATTATAATATTTTAAATTAATATTGCTTCCTTTTCCTCTTTATTTTTTTTATTATTTTTATCTGCACAATAAGAATTTTAGTTATTAATTTTTTTTTCCTTATAAAAATATTTTGCTCTTTTTTTAATGTTAGTTTACGCTTTTTTGTAATCTTTTATGACGTAATGCCTACATTCTAAAAGATGTAATATATACTTGCGTAACCAACTCCACTTAAAATTTTATACATTGTATCTCTTAAACTAGAATTTTTATTTGATTATATAATATAAATTTATCATTGTGAATTTAATTATGTTAAATTATATACACAAGTATACCCGCGGCAACGCGCGGGGGCACTTAGTTATAATAATAATTTAATTATTTTTTCTTACTTACTCTATTGTTAATGTTTTTTAGGGTTTTTTTTCTCGGGATAATTTATAATTTTTATTGTTTTCACAATGATAGCAATGATAGTTTTTGTTTTTGTTTTATTCTTTTGTTTTATCTTTTGTTGAAGTTCTTAGGATGTTTTTCCTTCCATTTTTTTCCTTTCATTATTAGACAAAAATAAAACAAATAAATTAAAATAATAATAATAATAATTTAATTGTTTTTCTTTTTTACTCTTTTGTTAGTGGTTTTGAGGGTTTGTTTCCTTCAGAACAATTTGATAATTTTTATTATGTTGACAATGATAACAATGATAATTTTTAGTTTTTATTGTATTTTTTTGTTTGATCTTTTTTTTTGTTTTAACAATTTTTCTAATCTTTTATTTATTTATTTAATCTTTAACAACAACAACAACAACAACAATAATTTAATTGTTTTCTTACTTGCTATTTTGTTCATGCTTTTTATTTTTTTCCCTCGGTATAATTTGATTATTTTTATTGTTTTGATAGTCACAACAATAATAATTTTAGATGTTAAAACTCCGATGTCGCTATTGTTATAATATTTTAAATTAATATCGCTTCCTTTTCCCCTTTATTTTTTTTTATTATTTTTATCTACACAATAAGAATTTTAATTATTCTTTTTTCTTATAAAATTATTTTGCTCTTTTTTTTAATGTTAGTTTACGCTCTTTTGTAATCTTTTATGGCGCAATACCTACATTCTAAAAAATGTAATCTATACTTGCGTAACAAACTCTACTTAAAATTGTATACATTTTATCTCCTAATCTAAAATTTTTATTTGATTATATCATATAAATTTATCATTATAAATTTAATTATATTAAATTATATACACAAAAATACCCGCGGCAACGCGCGGGGGCACTTAGCTAGTATATATATATACACACACCTTAACTCTCGTCCTGGTGCCGATTCAGCTTTTTTAACGTGTTAAAAATATTATTTTATTGTTTTTCATGAAACTCTGTTTCTTCACTTTTGATTCATGGAGCCCATATAATTTTTTTAACTTTTAACATAATCAAATATTCATTTATTTTTTTTCAATCTACTTTTTTTGAATAAGAGATATGATAGCAATGCCAAACAGACACTTCAACTACGTAATTATTGGATTGGCTCTACATATACCCTATGGTGTTTTGACATTTTCCCTTTTCATAATTCTTTTCTAGGATGGAAGAAAACGCCAATTCTATGAACTTTAATATTCCCATCAATATTTTGCTGTGAATTCAAAGATCAATCTCAAACATTATTGTTCATAGATTCCCTGCCAAAGATATGGGACAAGCCCCTAAAAAGCATCATTCTTTTATTATTTTTATTATTTTATTATTATTATTATTATTATTAGTATAGATTCCCTGCAAAAAGAAAAAAGATATGGATCGAGCCCCAAAAAAGTATAATTTTATTATTAAATAATCATTCCATTTATTTTGGCTGGGCTCTACGATCGGAACATAACCAGTCATGGTATTATAGCTTTGTTCTTCTTGTTATTGATAAGTGTTCTTTAAGATTGTAGAGCTCGTGAACGGAAATTAAGGAATTTTGAGTATTTTTAAAAGTATTTTTGTTTAGAAATATATTAAAATTAATTTTTTATTTAAAAAAATTATTTTTAATATCAATATCTAAAAATAATTTAAAAATATTAAAATATTTTAATTTAAATTAAAAAATAAAAATAAATTTTTTTTTTAAATTCTTTTAAAGAGACGAGAGAGGATGAAGGATTATCATCCATTGAAAGCATTGAAAATATATTGATTAAAAATTTTGGAAAAATTATTCCAAACATTTTTTAGTTTCCACGAGCCATAAACCAGTGCTCTGTTATTAAAATTAATATTTTTTTGTCTAGTTTTAACATATATAATTTTTTATTTTTTATTTCATTTTTTATTCTTTGGTTTAGTTTCAATCCCTTACTTTTTTCAATCCTAATGAGATAATTCTTACTTTTTTGTTTGTATCTATATACCTATGCTCTCAGTTTAGATTTTAATTTTTATATGTATTAAATGCAACCTGCGTTAAAAAAACATGGCAAGTTTAACTTTGGTGGTGTAAAATGAGAGTGAAACTCTCTCTTATGCATATTTTATATTTGTATATTATAAAAAACATGTGCAATATATTTAATAGCCTCGGATTCAACTGTTGATTTTTTTTCTTATTAGAGGGTATTATGGTTATTTTACTGTACGTAGGAACATAAAAAAAAAAGTGAGTCCGGGAATTAGTCGTTGTGCATGTAAACTGATTTAGACAACCCTGTTATCAAAAAAATGTAAAAGGGGAAAAAATTAAAAAAATGGGTATGAGAATTAGTTGTGGTGCGCATATGCTGACCATTTATATTAAATGCAACTTGCGTTAAAAAACATAGTAAGTTTAGCTTTGATGGTGTAAAATAAGAGAGAAATTATCTCTTATGCATGTATACAAAGGTTATTTTGTACTTGTATATTATAAAAAAATATATGCAATATCCTTAATAGCATTGGATTTCACTATTAATTTTTGTCTTATTAAAGGGTATTATGGCTATTTTATTGTACTAAAAAATATAAAAAACTAGATCCGATAATTAGTCGTGATACATATAAGTTGGTCAGGACACCCCAGTTATAAAAAAAATATATAAGTGGGAAAAACAAAAAAAATGTAAAAAAAGAGTGGGTTCAGGGATTAGTCTTGGAGTGCGTAAGCTGGTCCGGACACCCTAATTATAAAAAAAAAAGAAGCTATAAGAGAAAAAAAAAGGAAAAATATGTATAAGTGGGAATCACTGTAGTAATCCACAATGTTCTGGCCTAGACACTCCCCGTTTGTTTGCTGGAAAGTGGTTTCTTTTTGGAAAGTGAATTCCGGGGAAAATGAATTCCTAGAAAATGAATTCCTAGAAAGTGAATTCCGATGTTTGGCAGTGTTATGGAAAATGAACTGGAAAACATTTTCCAGTGTTTGTTTATATTATGGAAAATGATCTGGAAAATAATTTATTAATAAATTAATTTTTTTTTTCAAGTTTATTAAAATAATGAGGAACAAATCTTACAAATTAAAAAGTTGAATGAGAATGAAATTGAAAAAAAATATAATTTCATAAATTATCTCAAATAAAATAAATAATAATCAAAATAATAGAGATCAAAAATAATTTTTTTTAAAAAAAATAAAAGGTGAATAAATTAAAATAATAATAATTAACATTTCATAAATTATTTCAAATAAAATAAGTAACAATACAAAAAATGAGGATCAAATTTGATAGATAAAAAATTTCAATAAAAAAATGATAAGAAAAAAAAGCAAATAGCAATTATAAAAATAAGAACTAAAATTAATATAAAAATTAAATTTTAAGAGATGGAATTGAAAAATAAATATTCAAAACAAATTATATATAGCAATCAAAAGTTTGAGGATCAAATTTGATATAATCAGCAAATAATGACATTTCTAAATTTTTCACAACTTCCGGAAAGTGTTTTCCGCCCAAATTTTCCGGAAAACACTTTCCTGAAAACCAAGCCAAATTCTTCTTTGACTGGAAAGTGTTTTCCGTTGACCGGAAAGTGTTTTCCGTTGATCAACTTTCCAGAAGACAAACAAACACAGGAAAGTTTGGAAAGTGGTTTCCCGGAAAGTGAATTCCGGGAAACAAACGGGGCCTTGGTTATCAAAAAAAATATATAAGTGGAAAAAACAGAAAAATAAAACGGGTCTAGGGATTAATCGGGGTGCGCATAAGCTGGCTCGAACACCTTGGTTATAAAAAAAAAATTACAAGTGGAAAAAAGAAGAAAAAAAACATGTGTATGAGGAGAGCACTGTGGCGATCAACAGTATTTTGTGAGGAGAGCTACAGCTAGTCAATTCCCTCGCGCCTCGTCAAGGGCGGCACCATATGTTTTTCAACGCAAAAAATATTAATTGTGTGAGAATTTTTTATTATAATATAAATTTAGTAAAAATAATAAATTTGTATAGAATTCATGTCAAGTGCAAGTTTTCTAGAAAATATATGAATTTTAAATCGATATAAATTTATTTGTTTAGTAGGTTTTAATGAAATAACCAGTATAAAATTATCATCATTAAAAAAAGCAAGAAGTTTTGGATATATGAATTATTGAATCTGTTGTATTAAGATTAGTTTATTTTATAATTCAATTTAGATCAAACACAAAAAATATAAATTATAAAAAAAACTGCAATAATCAAATAACAAAAATAAAATGTTAATTTTCTATTCACAAAAAAACAAAAATATAAATTGAAAATTCATCCCTACATTACTGTCATTATCACTACTATAGTAGTTAAAATTATTATCAACATTACTACTCAAACAAGTAAATTCTTTAAATTGTCTCCAAAAACCAAAAACAAAAGCAAAATATTTTTATAAAAAAATAGTAAAAAAAATAATCACTAAAATTATCATTATTCTTGCATAAATAATAAAACGATAAAAATCATTTGGTCCAAAAAACAAATAAAAATAACACAAAACATAAAAAGTTGAACAAAGGAAGAAAACAATGAGCAATATTAATTTTATAATGATCACCAACATAAATTAAAACTTTAGGATTGCACCGATTAAAAATAAAACCCCAATAAAAAATAAAAAATAAAAATAAAAACTAAAAGTATAGATGCATATATATGGATAAAAAATAAATATTGTCTAAGAATGATAAAAAGAAACGAAATGAATTAATATCAAATAAAAAATTCAAAGAATAAGGACCAAAATAAAAAATAAAATATATAATTAATTTTAATTAAATGATAAAATTAAAACAAATATAAATCTTGTGATTGAAACAAATAGATTTTTTTTTTAAAATAACAGTGTAATTTTGTCAAAAAATTAAAAGAATAAAGATCAAAATGAAAAATAACATACATGATCAATTTCAATTGGAGAACACAATTAAAACAAATTAAAACAACACACACACACACACACACACACACACACACCAATTTAAGGATAAAATTGAAACAAATAAACAATTTGGGACCGAAACAAATAATGATATTTTTAAAGGTAATTGTTGTTTAATTTTGTTAAAAATTAAAAGAATGAGGACTGAAATGAAAAGTAGAACATATGACCAATTTCAATTGGAGAACAGAATTAAAAGAAATGAAAACCTGTGTACCAAAAAATTAAAGGAACAAAAAAAAAATCAAAATTAAAAGAATAAGGACTGAAATGAAAGCTAACATTTATAATCAGTTTTAATTAAAGCACACGGTTGAAAACAATAAAACTTTCAATTAAAATGATCAAGAATAAAAAAGAAATCCAAACTTCAGGGACTAAAATTAACAAACTACACACATTAAAGACTTAGATGTAAGTTGCAGCGACAAGAGCGAGAAAACAGAGAAAATATCTAAAACCATTCGCTGGTGATTTCCAGGACAACGGCAACGAACATGCACGACACCGGTGGACAGAGGACACGACAAACATATAGTTTTGACCTTTTAATGACCAAGCATGCACCACCTTTTAGGCATGTTCGCTTCGATCAATGAGGGCGAGTCCGAATGATGCGCCCTGCAGTGTTTAAGAAAAAAATAATAAAATATTAGTCAATTACATTAACACCCCTACACCTGGTTAGAATAACGAAAAAACCGGCATGGAAAATACCACGTTACCCGCCGCTACAGTGTTTTATTTTATCTTTTTTAGGGGTTGTTTCAATAGATTTACCGTATAAAAATGTTGGAAAAACTGAGAATATCTATCTATGGGTCCGAGTTTAATATTTTGTCATTTTCTAGGGCTATTTGAGTCATTGTATTGTGCAACAAATCTAGTAATATCATCCATATCCCATAAAAATTTCAAAAATACTCCTGATCTCGGGGGTTAAAATTTCTCGAACCTGAGGGTAAAATGGTTATTTTACTGTAACAATACAGTTAACTGTGTCTAAATGAATAATAATAAAATGCACGATAAAAGAGGGATGATGTTTATATTGTAGTTAATAATAATAATGCTTGCTTTACATGTAATATATTTTTCATTATTGTGCTCTTGGTATTTGCCTACAGATGTGGTCAACTCTAATATGCAAATCTAATTGAACTAACACATGTTAAACATCATAACATTTTCCTTTCCTTTCCTTGCTGTTCATTGGTGTTGAAAACGTGGAAGGTTTTCAACAATAATGAACAATGCTTTTCATTGATAATTACTAATGAGAACTCAGAGCTCTTATGTTCTTTTTCTCCCAGTACAGCGTGAGTTTTGTTATGGTGGTTTATAAAACTCTGGTGAGTGATTTTATGTTTGTGCTCCCTTTTCTCTCTCTGGCCGCCCAACAATAGGTGTCGGTTCTTAAAGTTTGTGAAATGTTTATTTTGGTCCCTGTTCTTTTGATTTCTCTTTTATTATTGTTTTTTTAAATATAGTTTGTGATTTCTTGTAATTGTGTCTCTCAATTGAAACTAATTATATATGTTAGGTTTCAATTCAGTCCTTATTCTTTTGATTTTCACTTTGGGCCCTCCAATTGAAATTTGTCATATATTCTATCTCTTCATTTCGGTGCTTATTCTTTTATTTTTGTAAAAACATTATAAATTTTTAAAATATTTTTATTTATTTCAGTCCTAAGGTTTTATTTATTTCAATTTTATCCTTCAATTAAAATTAATTATATAGTTTGTTCTAATTTATTTTGATTGTGTACTCTAATTAAAATTAGTCATATTTCAATCCTTATTCTTTTAATTTTTTTTTAACAAAATTACACTGTAATTGTTTTTAAATATATTTATTTGTTTCGGTCACAATGTTTTTACTTGTTTCAATTTTGTTCTTTGATTGGAATTAATTATATATTTTATTTTTTATTTTAGTTCTTATTGTTTGAATTTTTTATTTGCTATTAATTTCTTTGGTTTTTTCTATAATTCTTTGACAACGTTTATTTTTTATATGTATTTATGCATCTATACTTTTAGTTTTTGTTTTTAATTTTTGTTGTTTTATTTTTTATTAGAGATTTATTTTTATTTCGTCCAGTCCTAATTTATGTTGGTGATCATTTTCAAATTAATATTGCTCCCTTTTTTCTCTTTGCTCTTTTTTGATGTTTTATATTATTTTTTATCTATTATTTGGATAAATAATTTTATGATTTTATTGTTTGCATCATAATAATGATAATTTTAGTTATTATTTTTTTGTAAAATTATTTTGCTTTTTTATTTTAACAAGAATTCTGCACATATTTAATATTTCATCTAAATTTATATTATAATAAAAAAATAATCTCATATATTTAATTTTAAAATATAATTTCGCCCGCTACACACGGGACATTAGCTAATATATATATATATATATATATATATATATATATATATATATATTAAATTGAAAATTCAACCAAACCCATTTACTGTATCTTCTCTCTCCTCCCAACATCACCCTCTCTCCCCTTCCCCATTTGCTTGGCCGAAGCATCTTTTCACTTCCGTCGCTTTCAAATTTTGATTATTTTATGTAAAGTTTATTTGATTTTTGTTAATCCCAATAAAACATATTTATTTTATTTGATTTTTGTTAATCCCCATAAATCATATTTATTGTATTTGGATTTCGATAATGATGCCATAATTTTTCTTTTCTATTATATTTGTGTGGTTTGAACTCGTCAATAATATCATAATTTTTATTTAAAAATATATTAAAATAATATTTTTTTTTAAAATATTTCTTATCTCAATATGTAAAAATAACTTAAAAATAACAAATAAAAATTAATTTAAAATAAAAATAAAAAAAATTATATTTTTAAAAATACTTTTGGTACGTAGTACCAAATAAAACTTTAATAAATAGATAGAATTTATTAATTTTTAAATATATTAAAATAATATTTTTTTTAAAAAAAAAATTATTTTCAATATCAACATAAAAAAACCTAAAAATTTTATTTTTTTTAAAAAATACTTTTTACATGCAATACGAAATAAAATTTTAATAAATAAATAGAATGTATATTATTTAAATCCAATAGTTAAAAAAGACAAAAATAATAATAAAAAAAACTTTTCAGATAAAGAGAGGACAATGGCTTTTCCAAAAGCATATGAAAAGACTGATTCCCTCTCTCTTTCACTCACCGAGGCAGGGCCTGTTCTTCTGCATAATTCCTTGACTTTACCATCTTGTGTTCCTCGTGTCTCGTAAACAAAGAGCTAAAAAACAAAATTAAATTCAATTTACTGTATACATAATAATCAAACTTTAATCTTCAATTTAATTCTGTTTAAACCAAACTATGGAAGATTACTATATTGTAATAAACTCTCAATGAAACCTTAAACCAATTTTAATCTTGTTTGATGGTCTTTCATGATATATTTAGAATTATTTTGTTGAGATTTTTTTAATGATACTAAATATTTTGAAAATAGAATTGTCCTGTCCCGAAACTCGAAACTCTAAATTGATTTCTTCTTTCTTTTCTTCTTCTTCTTGTATTTTCTATTATGCTATGTCGTGTTATCTTGTTTTTTAACTTAATTATTATGTCTTGAATCTTAGATTGATTTTTCTAAGATAAGAAAAAAAAAAGAGTTTTGTTTTTGACTTGTTTGGTTTCGTTGGAATAATCTCGATAAGATGATTTTAACTATACTAAAAAAGGATATCATGTCGTAATAAATCCTAAACAAAACCCTTAATCAATTACGACCTCGTTTGATGATCTTACACGATATGTTTGTATTCACGACTTTTTAGCCATACTTGGTATTTGAAAATAAAGCCCCAATATATCTCTAACTACCTTTTTTTTTTCTTGTATTTTCTGTTATATATTTTTCTCTCTTAATTATGAGATCTTGAATCTCATATCCTGATTATTGAAATCTCAATTTTAAAATGATTTATCCTCAATTTATATCTAAACTATTTCCAATAAAATTATGTTAAAACTTTCCTATTTTTATTTTTACTTAGTGTCATTTTGAGAAAACTCTTGCCAAACTTCTCTCTCTCTCTCTCTCTCTATATATATATATATATATATATATATATATACACACACACACACACACGAGCCTGCAGTGTTTTAAAAAATAAATAATAAAAAATAATAAATTTCTTATACACTCTTGGATCTAGCGTTAACCATGAAATAACTGGGGGTGAAAGTACCACAATACTATCGACTCCAACACTTATTTTTTATTTTTTTGGGGGGGTTATTTTCGTAGTTTTAATGTGCATGAATTTATGAAAAAACAAAAATACCCTACTGTTACGCATCCTTTTATCAGTATTCAAGGATAAAATGATAGTTTTATTATGCAACGAAATAAAAAATATCATCCATATCTCTTGAAAAATATCTAAAATAACCCTGATCATAGGGCAAAATTTTTTAATCCTAGAATACAATGATAATTTTGCTGTGACAATCATCACTAATATTTGTTTATATGCAAAATAAAAGGTAAACAGTAAAAATGCCATGCCTTTTATATTAGAAGTAATATATATATTACAAAACAAATAAACGGTGTGGGATTTTGCACTGTGCACACAGACTATATTTACTGTAGACTGTGGCAGTGCCCGGACGACTTTACCCTTAATGAACCCGTGCCTTTTATCTCTTTTATGGGGCCTGTTTTCGTCTCTTCCTCTTGCTTTCTTCACTTCATGTCTGCTCGGTTATTTCCTTTTTGGCAGAGAACGACAGGCTGTTTGGTTCAGGGCTGGTCGGTCGGGCGAGGATGGCGGTTTGTGGGTTGGCTTCGGGTCGTTCTTGGTGTTCTATGAGGTATGATTTCATCCCCTTCTTTGCGCCAATTTCTGGTTTTGCTCGGTCTCTTTACATTGGGTTCTTCGGTTCGTTTTTTCTTTTTTCTCATTTTTTTCCCATCTTCTCCCTCGATTGATCGTTTTTCTGGTGTGGGTGTTCAATGATTGATTGTATTTTTGATTTCTCTGGTCTGGGTATTCAGCAATTGGTTGGGTTTTTTTGGATTTCTCATTGTCTGTGTGTTCGGTTTTCTTGGGTGCATGCCCGGGCTGCTTGCGTTTGGTCGTTTGTGTGTGTTGGGGGGTGGGTTATTGGTTCAATTGGGTTCGGGTTGGGTTGATCGATGATTTAGAGCTGATTTAATTCTCGGGTTAACGTAGTCCTTGGTTGGTTTCACTCTCGGGTGCTCTCGGTTTGGTTTGATTGGCTGTTATTGGTGTTGATTTGGGTTAATTGCTCTCGGTTTAAAGCCTAGAATAAAATGAATTGATTATTGATTTAATTCGGGTTGGGTTGATCGACGGTTTGGAGCTGGTTGAATTCTCGGGTAAGCTGTTCTTTGTGTTGATTTGGGTTATTTCCTCTCGGTTTACAGCCTAAAATTGAATGAATTGATTGCTGATTTGGTTTGTGTTTGTTCTCGGCTGATCACGTGAATTCTGTTTTCGTTTCCTTTGGTTTTTTCGTTGACTGTTACTGTTCCAATCTGGTTTCGTTACTTCAATTAGTCCTGTTGCGCCATGTCACTTCACATTAATTAATTTGTCTGTGCATTTTGCAGGGCGACATGCTTTTTTTTTTACTTCTTCTCTTTTGATCTTTGCCTCGGTGGAGTGCGCCGCCTTCCTTCCTCTGTTAAGTCAGTTTATCATTGTAATTGTAATGTTTATCTTTGCTGTTTTTTCTGTTTTCTCTCCTGCATATTTCTCTTGCGTTTCGTTTCCTCTGGTACCTTCTTTTTCTTCCATTTTTGTTCTCAGCTCTACTTTAGATTTCTTGCGTAATTGATCCTATTTCTTTTGCTCTTCTTTCTTGAGGTTCTGGTCTGCTGCTTCTCACAAATTGCTGAATCGGACAGAAGACACTCTCAGGTTAGTTGGTTTTTAACGAAGATCTTGAAAATTCTTGGAATTTGTTGTGCTCATAATGGGAATTTTTAGCAGTTAGTTTGCTGATTTATATTATAGTCGTGGGAAGTTTTATTGGGAATCTGTTTTTAATAAACAATTTTCTGATTTTTATCAAACATTTCGCTAGCTGATTTTTAGCATCATGCTTGGAATTTAAATCCTTATTCTTCAGTCATTGATAAACAATTAGTTGGACAATACTCAACGCAGTTGCCACAAAATATATAGATTCCGAAATCAATACTGTAATTAAGCAATCGTTTCTTTCAAATATTAGTTTCCAATTCCCAATCAACAACAGGTAAATCTATAGGACATACACGAACACATATTTCACAAGCAATGCATTTGTCAAATTCAAAATGGATTCGACCACGGAAACCCTCCGATGTGATTAATTTTTCATAAGGATATTGAATAGTTACCGATAAACGATTTACATGGGATAAGGTAGTCATGAAACTTTTAACGTATATATTTGTAGATAAAGATGCTAAGAATCTGTTTTTAATAAACAGTTTGCTGATTTTTAATAAACCGTTCGCTTACTTATTTTTAGCATTATGCTTGGAATTTAAATCCTGCTGCAAAAATAGTGCATATATATTTGTAGATAAAGATGTTAGGAATTAGCAAATAAAAATGATCTAAAACATCAAATTTTTAATTTAAAATAAAATAAAAACTAAAATTTTTTCAATGACACTTTTAAAATGCAATGTCAAACACCTCCTTAATGGAATTTAACTAAAAACTAAATATAATCCTAAAATATGTTTTTTATAATCTGAAATATGTTTTTTTATAAACTTAGGAATGAATTTCAAAAAAATATCAAATAGAATAAATCATATTACCTAATTAATAATTGAATAAATAAAAATAAGTACAATTATAATGAAAAAAAAAATTTCAAGCTAGAGTCTGATGGGTGGGTGAGGAGAGTGAAATTATTTCAGAGATGAAAGGGATGTTATATTATTTATAAGGTAGTTTGAGTATTACGAGGTAAAGGTGAGGGTGATAATGGGAAATTAAAAAGGCAAGAAGTGGGTTACCCGGGAGAAGAAGAAGAAATCGGTCCATTTTATTCATGCCAATCACTCTTTTTTCTTTCTTTGTAGAAAAGAATAATAAATAATAAATGTATCTGAATTTTTTCTTTCGGTGTTATTTTATTGGTTGTGTGTGAAGCCCTTGAAATATTTAGCGTTATGCTTGGAATTTAAATCATGCTGCACAAATAGTGCATATATATTTGTAGATAAAGGTGTTAGGAATTAGCAAATAAAAATGATCTAAAACATCAAATTTTTAATTTAAAATAAAATAAAAAGTAAAAAATTTTCAATAACACTTTTAAAACGCAATGTCAAACACCTCCTTAATGGAATTTAACTAAAAACTAAATATAATCATAAAATATGCTTTTTATAATCTAAAATATGTTTTTTTATGACCTTAAGAATGAATTTGAAAAAAATTCAAATAGAATAAATCAAATAAGATATTTATGACCTTATGAATAGATTTGAGGACATTAAGGTTTCAATTTTCTTTCATCAAAATCAAATCAAATAAGATATTTCTGTAAATTCATCCATTGGTGAGGCATGATAACTTCACACAACGAGAATAAAAGAGTGTTTATTGTTGTGTTTTAAAAATATTTTTAATTTATTTATTTTTAAATTAAAAAAATTAATATTTCTAGATATTTTTATGCGCTGATATAAAATATAATTTTTTTTTTAAAAAAATTATCATTTCAATATATTTCTCAATAAAAATTATTTTTAAAAATAATTTTAATAACAGGTGTCTACTTAGGACAAAAACAGGTGTCTACTTAAATAGTTTTACTTTTTTGCCCTCTATCCACCAATTTCTTTACTTAAATAGTTCGCTTGCTGATTTTTAGCATCATGCTTGGAACTTAAACAGTTCGCTTGCTGATAATTGAAGGATTTTTGATTGGCTGAGTTTAAAGTTTTTTGTCTACCTTAAACTCTATTTTATATTAATTTATATCCATTTTTACATTTTTATATGAATATTAATAACTCAGTCAAAATACATTTATCTTCAAAAACAAAATGTTTGTTATGCTTAATATCTTAAATTTGATTTGTATCTGTCTTAATTTTGCCCTTTATTCAAGCAGTTTTTTCTTCACAAAATTGCCTGAAGCCCACGCTTTTTTGAATCCAATCGTAGATATTATGCCAGTAATCCCTCTGTTCTTTTTTCTATTAGATAAACAGTTTGTTGCCATATTAAGCTTCATTAATGTATTATGGCCATATTGCTTTAGAGTGATTACTATTTTTTTAACAAATAGGATAAAAAGATATAACTAAGAAATTTATAAAACATATAGGATAGAACATTTGCTGCTGGATTTTGTTTTGGCTTCTACTTTCTTTGGTTATCTTTATAGACATTATCTCTCACCAAGCTTTTTGTAATTAAGATATAAATTGAATTGCAGCATATTTAACATCTTTTTCAATCCTTTTGATATTGAATTTGTTACATATTATCAATGAAGAATTGCTCTTCCATCATAAGAAACCTACATATAGAAACAACAAGCACAATTTAAACAGGAAAAATGATAAAGCTTGGCAATAATTTTGAACTTTCAAGAAGTTTACCTTAAAATAGGAAATGAGGAAATTATATGATGGAGTTTAATTTCAGAACAATCAAATTCATTTAGATCAATGAAATTCATAGCAACCCATCATCTTAGCGAATTGATCAACATAGAAATCATTCCATAGGCTTCAAACCTTCCATGAGATTTCATTTGCATGATTATTTCATCAAGTATTTTGCCGCCCATATTTTTAGGCTGCCATAATACATCAACATAAAGACTCTAAAAATGCTTTAAAAAGTTAGACTATTTAATAAATCTTAATTTCAACTAAAATCAAAAGTGTTCTACGTTGCTTTAGTTAGAGAAGTTAAAATCACCTTATTTATGCAACGAAACTTGGTTGCTTATAGTGTTTCTCAATACAGAATAATTTCTTATTATTACCCAGGCTCTTTTTATGTTGAAAAGAGTTGAGATCATCGTTATATCGTACATCATGCTTAAAGTATCAATCCAGATTGAACTTATGTTAGATTCATGTGATACTTCAAGAGGTTTTACAATGTTCGATGTTAAATTAAATTTCATTCAGACTCTGATTAAATTTTTATTAACACTTCATCTTCGATTGTTAGCATTTACATATTTATATATATTTGCTTTATCTGCATTTAATTTGACTTTTTTTTACATTTCACATGCCAATATTTAAAAAGTTTTTTACGGGAATCTTTAAAAAGCTTGGAATTTGTGGTGCTCATAATGGAAAATTTGAACTATTAGCTTGCTGATTTTTTATTATGACCCTAGGAATTCTTTAATAGAAATATGTTTGGGTTGAGACTTTACATTGTAGGGCCTTGACTGGTTCTTAATGAACAGTTTGTTGCCATATTAAGCTTTATCGATGTATTATGGCCATATTGCTTTAGAATGATTGTTGTTTTTTTAACATATAGGATAAAAATATATAACTAGAAAATTTGCGAAACATATAGGATCAAGAAGTTTACCTTAAAATAGGAAATGAGAAAGTTATATGATGAAGAAAAAGAATGTATAATTTCAGAACAATAAAATTCATTTAGATCAATAAAATTCATAGCAACCCATCATCTAAGTGAATTGATCAACATAGAAATCATTCGATAGGCTTCAATCCTTCCATTAGGTTTCATTTGCATGTTTATTTCATCAAGCATTTTACTGCACACATTTTTAGGCTGCCATAATACATCAACATAAAAACTCTAAAAATACTTTAGATAGTTAGACTATTTAATAGATCTTAATTTCAACTAAAATAAAAAATGTTCTGCGTTTATTTAGTTAAAAAAGCTAAAATCACCTTATTTATGCAATGAAATTTAGTTACTTATTTTGTTTCTCAATACAAAATAGTTTCTCATTGTTACCCAAGCTCTTTTTATGTTGAAAAGAGTTGAGATCATTGTTATAACTTCATCATTTTTAAACTTTGACAACTCCTAATTCAAACTAGAGCTTTACAAAAATAACATACATCATGTTTAGAGTATCAATGCGGATTGAACTTATGTTACATTCATGTAATCCTTCAAGAGGTGTTGCAATGTTCGATGTTAAATTAAATTTGATTCAGACTCTGGTTTAATCTTTATTAACACTTTATGTTTGATTGTTAAAATGTACATATTTATATATGTTTACTTTATCTGCATTTAATTTGACTTTATTTACATTTAACATGCCCATATTTAACAAGTTTTTTACAGGAATCTTGAAAAAGCTTCCAATTTGTCATGCTTATAATGGAAAATTTGAACAGTTCGCTTGCTGATTTTTTATTATAGCCCTAGGAATTTTTATTAGGAATATGTTTGGGTTGAGATTTTGCATTGTTGGCCTTAACTGGTTCTTAATGAACAATTTGTTGCCATATTAAGCTTCGTCAATGTATTATGGCCATATTGCTTTAGACTGATGGCTGTTTTTTCAACATATAAGATCAAAATATATAACTAGGAAATTTGTGAAACATATAGGATAAAACATTTACTATTGAGTTTTGTTTTAGTTTCTACTTTCTTTGATTATCTTTATAGACATCATCTCTCACCAAGTTCTTGGTAATTAAGATGTTAATTAGATTGTAACATATTTAACATCTTTTTTAATCCTTTCAAAATTGAATTTGTTGCATATTAAAATATAGGTTGCCATCATACATCAACATAAAAACTCTAAAGATGCTTTAAATAGTTAGCCTATTGAATGAATCTTAATTTCAACTAAAATAAAAAATGTTATTGGTTACTTTAGTTAAAGCAGCCAAAATCACCTTATTTATGCAATGAAACTTGGTTTCTTATTGTGTTTCTCAATACATAATAGTTCCTCATTATTACACAAGCATTTGATTAGCTTTGAGAAATGCTGATGCTTTTTTTAAAATTAATGTTTTTTTTTCTTATAATTACATACTAATGTTTTTTTCACTCTACTATTGACATTGTTGCCTAGATTGTTTTTATTATTGTTAAAATTGTGTCTTAGTTGTTTTACTGCATCTTATGATGGAGTTTGAGAATTAATATGGTCCTAAGCATACTTTTTGAATTAATTATGCAATTGACTGTATTCAAAATAGATATGATTGTTGATGAGATGTGACTCAAATTGTGTACAGATTGTATTATGGATAACTTGGGATCTCCCGATATAGGGGAAACTCTGCCAAAATTTCGTTACAAATTTCAGCAAGAGATAAGATATAGAAACCAATCACATCATGCTAATATCTTAATATACATTGTAAACATGACACCCATCCTATCAAAAAACCACCAAGATCATTTTAACACATTGGACAGCAAATGTCCAAATTCATAACTCGCAACTAAACTACAAACAAACTAAATTATTTCATTCATCGATTTTTAAGGGATAAACACCTCCCACCATGCATGTTTCTTAAGGTTTATTGCATCCCTATGAAATTTCCAAGTACATATTTAGAATTGTAGCTTCCCTTTGGCAACCAGTTATTGTATATTGAATAAAAAATTAATTTTATTCTTTTAACTGCTCCCTGAAAAATAGAATCTCTTCATTCTCTGGAAATAACATATAGAAACGAATCAGATTATGCTACTCTCTTAATACACATTGTGAACTTGACAACCATGCTATTAAAAAAACACCAAAATCATTTTAGCCTACTAAGAACTTGACCCTTAGTTTTAGGGTGATTTCTGTTGTGAGAAAGCATTATAAGAAATTTTAGGTTAGTTTGTTGTTCGTTTGGCTATTACTGTTTCAGTTTAGCACGAAACAACGCTTAGATAAGAATATACACTTACATAAGCATCCTATGCAT
The DNA here is from genome assembly GCA_015731905.1 of Salix dunnii. Lineage (NCBI taxonomy): Eukaryota > Viridiplantae > Streptophyta > Magnoliopsida > Malpighiales > Salicaceae > Salix > Salix dunnii. The sequence continues at coordinate 7,694,173 of CM027677.1, read as the reverse complement.
TAAGGAAACTCAGTGAACACTTTGATAAATTATATTCATGGTGTTTGAAAAGGTGACAAACCTGCATGCAGCCTTTCCACTCCTTTGTTTGATGCCTGTTCAAATATAGTATACGTTAATTGACGAAATACAAATAGTTGTCAAAAGGCTAAAATTGTGCTTGCTGTTTCTATATGTAGGAGTGGAAAGGCTGAAATTGTGCTTGCTGTTTCTATATGTAGAAAAAATAACGAAGCGTGGCAATACTTTACAGCTTTCAGAATGTGTACCTAAAAATAAGAAATTAGGAAGCTATATGATGTAGGAAAAGAATGTATAAATTCAAACCAATAAAATTCATTTAGATCAATAAAATTCATAGCAACCCATCATCTTAGTTAATTAACCAACAAATAAATCATTCCATACGCTGCAATCCTCCCATGAGGTTTCATGTGCATGATTGCTTCATCAAGCATCCTCATTTTGACTAATTCTACAACAATTCCCTTATGTGCATGATTGCTTCCTCATTACACCTCTTTTTTTTACATTAATATGTGTCCAGATTTTTTATCTCATGATCACGAGTTAATAAAATTTCCCCCCCTAGATTCATATTTGGTGATTAAAACACTAAACTTCAAACAAATAAGCATACCAAATTTACAGCTTACGTTCTGCTATTTCAAACTATCTACCCTAAAAAAAAAAAAATTTGAGAAGATAAGTAACATATATGTGAAACCATAACGACTGTGCATTAAAAGAAGCAATACTTTTCAAAGTCTTAATATTATACTTTATTCATTAACACTGTTGAGCTTAAAATGAAGGGCAATTCTTATATATCCACCATTACAAATCTTTGTTCATCAATCTATCAAAACAGTTGCTGCATATGCTTTCTTCCACCTTTACCTAACAAAGACCACAAGTTCTATCTATTTCTCAAGTTTTATAGCATTTTTTTCATTTTTATCCCTGCATATCAAAACTAGCAACTTTGATAGTTTCCAAATATCATGCAGATCTTCGAGATACTTCCTTCATTTTTTCCTCTTCCTGTGAACATGCATCTAAGTTTTTCTTCTCAATAATCTTTGATTGTTTTATCCTTTGTGCTGTTTGTTTTCTCCTATTACATTTATATATGTTTGCTTTGTCTTCATTTAATTTGACTTTTTTTACATTTCACACTCATATTTCACAAGTTTTTTGTTGCTATTTGTCTTCAAATATAAAGTCCTCATTCTATTATCTTCGTTGCAAATGAATGTTGATTATGCTTTTCTTAATCCATCTTTTCATATGTTTCAGGCAAATTTGTTTTCCCAAAGCTACTTGAAGGGTTCGTTTGTTGCCCGTGATGATTTTTGATTCAACGCTCATCCGTTCCTCTACAGAATTTGCTTGACTATTAGTCAGGTTTGCAATTATAGTTTAGGTTGAACTTTTTACTCAGGTTGCCTACTTTACTGTCATCAAAACTTTTCCCTTAAATGTTAACGCAACTCCTCATAAATACCTCGATATAAGTTTATTCTTTCTATATTGTTTTTTCCTTTCTAACATTTGTATTAAAAATCAATTTTCACTTAAAGGCTTTATCATGACAAGTCGCCGCCAACGTCGACAGCCCGACCATTATATAGAACGTTATCCTTATCCTACGGATATTTTCGATGACGATTCGTATCCTGTTACGGACGAAATCTATCCTGTTATGGATGAGAGTTTTGTTGGCGTTTCTAGCTCTTCCGATATTGAAAGCACTCACCAAAGTCTTTTTTATCGTGAAGCACATATTAGCTTTCATTACGAAGATCCCTCTGCAATTGCCTCTTCATCTTCTGGACCAAGTTTGCAATCAAAACCTAATGAAACTGAGCATGCAAATATTATTACTCCTTTGTCTTCAGACAATTTGTCTTCTCTGGTATCAAACTGTCAAACTGAAGATCAGCCAATTAATGTGCCTTCAATGATTCCTGACCAATATAATATTATTGGTCAATCTTCTTATCAAAAAAAAAGAAAACGTGAGCTATTTCAACATCTTTAATCCTTTCTTTAAACTCGATTTAGTTTCTAAATTCTTATAATTTTAATCCTCTTTTTCTTTTTAAAATTTCTTTTCACCTCAGGAACCTTGGTTAAACCCCTTGATTTCGGTGATAAATCATGGAAATGTCAACATTGCAATGCTCTTTTTTGGCATGCAGAGCGTTTAGCACGTTCAGCAAAGAAAAACCCCTCCTTTACATCATGTTGTGCTAATGGCAAAATCAAATTGCCTACTGCTCCTGACACACCTCAATTTCTAGATGATCTTTTAAATCCTGACAAAGGTTCATTATCCATCAAATTTCGGCATAATATTCGTGCTTATAATTCAATGTTTTCTTTCACTTCAATGGGAGCACAGATTGATAATACTATCAATTCTCAACCAGGGCCATATATATTTAAAATAAATGGACAATGTCATCGTCTTATGGGATCATTACTACCAATTGATGTTGAATCACCAAAATTTGCACAACTATACATCTTTGACACAGACAATGAAATTACAAATCGACTACACCCTTTTAATAATGATAGTTGTCAATCATCTTTATATGGAAATGTTGTCAAGAAACTTATTGACATGCTTGATTCTTCCAACGCGTTAGTTAAATTGTTTCGTCAAGTTAGACATAGACTTAACAATGATGAATTCCCGAATTTCAAACTTCGTTTAATTGGGAAAAGAGATGGTGACTCAAAGCAATATGATGATCCTTCCTCTAATGATGTATGTGGTTTAATTGTTGGGGACATTGGAGAATCACAAACTGATAGAGATATTATTATTGAAAGTTATTCTAGAAATCTCCGCAGGATCTCTAAATTACATCCAAAATTTATGTCTCTTCAGTATCCACTCTTATTTCCTTATGGTGAAGATGGCTATCATACTGACATTTTATTCACAAATCAAGAGCATTATACTCCTTCAAAACGTCAAAAAGTTACAATGAGAGCATATTATGCTTATGTCATTCAAGAAAGATTAGGAGATAGTAGTACTCTTACCAAAGGCGGAAGACTTTATCAGCAATTTTTAGTTGATGCATTTATGAATGTTGAACAAGAACGCCTAGATTTCATTCGCTCAAACCAAGAAAATCTTAGAACTGAATCTTATAAAGGTGTCCAAGAGGCAGTTTTAAGGGGTGATGTTAATGGTTCAAGTACTGGAAAAATCATCCTCCCCTCTTCTTTAACTGGAAGCCCTAGATACATGATTAATAATTATCATGATGCAATGGCTATATGTCATTATTATGGTAATCCTGACCTTTTTATTACATTCACTTGCAATGTCAATTGGCCTGAAATTCAAAGAGAGATTACAAAAAGCTGAAATTATAAAGCTGAAGACAAACCTGACATAATTGCAAGAGTATTTTGATACAAACTTAATGATATGATTTCATTCATTAAATCAGGAAAGCCCTTTGGGAAAACAATTGCTGGTATTTTTCTATACTTATTATTTTCCTCTTATTGTCTTTATTCAATGTAGTCTTTGTGAAGTTTCTTTTCCTACTTTGTAGATGTTTGTGCTATTGAATTCCAAAAAAGAGGCTTGCCCCATACTCATTTATTGATTTGGGTTGCTCCTGAATACAAATTTCGATCACCTGAGGATGTCGATTCAATTATTTCAGCTGAACTGCCAGACAAAGCAGATGATCCTCATTGCTACGCAATTGTTTCAAAATTTATGCTGCATGGTCCATGCGGGATTGCTAGCCCAAAAGCCCAATGTATGAAGGGAAATAAATGCTCTAAACATTTTCCTAAAAAGTTTAAAAAATCAACAGTGTTCGGTGAGAATGGGTTTGTGTTTTACAAGCGACGAAATTTCCCTGGCTCATTTGTTCTAAAAAATGGCATTGCTCTCTCTAATTCCTATGTTGTACCATACAACAGAGAACTCCTAATTCGTTATAATGCTCATGTCAATGTTGAGATTTGTTGCCAATCAATGCTCATAAAATACCTTTTCAAATATGTTAGCAAATGATCTGATAGGTGTCGAGCTGTTGTTCAAAGTCAAAGAAATGATGAGATTCAGGCTTATCTTAATTGTAGATTTGTTTGTCCTTATGAAGCTGTATGGCGACTCTTGCAATTTCCAATCCATTCAAGAAACCCAGCAGTTGAAAGACTTCAAATACATTTGCCGATGCAACATTCTGTTATTTTCTTTGGAAATCAAAACTTATCTTCTGTTTTAAAAAAACCCGGTCTCAATAAGACAATGCTCACAGGATGGTTTGATCGAAACAAAAAAGATGTTGAAGCAACACAGTTATATTACTCGCAATTTCCAAACAAATATGTTTGGGATGCTAGGCAAAAAGAATGGATTTATAGGACAAGAGGTTTTTCACTTGGACGTATAACATATGTGCATCCTGCTGCTGGCGAATTGTATTTCTTAAAGATGCTATTAAATCATGTTAAAGGAGCTACAAGCTTTGAATATCTGCGTTGTGTCTCTGGTGTTGTTTATCCAACCTTTCAACTTGCCTGTAAAGCACTTGGTCTCCTTGGTGATGACAAAGAATGGGCTGAAGCTTTTTCAGAAGCTGTTTTAACTGCTTCCTCCTCACAACTTAGGCAACTATTTGTCAGTGTTACTCTATTTTGTGAGATTGCTAGCCCCCAAAATTTGCTTGATCAATTTTGGCATACAATGCATGACGACATTAGAATCAAGCTATCATCTTTCTCCCCACATGATCTTCGTTTCAGTGATGATGAACTTAAAAATTATGTTCTTTATGAACTTGAACAACTTTTAAATGCCTCAGCAACATCCCTCAAAGACTATAATTTGCCCCTGCCAAATGATCGTTTAATGTCTGAAATTAGAAATAATCTCCTTAGAGAAGAACTCAATTATGATATTTCTGAACTTCGAAGCAATAATGCAGCATCAATTTCATTACTTAACACATGCCAAAAGAAGATTTATGATCGAGTTATGGAATCAATTTCAAGAAATCAACAATCTCTTATTTTTGTTTACGGGCATGGTGGCATAGGGAAAACTTTTCTATGGCATTCACTTATTAATAATATTAGATCAGAAGGATTAATTGTTCTTGCTGTTGCATCATTAGGGATTGCATCTATTCTACTCCCTAGTGGTTGCACAGCTCACTCAAGGTTTAAGATTCCTCTTGCTATAAATGAGAACTCAACATGTGAAATAAAGAAAAATACTCATCTTTCAAGGTTGATTGAAACGACAACACTTATTGTATGGGACGAAGCTCCTATGAATAATCGCTACTATTTTGAAACATTGGATAGATCATTACGTGATATAATGCGACAAACTGGTCATTACAATCATAACCAACCTTTCGGTGGGAAATCTATTTTACTTGGTGGGGATTATCGTCAAATTCTCCCTGTTATACCTGGAGGAACAAAGGAAGATATTATTAATGCTTCTTTAAGTAGTTCACCACTTTGGCCAAAATTTGAAATCATGTTGCTAAAACAAAATATGAGATTGTCAATTGATGGTCTTGGTTCAAATGAAATCAATGAAATTAAAGCGTTTGCACAATGGATTCTTAAGATAGGTGACGGAGACCTTTGTGATATACCTTTTTTTGATGAACTTGATGAATCTTTGGTTAAAATTCCATATGATTTGCAACTACATACCTCTGGTGATCCAATTAAAGTTATGGTTTCAGCTATTTATCCCAGCATTGAACAACCCAATCTTGAACCATCTTACTTTAAAGAAAGGGCTATTATCACACCAAAGAACATTACTGTTACTGAAATCAATAATTTCATGCTTGGAGTTACACATGGTCCTCAACGCATTTATCTTAGCAGTGATTCTGTTGATGCATCTTCCAGTGATGATGACAATATGAACTTATTATATCCATTGGAATTTATAAACCAACTTGAGTTCAGTGGTGTTCCTTCGCACATTCTTGCTTTGAAAATAGGAGCACCAATTATGTTACTGAGAAATCTGAGTCCAATGATAGGCTTATGTAATGGAACACGATTGATCATCACGCAGCTTACTGATAGAGTTATTGAAGCTCAAATTATAACAGGCTCACACATTGGTGACCGAGTCTTTATACCAAGGATTATCTTCCCAATTAATGATGACAAATGCCCGTTCACAATCAAACGAAGACAATTTCCAATAAGATTATGCTATGCTATGACAATCAATAAAAGCCAAGGACAATCATTAAAATTTATTGGTGTTTTCTTAAAGGAGCAAGTTTTTACACATGGCCAACTATATGTCGCTCTCTCAAGGGTCACATCCAAAAAAGGTTTAAAAATCATTTCATGTGACCAAGAAGGAAAACAGCTTGATTATGCTAAAAATATTGTCTACAAAGATGTCCTCAATTCATTGCCAAAAGGTCTTCTTCCCATTCAAAATGATTTCTTCTTTCTTACATTCTAAATTAATTCTTTTATATCCATATTGTCAACTATATTTCAGCTATTTGTTTTCATTTATGTGCATCTTCTTTAATTTTTGCAACCTATTTGTTATTTGTTGAAGGTGTATGCGCATTCTTTTTATATTACCTTCGTTATCCATATCAGCTTATTTTTGCTTTTATTCTGCAGATTAATGGCGGTGCCTTTGAAAAATATCAAGAAGTATCTTTTTTATCCATTAATCCAAGCCAGAGTTTGTCGCGTTTGGATACCGATGCAAAATGGACACACAAGTAGCTTCAACTGTCTTTTAGTTGACCACCAGGTTCTCAAATTTCACAAACTATTTATTCAGCAATTTATGCCGTTTTATACTTAGATTTCCTCTATAAAATTCAACATCTTATTTACTTTTAACTTGATATCATTTATAATTTATAACCATATGTTTGTGTGCATGTATGTTTGTTTGTTTTCTTACAATTTCCCGAGATAATATATATATATACATATATATCATCTTAATTCCTTTTCATATATAAATTACATTAAATACGCAACCATCCGTATTTATATTTTCTTCCCATGTTGTCATAATTTCTTTTTTCATTAAATACATTATCTTATTAGCATTCATCAATTTCAACCATGTCTTAATAATTCTAATATTGTTTTCCTACACGTTTTTGCATCGTAGGGCGGAGCCATACAAGGATCATCCAAAGCAAGAGATGCAGAATTTTTCAAACTCAACATAATCGAAGGTTGCTATATTGAGATTAAAGACTTCTACACTTACGAAAATCGAGCTGCTAATGTTGTTGTTGATCATGAAGCAATTATTGACTTAAAGTCTGATACCAAGATAGTGCATCTCGATTCTGTTAAACATGATGTGCCACGATACCATTTCAACCTCACTGACTTTACACATGTCTTAACCAAAGGCAAGGGATCAAGGATTCTTACAGGTATGGAAAAAAAACAAGTTATTAAAAATGGAAAAAAAAATTATTTCACTAACCTTTCAATTATTCTAGATGTTCTGGGTCGGCTTAAAGCAATCCAACCAATTGAAAAGATATTGGTTCAAGGTCACAGACTTGAAGATAAAAAGGAGTTCATCATTGAAAATATAAGGTATTTCCACTACTAACATTGCATTTCTAACTCATGTTTTCCATTGTTTTATCTAAAAATTCTAAGTTTCAAACAGAGGAGAAGATCTACGAGTTACTTTATGGGGCGACATTGCTCGAAGCTTTGATGATAATATCGTTAATGCTCAAGAATCTCCCATAATTGTTGTCTTTGCCGGGTTTCGAGTTACAGAATTTCGAGGTTTGCTGTATTGTTTTTGATACGATAGCATCAAACCATTTTTCCCTTTGTTGCCCAATTGCAATTTTTTCTCATTCATATTTGTTACTTCTTTTTCTCTTACTTACATTCAGGTGCAGCAAATTTAACTGGGACTGCTGCATCGGTTTGGTATTTTAATCCAAATATTCCAGAAGTTCTGCCATATAAGCAATTGTAAATCCCTCTTACTCTCAAAAAAATTTCCATTTCATTTTTTCTTAAGCAATAAATATTTATTATTAACTATTTGAACTTCCATTAAATTCAGTTATAGCCAAGTACCGCATGATGTCCATAAACTTCCTCCATCTTTGAATGCTGTTGTGTCATTGGATCAACAAATAAATGAAAACTGGAAAACAATTAAAGAGATCTTATGCATGGATCCACATCAACATAAGGTTTAATTGCTAATGCTTATGCGTACTCTTTTAACAGTACTTTTTAGCTTCTATTCTCACTTCCTCTTTGATCAATGCAGAATATGCGATTCACTTGCATAGCATCTATTACTGATTATGATCTCTTTAATGGGTGGTGGTCCAAAACATGCCCAAAATGCATTAAAACACTCTCTGGACCATCAGACAACCTCAGATGCTTTGAACACGGAACTCCAGACTCTGCACCAATTCCATCGTAAAACACATTCAATACCCACGTTATTGTTTCATATTGATTTATTTCTTCATAAAATTAATACATTTATATTTTACTCAATTACAAATAACTATTGATCTCTTGGTGCAGATTTAAGGTGAATTGCATTGTAACTGATGGCAAAGATGTCACAAACTTCTTCTTATCTGGAAAAACTGCTGAAAACTTTTTCAACGCCTCAGCACATCATTTGGTTTATGACAAGAAATTTGCTGATCCTTATACAGTCCCACCACAAATGACTCAAGTATTGAACAAGATGAAAATCTTTCAACTACGTTTTGGGGCTTATAAATCAGCAGTTAACAGATGTGACATCTTTGTTACAAATGTTTTTGACGAAGGCATCAAACCGTCTTCAAAGATTCAATCAGAACAATTTGGTGCTGGGTCCTCAACCACTCCTACAACAATTGCTATTGAAAACTCATCAATAGTTCAAACAGACACGCTTACTCCAATAACACCACCTTACAGCACCCTACCATCTCAACACCAAGAAGACAGTCACCACCTAAAGGCTAAGAAAAGTTTGGATTTCACCGATCCTCATTCAGAGAAAATGTAACTTTAGTTTTATCACACATATATTTATAATTTCAAATTCAATACTTTTAATCATTGCTAAACAATTCCATGCCTGTACTTTCATATATCACCTGCATTCCCTATAAATAAGTTTCCTTATAAAATAATATTCTCTTTTCCTTATTTTTGCAGTTATCTAAAACAGAAATCAATCATTCTCGATGAAGAAGATGAGCCACCAACTAAAAGGAACAAAGACAACCTTTCTCCACCGTCAGAGGTCGCTTTGCACACCAATTATTTCTAAATATTTATTGTTTATTTATCAATCATTCTCAAAAAAAAATTAATTTCTTTTAGAATTTGCTCAAATAAGAACTACAAGTTGCAATTGAAGATTATAAGGCTTAACCTCAGTTTGATAATGATACCTCTGCATATTTTCTTTGTTGACAAGTTCAACAACCTACTTAAGACACATGCATTCTTAATTTTTGTTACTAAAGTTAATTCAAAATGCATGATACATTCAATATATATACTATATGATTAACTATATAGCTAAGTCATGCATTTAGTTGATTTGATTTCTATTACTAAACTTAACTTTAGATATATAATGCAATTACTACATTTAACTTGATTATGCATTTGATTACTTATGAACAACGGTGCTGCTTCTTGAACAATACAACTGCAATTAATTGTATTAAAAATGGATGTGATTATGGATGAAATATGACTCAAATTGTATGCAGATTGTGTTATGGATAACTTGGGATCTCCTGATATAGGGGAGACTCTACCGAAATTTCGTCAGAAATTTCGGCAATTGGAAAAAAATTCCTCATTCTTCATCTACCCTTTTTATAGGGGGAAAGATTAAACAAATTAAACAAATAAGAGAAAAACATTTAAAGTTATTACTGATAATGCTTCATTTTCTGCTATTCATTATTTTTATCTAAATATTTATATTAGATCTACTTGAGTTGTTTTATCGTTCGTTCCATTCGCTTTCTCCAATTACATATATGTATGTATGTTTTATATTACTAATTATTTGTTGTGTTGATATACAACAAATAAACATTGTTGTATTCAATTAATCTTGAATATTGTTGCTACTGTTTTTACTGTTAATGTTTGTTTTCTTTATAGTTACTCTCTCACGATATTTTTTCTTCTACTACTAATGTTGTTACCTTCATTTTTTCTATTATTGTTGAAGTTCATATTGTTAAAACTGTTGAAATTCTCATTTGGAACCATACATCCAGGTGTTCACTTGCTATAATTTGGCATCATAATTTTCCATTAATTCAATTTATCCCCCATTAATTGCATTCTCTGCCTTTTTATGCTTTTTTCTAATGTCTACAATGATTTTTACAGCATATGGTGTTGGTTTTTAATGGTTTCTTTATTGATTTACTGCATTTGTTCTTCCATAATATTTCCTAGAATTTTCTATTAGATGACTTAATTTCTTCATCATTTTATTTATCATCGTGCGATTCTTATTTTTTTCAGGAAGATTAACAACAAAATGAGATGTCTCATTTGAAAGAAGGGATTTAGCTTCATTCTACACCTCAACAACCTTCTATTTTGCACTAATGTATAAATTGTATAATTAACACTCTTTTGTCATCTTTTGTGACACTACGTATATTCCAAAAGATGTAACCTATATTTACAAAACAAGCACTTTTATGTTATGGTTCTAAACTTTTTATACAGGCTGTATTATAGGTTTATCGTTATTAATTTGATTATATGATATTATATATACAGCAATGCCCGCGGCAGCGCGCGGGCATATAACTAGTATATATATATAAGTCGTAACAAATCAGGATTGAACACCTAGGGAATCAAGAGCCACATTGGACTTTGAAGAATATATGCAGGAGGTGTTCGTCTTCAGGGCACCCAAGATTTTCTGGACAAAAAATTGATCGTTCTGATTTTTGGTAAGCCAAAGCATCTTCAGTTTTTAAGAGTATTGAATTTTGGTAAGGCATTTTAAAATATATATATATATATATATATATATATATAATATTCACGGATAAAAATGATTTAAAAATATTATTTTTTTAATTTAAAATAAAAAATAAAAATAAAAATTTTTAATTTGCCAAACACATATTAGTAACTCATAAAGTTAGGAATGTGATTCCCTCGTAAAATGAGTGAAATTCAAGATGCCAAGGCATTCGTTTTTTCGACTTAATTACTCCTATTTTTCTTATATTAAATTGAAGACCATATCCTAATTTTTACTAACAATAACACAAATGTTTTACGTAATTAGTATGTATGGATGGATGTAGTAGTGCATAAATATAAACAATTGATCTACATTTCGATGGCTGTATGCATATATGTATGTATGCATGCATGCATGCATTTAGTAGCATATAAATTTGCACAATTAGGAAATGTATTATTTTATTTGAATGTTATACTTTTATAGAATTAAATTCATTTTCGGATCCATTTGAAAATATTGGTTTAAAACATATATAACGTGCTTGTTTATACTAATAAATAAATATGTTATTGTGAAATTAGAGACTCAGGTGTATTAGTAAAATTATTTTTCATTCCTGAGATCTCATAAATTAAAAAAAAATACATTCTTTTTTTTTTTAAATTAAGACATTATTATGTTGAAACGATCTAGTTTAACTTATCAAATATATGACCTAGATCTTGAGACCGTGGTAACTATCAAATATATACAATTAAAATAAATTATAATGATAAATTCATAATCAATGCAATATTTAAAGAATAAATTAAAAAAAATAAAAATAACCCGAGTCACCTAGATTAATATGTCAAACTCGTGATCTGGGTTATTATATTTGGATAACTCTAGAAAAAAGAATAAAAAAAAAATTATGAAGTCTATTTTCCAACCAATACAAACTTAAAGTATAAAATAAAATAAAAATAAATAATAGATCAAAAGGCTCAAAGTCATCCTAAGATAATTTGTTAAACTCTCGACAAGGATTACGAGACTAGGATAGCTTCGTAGGAAACCGAATAGAAATTTGATTAATCTTTATTTTTAATAGAATCAATATTGAATGTTAAAAACGAGAAAAAAAATCTATGAGATTGGAATAACTCGATAAAAAAAATTAAAGAAATATACAAGCCTAATTTCCAAGCAGCCTAATATTGAAAGATAAATTAAAAAAAAACTAAATAAAAAAATAAGATTAGATAAGTGGAGGGTGAAATACTAGTTGTTCTAGACAATTAGCCCTCTCCAACACACCTTCTTATAATTATCCTTGTGTTTTGGCGCCATATAGCTTTCACGTGTCGACTCACTTCCCATTGCTCTATTGTCAAGTCACTTATAGTTATTAGTTTTTTTTTTTTGTTGAGAACTCTCATATTTCACTTACCTGTTTCTATTTATAGTGATTCAGTCATATATTTTAGTTTAACCAAACAGAGAAAATATAAAAAATATTACATAGCATAATTTTTAGAACAACTTAATATCAAAAGATAAAATTGAGAAAAAATATTGAGTTGTTCAATGGTGAAACTAAAAAAGTAAAAAAGAAATATTATTTCAATAAATAGTATTTTAAAATGAAACAGACATCCACAATCTCCATCATTCTTTATATATATGATCAATATTTGTTTCTTTTTCCCCTTTTATTACAATAATAAGATTTTGATTCCTATCTAGAAAATCAATAAATGTTTACATTTTTACATCTTATTACTAAAATACTTAATGCACCTGGAACGTAGTTTCCTGGTTGTCTAATATGAAGTGTTCATTGCATCTTTCTTTATTTATATATTTTAACAACTTTGTAATTGTTAATTATTGTTGTTGTTGTTTGTTCTTATAATCAAAATGGTCAAGTTTAGAAGGGGTTTGGTTAGATTTTGTAGGTTATTAAAAACATGGAAAGTTAGAAGAGTTTTGTCACGTCAAGGACTTGGACAACTCAATTAGCAAATCAACCCTAATTAATGCTCGAATTCTAGATTTTCAGGGTCAATCCACTTGGCAAGACTGTGTTTCACATATATGGTTTACATGCTAACTAAGATTGAGTCTCTTCCATGATAATTCTTAACAACACAACTCTCACACTAATATGGTGCATTTAAAGAAATTTAATTCATTTCCTATTCTCTTGGATTTTTTTTTAATATATTTTATTTGGTACTTAAAGTCTTTTGAAAATATTACTTTGATCTTTATATTTAGTTTTCTTGCAAAGAAGTTATTAAAATAAGTTTTGTCACCAAACCATCATCTTTCCTGTTTTAATTACAATTACATATTCAACAACTGTTATATATAAAGCAACAATATTTTATAACTTTAAATCCCAATATATAGTTGTATTACCCAGAGTATGCATAATCATAATGCTTTTGATGCTATTAATGTCACCAACCAAATCAACATCCACATAACCTTGAAGTTTCAAGTATAAATTTATGAAACAAATGGACATATTTAAAGAAACTTTATGATATCTTAAAATCACAATTTTTCCATACTATTTTTTATAATGTACTCATGTATTTATTAATAGCTCCTATTATATATGAAATGTATGGCCTTGTATAGAACATAACATATATGAGATTTTTTTTATTGCTAATGTGTAAGAAAGTATACTCACAAAGTTCCCTTCTTCTTTTGTCTTTGGTGATTGCTCTTTAGTTGGTTTAAAATGACAAGCCAAAAAGGTGTTTATAGGCGTTGCTCCATTCATCTTAAACATATAATATAATTCCTTCATAGACTTTTTTTTATCAAAATAGTGACTATCCAGGGAGTAGGATATTAAAACATGGTAAAGGAGAGAGAAAAATACTTCCAAATTATATGATTTCAGTCTTGAAGGTTGAGAGGTTAATGAGGAAGGGTTGTTTTGCTTGGTTAGCTCATGTAATAGAGATAAAAATAGATAGTGTATACATGGCTAGTATTTCCGTTGTTAGAGAATTCCAAAATATATTTTCTAAAGAGTTTCCTAGATTACCTCCAATTTGAGAAACCGATGTTTTCATAAAAACTATCTTTGGAATTTCCCCAATAAATCAATCTTTCTATTGGATGACAGCTACAGAATTGGCTGAACTGAAGGTCCAACTTTAGAAGTTAATAGATAAGGGATTTATTCATCCAAGTAACTCACATATAAGAGCTTAAGTATTGTTTGAAAAGAAAAAGGATGGTACCCTTAGCCTATGTATTGGTTATTAACAATTGAATAAGGTGATGGTGAAGAACAAATAATCATTTCCATGGATAAATGATTTGTTTAATAAGTTAAAGGGGTTTTTTGATTGCTGATGTCGGTTGAGTGATGAGGATATCGTTAATGTTTAGTATCGATACTAAGTAAGTGGAGAAGCTAGTTTGTTTCAAATAGCTATATTGATTATTATAATTATGTATGATTGCATATCATGAGTTTAATATCTTTAATACTATGTTTCCAAATTTTCTTTATGGAATTATCTTGTATTCATTTTTAGGACATTATCTACACATAAGAGTAAATATGTTGTTTCTTATCTTTTTGTATCTAGTAGTATTTTATATAAATTAAATATTGGTAAACTGGTATGTTTGATCACTATTTTTTGAAAAAAAAATAAAATGTAATAAAATTAACTCTTTTTTTGTTGTATTCTATTAAATGTGACTGGTTTTATTTTGATTCTAGTGCAAGTTGTTAATTATTATTAAATATGTGGTTTATTTATTGTGATTTTGATGAGGATGATATTTGTGGCTGTGTAAACCTAGGATGATTAGTTCGAGATTGAATTTAAGATTGTGTTATATGTCGATAACTTACTATTTGCAAGTACAGGAGAGGTTTTGCCAAAATTTCAATAGAAATTTCGATGAAACCTTGTGTATAAATAAATAAATAAAATTTGCATATATATATTTTTTTGGAAAATATGTATTTAATAAGATTTTTTTTTGTCTCCTGGAGAAGGAGATGTTACAATCTGTGTAATTAATACTCTTTTTCTTCTTTTTTTTACTAAAATCTCTTAATGACTAAACTCATTTTGTAGTGTTTGTTGTCATCATGATCTTCTTTTATGTTGTGCATGCATTTATTATGCAAGGTTTTCTTTCCTAGAAGGCTAAAATTAGATTTCATGTCTGATTCTCTAATAAAAAAAACTCATCTAATCTTTCATGGCTAACCCTATCTCACTTTATTCTTCCCCTTGCATGGCTTCATCAAGACTTTTAGTACCTTCATCAAGACTTTTAGTACCTGTTTAGCATTGCGGTTAAACCGGCATTTGGCCAAAATTTAATTTAATTTTTTTTTTCATTTTAAATGAAATTTATTTTGGTGTTTTTAGATCATTTTGATGTGTTGATGTCAAAAATAATTTTTAAAAAATAAAAACAATATTATTTTGATGTATTTTTAAACGAAAAGCACTTTGAAAAGCAACCGTAACCACATTCCGAAACACCACCTTAGGTTCACCATTATATGTCAACAAAATATAATTTAGTGATGGGGAGAAATGTTGTGGAGGTTTGATATTCCTCAAAGACCTTCTAATACTCCTAGTTGGCGTAATTAGCTCTACTTGGATCAATATTTTATTTGATATGAACATTGGTTTGCACAATGATTTCTTCTATCTGAAATCGATATCCAAACTCATCAATGTCATATTCAATAAAAGTAGATTTTCTAAACTTCAAATCTAGCTTTGAAGTTTACATGCACATACACAACACAACCAAATACTTTCAAAAATAAAAAATTTACCTCATTTCCTCCACATCTTTTAGAATTTTAAAATTCAAAGAAACAAAAGTCATTGGTCGATAAAGTTAAGAAGTGCTTCTACTCAAATTATTGGAGGTAACACAACATGAAATCTCATGCTTCTAGCTCATTCATTGATGGTTTTATTCATGCATTCAACAACGACTATTTTGTTGTGGTGTGCCTCGAATTGTCTACTTTATTTGAATATCATTGGCAGGAAGTCATATTCTCAACATATACTTTAACATCTTCGTGAGATAAAAGAAGAAACTTATGCAGAAGCTAGTGCGTTCTGCTGGTTGGGGCTTTAGTTTGTGGTCCTGTATAATATAGGCAGAGTACACAGGCGCATGCACAAACTTAGTGGAGGACATCTTCATGGGCCAGACAGCACTCCAATTCTTGTGAAAACAAAGAGCAAAAGACTTTGAAATCATGTTTGCATTCATTATAGAGAGTCAAAAAAGAGCACAAGAAAAGGTAAGGATCCCAAACCGTATCCATCACCATCATAGCTAGAGCAACTACTTCCCTTTTGTGTACCAAAATACCTGCTGCCACGGGAGGGAAAGCATGAAAAAGCAAGTGTATTAACTGTGATCAGTCCCTGGACTCCCCCCATTTGAAAGGTACTAATGGCACAGCCCTGGAGTCCCCCATTCCTCCCTAATCTTTTTCGATTCTCCTGTTTCAGTGGGTGCACAAGGACCACCTTTGTAGAGGTTAACAGAGGAACTGTTTTTATTATTATTATTATTATTCAGAGATGACAATCTGATTCTTTTCTATGGTCCAGCATGTTTAGTTGATCTATGGCAACTTCTTTGGGTAAATATAACCCTAATTTTTATTTTACTTTTTGGTTTAATAGTGGTTAGATCCAAGGCCGACCAAACCAGGTAATCCCAAAACAATTTAATTAAACTTCTTCAAGGACATCAGTGTCATCCCAGGTGGGAAAAAAATTATGGACCATTTATTTACTTCAGTGACAATAAATTCGCAAATAGCAATTGGTTATCTTCGATGCTTCCAATGAGATAAAGTAAATTGATAAATGATAAGAAATGGAGTAATAATGACAGACTAATATGAGTAATTTGATGTTCAGGAATATCATTCAACTGAATCATATCCAAAAGCAACAGAGAAAGCATGTTGTGAAAGGAAAGACATGTAGAGAAAGATGACAGCACGATTACAAACTACGTGAATTTCTATGGTTCTAGTCTGCCATGTAAAATATTTAGATAACTGTAGTTAGATGAAATACCAAAAACCTAATCACATGTGGGGAAAAGTTTGAGATACCGATGCACTAAAGCTAATATAAATCAGTTTTGCATTACAGAACTAAGACCACTAACTGTCCTGCACTAACTCCTGCAACTACAGAATTACAGCACTGTACACGGACAAGCAAACAATGGCGCAGATCCCCCATATACAAACTGCCATCCAATCATGTACTGTATTTGAGATGTTGCTCATAAAAGTTGATTAACTGAAATGAAAGGAAAAGGAAAAGAAAGTAAATACAACAATAAAAATAATGAAAGATATTTTGAAAACTTCATGAGCAGTTTGAAGGCTGAAGACAGTGCAGTGTGGATGGGGATTAAACTCTAAATATAATCAGCAACATAATAATCAGTTACCAGATGTGGATTATTATCCTTGAGAAACCTGTTATCCACTATTACTTCTTGTCCATCAGACCTGCAATGTAGGAAACCACTTAAAAAGATGACACACCGCAACTGGAAGAAATATTTAACAAACATAAATCTGAAATTGGCCGAAACACTATCCATGCATAATAAGAGCGCACATGTTCTCTGGACTTGTAAACTCTATTTATACGAGAAAAAGCATAAGGACATACTGAAGCAAGATTTGTTTGATAATGCTGTCCGAGGATGATTTGAAAGGCAGTTAAGGACAGATTGCTGTATTTTGAATTTTAGACTTTTAATTAATTTAGAGAAAAGGCAGAGGATTGAAAGTTTATTAGAGCTTTGTTCAAAAGCATTGTGAGTTGTAACTCTTGACGAGGCATGTAGGGCGTGATGATGGGGTGTTTGCGGTGGGGAGAGGGGGTTATAAAAGGCAATTTGAAAGCTGTAAACAGTGACCCAAGGGATTTCTCGACTTGTTTTGGAATTTGAGGGAATGAATGGGGTTTATTTGGTAGGCATAAAAAATCTTCAATTGTCTAATAAACAACAAGAGATGGACTTGTTGTCGAAGTTAATAAACTGAAATATCTTACATTGAAGAGCTAAACTTGACAATCATATGACATAAAGTGTGCCTCAATTGAACATCAAACTTATCCATCATTGGAAAAATGTCAAATTTTAGAATTGGACAAAAAAAAAAAAAAACAGCTTCTAATTCCTTTTTCCTTGGATGCATCATTTGGACCAATTTGTAAGAATTCTCTTGCTAACTTTGTCATCATTCCTTCTAATTCCTTATCCGAAGTTGTATTCATAAAAAATGCCTAGGATATAAAATCATCCCCAAAGTTTATGATGCTTTATGAAAAGGGAATCTCAACTACCCTTCAACTAATTACTAATTGTTTTTTCTAGAATCAACTCCTTTCTGTCAGTTTTTTTCCAATATAGAAGTCATTGCTGAAGGAAACAATACAAGCATTATAGACACAAAGCATGCCATGCCAGCTCTCAGGCATTATAGACACAAGGCATGCCATAAGCTCACAATGGTAAATTCACATAGATTTGATTGCAACAAAAAGATATTGTTGGGAGGGGAAAATAAAAGATTTTAAGTTGATAGAACCATTTGTAAAAATGCAAAAACCCCAGGGTTTGATTTAAGGTCTCATCCCATAAATTATGATTTAGGGGAATGTTATTAACATAATAATCCATTTTATGCAATTCACAACAACGTTAAATATAGCATTTCATTTCTTGCTTTTGACTTGACATGATGGTGTTCTTCCTACTCTATCAATCGTTACTTTTGATTTGTCACTTTTTATTTCTAGTCAAATTTCATTTATATCAACTCTAAACGTCATAAGGCCAGCATAATTTCATTTCATTCCACGCTACTATAAAATTACTAATTAGCCTTCATTTTAGTTACCACTTGTTTTCGATTTAACTTGTCGCTTTTAATCTCTAATCAGATTTCATTTATATCAACTCTAAACGTCATAAGGCCAGCATAATTTCTAATAGAGAGAAGCCCGACACAATTTCCTAGTAATTCATGTAGTGTCATTTAAGAATATTCAATTGTGGAACTCCTTACACTTATGTTTTTAAGATTTTCTAAATATAGAAGAAAATGTTTAGTTTAAAGTTCATAAATACCTAAATTCATAAAGAAAATTAATTGAGAGTATATTGGCAATACTATGTCAGGTTATCTTTTTTATCCAACTAAAATATAGCACCTCCTTGCTAGAAAATTATAGCTAAAACTGCAAGTTAATTTTACAAACAAATTTGGGAATATAAAACGTATTTTTCATGATATAACAGTTTAGTTTTCATAATATTCTACAGTATGAAAATTTTATTTATAAATTTTATATTTCATGATTTACCTTCTTTTATAGCATTTTTCATTAGGTTTAAGAGCATTTTTATTTTTGATGTTATTGAATTTCAATTGTGATTAAGAAAACCATGGAGTGAAGCTAGTTTAGTCACTCATTAATGATGTCACACAGAATCAGATTAAGCATAACATCACCTTTGAATTAAAAAAAAAAAAAAAATTGAACTCATCTGAAATCAATTCATTCTACTGTGCCTGATATTTGAGTGAGTTGAGACATTGGAGGAGAAATTCAAAGAGAGTTGTAAATGAAGTGGGTGATGGGTAGTGGTATGGCTGGCAGGAGGAGGGAGAGCACATGTGTTTGTTGGTGAGAAAGAGGTGTAATTTTGAAGAAATAATAGATTTTTATGTTTTTTAATGGATTTTAGGTTATTATTACTATGTTTTACGAAGAAAATGATACCCCTTAATGAAGTATTAACTAAGAAATATAAAACACAAAATGGGAAAAGAACAAATAAATTTAAAAAAAGGAGCTAATTCTAGAGGTACAAAACTTCAACTCTAAAAAGAAGTGATTTCTTGAAGCAGTTTGAATCTAGTTGGGAATAAATAGTCCAAGGGGAAAATAATCTTCGCAATAGCAAAGATAGGAATCCAGCAATATTTGGACAGTGAGTTAAGATTGAATTCAATGGTCTGCGTAAGTGATTTAATTAGGGAAGAAAGAGTTGAAAAATACAGATAGAATAGGTCCTCTGTTAGCATAGAAACCATTTTTAGATAAAGAATCACAGATAACCTTAATTAACTGCAAACTGCAACTAACATTATAGCTAAAGTAACGAGCTAAAATTCTCCTTGATTGATATAAAAAAAAAAAAAAAAACTCTTTACTCTTCACCAGGTGATGCCATCAAAAGCTAATACGAGAACTCTAACTTCACCTCCTCCAAAATGCCATCTTTAACATTAAGAACCTTAACAACAACTATCAACATTTCCTAAAGTCCCATGGCATTGCCTGCTCTTTTTTCATTTGCTTTTTGCTCTCTTTTTTAACCCCATTCCATCTGTTTTATTAATTTCCTCTTTCAGGTTTACAATAATCCATTTCACTAGTCTCTAGCACAAATGCATCCCTATAGTTAAATTATTTCTTATATTAGGTAAATAAAATAAAAGCATCAGTAGGCAACCCCAGATACTGTACAAGTTGATCACGGAACTAAAAGGAAATAAAAGGTTTAAACCATATAACCATTCCAAAGACACAAATTAAAGACTGGCAATATAAAGGTCACTGATGGCCAAGAAAACTTTTTTTTCTTCTAAAAGGCCCTCTTGTTGCAGTCCACACAGAGACTTTTTGATGCAGATAATGACACGAGTTCAGAAAGTACAGTTATTTAATCTTTAATTTTATATATTTTGATGCTATTTGTAAAATTAGTCTAAGCAATATTAATAATGTTTAGAAATCCTACCTTATTTAGGAACTAGAACATTAGTTAGGATTTTTCTATTAGATTATTTGTTTCCTTTTGGTTTAGAGCTAGAAGAGCTTATGGTCCCTAAAGCTATCAAATAAATTAATATATCTAGTAAATATTTATATAGAATATATATTATATTAATAATTTTGTTAATAGATTAAACTCACCAAAATACATATAAAGTGTCCAAATTCAATACCTAGCTAACATGTACAAACTAGTTATCTAAAGTATTTGTCTTGTTACTAGTAAACTAGTTATCTAAAAGATATGTCATGAAATGGAGTTGAGTCAAAAAAAAAAAAAAATTAATGTTTTGGCATCTCCAATTACACTTTTTATAGAAAGGAATTGCGTTCCCATATTTATGAGCAAATTTAGTATCCTAGGACATTCATGATTTCTGGGATTTGGAGATTTATTGACGTACCAAATACAAGTATGCTTGACATCTGAATTGTTTTCCCCAGGTGACCCTGAATGTCCTAATACCAAACACCCCTGAGCTTATTTAATTATAAAATCCCTAATTCTCCAAGCCTATGTGCCCTATGTGGGACAAAAATCCATAGTTGCCCAACATTATTTGTTAAACATGTAATAGTGTCTCAACAAGCTATTTCACTCCTCTCGTTTCAAATCAAATTCATGCAAACTAGCTGAGATAAAGCTAGGGATTTACTCAACATGAAACTAGGGTATTACTTAACATGAAGAAATATTATTATAGATAATTGGCCAGGTACACCTTGGAATGTGTATATTCTTTGTGAATGATGGTTAGAATACACGATGAAAATCCAGCTACTCTCAACATGTTAGTTCCACAAACAGAAGCATGATAGAAATAGAAATCATTAAATATCATACAAGATAGATGCAAGAAATTGGAGTTAAAAGATAAACAAACCTTAATGCAAGAAAGGTTATATGCACATCCTGGATATTGTCAAACACTGAAGCTGAAAATCCTGTAGGCTTGAGGATCTTGGTGATAGCTAACGCATTAATAGTATTTTCTGCTATGGGCATGTGACTTGAATTATCCCAAGTTGAGCTAGGATTTTCAATCCCTAGTTGTGCAACTCCACCAGTCAAGCCAACTGGGAAATTTGCAGATGAATTATGTAAAAAAGCTGGCTTCACAGAGTCCTTTTTGAACCTCTTCACAGAGCCAGACTTTCTTTTCTTAGCACCAGTGCGTTGACTGCTCTGAAGGGAATCATAATCAACCCTGGGAAGCCCATTTTCCAGACCATTACCTTCTAGAGTCTTTTCTTCTTGGAAATGTATTGCGAGATTATTCATGTTTACATCAATGTTAGGAATTGTTCCTCTAAGCTCGCTAAGCTTTGGATCATATTCATTATCTTCTTTCCTTGCAAACATATGGTTTGAACCATTCATGGATCCATTCTCATCGATTTGCTTGAATGTTTTGACTTTGTTCGCTTCTCCATTACTCTCTCCTCCAGGATCTGAGCTGATAAATTGAAGGGGTGAAGGTAGATCACCAAGAAATGAGCTACTAAGAGGAGCAGAAGGGAGATGTTTATCCGCAATACTTATTTCAACATCCAATACATTGTAGGCAGTAGAGGAACGTGGTTGCTTCTTCTTCAACTGGGTATGAGGACCCCCATGCTTGCGTTTCCGTTTTCGGAAAGACTTGCCAGATTGCAAGCTTGAAACCCGGCAGAAAAACAAGAGAAAAGGGGGGCAGAAGAAAGAGAATTAAGTGATTGTAAGTAAATTGATAACTCTATTATGTTAATATATACTTTAAATTTCATTTTGATTGCCAAAAAAAGAAAAGTCAAATTAAATTAACTTGAAATCAAGTTTGTAAACTTGTTCTTTCTGCTTGTTATTTGCCACCTAAAAAAATATGCTAGCCAAGCAAACAACTCATTTATCACTCAGGTTATTTGAATGACAGTTACCTTGAGTAAACTCTAACTGATGTTGAAAACACAATTTTCTTTGGCATTGATGTTGTCAGCAACCAAAGAAGCTTGTGTATATAAGAAGAAGAAAAAGAAATCTACCTCTCTTCAAATGCATCAATGACATCAGAACATGACTGCAAATTCTCCAGGGGCTCCCAGGTGTTGGCTGTTTCAGGCCATCCTCGCCTTTAAAACAAATAGAGCATATCAGTCAAGAAATCACCTGGAATCAATAAAGTGGATTAATAGCTCCTTACATTAGTCCTACCGTAATGAAATATAAGAAACAACTAATTGAATAGCGATTTCGAAGCAGAAAAATGTAATAAAGCCTTGACTTGATATAAGAAATACACTTACCATTTAATAAGATACTGCAACTGACCCTGTTTTTCCAACAATTGGGGAGTCATTTGCCATCAGCATGAGCCACGATTAGCAAGTCAAACACACTCAAATAATCAGGAAAAAACCATAAACAATTAAGGGAAAAACACAATTCACTTTAATTCACCAAATAAACCCCCTGTATTCCCTGGTCCCGTTTTATAAACCTCCCCACCAAGAAGGAAAAAGTCCCAACAAAAGAATTAAATACAAGATTCTAAATGGAGGGGAAAAAATTTCCTATGAGAAAATGTGAATCAGACCTTACGAACTCTTTTTCGACGAATATCCTCGATTTCGAAGAAACCCTCATCAAGTTTTGTCCTTTCTTCATCAAATAAATTGTCTCTCTCTTGTTCTCCTTTGGATTCCTCTTCCTCTTCTTCTTCTTCATCATCATCTTCTTCTTCTTCTCCTTCGGTTTCCTCTCGATTCTCCCCGTTATAAGCCCAAATTCTCTCCTCCCCTTCATCAACATTCCCTTCCCTCACCTGGGTCTCAAATAAGTTGCTACTACTGCCCTCTGCAGCATCAGTCAACACTGGATTTGCCGTTGCCTTCCTCTTTCCCTTCATAGTATTCAAAAAGGTTTGATTCTTTTTGGAGGGAACAAATGTGATTTTCTTTTGTTTTGGAGTTTGGGTGTGGTTGTCTGCGTTCATGTATACAATTAAATATATATATATATATATATATATATATATATATATATATATATATATATATATATATATACACGAGTTCTAGACCTATCACACGTGACACCACCGAATGTGTGCGTGTGAGAGAGACAGGGATGCACACCAGACCTGACAACAAAACCGGGTAACTTTTTGCACATGAGACTATGGGATTCAGGGATGGTAATTTCCACCCATATCCATTCAGCATCTGAATCTAACAGGCTATGATAATTTATCACAATTAAAAATAATTTTAAATAAACTAAACAAATAATATATTTATTCATTATTATCATAAAATATAATAATATATAACTATATTTAATATTTAATATTTAATAATCACATCGGACAAGCCTGGGATGCTAATGGACAGGCCTGCATCCTCGACACTCCGATGATAAATAATCTCATCTCTTATTAATGTTATTTCAATGCGCTTAGTCTTTACAACCTTTTGAAGTCTACCATGATATAAATTGAGAGTAGTGTTTGGCCACAATACATCTCATCTTATCAACACTTTCATGGAAAATCATAGTTGCTTTCCAAATATATATATATATATATAGTAGTCATTATCCATAGTAAAATTAATTTAGTATGTAATAATATTGTATGTAAAATAATATTGCATACTAATTGATTTTATCTTGGATATTAAGGCACATAATGCATTGAATTATGTAGACGTCTTGAGAAACTTGACTAGGTAATTGTAATGAAATATGTTGCATAATTGATAAATATCATCTCATATAGGTATTTATATTAATTATTGATTGTGGCTTCTCAAAAAAATGCTCTCTCCTAACATCCTAGAGATCTAAGTAAAATGCACGAATCATCGACCAATTTTCCTTACACTTACCCAAATGATTAATATTTTGCAACTCATTAGTAGAATATATATAATTTGATATATGCTAAGATAATTCAAACTCCTACATTACCTGATCTAGACAACGCATCTCAATAATATTGAAGTAATGCAACGAGACTTATTCTAACTAGATGTTAGATCTTACACGACATATAAGCAAAGATGAAAGCATTAAGTCTTCTATATATAACATCTATATAACCTATCAAAGCATATTATATATATAGATATAGATAACAAATTGAAATTAAATATTTTATGTTCAAATAACAAAAACGATTCGATATATGTAATGACTAACATTATTGCATTACCAGTTATACTCGTGAAAATAAAAGCTCTAAACATAAGTAATGTATATGATTGAGTATACAAAATCAGCTAGTTCTTTGTCACATCTACTAAGAGGTCTTAAAATTAATTTCTAACCATGTCAAACTTAATGTAGTTGCTTTTATAAGCTTTAGTTGGGGCACTCGTCCTAATATACAATTACATAAAATACCTTTGTCAATGGACCCTTCATGACCTATCATGGGGGTTCCATTTATTAGAAGACCAGTCAACGTGGCAATATCTTGAAGTATGGGTATCATTTCACCAACAAGTAATGGGAGATGTACATCTCACGCCTTTATCACTCAACCAATGTTGTAATTAATGTGTGGTCAAGATGCATGCCACAAAATTGATTGGTTTTATATTAATCAACATCAATAACAAATAGAAAGACACGTTTATATAGCTCCATCAAAGTATGATATTGAGCTGTTACAGCATCATTGCTTTGAAAATCAAACAATTTGGCTATTTAAATAATTAAAATTGTTAAAGTATTATTAAATTATAATGCTTAATTAAAATATTTATTTGACCTCTCTTCTCTTAAATATCATCAAAACAATGTTGATCCTACATATATAAAATTAACTTATAATAAGAACTTGTCTTAATAAGAAGGTGGTCCTTTTTGTTGGCATTTCTAAACCTAGTTGAACCTTTTCTAATCCAAAACATGTTTTCTTGCGATCTTGTATTAAAAAATTATTAGCCTTTCCAATATAATTAAACATATAAATATTAAATTAAAAATAATAATTAAAGTTTATATAATTTTAAAAAAGACAAAAAATAACATATGATGTCTAGTTCCATAAGTTTTTTCTTTATTATAAACCTTTTGATCACACATATCACATCTATTTGGTAAGTACCCCTCTCTAGTATCCATTTTATTATATATAAGAATGAATTTTCTTTGAACCTTATTTGTTTATCATTTGGTTGGACATTCATATATCTCTGGACCAATTTATGCAAGTCACAATAGCATATCAAGTAAGGATAGAACACAAGGATTATAAAATGTTTCTGTATAACAAGTTAGAGTATAAATTATCAACAAATTATACATAGTCCACATTTCTTAAAATACAACATGCCATTAAGTGTGAGCATGGTCAATGATACAATTTCTCTTTACCATAAGTATAAGATGATTTATTGATGTTAATTATCTCCCGTAGTTCTCTTCAAATACCAATAATTTAAAGTGTCTCGGGCTTAGATATCTCACCTCTAAGATCAAATAGAGATATCTAGTGTGATCTAGAAGTTACCATATCAATAAGTATTTCAATTAGGATCTTTAGAGGCCACAATACATCATGAATGAAAATATCTTCAATTTTTTTCTTCATGCTCCACAAAAAATTTATTACATGTAAAAAAGATATATGTATTATAGCAAAAACAGGCAAGCCACAAATAAATTTTAAAATGCTATTAAAAATCCTTAAGAAATTTATGGTCATATTATCATAACAATGAAAATTATAATCACACGACAATTCTTATGTTTCTTTAGGTTCAACTTATAACCATGCTCTAATCACATCAACAATCTCCATCAAATCCTAGTATATAATGTCAAACTCCTATTTAAAAGGATTTTTACACATCCTAAGCAACATATTTTTTAAGACAATATTTTTTAACTTAGTGTTGAAGTTGCTCATAAAGCGTTGTAAACAATATTGATGATATATAATAGGCTTAGGAAATATTCATGTCATAGAATTCTTAATTGCTATGTGTCTGTATAATATAACATACAATTTGGTGTGACTTCCAAATGTGTTATTTATGAAGCAAATCTAAAAATCAAATCCAATAACTATTTGTCTCCTCTTCTACAATAACAAAACACAACAGATAAACTTTATCATTTGTATCATAAGTAACTTTAACCATCAACTTTGTCTTATACTTATCATAAAAGTGAGTAGCGTTAATATTAATTAGATAATAACAATATTGAAACTTATCAATTAAAGCATCAAATTCCCAAAATGCTCTCTCAAGTGTTACCTTATTGTCATCAACCATGTTATGATCCTTAATGAGAATTGTCCTTGAATTTGAGTCTCTAATGGCTAGTAACATTATTAATAGGTTTTAAAATAACTCTTTATGGGTACCAAATATTAATGTTTTCTATTTAGTCATCCACGTTTCTTAATAGCAAACTTCATTTCTGTAATCTCTCTCACAGTACCTTGAATTATTGCAATACCTATACTAAACTTCCTCTTCAAAATTATCAACATCACCTCAACATTTATAACTAAGGCAATCTAGAGATGATGATGAAAAACAAGAGGGTTTAGATTTGTGTAGATCCAAATCCCTATGAATTAGATCTTTGGTGATATCCCCTATGTAAATATAATTTATAAGCTGGTTCTTGAACACGTTGCAACTTAATGTAGATTTTACTTAAACAATGGACCTTGTACTACAATGAAACTTTTATATGTCATCACTTTATTGCATTAAGAAATCCAGATTTGACTTTGAATTTTTCATCCACACTTTTAGCCCAATAATTGCATCCATTGACACCCAAATATTAGATTCCCACTCCTGTTATTATAGATTGGTACACCAATATAATGAGCATAAGTATTCCTAGTTTGCAACATCTTCCAAGTTAATTCAATTTTATTTCAAATATATTCTAGTCAAGTTAATCACATAACATTCTAGATAACTCGTTAAGAGTTAAGAGTCATGTCTAATACAATAATTCGAAATTCATACTTTTTTTCATTATAAATGTTATCATTATCGATATTAACAATGATATCATTAAAGAAATATAATATTTTTAAATTATCAAATATTTTATCAAACAACATAACAAAATAATTTAGTAATTATTAATATCTTAGGTTTAATCAAAATGCATAATTTATCAAAAAAAATAAACATAACAAGAATATAATCAGCTAAAATTTAAATTCATCAAATTAATCAATGAACACCTGCATTCATAAAAACTTCACTACCATAATAGAAATATCAATTAAATTCATGTATTTCATAACTAGTATTATTATTTTATGTGTAATTCGATACAATCTATTATTTAACCAAAATCAACATCAATTATCTTGTCATATAATTTTGTCAATTCACAGTCAACAACAACCCAAAATTACTTAATTATAAACTTAAATTACATCTATTTGATTAAATTATTGATTCAAAATCCTAATATTCAATACAATTAAATTAATAAATATTAAGCATACATTACATCAAATTGATAAACGGAAAGTGCTTAATAAATCATTAAACTTAGAATGTGACTGATGATGGCTATGTTGGCTAAACAAATAAAAAAAATATCATAATGGAGAAATTAGGATGATCATTTGAGGTTAGAGAGAGAGATAGGTGGAGTAGTGTTCTTACAGGTGTTTTTGGTGGTGAGAAGAGAGAAAAAGAAAGGTTATTGACGATAATGTAAGGGTAAGGTTGAGTCAATATGAGGAGAGATACTAGGAAAGAGAGAGCTAAAGGGAAAAAAAGTATGTGATTTTAAATTTTGCATGATATTATATATATCATATACAACTCACGTTTCATAAATAGAAATTATGAAATACAAGTCGCAGATGACATTCGCAATTTTGTGAAACTATGCTAACTCTCAAAATATTTTCTTCATTATGTTACTTTATCATTTTTAATTGTGCTAAAAAAACACTCAATTTTTTATCCTATCCAAACTTAAAGTCAAAAAATCATATTTTAGGTTGGTATGGATATTATACTATCCTATCCAAACCCAACCTAAAATGCATAAATAATTTGAAAAGTAATACATTTATACCAAGTAAGTGTTTTAAAAAACTAGCTCATCTATAATATTTACATTATCTAACCCCACTTAACCTATCAAAGTCATATAATATAGATGATGGTGGGTTAAGAACCTAAAAAATATATATCATAGGTTGGGTGGCAAGTCATAATTTTTGAAACTTGGTTAATTTGACCTAACTTATATATACTATATTTTTTGTCTTTATATATGATAGTTTATAGATTAAATATTTATTTTTATATTATTTTAAAACATTATGAATTTAAAGTTCTTGTTAATATGCTTCTTATTAGATCTCTTTATCGTAACAAAAAAAGACTGGTCTCTTTACTAGAGCGAATGAGGAGGTGAGTACAATTTATTGGTGGTGCAATGTATGAAAAATATACATCATATTTAAGATGCCATGACATCTATAGTTCATGTTATATAATCTCTTACAAATATAGACCCATAAAAATTAACAACATAAGTTTAAACCAAACTCATGAATAATTTTAATTTCAATAAGAAATAGTCTAACATGATATACACAACTCACATGGATAAAAAAAAAAAAAAAGTGAATGGATTGAGTTTATAATTAATAAAATATCATAAGTTGGGTTAAATATAATTATTGATTCAAACTCAACCAAGTTATATCCATGAATACTAGTTAATATAAACTCATGAAAATTAGCAATATAAGCTTAACCCATGAATATCTATAATATCCATAAAAAACTAAAATTAACTTACCTTGTTTAACCAACCTATTTAGATCTAAAAAAATAGATTAGATTTATAATTTATAAAATATTGAAAATTAGATTTGATATAATTATGAATATAAATTTTTTCATACTATATATAAGAGAGAGAGATTCAATTACTTTTCAGCTATCAACTTCTCTTTGTGACACTCTTTTCTCTAACAATGGACTCATTAAAAGTAGCAACATGGCCAACAACTTATTATTCTTAGATCCCATCACTTTAAGATAGGGCTAATAACTTTTGATTTGATTTTGTAGGCACTTTTCAAGTGGAGCATGGTCCATTGTGAATCAAATTGATTTTCTTGAAATCTCATAATATAGCTTTTACTTAATTTAAGTTTCAAATTAATTCACACGAGAGCTAACCTAAAATAAATTAATTGATATGAATCCAAACATAACCTTAATGACTGATAAAAACATATTATGATAATATTTAAAAAAAAAAAGTATCAAAACTGATAAATGACTCAATCTTAGTACCCAATTGGCTCCATTAAGTTTAATAATGTTATTTATGGTGTATTTGATATTGCTTTTGCTTTTATAGTTGAAGTTTTAAAAAAATAGTTTCATGAAAAACACTTTATCTGCGATTCAAAATAATTTTTGAAGTATTTGGTTAAAACTGTGGTTTAATTTGAGATTAATGAAAAACAGTTTCAAGTATTTGGTTAACAAGTTTTTCATATAACTTTCAACTTATGAATTACTTTAAAGGGTATATACACATATACTTCTTTTTATCAATTTTTATTTTTATTATTTTTCAATTATTTTTTATCCCACTTTTTTCTCTTGTTTTTTTAATGTTAATTAAGAAATACACTTTTTTTTTTCTTTTTTTTAAGTTATTTATCAAGATTCTATACTTTTTTAATAATTATTCTTGATCCTACTTTTTTTTTTCTGGTTTTTTCTTAAATATTTTCATTTTTCTGGCTATCCTTCTCCATCCATTATTTTGTTAATTTTTCAGCCAAGACAAAGACAAAGACAAAGATCCCTCTATTTTTGTTCTTTCCAAATAACGAGCTTGTAACAAATACATACAGGCTAACCAAGAATGCAAGAGACATGGGCATGGATTTGTATCCAACACCATCTCTTTCTCACATTGTTTTCTCATACCCATCATCATGTACATCACCATCAACTCCATGTTATTTTTTCATTCGCCTGGATTCGACTGAGCATCTGGTCATCATCTAACTTTTAGATAAGCTTTCAATTCCACTTTCACTTTTGAAAATGCTGTAAATATCACTGCAAATAGTTGTTGTACTTGATGAGAAGGGGGGACAGGAGTGTGAGAAGGAGAATGGGAGAGCAAATGGGTTTGTTAGATGGATTTTGTAAAGGATAGTGAAGACAGGAGCTGGAGATGTGAAGGAAATGGGAACAAAGATGGCGAGGACGATAGAGGGACCGAAGATGCAAATGTGAAGAGAAGGGGAGCAGATAGTGAGGAAGAGAAGTGAGGGGCATAAGGCGTAGAAGTGAAGGGAGCAGAGATGTTGAGGGATGAAAGTTTGATTTTGAATTATAAATTCCAACGGTAATTTATGTTGTTTTTATGGGGGGAAGAAATTCATCTGTTTATGAATAAAAGCAATTCATAAATGATATGTGGTCGAGAAGCCATGAAAAGCAGTTCTCTGCTGCTTTTCATGGGACAGTGGTTTGTTGCTTTTTATAGGTGAGACCCACCAACATTTATCTTTTTTTTTTCTTTTCATTTACCAAACACCAAAACAGCCAACTTTTTTCAAACCACAATCCCACCACACTACAAAACACCTTTTTAATCTCTAATTGTTATATAATTTTAACTTAAAATATATCAATACATCAAAAGTCTTCTCATAAAATTTCAACTCATTCCAATTGTTGAATTATAAAATAAAATTGATATTGTAAAACTAGATATTATTTTTTTTAAAATAATATTATTTGATAAGAGAAATAGAATGTTTTGACTAGCGCAAAATTCTTAGAAAAAATTAATATTATGAGCGAGATAAAATTTATTATATTTTTTAAACTAAAATAAGATATATTAATTATTATAAATAGGACAAATTTACAAATTGATTTGAAATCAAGCCCTACTTCTAAAGAATAGTTAAAAAAGGGAGAATAAATATAAGGAATTGCCAAAGGAACAAATTAAACTGTAAACACACCAGCAACTGCTTCTCCCATGTCATGATTGCCAATGCCATTTCTTGAAATTTTCGAAACCCAAATATGGAAAGTGGAAACTACTTGCAAACATTGGACCGAAACACATTCAATTGGGGTTTCCCAATGGAGCATGATCAAAAGATTAAAAGAAGTTTAAATTTCCTGAAGGAAAAAAAAGGAGGAAAATTGGAAATATACTCTTGAAAAGCATTTTTAATGAGCCTGCCCTTCTGTGCACTGTAAGAAATTAGTTCAAAATTTTGGCTTCTATGCACAACTTTCTAAGATCCTGTCACATAAAATTTCAATTGCTGAAGAAAAATTAATAAATAAATATACATGAAATACAGGCCCTTTAGATCCCTGAGCAGGTTACGAGGTTCTTCGGCAAACCAATTTCTGAAGGATGTGATTTATGAAATCAAATACTGCCTCAGCTGTTTGGTTCTATTCTTGTTCTGTAGCTTTCTAAATGCGCTCAGCTCAATTTGCCGAATTCTTTCTCTGCTGACACCCATCAACTCCCCGATCTCCTGCAATGTTTTCATCCTTCCATCCTCCATACCAAATCTCCATCTGATGACTTGATTCTCCCTTGGACTGAGACTTTCCAGAATTCTTTCCAGGTCCTTTTTCATAAATTCCTTCATTAGCAGATCTTCTGCTGTTTCTGCTTCAGGATCTGCAGTGACTTCCTGGGGAATAAGATGCACAAAATCTTCATCAAACCAAGCAAGTTGAAAGATGCAACGATGACTGCAATAGTTTTAAGCAAAAACTGCAATTCCAAGAGTACATTAGAAAAAGAATAATACGGACTGAAAGTTTAAGATCCATGTTAAAACCCATCTTCTGGTCAAGAGATCTTGGGGCTTTTGGAGTTAGTAGTACAGCACTTAGCCTCTTCATCGAGAGCCCAGTTGCCTCTGCAACTTCTTTATCATCAGGATGTCTTCCATTTTCACTATACAATTGTTTTCTAGCCTCCTTTACTCTATAAGTTGCATCCACCATGTGAAACTGTAAGCACAAAATATTATACATTTAGTACAGACGTCAGCAAATGAGTTGGTCACAGCATGCATACAGCTACCACGTCATGTTTAGATCACATTTTCTAAAGGCAAATGGTTTAAACGTAGTCAGACAAACTGAGAGTTGGAGTAGAACTTACAGGTAAGCGAATTGTCCTAGATTGATCAGAGAGAGACTTGCGTACTGCCTGTCTAATCCACCAGTGAGCATATGTTGAGAATTTGAAACCTTTTGATGCATCAAACTTCTCTGCACCACGTACTAGGCCTCGACATCCTTCCTACAAGTAAAAGAATAAGTTTTACGAATTACACGCATGAAGCCAGGGATTATTACAAGTTTCAGTTTCCTTGTTTTATCTTTATTAGTTAATTCTTTTTATTTGCAACCTTATGGTGCAGTTGGAGCATTACAGGAGGAACTATACCAAATCCGAGTAAATGGAGTTATAAAGGTGTGGCTGGGGTGCATATTGGGTTTTCTTGCTTGTGCTTATTGCAGTTATCTGGCATTGGATGTAATGGGATCTAGAAACATTTATTGATGAACACAGGAAAACCCTCTGACCCTATTTGGTGTTTTACACACCTGAACAAGATCTTGGAGATTCATTCCAGCTCCCTGATAGTTTTTGGCAATTGAAATAACAAGCCGAATGTTGGATTTTATCATTTTGTCTTTGCAAAGGATACCATAGTTTAAGTGCTTCCTCAAAGTTATCTGATCAACTCTAGCTGCAGCAGCCCATTGTGCAAAGGTGGGCTTGCCTCCAAATCGCTCCTTAAGCTCCTCCTCGATCTTTTCAAGTTTTAAAAGTTCCTGATGAACATTAATAAAAAAATGAGACATCATAACTCTGATTGAGATGCAATATTTAAGTGCAACAATAACCTTATTTATCTCTGATTATACAGAATACAAATTTCAACACTTAAGTCTCCACTTTCTCGCAAATGGTCACATAATAGTAATCTTCTTTTGTTATGGATGTAGTAAAAGTTTTTCTAGTTACCCATAGCATAAAACTCAAGGATGACATGTTGGAAGCGTCCTATTCTAGAAACCTAATGCGCTGGAAGTCATTGTCAAGTACACAAAATAGCATGGGAAAATTTTTCCTTTTCCATTTCAAACCAACTAACAAAATTAGCTCCCATTTATAGTGCATCTAGGATAACAATTTACCTCCCTTCCAGGTCCTTTAAAGCTTTAGCAGAAATTAGCTAACATTGGACTCGAGGGTGAAAAAGCTCAAAACATGCGAGAACAAATTGCTGAATTACCAGTAATATTCATTCCTGTAAGAATGTATTTCAGTGGTTGACATCTGGAATTCATCAAAGAAGCACTCTTAACCCTTCTACCCACCCCTAAAAAATGAACTGTTCTTTAAATAACATTAAATTTGGTTATTCATAAATCAGACCTGTATTCCTCCTGACAACTCCACTTCTTCAGTAGCACTGAGAAGCCTGGAAGAGGTGCTGGCTCCTCTAAAAAAACGCAATGGATCAGACTGGTCTACCTCTTGCATGGGCACACGCTTTTTCTTGCAAGCAGAATCAGACTTCATGAACACAAAATTTGCAGCAGCCTTTTCAGCTGCTCTTGCACGTCTAGCTTTTCTCTCAGTTTGGCGCTTTGATCGCACAACTATATTCTCAGAAAGCTGCTTCTGCAAAAGTGCAAGTTCTTCATGTGTTGGTTCTAAACAATCAGATTCTTCAGTAGGGTATTGAGTGGAATATTCTTCTCTTAGTCCAGTTTCATCTGAGAAGGAATCTCCAATTATATCAGCTCGTTCTTTTTCAGTAAGCAGAAACCACGTTGAAGAAAAGGAATCTACTGTGGATGGAACTGGAAATTTAGTTTCTGTTTTCACGGAACAGTAATTTTTGGCCATTTCAGCTGCATCTTTCGCAACCTTGACAGCAGCTCTTGCAAGAGCAACTGCTTCAGCAGCAGCTGCAGCAATTACAGCGTCATCATTTACAAGTGTTTCAGTGGCTAAACTAGTTCCAAAGAGTGGCTGCACAAACATCAAAGTAGAAAATAGATTACATCACCATTTAATACAGATCATTAACAGATTATATCAGAAACAGAGTGCAGAAACTACACATACAAAAAGATTGTCCAATGAAACTAATAAAAACTAAAAATCCATTGATAAGTGGTAGAAATCTATTTGACTGTGGTTTGATTGGCAATAGAACAAAGAAAGCATCTAGGGAGGTTACTACTAACTTAGTGGACTGTAGTTGCACTAATATCCCAAATAATGCAAGTCTCACCTCTTTCGGTCGACCAATCTCCCCTATATATGTCCATGGTCTGTTTGCAGCGATTAAATCGGAATGAGATTCTAAAGAAGGAAATCTCAACTTCTCTAGATCAAGCACCGCAGTTGATGTTGATGGTGATGCAGAGGACAAAGCGCATTGTGCCTGGAAACAAAATGGCTCG
The DNA here is from genome assembly GCA_015731905.1 of Salix dunnii. NCBI lineage: Eukaryota > Viridiplantae > Streptophyta > Magnoliopsida > Malpighiales > Salicaceae > Salix > Salix dunnii. The sequence continues at coordinate 7,658,749 of CM027677.1, read as the reverse complement.
CCATTCTTTGCTGCTGATTCCACAAGGCAATCATGATAGCATATAATGATAATAGGTTCAATGACTTCAACTCATAAATAACATAAAATATAGTCTTATCAATGACTGCACTTCATTCAATAATAATGTTCTAGATAATCTTGAAAAATTTATGCTCTATTAAATGAATGTAACAAGAGTTTAGCAACATAACAACCCTAGAGTCAATATTCTACATGGAGCAACAACATCAAACTAAAACCAGGAACATAGATGCATACAAGTGGAAAAAGCACCCCTATACAAACTACACTTGCAACAAGTTAAATAATAAGATAACCAGTAGCTGCTAGATAAACTTGCATAACAGTCAGCAAGGAAATTAAACAGCGAGCACACTAAGTTTTCTTAAAGCATAAACTTATATCACAAATATTCTGTGATTCCATGTGGCCATAGGAATACCAGTAGAATTTGTTTCAATTTCGCCATTCATAGGATTTTCTAATCTGGATTTTAAGTGAATAAAATCCATATCACTAATCCTTAATTGTGAAAACTATGTTATTCTGGAAAAGAGGTATTATGAGGTTATATTATGTTCTGGATGATGGAGATTCGTCCACCATAGAAAAGAAAAACTGTTATTGTGGAGAGGAGATACAAGAAAGGGGAAATAATAATGGCTGGTCCCTGTGAAAAATGAGACTGAAATTGTGCCATTGAATAAAGCAACAGGTTTCTGCAGGAATGGCTCAACTTAAAATGTTTATAGAGACTGTTTGCTAGTAATTGTTTCCTCATGTTAAAGTGAAACATCTGTATGATTTCTAGGAGAAGTAAAATTAGCTCATGGGGTTGTAAGAATCAACAATTTGAATGAGGGTAATACATGGGAGTAAAAAACCTAATCCTTGGCGCAACGGCAGGTGCAAGCTTCTATGGGAAAGCTCTGAACGAGTGGCAGACAACATGATACTTGGATAATGCAAATGCTTTTTGTTTCAGGTGGAAGGTAATAAAATAACACAAGTCTGTAATGAAGTCATCAAACCTTGTCAAGGGTAATTAAAGCTTGTTATGAGGATTCTAAAATCAGAATATAGGAGATTAAAAAGGATAATTCAACACTAGAAAAAATTAATTTAACAAGAAAATATTTATCACCTCCAGTTCCCATCTAGCATTTGAATATATATATTTGATCTCTAAGTTTTCCTTTCAAAAAAAATATTGTTTGCCTAGCTATTTCTTGTGAAAAAAAAAAAAAAAAAAAAGACTCTCCCAAGTAAAAGAGGTCAGTTGCATGAATTTGTTGGCCTTTCCAATCAAGGTTCTTCCATGAGAGAAGGAATATCCTGAAATGATAATGGCCCATATTGACAAGAGAGAGGAATCTGTTACAATGAAGAACAATAGCTCTTGAATATAGAGCTGACACAGCAGGAACACTGGATACCCCACAAAACCAAATGCATTGTCCTAAGGTCCAAGATTTGTCTTGCAGTAATCAATATTGGAGATAAGAAGAAAGTTCACATCGAAGAATCCCCATATCTTGAAATCCTTAGTAGCTCAATAACTAAATTACACCAACAAACATCACTAGATCAGCAAAAAAACTATTTGGGAAACAATTTGTTTAGGAAAAATATCACAAACTGAAAAGAATCACACTTTCTTTGGGTAGATATTAATTTTTTTGCTGCAGATCTACCATAGAAAGTAAGTTTAGTTTCAACATTCTACAAACAGGGAATAATGTGAATACACAAGATCAGGAATGGTGAAGCAGAACAAACCCATCTAATTTTTTTTTTTTTTGAAACAAAGACATGTATTGAGGATGCCTATCGTGCAACTTAGCACCAAAACAAACCCAACTCAATTCTTGCGGAAACAAAAACGTCTACGATTGCTGGCATCAAATATACGTTAACCAAAAACCCACCCATTACAGTTCTGGTATCAAATAAATTTACGGAAATAAGTTTTTTGGTTGTCGTCAACCAAAAGAACACAAAAACATAATCTTCCAAAATATATTATCGAAGCCAAATTTCCATTACACAACGGCATTGAAAACACACAAAACCAAAACAAGACAAACAAAAGCACTCAAAATTGCTTTATCGTCAAAACAAAGAGATACCCAGTTCAACTGTTGTCAAAACAAAGGAATTCATGATAAAACCCATTTGAATTCTAACTGAAACAAAGGCACTGGTAGGCAAGAGAGCAACTCACAGAGCTGGTTATGGTTGGTGCTGTGATGTTGGAGATTTCTAAACTGAATAGAGAAGGAATCTGGTAGGCACTTGAACTGTGGTAGTAAACAAGACATCCTCTACTTTGCTCCTAGTCTACTGCTAGCTACATCTAGTTATTATTACTGTATGCTTCTTTAATCATTCAATTCAATGGTTTTTCTATAAGGAAATCCATGAAAGAAGAGCCTTCTTATCTGATTTCTGACAAAGATTTGGGATTTAAACACAGAGAGAGAGAGAGGGAGGGAGAGTCGGAGGGAGATAGGTAGGATGTTTTTTGTTGGTATTGAGGTGATAACATCACAGGATAAGGGGGGAGAGCTTCCTGTCTCTGCCTGCGGCCGAGAGAGGGACCAATTTTATTTATTTATATACTTTCCTAAGGAAAGCAAATTTACAGTATTTTCCGTACTTAGGAGTTAGGGCCTACTAACATATTATTTAGCCTTACCTTATAAATTTATATCAAAATTAAAAATTAGGAGACAAATTGTTAAATATTTGAAACGATTAACTTGGCCACGCGCCGTGCTAGATTTTTTTTTTTTAATTCAGAAAATTAATTAAATTTTTATGTTTTGTAATTAGTTATTTTGATATTTAATTAATAAAATTATAATAAATCAACTTTGATAGAAATTAGTTTCTTTCCGTTTAAAAGAAACATTGTAATTGAAAAGCAGGAGAAGTGGTTCATATATTTTTTTTAATTATAGATAACTTGGATAAATTTGTCTACTTATTTTATTGATGAGTTACCTTTTTCCCCAGAAATATTAGATTTGAAATATTATACATAAAAATATTATAAAAATAATTTTTTTACAAAAACAACCTAAAATCCAAAAATTAAATTTTTCTAAGAAATAAAACCTAAACAAAAGAGGACATCATTAGAATTAAAAACCAAAATTAAGAGCGTATATATATAAATATGAACAAAAATAGAAACTATATAGAAATTTATATAAAAAATAAAGGAATTAAAATAAAGAATTAAAAGTATATGGGTTGAAATGAAAACAAACTATGTAAATAATTTTAACAAAAGGATTAAAGTAAAACAATTAAAAGTGCTGCAAGGTAAGAATAAATAATTCTTTTATTTCTTGATTTAGTTTCGATATATTTATTTTTTTTAGTAATTTTGCTATAACTCTATATAATTTGTTTGTATTTATATATCTATACTCTTAGTTTTGACTTTTAATTTTTAGTAGAATTTATCTTTGTATTAAATATAGCTTTGGTTAAAAAAACAGAATACGTTCATCTTTGGTGGTGTGAAATGAAAGTTAAACATTCTCTTATGCATGTATAGTTGTGCTTCAGTTGTTAGTTATTTATTATATTTTTTTAAGACATTAATATTGAACAAATAACAGAATATTTAATTATTTTTAAGAGAAAAAAAACTTTAAAATAATCTTTCTAATTATTTTACATGCATTATCTATAATAAAATGAATATATTAAAAAACTAAATATTTGAAAGTCATGTAGATTCATTATTTTGCTCTAATATATAACGTTATTAAAAAAATATCAAGAATCATTAATATATTTTGATATGTTATAAAATTTTGTTTTGTCTGCGGTGAAGCGATGGGCAAATGACTCATATATTTTTTATTTGTAGATAATTTGACCAATATTTTTCACCTGTTTTGTATATGTGTAGTGTCGTATATTTTTTTATTTATGTAATATTTGATATGAAATATGATATATAAAAAAGTTGTGGAAGTCTATTTTTCACAAAAACAACATCGATTAATGAATTATCTTGATTATTATTCTTATTATTATTATCATAATTGTTAATAGTCACAATTATTATAACTGTTATTGGAATAATTATTGTAAATAATTAATATTCTAATTATTACTAATAATATTATTGTTGCCACTATCATTATTTTTATAAAAAGAAATTCAATTTTTTCCCCCAAAATTTGTTTATCATATTATTGTATTTGAAGTATTTCAGAATACTAAGATTAAATTAATTTGAGAATTTAAAAAAAAACTTAATTTATATATATATATATATATATATATATATATATATATATATATATATATTCTAAGGTGTTTATATTAAAAAAATATCAAAATATAGAATTATTTTTACGAGAAGAATCCTTAAAAACAATCGTTATCATTATTTAAACGTATTTTCCATAATAAAATAATTATATAAAAAACCTCATAAACAATAATAATAATTATTATTATTGTAAATATTTTTTCTATAGTAAGAATCAAAAGTTTTATAGGTTAATTATTTTGCTTAGACATATAGTATTATGGAAAAAATCTATGACCATTAATATTTTTTTGCATTTGAAAAAAATTGTTTATAGCTATGGTGAAGTGGAGGACAATTGACTTGTATATATTTTTTTATTATAGATAATTTGCCCTAATTTTTTGACATGTTTTATCTACGTGTAACTTCGTATATTTTTTTTATTAATGTAATGTTAGATATGAAATATTATACATAAAAAAGCCATAGAAGTCAATCTCTAAGAAAAATAACATCAACTAATGAATGATTTTGATTATTATTGTCATTATTATTATCATGATTGTTAAATTATTACTATCATGATTGTTAAATTGTTACAATTATTATAGCTGTTATATAAATATTATTATAAGTAATTCATATTCTAATTAGTCTCACATATTTGTAAGAAAAAAAACTTAAAAATAATAATTATTATTATTTTTAATGCCTTATCTATAATAATTAGAAATTTCAACACCTAATAATATTAACAAAAAAGCAATTAAAAAAAAATAAATGACAAAACACATATAAATATTATTAAATTTTATAAACATTATTTGACCTAAAGAATAAATAAAAACTAAAAATCAAACAACAAAGAGAAAAATTAATAAATATCAATTTTTAAATAATCATCAACACCAATTAAAATTTAAACATCACATAAAAATATAAAAACCTAATAACAGTGGAAATAATAAAAATTATAAACAAAAACTAAGAGCATGTATATATAAACATGAAAAAAAAATAGAAACCATTTACAAAAAATATAAAAAAATAAAGGAATTAAAATATAATATAAGATAAAAATATGAAGGCCAAAATGAAAAACACATATATAATAAATAAAATATAAAAGAAAAAACTGAAACAAATCAAAACTTTGTTACCTAGAAAAATTAAAGAATTTAAATCAAAACCAAAAATTAAAAGAATATAAACCGAAATGAAACTTAAATATATAATTAATTTGAATTGAAGGATACAATTAAAACAAACAAAACTCTGATACCGAAAATCTTAAGGATTTCAATCCAATCTGGAAATTAAAAGACTGGGGACCGAAATGAAACTACAATGTATAATCAATTTCAATTGAATAACAAAATTGAAATAAATCAAAACCTACAATATATGGGTCGAAATGAAAACAAACTATGTAAATAATTTTAACAAAAGGATTAAATTAAAACAATTAAAAGTGCTGCAAGGAAAGAATAATTAATTCTTTTATTTCTTGATTTAGTTTCGATCTATTTTTTTATAGTAATTTTGCTATAACTCTATATAATTTGTTTGTATTTATGTATTTATACTCTTAGTTTTGACTTTTAATTTTTAGTAGAGTTTATTTTTGTATTAAATGTAGTTGTGGTTAAAAAACAGAGTACATTCACCTTTGGTGGTGTGAAATGAAAGTTAAACCTTCTCTTATGCAGGTATAGTTGTGCTTCAGTTGTTGGTTATTTATTATATTTTTTAAGACATTAATATTGAACAAATAACATAATATTTAATTATTTTTAAGAGAAAAAACCTTTAAAATAATCTTTCTAATTATTTTACATGCATTATCTATAATAAAATGAATATATTAAAAAACTAAATATTTGAAGGTCATGTAGATTCATTATTTTGCTCTAATATATAACGTTATTAAAAAAATATCAAAAATCATTAATATATTTTGATATGTTATAAAATTTTATTTTGTCTGCGGCGAAGCGTTGGGCAAATGACTCATATATTTTTTATTTGTAGATAATTTGACCAATTTTTTTTGCTTATTTTGTATATGTGTAGTGTCGTATATTTTTTATTCATGTAATATTTGATATGAAATATGATATATAAAAAAATTGTGGAAGTCTATTTCTTACAAAAACAATATCGATTAATAAATTATCTTGATTATTATTCTTATTGTTATTATCATAATTGTTAAATAGTCACAATTATTATAGTTGTTATTGGAATAATTATTGTAAATAATTAATATTCTAATCATTACTAATAATATTATTGTTGCCACTATCATTATCATTAGAAAAAGAAATTCAATTTCTTTTTCCAAAATTTGTTTATCATATTATTATATTTGAAGTATTTCAGAATACTAAGATTAAATTAATTTGAGAATTTAAAGAAAACAAAACTTAATTTATATATATATATATATATATATATATATATATATATATATATATATATATATATATATATATGTGTTAATATTAAAAAATATCAAAAAATAGAATTATTTTTAAGAGAAGAATCCTTAAAACAATCGTTATCATTATTTAAATGTATTTTCCATAATAAAATAAATATATAAAAAATCTCATAAACAATAATAATTATTATTATTATTGTAAATATTTTTTCTATAGTAAGAATCGAAAGTTTTATAGGTTAATTATTTTGCTTAGACATATAGAATTATGAAAAAAATCTGAGACCATTAATATTTTTTTACATTTGTAAAAAAATGTTTATGGCTATGGTGAAGTGGAGGACAATTAGGTCGTATATATTTTTTTTTATAGATAATTTGCTCCAATTTTTTGAAATGTTTTATCTACGTGTGATTTCATATATTTTTTATTAATGTAATGTTAGATATGAAATATTATACATAAAAAAGCCATAGAAGTCAATATCTAAGAAAAATAACATCAACTAATGAATAATTTTGATTATTACTGTCATTATTATTACCATGATTGTTAAATTATTATTATCATGATTGTTAAATTATTACAATTATTATAGTTATATAAATATTATTATAAATAATTCATATTCTAATTAGTCTCACATATTTGTAAGAAAAAAAACTTAAAAATAATTATTATCATTATTTTGAATGCCTTATCTATAATAATTAGAAATTTCAACACTTAATAATATTAACAAAAAAGAAATTTAAAATAAATAAATGACAAAACATAAATAAATATTATTAAATTTTATAAACATTATTTGAGCTAAAGAATAAATAAAAACTAAAAATCAAACAACAAAGGGAAAAATTAATAAATATAAATTTTTAAATGATCACCAACACCAATTAAAATTTAAACATGACATAAAAATATAAAAACCTTAATAACAGTGAAAATAATAAAAATTATAAACAAAAACTAAGAGCATGTACATATAAACATGGAAAAAAAATAGAAACCATTTACAAAAAATATAAAAAAATAAAGGAATTAAAATAAAATCTAAGATAAAAAAAAAATAAGGGCCGAAATGAAAAACACATATATAATAAATAAAATGTAAAAGAAAAAACTGAAACAAATCCAAACTTTGTTATCGAAAAAAATTAAAGAATTTCAGTCAAAACCAAAAATTAAAATAATATGAACCAAAATGAAACTTAAATATATAATTAATTTGAATTGAAGGATATAATTAAAACAAACAAAACTCTGATACCGAAAATCTTAAGGATTTCAATCCAATCTAGAAATTAAAAGACCGAGGACCGAAATGAAACTAAAATGTATAATCAATTTCAATTGAATGATAAAATTGAAATAAATCAAAACCTATATTACAGGAATAAGGATCATGCAAAACAACTGAAAGATGAGAGGCTATAATGAAAAATAAACAAACAGCGAGGCCTAACGTGTACTTGCGCAAGCAGAAGAGAGAGAATGGGAGGCAAAAGTTCAATCGAGCACCTATATGTCTCCGGACATGTTAGACTACCATGCGCTACTCCATGAGTAAGAGAACAAGTCAACAAATAATTTTAGATGCCGGTTGGGTATTTTTGGATGTCGGACACCATCGCACACACTATTCAAAACCCTCGTGAGTGCGGATATAGATAGCTCGTCCGATGACGTGCCAACAGTACTGCATCATAATATATATTAAAAAAAGAGTAAATTACCAGTACACTCATACAACTAACTCTTTAATTTTTTTTTATCGGGGGGCATATTAGTATTTAGCTATTGTCAAAAAATATAAAATTCTCGTGGCATCCCTCCTGGCTAGAGTTGATTTTTGTTTTTTTTTGAGAGATAGAATAGTTATTTTACTATGTAAAGAAATATAAAAAAATCAATAAACCAAAACCAGACTGAAAATGTGTAATTACTGTGGAACCCTGCCTGGCAATTGCCATTTTTTTTTGTCTTTTTTGAGGGATTAAAGCGTTATTTTACTGTGCAAAAACAAAAAAATAGTAAACTGGCGAAGCCAATGAACTGAACTGACCCGATCGAACCGAACACTAAGCAACATTATTTCCTTCTATAGTAATTTATCTCACTGTGAACAATAACTGAACCACAACCTGTTTTGGCTTTTAAGATAATGTGTCAAGTAAAAGTTAGGAAAACAAAACATATTCAATATTATGAATAACAAATTATGTTTGCTATGTTATAATAATTTATTTTATTCAAAGGTAATTTTATTTTTATGATTTCATAAATTTAATGAACATTATATGTGACATAAAATAAATATAATCCATAGTATATTCGTTTCCAACCTTCAAAGCTTTACTAAATCATCTATATTTAGTGGATAATAATAAAAAAAATTGTAAGTTAAAATTCTTAAGATCCTAATTATATTTTGGCTATTAAAATACTTGATTTCTAATTATTATGTCTTTACTTACAAAAAAAACCTATTGCAATTTTTTATATAGAAAAAACTAGAAAACTCTAGTAATAATGAGTTGGAAAACTAAACTAATACAAAATAGAAAAACATAAAGAACAAAGGCTATGATACATATCCTGTTGACATCTAATCAAATTATTGGGAGTCATTGGACTTTAACACCAACTAACACAAGCATAGCAAAATATATGGACATTTGTTACAAGTTATAACCTTTAAAACTCAAGAACATTATAATTATGGAGAAACTTTTAAATACATTTTATTAATTTATGTCTCCACTTAGAAAAATATTATTGCAGTCCTTTAAATAAAAAAAAAACTAGATGAATGGAAAAACTAAACTAATAAAAATTAATAATAAAAAGATAGAAATAAAAACATTAAATAAACTACAAAAGAATTTTTTTTTTTAAAATACTCTACATCAATAATGTGAGTTTATCAATTATTTTCAAAATATAGCAAAACTAATGAAAAATTATTGATGCTGACAACATGATAGTCAAAGTGTAAAAAGTATAAATAAATCATGTTTTTTACTCCATGGAGATCTTGCCATGTTCATAAAATCTATACCAATTTCAGTTTTTATTTTCTAAGTCACCGCTAAATTCAAACTAGACAATCATGATTTAGTATATGATAAAAAATGGTAACAACTTAAAAATCCACATTTTCTTTCTCTTAAAGCTCATCTAATTTTGTTTCAAAGTGTGATTGAGGTTGTTTTTTAAAGTACTTTTTATTTAAAAATGGATCAAAATGATTTTTTTTTATTTTTTTAAAATATTTTTGACATCAGCATGAAAATGATTTAAAAACACCAAAAAATCTAATTTAAAATTAAAAAAAATATTCAAAAGCGTTTTTAAAATATAATATCAAACAAGCTCCAAGGCATTGAATTCATAACTAATTATGAAAGAACATGATTATATATGGTTCATGAGAGAATCCAAATCATTTAGTTATCTCTTTTGTTTCTTTTAATCTTAAAATTAACATTTTTTTTTTTACTTATCAGAATGCATCAAGATGATGTTGGGGCACACCTTAAGTTCACTTACAATAAGGATTTTATCTTTTATTATATATATATAGCCGGTCATTGAAGTGAATTGAGGGAGAGTACATTATTTTAATTCTTGACAATATGTGTATTTATGAATTTAAAGTAATGGAAATACATGAAGGATTATAACGAAATGATTAGAAGGTTGAGAAAGGTATTGATTAATAAACTAATAAAAATTGGGTTGAATAATTTTGAGAGAACTTTGGTAGAAGTGTAGTTTATATAACATGATTTTTTATAAGGATAAATTAAATCGATGATGTAAGAGTGTGTATGAACTTTGTCGCATCCCATCGCAAGAGCACGGCATCGCGATGACCCTCCCTATGAGCGGGGAAAATCATGTGGAGATCTTATCTTTATTTTTGGAAAAGGGAGTCACTACCTAGTATTATAGTTACTAGGAAACCTAAAACTAGTTTTTCAGAGATTCTAAGGCAAGGGACTGGTTGCGTACAGGGAAGGTTTTAGCACCTCTAATACGCCCTACCTAAGGTAAGCTGCTTGACGTTTTGGTTTGCTTATGATTTGCTATGGTTTTGATTTTTCAAAGAATATGTTGGTTAAATGATCATGGTGTATTATCCCCACCGAATATTTTAGATATTTACCCCTTTAGGATTTATTTATCCAAACATTAACAGTGGATAATAGCAAATTATCCCTGTCGAATATTTTGGATATTAACCCTTAGGATTTATTTATCCAAACACCGACAGTGGATAATAGCAAATTATCCCCGCCGAATATTTTGGATATTAACCCCTTAGGATTTATTTATCCAAATACCAACAGTGGATAATAGCAAATTATCCCCGCCGAATATTTTGGATATTAACCCCCTTAGAATTTATTTATCCAAATACCAACAGTGAATAATAAATTCCGAAAAATAAGATTTTAATATTTTTAGAATATTGGCCAATACCCTTTGGATTTTTACAAACATGTTGTATAATCCAAAAATACGAGAAATGATTTTTCTTTGTGAAATCCATACTAAAACACATTTTTTCTTCAAACTCCAAGATAATATATATTTTTTGAAACAAAAAGAATTTTCAAAATATGCTAGTGTATTGGCCGTATGCAAGAAAACAACACGTTTTTTTTTTGTCTTTTTAAATAAAACTATTTTTTGTGCAAATTTTGTATTTTTCTTTTTTTTATTATTAGTGGGCTGGCTGCCCAGCCCTAATGGGCCAGGCTACCAGCCCAACTTATGTCCTACTAGGCTTGGGCCGGGCTCAAAACCTGACCCACTTTACTTAGCCTACATAAATAGTGGGACGTGAATTACGTCCCACTGCATGCAGGCGAGATGAAAAAGGTGAGTGAACAATGATTTTTCAAGTATGATGAAAGGAGAAACTGTTAGTATCTTTTGGTAGAGGAGGTTGAAGTGATGATTGCTGTGGTGGTGGCGTCAGAAATGGAGGTTTATGGTGGCCGAAGTGGGCATTGGAAGGTGGACGGGTCACATTGCAGTCATAGGCTGCTGCTCTGTCACCTTTGCCGGAGGAGGTGGCTGGGCTGCTGGCGTTGAGGGGTGGCTTCTAGTGGTGACAAGGTGACTCTCGGTGGTCGGAGATGGTGGCTATTGGAAGAGAGAGAGAGACGCTGGTGTGCTGGTCTTAGAGAGAGAGAGAGAGAGAGAGAGATAGAGGAGGCCGAGATAGATGAAGAGAAGAGAGAGAGAGAGGCCAAAAACGAGAGAAATGAAAGTAGAAGAGCGAGTTGAAGCCTGAGGCGAGAGGGAGGAAGATTAACTCAATGTTTTTTTTTTATGTAAATGACTCTACAACTCTTTATTTCTCTGTGTTTTTATTCATGTCTATTTTTTTCTCTTCTCTGCCCCCTGTTCTATCTTCTTCTCTGTGTATTTATAGCAGAGCAAGCAGCCCTTTGGTTGTCCATGTCGTGCAGTGAAGGGTTGCTGCCTCTGCATTGCCCAGTAATGGGTATTGTTGTAGAGGGCATGCCTGACACTGTTCCGGTAATTGCAAAGTGCAGGCATGCCTGCAAGCGTACATGCTTTGGAAAAAAAATACAATTTGGTCCCTCGATTTACAATTGCTCTAATTGCATCCTACAATTGACTTTAAACTTTCAACTTTTGTGCAATTGCATCCCCGTTAAAATCTCAAGAGTAACCTTAGCTTTGCACGCCTTTTTTATTCTAGTCCTTGGTTTCTGATTTGAGCGATTTAACCCCCAATCGACCATTAAACTCTCAATTTATTCAATTTGGCCCTTGATTTCACATAATTGGCTTAAAAAAATTCAAATCGGTCTTCGAAAATTCCAATCTTATCAATTGCACCCGAATTAAATTCAAGAACTTGATTTCTCATCGACTAAGCCCTTAATAAAATTAATTTGACTAATTTAAAGTATAATTAAGTCATCGCGCTTAATTAAATCCTTCAATTGAAACATAAATTAATTCTCAAACATAATTATACTTTTAAAATGGCCAATGATTAAATCGAATTGGCCCATAAAAATATAATTATGTTTTTTGACTTAATTTTTACGCAGATTTATCCGATAATAAATTACATTAGCCGCGAATTTGCGCTCTTTTTCGTTTTCGGATATAAAAAAGTACGATCATATCATTACGCTTTTAAATTGGCCAGTGATTAATTTGCACTTTCAAATTAGCTAATGATTAAATCCAAGTGGCCTATAAAAACACAAATATATCTTTCAACTTAATTTCTATGCATATTTATCTGATAATAAATTACGTTAGCCTTGAATATGCATTTTCTTTCATTTCTGGGCACAAAAGAGGTATGATCGATATCTCGAAAACATCCAAAATTTCCGCCTTGATTTTTCTGCCGACACCAACCCCTTTTATTTTATTTTTTCTTATTTTTGGGTAGATTTGGGGAATAACCCAAAATTGGGTTATGACAGTTGCCCCTTTCTTTGTAATGCTTACGATTAAAGTTTTGTACAAGATTTTAACTAGTAAGCATTGTAAAGAAAAAAGAAGTTGGTCTTGTTATAATGGGTGAACTACCCAAGTGAGAATAGTCGATGGCCTCAATTATGACGGGTGACCTACTTGGATTGAGGAACATAGTTAGGATGGTCTCAATAGTGACGGGTGACCTACCCGGATTAGAATAGTTAGGGTTGTCTCAATGGTGACAGGTGATCTGCCTGGGTTAGAATAGTTAGGGTGGTCTCAATGGTGACGGGTTATCTGCCTGGGTTAGAATAGTTACGATGGTCTCAATTGTGATGAGTGACCTACCCGGGTTAGAAGAGTTATGATGGTCTCAATGGTGACGGGTGACCTATAGTTATGATGGTCTCAATGGTGACGGGTGACCTACCCGGGTCTCATTATGACGGGTGACCTACCGGATTGAAGATGAGGTCTCATTATGACGGGTGACCTATTCGGATGGAATTGAGGTCTCATTATAATGGGTGACCTACCAGGATTGAAGATGGGGTCTTATTATGACGGGTGACCTACCCAGATAGAATTTAGGTCTCATTATGATGGGTGACCTACCCGGATGGAATTGGGGTCTCATTATGACGGGTGACCTACCCAGATTGAAGATGGCGGTCTCATTATGACGAGTGACCTATTAGGATGGAAGATGGAGGAAGAAGGTCTCATTATACTAGGTGACCTACCCCGATGATAGATGGAGGTGGGCATGCAATGCATGATAATGCATATATACTTACCTGAGAAAAATAGGTCATCTTTCTCTGATGCTCTATTATCATAGGATGCCTTTGAATAATCTCCAAAGCTTTGTTGTCATTCATCCAACCAACTTAAGTGCATTGCTTATTCTAGGCTATTTATAATGATCTCTGCTTTCATTGTTTATCAAGTTTGAACTTGCTCCCAAATGTAGTGTTGCTTGATTCATCGTGAAGAAGAGTAACAAGTTATCCAATTTTCTTTGATTCTTTCAATAACAGTTCTTTGATTTATGCGTGTTCTACTAACAACCTTTGCAAGACTTTGCTAATGTTGTCCTTATCTTAGATTGACAATCAATCATGGAGTTTTTCATTCACATTTCTTCTACCATATGTTATCATCAACCTTCATGGAATTGTCAAGTCATCCAAAAATGCATCCAAAACCCATTATTGCATGCTCAATGTTATCCATAATAAATTCCTCTCAGCTCGTGAGAAAAGATGTAATGTTATCATCATCTAATATCATGCAATGAATTGTACCTTGAATTGATGCAATTGTGATCATGCAACTTGAAACTCTTCATTATAGACTCAATTTCTTCTAAACAAATTCTTCTTAGTCTATGCGAAGAATTATAATGTTGTTAGTAACGAGGTTTTTTTTCTTTTTCTTTTTCTTTTTCTTTACGGTGAATTGAACCTTGAGTCGATGTGCCTCAAAGTCAATTATCCCACAATTAGTCTTGGTGGCACATATACTTTTCAACATTCATCAACAATGCAACTCATATGATGACATCTTTCTTTTTATCATGCACATTCATGAATGAAGCAGAGCTTGAATCAAATACTTCAAAACATATTATCCCCTAGTCAAACTTGATGGCATGCATACTCTTCAACATTTATCAAAATGCACCCATGCGACAATATCTTTTGGAGACAAAAAATTCTGCGAGTGAGCCAATATCTAACGATGCTATTCAAATGCAATGTTAGTCTCAACTGTTGTTAGAGCTTGTTAAACTGTCATTCTCTACTAAGCAATTCTGCCATGAGTTGATCTGTTGATGCTCACTCATCGGTTTATCACCAAACATATTTGTTGTCGCTATAAATCTGATAAATTTCACTGAGTCATTATTTGCTTGTGTTTTTTGCCCCCAAGTTGATGTGAATTTGTTTGCATCCCTATCAAGATCCATAGGGTGGCCTCTGATTGCTGGTCTTTTCAATAATAGTCAAGAACTGTTAGTATCAAGGATTCTACAAATCCGATCAAGGTTTTCTCTATTTGTAAATCTTTCTTGTTCTGAAATTAAGTCACCAATTTCAAAGATCATGTGCATCCAAAGTCTAATTCTTGAAATAAAATCAAAGAGATGCCATTCGTTGAAAATCAAATTCATTTGGTCAAATACCCAACATACGATATTCAATGCATGTAGACCTGTAATTATCTTGCATTTTGTTAGTAGTAATTGACTCATTGTGAAATTGAAATCGTTTTTTTCTATGGGTTTTTTATGTTTCAATTCTAATCTCTGACTTTGGGGGTATGTGATTTGACGGTACATGATGAAGTGATAATTTATGGTTTTCAAACAATTATAGTGTCGAGTAAAGACCCGAGATTCAATTGAAAATTTATCTCTTTTTCTAGCACTTACTTTATCAATATGCATAACAAATTATAACTTACTTCGTGAAATTATAACCCTTATGGAAAAAACCCTAACAATATTGGAGAGCACCACTTATTAGTTAAAAATGCTTGCTTGATCAAGAAAGACTTTTAAAAGCATGTAATGAGCCTATGGTTCATGGCTATAAAAGAAAAGGGAATTCATAGGCTCAAAAAGATGTTTAAGGGTTTCAAAGACCTAGGATCACCATCATCTAGTTGTTAACTTTTTTTCTCTTGTTGTTTTTATAGAAGGAAGACATAAAAATATATTAATTATCTTAACATGATTGTTTTTATCAATCAATTAACGCTCTAAGAATATATAACCATGTAATTCCTTTCATTGACAATTTCAAACCTAAAAGGGAATACTAAAACTCAAACCATCATTTGTCGTCTAATGTTATCCCATCTTTTACTGCACTCAATATAGTCTAACAAAATAATTTTGTAAGATCTTCATTTGATGGATAGCTTATCTTGAAGACTCAATAATCTTAATAACATTTCTTCCCACATGAGGTTTGACCAAAGATACCAACGGACATGGTATAGTTCAAATCTCTTCTTCTTCTTTTTTTTTTCTTCAAATTTTTTTTCTCTCTTTTTTTCTTTTTCTCTCTTTTTTTTTTGAACTTGTCCTTAGCATTAACTCTTGGTTTTTTTTCCATGTCCTACCTCAATTACAATATCGGGTTTTCATTCTTAAACATCCCCCTTTTTGTTGATTTTAATGTTGTCACTATATTCTCAAACTATAAATCTCTTATTTGCCCCCAATGTGTTTTCCCTAGTGTGAGGGTGTGATCCATATCAGGTTTTTTTCAAAAAAATATAATATCAGGCTCAAATTGGGATTAACAAGGGATACATATTTCAAGAATAATGAAGGAAATAAATAAAGATGGCCTTTTGTCATTTCAAGCAAAGTTGGTTTTAACTGATAGATTTTGACCTCGTCCAGTGTAATGATTTGGACATGCAAGAGTCATGATTCGCAGTTCCATAACTATTGAATCCATTACATGTCAATTTGTATACTAATAAAGCTTAGTTCTATGATGTGGTTCAAAAACTCGGTGTATTGACTCAAAAAATTATTTTGTCACTCGATATTGGTCATCATGTCATTTAACAAAAGTTGGGTCAATTCTACAATCAACATACTCTTAATTTTCAAGAATGATAAACTTTAAATTTTGCATATTGGAGTTTGATCAAAATATTTTGTCAAAAATAAGAATGTTAAACATCTCTTGATTTCAAAACAACAAAAAGACAAGGAAAACACTTGCTTCAATGAAAGGATGATTTAACCCCAAAACAAAGTGATGGTTGATGAGATTCCATAAGAAAATTATTGATGATATGACACTTTTCTCAAACTTTATGAACAATCATTTCTGTATTGTTGCTGCTTATTGATCTTGCTTATGCTCGCAATGATTTATTGCCGACACTACCGATGATAACATCCTCCACAAAACTTGACTTGCCTTTTGTTGATTAATTTTCACACTTGATTACTGAAATTCTTGCAACTATTCATCTTTCTCATCTATATTATATGATAAAAGGAAGGCAATTTTTTTTTTGCTCTCTACCGCACTCCTCATTGGACATAAAAAGTGAATCGAGCTAGGAAGCACTCTTAACAAGCCACCAAAGTGTACAAATCATGAACGATTTTGTTAGACGACGAAAAGACTCTCTTGCAGCAATTTCGTTTTGTCGAGCTATGTAATCTTGCAGTGCACATGTGTTGACCTTTTAGATACTAGAATAAATTCAACAATACCATATTATGTTTCCACACTCAGGATATTTTATCTTTGCTCGCAAAATAACATGGTCTACTGTGCGTGGCGGCATAAAACTCCTTGATTTGACAGTGCCGCAAAAACTCCACATGATTAGGAGAGAAATCAGTTGATATTTAAATGGACTGACAACTTCTTTGACTTATGCTCGCTTTCTGAAAATGGACTCATATATGGACTACCCGCACTCCTTTAAAGGAAACCTGAATTTCCACAATCTCTATTGATGAATGCATTAACACTTTGCAGATGATATCTAAGCATATGTTCCAATTGATTTCACTAGAGAGCAGAGAACTCTGTTGTTGGCTTGCAAAAGAACACGAATGATGTCTTTGTATCGGTGTAAGTTCTCCTCAGTAATGTCAAATGTCCATGACTCTTGACCCTTCAAAGGATGATAGATTGAGGGACCCTTATAAGCACTTTTTGCCCCAGTGTAGTGTACAAAACACGTCAAGTTTAGATAATAAAAAATAAATGTTATGAGATCACGCATTTTGTGAAGAAAAAGGTTTCTTGTAATGAGAATTTCAAGCTGAATTTTATCTTATTGATTGGGAGGTTCCAAAATATCAGGCATAATTTTTCTTTATAGAGTGAGAATTCACAGGCCTAACTAAATCCTCTCTATCCATTCTAGACAATAGCGAAGCTCCTCCTGAAAACAATTTCTTCACCATATAAGGCCCTTTATAGTTGGGGGCCCATATACTCTGATCTCGTCCCAGTACAGGTAATATTTTCTTCAGTACCAGATTTCTTTCTTAGAATTTTTGAGGTCAGACTTTCTTGTCATATGTTTTGGCCATTCTTCTTTGGTATAATTGATGATGTCAGATTGCAGCTAACCTTTTTTTGTTGATCAAATCCAATTGTTCATATCTAACTTTTGCCCATTTTGCTTCTTCTAGTTCAGTGTCTATCAGTACTCTTAATGATGGGATTTCCACTGTCATCACCCGATTTTTGGGTGATTCCCCAAAATATACCAAAAAATAAATAAAATAAAATAAAATAAAAAGGGGCTGGTGTCGGTAGAAAAATTAATGTGAAAATTTTGGACATTTTCGGAAGCCCGGTCATACTTCTTTTTTTGCCCAGAAATGAAGGAAATGCAGATTCGAGGCAAAGATAATTTATTATTGGATAAATCTGCATAAAAGTTAGGTCTTAAGACATAATTATATTTTTATGGGTCAATTTGATTTAATCATCGGCCGATGTAAAGTGTAATTATGCTTCGAAATTAATTGAGAGCCCAATTGAAGGATTTAATTTAGCGTAAGAGCTTAATTATACTTTAAATGGGTCAAATTAATTTTATTAAGAGCCTAATTAGTGGAAGATTAAGTTTCGAAGCTTAATCTGGGTTAAATTTAGAAAATCGAGATTTTCAGCAACGAAACTCTTTATGATTAATTGAGAGCCCAATTGAAGGATTTAATTTAGCGCAAGGGCTTAATTACACTTAAAATGGGTCAAATTAATATAATTGAGGGTTTGATTGCTGAGAAATTAAATTTGGAAGCTTAATCTAGGTTAAATTGAGAAAATTAAGATTTTCGGTGACGAAACTCTTCGTGATTAATTGAGAGCCCAATTGAAGGATTTAATTTAGCACAAGGGCTTAATTACACTTAAAATGGGTCAAATTAATATAATTGAGGGTTTGATTGCTGAGAAATTAAATTTGGAAGCTTAATTTAGGTTAAATTGAGAAAATTAAGATTTTCAGCAACGAAACTCTTTATGATTAATTGAGAGCCCAATTGAAGGATTTAATTTAGCGCAAGGGCTTAATTACACTTAAAATGGGTCAAATTAATATAATTGAGGGTTTGATTGCTGAGAAATTAAATTTGGAAGCTTAATCTAGGTTAAATTGAGAAAATTAAGATTTTCGGTGACGAAACTCTTCGTGATTAATTGAGAGCCCAATTGAAGGATTTAATTTAGCGCAAAGGCTTAATTACACTTAAAATGGGTCAAATTAATATAATTGAGGGTTTGATTGCTGAGAAATTAAATTTGGAAGCTTAATCTAGGTTAAATTGAGAAAATTAAGATTTTCGGTGACGAAACTCTTCGTGATTAATTGAGAGCCCAATTGAAGGATTTAATTTAGCACAAGGGCTTAATTACACTTAAAATGGGTCAAATTAATATAATTGAGGGTTTGATTGCTGAGAAATTAAATTTGGAAGCTTAATCTAGGTTAAATTGAGAAAATTAAGATTTTCAGCAACGAAACTCTTTATGATTAATTGAGAGCCCAATTGAAGGATTTAATTTAGCGCAAGGGCTTAATTACACTTAAAATGGGTCAAATTAATATAATTGAGGGTTTGATTGCTGAGAAATTAAATTTGGAAGCTTAATCTAGGTTAAATTGAGAAAATTAAGATTTTCGGTGACGAAACTCTTCGTGATTAATTGAGAGCCCAATTGAAGGATTTAATTTAGCGCAAAGGCTTAATTACACTTAAAATGGGCCAAATTAATATAATTGAGGGTTTGATTGCTGAGAAATTAAATATGGAAGCTTAATCTGGGTTAAATTGAGAAAATTAAGATTTTCGGTGACGAAACTCTTCGTTATTAATTGGGAGCCCAATTGAAGGATTTAATTTAGCGCAAGGGCTTAATTACACTTAAAATGGGTTAAATTAATATAATTGAGGGTTTGATTGCTGAGAAATTAAATTCGGAAGCTTAATCTAGGTTAAATTGAGAAAATTAAGATTTTCGGTGACGAAACTCTTCGTGATTAATTGAGAGCCCAATTGAAGGATTTAATTTAGCGCAAAGGCTTAATTACACTTAAAATGGGCCAAATTAATATAATTGAGGGTTTGATTGCTGAGAAATTAAATATGGAAGCTTAATCTGGGTTAAATTGAGAAAATTAAGATTTTCGGTGACGAAACTCTTCGTGATTAATTGAGAGCCCAATTGAAGGATTTAATTTAGCGCAAGGGCTTAATTACACTTAAAATGGGTCGAATTAATTTAATTGAGGGTTTGATTGCTGAGAAATTAAATTCGGAAGCCTAATATGATTTAAATTGAGAAAATCAATATTTTCGGCGACGAAACTTTTTGGGTGGAATTGGAAACTAAAATTGAAGGTAAAAACATCATTCTTCCTGTCGAAAAACACTTTTTGTGATGAATCATTTTTTTTAGTGTATTTAAAAAAAAAAGTAAGAAGAAAACAGACCTGAATTGACTGGACATGGCACTGCCGGCAACCATGCCCTGCAAGCCACCTTACCCTGCAACTTACCCACTGAAAACACCATGTTGTGGACATCAATCCCATACGTGCAAGTTGCAAGGTTAGCCTATAAATAGGGAGAAAATTGAAGAAAAAAGAAAAGAAGAAAAAACGGGCATAAGGCCGAGAGAAAGAACCAGTGAAAAACAGGGAAGAAGTTATGAAAATTCACAGAGATTTTTAGCAAACAAAAACAAGAGAAACAAGGGAAAATCACACAGTAAAAATACTATCATCTTCATCTCTCTCGGCGTTGTTCTCTTTCTCTCCCTCTCGGACTGCAAATTCTCTCTCTATCTAACAGCCCCGTGGAGCTCTCTCTCTCTCCATCGTTGCTTGTCATTTAACCACCCAAAGCCACCCTTATCGACACCGTGAGTATCCCCTCCACACCAGAAACCCATCCACACTCTCAGGCGAGGTCACGGCGACGGTTGCAGCAGCGGCATCATAAAACCCGACGACTTTGGAAGCTCACTCCGGCCACCACAGACCACCGTTGACGACGCCACCACGACAGGAATCATCACCTCGGCCTCCTCTACCCAACGGTACTAACAGGTACACTTTTCGTCACATTCAAAAACAAGGCACTGTTCATCGTCTCCCTCTCTTCGGTGCATGTGAACAAGTGGGGACGCAATTTGCGCCCCATGCTCACGCAGCCACGCCGAGGAGCGGGCGGTTCATGCCCGCCCATGTCCCTATGAATTTCGGCTTTGCCCGCAAGGACCAAAAGCCCTAAATAAAGGCTGTCACTCATCGGATTGACCAATAACATTTGGGCTTCCAGCCCGTGAGGACTGGAAGCCCAGCCCAATAATATTTGGGCTTCCGGCCCGTGAGGACTGGAAGCCCAGCCCCAATAATAGGTGGGCTTCCAGCCCGTGAGGCTGGAAGCCCAGCCCTTACCTGTCTGGGCTTCCAGCCCGTAAGGCTGGAAGCCCAGTCCCTTGGGCGGGCTGTCAGCCCACTATGGCTGGCAGCCCAGCCCATAAATAAAATAAAAAATAAAAAAATAAAAAATAAAAAATACAAATTGACAAAAAAAATATATAATTTTTTTTAAAAAAACTAATATTATTACTACAAAAAAAATACATTTTTTTTTTAAAAAAAGAAAAAATATAAAATATTTTGTTTCCGTGCATACGGCCGAATTCCAAGGTTTTTCCATGCATATTTTTCATGAAAAAAAAATATATGTTGCATCTTTCACATATTTTAAATAAAAATTGGATATCGTAACCAGTTTGCGATTATCCATTGGCATTCGGCCAAAATGTCAAAAATAATTTAATAATTATTTTGTTTTAGATTTCACGGTGTAAATTTATATTGTAAAGTACACCCGCAAATAAAAAGATTTTTATTGCGGTGTAAAATTACATTGTAAAGTACATCCGTAGATATATAAAAAAGAGTTTTTAATTGCAGTGTAAAATTACATCGTAAAGTACACTCACAGACAAAAAAAATATTTTTTTTAAAAAATGTAGTGTAAAAATTTTTAACTTAGAAAAAAAAACAATCAAATAACAATGCAGCTTACCTTAGGTAAGGTGCACTGGGGTGACGCGTCTTCCCCTTGCACAAGTCCCCTTACCCAAGACTCTCGCAGACCATTAGGTTCCTAGTGACCTTAATACTAGGTGGCGACTCCTTGTAATTATAGTCATAAATTTTACGGCTATAGAAATAACCCTCCATTTTTTTTAACCGCGCGCCGTTGTCTCCCCAAACCCGGGGGATGGCGGGGCGCGAAGCGCGAAAAATCGCCGTCGCGACAGATGGCGACTCCACTGGGGACTTAGGAACTGAGCTTTGTTGTTTGATGGTTATTCTTTAGTTTATATTTTACCATGTATTTTTACTACTTTAGCTTGCATTTTATTTTCAATTCATGCATATCATTAGATTTAAATTAATGTTATCATGCATTTTAATTCTGTAAATAAGCCTGAATTCTAGGATAGGTGGGGATTAGCGGTCTGTCTCATGACTTTCAGTCGGGGTTCAGATTCGTGAAACATCCAACTATGAACTGAGCGTTTACTTGATAATGGCGGTCACATAGTGCCCCAACCATTTCTTGTAAACCCCCACACCACCTTCACGTGAGGCGGTCACTGGGCAGTTCATAGACCCTTTTGAGACCAGATAGAAGACTCACCTTGCATGTGACAACTTAGAACCTAGGATGTATTCTCTACAATAATTCATTTCTTTTTAAAAATTTTTTTTTTGCAGAAATTACCAAACCAAGACCATGACTTCCATGACCCTTTTGGAATACGGGGAAAGATATGAAATGACACAATTAACTGAGGGAGATTGCCCAAGGGCTAAAATCAATGAATTGCCGCATGTGACCAAAATCCATTGTTCCATAGAAAATGTGAAAAGACTTGTGCCTATCATGGGGTATGTAGATGAGGCATTGTTTGAAGTAAGATATGGAAGAATAGCTCACCTAATAAAAATCCCGGTTCAGATATCAGCAGTCAAAGCCCTTGTTCATTTTTGGGATCCTAATTACAGGTGCTTTACCTTTGGAGATATTGATATGACCCCAACTCTAGAGGAGTATGCTCAAATCCTGAGTTTCCCCCACAATCCTCACAAGGTTTATTTCAGACAGAAAATTGAGAATACAGTCCAAGAAGTTGCTAAGCTACTATGCCTAGATCAAGTAGGCCAGTACATGACATCTTCTGGAGATTTCAAGTGGAAGGTTATTGAGAATAAGCTGAAAACAAGTAAAGATAAAGGGAGGTTTGGAGAAGAAGTGCTTCGATCAGTGGCCTTTGCCATCTTTGGTTTAGTATTGTTCCCTTCGGAAGCCGCTGGGATTATTAGCATAGAAGCAGCCAACGTTTTTGTTGAATATGAGCAGGGAAAGAATAACCCCGTTTCAGCTATATTGGCTGAAACAATCCTGTCTTTAAACCATTGCCGGGTACATGGGAAAGGAGCAATGAGATGTTGCATCCCTTTATTATTCATGTGGATTGTTAGTCACCTGGAAACTCCTAGAGAAGTCTTCAATAATTTTTGGTGGTTTAACCTGAGGCCTCTCGGTTTGGTTCTAAGTGAAGAATGGAAAGACTTGGATGAAAAGGCTTGGGTAGAGAAATACCGGGTGCTTCCCAAAAGCAATTTCAAATGGAAGGCTCCTTAGGTGAATAATCCAACTTATCTAATGAGTTGTGGTAATAAGGCGTGGGTCCCACTAATTGGCTTAACCGGATATGTCAGCTATTCTCCCTCTCTTGTAACCAGACAGTTTGGGGGAACACAATATGTACCAAGAACTAGAGGGTTGACTGGGTACACTGGTTCTTTCAAAGAAGTTAATTCATTGGCTGAACTTGAAGTTATTAAAAGTGATTGGGGCAACTTGTTTTAGTTGGCAGAGAGCCCCACCCAAAAAAGCCTTCTGTTAGCCCCTGTTACCTAGCATGGAGGAGCTATGAGGTACCTCAGAACATTGTAAGACAGAACTTGGTACAAGGCAAGGCACCCGTTTTTGTTGGAACCAAAAGAAAGAGGGTTGAAGAAGGGGACCTGCAAGAGGAATTGGATAAGCTAAGGATTGAGCTCAACACCAGTAAAAACAATCAAAAATTCCTCGAGAAGCAACTATTAGAAGAAGAACAAATGAGGGCTTCTTTGGATCATCAATTGCAAGAAAAAGAAGAGCAAATTAACAGGTTGATCCAAGGACAAAGTCAGCTAGAAGAAATGAGTTCCCAGTATGATGACCTGATGAGTAAGTATGAAATGATGGAAAAAGAATCAGTTGCCTTGAAGAAAACATTTGAAAGTAGGGAGCACGCAAACCAAGAATTGGTAGCCTCGATAAAAAAGGAAAGAGACCACTACAAGACAAAATGGGAAGCTGAGAAAGAGAAAGGAAGGGTGGCTAGTCTTGTACTAGAAGAGGAAAAAGATTTGAAAGCCCGATACAAAGTCCAAGCGGAAAATGAATTGGAGGCAAGAAGGGTAGCAGAGTCTAATATAAAAAGATACTTGACCCAAATCAATGACTTAAGAGATCGTATTTCCACTCTACAAGATGAATTAGAAACTCAAGGAGAGGAACTAAAGATAGTGCAAGAGCAACGCAGTAAATGGAAAGAAGGCACCGTCGAAATCAAAGCTCAGTTGAACTCTGAGATAACAGGGCTTGGTACAGAGCTACAAAGGGTTAAGGATCAAACCCGACAGCTTGAGAAGATGGTTCACATACTAGAGAAAAATAATGATTCATTGGTTGATAGCAATGAAGCACTACGACAGGATAATCTTGTATTCCATCACAAGATAGAGCAGATCGATAAACTAATCGACATAGTGGCTAGGAAAGCAGGATGAACTATGTGTAAAAGCTACTAGGATAGGTGGCAGTGCCCGCAAATATGAAATGTACTTGGATGAACTCTCCTCTTTTGTTAAGTTTGTAGCTAACAGAGGAGTAGCATTTGAGTAAATATTTTGTATGTCTCTATTTTGATGAATGAAATGGACAAGATCCACCTTTTGTTTTGTCAAGTGTGTATGATTCAATTGATTCGAGCACAAGGGCTAAACTTACAAAAAAATATCTACAGATCTTACTCGGCACAGAAGTCATGGATTGGTTTTTTTTTTTTTCAAAAATAAAAATCATCATGCATACATTCATGCATTCATCATAAATAACACACATATCATCAACAAGTTAAAATATAGGTCCTCAAGAACTTCACCCTCTAGAATTTACAACACTCGCCTCCCAAAGAAATATGGAGGATGAAGAACGTGCACATCAAAATGCTCACTTTCAAGAAGAGTTGAATGCTTTAAATGATAGTGTAGCTCGCATCGCCAGCTTACTTGAACAGACACTAAGAAATTCCTCCGGTGAGGGTCCTTCAACTAGACCCACAACAACTACTCAAACACAAGCGGTAAACCACCCTGATGAGTTAATTAGAGAGGGGGTTCAAGATCCTCAGCAAAATCCTGTTTTGGTACAGTCAACCGCGACGGTACCCTTACCAACACCTATTGTGGGAGCATCAATGAATGAATCTCATAAGATACAATCATCTAATGATGTAGATCAAGACAAAATGGCAGCTTTGGAAGCTAGGATAAGGATCATTGAAGGGGCAGAGTTGTATGATCCAGTAAAGGCTGCTGAAATGTGTTTAGTACCAAATGTCATAGTACCCAAAAAGTTCCGTGTTCCTGAGTTCATCAAATATACTGGAACACAATGCCCTGTCACACATCTGAAATCATATTGTAACAAAATGGCAGAAGTAGTACGTGATGAGAAATTACTAATGCATTTCTTTCAAGATAGTTTGAGTGGGGCAGCTTTAAGTTGGTACATGAGGCTTGATAACACTAGAGTTCGTAATTGGAAGGACTTGGTAGATGCTTTTGTCAAGCAATACAAGTATAATATGGATATTGCCCCTGATAGAACTAGTCTGTCCAACCTGGAAAAAGGGGAGAAAGAGAGCATAAGAGAATATGCTCAAAGATGGAGAGACCTAGCTGCACAGGTTCACCCTCCCCTTTTAGATAGGGAGATGGTTACTCTATTTGCTAACACACTTAGGGCACCATATTATGAGCATGTAATGGGAAGTTCAGCACAACAATTTACAGATGCTGTGGCCGTGGCAGAACGCATAGAGCAAGGCATAAAAAGTGGGAGAATCTCTGCACCTATGGAAAAGAAGGGTTTCAGCGGAAAGAGAAAAGAAATTGATCATATTGAAGGTGGGTATAAAGGCAGGAATACCCCATTTCCAAAATACAACCCCTCATCATCCCAAGTCGCTAACATTAACTTTAACTCTCCATTCTCTGCCAAAAGACCCGAGAACCAAATTGGAGATTTACCAAAAAACCAAATCGGAAATTTTCCCAAAAAGAATCACCAAAAGCCTCAGGAATAGTTACCCCCATTACCATTACCTTTGAATGAAATATACCAGAAGCTATTAAGTATTGGACAAGTAGTCCCTGTACCTTTGGTACCTTTACAGCCACCTTATCCTACTTGGTATAAGCCGGATCTCACTTGTGAATACCATGCAGGAATTGCAGGACACAGTATCCATACATGCAACGCTTTCAAAAGGAAGCTCCTCCAATTAATAAAAGCTGGATGGGTAACATTTGAAGAACCCCCAAATGTAAGCACCAACCCTCTACCTAATCATGCTTCGGGTAGTGGATCAGTGAATATGTTGGAGGTGGAGTGTCCAAAAAACTTAAAGGTGCCGATGGGAAAAATTTATCAGATGCTGGTAAAAGCAAAATATGATGACATGAGATGTTGCCAGCACTACAATCAGAAAGGTCATTCTATCAATCACTGCCAAGGCTTCTATAAAATGGTGATGCAAATGATAAATAGAGGTCTGCTTCAGGTAGGGACAATAGCAGATGATAAAGTGTCTATGACAGAGCTGTCAGATAAATAGGTGTGCCGAGTTCAGTTTACTCCTGGAGCGCCACCCAAGTTAGTTTTAACTAAGCCCCCCACTACATATAAAAAAGATTATAATGCCATGTCATATAACTATGGGCATTCATTCCCTCAGAATGAAAGACAACCACAAATCTTTCTACCTGAAATTGGAGGTCTGACCCGAAGTGGCAGATGTTTTACTCCAGAGGAGCTCAAGAAGATTAAAGGGAAAGAGGTGGTTGATGAGCCTGAAGAGATAAATAAACCTGTGACGGAAGAGGAAGCCAATGAATTCTTAAAGTTGATGAAGCACAACGAGTATAATATTGTGGAGCAACTTAGAAGAACCCCTGCTAAGATATCATTACTTTCCTTGATTTTAAGTTCTGAATCTCATCGAAAGACTTTACAAAAAGTGCTGAATGAGGCCTATATACCTCAAGACATCAATCAAGAAGCCATGGAGCATTTAGTGGGGAGAATACAGGCTTCAAATTATGTGTACTTTTCTGATGATGAAGTGGGTCCTGACGGTACAGGGCACAATAAGCCATTATACATCACGATACGATGTAAGGATGTTTTAATTGGAAAAGTATTAATTGATAATGGCTCTGCTCTGAATGTGTTACCAATGCATATGCTGAAAGAAATGCCCATCGACGAGTCACACATCAAGCCTAGTACCATGATGGCAAGAGCATATGATGGGTCACCAAGCCAGATAGTGGGGACTATTGAGGTGGAGTTGTGTATAGGACCACAGGTATTCTTGGTAACGCTGCAAGTGATGGATATTCATCCATCCTATAGTATATTACTAGGAAGGCCATGGATTCATGCAGCCAGAGCGGTGGCTTATTCGTTACATCAATGCTTAAAGTATATTGCAAACGGGATGTTGATCACTATAAAAGCTGAAGAGACCATATCAATGATAAAAAATACGGCTATACCATTCATAGAAACAGAGGCTTGCAAAGATGGGAACATCCATGCCTTTGAAGTAGTAAATGCAGAATGGATCTTTGAAGGCACAACAGTGAAGAAGCCAAGGATCCCCGAAGCTGCAAAGATGGCCGCCAAATGTTTCTTGCGAAATGGAATCCCTTTTCAGCTGGACCCTGTCAGTGGAATGCCAGAGCGAGTCAACATAATAAAATTGAAATGCGCAGATCAAAGGTTTGGGCTTGGATATAAGCCGAAGAAAGAGGATTTCAAACGGGTTGCTCGGATTAGAAGGGAGGCCAGAATGGCAAAAATCGAAGGAAGAGAATCGAAAGATGAAGACCTTGCCATCCCATCACTTCAAGAATCCTTTCGCAGCTCAACGGAGATAGTCAAAACAGGCATAAGAGATCTGCACATCAGTACTCTGGAATACCAAGAGGCAGAGACAGATTTTCCGCAACTCTCCATATATAACATCGACGCTCCCTCTGCAAGGTCCTTTGTGAGGAAATTAGCTGAAGGAGAAGTGTTCCAGAACTGGAAGATGGAGTTAGTTCATGTTGTGTTCAAAAAGTAATTGCTTCTGTTTAATCATGAACATGTGTTTTATTTTGATCATGGCGGTAATCTAGCTCACGATGCCGCAATATTTTGCTTTGTTAAATGAGCACTCTTTTCAATAAGATCATGCATTTTGTCATAATATTCATTCCCATTTGCAAATAGCACCTTACATAAACACACCTTACAATTTCAGGGATTTTGAAATTTCCAAACAAAATTATCACGCTAAGAATAATTGGCCAAATTTCAATAACATCACTGCATTGGATGATGAAGAATGGGCAGAGGAAGATATAGAAGAGTTCACTAAGTTGGTGGAAAATGCTGAAAAAGTTTGGAAACCTTTGAGTGAAGAGCTTGAAATCATCAATTTAGGAACTGAACAAGAAAGAAAAGAATTAAAAATCGGTACCCTTATTGCAATCGAAGAAAGAGGAAAATTGATTTCTCTTTTACATGAGTATATGGATGTTTTTGCCTGGACTTATTCAGAAATGCCTGGTTTAGATATCGATATAGTTGTGCATAAAATCCCTTTAATAGAAGGAAGTATACCAGTAAAACAAAAAACCAGGAGAATGCGGCCGGATATGCTCCTAAAGGTAAAAGCTGAAATTCAAAAGCAATGGGATGCTGGATTTTTAGAGGTAGTTCATTATCCTCAGTGGGTAGCCAATATGGTTGTGGTCCCCAAGAAAGATGGAAAGATCCGAGTTTGTGTGGATTATAGAGATTTGAACAAGGCAAGCCCTAAAGATGATTTTCCATTGCCTCATATAGATATATTAGTAGACAACGCTGCTAAAAATGCCACATATTCATTCATGGATGGGTTTTCTGGTTATAACCAAATTAGGATGGCAGAAGAAGACAAAGAGAAAACCACCTTTGTCACACCATGGGGGACTTTTTGCTATAAAGTGATGCCATTTGGTTTGAAGAATGTTGGGGCTACGTATCAACGAGCAATGGTCGCTTTATTCCATGATATGATGCACCAAGAAGTTGAGGTCTATGTGGATGATATTTTGGCTAAATCCAAAGTTGAGGAAGACCACGTACAAATATTAAGGAAACTATTCGAGAGATTACGAAAGTACCAGCTAAAGTTAAACCCCGCCAAATGCTCCTTTGGAGTAAAGACGGAAAATTACTGGGTTTTATTGTGAGCAAGGGAATAGAAGTCGATCCGGATAAAGCCAAGGCCATACAAGAAATGCCGACGCCGAAAACTGAAAAGGAAGTAAGAAGTTTTCTCGGGCGCTTAAATTACATATCCCGTTTCATATCCCAGCTAACAGTAACGTGTGAACCAATTTTTCGCTTACTCAGAAAGAAAAATCCTGGAATGTGGGATGATGATTGTCAGGAGGCCTTCGACAAGATAAAGAGATACTTACAAAACCCTCCTTTGTTGGTACCTCCGGTACCAGGGAGACCGTTGATCTTGTACTTAACTATCACAGAAACAGCCATGGGTTGTGTGTTGGGACAACATGATGAATCTGGAAGAAAAGAGCAAGCTATATATTACCTGAGTAAAAAATTCAACGATTGTGAGTCTCGATACACCAGGATTGAGAAGTTATGTTGTGCTTTGGTATGGACTGCAAGAAGACTCAGGCAGTATATGTTGTACTACACAACATGGCTAATTTCCAAACTAGATCCACTTAAGTACATTTGTGAGAAGCCCTATCTGTCGAGTAGAATAGCAAGATGGCAAGTGTTATTAGCAGAGTATGACATTGTTTTTATGACAAGGAAAGCCGTCAAAGGTAGTATAATCACTGACCATCTTGCAGATCATGCCATGGAAGAATATGAGCCTCTAGATTTTGATCTCCCTGATGAAGATGTGTTGGTGATTAGGGATGATACAAGAACGAGTGAGTGGTGGACACTTTATTTTGACGGAGCAGTAAATGTATCAGGAAATGGGGTTGGGGCAGTAATAATTTCTCCAGACGGGAAGCAATACCCCTTTTCAGTAAGGTTATAGTTTGAGTGCACTAATAACACGGCCGAATATGAGGCATGTATCCTTGGTTTAGAGGCTGCTTTAGAACTCAGAATTAAGAAGCTTGAAGTCTTTGGGGATTCCATGTTGATCATCTGCCAAGTAAAAGGAGAATGGCAAACAAAGGATGAAAAATTGAAACCCTACCAAAACTACCTTGTAAAATTAGCTAGTGAATTCGAAGAGATCAAGTTCACTCATATGAGTAGGGACAAAAATCAGTTTGCCGATGCTTTGGCAACTTTAGCTTCAATGGTACAAATTGTCGTTAGAGAAAAGATGCACCCAATTGACATCAAGATCCGAAATCATCAAGCCCATTGTTGCACACTTGAGGAGTCACCAGATGGAGAACCATGGTATAATGATATTAAGAGATATATCAAACACCGAGAATACCCCCAAAAAGCTTCTGAGACAGACAAAGAGACCTTGAGAAGGTTGGCTGCAAATTTTTTCTTGGACGGTGAAATCCTATACAGGAGGTCATTTGATGGAACTCTACTCAGATGTTTGGATGAGAAAGAAATTGGGCAGGCTTTGAAAGAAGTCCACGAAGGAATTTGTGCCACCCATGCCAATGGTCATACGATGGCAAAGCAAATGCAAAGATTTGGATATTTTTGGTTGACGATGGAGAAGGATTGCGTGGCATATGTTAACAAATGTCATAAATGCCAAATTTATGGTGATAAAATAAATGCACCTCCAAAACCTTTATTCAACATGACTTTACTATGGCCGTTCAACATGTGGGGATTGGATGTCATAGGGCCAATCAACCCGAAGGCAAGCAACGGGCATAGATTCATTCTAGTGGCAATTGATTATTTTACCAAATGGGTTGAGGCTAATTCCTATGCCCATGTAACACAGAAGGTTGTCAAGAAGTTCATTGAAAGGGACTTGGTCTACCGCTATGGCCTACCTGCAAGACTGATAACTGATAATGCTCAGAATTTTAATGGAAAGTTGATTGCCGAACTCTGCACCAAATGGAAGATTAAGCATCTCAACTCCTCTCCTTATAGACCAAAGATGAATGGGGCCGTTGAAGCAGCTAATAAGAATCTTAAGAAAATCATCCAAAAAATGGTTGTTACTTACAAGGATTGGCATGAAATGCTCCCATGCGCTTTGCACGCATATCGCATTACTGTTCGAACTTCTGTAGGGGCAACCCCGTATGCCTTAGTATATGGGATGGAGGCTGTCGCACCTTTAGAAATGGAGATTCCATCACTAAGGGTCTTGAAAAATGCAGAGTTAGATTTATCGGAGTGGGCAAAGGTGAGGCTCGAACAGTTAAATTTAATTGATGAAAAAAGATTAGCAGCTATTTGCCATCACCAATTATACCAGGGCAAGATAGCAAGAGCTTACAACAAGAAGGTCAGGCCGAGGGTATTCAAAGAGGGAGATCTGGTATTGAAGAAGATGTCAGTAGGAGAAGACTAGAGTAAATGGGCGCCAAACTATGAGGGACCATATGTGGTAAAGAAGGCTTTTTCAGGAGGAGCTTTAATTCTAACTAGCATGGATGGAGAAAATCTGCCTAGACCTGTAAACTTTGATGTTGTGAAGAAATATTATGCTTAATGTATTATTCATGACATCTAATGAAATTGAAATTTGGCCATGAATTTTTGGTGTATTCTTTTTCCTCTATTGTTCTGCATGATCTTATATTTTCATTAAGATTTTTGGCAAATCAAAGTCTAGTACGAAAAGAAATGCCAAATTAATGTTTGTTTAACAAATATCTTCTGGGAATTCAAAGGATTTCATTGAAGGGTGATCTCATATCCCGAAAATCAGCATAATAAAGCTAAGTCTTTAGCTAAATAAATAACCCCAAAAACAAATCAAAAAATATTTCGCATGGAAAAGCAAAGTTTATCGGTTTCGAATACATGTTTTTGAAATGAAGAGAGGCCATCTTTGATATGCCTTCACAAAATCTTAAATATCCATTGCAGTCCCTATTTGAGCCGTATAATTATTTTTCATGATAATTAACCCCGACTATGATCACACCCTACACTGGGGGGCAAGTGCGAAGAGAGAACTCTCAATTACAAAGTAGTCCTCAATGATAAAAAATTCCCAAAAAAAAAAAAAAACCTAGTGGGCATAAACATAAAAAGGTTTTTAGTACACTAGCAAATCAATTCAACAATTTAGTAGTACTAAAGACCCAACATAAAAAACCCAAAAATTCTGAGGGGCATGTCACAATAAAAGCCCAAACAGAATTCTTGGGGGCATGTCAAGTTGACATGATGGCATTGTTAAAAACTCATTCTCAAGAGCCCAAACAAATACCGGGTGGCATGTTAAGAGACCCCAAATAAAATTGTGGGCCATAAACATAAAAGGAGTTTTAGTACGTTACGACAAGCCGAGTCAACATGATAGTACTAAAAACCCATGATAAAAAGCCCAAACAAATACTGGGGGGGCATGTCTAAGTAAAACCTTAAACAAAATGT
This sequence comes from Salix dunnii, assembly GCA_015731905.1. Classification (NCBI taxonomy): domain Eukaryota; kingdom Viridiplantae; phylum Streptophyta; class Magnoliopsida; order Malpighiales; family Salicaceae; genus Salix; species Salix dunnii. Next base: position 7,625,485 of record CM027677.1, on the reverse strand, counting down.
TGGGGGGCATGTCATGAAAATCAATCATGAGGGCTAAAAGGAGTTCTAAGAGTGAGCACTAAGTGATCCTTAGTCTAGAAAACCCTTAAACACTTTTTGAGCCTGCAAATATCTTTTCTTCATAGCCAACAGCCTGAGCCTACGCTACAAGCCTGATAAAGCCCTTTCTGATCAAATACAAGTAATCTGGATCGATAGGCAATGCTTTTCCATTCGAAATGATCCTTACAAATGCTTCACCAAACTTGATCGAAGCCTTTTTGAAATACAAGACATGCAAACAAGTATCATTTCAGGTTATTGTCAAAATCAACACAAAACCCGACAATGGGATCACTTGAATTCTTTCGAGAACAAATTTGTTTAAACAAACATCAAAATGGTTTTTATGTTTGGAATGACTTTGAAATTTCAAAAATCTTAGATGAAAACAATTTTTTCCAAATAACCATCATTTTCCTACAAACACTTGAAGCCCAAAGCACTGCTGTGGCATGACCTGAATGGGGCAATCAAAATGATTTTTGTATTTGGAATGACTCTAAAATTCCAAAAATCCCACATGACAACACAATTTTTGCAAATAACCAAGCCTTTTCATGCAAACACTACTCTTCAAGCCCAAAACACTTGTGAGGCATGACCAGACCGAGGGGCAATCTACAAATACAATTGAAGCAAGCTCCATCATTCCTTTTCAAAGAACCTGGATCAATCTCAGAGGGCATGCTGATATGGAAAATCTGTCATCTCCAGTGGTCAGAATCTTAAGTTGCGGTTCGAGTAAGCAGAAGTAGAAGCCGTCAAAGCCAGAGATCCAACCTAAGGAAAGAAAGGTCGGGAAGAAGAAAGGGGACCTATATCTTTCAGGTAAAGTATACATGCATTCATCATGCATTGCATCCCCATTAAAAATCTAGGAAACATTTTGGAAGGATCGTAATTTATGAACTTTCATTTATCATTTTTGTGCGCTTTCACGCTCCTACCTTTTCCATGTCCTTGAGCATGTTTTTTTTTCAACTTTATCTCCTTGATTTTGGATATCATCATGTATTCCATCCCCGTTGAGAATCTAGGAAATGTTTTGGAGGAATCGTAATTTACGAACCTTCATTCATCATTTTGTATACGCCTCCAGGCTCTTACCTCTTTGACGCGCTAAATTTGGTTGCCATCACGCATGGCATCTTTCCACTAATAATCCAAGAAATTTTTTGGAGGGATTGTAATTTGCAAACCTCCACTCATTGCTTTGTGTGCACCTTTGGGTTTTTACCACTTTTACTTCCCTAAGTGCCCAGTGAGTCTTTCATCAGCATAGATAGAGCGTTTTTCAACACTATCGCTTTTACCTTTTTAGTGTGCTTTCTAGCCATCGACAAATTAAGGTAGTGTGCTTTCCAGCCTTATTTTCCCTTCACATTCGAGTGTGTTTTTCAACCCTCATCATTAACTAGAATAGTGTGCTTTCTAGCCCTATTTTCCCTTTTATCTTCTAGTGTGTTTCCTAACCCTTGATCATCAACTAGAATAGTGTGCTTTCTAGCCCTATTTTCCCTTCATCTTTGAGTGCGTTTTTCAACCCTCTCCACCAATTAGGATAGTGCATTTCTGAGCCATTCCTTCCCTCTCTTGAGCGAGTTTTTCAAACCTCAAACATCAATTAGGATAGTGCGCTTCTCAGCCATTCCTCTCCTCTCCTGAGCGAGTTTTCCAACCCTCAGACATCCATTAGGGTAGTACGCTTTCTAGACCTTCCCTTCTTAGTGCGTTTTATAGCTCTCATTCTCATTCCTGGATGGATTAACCAATTCTTGGTTTAATAAATCCATTTTCTTTTCTTTACAACGCTTACTATTTAAAGCCTTTTACAAGACTTTAGTCATAAGCATTGTAAAGAGGGGGGCAACTGTCATCACCCGATTTTTGGGTGATTCCCCAAAATATACCAAAAAATAAATAAAATAAAATAAAATAAAAAGGGGCTGGTGTCGGCAGAAAAATTAATGTGAAAATTTTGGACATTTTCGGAAGCCCGATCATACTTCTTTTTTTGCTCAGAAATGAAGGAAATGCAGATTCGAGGCAAAGATAATTTATTATTGGATAAATCTGCATAAAAGTTAGGTCTTAAGATATAATTATATTTTTATGGGTCAATTTGATTTAATCGTCGGATGTAAAGTGTAATTATGCTTCAAATTAATTGAGAGCCCAATTGAAGGATTTAATTTAGCGCAAGAGCTTAATTATACTTTAAATGGGTCAAATTAATTTTATTAAGAGCCTAATTAGTGGGAGATTAAGTTTCAAGCTTAATCTGGGTTAAATTGAAAATCGAGATTTTCAGCAACGAAACTCTTTATGATTAATTGAGAGCCCAATTGAAGGATTTAATTTAGCGCAAGGGCTTAATTACACTTAAAATGGGTCAAATTAATATAATTGAGGGTTTGATTGCTGAGAAATTAAATTTGGAAGCTTAATCTAGGTTAAATTGAGAAAATTAAGATTTTCGGTGACGAAACTCTTCGTGATTAATTGAGAGCCCAATTGAAGGATTTAATTTAGCACAAGGGCTTAATTACACTTAAAATGGGTCAAATTAATATAATTGAGGGTTTGATTGCTGAGAAATTAAATTTGGAAGCTTAATCTAGGTTAAATTGAGAAAATTAAGATTTTCAGCAACGAAACTCTTTATGATTAATTGAGAGCCCAATTGAAGGATTTAATTTAGCGCAAGGGCTTAATTACACTTAAAATGGGTCAAATTAATATAATTGAGGGTTTGATTGCTGAGAAATTAAATTTGGAAGCTTAATCTAGGTTAAATTGAGAAAATTAAGATTTTCGGTGACGAAACTCTTCGTGATTAATTGAGAGCCCAATTGAAGGATTTAATTTAGCGCAAGGGCTTAATTACTCTTAAAATGGGTCAAATTAATATAATTGAGGGTTTGATTGCTGAGAAATTAAATTCGGAAGCCTAATCTGATTTAAATTGAGAAAATCAATATTTTCGGCGACGAAACTTTTTGAGTGGAATCGGAAGCTAAAATTGAAGGTAAAAACATCATTCTTCCCGCCGAAAAAAACTTTTTGTGATGAATCATTTTTTTTAGTGTATTAAAAATAAATAAATAAATAAAATAAAAAAAAAAGGGAAGAAGAAAACAGACCTTAATTGACTGGACATGGCACTGCCGGCAGCCATGCTTGTGGCATGCCGGCAGCCATGCCCTGCAAGCCACCTTACCCTGCAACTTACCCACTGAAAACACCATGTTGTGGACATCAATCCCATACCTGCAAGTTGCAAGGTTAGCCTATAAATAGGGAGAAGATTGAAGAAAAAAAAAAGAAGAAAAAACGGGCATAAGGCCGAGAGAAAGAACCAGTGAAAAACAGGGAAGAAGTTATGAAAATTCACAGAGATTTTTAGCAAACGAAAACAAGAGAAACAAGGGAAAATCACACAGTAAAAATACTATCATCTTCATCTCTCTCGGCGTTGTTCTCTTTCTCTCCCTCTCGGACTGCAAATTCTCTCTCTCTCTAACAGCCCCGTGGAGCTCTCTCTCTCTCCGTCGTTGCTTGTCATTTAACCACCCAAAGCCACCCTTATCGACACCGTGAGTTTCCCCTCCACACCAGAAACCCATCCACACTCTCAGGCGAGGTCACGGCGACGGTTGCAGCAGCGGCATCATAAAACCCGACGACTTTGGAAGCTCACTCCGGCCACCACAGACCACCGTTGACGACGCCACCACGACAGGAATCATCACCTCGACCTCCTCTACTCAACGGTACTAACAGGTACACTTTTCGTCACATTAAAAAAAAAAAGTCACTGTTCATCGTCTCCCTCTCTTCGGCTGCATGCGAACAGTGGGACGCAATTTGCGTCCCACTATTCACGCGGGCCAAGGAGCGGGCCGGGTTTCATGCCCGACCCATGTCCCTAAGAAATTTCAGGCTTTCGGCCCGCAAGGACCAAAAGCCCAGCCCAATAATATTTGGGCTTCCAACCCAATAATATTTGGGCTTCCAGCCCGTGAGGACTGGAAGCCCAGCCCAATAATATTTGGGCTTCCAGCCCTCTTTTGTCTGGGCTTTCAGCCCGTGAGGCTGGAAGCCCAGTCCTGGCAGCCCAGCCCATAAATAAAATAAAAAATAAAAAAATAAAAAATAAAAAATACAAATTGACAAAAAAAATATATAATTTTTTTTAAAAAAAACTACTATTATTACTAAAAAAAAATACATTTAAAAAAAAAAGCAAAAATATAAAATATTTTGTTTCCGTGCATACGGCCAAATTCCAAGGTTTTTCCATGCATATTTTTCATGAAAAAAAAAATATATGTTGCATCTTTCACATATTTTAAATAAAAATTGGATATCGTAACCATATTTTAAATAATTTAATAATTATTTTGTTTTAGATTTCACGGTGTAAATTTATATTGTAAAGTACACCGGCAAATAAAAAGATTTTTATTGCGGTGTAAAATTACATTGTAAAGTACATCCGTAGATATATAAAAAAAGAGTTTTTAATTGCAGTGTAAAATTACATCGTAAAGTACACTCGCAGACAAAAAAAATATTTTTTTTTTTAAAATGTAGTGTAAAAATTTTTAACTTAGAAAAAAAAAAACAATCAAATAACAATGCAGCTTACCTTAGGTAAGGTGCACTGGGGGTGACGCGTCTTCCCCTTGCACAACAAGTCCCCTTACCCAAGACTCTCGCAGACCATTAGGTTCCTAGTGACCTTAATACTAGGTGGCGACTCCTTGTAATTATAGTCATAAATTTTACGGCTATAGAAATAACCCTCCATTTTTTTTAACCGCGCGCCGTTGTCTCCCCAAACCCGGGGGATGGCGGGGCGCGAAGCGCGAAAAATCGCCGTCGCGACATCCACCTCTAAAAAACATTACTACCTCCATTCTATACACTAACATGTATGGGGTGGCTCCTGTTGAGGTCCGAACTGTGGTACGATAGGCATGAAGGGCAAATGGAAACATCTCATGCCAATCCTTATAGGTGACTACCATCTTCTGAATAATCTTTTTGACATTCTTATTAGCAGCTTCTACTGCACCATTCATCTTTGGTCTATAAGGCGAAGAATTTGAGTGCTTGATCTTCTATTTAGTGTAGAGTTCTGTTATTAATTTCCCATTGAAGTTCTATGTTTTGTCTGTTATAATCTTTTCTGGTGGTCCATACCGACATATCAAATCTCTCTCAACAAATTTCTTGACCACTTTTTGCGTTACATGAGCAAATGACCCGGCTTCTATCCATTTTGTAAAGTAGTCGATAGCCACGAGAATGAACCTATGAATATTGCTAGCTTTTGGGTTGATAGGCCTAATCATGTCAATTCTCCACATTGCAAAAGGCCATAGAGAGATCAAGTTAAATAAAGGAGCCAGAGGAGCATTGATTTTGTCATTGTGGATCTGACACTTATGACATTTGTGGACATAGTCCATGCAATCCTTCTCTAATGTCAACCAAAAATAACCAACTCTTTGTATTTTTCTAGCCATCATATATCCACTAGCATGGGTTGAACAGATCCCTTCATGGATTTCTCGTAACACGTATCTAGCTTCAACTTCATCTAGGCATCTTAGCAAAGTCCCGTCAGATGACCTCTTATACAAAACTTCTCCATCAAAATAAAAATCCATTGCTAGTCTCCTCAAGGTCTTCTTTTCGATGCTGGATTCCCCTATGGGATAAGTCTGCTTTTGGATGAAGTTCTTGATATCGTAGTACCAAGGGTTTCCGTCCATTTCTTCTTCATCTGAGCAACAATAAGCTGGGTTTTTTCTAATATCAATGTGTAAGTTTTGCCCGAAGTTTATTCTAACCATAGAAGCTAGTGTGTTCAAAAATCCAAAACTGATTTCCTTCCCTTCCTAGATGTGTGAACTCTATTTCTCAAATTCTCCCATTAGTTTAGACAGGTGTTCTTGGTAAGGTATTTAGCTTTTGGAGCCATTTTTATCTAGTTATAGCTCGAAAGCCCGTCCATAAAGGAATATGTAGAGTTACGAGCTGCATTATCAATTAACATGTCTATATTTGGGGAAAATTATCTTTAGAGCTAGCATGATTTAAGTCCCTAAAGTCCACACAAACTCTAATTCTACCCTTTCTTCTCCTCCTTTTCTCTTTTCTTTTCTTTTCTATTGTTTTTCCCTTTCTCTCTCTATTTTTTTTGGGTACTATCACTATGTTTGATGTCCATTGGGATATTTGACTAAAAGCATAATCCATTATTTTTAAATTTTTTGTCTTTACTTTGATCAAAACTTTTGGATGGGTTCTTCTCAGCTTTTGCTTGATTGATTTGCATCTTTCTTCCAGCGATTTCCTATATACTACGATATCCGTATCACATCTAGGCATATCCTTATAAGACCCAACATAAATATCTATGTAATCCCTAAGCAGTGTAATCAAATCTTCTCTTTCCTTTTGTGTGATCAGAGTTCCTATCTTGAGCTTTCTCTAGCTTTCTTCATTAACCATGTTTAGGGCTTAAAGCTCCTCCTTAATGGGTTTCCAAACTTACTAATTTCACGAATTCCCTAATATTATGTTCATCCCCTTATGTGTTTTAAAATCCAATCATTCATTCTCAATGCAAAGTATAGGTGTTGTTGCGAAAGATCTGTTTTTAAGGTTCCCAAAAGAGAAAATATATATTTTTTATTTTTTTATTTTGCAGTGTAAATGGACAGTAAAAATATAAAGAAGAATTTTGAAACTGCATGATCTCATTAAAAAATTTGGCTTAAAAACGAAGATAAGATCCAATTAATATCTTAAGCCATGATTGTCAATGAAAACAAAATGGGGAATGACCAACCGCATAGAAAACATCATAATGTAACAAGTATTTGTTGATTATATTTTGAGCACCAATGCAACAAGATATAATGGAGTATACACCCTAACAATAGGTTATAGTTCTTTTATGTGAGACATAGGGTAGGTTTACTACTTGGTCTCTAAAGAGGGTCTCTTGCTGTCTTAGTAATCATCTTCGTAAAGGCAATATGGGGGTTTAGTAGGTAACAGGATGGTACATGTTTTATTTTTAAATTTGTAGCTTTAGATATGAGTGAATGACCAAAAGAACGTCAAGATAGACCCTATGGGATAATTGTCACCCGCTTAAAAAAGGATAGTTTTGAGGGATTTAAGGGAAGAGTTAGGTTTTTTTATGCGTAGCAAACTTGTAGCCTTTCTTAGCTTTGCAAAGGTTTAAACCATACTTTAAACAAAGCTTTATAATATTAGTTATGGATAAAACACTAAACAATGCTCGAATGAGAAAATTTCATCAACTTTGATGTAAGTTCCATTTTGTTAAAGAACATAAGGAAAAACAACACAAGTTTAAAACAAATAGTGGTAATGATAAATGAGATGGTTAAAAAGAGTTATATAGACTCTAATGTAGAAAAATAAATGTTCATAAGTAATAATGTAATATGCTTGTAGATGCAATAGGAGCCACAAGACCTAGACAGCAACTAAGGATTATTAATTAGGCTTTTGCAATAGGTAGGCTCCTATACCTTATGCCTTTATCTTTACTATTAAATTTTTTAAAGTATGTTAGTAATTGAACCTGGTAGTCATGTATACGAATTGATTTTGGTAGTCTACATTTATGTAAAAAACAAAATAATATGTGTGGAATGTTGAGATGACATTTATTAATTATTTTGAGTTCTTAGAAGAGACCACTTAGTATTGAGGTCATCAGAAAACCTAATAGTTTGCGAGAGTTCGGGTAAGGGGGCTCGTTGTGCAAGTGAAAGACGCATAACCCATAATACACCCTACCTAAGGTAAGCAAAATAATATGAGTGGAATGTTGAGATGACATTTATTAATTATTTTGAGTTCTTAGAAGAGGCCACTTAGTATTGAGGTCATTAGAAAACCTAATAGTTTGCGAGAGTTCGGGTAAGGGGGCTCGTTGCGCAAGTGAAAGACGCATCACCCATAGTACACCTTACGTAAGGTAAGCAAAATAGTATGTGTGCAATGTTGAGATGACATTAATTAATTATTTCGAGTTCTTAGAAGAGGCCACCTAGTATTAAGGTCATCAGAAAATCTAATAGTTTGCGATAGTTCGGGTAGGGGGGCTCGTTGTGCAAGTGAAAGACGCATCACCCATAGTACACCCTACCTAAAGTAAGCAAAATAATATGTGTGGAATATTGAGATGACATTAATTAATTATTTTAAGTTCTTAGAAGAGGCCACTTAGCATTGAAGTCATCAGAAAACCTAATAGTTTGTGAGAGTTCGGGTAAAGGGGCTCGTTGTGCAAGTGAAAGACGCCTAACCCATAGTACACCCTACCTAAGGTAAGCAAAATAATATGAGTGGAATGTTTAGATGACATTTATTAATTATTTTGAGTTCTTAGAAGAGGCCACTTAGTATTGAGGTCATCAGAAAACCTAATAGTTTGCGAGATTTCGGGTAAGGGGGCTTGTTGTGCAAGTGAAAGACGCATAACCCATAGTACACCCTACCTAAGGTAAGCAAAGTAATGTGTGGAATGTTGAGATGACATTAATTAATTATTTCAAGTTCTTAGAAGAGGCCACCTAGTATTAAGATCATTAGAAAATCTAATAGTTTGCGAGAGTTCGGGTAGGGGGGCTCGTTTTGCAAGTGAAAGACGCATAACCCATAGTGCACCCTACCTAAGGTAAGTAAAATAGTATGTGTGGAATGTTTAGATGACATTAATTAATTATTTCAAGTTCTTAGAAGAGGCCACCTAGTATTAAGGTCATTAGAAAATCTAAAAGTTTGCGAGAGTTCGAGTAAGGGGGCTCGTTGTGCAAGTGAAAGACGCATGTCCCATAATACACCCTACCTAAGGTAAGCAAAACAATATGTGTGGAATGTTGAGATGACATTAATTAATTGTTTCGAGTTCTTAGAAGAGGCCATCTAGTATTAAGATCATCAGAAAATCTAATAGTTTGCGAGAGTTCATGTAGGGGGGCTCGTTGTGCAAGTGAAAGATACATAACCCATAGTACACCCTACCTAAAGTAAGCAAAATAATATGTGTGTAATATTGAGATGACATTAATTAATTATTTTAAGTTCTTAGAAGAGGCCACTTAGCATTGAGGTCATCAGAAAACCTAATAGTTTGCGAGAGTTCGGGTAAGGGGGCTCGTTGTGCAAGTGAAAGAAGCATAACCCATAGTACACCCTACCTAAGGTAAGCAAAATAATATGAGTGGAATGTTGAGATGACATTTATTAATTATTTTGAGTTCTTAGAAGAGGCCACTTAGTATTGAGGTCATCAGAAAACCTAATAGTTTGCGGAGTTCGGGTAAGGGGGCACATTGTGCAAGTGAAAGACGCATAATCCATAGTACACCCTACCTAAGGTAAGCAAAATAATGTGTGGAATGTTGAGATGATATTAATTAATTATTTTGAGTTCTTAGAAGAGGCCATCTAGTATTAAGGTCTTTAGAAAACTTAATAGTTTGCGAGAGTTCGGGTAAGGGGGCTCGTTGTGCAAGTGAAAGACACATAACCCATAGTACACCCTATCTAAGGTAAGCAAAGTAATGTGTGAAATGTTGAGATGACATTAATTAATTATTTCGAGTTCTTAGAAGAGGCCACCTAGTATTAAGGTCATCAGAAAATCTAATAGTTTGCGAGAGTTCGGGTAGGAGGGCTCGTTGTGCAAGTGAAATACGCATAACCCATAGTGCACCCTACCTAAGGTAAGCAAAATAGTATGTGTGGAATGTTGAGATGACATTAATTAATTATTTTGAGTTCTTAGAAGAGGCCACTTAGTATTGAGGTCATCAGAAAACCTAATAGTTTGCGAGAGTTCGGGTAAGGAGGCTCGTTGTGCAAGCAAAAGACGCATAACCCATAGTACACCCTACCTAAGGTAAGCAAAATAATGTGTGGAATGTTGAGATGACATTAATTAATTATTTCAAGTTCTTAGAAGAGGCCACCTAGTGTTAAGGTCATGAGAAAACCTAATAGTTTGCGAGTTCGGGTAAGAGGGCTCGTTGTGCAAGTGAAAGACGCATAACCCATAGTACACTATACTTAAGGTATGCTGCATTATTGTCTAATTATTTTTTTCTCTCTCTAAGTCAGATTTTTTTTTTTGTCGGGCTTTTCTAAGTCTCGAAATATCTCTCTCTTCATGAGAGCATCTCTACCTTATTAGGTTGAAAGACCTCACCGTTATAAGTTTTGAATTTCAACACTTCATTTAACAATCATTTAATAAATATTGGGAAAAGAATAATGCTAGTTGGTTAAGGTGAAAACCATACTAAACATCGATGGAGGAAAGAAATAAAGAATTCAATTCCAATAGTGATAGAGATAGCAAATTGGTTTTAACAATCTTTAGGTTGATAGAGATACAATGTTTTTAAAATATTAAAATATCATGATAACTCTATGTATTGTCACCTGGTGCCTGCAGTGGAGTGGTTCCGGGAGAAGAAAATGACGATGAGAATATGGTTAAGTATTAGGTTGCAATTTGCAACTCCTACCTGCACCCACCAGCAGCTGTTTAACTTGCTGCCATATCACAAGGTGAAGCAGACAAAATCTTTGGTGTGTCTGATTGAAATTCCATGCCCAAAGACGTGCTTTTTCTCTCGTAATTGTAAATTATTCAGCCTACATGTGTTCTTCAGCCTCGGGTAACAGGATGCTTGGTCTAGACCATAAGAATTTAAACTCATAACGCAAATTAGTGACGATGCTTTGGACAGGATGTTGTCATCCGGTCAACAATTTTTGTTTTTTGATTAAAATTTTGCACACGATTGCAGTCAAGAAGGGGAAAATATTTCTCAACCCGTTTTTTTATTAAGAAATTATTTTATTTAAAAATTTAAACTATTAAATAAGATTATAGAATATAATTTATATTATTTTTTAATAAATATTCATAAGTGAAAGCTCTTTGAGGTTGAAACATGTACAAGTTCACACTATTTTATACTTGATTTTTATTAAATAGAATGAGGATTTGTGAGATTCAAACCCATGACCGTTGAGTAACAACTTTCTGATACTATATTAAGAAACCACTCATCTAAAAACTTAAATTATTATGTAAGATCTTATAATATAATTGATATTATTCTCTAACACACATCTATAAGTGAAAATCCTTTGGGTTTAAAATTTATACAAGTTCACACTATTTTGTACTTGATTTTTATCAAATAGAATGAAGATTGTAAGATTCGAAATTATGATCGTTGGCTCAACAAGTATCTAATACTATATCAAAAAATTATCTTACTTAGAAATTTAAATGCTAAGTAAAACATTAAATTATAGTTTATATTATTCTCGATGAAGTGAAAATAAAGAAATTTCATATTGTGTGGTTTTTCTCGGAGAGAAAATTTGCGAGGTCATGAAAAATATTCAAGATTAAATATCCTAGAGAAATTCTTAGAGAAAAAGAAAGTACTTAATTCAGTTCCTCCTTTGCAAGATATATTTATACAAAATCCCCCACTTCCCCTTCTTCTTCGTTTCTTAACTTCAATACAACCTTTCTCCCATGAAATCCTTCCCCGATTATAAGAAAACCAGGAAGAATGAGCTCCCTGGTACTCTCAGTGAAACGTTGTTGCCAGGCCTACCCGACCACCTTTCTCAAAACTGTCTCACTTCTCTCCCACCTTCCATTCTTTTCTCTGTATCCCATGCATGGCGGCGACTTCTCTATTCTTCTTCAGTCTCCCCATTCTTCTCCCTTTACGCCCTTCTCTCTGCATCACCATCGTATCCCACCGCAGAAGACGATCAAGTGGATAGAATCAGTTCAATGGAGATCATATCATTTGACCCTGTATCATCACTATGGCGATCAGTCCCTAGTATTCCAAAATATCCCCCTCTCCACCTCCTCACCCACCACCCATCTTTTATATCAAGAAAACTCGCAGTACAATCTTTAACAGTCTCTAACCATCTTGTTCTTATATCTGGCACCACTCACCAGTTTGTCCCAGGACTTTCTAGGCCATTAATCTTCCATCCAGAGTCTAACAGGTGGTTCTTTGGTCCTCCGTTCACCAGCCCTCGGCGTTGGTGTGCCACTGGTCCTGTGCATGGAAGGGTTTATGTGGCCAGTGGGGTCGGTTCACGGTACTGTGGAAAAGTAGCTAGATCAATGGAGCAATGGGACTTCAGGCAACCGGGTAGCCATTGGAGATGGGAAGCCATGGCACCACTAAAAGATGGCAGGTTTAGCAGGGAACCTATAGAGGCTATAGGATACAAAGGCAAGCTTTACATGGTCAACGTTAAAGGCAATGCACCGAAAGAAGGTTTGGTTTATGACGTCGAAGAAAATCAATGGAATGATATCCCTAGAGGAATGCTAGCTGGATGGAATGGACCAGCCGCTTCAATGAATGAAGATGCTATCTATGTGGTGAATGAATTGACAGGAGCTTTGAGCGAGTATGACTGTAAAAATGACAGTTGGAAGAAGGTCATTGAATTGCCAGAGCTTAAACTCGCTGAGCAGATCGCCGCAGGAAGAGGGAGAGTTTGTGTGGTTTGCGCGAATGGGAAGACTGTTGTTGTGGTGGATGTGACGGCGAGGCCTGCACGGTTTTGGGTGGTGGAGCCACCACAGGGACAGCAAGTAGTTGGACTGCATATATTGCCCAGGATGAGTAGCAGCTACTAGTGTGTTTATAAGCACTACTATGTAAGATTGTCCACCTACATGTTTGGTTGATTTTAAAGCTTAGTTTTCTGCAGATTGAAAACACCATTTTAATTTGCTAATTTGCAACCTCATATGGTTTCTTGAGAAACCTAATTTCATAAGGAATTGTGACCAGCTGAATGCTTCATGCAATCTAGTTGTACCGCCGGTTTTACTTGTGCTTGTTCAGTTGGAATGTTTGATTTATATATGCATGAAATTCTTGTAATTAAAGTATTTTTATTTCATCAAAACATGTTCTCTAACATATTTTTGGTTGATATTCTCTTAAATAATAAACATTTACGAGAGTTGTATAGATGATATATATTATGTGCTTTCTTTATGAAAAAAAAAATATTATTTTCATATGTTGATGTATAATTAGTAATACCAAAATATATAGGTGTTTGCCATAAGACATACACACTAAACTGACTTGCCTAAGAATATTATATGGAGAGATTATTAATGTATATGAAAAGACCCAAATAATAGTTGTGTAAGTGATACTTGAACTTAAGATCACTAAGATATCTTATATGGACAATATTATGTTTTGATCATGATTTATGTATTCTTAATTGAGGTTATAAAAGGAAAAACATTGAGGTATAACATGAATTATATGAAAGAACTTGAGTGATCAAGATAAGATCCATCATCCTATATGAATTGAGTAAAATGTTATGTTTTTCCTAAAATAGTATTTGACTAAGAAATCCTTGGCTAAGGTAGAATGAAATTTGATAAAAGTTTCAGATTGTATTCAAACAATTAATGAATACTAAGTTGAAAAAAAACATGATTTCACATGGAAGACATACTTGATCAGAGGATATTAATTACACTTAAAAACTAGAAATTAAAAAGTTATCACTAATGATTTTTCTCATATTTAGAGGATTATCACTAGTTATTAGACGATACACCTAATCTTCAAATATATACTAATCAACTTTTAAATTGATAAGAAATTAATTAATTTAATTCTATTTAATTATAATTTATATCTGAGTCAACATATTATGAACTTAATGGGTCACACACATTAAGAACCATTAATTAGAAATTAAACTAGGATTATTTAATTAAGTATGACTTCATTAAGATATATTTTAGAAATTAAGTATTATAATATAATTAATACAGGGATTATATTTTTAGGCCTAGAAAAATCAAGTAAAGAGTGAATTGAATTAATTTCTAAAATTATTTTTTATTAATGTATGAATAATATTCAGAGAAAATTAATACTTTGCCAATTTATATGTTTTTTATATTTTTCTATAAATAGCAAGCTAAAAGGATTGTTTGTAAGAGAGAAAAACTATGTGAGTCATAAAATAGACAGCTAACACTCTAGACATAACAATTATTATCTTCAAAATAGGGATTTAAGAGATTTCTCGTTAGTGATTTGTGTGGATTATCGTTGGAGATTGGATAATTGAAACGACTTAGGTTTTGGAACAACTTAGACTTTAAGAAGTTTTTCAAAACTAAAAAAGATGATATCTTTCCGTAATAAAGATTGGAAAACATAATCTATCTATTGTTTCAAGTGAAAAGAATTCTTTAGATGTTTTTCATTGGAAAACCGGGGTTGCACCTGAAAACCAAACCCAAGCAGGCACAAAGATTAAATCCATTTCATAGGATAAACAAGTTGACATTTGCCAACTACATGTTGCATCATCTTTGATATGTTTGCCTTCCTATGACTAGAGTTGTCTCTTTTGGTTCTGGATCAATAGTTACGAACAATAAAAATAAATGGAGGTGATATTCCAACTTCTCAGAATTCGATAGATTTTCATGAAACAAACACCTCCGATCCAGAAATGTACCAAATCAATTTCTTAATGGAACATAGTCCTACCAGGGACATAACTATTACTAAAAACGAAAGGAGATCATGAATCTAAACAATAATGAATAATGATTGTTATTGTTCATCTAGATTCAGAGGCATTGTGGATTAGAATAGTGAAATTTTACCCTTCATTTACTATGTTTTTTAGCCTTGGATCCGGGGATATTTTTTACTGTTTGCATTTCCATGCATAATGAAATAACCATGATACCCATATTAAAGACAAAATAGCATAGCAACTGTTGGGGGCATTATCGTTATTGCACATATTTTTAAAATGGCTAAATATAAAAATACCCCTATATAAGACAAAATTGCACAGTAAACATCGGGGTCAAAAGGGTCATTGCACATTTTTTAAATGGTCAAATACGCAAAAAAAAACATGTAAGAGCCCATTGTTTATTGGGTTTTCATTGTAGTCTATGATCTTTTGATTATTTTGTATGGTTCTTATTTTTATTAGATAAATTTTGATTGGTTTCAATTTTATCATTCAATAGAAATTAATTATATATTATAGTTTTATTTCAGTCTTCAATCTTTTAATTTTCCAATTATTTCCTGATTGGTTTGAAATCCCTAATATTTTTAGTATCAAAGTTTTGATTTGTTTCAATTTTATCCTTTAATTCAAAGTGATTATATATTTTAGTTTCATTTTAGTCATCTATATTTTAATTTATGATTTTATGTTAAATTCTTTAAATTTTTTTCTTATAAATATGTGAGCCTAATTATATATTTTTATATTTATTTAATATTAGTGCCTTGATATATATTAAAATTAAAATTAAAATTCAAACATTAAATAAAAAAACCTTACTAATAGTAGAAATAATAAAAATTAGAAAAAAAAACTAAGAGCATATATATATATATAAGTCTTATTTATTAATTTGGGAATAAGGTAATAATATATTTATATTTTGGTTTAAATTATAGTGTATTTAAGAATGTAAATTAATATTTAATTTTAAAAGATAAAAACATCTTAGATAATTTTGATATGTTAATATGAAAAATATAAAAAAAATACCAAAATAGTTATAATTTAATATTTCTTAACCAAAATATGTTTTTTTTTTATAAAAACACATCAAATAAGCAGCAAAGATAAGGTAAGAAGTACCCAGCATTAATGTTACTAGTATGTTGGTGAGGAATCAAATATCTGAAAAATACAATTGTGGATAGTACTGAAAAAGTGCCCACCATTAATGTTACAGAGGTTATTTTTTGAGTTAAAAGTCTGAAAAATAAAGTTGCGGATCCAAAAAGAAGAAAAAAAACACCATTTTTAGTACTATCCTAACAAAAAGATCACCTTTGTTTACATAGATTATTAGCTTACTTAGATTGTTGCAAATTGTTTTGTGTTTTAGGTAAAAAAAAAAAAAAGATATTAAATCATATTAACACATAAAAAACAACTTATTAATTTTATAATTTTTTTTAAAAAAATATATAGTTAGATTGCAAAATCAATCATTCCCTTCTCTATATGCCTCTTCTTTCCATATACTTACACTCTATAAGTTTCAATATTTTTTATTTTACCTTTTATTTATGAATATGTAATAGATAAAGTGACAATTATTGGAGAATAATATAAATTAAGTCTTGATGTTTCACTTAACAACTTGAGCTTTCAAGTAAAATAATTTCTTAACATGATATTAGAGTTTTGTTAATCCAATGATCATGACTTTGAATTTCTTCACCCTCATTTTATTTAATAAAATCAAGCACCACAGAGAAGGTTATTATGATTTGGTTCTACTTTTTTTAATCATTCTTCAACTCTTGAGGTGGAGAGAGATAGGAGAAAGTTGAAGCAAATTGATGAGAAAAGTCAAAAAATTTTGATCATCAATAATTTTGATTTGAATTTGGTGTATATAGATGTTACTTTAAGAAATAAATTTAATAAAGATGGTTTTCACATTTAGTGCCTATTTTGGGAGTGTGATTGGGGTTATTTTTTAAAGTGTTTTTTGTTCAAAAAACATCAAAACAATACCCTTTTTTATATAAAAAAAAAAAACCTTGACATCAACATATGAAAATAATCTAAAAATATTATTTTTTATTTCAAAGTAAATAATAAAAAAATTATTTTTTTTCAAAAGAAGTTTTGAGACACAATGTCAAATAGAGCTTTGAGGGTATAAAAAAAACGATTTTTTAATTTGAAGATTTGTTTCAATTTAATTTGATTTCTATTTTTTAGTTTGATAAAATATGTTTTGTGGTTGAAAATGGAGTTTTAAATTTTTTTTTTAAGACGGATTTTTTTTCATGTTCTTGAAGAAAATAAAATGGTTTTTTAAAATTTCAAGATCTTTGACCCTTGTTCTCTAGTAATTGGAGATAAGTTTGGTGGCTATAAAATATTACAAGCAGATGAACATGAGGGGCCCAATTATGCCTGCATTAGAAACCCAGGCACGACAACATATTTTCTAGCACCGGTGCTCTTAGGATTGATTATGTAGTCCTCCATCTTCCTTTTTTCCATGTTTATTATATCCTCCAACAAAACCCTAATACAAAAATAATTAGTTTTTGTAGCACGAGGTCCATATTGGCTAAAATAATTTTTTTCAGGAAAAAAATATTATTTTCTAAAAAAATCTAAAAATTAAAAATGCACCATTTCTATGTAACAAGATTAGAGAAATAGAACCTAATTGAGTCTAATAAATTAGTTTTATTTTATTGTATGATAAAATACAAATGATATTAATTCGTAAAAGTAAGAAACTTCATCAAATAAAAGGTTTTATGGAATATTTTTATATTTATCCCTAAAAATAGAAGATTTCATTGAAGTAAGTTTTTTTCCTTCAAATTTGTAACATTAATTCCTAAAAATAAAAGATTTTATGGATAAAAAAATTTATTTAATTCAAAAAACATATTTTGATAATAAGATAGACTATTCTAAAACACTAGATTAGGCTATACTTTTAATCAAAAACCCTAGATATCCCATTTATCCCTAGTATACAAAATCTCACTTTCATATTAGTGATGCATTAATTAATACAAAAAAAAACATGCATATGAATATTCAAACTTATTGTAATAAAAGGGATTTAGCATGGACTCTAACAAAATATGCAAAGAAAACATATGACATTAACATTAAAACATAATATATTAAAACTTATTACTAAATTGAATGGTTTGAACCAGAAAAACCTTGGATTATAAGATTTCTAGATTACCATTATTCTCCCAAACATAAGACATCCATATTTTATCCACAACATGACAATGAAAATTAGAAAGCTAGTATTCTTCTGGACTCAACAAAAAATTCGTGTCTAAACTCATTTAAGTTAAACAAAAAGATCATTTATGCTACATTTTCTCATGAATTACTTAACCATTCATATAGATGAACATAGACATTTTCATGATACTTTGGCAACTCTAGCTTTAATTGGTAAAATTGATTAGGAGATTGAGAGATAAGTAGATATGGGGTAGGTGATAAGAAGAATAATAAAAGAAAAGGTAAATGAGAAATGGTCTATAAATTGACCATACTAGGTTTATAAAAAGATTAAAAATAAATACATAAGGAACAAATATAATCAAATTTAAAATGTAAGAAATGGACCTTATTTCTAGTTCATGGTACCAAATCATTTCCTTATGTCATAATAGTCTTTTACCTTTAATAACAAAATTCAAATATTATATTTAGATAAAACTAGAAAACTCTAATAATACAAAATGAAAAACTGAAGTAGAAAAAAAAATTATATTCAAATAAAAAAGTATTATAATAAAAAATAGAAAATAAAACTAACTAAGAAAAATATTTATTTTTCTAAAAATATCTTGTATATTAATCTCTCTTAGTTGGAAAAAAAAATCATCATTTAATTAATTTTTGAGTTAGAAACTATCCTTCATCAAGAGTATCATTTTATACATGAGTCATCCTGTTGTGTGTCTCTAACACTCTTGTTTAGATAACCTCATCATGAATCCTTAACATGATATATTTACACTTGTCACCCCATTATGGGTCTCTAACATAGTTTTGTATAACTTTTTCATTAAGCGTCTCACCACTAAGATTTAAATGACAATAATTGATAAAGATGAAACAACACACTAGTTCCAAGATTTATTTTCTTGATAATGAATCTTCTTGTTTCTTTTATACCAATTTATCCTTTTTTTGTAATCTCTTTTCGGCCAAGATTGTTTTGCTACACACGACATTGCAAAATAACCACCAAGAATTATTGGGCCATGATACTTATTTACACAAAAGAAAGATAATGAGTTTATTGAAAGTCAAAACTTTTAAAAACAAAAAACACCATAAATATAAAAAGACTATACATATACTTAATTTCATTCTTCCATGTTTATACTTATCAAAAGAATATTGCAACTCTTTCTATAGAAAATAATAGGAAAATCTAATAATATTGATTACAAAATTAACTACAAGGGAAATTCAGGTATATTAATTTTCAAATTAAAATATAAATTAAAAAAAAAACTCTTAGAAACAAGTGAAATGAATTTTGTTTTTAAGAGCTATTTAATAATTTACAACGAGAAAGTTTTTGTTAGAGATGATTTTGACCATTAAAATTGTTGATTTTTGTGTCGAATGATTTCATATAATGAAAAGAATTAAATTTAAGTATATTTTTTTCACATTGAAAACATCTAAGAAAACAAATATAAGCATGAAAATATTTTTTTTGTTTTAAATTGATTATGGACATTGGGGTGGTTGCTTTTTTTGTAGGTCATTGATTAGTTTGACAAAGTGTCAAGAGTGACTATAACCAAAGTTAGTGGTTGAAACTATAATCTAAATTATTGGATTTCTCTTCTTTTGTTTTTTTGATGAACTTGCAACACCTAAATATTTTATTGAAAAATTAACATGGACTTGTAATGTAGCGTGAACATCAAAGTAGTAAGTCTTATTTATTAATTTGGAATTCAGGTAATAATATATTTATATTGTGGTTGAAATTATAGTGTTTTTAAGATGTGTAAATTAATATTTGATTTAAAAAAAAACATCTTAGATAATTCTGATATGTTAATATGAAAAATATAAAAAATACCAAAATAGTTATAATTTAAAATTTCTCAACCGTAATATTCTTTTATAAAAACACATCAAATAAGCACTAAAGAGAAGGTAAAAAGTGCCCACCATTAATGTTACTAGTATGTTGGTGAGGAACCAAATATCTAAAAAATACAGTTGTAAATAATACAGAAAAAATGCCCACCATTAATGTTATAGAGATGATCTTTCAAGTCAAAAGTCTGAAAAATACAATTGCAGATCCAAAAGAAGAAGAAAAATACCATTTTTAGTACTATTCTAACAAAAAGATTTCATTTGTTTACTTAGAGTATTAACTTACTTAGATTGTAGCAAATTGTTTTTAGAGTGTTTTAGGTAAAAAAAAGTATATTAAATCATAGTAACAAATAAAAAGCAACTTATTAATTTTAGAAAATTAAAAAAAAATATAATTAGACCACAAAATCAATCATTCCCTTGTCTATATGCCTCTTCTTTCCATATTCTTGCACTCTATAAGTTTCAATATTTTTTATTTTTCCTTTTATTTATGAATATGTAATAGTTGAAGTAACGATTATTGGAGAATAATATAAATTATATTTTAGTATTTCACTTAACAACTTGAGCTTTCAGGTAAAATGATTTCTTAACATGATATCAGAATTTTGTTAACCCAACGATCATGAATTTGAATTTCATCACCCTCATTTTATTTCATATAATCAAGCATAATATAGTATGAGTATTTGTGCAAATTTCAAACCCAAAAGACTTTCACTTGAAGATATGTGCTAGAAAATAATATAAATTATATCTTGGGGTCATATCAAACAACTTTAATTTTTAGGTGAGATGATTTATTGACAATGATTTCATTAGTGTGTGTGTATATATATATATAGAGAGAGAGAGAGGGAGAGGAAATATCATTTTCAAGTTAAATATTTTCAACTTTTTCATTAAATTTATTTACTTCATGTGGATATATTCACTTGCAAATATTTACGCGGATGATCGAAGTCACAGGTTTTGAGATGGAAATGGACACCTTTACTTCACGTGGTAAACAATTAAACAAAAATTCCACTCAAATAAGCTAAATTTAATAAAGACAAAACAAAATCCACTAGTGTCATTATCAAAATTACTCAAAAATATAATAGAAAAACGAATAAAAGATCAATATCTAATTAAATAAATATTAAAGGATGAAAATAAAAAACTAAACTTTGAAAGAAAAAAAGAACCTCAAGAAATTTTTTAAACCTCGATTAATCTCTTACACTCACAACTTGTTAAATCTTATATCTGAATTTAATAAAAAATCTCAACACCTAATTAATTTAATGCCGAATGATAAAACTAGAAAAATATCAACTTTAAAACAATTCAAGAAAAAAATACCAATAAAATGAATTTAATAAAAAACTAAAATGCTGAATTTAAAATTAATCTAGAAAATGAAGAAATTAAATAAATATCCTTAACCACCATGTTGACCTCTTAGAGTTATAGTGGAGTCTATGTACTACTGGAGCATGTGCATCACCAAGGGAGTGGCTTGGGGAAAATAAAAATAAAAATAAAATCAATATATTTCTATGCATTACCGATAATAATTTTGTAAATTAATGATAACCTTTAAGTTGTTCATATTCTCAAATATACTCATCTTTTATATATATATATATATATATATATATATATATATATAAAGTTTTTGATTAATTGGATTTTAATAAAAGTTTATTTATTTGATATATTAGTGATGAGTACTGAAGCTCGAGTAAGATCACATCCTCCTTGCATTACTAGAGAATTATTTGAGATGAAACACATTTTTAGAAAACTTCACGGGGTACACAATTAAACAATCAGAACACAATATTTTTTTTCTTAATGTTTTTAATTTCTTGATTGTATTTAGCTCTCTCATTTATTTTGATAACTTATTGATTACAATATTGTTGATTTTATTATGAAATTTTAATGTAATTTAATTTTTTGATTGAAATTATCAATATATAATTAATTAAAAAAAGTATTTATGATTTTTCGATTTATATTTACATTTTATTTTATGTATCGTGTCAAAAAAATATTTTTAATAACCTTGATTGAATTCTTAATAACTGTGAAGTAAGACAAAAACATCTTAAAAGTTTTTGTATTAAATGGACTACTATAAAACTAGAAATGACTTATGCTTGAGTTGATGAATAAATAAAAAAAAGAAAAAAATACACCTAACATGGTCGGAAATTCAAGTTAGCTTGTGACATGGTTAACTTATGCCTCACTAGGTTAAAATTTATATTTAACTTGTTGATTTTAATATATTATTTTCTTTTATCAGGATGATGTAATTTTTTTTTTTTTTTCTTTTAAGATCAGCCCTCCTAACTTATTACCAGATCCCTCGCGAGGAGAAACATTATAGCTATAAACTTAAAGACTACATTAATTAGAAAACAAACAAAGACACTTATTCCTGCGACCAGCCACAGTCAACATGCTACGGATGAACTGATCTGCTGGTCCTAGGTTTAATACAAATAAAACATGCTATTATTAATACTTCAAATAGGAACTTGAGGACATAACGTGGGTACAGTACTGCATGAATGAGTTTTTTTCGGTTACATATTCCTATATGGATTCTGCATTGCAGCGTCCAGGTTATAATCTCCCATGTCATAATCACGGAATGAATTCAGATGCTGTTGTATTTGATAATCATCCTGTAAAAGAAACACAAGTTACTGATATATTCTTATTACATATGGAATAACTTGCAAAATAAATAAATATATATGCTTGCTACTGGTACTATTTATCACCTCTCGCTCGTTGTTAGTGAAACAAGAAGGCATAGGGGCACCATATCCACCTTCTTCAAAGTTCTGGGGATGATTATACTCATTTGAATTTTGATTTTCCAAGTGATCAGAAGTGAAATTCGAGCTTGCTTCACCTTCTTCATATGCTGGCATGATCGCTTCTGGATCTTTCTTCAGTTTGCAGAGAACGAATTCCCTCTACGCAAAAAGGAAACAAACAAAAAGCTTCATGGCATAGTTGAAGTCTCTATCTATATTGGCAGCCTATATGCGTCCCAGCTCGAAGTATGAGATTGTGAAGGTATAACCTCATGCCTATGGTTTTTTGAAGTTTGTTGCTTGGTTCCATTTTCCTCTTATGATTCTAAATTTGCAGGTCAGTTTGCTAGATATCCTGTGGCAATGCCAAGGGATACTCTAAAAGCCGGGATTCAATGACATGGGAGGTTGAGGTATCTATTATTTTCATGATAAGAGTAGAACTTGAGCTTGAAAATGTGTAGTCACTGCATTACGAGAGAGATCAGTATCACTCGTTGATGGATGGATGGAAATCGTCAAGCGACCCCATCTGAGAGGAACAACAACGTTAGAAACATGACGTGGAGTTTATATAAGAAAACTTCTCGGAAACCAAAACAGGTGACAAGAGTACTTCAAGTCTTACAAGTGATGACTCTTATTCAAACCAAAATTTTCAACACAAGTGCCGTGGATCGGAGTACTGTTGGTGATCAACTGGTCTGATCCCAAGCCTTTGCCGTGATGTTATTTCTATTATACCCTCGAATTCAAGTCTCTTGAGAGAAAAGAAAAGACTACAGAGCAGCTTACGAGGTGCAGAAATGGTACCTGGTTGTCGAAGCTGAAAGTTGGATGGTACTCGTGCATGACCCAGTTGGTCCTGACCCCGTTAGGAACGCTCCCCGTGTAGAAAACCAGAGTCTTCTTGGTAGCAATATGCTCCTTGGTGGCTTTAGCTTTCACTGTACGATCCTTGCCTGTGACTTTCCAGAATCCACCTTTAGTTTGTTGGAAATTTGGCAGAAATAGAGAATAAAAAAGAAGAAAGGTAAAGGTTTAGGCTACACACTCTCTAATTTGGTAGAATACAATACATATGAAAATGGTACTCTCACTCTTTGTCATTATGAGATTCATACAATATATATAGACATTAATAGTTGCGACTCTTCAATACTAATAGATGCGACTCTTCAATACTAATAGTTGTGACTCTTCAATAACTAACATTCACCCCTCTTAAACTTGTTTCATCAATCTTCACGATTCCAAGCTTCTTCTGCAGATAACAAAAAACTTCAGTCTTCAATGGCTTTGTAAAAATATCAGCAATCTGTTCATGAGTGTTGACATGAACTAACTCCACATCGCCTTCTTTTATGTGATCTCTAATAAAATGAAATCGAGTATCAATATGCTTTGAACGTTCATGATGCACTGGATTCTTTGCAAGAGCTATAGCAGACTTGTTATCAACTAAAATTCTTGTGGCTTCACTCTGTTTCTGTTGCAGATCTTCCATCAATTTCCTTAGCCATATTGCATGACACACACATGATGCAGCATCAATGTATTCTGCTTCACATGTGGATAATGCAACAATAGATTGTTTCTTGGATGTCCATGTGAATGCTGTTTCTCCCATGAAAAATATGAATCCAGTTGTGCTTTTCCTGTCTTCCAAGCTTCCTGCCCAATCACTATCACTATAACCTGTGATTTTGAAATTCTGTGATGATGAATAACATAATCTATAGTTTAATGTTCCTTTAATAAACCGAAGGATCATCTTTGCTGCCTTCAAATGTGAACTCCTTGGTCTCTCCATATATCTGCTAACCAAACCAACTCCAAACAGAATGTCTGGTCTGGTACAAGTTAGATAACGCAAACACCCCACAATACTTTTGTAATATGTAGGATTAACTAAATCTCCTTCTCCTTCTTTAGTTAACCTCATTCCATACTCAACTGGATTGTCTGCTGGATCACAATCTTCCATAGCAAATTTCTTTAACACTTCTGTTGCATACTTGGCTTGAGAAACGAAAATTAAATTACTGCATTGCTTCACTTCTAATCCTAGAAAATATGCTAGAAGACCTAAGTCTGTCATCTCAAATTCCTTTACCATGGATTGCTTGAAATCTTGAATCATTGTAGGATCATCCCCTGTGAACAGAATATCATCCACGTATAAACAAACAAACATTATTCTACCATGCAAATTTTTCTTCACATATAAGGCATGTTCATACGGGCATTTTGTAAACCCCTTCTAAGAAAGATAGCCATCAATTCTTGAGTTCCATGCTCTTGGTGCTTGTTTAAGCCCGTAAAGAGCTTTTTTTAATCTGCACACCTTTTCTTCTTCTCCTTTTACTACAAAACCAGCTGGTTGCTCAACATATACTTCCTCTTCAAGATTACCATTCAAGAATGCTGATTTTACGTCCATCTGAAATATCTTCCATTGTTTCTGAGCAGCCAATGAAATCACCAATCTCACGGTTTCCATTCTTGCTACTGGAGCAAAAACATCTTCATAATCTACTCCATATCGTTGCTTGTACCCTTTGGCAACTAATCTGGCTTTATGTTTTTCAATTTCTCCTTCAGCATTCTTCTTTGTCTTGAAAATCCATTTTACACCGATTGCATTGTGACCTTCAGGAAGTGTTGTCAGTTCCCATGTATTGTTCTTCTGAATGGAATTGATCTCCTCCTTCATTGCTTTCTTCCACTTGTCTTCCTGATATGCTTCTTCAAATGTTATGGGATCATTTCCTGAAAACAAACACAACATGTTAACATCATCAAGGTTCATTCTCTCTGTCGCGTCATAGATTTCTTGTATGCTCTTTGTTTTTCTTGCTGAACTTGAAGGACTAGCAGGGATGCTAGTTGATGGGGCTGGATTGATTATGATTTCTTCTTCATCATTCTGCATTTGTTCTTCTTCTACAACCAATTTCTGCAGTTGTTCCTCAGTACTCCAATTCCATTCTTGCTCTTCATCAAATCTCACATCTCTTGACATGATCACCTTTTTTGTTACTGTATTGAACAATTTGTAACCATACGAATTTTCTCCATATCCTAGCAGTATGCATTTCTGACTTTTATCTTCAAGCTTGGTTCATTTTTCATCTTGAATTTTGGCATAAGCTATGCTGCCAAAAATCCTCAAGTGATCAACTCTGGGTTTCTTCATGCTCCAGGCTTCTTCTGGTGTAAGCATATGCAACCTCTTTGTTGTAAATTTGTTCAACAAATACACAGCACACACAACTGCATCTCCCCAAAACTCTTTAGGACAATTCTTTTCTTTTAACATACATCTAACCATGTTCATAATAGTCCTATATTTCCTCTCCGATACTCCATTCTATTGTGGAGTCTGTGGCATTGTGAGCTGATGTGCTATACCATTCTCTTTACAATAATAATCAAAAGCATGAGACACATACTCTCCTCCCCTATCAGTTCTCAGATTTTTCAGCTTGCATTCACTTTGCTTTTCTACTAGATTTTTAAATTCCTTAAACTTGCTCAGCACTTCTTTTTTTTCTTTCAACACATATACCCATGTTTTTCCACTAAAATCATCAGTGAATGTAAGGAAATACCTGTTTCCCCCTATTATTGTAGGTGTAATTGGCCCACACACATCTGAATACACCAATTCCAGAGGCTGAGATGCTCTAGAACTCTTCTTTGGGAAGGATTTTCGGTGCTGCTTTCCCATCACACACACTTCACACAAATCATTTGTGTGTTCGAGCTGTGGTATTCCCAGAACCATCCTGTGTTTCTCCATCATCATTAATGATCCACAATTCAGATGTCCATATCGCAAATGCCACAAGTTCGTTAGATTTGAACTTTCTGCCTTGAGACAGTTTGACATACACACATTTAAGTCAAGAGGAAACATCCTGTTTTTGGTCATCTTGACTGAGGCAATTAAAGCTCCAGATTCATCAAAAATCTTCAAGTTCTTATTCTTCATCTGCACTTCAAAATCTTGCTCCAGAAACTGTCCCAGACTTAAGATGTTACTCTTCATGTCTGGAACGTAAAATACTTCTGTTATGAATTTCTGCTCACCATTCTTGAGTTGTATAAGAATTCAGCCTCTTCCTTCAACAGGTATTTGAGAAAGATCTCCAAAAGTGATTTTTCCTTTGTAACTCTCATCAATATTTACAAATGCTTCCTTCATGCCACACATATGATTTGATGCTCCTGTGTCTAGATACCAGGTACTAGATCTGCTATCATCAAATTTTCCACATGCCAGCAGCAGTGCAGGTTCTTCTGAATCACTTACCTTCTCAGTAAAATTAACAATTTTGTCTTCAAATCTATATTGTGAACAGTCAGAGGCGAAATGACCATATTCCTTGCAATTATAACATTGCACGCCTACATTGTTATTTCTCCAGTTTGAGTATCCTCCATGACTTCTTCCTCTGAATCTGCCTCTGCCTCTGCCATTGAAATTCTGATTTCGTGCACCATGAAATTCTTGATTTCTATATAATCTTCCTCCTCTTCCTCTTCTATGCAAAAATCTGCCTCTTTGGAATGCTCCTCTGTTGGATTCATTGGAATTCTTCAAATTTAGCTGTGTCTGCAAAGCATGTTCAAGTGTTCTTCCTTCTCCTCTTCTGTCAATTTTCTGCTCATGGGCTTGCAGTGATCCCATTAACTCTTTTACTGTCAATTCTTCTAAATCTTTTGATTCTTCAATTGCTACAACCACATGGTCAAACTTTGAATCCAATGATCTCAAAATTTTCTCCATCACATGAACATCATCAATATTTTCACCATTCCTTCTTATCTGGTGAACCAAAGTGATTACTTTTGTAAAGTAATATGAGATTGTCTCATTTCCTTCTTTGTTCAGCTTCTCAAAATCTCCTCTCTGAGATTGTAGCCGAACTCTTTTTGTTTTTTCAACTCCACTATAAGTTTTGCTAAGCATTTTCCATGCTTCCTTTGATGTCTTTGCTGGTGCCACCATCTCAAGGGTTGCTTCATCAAGCCCTTGATAAATTGTGAATAACACCTTGCTTTTTTCTTGATTCTCTCAGTGCTTGTCTCTCTGCATTGCTCATCACAGTATCTTCTTTTGGTTCAGTATAACCATCTTCAACCAGCTCCCATAACTCTTGTGATCTAAGTAGTGCTTTGTATTGTATGCACCACAAATCATAGTTTTGTTTGGTAAGGCGGGGAATATGAAATTGAGAATTGTTGTTGTTGGAAGTCATGTTGTCTCTCGGACTCTGATACCAGTTTTGTTGGAAATTTGGCAGAAATAGAGAATAAAAAAGAAGAAAGGTAAAGGTTTAGGCTACACACTCTCTAATTTGGTAGAATACAATACATATGAAAATGGTACTCTCACTCTTTGTCATTATGAGATTCATACAATATATATAGACATTAATAGTTGCGACTCTTCAATACTAATAGTTGTGACTCTTCGATACTAGTCTTGATAAATAAGTTTAATAACTAACATAGTTTTCCTATTCGCCCGTTGACTATTCGCGTGCTTGTAGCTGCGAGGACTGAAGAAATAACACTCTGGCTCGTTTGGATCTTGATTTCCTAAAAGCCCTACATGATTTGTTATTGATTGACAGATTGCAAATTAGAAAACAAGAGAAAAACAGCTGATAAGTAAAAAAAAACAAAGCACCAGACACACGCATATACATATTTCCCATTGATTGGAGAGCAGATTATTCACTTATTTGCTGCATCATGTGATTGTTATTTCCATCGATTGACTTGCTGCATTTGATCGTGTTGATTTGTTGCCATTTCTGGAACTGTTACTGTTTGTAGATGAGCTGTTATTGTTTCTGGGTGCGCATGTTTTGATTTGTTTTGTTAACAAATGGAACAGTGGGACTTCAGGCAACAGGGTAACCATTGGACATGGGAAGCCATGGCACCACTAAAAGATGGCAGGTTTAGCAGGGAACCTATAGAGGCTAAAGGATACAAAGGCAAGCTTTACATGGTCAACGTTAAAGGCAATGCACCGAAAGAAGGTTTGGTTTATGACGTCGAAGAAAATCAATGGAATGATATCCCTAGAGGAATGCTAGCTGGATGGAATGGACCAGCCGCTTCAATGAATGAAGATGCTATCTATGTGGTGAATGAATTGACAGGAGCTTTGAGCGAGTATGACTGTAAAAATGACAGTTGGAAGAAGGTCATTGAATTGCCAGAGCTTAAACTCGCTGAGCAGATCGCCGCAGGAAGAGGGAGAGTTTGTGTGGTTTGCGCGAATGGGGAGACTGTTGTTGTGGTGGATGTGACGGCGAGGCCTGCACTGTTTTGGGTGGTGGAGCCACCACAGGGACAACAAGTAGTTGGACTGCATATATTGCCCAGGATGAGTAGCAGCTACTAGTGTTTATAAGCACTACTATGTAAGGTTGTCCACCTAGATGTTTGGTTGATGATTTTAAAGCTTAGTTTTCTGCTGAGTGAAAACTCCATTTTAAGTTGCTAATTTGGAACTTCATATGGTTTGTTGAGAAACCTAATTTCATAAGGAATTGTGACCAGCTGAATGCTTCATGCAATCTAGTTGTACCGCCGGTTTGACTTGTACTTGTTCAATTGGAATGTTTGATTTATATATGCATGAAATTCTTGTGATTATAGTATTTTTATTTCATCAAAACATGTTCTCTAAAATATTTTTGGTCGATATTCTCTTAAATAATAAACATTTACTAGAGTTGTATAGACTAATATATATTATGTTCTCATAAATTAATATATAATTAGTGATACCTAAATATGTAGGTGTTTGTCGTAAGACATGCACACTGAACTGAGTTGCATTAGAGTATTATATGGAGAGATAATTAATTTTTATGAAAAGGCCCACATGATAATTGTATAAGTGATACTTAGACTTAAAATCACTAAGATATCTTATATGGACAGTATTATGTTTTGATCATGATTTATGTATTCTTAAGATGTTATGAAAGGGCAACTATTAAGGTATAACATGAACTATATAAAAGAACTTAAGTGATCAAGATAAGATCTATCACTCTAGATGAATCGGATAAAATGTTATGTTTTTCCTAAAATAGTATTAACTAAGAAATCCTTGGCTAAGGTAGAATGAAATTTGATAAAAGTTTCAAATTGTATTCAAACAATTAATGACTACTTAGTTGAAGAAAAACATGATTTCACATGGAAAACATACTTGATCAGAGGATATTAATTACACTTAAAAACTATAAATTTAAAAGTTATTACTAATAGTTTTTCTAATATTTAGAGGATCATCAATAGTTGTTAGACGATACATCTGATCTTTAAATATAAACTAATGAACTTTTAAATTGATAATAAATTAATTTATTGAATTCTATTTAATTATAATTATAATTTATATCTAAGTCAACATATTATGAATTTAATGGGTCGCACACATTAAGAGCCATTAATTATAAATTAAACTAGGATGATTTAATTAAGTATGACTTCATTAAAACATATTTTAGAAATTAAGTATTATAATATAATTAATATAGGGATTATATTTTCAGGCCTAGAAAAATCAAGTAAAGAGTGAATTGAGTTAATTTCTAAAATTATTTTTTATTAATATATGAATAATATTTAGGGGGAAATTAATACTTTACCAATTTATAAGGTTTTGTTTTTATATTTTTCTATAAATAGCAAGCTAAAAGGATTGTTTGTAAGAGAGAAAAACTACGTGAGTCATAAAATAGAGAGCTAGCACTCTATACATAACAATTATTATCTTCAAAATAGGGATTTAGGAGATTTCTCGTTAGTGATTTGCGTGGATTATCATTGGAGATTGGACAATTGAAACGACTTAAGTTTTGGAACAACCTAAACTTTAATAAGTTGTTCAAAACTAAAACATATGATATCTTTAGGCAATAAATCCCTAAACAACTTTAGATCTATCTAATGAGATCCTAAAGACTCCCAAATAATTTTGTTTTAATTTTTTCATTGCGTTTATAATATTTGGAAAACCCAACACTAATATTGATAATCCCGAAGTATTTCAGATGGGAAGTGAATTAAGTATTTTAAAAATTAATCTTATAATTTGATTTGTTACAAACTAACATAATAAACATACAATACCTAAAATCTTTTATAATACCAGACCATCAAACAAATACAAGGCAATCACAAAACAATAATAAAACCTAAATACAAAGATAGTTCAAGATAAACTATATATATATAATAGTTCAGTACTAACTGTTTATTTCACTCTCTAAACAAAAAGTGTAGGTTGTTGGTACTCACACCTTACTTCACAAGTGACTCCACGCCACAATTAAATCATTTTTAAAATTCAAGTTCGAACCTTCACACATGTTATTTTCTTGGGCTCAAGATCATAGCCTAATCTTTTTCATGGGTTAAAGATTAAAAACCACATGAATTTTTCCACAAGTTCAAGATTGAGACATAAATCACTTTTTTTTAGGTTTAAGATAGAAGAACCTTTTTCTTATAAGATTAAGGCCAAATCCTAAGTGACTTTTACATGGAGTCAAGGATCTAAATGGGTTGTTTTTTTTTTCATATGATTAAGATCAGAACCTAAATATAAGAGTTAAAATAAAAGATCATAACCAAATACCCAAGTAGTTATAGTTTCACTTACACTTTAACAAGACTTTTTACCAACAAAGAATGAAAACAACACTCATTAACAAGAGTATATTATTATATTAGAACCTCAACTATTTGTAAGGATACAATCTAGCTTTTTTAGATAAGATAACAGGTGTAATTAATATGAAAAGAAGACTATCACAAGGGATATCTCAGCAAACTACATGTAAAAAAAAAGTTATCACTTAGTTTTATAGTAACTAGAAAATCCAAATTAATCTTTTAGAGGCTCTAATTAAGGAGTTAATTATATAATAAGGATGATAACAGTCATCTTATACATATGAAAAAAATTCATTTCTAGTTTTATTAATAAAGGTGCACCTATTATGCTTACATATTAAGATTATCTAAAAGCTATAAAATATCTGTGTTGTATTGTTCATCCTGCACTGTTAACAGGAACATTACAGTTGTTAGAGTATAGAAGAATATTCTAGAATAGTGTAATGTGTATAAATAGAGAAGTGCACACACAACAATTGTATGCAAAAACAGAAATCAATACAACACAATTTCAAATTTTAGTTTCCCTCTCTTTTCTCTCTTCTCCCTCTTTCCTTCTCTAAACTAATTCTTCTTTCAATTCTGCAAACATTTCTCAATCCTAACATGGTATCAGAGCTGCTATTATGCTAGCGCATTAATTGATCCAAGCTTCCGCAATCTGATCTCAATGAAAAAAAAAAATACTGCCGAAGAAAACACATTGTTCAAGTTTTTCTTTATGATCTTTTGCAGCTTCTTCAGTTGAGATTTTTTTTTTCCTTTGAATTTTCGAGCTAAAGATGACGATGATCATCTGTGTCATTGCTGCTCTTTCTCATCTAGTTGCTTTCTTGTTCATCCGAGAGACAGCTTCTTCAATTCATGTTGCTGTTATGGCAACATCTCGCATCTTCCATGCCACATCAAGTCTATGCAACATATTACTTCTAATTTTGCAGAACAAAATTGAAGCTCAAACAAAGAAGAAGCAGAGTGAGAATTACCGTGATTGTGAAGAAGCAGCGAAGCATGCCTCTGTCTCCAGCCACCACCACCGCAGATGCCATCTCCACCAAGTGTCACCTCTGCCAGGCTCAACTGCTTCTAGAGTTCCAGGACCTCTGCGATCACTCCAATCTCTCTCTCGTGCACCTCCAAACCCTAACTACTGAACTCATGTTGCTTCGTCGAGAAAATGCAGATCTCAAAGTCGCAAATAGTGAGCTTGTCAAGCTTGTTAGTCTTGCTTTTCAAGCCCCCGTGATGCAGCATCAACAATGTACTTTGGGAAACAATCATGCTGTTGCATTTGAGAGGAGGAATAGTGCTAATAATGTGGGGACAGAGAGTTCTTCAGGAGCTAAGATGCCTGCATATGATTCACAGACATTGCAAGTTCTAAGATGCTGAGATTTTGTGTTAGAGCGCTGGGATTCAAAAAAAAAAAAAAAAAAAAAAATTAGGTCACAAATTTAGGATCGATCGAGACAACTTGCTCGCTGGCTTGCTGAGAGGAGAACGGGTCGCAAGAAAGTGAAGCTATATGAATTCTCTAGCGTTGACAGAAACTTGACTCGAACCTAAGAGGAACGCAGCAGCCGCCTATAATTCACTTTCTGGTTCTTGCAAAGTGGAAGGCAGAGTAAAAGCAGAGTAAAAGTAGAGAAGAGAAGAGGCTACGGCGTGTGAAAACATAGATTTTGTGTGTGCTGGTGTCGTTTATATTTTGTGTGCTTTTGTTTTGTGTGCCGTTTTATGTCTCTCATCCTACTGTTTTGTTAAAGATTAAAAAAAAAAAAAAAACGAAAAAAAAAAAACGAAAAAAAAAAAGAAAAGAAAAGAAAAGAAGATTAAGAAAAACTTAATCTAATGAAGAAGAAGAAGAAGAAGAAGAACATGAATTCTTACACAGATTAAGAAATTCATCAACAAATGAAAAACTTCAGAAAAACTGAAGAAGACAAATGAAATTCAAACCCATTCTATCACCTCTCTTACCTCCCATTTTTTTTTTTTTCTCATCCCTCTCTTCTCAATGTCTTACAAAGACAATTGAAATTCAGGTCAAGAAATAGACCAATGAAATTCCTTCTCTTCTCTCGTTTACATACTGTTTGTCAAAAGAATTAAATACTCTTGTATTTCATTTTCATTGTTGCAATCTCATGCTTGGTTTATCAAAGCATGAGATTGAGGGGGGATGTTAGAGTATAGAAGAATATTCTAGAATAGTGTAATGTGTATAAATAGAGAAGTGCACACACAACAATTGTATGCAAAAACAGAAATCAATACAACACAATTTCAAATTTTAGTTTCCCTCTCTTTTCTCTCTTCTCCCTCTTTCCTTCTCTAAACTAATTCTTCTTTCAATTCTGCAAACATTTCTCAATCCTAACAGCAGTCATGACCTCATTAGTTGCCCGTCCAAAAGTATATATATATATACATATAACAAATTTAAACTCGAAGGCCTTCAAAAAAACTGTTTCGTGAACAGGGAAGGAAGTGAGTTTCCAAGATTTTTTCTGTGTAGTTCGTAGTATAAAATTTTCCGCTGCTCGTCCATCTTCTCTCTGATTAATATTTCTGCCCTAACTATATGTACATCCATTGAAGCCCTTCAAACATTATCTGGATATCAAGAGGAAAAATGGGTGAATCTGATTCTGAGATCGCTAAACCACAGATTGGGTTTGTATTATACAAATTCCTTTTTTACATGAATAACAAAAGTTTTAACGGATTCTCTTGAAAATTCGAAGAAGAGAATGAGAGAGAGAGGGTTTTGCTGCATAGAAGAAAAGAAGAGAGTATTGAAGAACAGCATCAATCCATGCAGCCATTCCACGATATACAATTATCGAATGATGATCCAAGTTGATTACAAGATCTCGAAAACTTCATTAAAACATAAACGGTGTAGGAGAGAACCCAGAAAACGACATCTGCACACTAAAACTTAGACCCTCAGGTTTCTTCTTCAGTTTGCCAGTCTGTGTTTTCTTCTCAGTATTCTCAGCTGGTTTCCTCCGTCTATATGAAACCGTCCTGTCTTCCGATATAGCTGAAAGGGCCGGTCGCCACTATCCACGTCTTCTCGATCTGCTTCTCCTTCCACCAGCCGGAGTTAGCAGTGGAATATCACCATTAGTCACCGTGGTTGCTGACCCCAGCTCCTCCTCCACGTCCTCCGCCTCAGGTGCGGCTGCTGTTGCTGTGGTTGATAAGCAACATGAACCCAAGCGTGCTAAAAATTTCATGGTTTCTTTCTTGCGTTAGGCTTCTCACAAGAAATCAGGCTGGAGCTCTTTATAATGGTGCTTTCCAACCTTCAGAATTCATGGGCAGGGTTTGTGTAGGAAACGGCTTGTCGAATCCGAGCGTTATATATATATATATATATATATATATATATATATATATATATATATATATATATATATATATATATATATATATTCCAACGTCCTGTAATTTATAGGAAGGATTCGTGTAGGAGATGGCTTGTCCAATCCGAGCGTTATATCAACTTTTTTTTTCCCCGTAAGTTTTCTAGGGTTTTTTTTTATTATTATTATTATTATTATTGGCAACGTCTGCTTCGAACCAAGTTATATATTATGTTGATATTTTGCTTTATGTATCTCTATATCGTTGGATCAATATGCTTATGTTTTCCCCTGTCATTTTTTCTTTTGCAAGAATTATATATAGCTAGCTAGTTTTCTTTATTAGTATTCATGAAGAAGTTTGTTGTGTGCATCTTTTTTTGTTATTTTTTTCAAGGTGTCAGTTATCCATTCTAATGCATCAACAAGACAAGTTTCTGGCACTACTATTTGGATTGAAACATGTGTCTTTTTGTGAATTTATTTTTCAATAATATTATGCAAAGTTATGCCCAAATTTATGTTTAATAACCTTTATTTTAAAATATTGTAACATGTCACTTTTTGAGAATTTGTTCTCCAAGGATTTTTGCTCAGCATGCATTTATTTAAAAAGTTTTGAACTTGGCATTTGATCATCAATCCATAACTAACATTTGATTCTTTGAATGGGGAGAATGAGAAGCCTTCTTAAAATTCCTTCCAAGTTATCATCACAAGTAGTGGTAGTTTGATGGGATTGCTTAGCAAAGTGAAAGTTGATCATATTGTTTATGTTTTTTTGCCATATTGTTTTAACACATTCTTTGATCTCCATTGTAGTCTATATACAAAAGAAGCATAAAGGCACTAAGGGTAAGACTCGACAAGCAAAAGCACTTGAGAATGCTAGGAAAGCCCCAAGAAATTTCCTAGAGCTCTTACATGAGATATGAAAGGAAACACTAAACATGTATTAACTGTATGAATAGCTGGTCTAAATATTCAATCAACGAAAACAGACAAACCTGGAAGCTTTCCCCCCACATGTTCCATCATATATAAGGGTAATAGTGAGACCTCCAAGCTCTACCTGGCATTTCTGCACTATTTATGGGTTCACTTCCAATTATACATGTGCAAAGTGTGGAATGCACTTTTGTTCCATCTAATGCTAGAAAATACATGATGATACCCGTTGCTTGAAATTTGTGGCCTGAATGGTAAGACTTGAGTGGGGATTTTTTTTTTCTTGATATAACATCAATTCACCTCCATGAGCTCACTTTGATATATTGAAGCTATTTATGGATTGTGTCACTTTGATTTTCAGTATGTGTGGATATAAGCAATGGGCGGCTTTATTCTCCATTATTCTTTGTACATGTACATCTATTTCGCTTGATCTAGTTAGTTGATTAGGGTATATTTTGAATCCTTCTACATTTTTTTAGCAAATATCTTGCTAGGTTGTCTCATCTTATTAGATCATTTTGGACATCAAGTAATATTAGTTAATGTGTTGAAATCGTGATTTTGAATTTTGTTTTTGCTTTAGACTATTTTTTAGTATTTTTGAACTGGTTTGATGTATTAATATTAAAAACAAACCTTTTAAAACTTAATAATAATATTTTAATATATTTTTAAGCAAAAAAAAAACTTTAAAAAATAACTAAATAACTACTGCAATAATATTGCTATAATATCAGACACTGCCTAAAAATCTATCTTTATTTTCCATGTGAAAAACATAATCTATCTATCATTTCAAGTGAAAAGAATTATTTAGATGTTTTTCATTGGAAAACCGGGGTTGCAATGAAAACCAAACCCAAACAGGCACAAGGAATAAATCCATTTCATAGGACAGACAAGTTGACATTTGCCAACTACATATTGCATCATCTCTGATATTTTTGCCTTCTTGTGACTAGAGTCGTCTCTTTTGGTTTTGGATCAATAGTTATGAACAATAAAAATAAATTGAGGTGATATTCCAACTTCTCAGAATTCGATAGATTTTCTTGAAACAAACACCCTCGATCCAGAAATATACCAAATCAATTTCTTAATGGAACATAGTCCTATCAAAGACATAACTATTACTAAAATCTAAAGGAGATCGTGAATATAAACAATAATGAACAATGATTTTTATTGTTCATCTAGATTCAGAAGCATTGTAAATTGGAATAGTGAAATTATTATTTTACCCTTCATTTACTGTGTTTTTCAACTTTGGATCCGGGGATATTTTTTATTGTTTGCATTTCCATGCATAGTGAAATAATCATAATACCCATATTAAAAACAAAACAACACAGCAACCACTAGGGGCATTACCGTTATTACACATATTTTTTAAATGGCTAAATATAAAAATACCCCTATATAAGACAAGATCACACAGTAAACACCGGGGTCAAAAGGGTCATTGTATATTTTTTTAAATGGTTAAATACGCATAAACCCCCACATCAAACAAAATCCAAGAGTTGGATGTAGGGGTATATTTACTATTTTTATTATATATTCTACGAGATACTATTTGCACATCCCGCTTGGCATGTCAAAATACCGCACCAGGGTCTAGAATTATTCTCTGCCATGTTTTTTTTCTCATGGTGTGACGCATTTGATTCCAAGTTGGTTGAAGACTTAGTGGCCGTTTGGCATTGTGGTGCGTTCCACGATTGCCAAACGGCTTATCACTTTTTATGTTTGGAAAACACAGATCGGCGTTTCAGCGTGTAGGACCCACAACCAAAATTCACATAAACGGCGGTTCAAGAAAAGCTCAAAATAGGTGCTTTTGTTTCTGCGATTCTGTTTTTGTGAAACACCGATTGTATTTGAAGTGTAGAAAATATTACCGTTGAAAAATAAACCCTACCTTATCCTCTCATCTGCGCCTCATCCCTTCCTCTCCTCTGCACAAAACGACCCACAGCTCCCCCCGGACTGACCTGCAAGGCCTCCCGTCTCTTCTCTTCTCTTCAACTACCCACGTCTCTCTTTTCTCCAAAATTCATAAATAGCAAAAGAAACCAAATCCCATTTGCCTTAAAACCGCAAAACAGACAAGCATCCAAAAAAAACTCAAATCAAATGGGTTTTCTTCAAATCTCACAAACTCCGAACGATTTCCATGTGAATCTCACTAGTCAACCCATACTATCCAAAAAACCCACACTTCTTTTTCTATCTTTGCCTTGAGCTGACCAAGATGATACTCTGTGATCTCAAAACAAATACCAATAAGAACCCCATTAAAAAAAATAAAAAATAAATAAACATAAACAAAACCCGTGGCTTTATTTTTCTGGGTACGAGCCATCTCTGTATGGTGATTCTGCATACAATATAAATAGAGGAGGCGATACGATCTCCACGGGGAATGACTGTTATATATATATATATATATATATATATATATATATATATATAGGAAAAGTGCCAAGGTAAATTCAAGGAACATGATCAAAAGTAACGAGATGGAAGTGGTGGAGGTACTGAGGGAAGGATGACAAGAGAAGAAAAGCCTACAAATAGAGCTTTAGAGCATCTCCAAGATATTTTCAGACAATCAAACCAGTAATATGGTTTTTGAACAATATAAATATATTATTTTTTATATATGTATTTTAATGAATTTTTTTTGAAAAGTTAATTTTATTTTAATATATATAATATTGTTATAATTATTTATTAATAATAACTACTAATACAGATTTAATTAAAATTATTTTTTTGCATAGATATATATTAATTAATTTTTTAGCTCTTTTAATTAATATATATATATATATATATATATATATATATATAAAATAACTATTCAATTTAAAAATATTATTTTAACTATTCAATATATTTATTCATTGGAGTTATAAAAATAAAAAAATTATAGAATCGAATTAATTGAATAAATGTTTATTTCTTAAAATTATAAATAATATATAGATTAATTACATGTCTATGCCCTTTAAAGTAATTTAACAAGTTAAAAGCAATATCAAAAGCTTGGTAACCAAACACTTAAAACTGTTTTTTTTTCAACCTCCAATTCAACCACAGTTTTAACCAAACACTTCACAGATTATTTTGCACTACAATAAAAGCGCTTTTTTTAAAACTCTTTTTTTTCAATCTCAATTGCAAAAGCAAAAGCAATCCCAAACACACCCTTAGCTGGTGGATCTTGATTTCCTAAAAGCCCTACATGATTTGTTATTGATTGACAGATTGCAAATTAGAAAACAGCTGATAAGTAGAAAAAACATTGCACCAGAAACAAACACACGCAGATACATATGAACACGTACCAGGTAGTGCCCAAGGCTCATAATCGCACACGTTAACCTCTTCGATTAAGCTAACATCTTGTTCATAGCCTCCATGCATTTTTAACCTCAAGTAATGGTTCACCAATTCTTCATCGGTTGGATGGAATCCATAGCCTACGCGAGATGGTTGAAAATCCATTGCTGAACTTTTCGTCGTGTAAAGTAATGCAAAGTAATAGAATAAATTCTGTAATTTGCAAGAGAAGAATTAAGTTGAGGAGGCAAGTAATTACTGAAAAAGAAGCAAGCTATTGGTTTGCAATGGAAGCTGTTGGTGTGCAGAAGGTGGAGGGCGTAATTCAATATATATAGGGGATCCAGTCCAGTAGGGGGTGCGCTTCCATATTTCCACCACATCAAGCTCCCCCTAGTCCACTCACAGAATCTACTTCACTGAGAAGTTGGTAGTTTCAAAGGCCTCGGTGGCAAGGGAAGTGGGTCCCATGTCAAACCGTGTCCTTGTCCGTACAGTATTGTGTGTTGTATATTCCCATTATTTATGTCCATCCATTGACAAGGTTCTTGAAATAGCGATTTTGACAGGAATAGTTGAATTTCATATAAAATTTACTGAATAAAAATTATAAAATTATAATTAAAATTGTAGAGGTAAAAAAATTATAAAATTATAAATAAAATATTTTCAAATATAATATAATATAATTATAGAACAATCATGGAACAATCACGAATCCCTTCCGATCTAAGTCAAACTAAATCCCTTCCGATCTAAGTCAAACCAAGTACTAGAATAGAAAATGATTCTTCTCCTTGGATTTTCAGAATGAGATCCGTCATGATATTGAATTAATTAATAAATGTTGGGACTATTTATAAATTGGTCTGTTTGAGAGTGATTGCAAAGTGTGTATGAAAAAAATTATTTTTTATTTTTATTTTTATTTTTTATTTGAAATTAAAAATTTTTAGTGTTTTTAAATTATTTTGATGTATTGATGTCAAAAATAATTGAAAAAAATAAAAAAAAAATATTATTTTAATATATTTTTAGATAAAAAACACTAAAAAATAACCGCAACCACACTCATAAAGAGACAATTCAGCTTACACAAGAATTCAATCTTTATATATATATATATATATATATATATATATATATATATAATCAGCAGCACTATCGAAGAAGAGTGCATGTGCTTTTTTTTCGACCAATTTTCTTCTTCTTTTAATTCTATGCTTTGATGGCAAAGACATTGTTTTCTTTTATTCCCTCTCTTCAGGATATGCATTGGCCTAGCAAACAATCAAAGACGTCATGTTTTTTCTTTATATATAAAAAAAATTGATGGAATTTTTTTTAATTATAATTGTTCTGTTTTGGGCTCTTTTAAAAAAATATTTTTTTTATTTTAATTATAATTTTTATTTCATGAATATATTAATGGGAAAGTAAATATTAAATGGGCACAGAAAGTTAGTCTTTGCCTTTTTATGTATTAGACAAGTCAAAGCTTCGTCCAACAAGGTGCAAAATTAACCTAAAATGGGGGAAGGGAGAGTTATAGTGGGAACAAATAAACCACTTAATATTACTTTTATACCATCAACCCTACAAATTCTCATTTTAAAATATTTTTGGTTGCATGATTGTTGGGGATTTTATAGATTGTAATTGTTTAGTTTAGAATTAATTTGTTGAATTAAATACATAAAATATGATAATTAAATTATATTATATTCTTCTTCTTCATGAAGAGGTTTCAGAAGTTGTCTATAAATATACCAATCATGGGAAGAAATGAGGACTACATCCTTAGCAAGAGCTTCATTTAGCTATTAAAAACTAGGTAAACTTATATTTTATGCCATAAAAAAGCAATATAAAAAAACTCATAACATGTTATAATTGGACCAATTAGTATTTATTATTTTCAAGCTAAATAATATTCTAAGATGACGTCAAGTATGAAGTTGAGTTTAAAAAAGAATAAAACCTCGATCAATTCGATTCATGCAAGAGGTGAGGTTGATCAACATGTACGAATACACAACTTTATGTTAATGATCATAACTTTCGATCTCACTATTGGGTCAAACTAGATTTTTTTGGAAGATTGTAAAAGTTTTATTTTCTATAGGGTTAAAATGGAATAGCAATCGGAAATTTGAAAGGTCTTTTGATAAGGACTAAAATTTACTATTTAGATTGATCTTTATTTAGTAAGAATTTGGTATTGTTAATTTATTTTAAAAGTACTTTTAAATTAGATTAAATTTGGATTTTAATTTCAACCAAATATTTCAATAATGTTTATTTTGTTGAACTATAAATATTTTCTTTGTGTTGTAAGTTAAGGCAACTCATAGATTTTCATAAATAATATTGGAGATGATTTCTCTTATTCTTGGTTCTTCATTGAATTATTGAAAACTTTTTTTTTTTTATTCAAGTGATCACTAGGTCGAGTTTTTTCTAGCTTTATTTTAGCTTTTATAGGTTGTGTTCATTCTTAACTAAGAGTTATAAGATTCTTATCTTCTAGGTTTGCATCAATTAGTATCAACTTAGTACTAAAGCTAGGTTTTATCTATCTGTCTTTGAATTTAGTTTTGTTCATGGTTTGAGTCTTATTTTTTCATTATTAGGTTTAGTTTTTCTCTAAATTATCAAACCTTAGTTTTCTTGATTTAAACTTTACCGTGTTTCCTAGTATTCTTTGTGTCCTTGATTCGACCTTACCCTACTTTCTAGTTATTTGTGGTTTTTTATTTTGATTTTATCTTGAGTTTCCAATTTTGAGTTTCATTTCTCAAAAAGAAAAGTTGTCTTCCAACACACACACACACATAAAAGATAGAGAAAAATTATTTTTTATTTAGTTTTTATTGAAATTTATTAAAAAAAAAAGAAAAAAAACTGCAAATCATATATTATATAGTTGATTGAAATTAGTTAGTTCTTGGGATAATGGAATTGAGATTGGTTTGAATTGCAATAGCCAAATTGGTTATTTTGGTTTAATTGAACAGTTGAATATATATATATATATATATATATAGATGACAAATTAAAAATAATAAAGAAACCATGAATGAGGAAAACTTAACAAACAAACTCGAATCAATATGAAAACCTGA
The DNA here is from genome assembly GCA_015731905.1 of Salix dunnii. Lineage (NCBI taxonomy): Eukaryota > Viridiplantae > Streptophyta > Magnoliopsida > Malpighiales > Salicaceae > Salix > Salix dunnii. Next base: position 7,583,299 of record CM027677.1, on the reverse strand, counting down.
ATTCAATAAAAACCCTAATTTAATTTAGAATCATATCAAACCAACCAATTTCCATTAAAAAGAACTCAAAAACACAAAATCAATATATATATATATATATATATATATATATATATATATATATATATATGAAAACTTAAGAAAAAGGGTTTAAAACATTATACATGCATTAAGGCTACATTGTAACGATGATGGGGTTGCCCAAACTGAGCCAAATATGAGATGTAGGATTGATATAAATAATGTTAAAAAACATGTATTTATTAATATTCTAGGTGAACAACTTCTAAATACTTGTGTCAATGCTTCTAAATATTCTAAGAAAACACACTATTATCACAAAAAAATAAGAACATAATTAAAATAGAAGAAGAAAAGAAACAATAATCATCACATTACATACTTTTTTTAGTAAATAAAACTACTAAATTGTTTAATTAATATTTATACAAATTGATGAGATATAATATGCTAATTAATGTTATTAACTATGTAATTAAATATTATAAAATAAAACCTATTGAAGGTAGTTAATCTTAATGTTATTAACTATGTAATTAATGTTTTTTTATCTTTTAAATGAAATAATCATTTTTCCTTCTAAAAAACATCACCTCTTATTTTTAATTATCTTTTTATTCAGATTTTCATGCTTCAAATTATGTTTGGCCAAAGGTATGCATTTCCATTCGAGTAGCAACATCCAATAAAATAAATTTCTATTCCTCTACTCTTTCTTGATCTCCTAGTTTTATTAAACAATTATTCAATTTATATGCATGTCTGTAACAAAAAAATCAACACATGAAATGCCAATAAGTGAAAACAATTTTCATCAATTTCTTTATTCCATTCACAACATTATAATTTATTCTTTCCTATATAAGGCATAAATTAATTTAATATGTTATTGAACATTAAGTCTTGATAAACTAGTATTAGCATTTCAAATATTTATATTCAGGCTTCATATAAAACTTAATGGTGTAATTTGTTGGTTTGAAATTGTTACATGTATGGTGAATTATATTTTATTTATTCCTAAGATAATAGTACAATATATATTTTGGACTGAATTTGTCATTGTAGATATGATAGATGATGATTTAATGGTATATTTTAAAAATAATTTCACAGAGGATTATGATGCCTTTAAGCATTGTGTTGTTTATCATATTAATTATGGTGAATTTGGTGGTAGTGATGGTCATGGCTATGCTAGTGATTATGAAGATAATGATGATTCTTTTCCATGAGGGAAAGAGTAATCTCAATGCAATCTATCAACGTATCCACAGATGCAAGAAAGGGGGCAGCCCCCTTCTAATTCCAAAGCAAACAAGTAATTAAAAGTACAATCATATTGATGTTTTTGAATGAATGGAGTTGGTTTCTACACTATCTATAGAATAAGCATGGTGAACTACTTTTAAGAAGACATTAGCATTATAAGGATGACGTCGATAGTGATGCGAATGACAAATCATTTTGGAGGCAAGAAAATGATTTAAAAAACTACTTCTATACACAACCAGAGCTTTACACATCTATTATTTATGAATTATATAAATAAGAAACCTTATATGGTTTCATATAACATAGGCATGAGATGGTTGACTAAAATTAGAAAATACCATTTGAAACAATGACATAACATGTTTAGGACTGATGATACAACATTGCAAAACTTGTGTTATGGTTTAGAAGCATAATATTGGTTGAAAGCTTCATGAAGAACTAATGCTACTGAAAAAGTAGGAATATTTCTATTTACAATTGTATTAGGTGCATCTAATAACCAAGTTCAAGAAAGATTTTAATATTCACGTGAAACTTGTAGTAAAATTTTTAATGAAGTAGTTAAGCTAGTAAATTTACTCGCAATAGATGTTATAAAACTAGAAGTTCCTGAATTTATAAACACACCACAGGAAATTGCGATGAATCCAAGACACATGCCTCATTTCTACATAATACAAATTTAGTTCATATTTATTTATGAAAAAATATCTAACTTATTGTTAACTAATTACGCTATGATGTTTTTTGTTTTTTATTGTAAAATTGTGTTGTATGATTAATTGCACACATGTTCATGCTTGTGTATCTCAAGAAAATCAAATACTATTTATTAGTAGAAAAGTTGTACCACCACAAAATATAATGGTTGCATTTAGCTTCGACATGCAATTCATGTTTATTTGGGCAGGATGAGAAGGTAATGCATATGATACACATATTTTTTAGGAGGCTATTAACGTTAGGGATATCAAATTTTTAAATCCATCAGATGCTACTTAGATGCAAAAATTTAAATAGTATTTAAACATTAAGTATGCTTGATATATTCAATGTGAAATGATGTTTAAATGATTGCTTGTTATTGCAAAAACATATGATTTAGTTGATTCTGAGTACCTAAATGAGTATGGATATTTAGGTCCATATAAAGGTGTGACATATCACTTGCAAGATTTTTAGTATTTAAGTCAACCAAGAAGTCAAGATGAAATATTCAATCGTGCACACGCATCATTACACAATGTGATTGAACGTGCATTTAGAGTGTGGAAGTAGAGATGGATAATTTTACTAAAACATGCTTCCATTTTGCATAATATGATGAATTTCCATACAAAGTTCATATTCAAATTGTAGTAACATCAAAGACACTTCATAACTACACAAGAATGAAATCACGAGAAGATGTGGAATTTGCATAGTACAATGACAAAACCAAATTTATTTATGATGAATTTTTAAATGATGTTGTTCCATGTTTGTAAAGCCAAGGAAATAGTAGGCCTTCTTTAATGGATTATTTACTTGATGATGGTTTTAAATAGTTTGATGGAGCAATAAAAATAGGACATCGAATTGAGTATTTTATTGTCAATGATGTATTAATAATCTAATGCAAAGTAATGGCTCATTACCATGCTAAATAATAAATGTCTTATTTTGTCATTTCACAAGGACAAACACTTTCAAAAGTAGATGCAACCAAATACTTGAATTGCTTTTGACTTAGGGTGTGTTTGTTATTGCGATTGCTTCTGTAGTTGAGGTTTTAAAAAAACAATTTCATGAAAAACACTTTTAGTTGCTGTTCATAGTAATTATTGAAGTGTTTGGTTAAAACTGTGGTTGAGTTTGAGGTTAATGAAAAGTAGTTTCATGTGTTTGGTTACCAAACTTTTCATATTGTTGTCAACTTGTGAAATTACTTTAAAAAGAGCATGCGCGAGCGCGCGCGCGCACATATATATATATATATATATATATATATATATATATTGTAGTAGTAATAATCATAATTTCATAATGTAATTAATAATTAAAGTAAATTGGCCACTTCTTTTTATTCTCCCAACCTATTTGCAATACTATCACCAACAAGATTCATACGTGAAGACCTCTTAATCCTTGACTATTTTCGTGAGCTACAATATTTGGTAAAGAAAAAGCCAACATAAGTTATATATATATAATTGCAAATGCATCAAAATGAAAAAACATAAAATAATTAAATTATATATAAAAAAACAAAAACAAATTAAAGTCTTGATAGTATTTTCATGACTTCCATGCTTTTCAAAAGTTAAAATCATAAAAAAAAATTGTATTCATTCATTTAATAGGAAACCAAAACATGTGATAACTATTAAATTTTTTTTTCACTCTATCGTGAAGCAAACATAAATACTTTTACCAAGTCAGAACCACATCATAGCAAGCAACTATTAAAAGCAGGTTGAGACAATGAAAAGCAACTCTTTGCTGCTTTTCATCAAATGGCGATCCATCAATTTTTAAGGTGGGACCCACTAAAAATTTTCTATTTTTTTATCTTTTTGAAGCACTAGAACACCAACTTATTGACAAACTCAAATCACACTATACTACCAAACACCCATTTAGCCTATTTAGAATTATGGTTGAGATTGCTTTTAAAAGTGTTTTTTTATTCATAAATGCATCAAAATGATTTGGTTTTTATTTTTTAAAAATTATTTTACACATTATCATATAAAAAGAATCTAAAAACATTTTTTTTTAATTTAAAAGTAAAAAATTAAAAATCATTTTTCTTTTCAAAAATATTTTTAAAATACAAGGTCAAACAAGTATTTAATAACAAACTCAACAACAGTTTTTTCTTCAATCGCAACCACAAAAACTAACATAATCTCAAACACTCCCGTTACCAATGTTTTTCAAGTGCATTCCATCATTATTTTTAGCAAGTTCTCAACAAGGTAGGAGCATCCAAAAACAACACAAGCATACATGCTGGAGCTCGCATTTGTCAAGTAGGATTTGATGCAGGATAATATACCTTACCATGAAATATTATCATCGGCAACACAAGGGTGTATCTAATTTTCATGTTCTTTATTTATTTTTTTGCAGGAAATCTTTGGGAGAGTCCCTAAAGGGTATTTATGTTCAGTAGAGTCTCTCATGTAATTTTGCAATCATTCCTCTCTCTATGTAATAAACAAAAACATTCAAAAATTGCACTTCATTGATTATTATACAAAAAACTAAAACGTGGTCTCTTGTTCATACTTATATGTTATTTGGTTGAAGGTTGTCAATTTCATACTGTTCTGTCTAGAATGACAGGTATATTTTATTCCACTTCAAAAAACAAAACAAATCAGAACAAATTTTATCATGGTGTGTTATGGAAATTCCATCCAAATTCTGCCCGAAACGTTCCGGCTCTGTTTCGTCCAAATAGTATTTTTTTAAAACAATAAATAGTTTTAGCATATCAATTATATCTTTTAATATAACCGTTAGATTAAGATGAGATTTTACAAGGAGTCTCTTGATATTTTTATATATATTATGTTAAAATTTCAGAGCAATCAGAGATTGTAACGATCTTGTGAGATTGATGATGACATTCTTTTAATATTATATAAGTTCATAATTTTGTTAAGAAAAATCATTTTATTGTGTTTGTTGTTGGATTAAATCTTTCTCAACTTCATTATTTAACAACCAATATATTATGAATTTTATAATTTAATTTGATTTGTTTTATTTAAGGTTATCATAGTCTTATAATGCATGTCACACATTTGAAAGGTTAACCTAGGTTGACTCAAGTTGATACAATAAATCATTGTTTCAATATATATTTTTTTAAGATGTCAACTTAATATTTTTTACTTAAACTATATTTTTTTAATCAATTTTTCATGTTATCTTTTCACCCATCAAGTCGGTCAAGTTATATCAATTCAACTCTCATTTTTTATTTATGTTTGAAATTTAAATTGCACAATTCTAAATAGTTTTAATTTTGTTATGGTTTGTTCTGGAAATTCCATCAAAATTTGACCTGAAATGTTTCGACTCTGATTCGCCCAAATATTTTTTTTAAATAATGAATAGTTTTACTATATCAATCATATTTCTTAATACCACCATTAGATTGAGATGAAATTTTACAATGAGTGTCTTTATATATTTATATATATTATGTTAAAATTTCAGAGCAATCAAAGAATGCAACAACCTTGTGAGATTGATGATGATATTCTTATAATATTATACAAGTTCATAATTTTATTTAGAAAAATCATTTTTTTTTGTTAGATTATTTTTTTCTCAATTTCATTATTTAACAAACAATATATTACGAATTGAACCTTACAATTTAAGTTGATTTGCTTTATTCAAGGTTATCATGATCTTATAACACATGTCACAGATTTGAAAGGTTAACCCAAGTTGATTCAATATATCGTTGTTCTAATATTTTTTTTAAGATATCAACTTAATTTTTTTTACTTAAACTATATATTTTTTTATCAATTTTTCATATTATCTTTTAACACATTAAGTTGGTCGAGTTATATCAGGTCAACTATCATTTTTTATTTATGTTCAAAATTTAAATTGCACAATTCTAAATAATTTTATTTTTGGATTTGATTTTTTTTCTTGATTTAATATTTTTAAGTATATATATTTTAAAACATAAACAATACAACCCTGAAATGGAGCTCCAAAACTCTTCAAAACCAAAATATTCTTTTTCAATTGAAAAAACAAAACACCAATCGAAACAGAATTGACAACCTTGACTTGTAAAAAAAATGGTTTCTATAGTTTGCATAGGTTACAGTTTAGTCACCAAACTTTGTTTATTTTTTCAATTTTTTTATTTGAATTTATATTTTCGCAGATGGTTTTATGTGTTGAAATCTGGTTTGATCTATTTCTTCTCTTTCACATGATGTGTAACAGCCCCAAAATTTTATTAATCTTTCCCCTATAAAGGGTAATTGGAGCATAATTTTTTTTTCTCTCGCTGAAATTTCTCGAAATTTTGACAGAGTCTCCCCTATATAGGGAGATCCCAAGTTATCGATAATATAACCTGCATGCAGTTTGAACATATCTCATCCACAATCCCATCTATGTTTAATACAATCAACCATAAAATTCATTCCAAGATATGTTCAGGACCATATTCGTTCCCAAACTCCATCATACATCACATGCATAAGGTAAAAATTAAAAGAGCAAATTTGCACACAAAGATTTCACACACACACACACACACACACATATAACATAACACAATTTGATATTTCAGAACCAAAATTCACAAATATACTATTCTATACAATTTACATATTTTTCTGCATTACCAAAATTACATCACATGCATAAGGTAAAAATTAAAGGAGCCAATTTGCACACAAAGATTTCACACACACACACACACACACACACACACATAACATAACACAATTTGATATTTCATAACCAAAATTCACAAATATACTATTCTATACAGTTTACATATTTTTCTGCATAACCAAAATTACATCACAACTTTCTAAGTTCCTAACTTATACAAAAAGGATTAAGGGCCTAAAATATATTCTTAACGAGAATGGGAGGATCCTGCAAAATATAGATTTTCCATATGAGTAAAACAATTAAGTAATTACTAGCAATTTACAGAAAAATTTAAACAACATATCCCTCAATCTACTTGAATGATATGAGATTCTAACACAACCATATACACCCTTTTAAGGTTATATAAAAGAAAATTTATTTCTTTTGACTGCTTCTTTTCCCCTTTTCACATCGAAGACACTATAGCCAACACTAATGACCTCCAATAGTGTCTCTAGTTGCCTGACTTGAAATCAACTAATCAGTTTCATGAAAATGCTGACACAAACGTAACCATTGGTGTCATTAACTATTTTTAAAACCAAAATAGTTAATCTTTGTTCCATTATTACTTTAGAAGGTTTTAGAGTATGCCTATGTCAAGGATTCTTGACATCATTAGCTTTCATCTCAGAAAGCTAATCAAGTCTATAAATTTTACCAATATCGATGTCACCCGCCGATATCATTAACTATTCTGAAATTGAACAGCTAATCAAGTTCATAAATTTTGCTGATATCGACGTCACCCGCCGATATCATTAACTATTCTGAAACCGACTAGCTAATCAAGTTTATAAATTTTGCCGATATCGACATCACCCGTAGATATCATTAACTATTCCAAAATCGAATAGCTAATCAAGTGACATCACCCGCCGATATCATTAACTATTCTGAAACCGAATAGCTAATCAAGGTCTATATCTCACCACTAACATATCTGTAATGCCGATATCAACGAGCTTGTTTCTTCCTATACACATATATGTCCATTTTTCCATCCCGTAAACTTTCTTTTACCCCTTTTATTTCCCTCATCACTAAGCACCAGTTCATATCTTATAGTTCAATAATTAGTAATAAAAATAATTTTTAGAGGAAAAGGAGATATAGGTACCAAGTACCTACCTGCTGTAAACGTTCGGCTTGTGTTTCCCTATTGTAGTTACCTTCCACCAGGGGTTCCTCTTGAAACCACAAATACACACCATTTTTTTTATATTAATCCACATATCACACACAACAACAATAAAAATGGTAATAATATTCATTTCTCTTTACCAAATCTTTTCTTTCTCACTTATATTCCTTATTATCATCCTTTAACTTTTTGACTCATTTATAGTCCAAGGGGACATCATGAATTTAATTTTTAATCACCATTTATTCTCTTCTTTTATTTCCTGAGGATCAAGACACATTTTATGAAGGGATAGGAATAATTTTCTACCCTTAACATGGTTAAATCTTTGCTATTTTCTCAACTTGGCCGAAACTGTTAACACAGGTGACAACTTGACCTCTCCTTAGATTTTTACCCATATATGGAGTTCCAGAGCTCCAAATTAGACTGGGTTAGACTCGTTGGAAATCTAACACTCCCAGCTACAACTTCTATGAAGGAACCCTCCTTGAATTATGTATTTTTCAGGTCCAAATTCTCCTAAGAAACAGGGAAACGAATCTGCCCTGTTTTGCAAAAATGGAGGAAACATAACCAATTCATCTTCAATCCTTGCTCCCTTATCAATCACAACCATGTTTTTCCCTTTATTCATGAAAACCCTACTCTTTTATGCATTTACCCAATATTTTGTATTAAAACTCTAATTCCCAATTCAAGAAGAATTATGAACTTTTAATCAAATTGAAGTTAATTTAATAGAAATTGGAATTAGTACTCCTTACGTGGATGAAATCTTGACTTTAGTTCATAATTTTGGAAGAATCTCAGCCTTCTTCTCCTTGTTAAGAACCAACCACTCCTTTCTTCCCCAAATTCTTCACTTTCTTCTTGTTAATCCTCCCCCAAATTGTGTTCCTCCATTTCAGAATGTCTAGACTTTTATGGGTTTACAAGCTTTTGGGTGTTAAATCCTAGTTTTTTATGATGAAAAATTTGGGTTATCTCTCCCCTCTTTCTTCTCATTTCAGCTGGACATGGATGAGGGAAGAAATGGATATTTATAGTCCCATTTCTTCTTAATTAATTTTTGAGCCTTTTTTTATTATTTTTTTTGCTTTTCGTTTCTCTTCATAAATTTTGTATTATAAAAAAATTTAATTTATTATAAACTTTCTACCTCTTTGTATTTTTTTATTATCGGGTTTCACATGATGTGCTAAACATTCTATTGTTAAATAACTACTAATTTAAGCTTTTCATTAAGAAACAGATGGAGGGATGAAGGAAAATTGGCATGAGGGAAGAAACAAAGCCTTGTTGCATAAAAGTGTGCAAAAATTCCATTTCATACCTATATTTTTTTTTATCATTTGCGATCCTATTCTTTTAGGCTATTGTGATTAGGTTCTACTATGTTTTTTTTTTTTTTTTATCATTCTTTAACTCTAGAGGTTGAGAGAGATCGGAGAAAGTTACACCAAATTGCTGAGAAGAGTGAACAAATTTTCATTATCAATAATTTTATGTGTATAGATGTTACTTTAAGAAATAAATTTGATACAGATGTTTTTCACATTTAGTGCTTGTTTTAGGAGTGTGATTGGGGTTGTTCTTTAAAATGTTTTTCGTGCAAAAATACATCAAAATAATATGTTTTTCTTAAAAAAACCTTTTTGACAACAGCATATGAAAATAATCTAAAAACAGTATTTTTTAAATTTAAAGTAAATAGTAAAAATATATATTTTTATTTTTTTTCAAAAATACTTTTGAGATACAATGTCAAACAGAACCTTAAAAAAATAGTGCATTTTAATTTAAATTAATTATGATAATCAAAAAGTAAAAGTATAATTTACTATCAAAGAAAAAGTAAATTGGATTTCAAGATTTGTTTCAATTTAATTTCTAATTTTTAGTTTGATTAAAATATTTTTTGTGGTTTGTCATAACCCAATTTTGGGTTACTCCCCAAATCTACCCAAAAAGAACAAAAGTTCAAATAAAAGGGGTTGGTGTCTGTAGAAAAATCAAGGTGAAATTTTGGACGTTTTCGAGAGCTCAATTGTACTTTTTTTGTGCCGAGGAACGTGGAAAAATATAGATTCTAGGCTAAAGTAATTTGTTATTACATAAATCTAAGTAGAAATTAAGTCGAAAGATATAATTGTATTTTTATGGGCAACTGGATTTAAACGTTTGCCAATTTAAAAGTGCAATTAATCGTTAGCCAATTTAATAGCATAATTATGTGGAATTTCTCGAGAGCTCAATTATACTTTTTTTGTATCGAGAAATGAGGAAAAATGTAGATTATTGGCTAAAGTAATTTGTTATTTGATAAATCTAAGTATAAATTAAGTCGAAAGATATAATTGTATTTTTATGGGCAAGTTGGATTTAATCGTTGGCCAATTTAAAAGCATAATTATGCGATCATACTTCTTTTGTGCCTGGAAATGAAGAAAATGCATATTCAAGGCTAAAATAATTTATTATTGGATAAATCTGCATAAAAATTCAATCGAAAGATATGCTTATATTTTTATGGGCCATTTCGATTTAATCATTGACTAGTATAAAAGTGTAATTGTGTTGGAGAATTAATTAAAGGTCCAATTGAAGGATTTAATTAAGTGCAATGACTTGATTATACTTTAAATTGGTCAAATTAATTTTATTAAGGGCTTAGTTGATGAGAAATGAAGTTCTTGTATTTAATTCGGGTTCAATTGATGAGATTGGAATTTTCGGAGACTGAATTGAATTTTTTCAAGTCAATTATGTGAAATCAGGGGCCAAGTCAAACGAATTGAGAGTCTAATGGTCAATCGAGGGTTAAATCGCACAAATCAAAAATCAAAAATCAAGGACCAAAATAAAATAAAAAAAGGCATGAAAAACTAAGGTTGCACTTGAAATTCTAACGGCGATACAATTGTATAAAATTAAAAGTTTAAAACCAATGAAGGATGCAATTAGAACAATTGCAAATTAAGGGACCAAATCATACTTTCACCTTCCCAAAATAAAATTTGTGGCATGTCGACACTGTTCCGACACCTGAACAGTGTAGGGCACGCCTTTACATGCCCTCTACAAATTTAGATGCAGAGGTAGTGGCTGCACACAAGGTGCATGTCGATGGGTTGCCTCCTTCCCCTATAAATGCTAGTGTTCGCAAGAGAAGAGAAAAATAGGGGGGAGCCTTTTAACATAATAGGGGTGATTTTTTACGTAACAAAGGAGATAGAGCAGAAAATTCACGTAGAGGGAGGAGAAATTTCATCTTCCCCGTCTCTTTTTCTCAATCGACTCTCTCTCTCTCAAACCAGTAGTTGTCATCTCTCTCTCCTTTTCGGTCAGTAGCTCCGGCCACCATCTCCACCACCCAGCTCTACCCTTCTCACCACTATCATCTCCACCTCAATGCCACCAACCCAACCACCTCCTATGGCAAGGCAGCAAGACCAGCACCGGCAATTGCAACTGCAACGGAAGCTAGCAAGCTTTCGACGTCTCTTTCGGCCATCACAGGCCACCATTTTCGATGCCACCATGACAGAAAGAACTATCTCGACCTCCTCTACCCAACGATATTAATAAGTACATCATTCATCATACTCCAAAATTCTTCATGTTACTACTGTTCATCTTCATGTTGCATGTGAGGGGAGTGAATTAATTCACTTCCCCACCCACTGTACTTGCATGTGGACAATGGCCTGGTGGGGTCGGGCTTTGTGCCTGACCTGACCCCTTTTAGTAAGGCGGGCTTCCAGCCATTTGGAGTGGAAGCCTAGCCCGCGGTGGGGTGGGCCGACAGCCAGCCCACGAAAAAATAAAAAATAAAAATAAAAAATTTACAAATAAAAAAAATATATTTTTAGAAAAAATATATATCTAGAACAAAAATGTGTTGTTTTTATGCATATGGACAATACGCTAATATATTTTGAACATTCTTTTTTTTTTAAAAGTATTATTATTTCAAAGATGAAAGAAAAATGGTTTTAACATGGATTTCATATATAAAGAAAAAATAATTTTCTCGTATTTTTGGATTTCGCAACATGTTTATAAAATCTAAAGGGTATTGGTCAATATTCCAAAAATATCAAAATTCTATTTTTGGGGATTCATATTATTCACTGTTAATATTTGGGTAAACAAATCTTAAAGGGGTTAATATCCAAAATATTGGTGGGGATAATTCGTTATTATTCACTGTTGATATTTGGCTAAAGAAATTCTAAAGGGGTTAATATCCAAAATATTAGCTGGGATAATTCGTGTTATTCACCGTAAATATTCGAATAAAAAATCTTAAAATGGTAAATATCCAAAATATTTTTACGGGAATAACACGTCATCATCATTTAACCAATATATTTTTGAAAGATCAATACCATAGCAATCATAAGGCAAACCAAAACTCCAAATAGCTTACCTTAGGGAGGGCTTACTAGAGGTGCTAAAACTTTCCCTTTACGCAACCAGTCCCTTGCCTTAGAATCTCTGAAAGACTAGTTTAGGTTTCCTAGTAACTATAATACTAGGTGGCGACTCCTTGTTTCAAAAAATAAAGATAAAACCCCAACAAGAAATTACCTGCTCACGGGGAGAGTCGTCGTGATGCGCGCTCTCGCGAGGAGTGTGACATGCTTCAAAATGGAGTTTCAAAAATCTTCTAAGATGGATTTTTTTTCATGATCTTAGAAAAAAAAAGAAATTTAGTTTTTTAAAATTTCAAGATCTTTGACCCTTATTTTCTAGTAATTATTAACTAAAAGATAAACCACATGTCATTTTTACTGTTGATTTCTTCATTATTCACCCAGACTCAGGTTACTATTAATTGCGATAATAAAATTACCATTTTACCCTGAGGATCGAAAATTTTTGGTTCGTGGACCATGGGTATTTTAGAATTTTCTAGGGAGCACAGATAGTATTACTGGATTTATTATATAGTGAACCAACGCAATTAGCCCCCCTAAACGAAAAAAACATTGCTTGGACCTGGGGTATTTCTAAATTTTCACAAGTTTTTTTGTGGATATGGCTGGGTTAAGGGGTATATAAGTAATTAACTATTTTTTTAATATTTCTTTATCCGGAACACTACAGGTCGTCGTATGGACGCGCCCACAGTATTCTAACCACATGCACCACCACACGCGCCTTTCAGGTGGTGCATGTGGTGTCTCAAGTGGTGGGAACTATGCTTCCGCTGTCTCATATGGTTCGTTGAGGTGTCCTCAACATCCACACGTGGGGTGTGGCATTCACATCTGCCCGTGTGATCTCCGGTGTATGGTTTTTTCTTCCCCACCCCTCTTTTCTCTCTCTTGTTGCCGGTGAAGTACGAGACAGTCCCTCATATTTGTATGCATTTCATTTCGGTCCCTGATCTTTTGATTTCATTTTTATTATTTCTTTTTTAATGGAACTTTCAATTATATTCAATTATGCCCTTCAATTGAAATTGATATATATATGATAAGTTTCATTTTGGTCTTTCATCGTTTGACTTTGGTTTCTTTTTGGTTCCTTTAATAATTTTGGTATACAAGTTTGAATTTTTTCTAATTTTGTCGCCAAATTTTTCATATATGTTACCTTTAGTTTTGGTTCTTATTCTTTTAATTTGTTCCACAATTGCACTTTATTGATTTTTTTAAATCCCTTTAATGTTTTTTCACCTTGAAATTTTGATTTTTTCACTTTTATCCTTAAATCGGAATTAATTATATATTTTGTTTTTTATATTGGCAATTATTCTGTTAATTTTTTTATTAATTCATTGTTTTTTTGTCCTTCTTGAATGATGTTTATTTTTTCTCCATATGTATGCATTTATTCTTTTTAATTTTGTTTTTATTTTTTGGCGGGGTTTTGTTTTTATTATGTTTTGTTCTGAAATTTTAATTTATATTGGTTACACTGCATTTTATTTTTTAAAAATTACTTTATTATTTTTTGGTCCCAATGTTTTGATTTGTTGCAGTTTTGTCATTCATTTGAAATTAATTATATATATTGTTTTTTATTTTGACAGTTATTCTTTAATTTTTTTATTCTATATTGATTTCTTTTTTTTTTTTATCTTTTTTGGACAATCTTTATTTTTTATCCGTATTCATTCATTTATACGTTTGGTTTTTGTTTTGAATTTTTTTCATTCTATTTTTTATTGGGGTTTTATTTTTATTTTATTCAATTCTGAACTTTTAATTTATGTTGGTTATTATTTTAAAATTAATATTGCTCCATTTACCACTTTCTTTCTTTTTTTGGTTTTCTACTATTTTTATCTTATTTTCGGATCAAATGATTTTATGATTTTATTGTTTGTACAATAATAATGATAATTTTAGTGATCTTTTTGATAAAATATTTTACTTTTTTTTAATTCATGAGGGCATTTTAATGATTTTCACTATTTGGACAGTGATGTTGATAATAATTTTAATTGTTATAGTAATGATAATGATAGTAACGTAGGGATGGATTTTCAATCTATGTTCTCTTCATTTTGGAGATAGAAAATTAACTATTCATTTTTGTTATTTGATTAATGAAGGTTCTTTCACAACTTATATTTTGTTTGTTGTGTTTAATTTAGATTGAATTATAAAATGAACTAATCTTAATACAATGTATTCAATAATTCAGATATCCGAATTTTTTTCTGGACAATCTTATATTTTGCTTTTTCTAATGATAATGATAAATTTATATTGGTTATTTCATTGAAACCTACTAAACAAATAAATTTATATCCATTTAAAATTCATATATTTTATAGAAAACTTGCACTTCACAAGATTTTTGCACATATTTATTATTTTACCTAAATTTATGTTATAATAAAAAATTACACGAAATTAATTTTTTTTTATGTTGAAAAAAATATAGTTTCGGCCGCGACGTGCCACGGATGCCATGGCTAGTCTATAATATAAAAAGTGCGATAAAACACTAAAGCAATCCAGAGTGTTTTTCTCGTGCCATAAGAAAAGGAAAACATTTTAAGCTATGAGTATTACTGTGATCTCATACTGCATTTTGCTAGGTGACTTGGTCTACAATGTCAACTTTATATATATATATATATATATATATATATATATATATATATATATAATAAGTTGTATGATGATGAAGTTGAAAGAACTTCATATTAATATATTATCTATAATATAAAGGGCATGGGATAAACACTACAGATTTTAAGAAAATAAAAATACTTTAAGCTATAACAATTACTATTTTAAATAAATAAAATAAAATTTTATTTTACAGATGGATAATTGACCGAGAACCAAAATATTTTATCAATACTTCAAGAGCTGATACTTCGACAAAAAAAAAAAAACCCCTGGATGAACCATGTCGTGTTGTTTTCCGAGGCTACAATGTTTCATTGATAGCTTTTAGGTTTTTGTTAGTAGGACATGAAAGAGAGGTTGAAAATCTTGATAAATTCATGTGGAATTTAGTGATTTATATATATTACCTATAATATAAATGATGTTGGAAGAGCATTGTAGTCGTCCACAATATATTTATAAATAATCAACCTACAAACCTTTCAATTATTTAGTTTTTTTACGTACTCAATTTATTATGGATAAAGCATTTAAAATAATGATAACAATTCTTTTAAAGGTATTTACTATTTAAAATATATGAGGCTAAATATATATTTTGATATTTATTTAATATTAATGCCTTAAAATATATATAAAAAAATCAAGTTTTCTTTTAAATATCAAATTAATTTAATCTTAGTGTTCTGAAATAATTTTAATATGATAATATAAGGAATAAATATTAAAAAAATATTAAATTTCTTTTTATAACAATAATCGTGGTGGGAGCGTTAGTATTATCAATAATAATTAATATTAAAATATTAATTATTTACAAAAATAATTATAATGGCAACTATATGATAATTTAACAATCATTATAATAACAATTAAAATAATACTTGAAATAATTCATCAGTCAGTGTTGTTTTTGTTAAAAAATAACTTTTATGACCTTTTTATGTATGATATTTTAGATCTAATATCACATAAACAGAAAAGATACGAAACCACACATAGACAAAACAAGTGGAAAATTTAGGCCAAATTATCGACAATGAAAAAATATATAAGCAACTTGCCCCACGCTTCGCTGCAGTCGGAACCAAATTTTTTAACATGTAAATAAAATTTTAATAGTCTTATATTTGTTTTTTAATCCTATGCATATGAGAGAATAATCAACCTACAAAACTTTTGATTATTTAGTATTTTTATGTATTCATTTTATTATAAATAAGATGTTTTAAAAAATGATAAAAATATTTTAAAGGTATTTTTTGTTAAAAATATATGAGAGTAATTATATTTTTTTTTATATTTCTTTAATATTAATGCTTGAAAATATATGTGTAAGAAAAAAAAAGCTTAAGTTTTTTAAATCTCAAATTAATTTATTCTAAGTGTTCTGATTTCTTCAATGAGAAGTTTGATTTGTTGCAATTGTGCCCTTCAATTGAAAATATTATATATGTTAATTTTCAATGTAGTTCTTATTGTTTTAATTTTTAGTTTGCTCTTGGTTCCTTTAAATATTTTGATATGCAAGTTTTAATTTGTTCTAATAGATTCCTCGAATTGAAATTTGTCATATATTCTACCTTTAATTTTGGTCCTTATTCTTTTATTTTTTTTAAAAAAAAAACCACAACAATTTGTTTTTACAATATCTTTGTTTGTTCGATCCTAAGGTTTTAATTTGTTTCGATTTTTTCTTTCGATTATAATTTTTTATTTGATATTAATTCATTTAGTTTTTTTTAGTCCTTCTTGGATAGTGTTTATTTTTTTTATTCTTATTTATGCATCTATACTTTTAGTTTTTATTTTAAAATTTTTTCGTTTTCTTTTTATTGGGGTTATTTTTAATCAGTTTAATCTTGAAATTTTAATTTATATTTCTGATCATTTTAAAATTAATATTGCTTCCTTTTTCCCTTTGTTTTTTTTTTTGTGTTTTCTGTTATTTTATCTTTTTTCGAATCATATTATTTTATGGCTTCATTGTTTGTGCAATAATAATAATAATTTTAGTGAGTATTTTTATTTATTTTTTGTAAAAATATTTATCTTTTTCTATTCTTTATATTGTTGATAATAATTTGAACTATTATAGTCATGGTAATGATGATAATGTAGGGATGGATTTTCAACGATGATTTCTTATTTTTGTTATTTGATTGTTATAGGTGTTTTCATAATTTTTATATTTTGTTTGTTGTGTTTCATTTAAATTGGATTATAAAATGAACTAATTATAATACAGTGAATTTGATAATTCAGGTATCCGAATCTTCTTGATTTTATAGGAAATTCTCACTCCATAGAAATTATGCACATATTTATTATTTTGTTCAAAATTATTGTATAATAAAAAAATCTCATATAATTAATATTTTTTATGTTGAAAAAAATATGATTATGATAGCGACAAAGAGCAGGAAAGTGGCTAGTTGGAGATAAGTCTGGTAGCTATAAAATATTACAAGCAGATGATGCTGTTGTGTCTGCTTTATAAAGCTTAAATACATGTATAGCCCAATCATGCTTGCATTGGAAACCTAGGCACGACGACATATTTTCTAGCACCGGTGCTCTTAGGATTCATTATGTAGTCCTTCATCTTCTTCTTTTCCTACAACAAAACCCTAATACAAAAATAACTAGTTCTTTTAAACGAGGCTCATAGTGGCAGTATATTTTTCTTCAGGAAAAACAAAATTGTTTTCTAAAAGCATCTAAAAATTACAAACCTACTATTTTTATGTAACATGATTAAAAAGAAGCTAATTGGGTATAATAAATTAGTTTTATTTTATTGTTTGATAAAAAAAAACAATAATTGAATCATTGTTTTTCTTTAAAAAAAATTATAATGATAACCTGCACATAAGAACGATTGTGAAAAAAAAATTATAAAACGAAAACTTTTGTGAAAATACAAATGAAATTAACCCCTAAAATTAAGAGACTTCATCAAATAAAAGGTTTTTTGGAATATTTTTATATTTATCCCTAAAAAATAGAAGATTTCATTAAAGTCAGAGTTTTTTTTTCAAATGTGTAACATTAATTCCTAAACATAAAAGATTTCATGGATAAAAAAAATTATTTCATTCAAAAAGTATATTTTGATAATAAATTAGACTATTCTAAAACACTACATTAAGCTATACTTTTAATCAAAAACCCTAGATATCCCATTTATCCCTAGGATACAAAATCTCACGTCTCATATTATTCATACATTAATTAATACAAAAAGAAAACATGCATATGAATATTCAAACTTATTATAATAAAAGAGATTTAGCATGGACTCTGACAAAATATACAAAGAAAACATATGACATTAATATTAAAGCATCATATATTGAAACCTCTTACTGAATTGAATAGTTTGAAAGAGAAAAACTATGGATTATAAGTGTCGCATCCTGAAAAATGAGCGTGGTGTCGCGGCGACCCTCCCCGTGAGAGGGAAAAATTCAATGTCGGGTCTAAGTTTATTTTTGTGGAAAAGGGAGTCGCCACCTAGTATTATGGTTACTAAGAAACCTAAAATTAGTCTTTCAGAGATTCTAAGGCAAGGGACTGGTTGCGTACAGGGAAGGTTTTAGCACCCCTAATATGCCCTACCTAAGGTAAGCTGCTTGATGTTTTGGTTTGCTTATAATTTGTTATGGTTTCGATTTTTCAAAGAATGGGTTGGTTAAAATGGTGATGGTGTATTATCTCCGCTGTATTTTTTTTTTATATTAACTCCCCAAGATTTATTTATCCAAACACCGACAGTGAATAATAGCAAATTATCCCCGTCGAACGTTTTGGATTTGACCCCTCAAGATTTTTTTATCCAAACATCAACAATGAATAATAGCAAATTATGCCCGTCGAATATTTTAGATATTGACCCCTTATGATTTATTTATCCAAACACCGATAGTGCATAATAGCAAATTAGTCTCGTTGAATATTTTGGATATTGACCCCTTAGGATTTATTTATCCAAACACTGATAGTGGATAATAGCAAATTATTCCCGCCAAATATTTTGGATATTAACCCCTTAGGATTTATTTATCCAAACGCCGACAGTGAATAATAAACCCAAAAAAAGATTTTAATATTTTTGGAATATTGGCCAATACACTTTGGATTTTACAAACATGTTGTAGAATCCAAAAATACGAGAAATGATTTTTCTTTGTGAAATTAATGCTAAAACACATTTTTTTGTTCAAACTCCAAGATAATATATATTTTTTGACACAAAATATTTTTTTCAAAAATATGCTAGTGTATTGGATGTATGCATAAAATCATATTTTTATTTTAGATATTTTTCTTAAAATAATAATAATAATAATAATATTTTTTATTTTTGCAATTTCTATTTTTTTCTATTATTTATTTATTTTATTATTATTTATTGCTGGTGGGCTGGACTGCCTCGCCCAGATGGGCCAGGCTACCAGGCCACTCGCTGGTGGGCTGGGCTGACTCTCCAGTCCAACCCACCTCCCTATGAACTTGGGCCTGGCACAAAGCCCGGCCCACTTCACTTGGCCTACATGAACAGCGGGACGTGAATTGCGTCCCGCTGCATGCAGGCACGGTGAAGAAGATGGATGAACAGTGCTTTTTTCAGTGTGATGAAAGGAGAAATGGTTAGTACCTTTGAGTAGAGGAGGTCAAGGCGATGGTTCCTGTAGTGGTGGCGTAAAAAACGGAGGTCCGTGGTGGCCGGAGTGGGAGTCGGAAGGTGACGGGTTGTTCTGCTGTCAGTTGCTGCTGGTCTGCTTGGCTTCAACGGAGGTCAAGGCCAGGTTACTGGTGTGGAGAGGAGAACTCCGGTGATGCTGAGGTGGTGCAGAAGTGGCCGGAGTTGATGGTTGCTAGAGGTTGAGACGAGAGGTGGAGAGAGAGAACTGGTCTTCTAGTTTCTAGAGAGGGAAAACGGTCGACAGACCGAGGGAGAAGAAGAAAAGAAAAAAAAAGGGAGCTGATGATATCAAGCTCGTGTGACAAAATGTTCGAGTTTTTTTTTTTGCGTGGATTCTTCCCTCTTTTACTCGATTTCTCCTTTGTTTATTCTTTTTTTTCGTCTGCAAACCTATGTTTTCTGCAAATATTTCCTTTTTCTGCCAACCTTTTCTTCTCTCCCCCCCTCTGTTTCCCAACTCTCTATTCATTCTTTTTTCTTTCCCCTCTCTGTTTCAATTTTACGTCAACTTGGCTCCTTCCCATCCTTTTTTCTCCTCCTCTCTAGTCCCTGCATGCTGCTATTTATAGCAAAATATGCAAACCTTTCGGTTACCCAAAAAACTTAGTGCAGGGTGCCACTGCTGAGCATTAAAGGCAGGCACATATACATTTAAGACCGGGCACGCCGGAGCATGCAGCCGGAAAATGAGCAGTGCAAATTTCAAAAAGTTTAAAGGTAAAAGTATGATTTAGTCCCTCAATTTTTTAATTGCTCTAATTGTACCTCTAGTTAGATTTAAGCTCATGATTTTATGCAATTGTACCTCTAAAAATTCAATCTTAAACTTAGCTTTGCGCGACCTTTTTATTCTGATCCTTGGTTTCTGATATGCGCGATTTAATCCTCCAATCAACAATTAAACTCTCAATCTATTCAATTTGGCCCTCGATTTCGTGTTATTGGCTTGCATAAAAAATTCAAATTGTTCTTCGAAAATCTCAATCTCATCAATTGAACCTGAATTAAATTCGAGAACTTGATTTCTCATTGACTAAGCCCTTAATAAAATTATTTTGACCAATTTAAAATATAACTAAGTCATCGTACTTAATTAAATCCTTCAATTGGACCATAAATTAATTCTCAAACATAATTACAGTTTTAAATTGGCCAATGATTAAATCGAATTGGCCCATAAAAATATAATTATATCTTTCGACTTAATTTTTATGCATATTTATCCGATAATAAATTACGTTAGCCTTAATCTGTATTTTCCTCCATTTCTAGGCACAAAAGAGGTATGATCAAGCTTTTGAAAATGCCAAGAATTTCTGCCTTGATTTCCTTACCGACACCGGCCCTCTTTTATTTTATTTTTTTTGTATTTTTAGATAATTTTAGGGACTAACCCAAAATTGGGTTATGACAATAAGATTTCTAGATTACCATTATTCTCCCATCCATAAGACATCCATATTTTATGCACAACATGACATTGAAAATTAGAAAGCTAGTATTCTTCTAGACTCAACCAAAAATTCATGTCTAAACTCATTTAAGTTAAACAAAAAGACCATTTATGCTAAATTTTCTCATGAATTAATTAACCATCCATATAGGTTGTATCAGGAACATCTCTCTAAGCTTTTAAAAGATTAGGAGGAAACAGATTTCAAACAATATATAAATGAAAAAAATACATTTTCATGATGTTCTAGCAACTCTAGCTTTAATTGGTAAAATTAACTAGGAGATTGAGAGATAAGGAGATATTGGGTAAGTGATAAAAAGAAATAAACGATAAACTAGAAATGATCTATAAATAAATGAGAAATGGTCTATAAATTGACCATACTAGGTTTATAAAAAAAAAAAAAATAACAAATACATAAGGAACAAATATAATCAAATTTAAAATGTGAGAATTGGGCCTTATTTATAGTCATGGTACCAAATCATTTCCTTATGTCATAATAGTCTTTTACCTTTAATAACAAAATTCAAGTATCATATTTGGATAAAACTAGAAAACTCTAATAATACTAAATGAAAAACTAAAGTAGAAATTTTTTTTATTCAAATAGAATAAAAAATAGAAAAATAAAATTAACTAAGAAAAATATTTATTTTTCTAAAAATATCTTATATATTAATCTCTCTTAGTTGGATAAAAATCATCATTGAATTCATTTTTGAGTTAGAAACTATCCTTCATCAAGAGTATCCTTTTATACATGAGTCCTTGATGCAACCATATTAATTGATAGTTTCACTCATATTTACATAGTGTTTTGCATATGTTTTGTGTAAAAAATACCTTAATATTCTTTATTTTATGTTTTGAAGGCATTTTTTGATGAAAGATGCAAAAAGGAGGTAATTGGAGCTGATTGACAGATTTGACCTTCAGTCAATATTTTGTGCTGAGTGAAAGCTCTAGAGATCAAAATGAAATAATTCCAGTGGCATTCAAAAGCTAACATCCATAAATTTCTATAAACCTAAGGCAAAAGAAATAAATAAGGAAGAGCATGGAAGTCGCAACCTTCAAAGTCAAATATTGCAATCTGTTGATGTCAACCTTTGTCCGTTCCAACTTCCATATCTAGAGCTACAGAAGTCTGATTGATGCAAACCCAATTTTTTGGATTCAAGACTTGTTGAACTATAAATGATCCAGATTTCAGCTCCAAACAATGTGTTTTGAATGAGATATGATTTTTACAAGAGCAACTAAATTTTGTCAACTCAAGGAAGAACTATTTTGTAAAATAGAAACTAGGATTTCTAAGCAGCATCAAAGAAAACAAAAATCTTCCTCCTCCAAACCCTAAATCATGTTTTCTTCCATGTTTTTATTTAGTTGTTCAATAAACATGCAAGGCTAGACTCTTTTTTGATGAACTTGCAACACCTAAATATTTCATTGAAAAAATAACATGGACCTGTAATGTAACGTGAACATCAAAATAGTAAGTCTTATTTATTAATTTGGGATTAAGGTAATAATATATTTGTATTGTGGTTGAAATTATAGTGTTTTCAAGACGTGTAAATTAATATTTGATTTTAGAAGAAAAATACATCTTAGATAATTCTGATATGTTAATATGAAAAATATAAAAATACCAAAATAGTTACAATTTAATATTTCTTAACCCAAATATTCTTTTATAAAAACACATAAAATAAGCACCAAAGAGAAGGTAAAAAGTGCCCACCATTAATGTTACTAGTATGCTGGTGAGGAACCAAATATTTGAAAAATGCAGTTGTGGATGTTACCGAAAAAGTGCCCACCATTATTGTTACGTAGGCGATCTTATGAGTCAAAAGTCTGAAAAATACAGTTGTGGATCCAAAAAGAAGAAGAAAAACACCATTTTCAGTACTATCTTAACCAAAAGATCACCTCTGTTTACATAGATTATTAGCTTACTTAGATTGTAACAAATTGTTTTTTGAGTGTTCTAGGTAAAAAAAAAAGTATATTAAATCATATTAACACATAAAAAAACAACATCTTAATTTCCTTGTCTATATGCCTCTTCTTTCCATATTCTTGCACTCTATAAGTTTCAATATTTTTTATTTTTTCTTTGATTTATGAATATGTAATAGTTGAAGTAACGATTATTAAAGAATAACATAAATTATATCTTGGTGTTTCACTTAACAATATAAGCTTTCAGGTGAAATGATTTCTTAACATGATATTAGAGTTTTGTTAACCCAACGATCATGAGTTCGAATTTCATCACTCTCATTTTATTTGATAAAATCAAGTATGATATAGTATGTTTCTTTTTGCAAATTTCAAGCCCAAAAGACCTTCACTTGAAGAGGTTTGTTAGAAAATAATATAAATGATATCTTAGGGTTTCATCAAACAACTTAAATTTTTAGGTGAGATGGTTTCTTGACAATGATGTCATTACTATATATATATATATATATATAGAGAGAGAGAGAGAGAGAGAGAGAGAGAGAGGACATATCATTTTCAAGTTGATAATTATTTTCAACTTTTTCATTAAATTTATTTACTTCATATGGATATATTCAGCGGATGATAGTTGATTTTCACCTGGCTGTGGTTATTTCTCATGTGCGTTGACCGAAGTCACAGGTTTTGAGATGGAAATTACTTCTGCTCAGCAACCAAGAAAAACAGAACACACTAACAAAGCATTAAATTCCACTCCAGAAAACAAAGAAAGACACTTATTCCTATGACCAGCCACAGTCAACATGCTACGGATGAACTGATCTGCTGGTCCTAAGTTTAATACAAATAAAATATGCTATTATTAAGACTTAAAATAGGAACTTCAGGACATAACGTTGGTCCAATACTGGATGATAGGAAACCCATTGCAGGAAGGGGTTCTTTTCGGTTACATATCCCCAGAAGTATACCGCAGGGCAGCGTCCAGGTTATAATCTCCCATGTCATCATAATCACGGAATGAATTCAGATGTTGCTGTATTTGATAATCATCCTGTAAACGAAAACACAAGTTACTGATAATTCTTATTACATATGAAATAACTTGCAAAATAAATATATATGCTTGCTACTGGTACTATTTATCACCTCTTGCTCGTTGTTAGGGAAACAAGAAGGCATAGGGGCACCATATCCACCTTCTTCAAAGTTCTGGGGATGATGATCCTCATTTGAATTTTGATTTTCCAGGTGATCAGAAGTGAAATTCGAGCTTGTTTCAACGTCTTCATATGCTGGCATGATCGCTTCTTGATCTTTCTTCAGTTTGCAGAGAACGAATTCCCTCTACGCAAAAAGGAAACAAACAAAAAGGTTTATGGCATAATTGAAGTCTCTATCTATATTGGCAGCCTATATGCGTCCCAGCTCGAAGTATGAGATTGTGAAGCTATAACCTCATGCCTATGGTTTTTTGAAGTTCGTTGCTTGCTTCCATTTTCCTCTTAAGATTCTAAATTTGCTGGTCAATTTGCTAGAATCCTGTGGCAATGCCATGGGATACTCTAAAAGCCGGGATTCAATGACATGGGAGGTTGAGGTATCTATTATTTTCATGACAAGAGTAGAACTTGAACTTAAAAATGTGTAGTCACTCGTTGATAGATGGATGGAAATCGTCAAACGACCCCATCTGAGAGGAACAAAAATGTTTGAAACATGCTGTGGAGTTTATATAAGAAAACTTCTGGGAAACCAAAACATGGGACAAGAGTACTTCTACAAGTGATGACTGTTTTAGCTAGCTGATATTCAAAACATAATTTTCAACACGAGTGCCGTGGAGTCCTGTTGGTGATCAACTGGTCGATCTGATCCCAAGCCTTTCCCTTGATGTTATTTCTATTATAACCTCGAATTCAAGTCTCTTGAGAGAGAAGAAAAGACTACAGAACAGCTTACGAGGTGCAGAAATGGTACCTGGTTGTCGAAGCTGAAAGTTGGATGGTACTCGTGCATGACCCAGTTGGTCTTGACCCCGTTAGCAACGCTCCCCGTGTAGAAAACCAGAGTCTTCTTGGTAGCAATATGCTCCTTGGTGGCTTTAGCTTTCACTGTACGATCCTTGCCTGTGACTTTCCAGAATCCACCTTTAGTTTTCCTGTTAGCCCGGTTACTATTCGCGTGCTTGTAGCCGCGACGACTGAAGAAATAACACTCTGGCTCGTTTGGATCTTGATTTCCTAAAAGCCCTACATGATTTGTTATTGATTGACAGATTGCAAATTAGAAAACAGCTGATAAGTAGAAAAAACAATGCACCAGAAACACACACACGCAGATACATATGAACACGTACCAGGCAGTGCCCAAGGCTCATAATCGCACACGTTAACCTCTTCGATTAAGCTAACATCTTGTTCATACCCTCCATGCATTTTTAACCTCAAGTAATGGTTCACCAATTCTTCATCGGTTGGATGGAATCCATAGCCTACGCGAGATGGTTGAAAATCCATTGCTGAACTTTTCGTCGTGTAAAGTAATGCAAAGTAATAGAATAAATTCTGTAATTTGCAAGAGAAGAATTGAGTAGAGGAGGCAAGTAATTACTGAAAAAGAAGCAAGCTGTTGGTTTGCAATGGAAGCTGTTGGTGTGCAGAAGGTGGCGGGCGTAATTCAATATATATAGGGGATCCAGTCCAGGAGGGGATGCGTGCAGTCCAGGGGTGCGCTTCCATATTTCCACGACATCAAGCTCCCCCCAGTCCACTCACAGAATCTACTTCACTCAGAAGTTCGTAGTTTCAAAGGCATCGGTGGCAAGGTAAGTGGATCCCATTTCAAACTTTGCCCTCCTTGTCCGTACAGTGTTGTGCGTTACATATTCCCATTATTTATATCCATCCATTGATCAAAGTTATCATTGATCAAATTATTAAATTCATTATTTTAACATGAATTGAAAGTTGTTTCTGAACTCGAATTGTAAAATTAGAATTATAAAATTATATTTGAAATTTATTTTATAAAAATAATAAAATTACAATTAAAATTGTGTAGGTAGAAAAATCATAAAATCATAAGTATAATATTTTTTAATACAATATAATATAATTGTAACCATTAAACTTTCTTAGTTAAAGTTTACATATGATTTAAAGAAAATTAAAAATACATTGTAAAATAATTATATCATTATATTAGCATTTAAAACATATTGATTTTTTTATTTTTAAACTAGGAGAGAGTGGGGACTAGCCTGGGGTACCGATCGAGAGAGGGAGAGAGCGAGAGGAGGGGGGAAGAGACAGGGCTAGGTCTACGCGAAAGCAGAACTGTAGAAGGGATGGTATTTGATAAAATTGGTGGGATCGTAAAATCGGACCAGATCGGTCTGATTTTCGATTTGGATTGATTTTTATGTTTTTTATCCGATTTTAAAAGGGTCTGATTTTTCTACCCGATTTAACCAGTTTTGTTGTATAATTTTGCGAGTCAACTCGCGAGTTTAACAACAATGTCATTGATAGCCAATCACGAAGAAGAAGGGGAAATAAAACAATTATACAAATAACTTTTTCCACCAAAACTATAAATAAATAAAAGCAATTAGCAATTCATTCCTCCACATGCGAAGATTCAAAAAAATATCATTTTAATATATTTTTAGATAAAAAACACTATGAAAAACAACCGTAACTACACCCACAACGAGACAAGCACACTCACAAAGAGACAGTTAAGGTTAAACAAGAATTCAATCTTTTTATATAACTTTTCCACCAAAACTAGAAATAAATAAAAGCAATTAGCAATCCATTCCTCCACACGCGAAGATCCTAAAGTGAGAACTTGACTTCCACAGCTTCCAATCCAAGCTCTAGGATTGGTGGAAAAAGTTATTTCTATAATTGTTTTACTTCCCCTTTTTCTTCCTGATTGGCTATCAATGGCATTATTGTTAAACTGTCTAATTGATTTGTAAAATTATATAATAAAACTAAGTTAAATTAAGTAGAAAAATTAAATCTCATTAAAATAAAATAAAAACTATAAAAATCAATATGGATTGTAAAATTAGACTGGATTGGTCTGATTTTACGATCCCACCAATTTTACCAAATACCATCCCTTCTGCAGTTTTGTCATCCCGTACACCTAGCTTTGTCCCTTCCCCCCCTCCTCTCTCAATTTGTCCCTCCAAACTCTCTCTCTCCTAGTTTAAGAGAAATCATCTCCAATATTATTTATGAAAATCTATGAGTTGCCTTAACTTACAACACAAAGAAAATATTTATAGTTCAACAAAATAAACATTATTGAAATATTTGGTTGAAATTAAAACCCAAATTTAATCTAATTTAAAAGTACTTTTAAAATAAACTAACAATACCAAATTCTAACTAAATAAAGATCAATCTAAATAGTAAATTTTAGTCCTTATCAAAAGACCTTTCAAATTTCCTATTGCTATGCCATTTTAACCCTATAGAAAATAAAACTTTTACAATCTTCCAAAAAAATCTAGTTTGACCCAATAATGAGATTGAAAGTTATGATCATTAACATAAAGTTGTGTATTCGTACATGTTGATCAACCTCACCTCTTGCATGAATCGAATTGATCGAGGTTTTATTCTTTTTTAAACTCAACTTCATACTTGACGTCATCTTAGAATATTATTTAGCTTGAAAATAATAAATACTAATTGGTCCAATTATAACATGTTATGAGTTTTTTTATATTGCTTTTTTATGGCATAAAATATAAGTTTACCTAGTTTTTAATAGCTAAATGAAGCTCTTGTTAAGGATGTAGTCCTCATTTCTTCCCATGATTGGTATATTTATAGACAACTTCTGAAACCTCTTCATGGAGAAGGAGAATATAATCTAATTTAATTATCATATTTTATATATTTAATTCAACAAATTAATTCTAAACTAAACAATTACAATCTATAAAATCCCCAACAATCATGCAACCAAAAATATTTTAAAATGAGAATTTGTAGGGTTGATGGTATAAAAGTAATATTAAGTGGTTTATTTGTTCCCACTATAACTCTCCCTTCCCCCATTTTAGGTTAATTTTGCACCTTTTTGGACGAAGCTTTGACTTGTCTAATACATAAAAAGGCAAGTCAAGTTCTCACTTTTGGATTGCTAATTGCTTTTATTTATTTCTAGTTATGGTGGAAAAAGTTATTTCTATAATTGATTTATTTCCCCTTCTTCTTCCTGATTGACTATCAATGGTATTGTTCACTTGTAAAATCATACAATAAAACTGGTTAAATCAGATAGAAAAATCAAATCCTATTAAAATAAAATAAAAACTATAAAAATATATCTGCATTGTAAAATCAGACCGGATCAGTCCGATTTTATAATCCTACTAATTTTGCCAAATACCCCGTAGACCTAGCCCTGTCCCATCCCCCCCTCTCTCTCGGTATGTCCCCTGAGGCTAGGCCCCCTCCTCTCTCGTAGTTTAAAAATAAAAAATCAATATTTTCTAATGTTAATATAATGATATAATTATTTTGTAATGTATTTTTATTTTTTTTTAAATCATATATAAACCTTAACTAATAAAGTTTTATGACTATAATTATATTATATTATATTCAAAAATATTTTATTTATAATTTTACAATTTTTTTACCTCTACTATGTTAATTATAATTTTATAATTTTTATTCAGTAAATTTTATATGAAATTCAACTATTCCTGTCAAAATCGCTATTTCAAGATCCTTATCAATGGATGGACATAAATAATGAGAATATATAACACACAATACTGTACGGACAAGGACACGGTTTGACATGGGACCCACTTCCCTTGCCACCGAGGCCTTTGAAACTACGAACTTCTCAGTGAAGTAGATTCTGTGAGTGGACTGGGGGGAGCTTGATGTCGTGGAAATATGGAAGCGCACCACCTACTATATATATTGAATTACGCCCGCCACCTTCTGCACACCAACAGCTTCCATTGCAAACCCACACCTTGCTTCTTTTTCAGTACTTACTTGCCTCCTCTACTCAATTCTTCTCTTCCAAATTATAGAATTTATTCATTTCTGCACCTCGTCAGCTGTTCTGTAGTCTTTTCTTTCTCACAAGAGACTTGAATTCGAGGGTATAATAGAGATAACATCAAGGGAAAGGCTTGGGATCAGACCAATTGATCACCAACAGGACTCCACGGCACTTGTGTTGAAAATTTTGGTTTGAATATAAGCTAACTAAAACAGTCATCACTTGTAGAAGTAACTTGTGTTATCGTTTACAGGATGATTATCAAATACAACAGCATGTGAACTCATTCCGTGATTATGACATCGGAGATTATAACCTGGACGCTGCCCTGCAGTATCCATATAGGAATATGTAACCGCAAAAAAACTCATTCCTGCAATGGGTTTCCTATCATCCAGTACTGCACCAACGTTATGTCCTCAAGTTCCTATTTGAAGTCTTAATAAAAGCATGTTTTATTTGTATTAAACCTAGGACCAGCAGATCAGTTCATCCGTAGCATGTTGACTGTGGCTGGTCATAGGAATAAGTGTCTTTCTTTGTTTTCTGGAGTGGAATTTAATGCATTGTCTTTCTTTGTTTTTCTTGGTTGCTGAACATAAGTAATTTCCATCTCAAAACCTGTGACTTAAAATCTTTTTTGAACTTGGTTATTAGATGCACCTAATGCAATTGTAAATAGAAATATTCCTAATTTTTCAGTATCATTAGTTCTTCATGAAGCTTTCAACCGATATTATGCTTTTAAACCATAACACAAGTTTTGCAATGTTGTAGCATCAATCCTAAACATGTTATGTCATTGTTTCAAATGTTATTTTCTAATTTTAGTCAACCATCTCATGCCTATGTTATATGAAACCATATAAGGTTTCTTATTTATATAATTCATAAATAATAGATGTGTAAAGCTCTGGTTGTGTATAGAAGTAGTTTTTTAAATCATTTTCTTGCCTCCAAAATGATTTGTCATTCGCATCACTATCGATGTCATCCTTATAATGCTAATGTCTTCTTAAAAATAGTTCACCATGCTTATTCTATATATAGTGTAGAAACCAACTCCATTCATTCAAAAACATCAATATGATTGTACTTTTAATTACTTGCTTGCTGGAATTAGAAGGGGGCTGCCCCCTTTCTTGCATATGTGGATACGTTGATAAATTGCATTGAGATTACTCTTTCCCTCATGGAAAAGAATCATCATTATCTCCATAATCACCAACATAGCCATGACCATCATTACCACCAAATTCACCATAATTAATATGATAAACAACACAATGCATAAAGGCATCATAATCCTCTGTGAAATTATTTTTAAAATATACCATTAAATCATTCATCTATCATATCTACAATGACAAATTCAGTCCAAAATATATATTGTACTATTATCTTAGGAATAAATAAAATATAGTTCACCATACATGTAACAATTTCAAACCAACAAATTACACCATTAAGTTTTATATGAAGCCTCAATATAAATATTTGAAATGCTAGTACTAGTTTATCAAGACTTAATGTTCAATAACATATTAAATTAATTTATGCCTTATATAGGAAAGAATAAATTATAATGTTGTGAATGGAATAAAGAAATTGATGAAAATTGTTTTCACTTATTGGCATTTCATGTGTTGATTTTTTTGTTACAGACATGCATATAAATTGAATAATTGTTTAATAAAACTAGGAGATCAAGAAAGAGTAGAGGAATAGAAATTTATTTTATTGGATGTTACTACTCGAATGGAAATGCATACCTTTGACCAAACATAATTTTAAGCATAAAAATCTGAATAAAAAGATAATTAAAAATAAGAGGTGATGTTTTTTAGAAGGAAAAATGATTATTTCATTTAAAAGATAAAAAACATTAATTACATAGTTAATAACATTAAGATTAACTAACTTCAATAGGTTTTATTTTATAATATTTAATTACATAGTTAATAACATTAATTAGCATATTATATCTCATCAATTTGTATAAATATTAATTACATAGTGAGATTGAAAGTTATGATCATTAACATAAAGTTGTGTATTCATACATGTTGATCAACCTCACCTCTTGCATGAATCGAATTGATCAAGGTTTTATTCTTTTTTAAACTCAACTTCATACTTGACGTCATCTTAGAATATTATTTAGCTTGAAAATCATAAATACTAATTGGTCCAATTATAACATGTTATGAGTTTTTTTATATTGCTTTTTTATGGCATAAAATATAAGTTTACCTAGTTTTTAATAGCTAAATGAAGCTCTTGTTAAGGATGTGGTCCTCATTTCTTCCCATGATTGGTATATTTATAGACAACTCCTGAAACCTCTTCATGAAGAAGGAGAATATAATCTAATTTAATTATCATATTTTATATATTTAATTCAACAAATTAATTCTAAACTAAACAATTACAATCTATAAAATCCCCAACAATCATGCAACCAAAAATATTTTAAAATGAGAATTTGTAGGGTTGATGGTATAAAAGTAATATTAAGTGGTTTATTTGTTCCCACTATAACTCTCCCTTCCCCCATTTTAGGTTAATTTTGCACCTTGTTGGACGAAGCTTTGACTTGTCTAATACATAAAAAGGCAAAGACTAACTTTCTGTGCCCATTTAATATTTACTTTCCCATTAATATATTCATGAAATAAAAATTATAATTAAAATAAAAAAAAATATTTTTTTAAAAGAGCCCAATACAGAACAATTATAATTAAAAAATTTCCATCAATTTTTTTTATAAAAAAAAAACATGACGTCTTTGATTGTTTGCTAGGCCAATGCATATCCTGAACAGAGGGAATAAAAGAAAACAATGTCTTTGCCATCAAAGCATAGAATTAAAAGAAGAAAAATGGTCGAAAAAAAGCACATGCACTCTTCTTCGATAGTGCTGCTGATTATATATATATAAAAAGATTGAATTCTTGTTTAAGCTGAATTGTGGGAGTGTGGTTGCGGTTATTTTTTATAGTATTTTTTTATCTAAAAATATATTAAAATAATATTTTTTTTATTTTTTTTCAATTATTTTTGACATTAGTACATCAAAATGATTTAAAAACACTAAAAATATTTAATTTAAAAAAAAATAAAAATGAAAAAAAATAATTTTTTTCATAAACACTTTTCACAATCACTCCCAAATAGAACAATGTATAAATAGTCCCCAAAATTTATTAATTAATTCAATATCATGACGATTCTCATTCTGAAAATTCTTCTATCTGTGTTCGTCACAAAACAGTGTGATATGATAATGTGATTATAATAAATTTGGGTGATGTGTAGTATATTATGTGATTATGTTATTACATTTGTTTTAAAAAATGATTTTTATTATAAAAATATATTAAAATAATATATTTATTTTGTCTAGTGGTTGAAGGAACTTGTTTTCTTATTATGCACGGGTTTCAAGTCCTATCATGCACACCTGTCACCCTTACAATACTTTACATATTCATTGGTTTGTAGGATATTCAGTGAGTTTGTAAATTAATTGTGGTATATGTAAGTTGGCTTGAATATTTTGATTATAAAAATAAAATAAAATAAAGTTGACTTGGATATATTGATTATAAAAATAAAATAAAATAAAGTAGTTTAACGTATATATTTTTTTCCAAGGAGAAGAATCATTTTCTATTCTAGTACTTGGTTTGACTTAGATCGGAAGGGATTTAGTTTGACTTAGATCGGAAGGGATTCGTGATTGTTGCTTGATGGTTAAGGAAGGTAAGTGCAGCCCCTAGAGCTTGGATTGGAAGCTGTGGAAGTCAAGTTCTCACTTTTGGTTTGCTAATTGCTTTTATTTATTTCTAGTTATGGTGGAAAAAGTTATTTCTATAATTGATTTATTTCCCCTTCTTCTTCCTGATTGGCAATTATATAATAAAAGTTTTGGTGAAGCTTACGAGTTGAATCTTAAAATTATATAATAAAACTAGTTAAATTAAGTAGAAAAATCAAATTTTGTTAAAATCAAATAAAAATCATAAAAATTAGTTTGGATTATAAAATTAGACTGGATCGATTTGATTTTATGATCCCATTAATTTTATCAAATACCATTCCTTCTGCAAGCTAGCCTTGTCCCTCCTCCCCCCTCCCTAACCTCCCTCTCTCTTTAATTTCTTGTAAATTATGTATAAATTTTAATTAAAAATTTTTTATGGTTATAATTATATTATGTTATATTCGAAAATATTTACTTATAATTTTATGATTTTTTTATCTACACGATTTTAGTTGTGATTTTATAATTTTTATACAATAAATTTCAAGTACAATTTAAATTTTACAATATGATTTAAGAAATTCAACTATTCCTGTCAAAATCGCTATTTCAAGAACCTTGTCAATGGATGGACATAAATAATGGGAATATATAACACGCAATACTGTACGGACAAGGACACGGTTTGACATGGGACCCACTTCGCTTGCCACCGAGGCCTTTGAAACTACGAACTTCTGAGTGAAGTAGATTCTGTGAGTGGACTGGGGGGAGCTTGATGTCGTGGAAATATGGAAGCGCACCCCCTGCTGGACTGCACGCATCCCATCCTGGACTGGATCCCCTATATATATTGAATTACGCCCGCCACCTTCTGCACACCAACAGCTTCCAGTGCAAACCAACAGCTTGCTTCTTATTCAGTATTACTAGCCTCCTCTACTCAATTCTTCTCTTGCAAATTATATAATTTATTCTATTACTTTGCATTACTTTACACGACGTGATCAATCTAGGACGAAAAGTTCAACAATGGATTTTCAACCATCTCGCGTAGGCTATGGATTCCATCCAACCGATGAAGAATTGGTGAACCATTACTTGAGGTTAAAAATGCATGGAGGCTATGAACAAGATGTTAGCTTAATCGAAGAGGTTAACGTGTGCGATTATGAGCCTTGGGCACTGCCTGGTACGTGTTCATATGTATCTGCGTGTGTGTGTTTCTGGTGCACTGTTTTTTCTGCTTATCAGCTCTTTTCTAATTTGCAATCTGTCAATCAATAACAAATCATGTAGGGCTTTTAGGAAATCAAGATCCAAACGAGCCAGAGTGTTATTTCTTCAGTCGTCGCAGCTACAAGCACGCGAATAGTAACCGGGCTAATAGGAAAACTAAAGGTGGATTCTGGAAAGTCACTGGCAAGGATCGTACAGTGAAAGATAAAGCCACCAAGGAGCATATTGCTACCAAGAAGACTCTAGTTTTCTACACGGGGAGCGTTGCTAACGGGGTCAGGACCAACTGGGTCATGCACGAGTACCATCCAACTTTCAGCTTCGACAACCAGGTACCATTTCTGCACCTCGTAGGCTGCTCTGTAGTCTTTTCTTCTCTCTCAAGAGACTTGAATTCGAGGTTATAATAGAAATAACATCAAGGGAAAGGCTTGGGATCAGACCAGTTGATCACCAACAGGACTCCACGGCACTCGTGTTGAAAATTATGTTTTGAATATCAGCTAACTAAAACAGTCATCACTTGTAGAAGTACTCTTGTCCCATGCTTTGGTTTCCCAGAAGTTTTCTTATATAAACTCCACAGCATGTTTCAAACGTTGTTGTTCCTCTCAGATGGGGTCGTTTGACGACTTCCATCCATCCATCAACGAGTGACACTGATCTCTCTCGTGGTGCAGTGACTACACATTTTCAAGTTCAAGTTCTACTCTTGTCATGAAAATAATAGATACTTCAATTATGCCATAAACCTTTTTGTTTGTTTCCTTTCTGCGTAGAGGGAATTCGTTCTCTGCAAACTGAAGAAAGATCCAGAAGCGATCATGCCAGCATATGAAGAAGGTGAAGCGAGCTCGAATTTCACTTCTGATCAGCTGGAAAATCAAAATCAAAATGAGTATAATCACCCCCAGAACTTTGAAGAAGGTGGATATGGTGCCCCTATG
Organism: Salix dunnii; assembly: GCA_015731905.1. Classification (NCBI taxonomy): domain Eukaryota; kingdom Viridiplantae; phylum Streptophyta; class Magnoliopsida; order Malpighiales; family Salicaceae; genus Salix; species Salix dunnii. The sequence continues at coordinate 7,548,200 of CM027677.1, read as the reverse complement.
CCTTCTTGTTTCCCTAACAACGAGCAAGAGGTGATAAATAGTACCAGTAGCAAGCATATATATTTATTTATTTTGCAAGTTATTCCATATGTAATAAGAATATATCAGTAACTTGTGTTTTCGTTTACAGGATGATTATCAAATACAACAGCATGTGAACTCATTCCGTGATTATGACATCGGAGATTATAACCTGGACGCTGCCCTGCAGTATCCATATAGGAATATGTAACCGGAAAACACCCATTCCTGCAATGGGTTTCCTATCATCCAGTACTGCACCAACGTTATGTCCTCAAGTTCCTATTTGAAGTCTTAATAAAAGCATGTTTTATTTGTATCAAACTTAGGACCAGCAGATCAGTTCATCCGTAGCATGTTGACTGTTGCTGGTCGTAGGAATAAGTGTGTTCTCTATATATATATATATAAAAAGAGAAGTTTAACGTACATAATTTTTTTCCAAGGAGAACAATCATTTTCTCTTCTAGTACGTGGTTTGACTTAGATCGGAAGGGATTTAGTTTGACTTAGATGGGAAGGGATTCGTGATTGTTGCATGATGGTTAAGGAAGGTACAGCCCCTAGAGCTTGGATTGGAAGCTGTGGAAGTAAAGTTCTCACTTTTGGATCTTAGCGCGTGGAGGAATGGATTGCTAAATGCTTTTATTTATTTCTAGTTTTGGTGGAAAAAGTTATATAAAAAGATTGAATTCTTGTTTAACCTTAAATGTCTCTTTGTGAGTGTGCTTGTCTCTTTGTGGGTGTAGTTACGGTTGTTTTTTATAGTATTTTTTTATCTAAAAATATATTAAAATAATATTTTTTTAATCTTCACGAGTGGAGGAATGAATTGCTAATTGCTTTTATTTATTTATAGTTTTGGTGGAAAAAGTTATTTGTATAATTGTTTTATTTCCCCTTCTTCTTCGTGATTGGCTATCAATGACATTGTTGTTAAACTCGCGAGTTGACTCATAAAATTATACAACAAAACTGGTTAAATCGGGTAGAAAAATCAAACCCTTTTAAAATCGAATAAAAAACATAAAAATCAGTCCATATCGAAAATCAGACCGATCTGGTCTGATTTGACGATCCTACCAATTTTATCAAATATCATCCCTTCTGCGGTTCTGCTTCTCCATAGACCTAGCCCTGACTCTTCCCCCCTCCTCTCGCTCTGTCCCTCTCTCGATCTATACCCCAGGCTAGTCCCCACTCTCTCCTAGTTTAAAAATAAAAAAAAAACCAGTATTTTTTAAATGCTAATATAATGATATAATTATTTTGTAATGTATTTTTAATTTCTTTTAAATCATGTATAAATTTTATCTAATAAAATTTTATGGTTATAATTATATTATATTGTATTTAAAAATATTTTACTTATGATTTTATGATTTTTCCACTTACACGATTTTAGTTGTGATTTTAGGATTTTTGTACAATAAATTTCAAGTATGATTTTACCATTTTAATTTTACAATTTGAGTTCAGAAACAACTTTCAATTCATGTCAAAATCACGAATTTAATAACTTTGAAACAACTTTAAATTCATGTCAAAATCACGAATTTGATAACTTTGATCAATGGATGGATATAAATAATGGGAATATGTAACACACAACGCTGTACGGACAAGGAGGGCAAGGTTTGAAATGGGACCCACTTCCCTTGCGAACGAGGCCTTTGAAACTACAAACTTCTCAGTGAAGTAGATTATGTGAGTGGACTGGGGGGAGCTTGATGTCGTGGAAATTTGGAAGCGCATCCCTTACTGGACTAGATCCCCTATATATATTGAATTACGCCCGCCACCTTCTGCACACCAACAGCTTCTAGTGCAAACCAACAGCTTGCTTCTTTTTCAGTATTACTAGCCTCCTCTACTCAATTCTTGTCTTGCAAATTATATAATTTATTCTATTACTTTGCATTACTTTACACGACATGATCAATCTACGAAGAAAAGTTCAACAATGGATTTTCTGTTGAGACTGTGTGATTTGTATTTAATCAAGCAATTTCAAGGAAGAAGAAGATGATTTGAGCTGGGATATTAAAATAAAAGAAAGAGAGAGACGGGAGAAGAAGAGGGAAAACTGAAATTTTAAAACTGATTACTGTTCACAATAAAACCCACACAATTCCCATGACCTACTCTGCTTTATATACAAATATCATAACCATCCTAACAAACTTCTAATACTCTAGAACATACTAACATATTCTAAAGTACGTACAGTATTATTTATACTTCATCATCCCCCCTCAAGCTCATGCCGCGGCAGTCCAAGCATGAGGTTGTCGCAATGGATCCGAAACAGAGGAGCACTCAGCCCCTTAGTTAAGATATCAGTAAACTGCTCTTTGGAGGACACAAATTGAACAAAAAGTTGATGCTCAACTATTCTTTCACGAACAAAGTGCACATCGATCTCAATGTGTTTGGTTTTCTGATGTTGCACAGGATTAAATGACAGTGCAATGGCTGAGAGGTTGTCGCAAAAAATGACGGGAGGCTGAGAGAGTTGAACATGCAGAAAAGCAAGTAATTACTTGATCCAATCGATTTCAGCAGCAGTGAATGACAAAGCCCTATATTCAGCCTCTGTAGATGATCTTGAAACCGTGCTTTGTTTCTTGGAGGACCACGAAATAGGATTAGAACCTAAGTACACAACCAGCCTTGTGGTGGATCTTCGATCATTCGGATCACCTGCCCAATCTGCATCACTAAAAGCTTTGAGGTCTAAGGAGCCCTTATGATATTGAATCCCAACTGTGGCAGTGCTTTTCAAGTAACGAAGAATTCGTTTAACAGCAATGAAATGAGCAACCATGGGATTTTGCATGAACTGACACACTTGATGCACTGAAAATGCAATGTCTGGACGTGTGAAGGTCAAATACAGAAGTGCCCCCACAATACTTCTATACAGTTTGGGATCATCATAAGGAACACCATCATCTTTAAACAACCTTTGATAAGGGAGACAAGGAGTATCACAGGCCTTAGCATCAAGCATATCAATTTTAACCAGCAAATCATGAACATACTGAGATTGTGACATAAACAATCCATTTTTAACACAAGAAATTTGAATACCCAAGAAGAAATGTAGAGCCCCCAAATCCTTGATCTCAAATTCAGTAGTAAGGGACTCAATAATTTGTGTAATAGCAGCAGAGTGACTCCCAGTAATAATGATATCGTCAACATACAGCAACAAAATAACAATACTAGCAGCAGCATGTTTAACAAAGATAGATGAATCAGAATATGTATGTTGAAAACCTAAGGAAGACAAAATTCAGTGAACCTGTCATTCCAAGCCCGGGGTGCTTGTTTGAGACCATAGATCGATTTATGAAGCCTGCACACCAAGTGAGAGTTATGAGCATCTGTAAAACCTGGAGGTTGGGCCATATACACCTCCTCAAGAAGAATGCCATGTAAGAATGCATTTTTGACGTCTAACTATCTCAACATCCAGCCAAAGTGGACAGCAAGGGCTAGAACCAATCTCACAGTTGTAGGTTTCACCACTGGACTGAAGGTCTCTCCATAATCCTGGCCTAGTTCTTGACTGAAACCTTGTGCAACCAGTCGAGCTTTATGGCGGGCAACTGAACCATCAGCATGTTTCTTAATCTTGAAAATCCATTTACAGCCCACTATATTTTTGTGAGGAGGCAAAGATACAAGGCTCCATGTACCCTGTGATTGAAGAGCAGCAATCTCAGCTTGCATGGCAGCAAGCCAAACAGGAGCTTTTAATGTAGCTTTGTAAGTGTTAGGCTCACACAAAGAAGAATCAACACCAGTAGGGGAAATGGTATGAAGACAGACCTTCTTTTTACTTACCCCACTCTTACTACGAGTTTGCATAGGATGAACATTCATTGTGGGAAGCTGAAGCACAACAGAAAGATTCTCAGGGTGGAAATCTGCTGCTGAAATGAAGGGTGCAGGATTCATACCTTCGCTGAGTTCAGGTGCCACAGGAAGAGATGTAGAAGGTGAAGCAATAGAAGCAATAGGCTCATTGGATGTTGAAGAAGCCGAGACATGACTATGATTAGAAGGAATAACAGCAAGAGGTGATGGCACAGTAGGTATATTTGACTTAGAAGATGATGAAGAAACAACATCACTATCATGAAGTGAAGGAGACACAGCAGGGGAAGAATGGATTGTAACTATATTGGAAGGTGACACAATAGGCAGACATGAACTAGAGATAGGTACAGTGGATGCACTGGACACATGATGAGTAGTGACTAGTTCATGATATGGAAACACATTCTCATTGAAGACAACATGTCGAGAAATATAAGAACGTTTCTTGAGTACATCATAGCAAATATATCCTTTAAAATTAGGTGCATATCCAAGAAAAACACACATTATGGTCTTAGGTTGCAATTTGTTTTGAAGATAAGGACGAAGCAATGGAAAACATGCACACCCAAATACTCTTAAATGAGTAATAAGAGGTAGTTTGCCGAATAATATCTCAAAGGGAGATTTATAAGAGAGGACAACAGATGGCATTCTATTAATAAGAAAAGATGTAGTATGCACTGCATGAGTCCAAAAAGATGATGGCAATTTAGCATGCTGAAGCAGGGTAATTGTTGTTTTAATACGATGTTTGTGTTTTCTTTCTGCTAAGCCATTTTGTTCAGGTGTGTATGGACATGATTTGCGATGTATAATGCCTTTAGTGTTCAGAAATTTTTGAAGAGATTTACTCATATATTCACCACCACCATCACTTTGCAAGATTTTAATGGAATGTGAGAATTGATTGTGAACATAGTGATAGAAGTTAACAAAAACGGAATGGACATCACTTTTATTGATAAGGGGAAATAACCAACAAAACCTAGAAAAGTCATCGACAAAGAGTACATAGTATCTGTAGCATCAACAGAAATGTGTGGTGAAGGGCCCCAAAGATCACTATGTATAATATGAAAAGGAACTACAGATGTATGTGTACTGGAATGGAAAGACAGTTTACAGAACTTGCCTTGTAAGCAACTAACACATACATCAGAAAATTTGTCTAAGGAACATGAAATACATGCTTTGTTTAGCATTAACTTGATAATCTTAGTTGTAGGATGTCCTAGTCTATGATGCCATGTAGAAGACAATACTAACTGACCACTAAGAGCTTGAGCTTGAAACCCGAGAGAGAGAGCATTCTGGGATGGAAAGGATGGAAGAGGATAGAGCCCATTGCAGCACAGCCCTTTATATAGCAGCCTCCCTGTGACTTTGTCCTGAACCCAAAAACAAAAAGCATCAAAAATCACCCTACAATTGTTATCCACACACATTTGATAAATTGACAGTAAGTTCTAAGACAGTTTTGGCACACATAGCACCGAATTCAATTTTAAAGCTTGAGTAGGTGTAGAGATAATGGCAGTGCCAATATGAGATACGGGCAAACCTTCCCCATTGGCTGTTTGGACCGAATCATTTGTAGGATAGGAGGTGCTTGCTGTCAGATTAGACAAATTTGGTGTCATGTGATTCGTAGCCCCTGAGTCTGTGATCCAAACTGGAGATACTGCTTGAGTTGAAGGTTGCGGTAGGGGTGAAAATGGATTATGAATGGTGTACATAGCCTGATGCTGATTGGGCAAGGATGCATTTGTCTCTGAACCATTGCTGTGACCCATGAAATTAGGTCCATTTTCATTGTAATAACAGTACCATGTTGTATGGTTTGGTTCACCACACAAATTGCACCGAGTTCTTTCATATCCCCTGAATCCACAAGCTGTAGCTGAATGTCCCTCCTTATTACATAATTGACAAATGAGCATACTGGAACCAGTTGATGGATTATATGGACCATTGGAAAATATAGGTGAAAATGCCCCAGATGATGAATTTTATGATCCCATGCCACCAGAAGGAAAAGCACTCATACCACCAGATGATGTGTTTGGGGCTACAGATGGTCTTACATTCATAGGTGCTCTCGGAAAAAATCCCCTCTGCCCAGAATTATAAAATCCCCTCTGCCCAGAATTATATCTACCTCTTCCCCTATTTCTATTAAAGGACCTATAACCACCACTATCAAATGAATTATAGTCCTGTTGACCACGGGAAACATGAGGTTTTGTGATTGTGTTCATTGCAGCAAGATAAGTGGGATTACTGCTAATATTATTCTCCACTATAAGTTCCTCAGCCAAAAGTTGGGATCGAAACTCTTTCAAGGTAATCACATTTTCTCTACCTCTAACCACACATCTAAAGGTATTGTACTCAGCAGGGAGACCATTCAAGGCCAAAATCACTATGTCTTCTTCAGCAAAAAATACCCCTGCTGCTGACAAATAATCTCGGGCTTCTTTGATTTTTAGTAAATATTGACTTATAGAATCAGAACGTTTCCTAATATTCTGTAAATTAGACTTTAATTGAAAGATACTAGTCCTGGACACAGTTGAAAATTGTTCTTTCAATCGTTGTCACAAATCCTTATAATTGACACTCCCTATGGCACACGACATAACTACTGGGGACAGAGTAGCAGTAATCAATTGCATAATGGCTCTATCATGCATTTTCCATATCAGTCTTTTATCACATTCAACATCAGAATTAGAAGAAGAAGAGATATTACCGTATTCAGTTGCAGAAACAGGGCATGAATGAGACCCATCTACGAATCCAAATATCCCATTGCTTTCCAGTAGGAGTTGTATTTGGAAATTCCAGTTTAGATAATTGGATTCATCTAATTTCACGTTTACAGAGGTAGAAATGGTGGAGACAAGATTGGCAATCGGAGATTGAAGAATCTGTAATTGGGCAGCAATCACCATCGTGAAGAGATTCAGTTGAAATCACCGAAGAGTAGGCTGTTTAATTTGAGTAGAGTAATGAGGAAAGGGAGTTGTAAATCAGCGATCAGTTTGTAACTAATTAAATTGCTAAGAGCTCAACTGAGTCAATTTCTGGGTAAATTTGAGAAGAAGAACAGTAGTTTCGTGAACAGTAAATCAAAGTGTTTGGGTTTGCAGAAGCATATAAACTGGATCAATCAATATGCGTGAGCATTATAAGCTCTGATACCATGTTGAGACTGTGTGATTTGTATTTAATCAAGCAATTTCAAGGAAGAATAATATGATTTGAGCTGGGATATTAAAATAAAAGAAAGAGAGAGACGGGAGAAGAAGAGGGAAAACTGAAATTTTAAAACTGATTACTATTCACAATAAAACCCACACAATTACCATGACCTGCTCTGCTTTATATACAAATATCATAACCATCCTAACAAACTTCTGATACTCTAGAACATGCTAACATATTCTAAAGTACGTACATGTATTATTATACTGTATTTATACTTCATCATTTTCAACCATCTCGCGTAGGCTATGGATTCCATCCAACCGATGAAGAATTGGTGAACCATTACTTGAGGTTAAAAATGCATGGAGGCTATGAACAAGATGTTAGCTTAATCGAAGAAGTTAACGTGTGCGATTATGAGCCTTGGGCACTGCCTGGTACGTGTTCATATGTATCTGCGTGTGTGTCTGGTGCTTTGTTTTTTTTTTACTTATCAGCTGTTTTCTAATTTGCAATCTGTCAATCAATAACAAATCATGTAGGGCTTTTAGGAAATCAAGATCCAAACGATCCAGAGTGTTATTTCTTCAGTCGTCGCGGCTACAAGCACGCGAATAGTAACCGGGCTAATAGGAAAACTAAAGGTGGATTCTGGAAAGTCACAGGCAAGGATCGTACAGTGAAAGCTAAAGCCACCAAGGAGTATATTGCTACCAAGAAGACTCTGGTTTTCTACACGGGGAGCGTTGCTAACGGGGTCAGGACCAACTGGGTCATGCACGAGTACCATCCAACTTTCAGCTTCGACAACCAGGTACCATTTCTGCACCTCGTAAGCTGTTCTGTAGTCTTTTCTTCTCTCTCAAGAGACTTGAATTCGAGGTTATAATAGAAATAACATCAAGGGAAAGGCTTGGGATCAGACCAGTTGATGACCAACAGGACTCCACGGCACTCGTGTTGAAAATTATGTTTTGAATATCAGCTAACTAAAACAGTCATCACTTGTAGAAGTACATCTGATAATTATATCTAAAACAGTCCCATGCTTTGGTTTCCCAGGAGTTTTCTTATATAAACTCCACAGCATGTTTCAAACGTTGTTGTTCCTCTCAGATGGGGTCGTTTGACGACTTCCATCCATCCATCAACGAGTGACACTGATCTCTCTCGTGGTGCAGTGACTACACATTTTCAAGTTCAAGTTCTACTCTTGTCATGAAAATAATAGATACTTCAATTATGCCATAAACCTTTTTGTTTGTTTCCTTTCTGCGTAGAGGGAATTCGTTCTCTGCAAACTGAAGAAAGATCCAGAAGCGATCATGCCAGCATATGAAGAAGGTGAAGCGAGCTCGAATTTCACTTCTGATCAGCTGGAAAATCAAAATCAAAATGAGTATAATCACCCCCAGAACTTTGAAGAAGGTGGATATGGTGCCCCTATGCCTTCTTGTTTCACTAACAACGAGCAAGAGGTGATAAATAGCACCAGTAGCAAGCATATATATTTATTTATTTTGCAAGTTATTCCATATGTAATAAGAATATATCAGTAACTTGTGTTTTCGTTTACAGGATGATTATCAAATACAACAGCATGTGAACTCATTCCGTGATTATGACATCGGAGATTATAACCTGGACGCTGCCCTGCAGTATCCATATAGGAATATGTAACCGGAAAACACCCATTCCTGCAATGGGTTTCCTATCATCCAGTACCGCACCAACGTTATGTTCTGAAGTTCCTAGCATATTTTATTTGTATTAAACCTAGCACCAGCAGATCAGTTCATCCGTAGCATGTTGACTGTGGCTGGTCATAGGAATAAGTGTCTTTCTTTGTTTTCTGGAGTGGAATTTAATGCATTGTCTTTCTTTGTTTTTCTTGGTTGCTGAACATAAGTAATTTCCATCTCAAAACCTGTGACTTCGGTCAACGCACATGAGAAATAACCACAGCCAGATGAAAATCAACCATCATCCATCATCCGCGTAAATATTTGCGAGTGAATATATCCACATGAAGTAAATAAATTTAATGAAAAGGTTGAAAATATTTAACAGCTTGAAAATGATATGTCCTCTCTCTGTATATACATTAATGAAATTATGTTCAATAAATCATTTAATTTAAAAATTTAAATTGTTTGATGAAATTTAAAGTTATGATCATTAGGTTAACAAAACTCCAAAAATAGAGCTGATCATTTGGTTAGAAAATGGTGTTTTTCTTCTTCTTCTTCTTTTTAAGCATTTTTCAGACTTTTAACTTAAAAGATCACCTCTGTAACATTAATGGTGGCCACTTTTTTTAGTACTATCCACAACTATGGTTTTTAGATATTTGATTCCTCACCAACATACTAGTAACATCACTTCTTACCTTCTCTTTGGTGTTTATTTGATGTGTTTTTGGGTTAAGAAATATTAAATTATAACTATTTTGGTATTTTTTATATTTTTCATATTAACATATCAGAATTATCTAAGATGTTTTTTTCTTCTAAAATCAAATATTAATTTATACATCTTAAAAACACTATAATTTCAACCACAATATAAATATATTATTACCTTAATCCCAAATTAATAAATAAGACTTATATATATATATATATATATATATATATATATATATTTTAAATGGCTCTGATTTTTATCTATGTTTATATATATATGCTCTTAGTTTTTGTTTCTAATTTTTATTATTTCCACTATTATTAAGTTTTTTTTATTTAATGTTTCAATTCTAATTTTAATATATATATATATATAATCACTTTGAATTAAAGGATAAAATTGAAACAAATCAAAACTTTGATACCAAAACTATTAGGGATTTCAAACCAATTGGGAAATAATCGAAAAATTAAAAGACTGAAGACCGAAATGAAACTACAATATATAATTAATTTCTATTGAATGACAAAATTGAAACCAATTAAAACTTATATAACAGAAATAAGAACCATACAAAATAATCAAAAGATCATGGACTACAATGAAAACCCAATAAACAATGGGATCTTACGTGTTTTTTTGCATGCAGGAGAGAGAAAAGGGAGGTGGAACTTCAACCGATCATCGACATGTCTTCAACCAACTTGGAATCAAACGCATCACACCATGAGAAAAAGAACATGGCAGAGAATAATTCTAGACCCCGATGCGGTATTTTGACATGCCAAGTGGCGATGTGCAAATAGTATCTCGTAGAATATATAATAAAAATAGTAAATATACCCCTACATCCAACTCTTGGATTTTGTCTGATGTGGGGGTTTATGCGTATTTGACCATTTAAAAAAATATGCAATGACCCTTTTGACCCCGGTGTTTACTGTGTAATTTTGTCTTATATAAGGGTATTTTTATATTTAGCCATTTAAAAAATATGTGCAATAACGGTAATGCCCCTAGTGGTTGCTGTGTTGTTTTGTTTTTAATATGGGTATTATGATTATTTCACTATGCATGGAAATGCAAACAATAAAAAATATCCCCGGATCCAAAGTTAAAAAACACATTAAATGAAGGGTAAAATAATAATTTCACTATTCCAATTCACAATGCTTCTGAATCTAAATGAACAATAAAAATGATTGTTCATTATCATTTATATTCACGATCTCCTTTAGATTTTAGTAATAGTTATGTCCTTGATAGGACTATTTTCATTAAGAAATTGATTTGGTACATTTCTGGATCGAGGGTGTTTTTTTCAAGAAAATCTATCGAATTCTGAGAAGTTGGAATATCACCTCCATTTATTTTTATTGTTCATAACTATTGATCCGAAACCAAAAGAGACGACTCTAGTCACTAGAAGGCAAAAATTTCAGAGATGATGCAATATGTAGTTGGCAAATGTCAGCTTGTCTGTCCTATGAAATGGATTTATTCCTTGTGCCTGTTTGGGTTTGGTTTTCATTGCAACCCCGATTTTCCAATGAAAAACATCTAAATAATTCTTTTCACTTGAAATGATAGATAGATTATGTTTTTCACATGGAAAATAAAGATAGATTTTTAGGCAGTGTTTGATATTATAGCAATATTATTGCAGTAGTTATTTAGTTATTTTTTAAAGTGTTTTTTTTGCTTAAAAATATATTAAAATATTATTATTAAGTTTTAAAAGGTTTGTTTTTAATATTAATACATCAAACCAGTTCAAAAATACTAAAAAATAGTCTAAAGCAAAAACAAAATTCAAAATCACGATTTCAACACATTAACTAATATTACTTGATGTCCAAAATGATCTAATAAGATGAGACAACCTAGCAAGATATTTGCTAAAAAAGTGTAGAAGGATTCAAAATATACCCTAATCAACTGACTAGATCAAGCGAAACAGATGTACATGTACAAAGAATAATGGAGAATAAAGCCTCCCTTTGCTTATATCCACACATACTAAAAATCAAAGTGACACAATCCATAAATAGCTTTAATATATCAAAGTGAGCTCATGGAGGTGAATTGATGTTATATCGACAAAAAAAAAAAAAATCCCCACTCAAGTCTTACCATTCAGGCCACAAATTTCAAGCAACGGGTATCATCATGTATTTTCTGGCATCAGATGGAACAAAAGTGCATTCCACACTTTGCACATGTATAATTGGAAGTGAACCCATAAATAGTGCAGAAATGCCAGGTAGAGCTTGGAGGTCTCACTATTACCTATTAAGGAACCATCTCACCTAAAAGCTTAAGCTTGTAAGTGAGACCCCATAATATAATTTATATTATTCTCTAACACATCCCCTCAAGTGAAAGCCCTTTGGGCTTGAAACTTGCACAAGCTCACATTACCTTGTGCTTCATTTTTATCAAATAATGAGGGTGGTGAGATTTGAACTCATGACCGCTAGGTCAACAAGGCTCTGATACCATATTAAGGAACCATCTCACCTAAAAGCTTAAGCTTGTAAGTGAGACCCCATAATATAATTTATATTATTCTCTAACATTACCTTCATATATGATGGAACATGCGGGGGGAAAGCTTCCAGGTTTGCCTGTTTTTGTTGGTTGAATATTTAGACCAGCTATTCATACAGTTAATACATGTTTAGTGTTTCCTTTCATATCTCATGTAAGAGCTCCAGGAAATTTCTTGGGGCTTTCCTAGCATTCTCAAGTGCTTTTGCTTGTCGAGCCTTACCCTTAGTGTCTTTATGCTTCTTTTGTATATAGACTACAATGGAGATCAAAGAATGTGTTAAAACAATATGGCAAAAAAACATAAACAATATGATCAACTTTCACTTTGCTAAGCAATCCCATCAAACTACCACTACTTGTGATGATAACTTGGAAGGAATTTTAAGAAGGCTTCTCATTCTCCCCATTCAAAGAATCAAATGTTAGTTATGGATTGATGATCAAATGCCAAGTTCAAAACTTTTTAAATAAATGCATGCTGAGCAAAAATCCTTGGAGAACAAATTCTCAAAAAGTGACATGTTACAATATTTTAAAATAAAGGTTATTAAACATAAATTTGGGACATAACTTTGCATAACATTATTTAAAAACAAATTCACAAAAAGACACATGTTTCAATCCAAATAGTAGTGCCAGAAACTTGTCTTGTTGAAACAGAAGATGCATTAGAATGGATAACTCACACCTTGAAAAAAATAACAAAAAAAGATGCATACAACAAACTTCTTCATGAGTACTAATAAAGAAAACTAGCTAGCTATATATAATTCTTGCAAAAGAAAAAATGACAGGGGAAAACATAAGCATATTGATCCAACGATATAGAGATACATAAAGCAAAATATCAACATAATATATAACTTGGTTCGAAGCAGACGTTGCCAATAATAATAATAATAAAAATAAAAAACCCTAGAAAACTTACGGGGAAAGAAAAAGTTGATATAACGCTCGGATTGGACAAGCCATCTCCTACACGAATCCTTCCTATAAATTACAGGACGTTGGAATATATATATATATATATATATATATATATATATATATATATAACGCTCGGATTCGACAAGCCGTTTCCTACACAAACCCTGCCCATGAATTCTGAAGGCTGGAAAGCACCATTATAAAGAGCTCCAGCCTGATTTCTTGTGAGAAGCCTAACGCAAGAAAGAAACCATGAAATTTTTAGCACGCTTGGGTTCATGTTGCTTATCAACCACAGCAATAGCAGCCGCACCTGAGGCGGAGGACGTGGAGGAGGAGCTGGGGTCAGCAACCACGGTGACTAATGGTGATATTCCACTGCTAACTCCGGCTGGTGGAAGGAGAAGCAGATCGAGAAGACGTGGATCGTGGCGACCGGCCCTTTCAGCTATATCGGAAGACCGGACGGTTTCATATAGACGGAGGAAACCAGCTGCGAATACTGAGAAGAAAACACAGACTGGCAAACTGAAGAAGAAACCTGAGGGTCTAAGTTTTAGTGTGCAGATGTCGTTTTCTGGGTTCTCTCCTACACCGTTTATGTTTTAATGAAGTTTTCGAGATCTTGTAATCAACTTGGATCATCATTCGATAATTGTATATCGTGGAATGGCTGCATGGATTGATGCTGTTCTTCAATGCTCTCTTCTTTTCTTCTATGCAGCAAAACCCTCTCTCTCTCATTCTCTTCTTCGAATTTTCAAGAGAATCCGTTAAAACTTTTGTTATTCATGTAAAAAAGGAATTTGTATAATACAAACCCAATCTGTGGTTTAGCGATCTCAGAATCAGATTCACCCATTTTTCCTCTTGATATCCAGATAATGTTTGAAGGGCTTCAATGGATGTACATATAGTTAGGGCAGAAATATTAATCAGAGAGAAGATGGACGAGCAGCGGAAAATTTTATACTACGAACTACACAGAAAAAATCTTGGAAACTCACTTCCTTCCCTGTTCACTAAACAGTTTTTTTGAAGGCCTTGGAGTTTAAATTTGTTATATGTATATATCTATATCTATATCTATATATATATATATATATATATAGATATATATATATTAATTTTGTTGGAAAATCAAATCAGATTAACTTGCAGACTCTAATTTAATAACAATATCAAATAGTCATGTAACTGGGACATTCTTATGTTCAAAATAATTTTGATCTGACCCAGACATGTAAACTAGTAAATTAAATTAAGGATATAAAAATGGTTGCAATTTAATCATATGCTAATGTAAGTAGCATTACTACTTCAACAATTGGTAATATAACAGGGGCGTGGTGCTCCTGTTATTTTGGTCATGGTCTCACTTGAACGCCCATCAAATTACAAAAAATGGCAACACAACCAGGTGATTGATTCAGTTCCCCGAGTATTAAAATCACCCCAATGAACCAGAATCTAATTTGTCTTTCAGTGACCATTTATTCGAGGTCGCGTGTTTGATGTCTAATTTGTCTCAGTAACCATTTATTCGATGTCGTGTGATTGGAGTTGTGGTTGGTGCTGGGTAATGCACACGGGTGTCTGTCAATCGTGAGAAGGGCTGATCATTGCGGCCAGGCATGCCTCTTTGAGAAGAAGGTATATCATACACACAAAAAATGACTTTAATGCATCAAAGGACATTCTCTCCAACTTGAAACTATACAAACCTGAGCGGTCGGTTAAGGTATAGAACAATTTTGTTTATTAGCAAGCCTTTCTCCCATGCAATCATTTAGCAAACTCTATCCCAGAAGAGAAATTAGGATAAATTTGTATTGTGGGAATCTGCATTGAACTATGCCTAGGCTAGATTGCTGGAGGCCCTACTACTTTTGATAAACTTTGTCAACGTGCTATTGGACTTGAGGAAGCAAAGAATACCAATGGATAAGGTAACAAAGATTTTTTCAAGACAAAAAAAAAACATAAAAGAGAAATGAATGAGAGACTCTAATACCGTCATTGTCATCGTCAAGAGAAGCCTCATCATCATCAACTGCTTCTACTATTTCTATCCCTATATAATCATTCTCTAATGCTTCAAGTCTAGCAATTGCTGCCTAAAAAAAAAGAAACAGTAATCCAAAACCATCTTCTTTAAATCAACCAAACATAAGTAAAACAACAAAAAGTTTCGACCTTCCCAATTAAAAACAAAGCCCTAGTAACTAATATCTTTTTCTAATAAGCCAAACATCAATAAAAAAAAAATTCATTCTTCTCATTTAAAAACAGAACCCCATTTCACTACTATCTTATTTAATAGTTCAAATAATTACAAAACAAAAAATCCTTCAATAAAAAATCAGGAACACGAGTTCTGTTATCATTGCTGGCAAGCACAACCACCATTCTTGAAGCAATCTTTCGAGTTCACATTGATATTTTTCGAAAAGGGTTTGAAACATCATCTTCCATTAGCCTTTAAAAAATCCAAAAAAGAATGAAAAGATAGTTACTTAAAAATATATACAAAATGGAAAAAAAAAACACAAACTTTGGATGAAGACAAAGATATTAATCAGAAAGAGAGTGACCCCAGGTGAAGGAAAGCGGGGCCTTTTGGATTCAATTCCTTTGGTCAAGTTATTTCGAGATGACAGAGAGAGGAAACTTGCTTGACTTCAAGTGAAAGGCAATCAATCTCTAGCTTTCAACTAAGCTAAGAAGCAAGCTTAAGAAAGAGATATGGGATCATCATGAAGCTAACTAAAGTTTGCGATCCAGTTGTTTTATTTATCGGTAAATGATTTTTTTCTGTAATTTTAAATCAAAAAAACTGAAGTCAAATACTTTTGGACGGGCAACTAATGAGGTCATGGCTGCAATGTTCTTGTTCACAGTGCATTGAATGTGGATGAACAATACAACCCAGATATCTTTTAGCTTTTAGATAATCTTAATATGTAAGCATAATAGGTGCACCTTTATCAATAAAACTAGAAATGAATTTTTTTCATATGTATAAGATGACCGTTATCATCCTTATTATATAATTAACTCCTTAATTAGAGCCTCTAAAAGATTAATTTGGATTTTCTAGTTACTATAAAACTAAGTGATAACTTTTTTTTTACATGTAGTTTGCTGAGATATCCCTTGTGATAGTCTTCTTTTCATATTAATTACACCTATTATCTTATCTAAAAAAGCTAGATTGTATCCTTACAAATAGTTGAGGTTCTAATATAATAATATACTCTTGTTAATGAGTGTTGTTTTCATTCTTTGTTGGTAAAAAGTCTTGTTAAAGTGTAAGTGAAACTATAACTACTTGGGTATTTGGTTATGATCTTTTATTTTAACTCTTATATTTAGGTTCTGGTCTTAATCATATGGAAAAAAAAACAACCCATTTAGATCCTTGACTCCATGTAAAAGTCACTTAGGATTTGGCCTTAATCTTATAAGAAAAAGGTTCTTCTATCTTAAACCTAAAAAAAAGTGATTTATGTCTCAATCTTGAACTTATGGAAAAATTCATGTGGTTTTTAATCTTTAACCCATGAAAAAGATTAGGCTATGATCTCGAGCCCAAGAAAATAACATGTGTGAAGGTTTGAACTTGAATTTTAAAAATGATTTAATTGTGGCGTGGAGTCACTTGTGAAGTAAGGTGTGAGTAATAACAACCTACACTTTTTGTTTAAAGAGTAAAATAAACAGTTAGTACTGAACTA
The DNA here is from genome assembly GCA_015731905.1 of Salix dunnii. Taxonomy (NCBI): domain Eukaryota; kingdom Viridiplantae; phylum Streptophyta; class Magnoliopsida; order Malpighiales; family Salicaceae; genus Salix; species Salix dunnii. The sequence continues at coordinate 7,531,455 of CM027677.1, read as the reverse complement.
TTATATATATATATAGTTTATCTTGAATTATCTTTGTATTTAGGTTTTATTATTGTTTTGTGATTGCCTTATATTTGTTTGATGGTCTGGTATTAGAAAAGATTTTAGGTATTGTATGTTTATTATGTTAGTTTGTAACAAATCAAATTATAAGATTAATTTTTAAAATACTTAATTCACTTCCCATCTGAAATACTTTGGGATTATCAATATTAGTGTTCGGTTTTCCAAATATTATAAACGCAATGAAAAAATTAAAACAAAATTATTTGGGAGTCTTTAGGATCTCATTAGATAGATCTAAAGTTGTTTAGGGATTTATTGCCTAAAGATATCATATGTTTTAGTTTTGAACAACTTATTAAAGTCTAGGTTGTTCCAAAACCTAAGTCGTTTCAATTGTCCAATCTCCAATGATAATCCACGCAAATCACTAACAAGAAATCTCCTAAATCCCTATTTTGAAGATAATAATTGTTATGTATAGAGTGCTAGCTCTCTATTTTATGACTCACGTAGTTTTTCTCTCTTACAAACAATCCTTTTAGCTTGCTATTTCTAGAAAAATATAAAAACAAAACCTTATAAATTGGTAAAGTATTAATTTCCCCCTAAATATTATTCATATATTAATAAAAAATAATTTTAGAAATTAACTCAATTCACTCTTTACTTGATTTTTCTAGGCCTGAAAATATAATCCCTATATTAATTATATTATAATACTTAATTTCTAAAATATGTTTTAATGAAGTCATACTTAATTAAATCATCCTAGTTTAATTTATAATTAATGGCTCTTAATGTGTGCGACCCATTAAATTCATAATATGTTGACTTAGATATAAATTATAATTATAATTAAATAGAATTCAATAAATTAATTTATTATCAATTTAAAAGTTCATTAGTTTATATTTAAAGATCAGATGTATCGTCTAACAACTATTGATGATCCTCTAAATATTAGAAAAACTATTAGTAATAACTTTTAAATTTATAGTTTTTAAGTGTAATTAATATCCTCTGATCAAGTATGTATTCCATGTGAAATCATGTTTTTCTTCAACTAAGTAGTCATTAATTGTTTGAATACAATTTGAAACTTTTATCAAATTTCATTCTACCTTAGCCAAGGATTTCTTAGTTAATACTACTTTAGGAAAAACATAACATTTTATCCGATTCATCTAGAGTGATAGATCTTCTCTTGATCACTTAAGTTCTTTTATATAGTTCATGTTATACCTTAATATTTGCCCTTTCATAACATCTTAAGAATACATAAATCATGATCAAAACATAATACTGTCCATATAAGATATCTTAGTGATTTTAAGTCTAAGTATCACTTATACAATTATCATGTGGGTCTTTTCATAGACATAAATAATCTCTCCATATAATATTCTAATACAACTCAGTTCAGTGTGCATGTCTTACGGCAAACACCTACATATTTAGGTATCACTAATTATATATTAATTTATGAGAACATAATATATATTAGTCTATACAACTCTAGTAAATGTTTATTATTTAAGAGAATATCGACCAAAAATATTTTAGAGAACATGTTTTGATGAAATAAAAATACTATAATCACAAGAATTTCATGCATATATAAATCAAACATTCCAATTGAACAAGTACAAGTCAAACCGGCGGTACAACTAGATTGCATGAAGCATTCAGCTGGTCACAATTCCTTATGAAATTAGGTTTCTCAACAAACCATATGAAGTTCCAAATTAGCAACTTAAAATGGAGTTTTCACTCAGCAGAAAACTAAGCTTTAAAATCATCAACCAAACATCTAGGTGGACAACCTTACATAGTAGTGCTTATAAACACTAGTAGCTGCTACTCATCCTGGGCAATATATGCAGTCCAACTACTTGTTGTCCCTGTGGTGGCTCCACCACCCAAAACAGTGCAGGCCTCGCCGTCACATCCACCACAACAACAGTCTCCCCATTCGCGCAAACCACACAAACTCTCCCTCTTCCTGCGGCGATCTGCTCAGCGAGTTTAAGCTCTGGCAATTCAATGACCTTCTTCCAACTGTCATTTTTACAGTCATACTCGCTCAAAGCTCCTGTCAATTCATTCACCACATAGATAGCATCTTCATTCATTGAACCGGCTGGTCCATTCCATCCAGCTAGCATTCCTCTAGGGATATCATTCCATTGATTTTCTTCGACGTCATAAACCAAACCTTCTTTCGGTGCATTGCCTTTAACGTTGACCATGTAAAGCTTGCCTTTGTATCCTATAGCCTCTATAGGTTCCCTGCTAAACCTGCCATCTTTTAGTGGTGCCATGGCTTCCCATCTCCAATGGTTACCCTGTTGCCTGAAGTCCCACTGTTCCATTGATCTAGCTACTTTGCCACAGTACCGTGAACCAATCCCACTGGCTACATAAACCCTTCCATGCACCGAACCAGTGGCACACCAACGCCGAGGGCTAGTGAGCGGAGGACCAAAGAACCACCTGTTAGACTCTGGATGGAAGACTAATGGCCTAGAAAGTGCTGGGACAAACTGGTGAGTGGTGCCAGGTATTTTATCAATACTCCAAGATCTCATACTTCGACAAAAAAAGGTAGAACACTTGGATGAATCATGTCGTGTTGTTTTCCGAGGCTACAATGTTTCACTCATAGCTTTTAGGTTTTTCTTAGTAGGAGATGAACGAGAGGATGAAAATCTTGATTAATTCATCTGGAAATTAGTTATTTATATATATTACCTATAATATAAATTATGTTGGAAAAACATTGTAGTAATCCATAATATATTTATAAATAATCAACCTACAAATCTTTCAATTATTTAGTTTTTTTATATACTTAATTTATTATGGATAAAGCATTTAGAATAATAATAACAATTCTTTTAAAGGTATTTGCTCTTTAAAATATATGAGGCTAATTATATATTTTGATATTTATTTAATATTAATGTCTTAAAATATATATATAAAAATGAAGTCAGTTTTCTTTTAAATATCAAATTAATTTAATCTTAGTGTTCTGAAATACTTTTAATATAATAATATAAGGAATAAATATTAAAAAAAAAATTTCTTTTTATAACAATAATGGAGGTGGGAGAAATAGTATTATCAATAATAATTAATATTAAAAATTAATTATTTACAAAAATAATTATAATGGCAATTATAATAAATATGATAATTTAACAATCATGATAATAACAATTAGAATAATATTCGAAAGAATTCATCAATAAGTGTTGTTTTTGTTAAAAAATAACTTTTACAACCTTTTTATGTATGATATTTTAGATCTGATATCATATAAACAAAAAAGATACAAAACCACACGTAGATAAAACAAGTGAAAAATTTAGGCCAAATTATCTACAATGAAAGAAAATATGAGCAACTTACCCCACGTTTTGTTGTAGTCGAAACCAAACTTTTTAACATGTAAAAAAAAATTTAGTAGTCCTAGATTTTTTTTTTATCCTATGGATCTAAGCAAATAATCAACTTACAAAACTTTCAATTATTTAGTATTTTTATATATTTATTTTATTATAAATAAGATATTTTAAATAATGATCAAAATATTTTAAAGGTATTTTTTGATAAAAATATGTGAGACTAATTATATTTTTTTATATTTGTTTAATATATATGTTAAAAAAACCTTTTGGGCTCATTTCTTAATTTTTTTTTTAAATATCAAATTAATTTAATCTTAGTGTTCTCATTTCTTCAATGAGAATTTTGATTTGTTATAATTGTGTCCTTCTATTGAAAATATTATATATGTTGATTTTCAATGTAGTTCTTATTCTTTTAATTTTTGGTTCACTCTTGGTTCCTTTAAATATTTTGGTATGCAAGTTTTACTTTGTTCTAATTGGGTCCTCGAATTGAAATTTATCATATATTCTACCTTTCATTTAAGTTCTTATTCTTTTATTTTAAAAAAAAAATCACAACAATTTTTTTTTAAAATATCTTTCTTTGTTCGGTCCTAAGGTTTTTATTTGTTTCGATTTTGTCTTTCGATTAGAGTTAATTGTATATTTTATTTTTCATTTCGGTCTTTATTCTTAGAATTTCTTATTTGATATTAATTCCTTTAGTTTTTTCAGTCCTTCTTGGATAGTGTTTATTGTTTTTATTCCTATTTATGCATTTATACTTTTAGTTTTTGTTTTGAATTTTTTTTATTTTAGTTTTATTGGGGTTTTATTTTTATTCAATTTAATCTTGAATTTTAATTTTTATTGGTGATTATTTTAAAATTAATATTGCTCCTTTTTTCCTTTTGTTCTTTTTTTTTTTGTGTTTTCTGTTATTTTTATCTTTTTTTGAATCATATGATTTTATGGTTTCATTGTTTATGCAATAATAATAATTTTAGTGATTATTATTTTTTTTAAATGTTTATCTTTCTTTTATTCTTTGGAGCAATATTATGATTTTAATTGTTTGGGCAATAATGTTGATTATAGTTTTAACTATTATAGTCATGGTAATGATGACAATGTAGGGATGGATTTTCAATGATGATTTCTTATTTTTGTAGATAGAAAATTAACTAATTATTTTTGTTATTTGATTATTGTAGGTGTTTTCAGAATATTTATATTTTGTTTGTTGTGTTTTATTTAAATTAGATTATAAAATGAACTAATTCTAATACAGTGAATTTGATAATTCAGGTATTTGAATCTTCTTGATTTTATAGAAAACTTGCACTCCATAGAAATTATGCACATATTTATTATTTTGTTCAAATTTATTTTATAATAAAAAAAATCATATAATTAATATTTTTTGCATTAAAAAAAAAATGGTTCTGATTACGGCGAAGCGTGGGAAAGTGACTAGTTGGAAATAAGTCTGGTAGCTATAAAATATTACAAGCTGATGATGCTGTTGTGTCTGCTTTATAAAGCTTAAATACATGTACGGCCCAATCATGCCTAATGTCGTAACCCAATTTTGGGTCATTTCTCAAAACTACCCGAAAATAACAAAAAAATAAAATAAAGGGGTCTAGTGTCAGTAGGAAAATCGAGGTGAAATTTTGGATGTTTTCGAGAGCTCGATCGTATTTCTTTTGTACCCAAAAATAAAGGAAATCGCAGATTCAAGGTCAAAATAATTTATTATCAGATAAATCTGCGTAAAAACTAAAGTCGAAAGATATAATTATATATTTTATGGGCTAATTTGATATAATTGTTGGTTAATTTAAAATTGTAATTATGTTTGAAAATTTATTTAGGGTCCAGTTGAAGAAATTGAAATTTTCGGAGACCAATTTGATTTTTTCCAAGTCAGTTATGCGAAATCGGGGGCTAATTTGAATAAATTGAGAGTTTAATCTTGATTGAGGATTAAATCGCGAAAATCAGGAACCAAGGACCAAAATAAAAAGATCGCGCAAAGTTAAGGTTGATATTGAATTTTGATGGGATATAATTACATAAAATCACAAGTTTAAAATCCAAATTGGGTGCAATTAAAGAAATTATTAAGCACCAAATCATACCTTTTTTATCTTCTTAAAATTTTGAAATCTGCATTAAAAAAAAAATGCACTGTTCCGGCGTGCATCTTGCATGGAATTTCCAGGCGCATTGATCACGATGGATCAATAAAAATTCTTCCTATATCAAACATGATTTTCTTCCCAAAGTATCTCCAGCAAAATCGATTTCCTAATTCTCCTCCCCGTCCTCCTGATTCTCCTCTAATTGATATCATTTCAATGCATTAAACTTCGGGTCTTCTCTGCTATAAATAGCAGTGCACGGTAAAGAGCAGGAGAAGAAAAAAAAACAGAGAAAACAAACGCAGAAAGAGAGATTTGCAGAGCCATTTACATAAAATTTTCAAGTTAATCTTTTTCTCTCCCGCCTCAGGCTTCAGCCCTCTGCCCTTTCGCATTTTTTCTTCATTTTCGTTCAGCCATTCTCTCTCTAAAAAAAACCAGACCCCTGTTTTCTTTCTCACTCTCGGCCAACCAAGCATCACCACCGTCGACCACCCATATCACTCCTTATCATCGCCATAAGCCACCCTCAACCCTAGCAACTCATCCATCATCTCAGGCGAAGGAAGAGGCGACGACAACCGAGGTAGCAACAGCCTCTGCAACGTGACAACAGGCTTTTCGACGACCATTCCGGCCACCACAGGCCACCATTTCCTATGAGACAACGACCACAAAAACCACTGAGAACTCCTCTACACAACTATAGTAATAGGTAAGCCATTCGTTGTACTTGAAAAATCCTCATTTTCTATTGTTCTTCTTCTTCATGAAAATAACGTCCCGGTTACTGTTGATGTAGTAACCGGGTCGGGTCGGGCCGGGCTTGGTGCCCGGCCCGGATACACCAAGTAGGGGCGGGCTTCCAGCCCATACGGGCTGCAAGTCTAGCCCAAGATGGGCTGGGCTGGAAGCCCAGATCCAAGTTGTCTGGGCCGACGACCCAGACCCAAGATTTATCTAGGCCAACGGCCCAGACCCAAGATCTTCTGGGCCGATGGCCCAATTTCTTTCTGGGCTGACAACCCAGTCTCCAAATTAGGCAGCCCACCCGAAAAAAATATAATAAATAAAAAAATACATAAAACATAATAAAAATAAAAATAGGAAAAATATGAAAAAAAATAAAAAAAATACATTTTTGAGAAAATATTTAGAACAAAAAAAATGTGGTTTTTATGCATACGGCCAATACACTAGCATATTTTAAAAAAGAAATTGTTTTTCTTTCAAAAAAATATATATTATCTTGGGTTTTGAAGAGAAAAATGTGTTTTAGCATTGATTTCACAAAGAAAAAAATTATTTCTTGTATTTTTTGGATTTCACAACATGTTTGTAAAATCCAAAGGGTATTAACCAATATTCAAAAAAATATAAAAACTTTTTTTGGTGATTCGTATTATTCACTGTCGGTATTTGGATAAATAAATCCTAAGGGGTTAGTATCCAAAATATTCGACGGGAATGATACGCTATTATTCACTATTGGTATTTTGGATAAATAAAATCCTAAAGGGGTTAATATCCAAAATATTCGGCGAGAATGATATGTTATTATTCACTGTTGGTATTTGGATAAATAAATCCTAAAGGGTTAATATCCAAAATATTCGGCGGAATAATATCCCATTCATCATTTGACCAACATATTCTTTGAAAGATCAAAATTATAACAAATCTTAACCAAACAAAACACCAAGCAGCTTACCTTAGGTAGGGCGTACTAGGGGTGCTAAAACCTTCCCTTTACGCAACCAGTCCCTTACCCTAGAATCTCTGAAAGACCAGTTTAGGTTTCCTAGTAACCATAATATTAGGTGGCGACTCCCTTTTTCACAAAAACAGAGATTAGACCCCCGACATTTATATTCCCTCGCATACGGGGAAGAGTCGTCACGACGCCGCCCTCACCACTTTTTTTGGGGTGCGACACCTAAGAATATAAGATTTCACTGAGCTAAGAGTTTTTTTTTTCAAATTTGTAACATTAATTCCTAAATATATAAAAGTTTTCATGGATAAAAAACTTTATTTCATTCAAAAAGTTTATTTTGATAATAAATTAGACTATTCTAAAACACTAGGTTAGGCTATAATTTTAATCAAAAACCCTAGATATCCCATTTATTCCTCGGATACAAAATCTCACGTTCATATTAGTGATACCTTAGTTAAAAAAAAAACATGCATATGAATATTCAAACTTATTGTAATAAAAGAGATTTAGCATGGACTCTAACAAAATATGCAAATAAAACATATGACATTAACATTAAAGCATCATATATTAAAACCCCTTACTGAATTGAATAGTTTGAACCTTGGATTATAAGATTTCTAGATTACCATTATTCTCTCAAACATAAGACATCCATATTTTATCCACAACATGACATTGAAAATTAGATAGCTAGTATTCTTCTAGACTCAACGAAAAATTCATGTCTAAACTCATTTAAGTAAAACAAAAAGACCATTTATGCTAAATTTTCTCATGAATTAATTAACCATCCATATAGGTTGTATCGGGAACATCTCTCTAAGCTTGTAAAAGATAAGGAGGAAAAAGATTTCAAACAATATATAAATGAAAAAGGACATTTTCATGATGTTTTGCAACTCTAGCTTTAATTGGTAAAATTGATTAGGAGATTGAGAGATAAGGAGATATGGGGTAAGTGATAAGAAGAAAAAAATGATAAACGAGAAATGGTCTATAAATTGACCATATTAGGCTCATAAAAAAGATTTAAAAATAACAAATACATAAGGAACAAAAAAAATCAAATTTAACATGTGAGAATTGGGCCTTATTTCTAGTTCATGGTACCAAATCATTTCCTTATGTCATAATAGTCTTTTACCTTTAATAACAAAATTCAAATATCATATTTGGATAAAACTAGAAAAGTTTAATAATACTAAATGAAAAACTAAAGTAGAATTTTTTTTTATTCAAATAGAAAAGTATTATAATAAAAAACAGAAAAATAAAATTAACTAAGAAAAATATTTATTTTTCTAAAAATATCTTATATATTAATTTCTCTTAGTTGGAAAAAAAATCATCATTGAATTCATTTTTGAGTTAGAAACTATCCTTCATCAAGAGTATCCTTTTATACACCTTGATGCAACCATATTATTTGATAGTTTCACCCATATTCACATAGTATTTTGCATATGTTTTGTGTAAGAAATGCCTTGATATTCTTTATTTTATGTTTTGAAGGTATTTTTGGATGAAAGATGGAAAAATGAGATAATTAGAGCTGATTGACAGATTTAACCTTTAGTTGATGTTTTGTGCAGAGCGGAAGCTCTAAAGATTAAAATGAAATGATTTTAGTGACATTCAAAAGATAACATCCATAAATTTCTGTAAACCTAAGGAAAAAGAAATAAATAAGGAAGAGCATGGAAATCGCAACCTTCAAAGTCAAATATTGCAATCTGTTGATATCGATCTTTGTCCGTTCCAACTTCTATATCTGGAGCTACAGAAATCCGATTGATGCAAACCTAATTTTTTGGATTCAAGACTTGTAGAACTATAAATGATCCAAATTTCAGCTCCAAACATGTGTTTTGAATGAGATATGATTCTTACAAGGGACAATTAAATTCTGTCAACTCAAGGAAGGACTATTTTGTAAAACCGAAACTAGGATTTTTAAGCATATATAAAAAAGAAGAGGCAACAAGGGACTTTGGCCAGCAGCAAAGAAAACAAAAATCTTCCTCCTCCAAACCTTAAATCATGTTTTCTTCCTTGTTTTTATTTAATTGTTAAATAAATATGCAAGGCTAAACTCTTTTGCTTGGTTGCAAGGATTATCTATTGCAAATGAAAAGGATTTTGCAATGGATTGTTCGTTGCAAATTTAAATTGCAACAGAATTTCCGTTGCAATTTAAAGAATTTGCAACGGATTATCCGTTGCAAATGTTGTAATGGACAAAAAATAAAAATTAATAGATAACATCGATTTGTGCGCTACCTTTTTAAACTTAATTAAAACGCTTTCTTCATCACTCTCTCCCGTTTGTTCTCATTTCATTTTGCACAAAATATACACTAAACTCTCCCCTCAAATAGTGTTTTGAACAATAAATCAAAGTTTAATTTCGGCTCAGCTTCGCGATCTACTCCTTGCTAGCGTCGATATTCAGTTACCCACAAGACCCATCACAACGACAACAAAGATTTGCTTGCTCTGGTGCACGGTACGGTAAGTATTTCCATGTTCCTTGCATTTCATTTCTAGCATTGTGGGTAACTAAGTACAAGGGAGATGACTCATTTTTGTTTGATATGTGGTGAATTTTTTAGGGGTTTATGGAGATTGGGTGGGGTTGGTGCTGTGGAGAAAAGAGAAAATAGATAACCTTGTCGATGGTTGAGAGGAGGAGGTGGCCAGTGAATGGAGGAAGAAGCCATGATGGTAGGTTGGTGATAAACAACCAGAGGTTACTCAATTATCTAAACTTAAAAATACACTTTACATAATGAGTTTTTGAAAGAATCACTATCTCTGAAGAACCGCTTTGCTTGAGATGGAAGAATTTTACGTAAAGAAAAAAAACATAATTTTAGGTAAAATATTTATTCATAATTAATTAATAAATAACTAAATTTAAAATTGATTAACAAAATTAATTATCATTTGCAACGGCAATTCCGTTGCAATTTGCAACGACAATTGTTTGAATTTGCAATGGAACATTCGTTGCAATTTGCAATGGACAATCCGTTGCAAATGAATTTGCTATCGTGGGATTACAATAGAATACGTTCATTGCAAAATCCGTTACTAATTAATATTAGCAATGGATGTCTTTGTTGTTTGCAATGGATGAGTTCATTGCAAACAACCCCTTTTTCTTGTAGTGCATGCAGTCCAGCAGGGGGGGCGCTTCCATATTTCCATGACATCAAGCTCCCAGAATTGAATCTACTTCACTGAGAAGTTCGTAGTTTCAAAGGCCTCGGTCGCAAGGGAAGTGGGTCCCATTTCAAACCTTACCCTCCTTGTCCGTACAGTGTTGTGTGTTACATATTCCCATTATTTATATCCATCCATTGATCAAAGTTATCATTGATCAAAGTTATCAAATTCGTGATTTTGACATGAATTGAAAGTTGTTTCTGAACTCGAATTGTAAAATTAAAATTGTAAAATCATACGTGAAATTTATTGTACAATAATCGTAAAATCACAACTATAATCCTCTAGGTAGAAAAATCATAAAATTATAAGTAAAATATTTTCGAATACAATACAATATAATTATAACCATAAAACTTTATTAGATAAAGTTTATACATGATTTAAAAGAAATTAAAAATACATTATAAAATAATTATATCATTATATTAGCATTTAAAAAATACTGATTTTTATTTTATTTTTAAACTAGGAGAGAGTGGGGACTAGCCTGGGGTACATATCGAGAGAGGGACTTAGCAAGAGGAGGGGGGAAGAGACAGGGCTCGGTCTACGAGGAAGCAGAACCGCAGAAGGGATTGTATTTGATAAAATTGGTGGGATCGTAAAATCAAACCAGATCGGTCTGATTTTCGATTTGAACTGATTTTTATGTTTTTTATCCGATTTTAAAAGGGTCTGATTTTTCTACCCGATTTAACCAGTTTTGTTGTATAATTTTGTGAGTCAACTCGCAAGTTTAACAACAATGTCATTGATAGTCAATCACGAAGATAAAGGGGAAATAAAACAATTATACAAATAACTTTTTCCACCAAAACTATAAATAAATAAAAGCAATTAGCAATTCATTCCTCCACCCGTAAAGATTCAAAAAAACATTATTTTAATATATTTTTAGATAAAAAAATACTATAAAAAACAACCGTAACTACACCCACAAAGAGACAAGCACACTCACAAAGAGACAGTTAAGGTTAAACAAGAATTCAATCTTTTTATATAAGTTTTTCCACCAAAACTAGAAATAAATAAAAGCAATTAGCTCTTCTTCTTTTTATTTACTCATGTGTTAACTATGATCCAGCATTTCTTCAAACAATATTTTAAAAATGCATACCTCAAAAATACAACTATAAGAGCATCTTAAATTTTTTTTTTGAAAAAGTTTTCTAAGAAAATTATTTTTATTTTTTATTTTAAATTAAATATTTTTATATCATTTTTGTATATTGATATCAAAAATATTTAAAAAAAAATATTATTTTAATATATTTTTGAATAAAAAACAAATTTAAAAATAAATTTAATAAAATAATCACATAATATACTATACATCACCCAAATTTATTCTAGTCATATTATCATATCAAACTGTTTTGTCACAGGATAAAGAAAGAAGAATTTTCAGAATGAGATTCTTCATGATAAAGAATTAATTAATTTATTCTAATCACGTTATAATGAGCTGGATAAATATTTTTAATGTAAAAAAAACATGTAGATTTTGCTATTTTTTTCTAAAAATAAAATAAAATATATAAGAATAGATTGATTTGATGGTTTTTCAGATAAAATATATTTTAACTCTAAAACATCTAGAATTTTCTTTTTAATATTAAAACAAATTCGAACATAATAAGTTCATATAAAACAAGTTTCTTCAATATATTATATGCCATTCACGTTTTCTACCACCACTTCCAGACAACAAAAATGGCGTCGGATATTTTCAAACTTGGTTCCATTTCTTCATCTCCATTGGTGCCCTCATTCTCACGATGCATGTGTATTTAACCAACTAACTAGCATGAGACAACCGATCAGACAGTACTATCAGTTAAATAACCATTTTATTTAAAAATTTAAATTTATAAATGAAGTCTCGTAATATAATTTATATTATTCTTTAACATACCTTTTCAAGTAAAAGTTTTTTAGTCTTGAAATTTGTATAGGCTCACATTATCTTATATTTGATTTTTATCAAATAGAATAGAGACGAGGAGATTCAAATTCATAACCACTTGATCAACAAGGCAAACCAAATCATGAATCCCTTCCGATCTAAGTCAAACCAAGTACCAGAAGAGAAAATGATTCTTCATCTTGGAAAAAAATTATATGTTAAGCTTCTTTATTTTATTTTATTTTTATAATCAGGATATTCGAGTCAACTTACATATACCACAACTAATTCCCAGACTCACTGAATATCCTGCAAACCAGTGAATATGTAAAGCACTGCAGGGGTGATAGGTGGGACTTGAAACCCAGTGCATAGTAAGAAAACAAACCCCTTCAACCACTAGACCAAGATTCCACTTGTTGTCTTGTTTTTATTAACTCTTATGTTAATTGTGACCAAGCCTTTCTTCAAACAATATTTTAAAAACGCAACCCTGAAAAATACAACTATAAGAGCATTTTAATTTTATTTTGAAAAAGTTTTCTAAGATTTTTTTTATTTTTTATTTTAAATTAAATATTTTTAGTATTTTTATATTATTTATATCAAAAATATTTTTTTAAAATATATTTTTGAATAAAAATAATTTTTTAAAACAAATATAATAAGATAATCACATAATATACTACACATCACTCAAATTTATTCTAATCACATTATCATATCACACTGTTTTGTCACGAGACAAAGATAGAAGAATTTTCAGAATGAGATTCGTCATGATATTGAATTAATTAATAAATGTTGGGGACTATTTATAAATTGTTGTGTTTGGGAGTGATTGCGAAAAATGATTATGAAAAAAAATAATTTTTTTCATTTTTATTTTTTATTTTAAATTAAATTTTTTTTAGTGTTTTTATATTATTTTGATGTACTGATATCAAAAATAATTTAAATAAAAAATAAAAAAACATTATTTTAATATATTTTTAGATAAAAAAACACTATAAAAAACAATCTTAACAAGAGCATCATTTAGCTATTAAAAACTAGGTATACTTATATTTTATGCCATAAAAGCCAATCAAATTCAGTCATGTCTTGTTAAAAAGCAATATAAAAAAACTCATAACATGTTATAATTGGACCAATTAGGATTTATGATTTTCAAGCTAAATAATATTCTAAGATGACGTCAAGTATGAAGTTGAGTTTAAAAAAGAATAAAACCTTGATCAATTCGATTCATGCAAGAGGTGAGGTTGATCAACATGTATGAATACACAACTTTATGTTAATGATCATAACTTTCAATCTCACTGTTGGGTCAAACTGGATTTTTTTGGAAGATTGTAAAAATTTTATTTTCTATAGGGTTAAAATGGCAAAGCAATAGGAAATTTGAAAGGTCTTTTGATAAGGACTAAAATTTACTATTTAGATTGATCTTTATTTAGTAAGAATTTGGTATTGTTAATTTATTTTAAAAGTACTTTTAAACTAGATTAAATTTGGGTTTTAATTTCAACCAAATATTTCAATAATGTTTATTTTGTTGAACTATAAATATTTTTCTTTGTGTTGTAAGTTAGGGCAACTCATAGATTTTCATAAATAATATTGGAGATGATTTCTCTTATTCGTGGTTCTTCATTGAATTATTCAAAACTCATTAAAAATTTCCTTCTTTGTGGTATTTAATCTTTATAACTTTATTTATTTATTTATTCAAGTGATCACTAGGTCGAGTTTTTTCTAGCTTTATTTTAGCTTTTATAGGTTGTGTTCATGCTTAACTAAGGGTTATAAGATTCTTATCTTCCAGGTTTACATGAATTAGTATTAGCTTAGTACTAAAACTAGGTTTTATCTGTCTGTCTTTGAATTTAGTTTTTTTCATGTTTTGAGTCACATTTTTTCATTATTAGGTTTAGTTTTTCTCAAAATTATCAAACCTTAGTTTTCTTGATTAATATTTACCGTGTATCCTAGTTTTCTTTATGTCCTTGATTGGACCTTACCCTAATTTCTAGTTCTTTATGGTTTTTTTATCTTGATTTTCTAGTTTTGAGTTTCATTTATCAAAAAGAAAAGTTCTCTTCCAACACACACACACACACACACTCACACACACATATAAAAGATAGAGAAAAAAAATATTTTTTATTTAGTTTTTATTGAAATTTATTAAAAAAATTGCAAATCATATAAGATGTAGTTGATTGAAATCAATTAGTTGTTGGGATAATGGAATTGAGATTGGTTTGAATTACAATAGCCAAATTGGTTATTTTGGTTTAATTGAATATGTATTGATTTTGTGTGTTGAGTTCTTTTTAATGAAAATTGCTTGGTTTGATATGATTCTAAATTAAATTTGTTTTTTATTGAATTCAGGTTCTGATATTGATTTGAGTTTGTTTGTTAAGTTTTCCTTATTCATCATTTCTTTATTATTTTTAATCTGTCATTATGTCTTTTAAAATCCATTGGTTGAATGTTATAATATGAAATTTCTTATTGCTTTTGTTTAGTTCCTTAAAAAACTCAAGGTGAGCTAATAATAGTAAAAGGTAAAAAGTATAAGAATATTAACATAAAAAAATAAATTTAATAAATAGATACCAAGTTTGCCCTAGTAATTGAAAAGCAACTTAAAATTGCTTCTCATTGCTTCTCTCAATATAACCATCTTTTTCCTATAAAAAACAAAGCAAAATTATCATTGATAATCTTAATCTAAAATACCCTCATCCCTCTTATTTTTAATTATCTTTTTATTCGCATTTTCATGCTTAAAATTATGTTTGGTGAAAGGTATGCATTTCCATTTGAGTAGCAACATCCAATAAAATAAATTTATATTCCTCTACTCTTTCTTGATCTCCTAGTTTTATTGAACAATTATTCAATTTATATGCATGTCTGTAACAAAAAAAATCAACACATGACATGCCAATAAGTGAAAACAATTTCTTCAATTTCTTTGTTTCATTCACAACATTATAATTTGTTCTTTCCTATATAAGGTATAAATTATTTTAACATAGGATTGAACATTAAGTCTTGATAAACTAGTACTAGCATTTTAAATATTTATATTGAGGCTTCATATACAACTTAATGGTGTAATTTGTTAGTTTGAAATTGTTACATGTGTGGTGAACTATATTTTTTTTATTCCTAATGTCGCGACGATGATTTTTCACGCTTTGCGCCCCGCTGTCCCTCCATGGTTTGCGGGACAATAGTGTTTGGTGAAAATAAAGAGTTTGTTTTATAGTTGTAAAAATTACGACTGTAAATATCAGGAGTCGCCACCTAGTATTAAGGTCACTAGAAACCTATTGGTCTGCGAGAGTCTTGGGTAAGGGGACTTGTTGTGAAAGGGGAAGACGTGTCACCCCTAGTGCACCCTACCTAAGGTAAGTTGCATTGTTGTTTAATTGTTTTTTCCTATGTTTAATTATTGCTAGTCTTCTTAAGATTTGACGTAGATTTCTCTTCGTAAAGAATTTCTACCTCATTGCGGGTTTGAAAGACTAACCAAAAAACATAATTTTTACACTGCATTTTGGAAATCACGATTTTACCTATCTACAAGTGTATTTTACAGTGTAATTTTCCATCGCGATAAATAAAACAAAATAATTGTTAAATTATTTTTGACATTTTGGCCGAATATCAACGGATAATTGTAAACTGGTTACGATATCCAATTTTTGCTTTTAAAACATGGAAAAGATGCAACATATTTTTTTTGCGAAAAATACAATGGGAAAAACTTTGGGATTCAGCCGTATGCACGAAAACATATTTTTTGTTTTTTTGTTTTTGCCTTTTTTAACCCTTTTTTGAAATGCAATTTTTATGTTTTTTTTATGCAACTCACACACCCATTCTCTTTTTTTCATTAATTTATTTTGTTACATTGTAAATATTACATAACATATACAACAAATAATAATAATACAAATTTAAAACAAACACAAACATCTAAAAATTACAAAATAAACCTCCTCTAAAACACTGCTGGCGGTGGAGGCTCGTATGGCAGTTGTGGTGCGTCGGTTCACGCGCCTCCGCCAGTGAAGACCCAAGGCAAAAACAACACAATCCAAGTTTTGGCCAAATCTGTTCTTCCTTCTTTAGATTTTAGATATGTTATTCCCCTTCAAATAGCTACTGGAATATCATGGGGGTGATGAGACGGAGTGGGGTTGTCTTCGTGGGCGATTTATATGGTCAGTGAGGTGGCCGAGAGGTGACAGGAGAGGGGCGACGGTGGCCGCTTGTGCTGATGAAGAAGAAGAGAACAGCGACAGTTAAGGGTTACAGTCTCAACCGGGGGAGAAGGCAGTGAGTGGAGAGGGCAGATCTTTCAAGAGAGGAAGAGAAAGGAGACCATTGGGGAGAAAGAAAGAGAGGGCTGACTGTCGACAATGATGGAGGGAGCTGACCGGAAAAGGGGAGCATCTCCCGGAGCAAAGAGCTGAAGGGAAAGGAGGAGAAAACAAAGGCTGAGGCTTGCTGGGGAAGGGATGGACGGCGAGGAGAAGTGATGGAGAGGAATGGCCACCGATCGAGAGAAGGGACTTGGCTAGAAAATGTAGAGAAGAGAGTGGAAAGGGCTGGTCGGAGGCTACAGCTGCCCTTAAAGGGGGACTGGTGGTTGCAGGCCTAAAAGTAGAAAAGATTAGGGTTTTTTTTTTGTCCCCCCCTTTTTTCCATTTAGAGCAACTAAGGTCCTATTTATAGAGTGGAAATTTGCAAACTCTTTTCACTTTGGTCCTTGATTTTGGATTTGTGCAATTTGATCCCTAATTTCGCGCAATTGGATTGGAAAAATGCAATTCGGTCTCCAAAAACTCCAAACTTCTCAATTGAACCCAAATTAAGCTCAAGAATTTGATTTTTCATCGATTAAGCCCTTAATAAAATTAATTTGACCCATTTAAAGTATAATTAGGCCCTTGCACTTAATTAAATCCTTCATTTGGTCTTTAAATTAATTCCCAAACATAATTGTACTTTTAAATTGGTCGATGATAAAATCAAATCAACCCATAAAAATATAATTATGTTGCTTGACTGAATTTTCACATAGATTTATCAAATGATAAATTATTTTTTCCTTAAATCTGTATTTTCCTCTATTTTTGGGGACAAAAGAGATACGATTAGACTCTTGAAAACAACCAAAAATTCCACATTGATTTTTTTTACCCTCGCTAGCCTTTTTATTTTATTTTTGTTATTTTTTGTATATTTTGGAGAGTCACCCAAAAATTAGGTGATGACACCTAACATAATAGTACAATATGTATTTTGTACTGAACTTGTCATTATAGATATGATAGATGAATGCTTTAATGGTATATTTTAAAAATAATTTCACAGTGGATTATGATGCCTTTATGCATCGTGTTGTTTATCATAAATTTTTTTTGGATCAAATGTAAGTATATTAGAGATCAAAGTAACCGGTCTGGAGAACCATAAATAACAAAGATGTACAAAGCAGAGAGCTAAAAGCTCAAACAAAACCACAAGGCTAGCTAAGTCTTTAAAGCTATTTACAAGGTATTGAGCATCTTCAAACTGATCCTATCCAACATTAAGAAGAGAGGGATCCTGCACGTGGGAGTAGTAGATGGTGTTAAACAATTTGAAATTTTTGAAAGATGACATCCATGGAGCTTCAATTCTTTTCAAACACTTGACTGTTCCGTTCATGCCAAATGCTATAAACGGTTGTAGCCATTGCCACATTCTGCATTCTCGAGTCAAGGTCCTTGTTAGCAATAGGTAGGCCACGGATAGCACTAGATAAATAGGACATACATCTATTGATACGCAACCAGGACCTGATCCTGGACCATAAAAGAGATGTCCAACCATAGGAGAAGAAGAGATGAGCATGCGATTCCTCTGCCTGAGAACATACCACACAAGTAGCATCCGAAGTCAAGAAGCGAAGACGATCCTTGGTTTTAAGTTTACCTCTGACTGTTAGCCATAACACAAAGCTAGCTCTAGGAAATTACCATTGCTCCCAAATGACCTTATCCCAGTGAACCACATCATTCCTAAATCTGAAATAATTATAAGCATCAACTAAGAAAAGACCAGCCAAAGCCTGCCAACTTTGCATCAAGGAGATAACCTGAGGGGATCCACCACAATCATGTAATAGCGTATCCTTTAAAGAGAGGATAGATTCCATAAAGGAGAAGAGGACTTATGAGCAGAAGCTGCCCAAATTGGATGATGACCCAAGTAGAAGTGGTGAACCCACTGAATCCAGAGAGAATTAGTTTTACAATGAATATTCCATAACTTCTTGGCCAGAATACTCTTATTTTTTCCTACCATATCAGGCAAACCCAGACCCCCCTCAGTTATAGGAAGACAAACCGAATTCCAGGCGACAGGGGCGAATTTGGTTCTCAAGATGTTACCGGTCCATAAGAAATTCTGACATGAGCAAATAATCTGACGAATAACAGATTGGGGCATAGGAAAAATATTTAGCGAGAATTGGACCATCCCCTGGATAACAGACCTAAGAAGCTCAAGCCGACTAACATAGAAGAGATTCTTCCCTATCCAACTTTAAAAGGCAAATTCAAGTTTATTGAGGAGAGGAAAGAATTGACTTGCTAGCAGCCTGTGAGGACTCAAAGGAACACCTAAATACTTGAGAGAAAAGAGCCCTCCAAAAACCCGGTATCCACGATGTTTTGCTGAAAACCTGTAACTGTTGATGAAGAATATTGACCGACGTCCTATCACCTTTACACAAAAGTAGCATATCATCTACAAAAGCAAGGTGGATGATATCATGAGAGTTGCACTTCAGGTGATAGCGAAACTCCAGATTCTATGAACCAATCTTCAACAATCGGGATAGGTACTCCATGCAAGCAATGAACAGGTATGGAGAGAGAGGATCACCTTGACAGACTCCACTTTTCCCTAGAAAGAAACCATGAATGTTACCATTAACTGATACAGAGTAGGAAGCAGTTTCAACACACCCCATAACTAGGTGAACAAAACGGGTTGGGAAGCCAAGAAGCAACAGGAGCTGATGAAGGAAGGCCCACTGCATAAAGTCAAAGGCTTTCCTGAAGTCAATCTTAATCACACATCTCGGTGAAGACCTCTTCCGATCATAGTGCCTAAGCAATTCCTGCATGAGGTGAATATTATCAAACATACACCTACCACTAAGGAAAGCATTCTACGCTGGGCTGATAATATCCTAAAGAGTGGTAGACATTCTTCCAGCTAGAATTTTAGAGATAACCTTGTAAATGACATTGTAGTAGGAGATAGGCATGAAATCAGATGGGGAGGAGACATTGGCCGATTTAGGCACCAAGGCAATAATGGAGTGATTGACTTGCTTCAGGAGTGATCCAGAGTAGAGAAAGTCCTTAATAGTAGAGCAAAAGTCATCACCAACTACTTCCCAAGCTTTTTTGAAGAAATAGGAAGAGGACATCCGGCCTAGGAGCTTTATCATTACCTATACTAAAAAGGGTGGAGCGGACCTCCTCATTAGTAACCGGGGCAAGAAGGAGAGAATGAGAGCCTTCATTAAGACATTTTCCATTGTGAACAACTGAGACCTCCACAAGGATGGTGGCCTTAGAGGCACCAATAGAATGCTAAAAAAATCTAACAAACTCTGAACCCACTTTCTCAACCAAAGTAGACAACCGACCATCATTACGCTAAATAACAGGGATGATGTTCTGGCGATTCTTACGACTCATCATAGCATGGAAAAATTTAGTGCCCTTATCATTGCCTTTGAGATATGAGGTTTTAAGCGTTTGGCCAAAGAACATCTTCTCAATGGATTTCAGGTTAACCAGACGTAAACTCCCTTTATCATAGCTTGTCCTGCACTAGAAGCTCTTGGTTATCCCGATCAGCTTGTAGTCAAAGTTGATGTTGAATCAACTCCCCTTCAACTGTCACCACTCTTTCTAAAATATGGCTAAAAACAACTTGTTAAGAAGCTTTAGAGGGCCATTAAGAAGTTTCAACCTTTTCCAAAGAGAGTACATGGGGAAACCGAAGATATTAGTATGCCAGAAGCCATGAAGGAGATCCATAAACTCCGGGTGAGCAACCCATATATTGAAGAATTTAAAAAGCTTATTCCTAAAATCTTGCCTTATGCCAATAGTAACTGAGATGGGGCAATGATCAGAGAAAGCTTCTAGAGTAGTGAAGGTCACCAGAGAAATGAGGTGAAGAGTAAACCAAAGATGGTTGACAAGAAGTCTATCAAGCTTAGACCAAATGGTTATATTAATCAAGTAAATTGGTAGCCAGAATAGTTTAGGTCCTCAAGATCAAGATCACTACAGCATTTCCTGAAGTCAGATACTTCATAAGTAGTGACAGGCACACCATTATACTTATCATGCTAAGAGAGGATGGAATTGAAGTCCCCAAGCACAATCCAAGGAATTTGCAGAGCCCAATGCTGCAAATTTTGCAATAACAGCCTTCTAGCAATAATAGTATGTTGCCCATAGACAAAAGTGGCTGCAAACTTAAAATTATTAGCAAGACAACAAATATTTACATGGATGCCATGGGCAAAGGCATCAACTAACTCAACATGAAAGTTTTGGGATTCCAAAGAACAACAATTCTAGCAACATTTGACACATCTGTATTAGAAATATATTTCCATTGCTCAGCCGAAAGGTGTAGAAGTTAACTAGTCTAGGCAAAGCTATCTTGGTTTCCAACAAACCACACACATCAATTTTAAACTTCTTCATAAGGCTAACCACCTCATGTTGTTTTAGAGGGTTATTTAGCCCTTTAACATTCCAACAATAAATCTACATCATTTTGGGGGAGGAAATCCACCATTACCCATCAATTTATGGGCATTTTGACATGTCCTGTTCCTAGTAGTTGACCCCACCGAAACCTCCTTTGTAGTGATGGTTGGATCAACTATAAGACCACTAAGCATGGCTGAGGGATCAGCCCCTCCCTAGGGGTCTTTGCACAGGGTACTCTCTTTGCTTCGCGGGTGACAGTGGGAGTTGGATCTATTGCCTTTAACCTTCATCCACCCTTCCTTTAAAATGGCTGATTCAATAAGCATGGGGCTAATGTACTACTCAAAATGCACCTCAACAGCCTCTGTGCAAACTGAACCAGCCTTATCACTGTCCCCTACAGTAAGAGAAGATGCTCGCGGCAGACTTGCGGCAACTATACCCTCACAATCCTCACCCTTTTGGTTATCAACAATAGCCTCCATATCCCTTGAAATTGCCTTGCTGCTATCCCTTGCAACCTCGGGACCCAAAGCAGCAACCTCATTCCCAGCAGCAGCCATATTAACAATAGTAGCAGTAGAAGATCGGGGCACACTCACTGTTGCAGCATCAAAGGTTGAAGCAATTGGTGCAGTCTTATAGCCCACTCCCATTTGTGTATCCACAATTGTCTCATAACCCACACCCTTCTGCACATCAGCAGCACCCTCACATTCCATCCTCTGGTGCACATTAGCAACAACCTCTATTTCCCCTAGAGTAGTGGTTTCTGAACCCCTACCCTCATCAGCCTTTGAGAGCTCTTTCTTGGCCTTAGCACATGTTGCGTAGTGTGTCCTAATAGTTTGCAAGTTTTACAAAATTTCAGCAGGGTTTTGTAAACTACAGGTTGAACCAATTGAGCATCAAATCATCCATAACATCTATTTCAATGAGAACTCTATAACATCTCAATATAGTGCATCAAATCATCCATAACATCTATTTCAATGAGAACTCTAGCAAAAGACAACTAAGACATCGAGGCAGTTAACTTATCACATTGAATAGGTTTACCAATCATGCTACACAACTTGGACAAACAATTAACTGACCAACATTTTAGGGAAAGATTTGGAAATTTAACCCAAACCGGCACCCTAGTTCTCTCTTCTGATGCAAAATCGAAGTATTCAGTCATGAGTTTTAGCATCAAAAGTCTTCCATAGATTAAGTAAGGTCTATTGTTTAGAACAATCTCTTTATCCCCCTCATTGCGAAACCTATAGATCAACCAACCCAAATCATGCATAGTCAAGGATGCTTTACAATGCCAAGTGGAGATGATGTTATTGAGAGCTTTCACCCTCGGAAATTTACCAGCAACATAACCCACAATGCATAATTTCCAGATATCACAATTATCATCAAGGTCTTCATTAAGAAAAGTACAATTATTTATAGTTCCATCACCCAAACAATGAAACAGTTTTGGGCATTCAGCAGAGTTACGGTTTGAAGAGAACAAATCATGCCATTTTGTACCGGCAGGTTCAAGGGGGTTACTTGGGGGTGCAACACCCACCTTGGCAGATAGAGAGGTTACACCTAGATTAGGGGGACTAAGCACTGGAGTATTTGGTGGAGGTGCAACACCCACCTTAGCAGATAGAAAAGCAGGACCTGAGCCCACATTAGTAGAGGCATAACCCAAAGGCAAGGGATATGAGGGCCCATTCGAATTAGAACTCGTTGGGCGAGCTACTACTACACTAGCACCAGCAGCCAGTGAACCAAATCCAGGAGTAGGAGGTTTGAAAAATTTTGACCCATGATCAAATTCATCTTTAGAGGAGGAAGGGTCCAACGAGCCATTCTCCAATTCTTCTTCTAAATCTTCAGAGCAATCTTTATCTTTAGGCTGGTGTGCCCTAATAGCCACTATGGAGGCAGACCCAATCACAGAGTTGTTATGGCCAACTCCCATAATTGGTTCATTCACTGAACCCGAGGGCAGGGGATTGAGGGTGAGGGGGGTCATATTTAGCAAATGGTAGAAATTTACTAGTATATGAGTTTTTCGAAGGTGCAGGCACTGTTCGATGGGGGCGTTTCTTCTTATGCTTAGCCATGCATGACAATCATAGCATAAGAAAAGGGGGAGAAGCAGAGTAATTCAGCGTGGACAGAATACTAGAGGGAAGTGCTTCAGCAGCTGGAAGGAGAGCATCTCTCTCTAGCTTCTCTCTCCGTTTTAGTGTTGGTCTTATATTTCTTTAGATTTTATTGTTTATCATATTAATTATGGTGAAGTTGGTGGTAATGATGGTCATGGCTATGTTAGTGATTATGGAGATAATGATGATTCTTTTCCATGAGGGAAAGAGTAATGTCAATGCAGTCTACCAACATATTCACATATGCAAGAAAGGGGGCACCCCCTTCTAATTCCAAAGCAAGCAAGTAATTAAAAGTACAATCATATGGATGTTTTCAAATTAATGGAGTTGGTTTCTACATTGTCTATAGAATGAGCATGGTGAACTACTTTTAAGAAGACATTAGCATTATAAATATGAAGCCGATAGTGATGTGAATGGCGAATCATTTTGGAGGCAAGAAAATGATTTAAAAAACTACTTCTATACACAACTAGAGCTTTACACATCTATTATATATGAATTATATACATAAAAAACCTTGTATGGTTTCATATAAAATAGGCATGAGATGGTTGACTAAAATTAGAAAATAACATTTGAAACAATGACATAACATGTTTAAGAGTGATGCTACAACATTGCAAAACTTGTGTTATGATTTAGAAGCATAATATGGGTTGAAAGCTTCTTGAAGAACTAATGCTATTGAAAAAGTAGGAATATTTCTATATACACTAACATTAGGTGCATCTAATAGGCAAGTTCAAGAAAGATTTTAATATTCGCGTGAAACTAGTAGTCAATTTTTTAATGAAGCAATCAAGCTAATAAATTTACTAGCAAAAGATGTTATAAAACTAGAAGTTCCTGAATTTATAAACACACCACAGGACATTGTGATGAATCCAAGACACATACCTCTTTTCTAGGTAATACAAATTTAGTTCATATTTATTTATGAAAAAATATGTAACTTGTTATTAACTAATTACACTATGATGTTTATTGTTTTTTATTGTAAAATTATGTTGGTATGATTAATTTCACATATGTGCATGCTTGTGTATCTCAAGAAAATCAAATACTATTTATCGGTAGAAAAGTTGTACCACCACCAGATATAATGATTGAATTTAGCTTCGACATGCAATTCATGTTTATTTAGGCAGGATGAGAAGGTAATCCATATGATAAACATATTTTTTAGGAGGCTATTAACATTCCTAATATCAAATTTTCAAATCCATCAGATGATACTTGCATGCAAAAATTTAAATAATATTTAAACATTAAGTATGCTTAATATATTCAATATGAAATTATGACTAAATGATTGCTTGTTATTGCAAAAACATATGATTTAATTGATTCTGAATATCCAGATGAGTATGGATATTTAGGTCCATATAAAGGTGCGACATATCACTTGCAAGATTTTTAGTATTTAGGTTAACCAAGAAGTCAAGATGAAATATTCAATCATGCACACGCATCATTACGAAATGTGATTGAACGTGCATTTAGAGTCTGGAAGTAGAGATGAATAATTTTACAAAAAACATGCTTGCATTTCCATACAAAGTTCATATTCAAATTGTAGTGACATCAATGACACTTCATAACTACAAAAGAATGAAATCACAAGAAGATGTGGAATTTGCATAATACCCAAATTTATTTCTGATGACTTTTGAAATGATGTTGTTCCATGTTTGTAAAGCCAAGGAAACAATAGGCCTTCTTGAATGGATTATGTACATGATGATGGTTTTAAATAGTTTGATGGAGCAATAAAAATAGGACATCGGAGTGAGTATTTTGTTGTCTATGATTATTAATAATCTAATGCAAAGTAATAGCTCATTAGCATGCTAAATAATACGTGTCTTTTTTTGTTATTTCATAAGGGCAAACACTTTCAAAAGTAGATGTAACCAAATACTTGAATTGGTTTTGATTTACGGTGTGTTTGGTATTGCGATTGCATTTGTGTATGAGGTATTAAAAAAGTAATATCATGAAAAATATTTTTAGCTGCGGTTCATAATAATTATTAAAGTGTTTGGTTAAAACTGTGGTTGAGTTTAAGGTTAATAAAAAGTAGTTTCATGTGTTTAGTTATCAAACTTTTCATATTACTGTCAACTTCTGAAATTATTTTTGCGAGGTACAATATCTGGTAAAGAAAGAGCCATCATAAGTTAAATGCATCAAATGAAAGAACATAAAATAATTAAATTATATACAAAAAAAACAAATTAAAGTCTTGCTATTTTCATGGCTTCCATGCTTGTTCAAAAGTAAAAATCATAAAAAAAATTTGTATTCATTCACATAATAGGAAACCAAAATAAGTGGCAACTATTAAAATTTTTTTTTTTCTTTCACTCCATCATGAACCAAACATAAATACTTTTACCAAGGTAGAACGACGTCACAGCAAACAACTATTAAAAGCAGGTTGAGACACAATGAAAAGTAGATCTTTGCTGCTTTTCATCAAAAGATGATGCATCAATTTTTAAGTTGGGACCCACCATTTTTTTTTATCTTTACCAAATACTAGAACACCAACTAATTTAGAAACTCATATCACACCACACTATCAAACACCCACTTAGCCTATTTGGAAATGTGATTGAGATTATTTTTTAAAGTGTTTTCTTGTTCATAAATGCATAAAAAGTACTTTTTTTTTCAAAACACTTTTAAAATACAATGTCAAACAAGTATTTAACAACAAACTCAACCACAATTAAAGTATTTTTTCTTCAATCGCAACCAAAAAAACTAACATAATCTCAAACACTCCTATCACCAATGTTTTGCAAGTACATTCCATCATTATTTTTTGCAAGTTCTCAACAAGGTAGGAGCAACCAAAAACATCACTTGAAATATTCTCATGGGCAACACAAGGGTGTAATGCATTCTGCAAAAATATTTAGAAAAAAAGTGCTAGCCATTAGACAAGTTTCAATTAAAAACATGTTATATAACATAATCATAATATATGGAGGCTGCATAGCGATCAAAACATAAGATTTTGTCTGTAGGACATAGACTAATCTAATTTTCATGTTTTTTTAATCTATTTTTCTGCAAAAAATCTTTAGGAGAGTGCCTAGAGAGTATTAAGGGAGCATTTGATGTTCAGTCGGATCTCTCTTGTAATTTTACAATCACTCCTCTCTCTCTGTTATAAAGAAAAACATTTAAAAATAGCACTTCATTTATTCTTATACAAAAAACTAAAACATGGTCTCGTGTTCACACTCATATGTTATTTGGTTCAAGGTTGTCAAATTTATATTGTTCTATCCGGAATGGTAGGTATATTTTGTTCCAATTCAAAAAAAAAAAAACAGAATAAATTTTATCTTTATTTGCTTTGAAAATTTCACTCAAATTCTGAATGAAATGTTCCGGTTTTGTTCCACCCAATAATGTTAAATAGTGAATAGTTTTACTATGTTAATCATATCTCTTAATATAACCGTTAGATTGTGTTGAAATTTTACGAGTCTCTTGATATATTTATATATATATAATGTTAAAATTTCAAAGCAATAAGAGATTGTAACGACTTTGTGATATTGATGATGACATTCTTATATCATTGTACAAGTTCATTATTTTGTTTAGAAAAATCATTTCATTGTGTTTTTTTTAGATTATTTTTTTCTCAATTTCATTATTCAACAACTAGTTTATTATGAATTGAACTTTATAATTACATTTTTTTTGCTTGGTCGCGACAGTGATTTTTCACGCTTCGAGCCCCGCCATCCCCGCGTTTGGGGAGACAAAGGCACGCGGTGAAATAAAGGGTTTGTTTTATAGCCGTAAAAATTATGACTATAATTATAAGGAGTCACCACCTAGTATTAAGGTCACTAGGAACATAATGGTTTGCGAGAGTCTTGGGTAAAGGGACGTGTTGTGCAAGGGGAAGACATGTCACCCCCAGTGCACCCTACCTAAGGTAAGCTGCATTGTTGTTTGATTTTTTTCTAAGTTCAAATTTTTTACACTGCATTTTTTTTTCTACAGGTGTTCTTTATGATGTAATTTTACATCACAGTTAAAACTTCTTTTTTTTTATCTACGGATGTACTTTACAATGTAAATTTACACCGTAAAAGCTAAAACAAAATAATTGTTAAATTATTTTTGATATTTTGGCCGAATACCAATGGATAATCGTAAACTGGTTAGGAAACCTAATTTTGTTTTAAAATATGAGAAAGATGCAATATTTTTTTTACGAAAAATATGATGAAAAAACTTTGGAATTCGGCCATATGCACGAAAATTAACACATTTTTTTTTAAATGCAGTTTTTTTGTTTTTTTTTAAATTAAAAAAATTTGTGTAGGGCCTAGCCTAGCTAAGTGGGCCGGCCAAGGTGGGCCAAGAGGAGCCTAGCCCAGAAATTAAAAGAAAAAAATGAAAAAAATGAAAAACACAAAACACGTAAACAGTGCAGTGCACTCTTACGTGAACACTAAATGTGAAGAGTAACTTGGTCGACCGACCACGATGAGAGGTTCACCTGCTACTGCCACTGGGTAGAGGAGGTTGAGGTGGTTGTTACTATGGTAGTGGCGTCGAAAATGGCAACCTGTGGTGGCCGGAGTAGGTGTTAGAAGAGGGCTGGATAACATTGCTGCCTCTACTCATGCTTGCTGTTGTTGCTGCTCGTTGCCGGAGATGGAGAAGAAGGCTGGGTGGTGGCTAGAAATGGACTTGAGGAGGAGCTTCTTGCATGGTGGTCGACGGCTGCTTGACGTGCTGGTTTTTAGAGAGATAGAGGGGTTGTTGGGGAGAGAGAAAGCACTGCAACGGGAGATAGAGATGACTGTTGCTGCATCGCTAAGCTGCTGCTCGTTGCTGCCTTCCCAGAGTTGGAGGTCACGACTGGGCTGGTTCTGTGGAGGAGGAGCTCACGGTGGTGAGGGGAAGAGAGGGCTGGCTGCTGTTGTGATTGTGGCTGCTCTTGCAGGTAAGAGAGAGAGGGTTGTTGGCGTTTATGTTGCCGTCGGTGAGGAAGATGGTCGCCGGAGCTGATCAAGATGATGGTGGCTGCGGTTGTGATAGGCCGTCTTCGTCTTGTGTTCTGCAACTTTTGTGTGTTTATCTCTGTGTTTTTTCGCTCCTCTATTCCCTAGTATTATTTTCCCCTCAATTTTTTAGTAATCAGCCCCCCGTTTTTCCAATTTTCAGCACCATTTTTCTCAGTTCCCCCCCTCTTTTTCTGTCAATTCTCCTCTCATTTATATGCAAAGAAGGCATGGTGCACAGCATAGGGGAAGTGTCCAGGTATGGTGTATAGGAATGGTGCTGTAGAGGGAGTGGTGGCAGCATGGTTGCTGGCATGGTGCAACATAGGGGAGCATGGCTGCCGGTGATGTCTTGACAGGTTTGTGATTTTTTTTTAATATCATAAAATTGACTGAAAAAATAGGTGGTTACAGAAAGAGTTTTTTTTTCACGGGAAGAACGATGTTTTTATCTTCAATTTTGGCTTCCGATGTCACCCAAAAAAGTTTCGTCATCGAAAATTCCGATCGTCTCAATTTAACCCAAATTAAGCTTTTGAACTTAATTTCTTATCAATTAAGCCATTAATAAAATTAATTTGACCCATTTAAAATATAATTATGCTCTTGCGCTTAATTAAATCCTTCAATTGAGCTCTCAATTAATTCTGAAGAGTTTCGTCGCTGAAAATCTCAATCTTCTCAATTTAACCCAGATTAAGCTTTTAAATTTAATTTCTCACCAATTAAGCCCTTAATAAAATTAATTTAAACCCATTTAAAGTATAATTTAGATCTTGCGCTTAACTAAATCCTTCAATTGAGCTCTCAATTAATTTTGAAGCATAATTACACTTTAAATCGGCCGATGATTAAATCAAATTGGCCCATAAAAATATAATTATATCCTTTGACTTAACTTTTATGTAGATTTATCCAATAATAAATTATTTTAGCCTTGAATATGCATTTTCCTTCATTTCTAGGCAAAAAAGAAGTACGACCGTGCTTCCGAAAATGTTCAAAATTTCCATATTAATTTTTCTGCCGACACCAGCCCCTTTTGTTTTATTTTTGTTATTTTTAAATATATTTTAGGGAATCACCCAGAAATGGGGTGATGACATGCTTTATTTAAGGTTACCATGATCTTATAATGCACGTCACACATTTGAAAGGTTAACATAAGTTGACCCAAATTGATGTAATATATCATTGTTTTAATATTTTTTTATGTCAATTTAATTTTTTTTATAAATTTTCATGTTATCTTTTAAAATATCAAGTTGGTCGAGTTATATCAACTCAACTATCATTTTTTATTTATGTTTAAAATTTAAATTGCACAATTCTAAATAGTTTTATTTTTGGATTTGATCTAAATTTTTTTCCTTGAATGAATATATTTAAGTATATATATTTATAAGCATAAACAGTACAACCCCGAAACAGAGTTCCAAAACGCTTCAAAAACGAAATATTTCATTTCAATTGAAAAAACAAAACACCAACCAAAACAGAATTAACAACCTTGACTTGGTTCATTCCCATTTTTAAAAAAATTGGTTTCTATAGTTTGCATAGGTTACACTTAAGTCACTAAACTTTTGTTTATTTTTTCAATTTTATTATTTAAAGTTATGTTTTCATAGATGGTTTTATGTGTTAAAATCTGGTTTGATCTATTTCCTCTCTTTCACATGATGTGCTAAACGTTCTAATGTTAAATTAACTATTAATTTAAGCTTTTCATTCAAAAACAGATTGAGGGATGAAGGAAAATTGGCATGAAGGAAGAAACAAAGCCTTGTTGTATAAACGTGTGCAAAAAATCCATTTCATCCCTAATTTTTTTCTTCATTTTCGATCTTACTCTTTTAGGTTATTATGATTTGGTTCTACTTTGTTTTTTTTTATCATTCTTTAACTCAAGGTGGAGAGAGATAGGAGAAAGTTGAAGCAAATTGCTGAGAAGAGTCAACAAATTTTGTCAACAAATTTTGATTTGAATTTGGTGTATATAGATGTTACTTTAAGAAATAAATTTAATAAAGATGGTTTTCATATTTAGTACCTGTTTTGAGAGTATGATTGATGTTATTTTCTAAAGTGTTTTTTGTTCAAAAATACATAAAAAAAATTATTTGTGACATCAGTATATGAAAATAATTTTTAAAAATTAATTTTTAATCTAAAATAAATAATAAAAAAATTATTTTTTTCCAAATACTTTTGAGACACAATGTCAAACAGAGTCTTGAGGGTGCAAGAAAAACTAAATTGGATTTCGAAATTTGTTTCAATTTCATTTAATTTCTATTTTTCAGTTTGATTAAAATGTGTTTTATGGTTAAAAATGAAGTTTTTTAAAAAAATTAAGACGGATTTTTTTTCATGTTCTTGGAGAAAAAAATGAAATTTAGTTTTTTAAAATTTCAAGATCTTTTACCCTTATTTTCTAGTAATTGGAGATAAGTCTGGTGGCTATAAATTATTACAAGCAGATGAAGTGCATGTACGATCGAATTATGCCGGCATTGAAAACCCAGGCACCACGACATATTTTCTGGCATCGGTGCTCTTAGGATTGATTATGTCGTGCTTCATCGTCTTCTTTTCCTAGTTTATTATATTTTACAACAAAACCCTAACACAAAAATAACTAGTTTTTTTAAAACGAGGTTCACAGCGGCTAAAATAATCTAAAAATTACAAACCTATTATTTTTATGTAACATGATTAAAAAATAGAGCTTAATTGGGTCTAATAAATTAGTTTTATTTTATTATATGATAAACAACACCAATAATTGAATCATTGTTTTTTCTTTAAAAAAAATGATAATGATAACCTGCACATAAGAACGATTTTGGAAAAAAAAATTATAAAACAACAACTTTTGTGAAAATACAAATGATATTAATCCCTAAGAATAAGAGACTTCATCAAATAAAAAGTTTTATGGAATATTTTTATATTAATCCCTAAAAATAGAAGATTTCATTGAACTAAGAGTTTCTTTTTCAAATTTGTAACATTAATTCCTAAAAATAAAAGATTTTATGGATAAAAAAATTATTTAATTCAAAAAGTATATTTTGATAATAAGTTAGACTATTCTAAAACACTAGATTAGGCTGTACTTTTAATCAAAAACCCTAGAATCCCATTTATCCCTAGGATACAAAATCTCACGTTCATATTATTGATGCATTAATTAATACCAAAAAAAAAACATGCATATGAATATTCAAACTTATTGTAATAAAAGAGATTTAGAATGGACTCTAATAAAATATGCAACGAAAACATATGACATTAACATTAAAGCATCATATATTGAAACCTATTACTAAATTGAATAGTTTGAACGAGAAAAACCTTGGATTATTAGTTTTTTAGATTACCATTATTCTCCCAAACATAAGACATCCATATTTTATCCACGAGATGACATTGAAAATTAGAAAGTCATTTTAATAAAAAAAATTTATGTCTAAACTCATTCAAGTCAAACAAAAAGACCATTTATGCTACATTTTTTCATGAATTAATTAACCATCCATATAGATTGTATCAGGAACATCTCTCTAAGCTTGTAAAAGATTAGGAGGAAAAAGATTTCAAACAATATATAGATTAAAAAGGACATTTTCATGATGTTTTGACAACTCTAGCTTTAATTGGTAAAATTGATTAGGAGATTGAGAGATAAGGAGATATGGGGTAAGTGATAAGAAGAAAAAAAAGATAAACGACAAATGGTCTGTAAATTGACGGTACTAGGTTCATAAAAAAAAATTAAAATTAACAAATACATAAGGAACAAATATAATCAAATTTAAAATGTGAGAATTAGGCCTTATTTATAGTTCATGGTACCAAATCATTTCCTTATGTCATAATAGTCTTTACCTTTAATAACAAAATTCAAATATTATATTTCGATAAAACTAGAAAACCCTAATAATACTAAATCAAAAACTAAAGTAGAACAAAATTCTATTCAAATAGAAAAGTATTATAATAAAAAATAGAAAAATAAAATTAACTAAGAAAAATATGTTCTAAATATTTTTCTAAAAATATCTTGTATATTAATCTCTCTTAGTTGGAAAAAAATCATCGTTGAATTCATTTTTGAGCTAGAAACTATCCTTCATCAAGAGTATCCTTTTATACATGAGGCATCTTGTTGTGTGTCTCTAACACTTTTATAGATAACCCCATCATGGATCTCTAACATAGTTTTGTATAACTATCTCATTAAGGGTCTCACCACTAGGATTTTAAATGACAATAATTGATAAATATGAAACAACACACTAGTTTCAAGATGTATTTTCTTGATAATGAATCTCCTTGTTTCATTTATGCCAATTTATCCTTTTTTGTAATCTCTTTTGGGCCATGATTGTTTTTCTACACACGACATTGCAAAATAACCACCAAGAATTATTGGGCCATGATACTTATTTACACAAAATAAAGATAATGAGTTTATTTCAAGTCAAAATTTTTAAAAACCAAAAACACCATAAATATAAAAAGACTCTACATATACTTCATTTCATTCTTCCATGTTTATACTTACCAAAAGAATATTGCAACTCTTTTTATAGAAAATAATAGGAAAATCTAATAATATTGATTATAAAAATAAACTACAAGGGAAATTCAGGTATATTAATTTTCAAATTAAAATAAATTAAAAAAAAAACTCTTAGAAGCAAGTGAAATGAATTTTGTTTTTAAGACCTATTTAAAAATTTGCAAAGAAAAAGCTTTTGTTAGAGATAATTTTGACTGTCACGACGGTGATTTTTTCATGCTTCACGCCCCACCATCCCCCCGGTTTTGGGGAGACAACGACGCGCGGTAAAAATAGAGGGTTGTTTTATAATCGTAAAAATTATGACTATAATTATAAGGGAGTCGCCACCTAGTATTAAGGTCACTAGGAACCTAATGGTCTGTGAGAGTCTTGGGTAAGGGGACTTATTGTGCAAGGGGAAGACACGTCACCCCCAGTGCACCCTACCTAAGATAAGCTGCATTGTTGTTTGATTGTTTTTCCTAAGTTTGATTCTTACTGGTCTTCCTAAAATTCGACATAGATTTCTTTCCATGAGAGAATCTCTATGTCATTGTAGGTTAAAAGACAAACCATCGAATAAATTTTAAATGCATTTTGAAAACCACGATTTTTACCATCAACGAGTGTACTTTGCATTGTAATTTTACATCGCCATAGATAAAACAAAATAATTGTTAAATTATTTTTGACATTTTGGCCGAATACGAATGAATAATCGTAAACTAGTTACGATATCCAATTTTCGCTTTTAAAACATGGAAAAAGATGCATCATATTTCTTTTGCAAAAAATACAATGGAAAAACTTTGGGATCCTTCCGTATGCACGAAAACACTTTTTTTGTTTTTTGTTTTTTTTTTTTTGAAATGTCATTTTTATGTGTTTTTTATTATTATTATTTTTTATGCAACTCACACACCCATTCTCTTTTTCATTATATTCTTTTTTTTTGGTACATTTTACAATTACATAACATTTACAAAAATAAATAAACATAAAAAATAATTTAAATACAAATACAAAATAAAAAAAATCACAAAAGCAACCCTGGAAGCACTGCTAACAGCCGGAGTCATGCAGGGCAGTGGTGGCACGACGTCCCACGCGCCACCGCCACTGGCGGCGCGTGGTTCCACGCACCACCACGAGAGGGGCACAACAACAGGGAGTGTAGATCAGCCTCTCCCCTTCCTTCTCTTGCCAGTAATAGCCTCCATGGTGACCTACAACAGAGAAAAGCACAACACACAAACACAAACAATGGCAGTCGGGTTTTTCTTCAACAGATTTCAGATCTGTTCGTCTCTCCTCAAATGGCTACTAAAATGTCATAAGGTGACGAGATGAAGTGGTAGCCTTCTGGTCAGATCTGGATGGTGATGACCCGAGGAGGTGGCCGTCGGTGGTCAGTGAGGGCCTGATTTGGGCGAGAGATGACAGGAAAAGGGGCGACAGTGGTCACCTGCACTTATGAAGAAGAAGATGAAAAAGTGAGAGCTGATGAGGGCTGCGACCATGGCTGCTGTGCTAGGAGGCAGATTTGTCAAGTGGGCTGCTATGAGTCGATGGGAAGGAGAGGAAAACAGATTTGGCTGATGGGAAGGAGATGGAAGTGAGGGAGTGAGATCGTGAGGAGGCCGAGTCAGTCGCTGGAGAAGGAGAGAAAACGATGGCTGGCTAGAAAATGGAGAGAAGAGAATGGAGGACTACTGTGGGACTAAGGGAAAGCTCGCTGGAGAAGAAGAGGAAAAGAGAGAGAGTTGGTCGGAGGGGCTGCAGCTACCCAAAGGGCTGGCGGCGGCAGCCCCAAACCAGGGAGGAAGAGATGGCCTCTTTTAGGTTTTTAGGGCTTTTTTTGCTTTTTATGATTATCCTTCTTTTTTGTGTTCTGGTCCCCTTTATCCTCAAGTTTTTCCATCCCCCCTTTTTCTTTCTTTTTCGCCCCCTTTTATAGGAAACCTATAGCATGGTGGGGGTGTCTAGGCATGGGTTTAGGAATGGTGTGGCATGGCCAAGCATGCCTTTTTTTTTTTGTGAAAATTTTAAAATCAATAGGTGTGACAACAAATATTTTTTCAATGAGAAAAACCGGGAAGAAAGATGTTTTTATCTTCTGATTTCACTCAGAAAGTTTCGTCGCCAAAAATTACGATCGTCTCAAATTAACCCAATTTAGGCTTCCAAATTTAATTTTTCAGCAATCAAGCCCTTAATTATGTTAATTCAACCCATTTTAAGTATAATTAAACCCTTGCGCTTAATTAAATCCTTCAATTGGGCTCTCAATTAATTCCGAGAGTTTCGTCACCGAAAATTCCGATTTTCTCAATTGAACCCAGATTCGGCTTCCAAATTTAATTTCTCACTAATTAAGACCTTAATAAAATTAAGTTGACCCATTTAAAGTATAATTAAGTCCTTGAGCTTAATTAAATCCTTTAATTAGGCTGTAAATTAATTCCCAAACATAATTACATTTTTAAACTGATCGACGATTAAATCAAATTGATCCATGAAAATATAATTATGTCGCGCAACTTAATTTTTACACAGATTTATCAAATGATAAATTATTTTTTTCTTAAATCTGTATTTTCTTATATTTTTGGGGACAAAAGAGATACGATTAGACTCTCAGAAACGTCCAAAATTTCCACATAAATTTTTCTGCCGACACCAGCCCATTTTATTTTATTTTTGTTATTTTTTGGTATATTTTGTGGAATCACCCAAAAATTGGGTGATGACGTTGACCATTAAAATTGTTGATTTTTGTGTCGAACGATTTCATATAATGAAAAGAATTAAATTTATGTTTTTTTTCACCTTGAAAACATCTAAGAAAACAAATATAAGCCAAAGAATATTTTTTTTGTTATAAGTTGATTATGAACATTGGGGTGGTTATTTGCTTTTTTTTTCAGACATTGATTAGTTTGACAAAGTTACAGGAGTGACTATAAGCAGAGTTATCGGTTGAAATTATAATTTGAATTATTGGATTTCTCTTCATTTGTTTTATTGATGAACTTGCAACACCTAAATATTTTATTGAAAAAATAACATTGACCTGTAATGTAACGTGAACATCAAAGTAGTAAGTCTTACTTATTAATTTGGGATTAAGGTAATAATATATTTATATTGTGTTTGAAATTATAGTGTTTTTAAGATGTGTAAATTAATATTTGATTTTAGAAAAAAAAAAACATGTTACATAATTCTGATATGTTGATATGAAAAATACCAAAATAGTTATAATTTAATATTTCTTAACCCAAATGTTCTCTTATAAAAACACATCAAATAAGCACCAAAGAGAAGGTAAAAAGTGCCCACCATTAATGTTACAAGTATGTTGGCGAGGAACCAAAAATTTGAAAAATATAGTTGCGGATAGTACTGAAAAAGTGCCCACCATTAATGTTATAAGGGTGATCTTTAGAGTCAAAAATCTGAAAAATGCAATTGGGGATCCAAAAAAAGAAGAAAAACACCATTTTCAGTACTATCCTAACCAAAAGATTACCTCTATTTACATAGATTATTAGCTTTTTTAGATTGTAGCAAGTTGTTTTGTTGAGTGTTTTATATATATATATATATATATATATATATATATATAAAGTATATTACATCATATTAACACATAAAAAACAACATATTAATTTCAAAAAAAATTAAAAAAATATATAGTTAGACCGCAAAATCAATCATTTTGTTGTCTATATGCCGCTTCTTTCCCATATTCTTGCACTCTATAAGTTTCAATATTTTTTATTTTTCCTTTTATGTATGCATATGTAATAATTGAAGTAACACGATTATTGGAGAATAATATAAATTAATTTGAGATTTCAGGTAAAATAATTTCTTAACATGGTATCAAAGTTTTGTTAATATAACGATCATGAGTTTAAATTTCATCACCCTCATTTTATTTGATAAAATCAAGTATAATATAGTACGAGTCATTGTGCAAATTTCAACTTTATATATATATATATATATATAAAGAGAGAGAGACAGATAGAGTACATATCATTTTCAAGTTGTTAAATATTTTGAACTTTTTCATTAAATTTATTTACTTCATGTGGATCATTCTTTGAATCATTCTTGCATAGAATAATGCCTCCGTCGTCCTTTTCATGGGGAAAAAAAACTAGAAAATATGTACTTAGTGTAGTTGATAATAAATTTAAACTAGACAATTTTCGTGCTCAAGCCCTTAGTAAGTATGTCAGCGAATTGTTCTAAAGAAGACACAAATTGGACATGTAGTTGATTGTTGGCTACGCGTTCATGAACAAAATGAACATCAATCTCAATGTGTTTGGTCTTCTAGTGCTGGACTGGATTAAAAGACAAAGCAATACCTAAGAGATGATCACAGAAGAGAACCGGTGGTTGATCAATGGGAACACAAAGAAATACCAATAACTGCTTAATCCAATCAAGCTCAGTAGATGTAGAAGACAAAGCACGATATTCTGCTTCAGTAGAAGAACGAGAAACAATGTGTTGTTTCTTGGAAGACTAGGAGATAGGATTAGCACCAATGAAGACAACCAGACCAGTAGTGGACCTGCGATCATTAGGGTCACCCGCCCAATCAGCATCACTAAAAGCTTTAAGCTCTAATGAACTTTTATGATAGCTAAGACCAAAATTGATAGTGCCCTTGAGATATCGAAGAATTCGCTTTACTGCCGTGAAATGAATCATCATAGGATTTTGCATAAATTAACACACTTGATGAACTGAGAACGCAATATCAGGACGAGTGAATGTAAGATACTGTAATGCACCAACCAGACTGCGATATAAGGTAGGATTATCAAACGGGGCACCATCATCCTTAGAAAGTCGTTGATAAGGTAGACACGGAGTGGCACAAGCCTTAGCATCAAGCATCTCAGTCTTAAGTAGGAGCTCATGAATGTACTTAGATTGAGAGAGGAACAAAGTGTCATGGCAGCGAGAGATTTGAATCCCTAGAAAGAAGTGAAGATTCCCCAAATCTTTGATATCAAATTCCATAGCGAGAGAACGTATGATGCTATGAATCTCACCAGAATCACTTCTAGTAATGATTATATCATCCACATAAACCAACAAAATAATAACCCCAACAGCAAGATGCTTAACAAAAAAGGACGAATCAGCATACGTATGTTGAAATCCCAAAGATGGTAAGAAAGAAGTGAACCTTTCATTCCATGCCCATGGAGCCTGTTTTAGGCCATAAAAGGATTTATGAAGTTTGCAAATTGAGTGAGGATTAAGAGGATCCTCAAATCCTGGAGGCTGAGCCATATAAACTTCTTCATCAAGAGTGCCATGTAGGAAGACATTCTTAACATCCAGCTGCCATAAATCCCATCCATAATGTGCAGCAAGTGCCAAGACAAGATGAACTGTAGTCAGTTTAACCACGGGACTAAAAGTTTCGCCATAATCTTGCCCCAGTTCTTGACTGAAACCTTGGGCAACCAATCTCGCCTTATGATGCGCAATGGAACCATCGACATTTTTTTTAATTATGAAAATCCACTTGTAGCCAACCAGATTTTTCCTTGAAGGAAGACGTACCAGACTCCATGTGAGCTGATTGTGAAGAGCATCAATTTCTTCTTTCATCGCGGTATACCACACTGGAATTTTTAAAGCACCCTTGTAGCTTGCAGGCTCATTGACCAAAGATGCAGCTGACGAAGAAGGACTGATGTGGTGAGACAAGCTTTCGGCTTGAGAGTTCCAGTTTTGCTACGAGTTTGCATTGGATGCAAATTCATATATGGAATATGTAGAACCACAGATAAACCATTAGGATTAAAAGGAACATCTGAGGGTAAAGGTTCAGTTTGCATACCTTCGTTACTGAGCTCAGGAGCCACTGGAATGGATGAACAAGGAGACGAAACAGTAATGGAGTGAGGAGATGAAGCAGTAATGGTGATATGTGGTAAAATAGGGAGAGATGACACGGGAATAGGAGTTGCAACACTCTCAGAAGGAGAGGGAACAGACAAAGCAGGGAGAGTAACAACATTTTGAGTTGTGATAATAGGCAAAGAACAAATAGAGGGTTAATGACAGACATTAGATGACGATGAAATTTGTTTGAGTAAGTCTGAATAAGGAAAGACAACTTCATTAAAGACAACATGCCGAGAAATATATGTGCGTTTTCTAGAAACATCATAGCAGATATACCCTTTGTATTGGGAAGCCTACCCAAGAAACCCACACATTTGTGTTTTTGGTTGCAGTTTATGAAGAAGATATGGACGCAGCAATGGAAAACAAGCACACCTGAAAATACATAAATGAGAGATAGGAGGAATGGCATCAAACAATAGTTCATAAGGGGATTTATTATGTAAAATTGCAGAGGGCATCCTATTAATCAAATATGAGGCTATGTGTACTGCGTATGTCCTAAAAGAAGATGGCATCTTAGCATGCTGCAATAAGGTGATGGCAGTTTCAATGAGATGGCGATGCTTATGTTCAGCCATCCCATTTTGTTCAGGGGTGTATGGATATGATTTTTGATGAGAAATACCCTTATCAGCAAGAAATCACTAAAATTATTTGCTCATATACTCCCCCTATCACTTTGAAGTATTTGAACAGAATGTGAAAATTGAGTTTGAATAAAAGCACAAAAATTCACAAAAACAGAGTATACATCACTTTTATTGACTAAGGGAAACCACCAGTAGTAACGAGTGAATTCATCAACAAAAATGACATAATATTTGTATCCATCAACCCAAACACATGGAGATGGACCCCAAACATCACTATGAATAATGTGGAAAGGTTGTACAAATTTATGGACACTGGATTGGAAAGGAAGCTTACAAAACTTACCTTGAAGGCAACTAGTACACACAATAGTAAGGGAGTCTGTGGAACATGTAATATTTATCTTCTGTAACATTGTGTGTACAATTTTATTTGTGGGGTGTCCTAACCTATTATGCTAGGTAGAGGACAGCACTAATTAACCAAGAAAAGCCTGGGGTTGAAACTTGAATTTGAACATGTCAACAAGAGGAGAAAAATGAAGTGGATAGAGGCCATTACTGCAGGTCCCTCTGTAGAGCACCCTCCTCGTGGCTTTGTCCTGAATCCAAAAACGAAAAAGTATCAAAAATCAAATAACAATTATTATCTAAACAAATATGATGTACTGATAACAGATTTTATGTAAGTTTAGGAACATGTAGCACATAATTCAACTGAAGTGATTTACTGGATGTAGGGATGATGAAGTTCCCAACATGAGTGACAGACAAACTTACCTCATTTGCTGTTTGAACCGTGTCTTCAGTAGGATAAGGGCTGCTTAATTGCAAATTTGACAAATCAAGAGTCATGTGATTTGTTGCTCCAGAATCCGTAAGCCAAACCTGAGGAGAAGATTGACAGGCAGTGTGCATATCTGACATTGCAGGTGGGTGAGATACTTGCTGAGAAGGATGAACTGCTTTCATTACTGGTATTGCAGGCTGTTGAGAGAAGTGATGAGAAGGATAAAATGCAGTATTCATGGCAGACAGTTCAGAAAATTGAGTGTGATGAGCTGAAGTTGGAAATTGATTTGCAGTACCAACTAAATTTGGTCCATTTTCGTTATAAAAATAAAACCATATGGTATGATTTGTTTTCCCACAAATGTTGCACTAAAACCTCTCTTGACGTGTAAATGCACATGATGGAGCAGTATGTCCTGCAATGTTGTATAATTAGCAGATAGGAATTGAATTGGTGCCAAGAGCAGGTGGAGATTTAACTGGCAACACCTATGTTCTGCCATGTACTTGTGATCTCTGTGTAGGATTAAATCTGCCTCTTCTCCTAGTCCTATTAAATGGTCTATAGCCATCATTATAACCACCATTACCATATGAATTAGATCCATGAGAACCACGATATGGTGAGGGAACAGAAGTGGCTAAGGTGCTAGGCTTAACAATTGTGTGCATAACAGTCAAATAAGATGGATTAATATTCTCCACAATTCGTTCCTCAGCAAGTAGCTGAGAATGAAAATCCTTCAGAGTTATGACACTCTCTCTTCCCCTAACAACACATCTGAATGTATTATATTCAGAAGGAAGCCCATTCAGTGCCAAAATAACAATGTCTTCATTGGCAAAGTGCACCCCTGCAGCAGTCAAGTAGTCTCGTGTTTCCTTTATTCTAAGGAACATTCGCGAACAATCACTAATCCCTTCTGATCTAAGTCAAACTAAATCCCCTCCGATCAAGTCAAACCATGTACTAGAAGAGAAAATGATTCTTCTCCTAGGACAAAATTTATATAAGTTAAGTGTTTTTTTTTTTATAATTAGGATATTCAGATCTGCTTATATGCACTATAACTAATCTCTAAACTCATTAAATATCTTTCTAACATAGTGAGCATGTAAGGCATTGCGGGGGTGACAGGCGTGCATGGTGGGACTTCAAACCTGATGCAGAATAAGAGAACAAATCCCTTCAACTACTAGCCAAGACCCCACTTGCTCTTCTTTTTTTATTAACTCTTATGTTAATTGTGACCAAGCCTTTCTTCAAACAAATTTAATCAAATAATTTTTAATACATTTTAATATATTCTTATATTGGGATAAAGATAGAAGAATTTTCAGAATGAGATTCGGCATGTGTACTCTTAGTATAGGTATATAAATACAAACAAATTATTTAGAGTTATACCAAAATGAATGAAAAAAATAAAAAGATCAAAATTGAATAAAGAAATAAAAGAATTATTTATTTTTTTCTTATAACACTTTTAATTTTTTTTAATCTAATCCTTCTGTTTAAATTATTTACATATTTTATTTTAAGATGAGTTTGTTTGCATTTCAACTATTATCATGAATCTTAGAGTTAACAACCATATAAATTTCTAATAATTTTAAAATTTATAAGACTTGAACATATAATATTTAGAAAGCAAACCTCAGCTACTCATGCAGAATATAAAAAAAAGAAGCTTAACTATAAAATTAAAAGAAACAAGCAACCAAAACGAACCCTCTTAGTATTATTTTTAGAATAATTATAATTAAATGTTTAGAAATACAAAGATAAATATGTTGTATCCACTTAACCAGGTGAGTCTGTTTGCATTTCGACTATTCTCATAAATCTTAAAATTAACAATCATATAAATATTTAGTGATCTTGAGATTTGTAAAACTCGAACGGATAATATTTAGAAAGCAAACCTCAACCTTCTTAGTGAAACTACACCTGTCAGGGTTGTGTTCAACTTTCTGTTGTTAAGGATATTGAGGGTGTTAGAGAATAATATAAATTATATTCTGGAGCTTTATTTACAAGCTTAAATTTTTAAGTGAGAAGACTCCTTAACATAATATTAGAGTTTTATTGACCCTGTGGTCACGAGTTTGAACC
The DNA here is from genome assembly GCA_015731905.1 of Salix dunnii. NCBI lineage: Eukaryota > Viridiplantae > Streptophyta > Magnoliopsida > Malpighiales > Salicaceae > Salix > Salix dunnii. Next base: position 7,488,998 of record CM027677.1, on the reverse strand, counting down.
TCCTCACTTCTATTCTAGTTGATAAAAATCAAACATAAAATAATGTGAGTCTGTGAAAGTTTCAAGACCAAAAAACTTTCAGAAAAGATATGTTAGAGGATAATATAAATTATATTTTAGAATCCCAGTTATAAATTTAAATTTTTAAACAAATTGATTCTTTAACTTTCGTTACTGTCGTGATCGGTTGTCTCACACTAGCTAGCTGGTTAAATACACATGCGTCGTGAGAATGAGGGCACCAATGGAGATGAAGAAATGGAACCAAGTTTGAAAATATCCGACGCCTTTTTTGTTGTCTGGAAGTGGTGGCAGAAAATGTGGATGGCATATAATATAATGTAGAAACTGGAGTGAAAGAGCGACGAATTTTCACCTTCATAATTTATATATAACTTGTTTTATATGAAATTATTATGTTCTAATTTGTCTTATTAGAGACTAAAATTATTTAGATAATTTTGAAAAATAATAAAATAAGCAGAAGACCGGTAGGGTGGATTGAACTGGTCCGGTTCGATGTGTGCAATAACAAAGAAGCCCCTACTTCTAGTGGTGTTTTTTTGTTGTTTTCGAGAGGTTTTTCATTAATTTACTGTTTAAAACTAGATAAAAAAACAAATGGACATACACGGGCGAAACATAAATAAAAAATATCTAGTCTATAGTAAATTTACTCAGAAGCTACAGTAACCGCACGATGTCTATATAGGATAATATATTTTATCTGAAAAACCATCAAATCAATCTATTCTTATTGTTTTTTTACATTAAAAATATTTATCCAGCTATTATAACGTGATTAGAATAAATTAAATAATTCTTTATCATGATGAATCTCATTTTGAAAATTCTTCTATCTTTATCCCGTGACAAAACAGTTTGATATGATAATATGACTAGAATAAATTTGGGTGATGTGTAGTATATTATGTGATTATTTGATTAAATTTGTTTTTAATTATTTTTTATTCAAAAATATATTAAAAAAAAATATTTTTGATATCAATATACAAAAATGATATAAAAATATTTAATTTATAATAAAAAATAAAAATAATTTTCTTAGAAAACTTTTTCAAAAAAAGTTAAAATGCTCTTATAGTTGTATTTTTAAGGTCTGCGTTTTTTAAATATTATTTGAAGAAATGCTGGATCACAATTAACACATGAGTAAATAAAAAAGAAGAAGAAGTTTAACGTATATAATTTTTATTCCAAGGAGAAGAATCATTTTCTCTTCTAGTACATGGTTTGACTTAGATCGGAAGGGATTTAGTTTGACTTAGATGGGAAGGGATTCGTGATTGTTCCATGATGGTTAAGGAAGGTAAGTACAGCCCCAAGAGCTTGGATTGGAAGCTGTGGAAGTCAAGTTCTCACTTTTGGATTGCTAATTGCTTTTATTTATTTCTAGATAGGGTGGAAAAAGTTATTTCTATAATTGATTTATTTCCTCTTCTTCTTCCTGATTGGCTATCAATGGTATTGTTGACTTGTAAAATCATACAATAAAATTGATTAAAATTAAATAGAAAAATCAAACCCTATTAAAATAAAATAAAAACTATAAAAATATGTCTGCATTGTAAAATCAGACCGGATTGGTCTGATTTTATAATCCTATCAATTTTGCCAAATACCATCTCTTCTGCAGTTTTGTCACCCCATAGACCTAGTCTTGTCCCATCCCCCCTCCCCTCTCTCTCTCGGTATGTCCCCCGAGGCTAGGCCCCCTCCTCTCTCGTAGTTTAAAAATAAAAAATCAGTATTTTCTAATGTTAATATAATGATATAATTATTTTATAATATATTTTTAATTTTTTTTAAATCATATATAAACTTTAACTAATAAAGTTTTATGACTATAATTATATTATATTATATTCAAAAATATTTTATTTATAATTTTACAATTTTTATTCAGTAAATTTTATATAAGAAATTCAACTATTCCTGTCAAAATCGCTATTTCAAGAACCTTGTCAATGGATGGACATAAATAATGGGAATATATAACACGCAATACTGTACGGACAAGGACACGGTTTGACATGGGACCCACTTCGCTTGCCACCGAGGCCTTTGAAACTACGAACTTCTCAGTGAAGTAGATTCTGTGAGTGGACTGGGGGGAGCTTGATGTCGTGGAAATATGGAAGCGCACCCCCTGCTGGACTGCACGCATCCCATCCTGGACTGGATCCCCTATATATATTGAATTACGCCCGCCACCTTCTGCACACCAACAGCTTCCAGTGCAAACCAACAGCTTGCTTCTTATTCAGTATTACTAGCCTCCTCTACTCAATTCTTCTCTTGCAAATTATATAATTTATTCTATTACTTTGCATTACTTTACACGACGTGATCAATCTAGGACGAAAAGTTCAACAATGGATTTTCAACCATCTCGCGTAGGCTATGGATTCCATCCAACCGATGAAGAATTGGTGAACCATTACTTGAGGTTAAAAATGCATGGAGGCTATGAACAAGATGTTAGCTTAATCGAAGAGGTTAACGTGTGCGATTATGAGCCTTGGGCACTGCCTGGTACGTGTTCATATGTATCTGCGTGTGTGTGTTTCTGGTGCACTGTTTTTTCTGCTTATCAGCTCTTTTCTAATTTGCAATCTGTCAATCAATAACAAATCATGTAGGGCTTTTAGGAAATCAAGATCCAAACGAGCCAGAGTGTTATTTCTTCAGTCGTCGCAGCTACAAGCACGCGAATAGTAACCGGGCTAATAGGAAAACTAAAGGTGGATTCTGGAAAGTCACAGGCAAGGATCGTACAGTGAAAGATAAAGCCACCAAGGAGCATATTGCTACCAAGAAGACTCTAGTTTTCTACACGGGGAGCGTTGCTAACGGGGTCAGGACCAACTGGGTCATGCACGAGTACCATCCAACTTTCAGCTTCGACAACCAGGTACCATTTCTGCACCTCGTAGGCTGCTCTGTAGTCTTTTCTTCTCTCTCAAGAGACTTGAATTCGAGGTTATAATAGAAATAACATCAAGGGAAAGGCTTGGGATCAGACCAGTTGATCACCAACAGGACTCCACGGCACTCGTGTTGAAAATTATGTTTTGAATATCAGCTAACTAAAACAGTCATCACTTGTAGAAGTACTCTTGTCCCATGCTTTGGTTTCCCAGAAGTTTTCTTATATAAACTCCACAGCATGTTTCAAACGTTGTTGTTCCTCTCAGATGGGGTCGTTTGACGACTTCCATCCATCCATCAACGAGTGACACTGATCTCTCTCGTGGTGCAGTGACTACACATTTTCAAGTTCAAGTTCTACTCTTGTCATGAAAATAATAGATACTTCAATTATGCCATAAACCTTTTTGTTTGTTTCCTTTCTGCGTAGAGGGAATTCGTTCTCTGCAAACTGAAGAAAGATCCAGAAGCGATCATGCCAGCATATGAAGAAGGTGAAGCGAGCTCGAATTTCACTTCTGATCAGCTGGAAAATCAAAATCAAAATGAGTATAATCACCCCCAGAACTTTGAAGAAGGTGGATATGGTGCCCCTATGCCTTCTTGTTTCACTAACAACGAGCAAGAGGTGATAAATAGCACCAGTAGCAAGCATATATATTTATTTATTTTGCAAGTTATTCCATATCTAATAAGAATATATCAGTAACTTGTGTTTTCGTTTACAGGATGATTATCAAATACAACAGCATGTGAACTCATTCCGTGATTATGACATCGGAGATTATAACCTGGACGCTGCCCTGCAGTATCCATATAGGAATATGTAACCGGAAAACACCCATTCCTGCAATGGGTTTCCTATCATCCAGTACTGCACCAACGTTATGTCCTCAAGTTCCTATTTGAAGTCTTAATAAAAGCATGTTTTATTTGTATCAAACTTAGGACCAGCAGATCAGTTCATCCGTAGCTTGTTGACTGTTGCTGGTCGTAGGAATAAGTGTGTTCTCTATATATATATATAAAAAAAGAAGTTTAACGTACATAATTTTTTAACGTACATTTTCTCTTCTAGTACGTGGTTTGACTTAGATGGGAAGGGATTCGTGATTGTTGCATGATGGTTAAGGAAGGTACAGCCCCTAGAGCTTGGATTGGAAGCTGTGGAAGTCAAGTTCTCACTTTTGGAATCGGATTGGCTATTCTTCGTGATTGGCTATCAATTACATTACATTATTGTTACACTCGCGAGTTGACTCGTAAAATTATACAACAAAACTAGTTAAATCGAGTAGAAAAATTAGATCCTTTTAAAATCGGATAAAAAACATAATTATAATACAGTGAATATGATAATTCAGGTATCTGAATCTTCTTGATTTTATAGGAAACTCTCACTCCATAGAAATTATGCACATATTTATTATTTTATTCAAACTTATTGTATAATAAAAAAATTTTATATATTTAATATTTTTTATATTAAAAAAGATATGATTATGATAGTGACGAAGAGCAGGAAAGCGGCTAGTTGGAGATAAGTCTGGTAGCTATAAAATATTACAAGCAGATGATGCTGTTGTGTTTGCTTTATAAAGCTTAAATACATGTACAGCCCAATCATGCTTGCATTGGAAACCTAGGCACGACGACATATTTTCTAGCACCGGTGCTCTTAGGATTCATTATGTAGTCCTTCATCTTCTTCTTTTCCTACAACAAAATCCTAATACAAAATAACTAGTTTTTTTAAACGAGGCTCATAGTGGCAGTATATTTTTCTTCAGGAAAAACAAAATTGTTTTCTAAAAGCATCTAAAAAATACAAACCTACTATTTTTATGTAACATGATTAAAAAGACGAAGCTAATTGGGTATAATAAATTAGTTTTATTTTATTGTTTGATAAAAAAACAACAATAATTGAATCATTGTTTTTCTTTAAAAAAAAATTATAATGATAACCTGCACATAAGAACGATTGCGGAAAAAAATTATAAAACGAAAACTTTTGTGAAAATACAAATGAAATTAACCCCTAGAATTAAGAGACTTCATCAAATAAAAGGTTTTTTGGAATATTTTTATATTTATCCCTAAAAATAGAAGATTTCATTAAAGTAAGAGTTTTTTTTTCAAATGTGTAACATTAATTCCTAAAAATAAAAGATTTCATGGATAAAAAAAATTATTTCATTCAAAAAGTATATTTTGATAATAAATTAGACTATTCTAAAACACTACATTAAGCTATACTTTTAATCAAAAACCCTAGATATCCCATTTATCCCTAGGATACAAAATCTCACGTCTCATATTATTCATACATTAATTAATACAAAAAAAAAACATGCATATGAATATTCAAACTTATTATAATAAAAGAGATTTAGCATGGACTCTAACAAAATATGCAAAGAAAACATATGACATTAATATTAAAGCATCATATATTGAAACCTCTTACTGAATTGAATAGTTTGAAAGAGAAAAACCTTGGATTATAAGTGTCGCACCCCGAAAAATGAGCGCGGCGTCGCGGCGACCCTCCCAATGAGCGGGAAAAATTCAATGTCGGGTCTAAGTTTATTTTTGTGGAAAAGGGAGTCGCCACCTAGTATTATGGTTACTAGAAAACCTAAAATTGGTCTTTCAGAGATTATAAGGCAAGGGATTGGTTGCGTACAGGGAAGGTTTTAGCACTCCTAATACGCTTTACCTAAGGTAAGCTGCTTAATGTTTTGGTTTGCTTATAATTTGTTATGGTTTCGATTTTTCAAAGAATGGGTTGGTTAAAACGGTGATGGTGTATTATTTCCGCCGCATTTTTTTATATATATTAACTCCTCAGGATTTATTTATCCAAACATCAACAGTGAATAATAGCAAATTATCCCCGTCGAACATTTTGGATTTGACCCCTTAAGATTTATTTATCCAAACATTAACAGTGAATAATAGCAAATTATGCCCATCGAATATTTTAGATATTGACCCCTTATGATTTATTTATCTAAACACCGATAGTGCATAATAGCAAATTATCCTCGTTGAATATTTTGGATATTAACCCCTTAGGATTTATTTATCCAAACATCGATAGTGGATAACAGCAAATTATTCCTGCCAAATATTTTGGATATTAACCCCTTAGGATTTATTTATCCAAACGCCGACAGTGAATAATAAACCCAAAAAAAGATTTTAATATTTTTGGAATATTGGTCAATACCCTTTGGATTTTACAAACATGTTGTAGAATCCAAAAATACTAGAAATGATTTTTCTTTGTGAAATTCATGCTAAAACACATTTTTTTGTTCAAACTCCAAGATAATATATATTTTTCGAAACAAAATATTTTTTTCAAAAATATGCTAGTGTATTGGCTGTATGCATAAAATCACATTTTTGTTTTAGATATTTTTCTCAAAAAAAAAATAATAATACTATTTTTTATTTTTGCAATTTCTATTTTTTTCTATTATTTATTTATTTTATTATTATTTATTGCTAGTGGGCTAGGCTGACTCTCCAGTCCAGCCCACCTCCCTATGAACTTGGGCCTGGCACAAAGCTCGGCCCACTTCACTTGGCCTGCATGAACAGCGGGACGTGAATTGCGTCCCGCTGCATGCAAGCACGATGAAGATGGAAGAATAGTGCTTTTTTTGGTGTGACGAAAGGAGAAACGGTTAGTACCTTTGAGTAGAGGAGGTCGAGGTGATGATTCCTGTAGTGGTGGCATCAAAAATAGAGGTCCGTGGTGGCCGGAGTGGGCGTCGAAAGGTGACGGGTTGTTCGGCTGTCAGTTGTTGCTAGTCTGCTTTGCTTCAACGGAGGTCAAGGCCGGGTTGCTGGTGTGGAGAGGGGGACTCCGGTGATGTTGAGGGGGTGCAGAAGTGGCCGGAGTTGATGGCTACTGGAGGTTGAGACAAGAGGTGGAGAGAGAGAATTGTTCTTATGGTTTCTAGAGAGGGAAAATGGTCGACAGACCGAGGGAGAAGAAGAAAAGAAAAAAAAGGGAGCTGATGATATCGAGCTCATGTGACAAAATGTTCTATTTTTTTTTTTTTGCGTGGATTCTTCCCTCTTTTACTCGATTTCTCCTTTGTTTATTCTCTTTTTTCGTCTGCAAACCTATGTTTTCTGCAAATCTTTCCTTTTTCTGCCAACCTTTTCTTCTCTTCCCCCCTCTGTTTCCCAACTCTCTATTCATTCTTTTTTCTTTCCCCTCTCTGTTTCAATTTTACATCAACTTGGCTCCTTCCCCTCCTTTTTTCTCCTCCTCTCTAGTCCCTGCATGCTGCTATTTATAGCAAAATATGCAACCCTTTTGGTTGCCCAAAAAACTTAGTACAGGGTGCCACCGCTGAGCATTGAAGGCAGGCGCGTATACATTTAAGACCGGCACGCCAAGCATGCAGCCAAAAATGAGCAATGCAAATTTCAAAAAGTTTGAAGGTAAAAGTATGATTTAGTCCCTCAATTTTTTAATTGCTCTAATTGTACCTCTAGTTAGATTTAAGCTCATGATTTTATGCAATTGTACCCCCAAAAATTCAATCTTAAACTTAGGTTTGCGCGACCTTTTTATTTTGGTCCTTGGTTTCTGATATGCGCGATTTAATCCTCCAATCAACAATTAAACTCTCAATCTGTTCAATTTGGCCCTCGATTTCGTGTAATTGGCTTGCAAAAAAAATTCAAATTATTCTCCGAAAATCCCAATCTCATCAATTGAACCTGAATTAAATTCGAGAACTTGATTTTTCATTGACTAAGCCCTTAATAAAATTATTTTGACCAATTTAAAATATAACCAAGTCGTCGTGCTTAATTAAATCCTTCAATTGGACCATAAATTAATTCTCAAACATAATTACACTTTTAAATTGGCCAACGATTAAATCGAATTGGCCCATAAAAATATAATTATATCTTTCGACTTAATTTTTATGCAGATTTATCCGATAATAAATTATGTTAGCCTTAATCTGCATTTTCTTTCATTTCTAGGCACAAAAGAGGTATGATCAAGCTTTTGAAAACGCCAAGAATTTCTGCCTTGATTTCCTTACCGACACCGGCCCTCTTTTATTTTATTTTTTTTATATTTTTAGATAATTTTAGGGACTAACCCAAAATTGGGTTATGACAATAAGATTTCTAGATTACCATTATTCTCCCATACATAAGACATCCATATTTTATGCACAACATGGCATTGAAAATTAGAAAGCTAGTATTCTTCTAGACTCAACCAAAAATTCATGTCTAAACTCATTTAAGTTAAACAAAAAGACCATTTATGCTAAAATTTCTCATGAATTAATTAACCATCCATATAGGTTGTATCAGGAAAATCTCTTTAAGCTTGTAAAAGATTAGGAGGAAAAAGATTTCAAACAATATATAAATGAAAAAAATACATTTTCATGATGTTTTAGCAACTCTAGCTTTAATTGGTAAAATTGACTAGGAGATTGAGAGATAAGGAGATATTGGGTAAGTGATAAGAAGAAAAAAACGATAAACGAGAAATGGTCTATAAATAAATGAGAAATGGTCTATAAATAAATGAGAAATGGTCTATAAATTGACCATACTAGGTTTATAAAAAAAAATTAAAAATAACAAATACATAAGGAACAAATATAATCAAATTTAAAATGTGAGAATTGGGCCTTATTTATAGTCATGGTACCAAATCATTTCCTTATGTCATAATCGTCTTTTACCTTTAATAACAAAATTCAAATATCATATTTGGATAAAACTAGAAAACTCTAATAATACTAAATGAAAAACTAAAGTAGAAAATTTTTTTATTCAAATAGAAAAGTATTATAATAAAAAATAGAAAAATAAAATCAACTAAGAAAAATATTTATTTTTCTAAAAATATCTTATATATTAATCTCTCTTAGTTGGATAAAAATCATTATTGAATTCATTTTTGAGTTAGAAACTATCCTTCATCAAGAGTATCCTTTTATACATGAGTCCTTGATACAACCATATTAATTGATAGTTTCACTCATATTTACATAGTGTTTTGCATATGTTTTGTGCAAAAAGTACCTTAATATTCTTTATTTTATGTTTTGAAGGCATTTTTTGATGAAAGATGCAAAAAGGAGGTAATTGGAGCTGATTGACAGATTTGACCTTCAGTCAATGTTTTGTGCAAAGTGAAAGCTCTAGAGATCAAAATGAAATAATTCCAGTGGCATTCAAAAGCTAACATCCATAAATTTCTATAAACCTAAGGCAAAAGAAATAAATAAGGAAGAGCATGGAAATCGCAACCTTCAAAGTCAAATATTGCAATCTGTTGATGTCAACCTTTGTCCATTTCAACTTCCATATCTAGAGCTACAGAAGTCTGATTGATGCAAACCCAATTTTTTGGATTCAAGACTCGTTGAACTATAAATGATCCAAATTTCAGCTCCAAACAATGTGTTTTGAATGAGATATGATTTTTACAAGAGCAACTAAATTTTGTCAACTCAAGGAAGAACTATTTTGTAAAATAGAAACTAGGATTTCTAAGCAGCATCAAAGAAAACAAAAATCTTCCTCCTCCAAACCCTAAATCATGTTTTCTTTCATGTTTTTATTTAGTTGTTCAATAAATATGCAAGGCTAGACTCTTTTGCTTGGTTGTAAGGACACGGAAACCTTCAGATTTCAAAAACTGTGAGATCTATTTTTACCTCAATTTTCAGTTTATATGATGAATATGTTTGTTCTCCTATACTTATTTCCTATGATTTTTTATTTAATTGCTAAGAGCGGACTCAAAGTTATTATTGTAGACACTCTATTGCTAAGTTTGATATCAAAACCTGAGTTGTGGTATATGAACTTGTGGAGCAACTAAGTTAATAATTATAGCGGATCCATTTATTAATCTTAGAGAGAACATTCAATCGAACTAAACATATATTGTGGACAATTATATTTCTTAATTGATCAATTTATCTAGTTTTTAATACTGTCATTGAATCAAATTACTAGTGCGGACACTGTGGTTGTTTGATGGTTAGGGTAAGTTATATGACAGATTCGTTAACGAACTAATTTTAAGAAGAGATGAATATTCAAAATATAAATTGATGTGTCATTTCTATGACCAGTTTTGATTTATGTAGGTGGATATTGACTTGCGACCAAGGTTTGCTTTATTGATAAATTTCAGTTTTATATAATTTTCACTTAGTTTACTTTAGCTTAGCCTAAACAACTTCTAACCCCCCCCCCCCAATTGCATAGCATAGAGCAAAAAAAATCTAAACTAAATTGTTCTCGTGGCATCAAGCCCTTGCTTGCTCTATACTATCTTGTTTGATTTATTTTAAGTTAGGGTAATTAATTTATGCGATCGCGACATCGCAACAGTCATCCTATTGTGTTTTTGTAACACTCTTGTAAAGATAACCTCATCATGAATCCTTAACATAATATATTTACGCTTGTCACCCCATCATGGATATCTAACATAGTTTTGTATAACTATCTCATTAAGGGTCTCACCACTAGGATTATAAATGACAATAATTGATAAAGATGAAACAGCACACTAGTTTCTAGATGTATTTTCTTGATAATGAATCTCCTTGTTTCTTTTATACCAATTTATCCTTTTCTGTAATCTCTTTTCGGCCATGATTGTTTTACTACACACAACATTGCAAAATAACCACCAAGAATTATTGGGCCATGATACTTATTTACACAAAATAAAGATAATGAGTTTATTGCAAGTCAAAACTTTTAAAAACCAAAAACACCATAAATATAAAAAGACTATACAAATACTTAATTTTATTCTTCCATGTTTATACTTAATAAAAGAATATTGCAACTCTTTCTATAGAAAATAATAGGAAAATCTAATAATATTGATTACAAAAATAAACTACAAGGGAAATTCAGGTATATTAATTTTCAAATTAAAATATAAATTTAAAAAATACTCTTAGAAGCAAGTGAAATGAATTTTGTTTTTAAGAGCTATTTAATAATTTACAAAGAAAAAGTTTTTGTTAGAGATGATTTGGACCATTAAAATTGTTGATTTATGTGTCGAATGATTTCATATAATGAAAAGAATTAAATTTATGTATGTTTTTCACCTTCAAAACATCTAAGAAAACATATATAAGCCTGAGAAGATTTTTTTGTTTTAAGTTGATTATGGACTTCGAGGTGGTTACTTGCTTTCTTTTTGTAGGCCATTGATTAGTTTGACAAAGTTTCAAGAGTGACTATAACTAGAGTTACTGGTTGAAACTATAATTTGAATTATTGGATTTCTCTTCTTTTGTTTTTTGATGAACTTGCAACACCTAAATATCTTATTGAAAAAATAACATGGACCTGTAATGTAACGTGAACATCAAAGTAGTAAGTCTTATTTATTAATTTGGGATTAAGGTAATAATATATTTATATTGTGGTTGAAATTATAGTGTTTTCATGATGTGTAAATTAATATTTTATTTTAGAAGAAAAAAACATCTTAGATAATTCTGATATGTTAATATGAAAAATATAAAAATACCAAAATAATTATAATTTAATATTTCTTAACCCAAATATTCTTTTATAAAAACACATAAAATAAGCACCAAAGAGAAGGTAAAAAGTGCCCACCATTAATGTTACTAGTATGCTGGTGAGGAACCAAATATTTGAAAAAAACAGTTGTGGATGGTACCGAAAAAGTGCCCACCATTATTGTTACATAGGCGATCTTATGAGTCAAAAGTCTGAAAAATGCAGTTGTGGATCCAAAAAGAAGAAGAAAAACACCATTTTCAGTACTATCTTAACCAAAAGATCACCTCTGTTTACATAGATTATTAGCTTACTTAGATTGTAACAAATTGTTTTTTGAGTGTTCTAGGTAAAAAAAAAGTATATTAAATCATATTAACAAATAAAAAACAACATATTAATTTCCTTGTCTATAAGCCTCTTCTTTCCATATTCTTGCATTCTATAAGTTTCAATATTTTTTATTTTTCCTTTGATTTATGAATATGTAATAGTTGAAGTAACGATTATTAAAGAATAACATAAATTATATCTTGGTGTTTCACTTAACAATATAAGCTTTCAGATGAAATGATTTCTTAACATGATATCAGAGTTTTGTTAACCCAACGATCATGAGTTCGAATTTCATCACTCTTATTTTATTTGATAAAATCAAGCATGATATAGTATGTTTCTTTGTGCAAATTTCAAGCCCAAAAGACTTTCACTTGAAGAGGTTTGTTAGAAAATAATATAAATTATATCTTAGGGTTTCATCAAACAACTTAAATTTTTAGGTGAGATGGTTTCTTGACAATAATGTCATTATTATATATATATATATATATTGATAGAAAGAGAGAGAGAGAGGACATATCATTTTCAAGTTGATAATTATTTTCAACTTTTTCATTAAATTTATTTACTTCATATGGATATATTCAGCGGATGATGGTTGATTTTCACCTGGCTGTGGTTATTTCTCATGTGCGTTGACCGAAGTCACAGGTTTTGAGATGGAAATTACTTCTGCTCAGCAACCAAGAAAAACAGAACACACTTGCAAAGCATTAAATTCCACTCCAGAAAACAAAGAAAGACACTTATTCCTATGACCAGCCACAGTCAACATGCTACGGATGAACTGATCTGCTGGTCCTAAGTTTAATACAAATAAAAGATGCTATTATTAAGACTTAAAATAGGAACTTCAGGACATAACGTTGGTCCAATACTGGATGATAGGAAACCCATTGCAGGAAGGGGTTCTTTTCGGTTACATATCCCCAGAAGTATACCGCAGGGCAGCGTCCAGGTTATAATCTCCCATGTCATCATAATCACGGAATGAATTCAGATGTTGTTGTATTTGATAATCATCCTGTAAACGAAAACACAAGTTACTGATATATTCTTATTACATATGAAATAACTTGCAAAATAAATAAATATATATGCTTGCTACTGGTACTATTTATCACCTCTTGCTCGTTGTTAGGGAAACAAGAAGGCATAGGGGCACCATATCCACCTTCTTCAAAGTTCTGGGGATGATGATCCTCATTTGAATTTTGATTTTCCAGGTGATCAGAAGTGAAATTCGAGCTTGTTTCACCGTCTTCATATGCTGGCATGATCGCTTCTGGATCTTTCTTCAGTTTGCAGAGAACGAATTCCGTCTACGCAAAAAGGAAACAAACAAAAAGGTTTATGGCATAATTGAAGTCTCTATCTATATTGGCAGCCTATATGCGTCCCAGCTCGAAGTATGAGATTGTGAAGCTATAACCTCATGCCTATGGTTTTTTGAAGTTCGTTGCTTGCTTCCATTTTCCTCTTAAGATTCTAAATTTGCTGGTCAATTTGCTAGAATCCTGTGGCAATGCCATGGGATACTCTAAAAGCCGGGATTCAATGACATGGGAGGTTGAGGTATCTATTATTTTCATGACAAGAGTAGAACTTGAACTTAAAAATGTGTAGTCACTGCACCACGAGAGAGATCAGTATCACTCGTTGATAGATGGATGGAAATCGTCAAACGACCCCATCTGAGAGGAACAACAACGTTTGAAACATGCGGTGGAGTTCATATAAGAAAACTTCTCGGAAACCAAGACAGGTGACAAGAGTACGTCAAGTCTTACAAGTGATGACTGTTTTAGTTAGCTTATATTCAAACCAAAATTTTCAACACAAGTGCCGTGGAGTCCTGTTGGTGATCAACTGGTCTGATCCCAAGCCTTTCCCTTGATGTTATCTCTATTATACCCTCGAATTCAAGTCTCTTGTGAGAAAAGAAAAGACTACAGAACAGCTGACGAGGTGCAGAAATGGTACCTGGTTGTCGAAGGTGAATGTTGGATGGTACTCGTGCATGACCCAGTTGGTCCTGACCCCGTTAGCAACGCTCCCCGTGTAGTAAACCAGAGTCTTCTTGGTAGCAATATGCTCCTTGGTGGCTTTAGCTTTCACTGTACGATCCTTGCCTGTGACTTTCCAGTATCCACCTTTAGTTTTCCTGTTAGCCCGGTTACTATTCGCGTGCTTGTAGCTGCGACGACTGAAGAAATAACACTCTGGCTCGTTTGGATCTTGATTTCCTAAAAGCCCTACATGATTTGTTATTGATTGACAGATTGCAAATTAGAAAACAGCTGATAAGCAGAAAAAACAATGCACCAGAAACACACAAACGCAGATACATATGAACACGTACCAGGCAGTGCCCAAGGCTCATAATCGCACACGTTAACCTCTTCGATTAAGCTAACATCTTGTTCATAGCCTCCATGCACTTTTAACCTCAAGTAATGGTTCACCAATTCTTCATCGGTTGGATGGAATCCATAGCCTACGCGAGATGGTTGAAAATCCATTGTTGAACTTTTCGTCGTTGATTGATGACGTCGTGCAAAGTAATGCAAAGTAATAGAATAAATTCTATAATTCGCAAGAGAGGAATTGAAAAAGAAGCTAGCTGGTGGCATGCACTGGAAGCTGTTGGTGTGCAGAAGGTGGCCGGCTGTAATTCAATATATATAGGGGATCCAGTCCAGTAGGGGGTGCACTTCCATATTTCCACGACATCAAGCTCCCCCCAGTCCACTCACAGAATCTACTTCACTTAGAAGTTCGTAGTTTCAAAGGCATCGGTGGCAAGGTAAGTGGGTCCCATTTCAAACCTTGCCCTCCTTGTCCGTACAGTGTTGTGCGTTACATATTCCCATTATTTATATCCATCCATTGATCAAAGTTATCAAATTCATGATTTTAAAAGGAATTGAAAATTATTTTTGAACTCAAATTGTAAAATTAAAATCATAAAATTATATTTGAAATTTACTATATAAAAATCGTAAAATCATAACTAAAATCGTGTAGGTAGAAAAATCGTAAAATCACAACTAAAATCGTGTAGGTAGAATAATCATAAAATCATAAGTAAAATATTTTCGAATACAATATAATATAATTATAACCATAAAATATTGTTAGATAAAGTTTATACATGATTTAAAAGAAATTAAAAATACATTACAAAATAATTATATCATTATATTAGCATTTAAAAAATATTGATTTTTTTTATTTTTAAACTAGGAGAGAGTGGGGACTAGCCTGGGGTACAGATCGAGAGAGGGACAGAGCGAGACGAGGGGGGAAGAGACAGGGCTAGGTCCACGGGGAAGCATAACCGCAGAAGGGATGGTATTTGATAAAATTGATGGGATCGTAAAATCAGACCAAATCGGTCTGATTTTCGATTTGGAATGATTTTTAAAAACAGAATTTATTGCCTAGACAATTAAAACCATAACATTGCCCTAAAGAATAGAAAAAGTTAAATATTTTTACAAAAAATAAATAAAATACTCACTAAAATTATTATTATTATTGCACAAACAATGAAACCATAAAATAATATGATTCGAAAAAAGATAAAATAACAGAAAACACACACAAAAAAAAAACAAAGGGAAAAAGGAAGCAATATTAATTTTAAAATGATCAGAAATATAAATTAAAATTTCAAGATTAAACTGATTAAAAATAACCCCAATAAAAAGAAAACAAAAATATTTTAAAATGAAAACTAAAAGTATAGATGCATAAATAAGAATAAAAAAAAATAAACACTATCCAAGAAGGACTGAAAAAACTAAATGAACTAATATCAAATAAAAAATTCTAATTGAAAGAAAAAATCGAAACAAATTAAAACCTTAGGATCATACAAATAAAGATATTTTAAAAACAAATTGTTGTGGTTTTTTTTTTAAAAAAAAATAAAAGAATAAGGACCAAAATTAAAGGTAGAATATATGACAAATTTCAATTCGAGGAACCTATTAGAACAAATTAAAACTTGCATATCAAAATATTTAAAGGAACCAAGAGCAAACCAAAAATTAAAACAATAAGAACTACATTGAAAATTAACATATATAATATTTTCAATTGAAGGGCACAATTGCAACAAATCAAACTTCTCATTGAAGAAATCAGAACACTTACATTAAATTAATTTGAGATTTAAAAAACTTAAGCTTTTTTTTTCTTACACATATATTTTCAAGCATTAATATTAAAAAAATATAAAAAAATATAATTAGTCTCATATATTTTTAACAAAAAATACCTTTAAAATATTTTTATCATTTTTTAAAACGTCTTATTTATAATAAAATGAATATATAAAAATACTAAATAATCAAAAGTTTTGTAGGTTGATTATTTCTCAGATGCATAGGATTAAAAAACAAATATAGGACTATTAAAATTTTATTTACATGTTAAAAAATTTGATTCCGACTGCAGCGAAACGTGGGGCAAGTTGCTTATATATTTTTTCATTGTCGATAATTTGGCCTAAATTTTCCACTTGTTTTGTCTATGTGTGGTTTCGTATCTTTTCTGTTTATGTGATATTATATCTAAAATATCATACATAAAAAGGTCGTAAAAGTTATTTTTTAACAAAAACAACACCGAATGATGAATTATTTCGAGTATTATTTTAATTGTTATTATAATGATTATTAAATTATCATGTAGTTGCCATTATAATTATTTTTGTAAATAATTAATATTTTAATATTAATTATTATTGATAATACTAACGATCCCACCACCATTATTGTTATAAAAAGAAATTTAATATTTTTTTAATATTTATTCCTTATATTATCATATTAAAATTATTTCAGAACACTAAGATTAAATTAATTTGATATTTAAAAGAAAACTTCATTTTTTTATATATATTTTAAAACATTAATATTAAAATATATATTTAGCCTCATATATTTTAAAGAGTAAATACCTTTAAAAGAATTGTTATCATTATTTTAAATGCTTTATCCATAATAAATTGAGTACATAAAAAAACTAAATAATTGAAAGGTTTGTAGGTTGATTATTTATAAATATATTGTGGATGACTACAATGCTCTTCCAACATCATTTATATTATAGGTAATATATATAAATCACTAAATTCCAGATGAATTAATCAAGATTTTCAACCTCTCTTTCATGTCCTACTAACAAAAACCTAAAAGCTATCAATGAAACATTGTAGCCTCGGAAAACAACACGACATGGTTCATCCAGGTGGTTTTTTTTTTTTTTTCGAAGTATCAGCTCTTGAAATATTGATAAAATATTTTGGTTCTAGGTCAATTATCCATCTGTAAAATAAAATTTTATTTTATTTATTTAAAATAGTAATTGTTATAGCTTAAAGTGTTTTTATTTTCTTAGAATCCATAGTGTTTTTCCCGTGCCCTTTATATTATAGATAATATATTAATCTGAAGTTCTTTCAACTTCGTCATCATACAACTTATTTTATATATATATATATATATATATATATATATATATATAAAGTTGACATTGTAGACCAAGTCACCTAGCAAAATGCAGTATGAGATCACAGTAATACTCATAGCTTAAAATGTTTTCCTTTTCTTATGGCACGAGAAAAACACTCTAGACTGCTTTAGTGTTTTATAGCACTTTTTATATTATAGACTAGCCATGGCATCCGTGGCACGTAGCGGCCGAAACTATATTTTTTCAACATAAAAAAATATTAATTTCATGTAATTTTTTATTATAACATAAATTTAAGTAAAATAATAAATATATGCAAAAATCTTGTAAAGTGCAAGTTTTATAAAATATATGAATTTTAAATGGATATAAATTTATTTGTTTAGTAGGTTTCAATGAAATAACCAATATAAATTTATCATTATCATTAGAAAAAGCAAAATATAAGATTGTCCAGAAAAAAATTCGGATATCTGAATTATTGAATACATTGTATTAAGATTAGTTCATTTTATAATTCAATCTAAATTAAACACAACAAACAAAATATAAGTTGTGAAAGAACCTTCATTAATCAAATAAAAAAAATGAATAGTTAATTTTCTATCTTCAAAGTGAAGAGAACATATATTGAAAATCCATCCCTGTGTTACTATCATTATCATTACTATAATAATTAAAATTATTATCAACATCACTGTCCAAATAGTGAAAATCATTAAAATGCCCTCATGAATTAAAAAAAAAAAGTAAAATATTTTATAAAAAAAATCACTAAAATTATGATTATTATTGTACATACAATAAAATCATAAAATCATTTGATCCGAAAATAAGATAAAAATAGTAGAAAACCAAAGAAAGAAAGAAAGTGGTAAATGGAGCAATATTAATTTTAAAATAATAACCAACATAAATTAAAAGTTCAGAATTGAATAAAATAAAAATAAAACCCCAATAAAAAATAGAATGAAAAAAATTCAAAGCAAAAACCAAAAGTATAAATGAATGAATACGGATAAAAAATAAAGATTGACCAAAAAAGATAAAAAAAGAAAGAAAAGAAATCAATATAGAATAAAAACTTAAAGAATAAGTGTCAAAATAAAAAACAATATATATAATTAATTTCAAATGAATGACAAAACTGCAACAAATCAAAACATTGGGACCAAAAAATAATAAAGTAATTTTTAAAAAATAAAATGCAGTGTAACCAATATAAATTAAAATTTCAGAACAAAACATAATAAAAACAAAACCCTGCCAAAAATTAAAAACAAAATTAAAAAGAATAAATGCATACATATGGACAAAAAATAAACATCGTTCAAGAAGGACAAAAAAACAATGAATTAATAAAAAAATTAAAAGAATAATTGCCAATATAAAAAACAAAATATATAATTAATTCATGTTTAAGGACAAAATTGAAAAAAATCAAAATTTCAGGACGAAAAAACATTAAAGGGATTTAAAAAAAATCAATAAAGTGCAATTGTGGAACAAATTAAAATAATAAGAACCAAAACTAAAGGTAACATATATGAAAAATTTGGGGACAAAATTAGAAAAAATTCAAACTTGCATACCAAAATTATTAAAGGAACCGAAAAGAAACCAAAGTCAAATGATGAAGGACCAAAATGAAACTTATCGTAGATAATCAATTTCAATTGAAGGGCATAATTGAAAATAATTGAAAGTTCCATTAAAAAAGCAATAATAAAAATGAAATCAAAAGATCAGGTACCGAAATGAAATGCATACAAATATGAGGGACTGTCTCGTACTTCACCGGCAACAAGAGAGAGAAAAGAGGGGTGGGGAAGAAAAACCATACACCGGAGATCACACGGTCAGATGTGAATGCCACGCACCACGTGTGGATGTTGAGGACACCTCAACGAACCATATGAGACAGCGGAAGCATAGTTCCCACCGCTTGGAGACACCACATGCACCTCCTGAAAGGCGTGTGTGGTTAGAATACTGTGGGCGCGTCCATACGACGACCTGTAGTGTTCTGGATAAAGAAATATTAAAAAAATAGTTAATTACTTATATACCCCTTAACCCAGCCATATCCACAAAAAAAACTTGTGAAAATTTAGAAAAACCCCAGGTCCAAGCAACGTTGTTTTCGTTTAGGGGGGCTAATTGCGTCGGTTCACTACGTAACAAATCCAGTAATACTATCTGTGCTCCCTAGAAAATTCTAAAATAGTAACCTGAGTCTGGGTGAATATTGAAGAAATCAACGGTAAAAATGACATGTGGTTTATCTTTTAGTTAATAATTACTAGAAAATAAGGGTCATAGATCTTGAAATTTAAAAAAACTAAATTTCATTTTTTTTTCTAAGATCATGAAAAAAAATCCATCTTAGAAGATTTTTGAAACTCCATTTGAAGCATGTCACACTCCTCGCGAGAGCGCGCATCATGACGACTCTCCCTGTGAGCAGGTAATTTCTTGTTGGGGTTTTATCTTTATTTTTTGAAACAAGGAGTCGCCACCTAGTATTATGGTTACTAGGAAACCTAAACTAGTCTTTTAGAGATTCTAAAGCAAGGGACTAGTTGCGTAGAGGGAAAGTTTTAGCACCCCTAGTAAGCACCCCCTAAGGTAAGCTATTTGGTGTTTTGGTTTGCCTTATGATTGCTATGGTATTGATCTTTCAAAAATATATTGGTTAAATGATGATGATGTGTTATTCCCGTAAAAATATTTTGGATATTTATCTTTTTAAGATTTTTTATTTGAATATTTACAGTGAATAACAACGAATTATCCCAGCTAATATTTTGGATATTAACCCCTTTAGAATTTCTTTAGCCAAATATCAACAGTGAATAATAACGAATTATTCCCACCAATATTTTCGATATTAACCTCTTTAGGATTTGTTTACTCAAATATTAACAGTGAATAATATGAATCCCCAAAAATAGGATTTTGATATTTTTGGAATATTGACCAATACCCTTTAGATTTTATAAACATGTTGTGAAATCCAAAAATACGAGAAAATTATTTTTTCTTTATTTATGAAATCCATGTTAAAACCATTTTTCTTTCATCTTTGAAATAATAATACTTAAAAAAAAAAGAATGTTCAAAATATATTAGCATATTGGCCGTATGCATAAAAACAACACATTTTTGTTTTAGATATATATTTTTTCTAAAAATATATTTTTTTTATTTGTAAATTTTTTATTTTTGTTTTTTTATTTCTTTTTTGGTGGGCTGGCTGTCAGCCCACCCCACTGCGGGCTGGGCTTCCACTCCAAATGGCTGGAAGCCCGCCTTACTAAAAGGGGTCAGGTCAAGCACAAAGCCCGACCCCACCAGGCCATTGTCCACATGCAAGTACAGTGGGTGGGGAAGTGAATTAATTCACTCCCCTCACATGCAACATGAAGATGAACAGTAACATGGAGAATTTTGGAGTATGATGAATGATGTACCTGTTAATATCGTTAGGTAGAGGAGGTCAAGGTAGTTCTTTCTGTCATGGTGGCATCGAAAATAGTGGCTTGTGATGGCCGAAAGAGACATCGAAAGCTTGCTAGCTTACGTTGCAGTTGCAATTGCTGGTGCTGGTCTTGCTGCCTCGCCAGAGGAGGTGGTTGGGTTGGTGGCATGGAGGTGGAGCTGATAGTGGTGAGGAGGGTAGAGCTGGGTGGTTGGAGATGGTGGCTGGAGCTGCTGATCGAAAAGGAGAGAGAGACGACAACTACTGGTTTGAGAGAGAGAGAGTCAACTGAGAAAAAGAGACAGGGAAGATGAAATTTCTCCTCCCTCTATGTGAATTTTCTGCTCTATCTCCTTTGTTACGTAAAAAATCACCCCTATTATGTTAAAAGGATCCCCCCTATTTTTCTCTTCTCTTGCAAACACTAGTATTTATAGGGGAAGGAGGCAACCCATCGACATGCACCTTGTGTGCAGCCACTACCTCTGCATCTAAATTTGTAGAGGGCATGTAAAGGCGTGCCCTGCACTATTCAGGTGTCGGAACAGTGTCGGCATGCCACAAATTTGATTTTGGGAAGGTGAAAGTATGATTTGGTCCCTTAATTTGCAATTGTTCTAATTGCATCTTTCATTGGTTTTAAACTTTTAATTTTATACAATTGTATCGCCGTTAGAATTTCAAGTGCAACCTTAGTTTTTCATGCCTTTTTTTATTTTATTTTGGTCCTTGATTTCTGATTTGTGTGATTTAACTCTCGATTGAGCATTAGACTCTCAATTCGTTCGACTTGGCCCCTGATTTCGCATAATTGACTTAAAAAAATTCATCTCAGTCTCTGAAAATTCCAATCTCATCAATTGAACCCGAATTAAATACAAGAACTTCATTTCTCATTGACTAAGTCCTTAATAAAATTAATTTGTCTAATTTAAAGTATAATCAAGTCATTGCTCTTAATTAAATCCTTCAATTGGACTCTAAATTAATTCTCCAACACAATTACACTTTTATACTAGCCAATGATTAAATTGAACTGGCCTATAAAAATATAAGCATATCTTTCGACTGAATTTTTACGCAGATTTATCCAATAATAAATTATTTTAGCCTTGAATATGCGTTTTCTTCATTTCCAAGCACAAAAGAAGTATGATCGCATAATTATGCTTTTAAATTGGCCAACGATTAAATCCAACTTGCCCATAAAAATACAATTATATCTTTCGACTTAATTTATACTTAGATTTATCAAATAACAAATTACTTTAGCCTATAATCTACATTTTTCCTCATTTCTCGATACAAAAAAAGTATAATTGAGCTCTCGAAAATTCCGCATAATTATGCTATTAAATTGGCTAACGATTAATTGCACTTTTAAATTGGCAAACGTTTAAATCCAGTTGCCCATAAAAATATAATTATATCTTTCGACTTAATTTCTACTTAGATTTCTGTAATAACAAATTACTTTAGCCTAGAATCTACTTTTTTCCACATTCCTCGGCACAAAAAAAGTACAATTGAGCTCTCGAAAACGTCCAAAATTTCACCTTGATTTTTCTACAGACACCAACCCCTTTTATTTGAACTTTTGTTATTTTTGGGTAGATTTGGGGAGTAACCCAAAATTGGGTTATGACAAACCACAAAACATATTTTAATCAAACTAAAAATTAGAAATTAAATTGAAACAAATCTTGAAATCCAATTTACTTTTTCCTGGATAGTAAATTATACTTTTGCTTTTTGATTATCATAATTAATTTAAATTAAAATGCACTATTTTTTTAAGGTTCTGTTTGACATTGTATCTCAAAAGTATTTAAAAAAAATAAAAAAATATATATTTTTACTATTTACTTTAAATTTAAAAAATACTATTTTTAGATTATTTTCATATGTTGTTGTCAAAAAGTTTTTTTTTAAGAAAAACATATTATTTTGATGTATTTTTGCACAAAAAATATTTTAAAGAACAACCCCAATCACACTCCTAAAACAAGCACTAAATGTGAAAAACATCTTTATTAAATTTATTTATTAAAGTAACATCTCTACACATAAAATTATTGAGAATGAAAATTTGTTTACTCTTCTCAGCAATTTGGTGCAACTTTCTCCCATCTCTCTTAACCTCTAGAGTTAAAGAATGATAATAAAAAAAAAAAAACAAAGTAGAACCAAATCACAATAGCCTAAAAGAATAGGATCGAAAATGATAAAAAATTTTTGGGATGAAATGGAATTTTTGCACACTTTTATACAACAAGGCTTTGTTTCTTCCTTCATGCCAATTTTCCTTCATCCCTCCATCTGTTTCTTAATGAAAGGCTTAAATTAGTAGTTATTTAACAATAGAATGTTTAGCACATCATGTGAAACCCGATAATAAAAAAAATACAAAGAGGTAGAAAGTTTATAATAAATTAAATTTTTTTATAATACAAAATTTATTAAGAGAAACGAAAAGCAAAAAAAAAAAAAAAGGGGTCAAAAATTTAATTAAGAAGAAATGGGACTATAAATATCCATTTCTTCCCTCATCCATGTCCAGCTGAAATGAGAAGAAAGAGGGGAGAGATAACCCAAATTTTTCTTCATAAAAAACTAGGATTTAACACCCAAAAGCTTGTAAACCCATAAAAGTCTAGAAATTCTAAAGTGGAGGAACACAATTTGGGGGGGGATTAACAAGAAGAAAGTGAAGAATTTGGGGAAGAAAGGAGTGGTTGGTTCTTAACAAGGAGAAGAAGGCTGATATTCTTCCAAAATTATGAACTAAAGTCAAGATTTCATCCACGTAAGGAGTACTAATTCCAATTTCTATTAAATTAACCTCAATTTGATTAAAAGTTCATAATTCTTCTTGAATTGGGAATTAGAGTTTTAATACAAAATATTGGGGAAATGCATAAATGAGTAGGGTTTTCATGAATAAAGGGAAAAACATGGTTGTGATTGATAAGGGAGCAAGGATTGAAGATGAATTGGTTATGTTTCCTCTATTTTTGCAAAACAGGGCAGATTCGTTTCCCTGTTTCTTATGAGAATTTGGACCTGAAAAATACGTAATTCAAGGAGAGTTCCTTCATAGAAGTTGTAGCTGGGAGTGTTAGATTTCCAACGAGTCTAACCCAGTCTAATTTGGAGCTCTGGAACTCCAGATATGGGTAAAAATCTAAGGAGAGGTCAAGCTGTCACCTATGTTAACAGTTTCGGCCAAGTTGAGAAAATAGCAAAGATTTAACCATGTTAAGGGTAGAAAATTATTCCTATCCCTTCATAAAATGTGTCTTGATCCTCAGGAAATAAAAGAAGAGAATAAATGGTGATTAAAAATTAAATTCATGATGTCCCCTTGGACTATAAATGAGCCGAAAAGTTAAAGGATGATAATGAGGAATATAAGTGAGAAAGAAAAGATTTGGTAAAGAGAAATGAATATTATTACCATTTTTATTGCTGTTGTGTGTGATATGTGGATTAATATGGCAAACAAATGGTGGGTGTTTGTGCTTTCAGGAGGAACCCCTAGTGGAAGGCAACTACAACAGGGAAACGCAAGCCGAACGTTCACAGCAGGTAGGTACTTGGTACCTATATCTCCTTTTCCTCTAAAAATTATTTTTATTACTAATTATTGAACTATAAGATATGAACTGGTGCTTAGTGATGAGGGAAATAAAAGGGGTAAAAGAAAGTTTAGGGGATGGAAAAATAGACATATATGTGTATAGGAATAAACAAGCTCGTTGATATCAGCATTACCGATATGTTAGTGGTGAGATATAGACCTTGATTAGCTATTCAGTTTCAGAATAGTTAATGATATCGGCGGGTGACGTCACTTGATTAGCTATTCGATTTTGGAATAGTTAATGATATCTGTGGGTGACGTCGATATCGGCAAAATTTATAAACTTGATTAGCTATTCGGTTTCAGAATAGTTAATGATATTGGCAGGTGACGTCAATATCGGCAAAATTTATAAACTTGATTAGCTGTTCGATTTCAGAATATTAATGATATCGGCAGGTGACATCGATATTGGTAAAATTTATAGACTTGATTAGCTTTCTGAGATGAAAGCTAATGATGTCAAGAATTCTTGACATCAGCATACTCTAAAACCTTCTAAAGTAATAACGGAACAAAGATTAACTATTTTGGTTTTAAAAATAGTTAATGACACCAACGGTTACGTTTGTGTCAGCATTTTCATAAAACTGATTAGTTGATTTCAAGTTGGGCAACTAGAGACACTATTGGAGGTCATTAGTGTTAGCTATAGTGTCTTCAACGTGAAAAGGGGAAAACAAGCAGTCAAAAGAAATAAATTTTCTTTTATATAACCTTAAAAGGGTGTATATGGTTGTGTTAGAATCTCATATCATTCAAGTAGATTGAGGGATATGTTGTTTAAATTTTTCTATAAATTGCTAGTATTTACTTAATTGTTTTACTCATATGAAAAATCTATATTTTGTAGGATCCTCCCATTCTCGTTAAGAATATATTTTAGGTCCTTAATCCTTTTTGTATAAGTTAGGAACTTAGAAAGTTGTGATGTAATTTTGGTTATGCAGAAAAATATGTAAACTGTATAGAATAGTATATTTGTGAATTTTGGTTCTGAAATATCAAATTGTGTTATGTTATGTGTGTGTGTGTGTGTGTGTGTGTGAAATCTTTGTGTGCAAATTGGCTTTTATAATTTTTACCTTATGCATGTGATGTATGATGGAGTTTGGGAACGAATATGGTCCTGAACATATCCTGGAATGAATTTTGTGGTTGATTGTATTAAACATAGATGGGATTGTGAATGAGATATGATTCAAACTACATGCAGGTTATATTATCGATAACTTGGGATCTCCCGATATGGGGGAGACTCTACCGAAATTTCAAGAAATTTCAGCGAGAGAAAAAAAAAATTATGCTCCAATTACCTTTTATAGGGGAAAAATTAACAAAATTTTGGGGCTGTTACACATCATGTGAAAGAGAAGAAATAGATCAAACCAGATTTCAACACATAAAACCATCTGCGAAAACATAAATTCAAATAATAAAATTGAAAAAATAAACAAAGTTTGGTGACTAAACTGTAAACTATGCAAACTATAGAAACCATTTTTTTTCCAAGTCAAGGTTGTCAATTCTATTTCGATTGGTGTTTTGTTTTTTCAATTGAAAAAGAATATTTTGGTTTTGAAGAGTTTTGGAGCTCCATTTCAGGGTTGTATTGTTTATGTTTTAAAATATATATACTTAAAAATATTAAATAAAAAAAAATCAAATCCAAAAATAAAACTATTTAGAATTATGCAATTTAAATTTTGAACATAAATAAAAAATGATAGTTGACCTAATATAACTCGACCAACTTAATGTGTTAAAAGATAATATGAAAAATTGATAAAAAAAATATAGTTTAAGTAAAAAAAATTAAGTTGATATCTTAAAAAAAATATTGGAACAACGATATATTGAATCAACTTGGGTTAACCTTTCAAATCTGTGACATGTGTTATAAGATCATGATAACCTTAAATAAAGCAAATCAAGTTAAATTGTAAGGTTCAATTCATAATATATTGTTTGTTAAATAATGAAATTGAGAAAAAAATAATCTAACAAAAAAAACAATAAAATGATTTTTCTAAATAAAATTATGAACTTGTATAATATTGTAAGAATGTCATCATCAATCTCACAAGGTTGTTGCATTCTTTGATTGCTCTGAAATTTTAATATAATATATATAAATATATAAAGACACTCATTGTAAAATTTCATCTCAATCTAACGGTGATATTAAGAAATATGATTGATATAGTAAAACTATTCATTATTTAAAAAAAAATATTTGGGCGAATCAGAGCCGAAACATTTCAGGTCAAATTTTGATGGAATTTCCAGAACAAACCATGACAAAATTAAAACTATTTAGAATTGTGCAATTTAAATTTCAAACATAAATAAAAAATGAGAGTTGAACTGATATAACTTGACCGACTTGATGAGTGAAAAGATAACATGAAAAATTGATTAAAAAATATAGTTTAAGTAAAAAAATTAAGTTGACATCTTAAAAAAATATATATTGAAAAAATGATTTATTGTATCAACTTGAGTCAACCTAGGTTAACCTTTCAAAAGTGTGACATGCATTATAAGACTATGATAACCTTAAATAAAAAAATCAAATTAAATTATAAAATTCATAATATATTGGTTGTTAAATAATGAAGTTGAGAAAAATTTAATCCAACAACAAATGCAATAAAATGATTTTTCTTAACAAAATTATGAACTTATATAATATTAAGAGAATGTCATCATCAATCTCACAAGATCGTTACAATCTCTGATTGCTCCGAAATTTTAACATAATATATATAAAAATATCAAAAGACTCCTTGTAAAATCTCATCTTAATCTAACGGTTATATTAAAAGATATAATTGATATGATAAAACTATTCATTGTTTTAAAAAAATACTATTTGGGCAAAACAGAGCCGGAACGTTTCGGGCAGAATTTGGATGGAATTTCCATGACACACCATGATAAAATTTGTTCTGATTTTTTTTTTTTTTGAAGTGGAATAAAATATACCTGTCATTCTAGACAGAATAGTATGAAATTGATAACCTTCAACCAAATAACATATAAGTATGAACAAGAGACCACGTTTTAGTTTTTTGTATAATAATCAATGAAGTGCAATTTTTGAACGTTTTTGTTTATTACATAGAGAGAGGAGTGATTGAAAAATTACATGAGAGACTCTACTGAATATAAATACCTTTAGGGACTCTCCCAAAGATTTCCTGCAAAAAAATAAATAAAGAACATGAAAATTAGATACACCCTTGTGTTGTCGATGATAATATTTCATGGTAAGGTATATTATCCTGCATCAAATCCTACTTGACAAATGCGAGCTCCAGCATGTATGCTTGTGTTGTTTTTGGTTGCTCCTACCTTGTTGAGAACTTGCTAAAAATAATGATGGAATGCACTTGAAAAACATTGGTAACGGGAGTGTTTGAGATTATGTTAGTTTTTGTGGTTGCGATTGAAGAAAAAACTGTTGTTGAGTTTGTTATTAAATACTTGTTTGACATTGTATTTTAAAAATATTTTTTTTAAAAATTTTTTTTTTAGTTTTTTATTTTAAATTAAAAAAATTGGTGTTTTTAGATTTTTTTTATATGATAATGTGAAAAATAATTTTTAAAAAATAAAAAACAAATCATTTTGATGCATTTATGAACAAAAAAACATTTTCAAAAGCAATCTTAACCAAAATTCTAAATAGGCTAAGTGGGTGTTTGGTAGTGTGGTGTGATTTGAGTTTTTCAATAAGTTGGTGTTCTAGTGCTTGAAAAAGATAAAAAAAAAATAGAAAATTTTTAGTGGATCCCACCTTAAAAATTGATGAATCACCATTTGATGAAAAGCAGCAAAGAGTTGCTTTTCATTGTGTTTCAACCTGCTTTTAATAGTTGCTTGCTGTGATGTGGTTCTGACTTGGTAAAAGTATTTATTTTGCTTCACGATAGAGTGAAAGAAAGAAAAAAATTAATAGTTATCACATGTTTTGGTTTCCTATTAAATGAATGAATACAATTTTTTTATGATTTTAACTTTTGAAAAAGCATGGAAGTCATGAAAATACTATCAAGACTTTAATTTGTTTTTCTTTTTTATATATAATTTAATTATTTTATGTTCTTTCATTTTGATGCATTTGCAATTATATATATATAACTTATGTTGGCTTTTTTCTTTACCAGATATTGTAGCTCACGAAAATAGTCAAGGATTTAGAGGTCTTCACATATGAATCTTGTTCATGATAGCATTGCAAATAGGTTAGGAGAATAAAAAGAAGTGGTCAATTTACTTTAATTATTAATTACATTATGAAATTATGATTATTACTACTACAATATATATATATATATATGTGTGTGTGTGTGTGTGTGTGTGTGTGTGTGTGTGTGGGCACGCGCGCGTGCATGCTCTTTTTAAAGTAATTTCACAAGTTGACATCAATATGAAAAGTTTGGTAACCAAACACATGAAACTACTTTTCATTAACCTCAAACTCAACCACAATTTTAACCAAACACTTCAAGAATTACTATGAACAGCAACTAAAAATGCTTTTCATGAAATTATTTTTTTAAAACCTCAACTACAGAAGCAATCGCAATAACAAACACACCCTAAGTCAAAAGCAATTCAAGTATTTGGTTGCATCTACTTTTGAAAGTGTTTGTCCTTATGAAATGACAAAAAAAGACATTTATTATTTAGCATGGTAATGAGCCATTACTTTGCATTAGATTATTAATACATCATTGACAACAAAATACTCAATTCGATGTCCTATTTTTATTGCTCCATCAAACTATTTAAAACCATCATCAAGTAAATAATCCATTCAAGAAGGCCTACTGTTTCCTTGGCTTTACAAACATGGAACAACATCATTTAAAAATTCATCATAAATAAATTTGGTTTTGTCATCGTACTATGCAAATTCCACATCTTCTCGTGATTTAATTCTTATGTAGTTATGAAGTGTCTTTGATGTTACTACAATTTGAATATGAACTTGTATGGAAATTCATCATATTATGCAAAATGCAAGCATGTTCTAGTAAAATTATTCATCTCTACTTCCACACTCTAAATGCACGTTCAATCACATTGCGTAATGATGCGTGTGCACGATTGAATATTTCATCTTGACTTCTTGGCTGACTTAAATACTAAAAATCTTGTAAGTGATATGTCACACCTTTATATGGACCTAAATATCCATACTCATTTGGGTATTCAGAATAAACTAAATCATATGTTTTTGCAATAACAAGCAATCATTTAAACATCATTTCACATTGAATATATCAAGCATACTTAATGTTTAAATACTATTTAAATTTTTGCATGTAAGTAGCATATGATGGATTTAAAAATTTGATATTAGTAATGTTAATAGCCTCCTAAAAAATATGTGTATCATATGCATTACCTTCTCATCCTGCCCAAATAAACATGAATTGCATGTCGAAGCTAAATGCAACCATTATATTTTGTGGTGGTACAACTTTTCTACTGATAAATAGTATTTGATTTTCTTAAGATACACAAGCATGAACATGTGTGCAATTAATCATACCAACACAATTTTACAATAAAAAACAATAAACATCATAGTGTAATTAGTTAACAATAAGTTAGATATTTTTTCATAAATAAATATGAACTAAATTTGTATTACGTAGAAATGAGACATGTGTCTTGGATTCATCACAATTTCCTGTGGTGTGTTTATAAATTCAGGAACTTCTAGTTTTATAACATCTATTGTGAGTAAATTTACTAGCTTGACTACTTCATTAAAAATTTGACTACAAGTTTCACGTGAATATTAAAATCTTTTTTGAACTTGGTTATTAGATGCACCTAATGCAATTGTAAATAGAAATATTCCTACTTTTTCAGTATCATTGGTTCTTCATGAAGCTTTCAACCGATATTATGCTTCTAAACCATAACACAAGTTTTGCAATGTTGTAGCATCAATCCTAAACATGTTATGTCATTGTTTCAAATGTTATTTTCAAATTTTAGTCAACCATCTCATGCCTATGTTATATGAAACCATATAAGGTTTCTTATTTATATAATTCATAAATAATAGATGTGTAAAGCTCTGGTTGTGTATAGAAGTAGTTTTTTAAATCATTTTCTTGCCTCCAAAATGATTTGTCATTCGCATCACTATCGATGTCATCCTTATAATGCTAATGTCTTCTTAAAAATAGTTCACCATGCTTATTCTATATATAGTGTAGAAACCAACTCCATTCATTCAAAAACATCAATATGATTGTACTTTTAATTACTTGCTTGCTTTGGAATTAGAAGGGGGCTGCCCCCTTTCTTGCATATGTGGATACGTTGATAGATTGCATTGAGATTACTCTTTCCCTCATGGAAAAGAATCATCATTATCTCCATAATCACCAACATAGCCATGACCATCATTACCACCAAATTCACCATAATTAATATGATAAACAACACAATGCATAAAGGCATCATAATCCTCTGTGAAATTATTTTTAAAATATACCATTAAATCATTCATCTATCATATCTACAATGACAAATTAAGTCCAAAATATATATTGTACTATTATCTTAGGAATAAATAAAATATAGTTCACCATACATGTAACAATTTCAAACCAACAAATTACACCATTAAGTTTTATATGAAGCCTCAATATAAATATTTGAAATGCTAGTACTAGTTTATCAAGACTTAATGTTCAATAACATATTAAATTAATTTATGCCTTATATAGGAAAGAATAAATTATAATGTTGTGAATGGAATAAAGAAATTGATGAAAATTGTTTTCACTTATTGGCATTTCATGTGTTGATTTTTTTGTTACATACATGCATATAAATTGAATAATTGTTTAATAAAACTAGGAGATCAAGAAAGAGTAGAGGAATAGAAATTTATTTTATTGGATGTTACTACTCGAATGGAAATGCATACCTTTGACCAAACATAATTTTAAGCATGAAAATCTGAATAAAAAGATAATTAAAAATAAGAGGTGATGTTTTTTAGAAGGAAAAATGATTATTTCATTTAAAAGATAAAAAACATTAATTACATAGTTAATAACATTAAGATTAACTAACTTCAATAGGTTTTATTTTATAATATTTAATTACATAGTTAATAACATTAATTAGCATATTATATCTCATCAATTTGTATAAATATTAATTACATAGTGAGATTGAAAGTTATGATCATTAACATAAAGTTGTGTATTCATACATGTTGATCAACCTCACCTCTTGCATGAATCGAATTGATCAAGGTTTTATTCTTTTTTAAACTCAACTTCATACTTGATGTCATCTTAGAATATTATTTAGCTTGAAAATCATAAATACTAATTGGTCCAATTATAACATGTTATGAGTTTTTTTATATTGCTTTTTTATGGCATAAAATATAAGTTTACCTAGTTTTTAATAGCTAAATAAAGCTCTTATTAAGGATGTAGTCCTCATTTCTTCCCATGATTGGTATATTTATAGACAACTCCTGAAACCTCTTCACGAAGAAGGAGAATATAATCTAATTTAATTATCATACTTTATATATTTAATTTAACAAATTAAATCTAAACTAAACAATTAGAATCTATAAAATCTCCAACAATCATGCAACCAAAAATATTTTAAAATGGGAATTTGTAGGGTTGATGGCATAAAAGTAATATTAAGTGGTTTATTTGTTCCCACTATAACTCTCCCTTCCCCCATTTTAGGTCAATTTTGCACCTTGTTGACGAAGCTTTGACTTGTCTAATACATAAAAAGGCAAAGACTAACTTTCTGTGCCCATTTAATATTTACTTTCCCATTAATATATTCATGAAATAAAAATTATAATTAAAATAAAAAAAAATATTTTTTTAAAAGAGCCCAATACAGAACAATTATAATTAAAAAATTTCCATCAATTTTTTTTATAAAAAAAAAACATGACGTCTTTGATTGTTTGCTAGGCCAATGCATATCCTGAACAGAGGGAATAAAAGAAAACAATGTCTTTGCCATCAAAGCATAGAATTAAAAGAAGAAAAATGGTCGAAAAAAAGCACATGCACTCTTCTTCGATAGTGCTGCTGATTATATATATATAAAAAGATTGAATTCTTGTTTAAGCTGAATTGTGCGAGTGTGGTTGCGGTTATTTTTTATAGTATTTTTTTATCTAAAAATATATTAAAATAATATTTTTTTTATTTTTTTTCAATTATTTTTGACATCAGTACATCAAAATGATTTAAAAACACTAAAAATATTTAATTTAAAAAAAAATAAAAATGAAAAAAAATAATTTTTTTCATAAACACTTTTCACAATCACTCCCAAATAGAACAATGTATAAATAGTCCCCAAAATTTATTAATTAATTCAATATCATGACGATTCTCATTCTGAAAATTCTTCTATCTTTGTTCGTCACAAAACAGTGTGATATGATAATGTGATTAGAATAAATTTGGGTGATGTGTAGTATATTATGTGATTATGTTATTACATTTGTTTTAAAAAATGATTTTTATTATAAAAATATATTAAAATAATATATTTATTTTGTCTAGTGGTTGAAGGAACTTGTTTTCTTATTATGCACGGGTTTCAAGTCCTATCATGCACACCTGTCACCCTTACAATACTTTACATATTCATTGGTTTGTAGGATATTCAGTGAGTTTGTAAATTAATTGTGGTATATGTAAGTTGGCTTGAATATTTTGATTATAAAAATAAAATAAAATAAAGTTGACTTGGATATATTGATTATAAAAATAAAATAAAATAAAGAAGTTTAACGTATATATTTTTTTCCAAGGAGAAGAATCATTTTCTCTTCTAGTACATGGTTTGACTTAGATCGGAAGGGATTTAGTTTGACTTAGATCGTAAGGGATTCGTGATTGTTGCTTGATGGTTAAGGAAGGTAAGTGCAGCCCCTCGAGCTTGGATTGGAAGCTGTGGAAGTCAACTTCTTACTTTTGGATCTTCGCGCGTGGAGGAATGGATTGCTAATTGCTTTTATTTATTTCTAGTTTTGGTGGAAAAAGTTATTTCTATAATTGTTTTATTTCCCCTTCTTCTTTCTGATTGGCTATCAATGGTATTGTTAACTTGTAAAATCAGATGACAAAACTAGTTAAATCAGATAAAAAAAATTAAACCCTATTAAAATAAAATAAAAACTATAAAAATATATATACATTGTAAAATTAGACCGGATCGATCTGATTTTACAATCCTACTAATTTTGTCAAATACCATCTCTTCTGCAGTTTTATCACCCCATAGACCTAGCCTTGTCCCATCCCCCCCCCTCTTAGTATGTTCCCCGAGGCTAGGCCCCCTCCTCTCTCATAGTTTAAAAATAAAAAATCAATATTTTCTAATGTTAATATAATGATATAATTATTTTGTAATGTATTTTTAATTTGTTTTAAATCATATACGAACCTTAAATAATAAAGTTTTATGACCATAATTATATTATATTATATTCGAAAATATTATACTTATAATTTTATAATTTTTTTACCTCTATGATTTTAATTATAATTTTATAATTTTTATTCAGTAAATTTTATATGAAATTCAACTATTCCTGTCAAAATCGTTATTTTAAGAACCTTATCAATGGATGGACATAAATAATGGGAATATATAACACGCAATACTGTACGGACAAGGACACGGTTTGACATGGGACCCACTTCGCTTGCCACCGAGGCCTTTGAAACTACGAACTTCTCAGTGAAGTAGATTCTGTGAGTGGACTGGGGGGGGCTTGATGTCGTGGAAATATGGAAGCGCACCCCATACTGGACTGGATCCCCTATATATATTGAATTACGCCCTCCACCTTCTGCACACCAACAGCTTCCAGTGCAAACCAACAGTTTGCTTCTTTTTCAGTATTACTTGCCTCCTCTACTCAATTCTTCTCTTGCAAATTATACGACGAAAAGTTGAGGATTTTCAATCAACGACGAAAAGTTCAACAATGGATTTTCAACCATCTCGCGTAGGCTATGGATTCCATCCAACCGATGAAGAATTGGTGAACCATTACTTGAGGTTAAAAATGCATGGAGGCTATGAACAAGATGTTAGCTTAATTGAAGAGGTTAACGTGTGCGATTATGAGCCTTGGGCACTGCCTGGTACGTGTTCATGTGTATCTGCGTGTGTGTGTTTCTGGTGCATTGTTTTTTCTACTTATCAGCTGTTTTCTAATTTGCAATCTGTCAATCAATAACAAATCATGTAGGGCTTTTAGGAAATCAAGATCCAAACGAGCCAGAGTGTTATTTCTTCAGTCCTCGCAGCTACAAGCACGCGAATAGTAACCGGGTTAACAGGAAAACTAAAGGTGGATTCTGGAAAGTCACAGGCAAGGATCGTACAGTGAAAGCTAAAGCCACCAAGGAGCATATTGCTACCAAGAAGACTCTTGTATTCTACACGGGGAGCGTTGCTAACGGGGTCAGGACCAACTGGGTCATGCACGAGTACCATCCAACTTTCAGCTTCGACAACCAGGTACCATTTCTGCACCTCGTAAGCTGCTCTGTAGTCTTTTCTTTTCTCTCAAGAGACTTGAATTCGAGGGTATAATAGAGATAACATCAAGGGAAAGGCTTGGGATCAGACCAGTTGATCACCAACAGGACTCCACGGCACTGGTGTTGAAAATTTTGGTTTGAATATAAGCTAACTAAAACAGTCATCACTTGTAGAAGTACATCTGATAATTATAACTAAAACAGTCCCATGCTTTGGTTTCCCAGGAGTTTTCTTATATAAACTCCACAGCATGTTTCAAACGTTGTTGTTCCTCTCAGATGGGGTCGTTTGACGACTTCCATCCATCCATCAACGAGTGACACTGATCTCTCTCGTGGTGCAGTGACTACACATTTTCAAGTTCAAGTTCTACTCTTGTCATGAAAATAATAGATACTTCAATTATGCCATAAACCTTTTTGTTTGTTTCCTTTCTGCGTAGAGGGAATTCGTTCTCTGCAAACTGAAGAAAGATCCAGAAGCGATCATGCCAGCATATGAAGAAGGTGAAGCGAGCTCGAATTTCACTTCTGATCAGCTGGAAAATCAAAATCAAAATGAGTATAATCACCCCCAGAACTTTGAAGAAGGTGGATATGGTGCCCCTATGCCTTCTTGTTTCACTAACAACGAGCAAGAGGTGATAAATAGCACCAGTAGCAAGCATATATATTTATTTATTTTGCAAGTTATTCCATATCTAATAAGAATATATCAGTAACTTGTGTTTTCGTTTACAGGATGATTATCAAATACAACAGCATGTGAACTCATTCCGTGATTATGACATCGGAGATTATAACCTGGACGCTGCCCTGCAGTATCCATATAGGAATATGTAACCGGAAAACACCCATTCCTGCAATGGGTTTCCTATCATCCAGTACTGCACCAACGTTATGTTCTGAAGTTCCTAGCATATTTTATTTGTATTAAACCTAGGACCAGCAGATCAGTTCATCCGTAGCATGTTGACTGTGGCTGGTCATAGGAATAAGTGTCTTTCTTTGTTTTCTGGAGTGGAATTTAATGCATTGCAAGTGTGTTCTGTTTTTCTTGGTTGCTGAACATAAGTAATTTCCATCTCGAAACCTGTGACTTCGGTCAACGCACATGAGAAATAACCACAGCCAGATGAAAATCAACCATCATCCATCATCCGCGTAAATATTTGCGAGTGAATATATCCACATGAAGTAAATAAATTTAGTGAAAAGGTTGAAAATATTTAACAGCTTGAAAATGATATGTCCTCTCTCGGTAATTAAACTATCTAATTTAAAAATTTAAATTGTTTGAAGAAATTTAAAGTCATGATCATTAGATTAACAAAACTCTAAAAATAGAGCTGATCTTTTAGTTAGAAAATGGTGTTTTTCTTCTTCTTCTTCTTCTTCTTCTTTTTAAGCATTTTTTAGACTTTTAACTCAAAAGATCATCTGTATAACATTAATGGTGGCCACTTTTTTAGTACTATCCGCAACTATGGTTTTCAGATATTTGGTTCCTCACCAACATACTAGTAACATCACTTCTTACCTTCTCTTTGGTGCTTATTTGATGTGTTTTTGGGTTAAGAAATATTAAATTATAACTATTTTGGTATTTTTTGTATTTTTCATATTAACATATTAGAATTATCTAAGATGTTTTTTTCTTCTAAAATCAAATATTAATTTATACATCTTAAAAACACTATAATTTCAACCACAATATAAATATATTATTACCTTAATCCCAAATTAATAAATAAGACTTATATATATATATATATATATATATATATATATATATATATTAAATGGCTCCGATTTTTATCTATGTTTATATATATATGCTCTTAGTTTTTGTTTCTAATTTTTATTATTTC
The DNA here is from genome assembly GCA_015731905.1 of Salix dunnii. Classification (NCBI taxonomy): domain Eukaryota; kingdom Viridiplantae; phylum Streptophyta; class Magnoliopsida; order Malpighiales; family Salicaceae; genus Salix; species Salix dunnii. The sequence goes on along the minus strand of CM027677.1, from coordinate 7,452,065 downwards.
CACTATTATTAAGTTTTTTTATTTAATGTTTTAATTTTAATTTTAATATATATATATATAATCACTTTGAATTAAAGGATAAAATTGAAATAAATCAAAACTTTGATACCAAAAATATTAGGGATTTCAAACCAATTGGGAAATAATCGAAAAATTAAAAGACTGAAGACCGAAATGAAACTATAATATATAACTAATTTCTATTGAATGACAAAATTGAAACCAATTAAAACTTATATAACAGAAATAAGAACCATACAAAATAATCAAAAGATCATGGACTACAATGAAAACCCAATAAACAATGGGGTCTTACGTGTTTTTTTGCATGCAGGAGAGAGAAAAAGGAGGGGGAACTTCAACCCGATCATCGACATGTCTTCAACCAACTTGGAATCAAACGCGTCACACCATGAGAAAAAGAACATGACAGAGAATAATTCTAGACCCCAGTGCGGTATTTTGACATGCCAAGCGGCGATGTGCAAATAGTATCTCGTAGAATATATAATAAAAATAGTAAATATACCCCTACATCCAACTCTTGGATTTTGTCTGATGTGGGGGTTTATGCGTATTTGACCATTTAAAAAAATATGCAATGACCCTTTTGACCCCGGTGTTTACTGTGTAATTTTGTCTTATATAGGGGTATTTTTATATTTAGCCATTTAAAAAATATGTGCAATAACGGTAATGCCCCTAGTGGTTGCTGTGTTGTTTTGTTTTTAATATGGGTATTATGATTATTTCACTATGCATGGAAATGCAAACAATAAAAAATATCCCCGGATCCAAAGTTAAAAAACACAGTAAATGAAGGGTAAAATAATAATTTTACTATTCCAATTCACAATGCTTCTGAATCTAGATGAACAATAAAAATCATTGTTCATTATTGTTTATATTCACGATCTCCTTTAGATTTTAGTAATAGTTATGTACTTGATAGGACTGTTCCATTACGAAATTGATTTGGTACATTTCTGGATCGAGGGTGTTTGTTTCAAGAAAATCTATCGAATTCTGAGAAGTTGGAATATCACCTCCATTTATTTTTGTTGTTCATAACTATTGATCCAAAACCAAAAGAGACGACTCTAGTCACAAGAAGGCAAAAATATCAGAGATGATGCAATATGTAGTTGGCAAATGTCAGCTTGTCTATCCTATGAAATGGATTTATTCCTTGTGCCTGTTTGGGTTTGGTTTTCATTGCAACCCCAGTTTTCCAATGAAAAACATCTAAATATTTCTTTTCACTTGAAATGATAGATAGATTATGTTTTTCACATGGAAAATAAAGATAGATTTTTAGGCAGTGTCTGATATTATAGCAATATTATTGCAGTAGTTATTTAGTTATTTTTTAAAGTATTTTTTTGCTTAAAAATATATTAAAATATTATTATTAAGTTTTAAAAGGTTTGTTTTTAATATTAATACATCAAACCAGTTCAAAAATACTAAAAAATAGTCTAAAGCAAAAACAAAATTCAAAATCACGATTTCAACACATTAACTAATATTACTTGATGTCCAAAATGATCTAATAAGATGAGACAACCTAGCAAGATATTTGCTAAAAAAGTGTAGAAGGATTCAAAATATACCCTAATCAACTGACTAGATCAAGCGAAACAGATGTAAATGTACAAAGAATAATGGAGAATAAAGCCTCCCTTTGCTTATATCCACACATACTGAAAATCAAAGTGACACAATCCATAAATAGCTTCAATATATCAAAGTGAGCTCATGGAGGTGAACTGATGTTATATCGACAAAAAAAAAAAATCCCCACTCAAGTCTTACCATTCAGGCCACAAATTTCAAGCAACGGGTATCATCATGTATTTTCTGGCGTCAGATGGAACAAAAGTGCATTCCACACTTTGCACATGTATAATTGGAAGTGAACCCATAAATAGTGCAGAAATGCCAGGTAGAGCTTGGAGGTCTCACTATTACCCTCATATATGATGGAACATGCGGGGGGAAAGCTTCCAGGTTTGCCTGTTTTTGTTGGTTGAATATTTAGACCAGCTATTCATACAATTAATACATGTTTAGTGTTTCCTTTCATATCTCATGTAAGAGCTCCAGGAAATTTCTTGGGGCTTTCCTAGCATTCTCAAGTGCTTTTGCTTGTCGAGTCTTACCCTTAGTGCCTTTATGCTTCTTTTGTATATAGACTACAATGGAGATCAAAGAATGTGTTAAAACAATATGGCAAAAAAACATAAACAATATGATCAACTTTCACTTTGCTAAGCAATCTCATCAAACTACCACTGCTTGTGATGATAACTTGGAAGGAATTTTAAGAAGGCTTCTCATTCTCCCCATTCAAAGAATCAAATGTTAGTTATGGATTGATGATCAAATGTCAAGTTCAAAACTTTTTAAATAAATGCATGCTGAGCAAAAATCCTTGGAGAACAAATTCTCAAAAAGTGACATGTTACAATATTTTAAAATAAAGGTTATTAAACATAAATTTGGGACATAACTTTGCATAACATTATTGAAAAACAAATTCACAAAAAGACACATGTTTCAATCCAAATAGTAGTGCCAGAAACTTGTCTTGTTGAAACAGAAGATGCATTAGAATGGATAACTGACACCTTGAAAAAAATAACAAAAAAAGATGCACACAACAAACTTCTTCATGAATACTTATAAAGAAAACTAGCTAGCTAAAGAAAAAATGACAGGGGAAAACATAAGCATATTGATCCAACGATATAGAGATACATAAAGCAAAATATCAACATAATATATAACTTGGTTCGAAGCAGACGTTGCCAATAATAATAATAATAATAAAAAACCCTAGAAAACTTGCGGGGAAAAAAAAGGTTGATATAACGCTCGGATTGGACAAGCCATCTCCTACACGAATCCTTCCTATAAATTACAGGACGTTGGAATATATATATATATATATATATATATATATATAACGCTCGGATTCGACAAGCCGTTTCCTACACAAACCCTGCCCATGAATTCTGAAGGTTGGAAAGCACCATTATAAAGAGCTCCAGCCTGATTTCTTGTGAGAAGCCTAACGCAAGAAAGAAACCATGAAATTTTTAGCACGCTTGGGTTCATGTTGCTTATCAACCACAGCAATAGCAGCCGCACCTGAGGCGGAGGACGTGGAGGAGGAGCTGGGGTCAGCAACCACGGTGACTAATGGTGATATTCCACTGCTAACTCCGGCTGGTGGAAGGAGAAGCAGATCGAGAAGACGTGGATCGTGGCGACCGGCCCTTTCAGCTATATCGGAAGACAGGACGGTTTCATATAGACGGAGGAAACCAGCTGAGAATACTGAGAAGAAAACACAGACTGGCAAACTGAAGAAGAAACCTGAGGGTCTAAGTTTTAGTGTGCAGATGTCGTTTTCTGGGTTCTCTCCTACACCGTTTATGTTTTAATGAAGTTTTCGAGATCTTGTAATCAACTTGGATCATCATTCGATAATTGTATATCGTGGAATGGCTGCATGGATTGATGCTGTTCTTCAATACTCTCTTCTTTTCTTCTATGCAGCAAAACCCTCTCTCTCTCATTCTCTTCTTCGAATTTTCAAGAGAATCCGTTAAAACTTTTGTTATTCATGTAAAAAAGGAATTTGTATAATACAAACCCAATCTGTGGTTTAGCGATCTCAGAATCAGATTCACCCATTTTTCCTCTTGATATCCAGATAATGTTTGAAGGGCTTCAATGGATGTACATATAGTTAGGGCAGAAATATTAATCAGAGAGAAGATGGACGAGCAGCGGAAAATTTTATACTACGAACTACACAGAAAAAATCTTGGAAACTCACTTCCTTCCCTGTTCACGAAACAGTTTTTTTGAAGGCCTTCGAGTTTAAATTTGTTATATGTATATATATATATATATATATATATATATTAATTTTGTTGGAAAATCAAATCAGATTAACTTGCAGACTCTAATTTAATAACAATATCAAATAGTCATGTAACTGGGACATTCTTATGTTCAAAATAATTTTGATCTGATCCAGACATGTAAACTAGTAAAATTAAATTAAGGATATAAAAATGGTTGCAATTTAATCATATGCTAATGTAAGTAGCATTACTACTTCAACAATTGGTAATATAACAGGGGCGTGGTGCTCCTGTTATTTTGGTCATGGTCTCACACTCTCACTTGAACGCCCATCAAATTACAAAAAATGGCAACACACCCAGGTGATTGATTCAGTTCCCCGAGTATTAAAATCACCCCAATGAACCAGAATCTATTTTGTCTTTCAGTGACCATTTATTCGAGGTCGCGTGTTTGATGTCTAATTTGTCTCAGTAACCATTTATTCGATGTCGTGTGATTGGAGTTGTGGTTGGTGCTGGGTAATGCACACGGGTGTCTGTCAATCGTGAGAAGGGCTGATCATTGCGGCCAGGCATGCCTCTTTGAGAAGAAGGTATATCATACACACAAAAAATGACTTTAATGCATCAAAGGACATTCTCTCCAACTTGAAACTATACAAACCTGAGCGGTCGGTTAAGTTATAGAACAATTTTGTTTATTAGCAAGCCTTTCTCCCATGCAATCATTTAGCAAACTCTATCCCAGAAGAGAAATTAGGATAAATTTGTATTGTGGGAATCTGCATTGAACTGTGCCTAGGCTAGATTGCTGGAGGCCCTACTACTTTTGATAAACTTTGTCAACATGCTATTGGACTTGAGGAAGCAAAGAATACCAATGGATAAGGTAACAAAGATTTTTTCAAGACAGAAAAAAAAACATAAAAGAGAAATGAATGAGAGACTCTAATACCGTCATCGTCAAGAGCAGCCTCATTATCATCAACTGCTTCTATTGTTTCCATCCCTATATAATCATTCTCCAATGCTTCAAGTCTAGCAATTGCTGCCTTAAAAAAAAAGAAATAATAATCCAAAACCATCTTCTTTAAATCAACCAAACACAAGTAAAAAAACAAAAATCTTTGATCTTTCCAATTAAGAACAAAGCCCCAGTGACTAAAACAAAGCCTAGTAACTACTATCTTTTTCCAATCATCCAAACATCAATAATAAAAAAAAAAAAAATCAATCTTCTCATTTAAAAATAGAACCCCATTTCACCACTCTCTTATTTAATAGTTCAAATAATTGCAAAACAAAAAATCCTTCAATAAAAAATCAAGAACCTAAGTTTTGTTATCATTGTTGGCAAGTGCAACTGCCATTCTTGGAACAATCTTTCGAGTTCGCAGTAACATATTTTGAAATGGGTTTAAAACATCATCTTCCATTAGCCTTCAAAAAATCCAAAAAAGAATCAAAATATAGTTACTTAAAAATATAAACAAAATGGAAAAAAAACACAAACTTTGGACGAAGACAAACATATTGTAACACCCTTATAATTTTTTTTTTTCTCACCGAAATTTCTAACGAAATTTCGGTAGAGTCTCCCCTAAATTGGGAGATCCCAAGTTATCAATAACACAACCTGTACACCATTTAAATCACATCTCATCCACAAACACACCCAAGATTAATATAATCAATTTCATAATTTATTCCAGAATATGCTCAGGACCATATTCATTTCCAAACTCCATCTTGCATCTCATGCATAAGATAAAAATTAAAAGAGCCAACTTGCACACAACGATTTCACATATAGACACATATATACATATACATAAAACATAACAAGTTTAATATTCTAAGATAATCTAGTACTGTCTAATATTCTAAGCGTAGGATAATACATTTAATTCTCCAGGAACAACATTTACAAATACACTATTTTATCAATTTACATGTTCTTCTACATAACCAAGTTTCACTACAACTCCCTAAGTCCCTAATTTATACAAAAAGGAATTTAGACTTCAAATCTATTCCTGACAAGAATGAGAAGAACCTGCAAAATATAGATTTTTCTATGAGTAAGACAATTAAGTAAATACTAGCCATTTACAGGAGAATTTAAAAAAAACATATCCATACATCTTCTTAAATAATCTGAGATTCTAAACACAACCCTATACACCCCTTTTAAGATTATATATATAATTCTTGACATCATTAACTTTCATCTCAGAAAGCTGATCCCGGCTATGAAATTTGCCGATATCGACGTCGCCCGCTGACATCATTAGCTATTCCGAATCGAATCGCTAATCAATTTTATGAATTATGCCGATATCGACGTCGCCCTCCAATATCATTAACTATTCCAAAATCGAATAGCAAATCAATTTATACATTATGCCGATATCGACGTCGCCCGCCGATATCATTAACTATTCCAAAATCGAATAGCTAATCAATTTATACATTATGCCGATATCGACGTCGCCCGCCGATATCATTAACTATTCCAAAATCGAATAGCTAATCAATTTTTTTCATTATGCCGATATTGACGTCGCCCGCCGATATGATTAACTATTCCAAAATCGAATAGCTAATCAATTTTACATTATGCCGATATCGACGTCGCTCGCCGATATCATTAACTATTCCAAAATCGAATAGCTAATCAATTTTTTTACATGATGTCGATATCGACGTCGCTCGCCGATATCATTAACTATTCCTTTTTCTTTTCTTTTTCTTCTCCGTCCCCTAATATCCCTTTTTACCCCTATGTTTTTCTTTCTTTCTTTTCCATCAATAAGTACTCACATTGTAACTCATAGTTTAATAACTAGTAAAGAAAATAATTATTAAATAAGGAAGATATAGGTACCAAGTACCTACCTGCTGTGAACGTTCGATGTGCGTTCCCTTGTTGTGGTTGTCCTTCTCCCGCGGTTCCTCCTGAAACCACATACACCCCCCTCATTATTCTATATTAATCCATATATCACACACAACAATACTTACAATGGTAATAATATTCATTTCTCTTTTACCAAACCTTTCCTTCTTTTTTTTTTCACTTACATTCCTCTTTATCATCCTTTCACTTTTCAACCCATTTGTAGTCCAAATGGACATCACGAATTCAATTTTAATTACCGTTTATTCTCTTCTTTTATTCTATGAATATCAAGACACACTTTAGGAAGGTCAAGGAACAATTTATACCCTTAACATGGCTAAATATTTTGTTATTTTTTTTAATTTGGCCGAAACTGTCAACATAGGTGACAGCTCGACCTCTCGTCAGATTTTTACCCATATCTGGAGTTCCAGAGCTCCAAATTAGACGAGGTCAGACTCGTTGGAAAGCTAACACTCCCAGCTACAACTTATATGAGAAACCCTCCCCAAATTATGCATTTTTCAGGTCCAAATCATCCTTAGAAAAAGGGCATTGAATCTGCCCTGTTATGAAAAATTGAAGGAAACATAATCAATTCATGTTCAATCCTTGTTTCCCTTATCAATCCCAACCATGTTTTCCCCTTTATTCATAAGAACCCTACTTATTTATCTTTTCCCCCAATATTTTGTATTTAAAACCCTAATTCTCAATTCAAGAAAAATTTTGAACTTCTAATCAAATTGAGGTTAATGTCATAGAAATTGAAATTAGAATTCCTTACTTGGATGGAATCTAACAATTTTGGAAGAATATTTGCCTTCTTCTCCTTGAAAATACCCAGCCACTCTTCTCCCTCCTTTCTTCCCCAAATTCTTCACTTTATTCTTGTTACTTCTCCACCCAATTGTGTTCTTCCACTTAAGAAATCCAAGGCTTGTATGGGTTTAAGATTTTTGGGGTGTTTGCTCTTGCTTTTGATGAAGTTAATTTCGAATTTCTCCCTCCTTTCTCTTCTAGTTTCAGCTGGTCATGGCTGAGGAGAGAGAGGGGTATTTATAGCCCTTTTTTTTTTTTTTTTTTTTTTTTAAGGGATTTCACACATATAATGAGAAAAAGAGTGACCTCAGGTGAAGGAAAGCGGGGCCTTTTGGATTTAATTCCTCTGGTCAAATTATTTCAAGATGAGAGAGAGAGGAAACTTGCTTGACTTCGAGTGAAAGGAAATCAATCTCTAGCTTTCGACTAAGCTAAGAAGCAGGCTTAAGAAAGAGATATGGGATCCTCATGAAACTAACTAAAGTTTTTCGATCCAGTTGTTTTATTTATCGATAAATGATTTTTTTCTGTAATTTTAAATGAAAAAAACTGAAGTCAAATACTTTTGGACGGGCAACTAATGAGGTCATGGCTGCAATGTTCCTGTTCACAATGCATTGAATGTGGATGAACAATACAACCCAGATATCTTTTAGCTTTTAGATAATCTTAATATGTAAGCATAATAGGTTCACCTTTATCAATAAAACTAGACATGAATTTTTTTTCATATTTAGGATTTATAAGATTATTGTTATAATCCTTATTATATAATTAACTCCTTACTTAGAACCTCTAATAGATCAATTTGGATTTTCTAGTTAGAATAAAACTAAGTGATAAATTTTTTTTTTGTCTTACATGTAGTTTGTTGAGATATCCGCATTGAACTGCGCCCGGGCTTGACTGCTGGAGGCCCTGCTATTTTCGATAAACTCTCTCAACATGCTATTGGACTTGAGGAAGCAAAGCATACCAATGGATAATGTAACAAAGGATTTTTTAAGACATAAAAAAAAACACAAAAGAGAGAAATGAATGAGAGACTCTAATACTGTCATTGTCATCGTCAAGAGAAGCCTCATCATCATCAACTGCTTCTATTGTTTCTATCCCTATATAATCATTCTCTAATGCTTCAAGTCTAGCAATTGCTGCCTTAAAAAAAAGAAACAGTAATCCAAAACCATCTTCTTTAAATCAACCAAACATAAGTAAAACAACAAAAAGCTTCGACCTTCCCAATTAAAAACAAAGCCCTAGTAACTAATATCTTTTTCTAATAAGCCAAACATCAATAAAAAAAAATTCATTCTTCTCATTTAAAAACAGAACCCCATTTCACTACTCTCTTATTTAATAATTCAAATAATTACAAAACAAAAAATCCTTCAATAAAAAATCAGGAACACGAGTTCTGTTATCATTGCTGGCAAGCACAACCGCCATTCTTGAAGCAATCTTTCAAGTTCATATTGATATTTTTCAAAAAGGGTTTGAAACATCATCTTCCATTAGCCTTCAAAAATTCCAAAAAAGAATAAAAAGATAGTTACTTAAAAATATAAACAAAATGGAAAAAAAAAACACAAACTTTGGATGAAGACAAAGATATTAATCAGAAAGAGAGTGACCCCAGGTGAAGGAAAGCGAGGCCTTTTGTATTCAATTCCTTTGGTCAAGTTATTTCGAGATGAGAGAGAGAGGAAACTTGGTTGACTTCAAGTGAAAGGCAATCAATCTCTAGCTTTCAACTAAGCTAAGAAGCAGGCTTAAGAAAGAGATATGGGATCGTCATGAAGCTAACTAAAGTTTGTGATCCAGTTGTTTTATTTATCGGTAATGATTTTTTTCTGTAATTTTAAATCAAAAAAACTGAAGTCAAATACTTTTGGACGGGCAACTAATGAGGTCATGGCTGCAATGTTCCTGTTCACAATGCATTGAATGTGGATGAACAATATAACCCAGATATCTTTTAGCTTCTAGATAATCTTAATATGTAAGCATAATAGGTGCACCTTTATCAATAAAACTAGAAATGAATTTTTTTCATATGTATAAGATTACTGTTATCATGCTTATTATATAATTAACTCCTTAATTAGAGCCTCTAAAAGATTAATTTGGATTTTCTAGTTACTATAAAACTAAGTGATAACTTTTTTTTTTACATGTAGTTTGCTGAGATATCCCTTGTGATAGTCTTCTTTTCATATTAATTACACCTATTATCTTATCTAAAAAAGCTAGATTGTATCCTTACAAATATTTGAGGTTCTAATATAATAATATACACTTGTTAATGAGTGTTGTTTTCATTCTTTGTTGGTAAAAAGTCTTGTTAAAGTGTAAGTGAAACTATAACTACTTGGGTATTTGGTTATGATCTTTTATTTTAACTCTTATATTTAGGTTCTGGTCTTAATCATATGAAAAAAAAAGAACAACCCATTTAGATCCTTGACTCCACGTAAAAGTCACTTAGGATTTGGCCTTAATCTTATAAAAAAAAGGTTCTTCTATCTTAAACCTAAAAAAAAGTGATTTATGTCTCAATCTTGAACTTGCGGAAAAATTCATGTGGCCTCAAGAGCCTTGAATTCGAGGGTATAATAGAGATAACATCAAGGGAAAGGCTTGGGATCAGACCAGTTGATCACCAACACTACTCCACGGCACTGGTGTTGAAAATTTTGGTTTGAATATAAGCTAAGTAAAACAGTCATCACCTGTAAGACTTGACGTACGCGTCTCCAGTTTTGGTTTCCGAGAAGTTTTCTTATATGAACTCTTCGCATTATGCCATAAACCTTTTTGTTTGTTTCCTTTCTGCGTAGAGGGAATTCGTTCACTGCAAACTGAAGAAAGATCCAGAAGCGATCATGCCAGCATATGAAGAAGGTGAAGCAAGCTCGAAACTTCTGATCACCTGGAAAATCAAAATTCAAATGAGTATAATCATCCCCAGAACTTTGAAGAAGGTGGATATGGTGCCCCTGTGCCTTCTTGTTTCACTAACAACGAGCAAGAGGTGATAAATAGTACCAGTAGCAAGCATATATATTTATTTATTTTGCAAGTTATTCCATATGTAATAAGAATATATCAGTAACATGTGTTTTCGTTTACAGGATGATTATCAAATACAACAGCATGTGAACTCATTCCGTGATTATGACATCGGAGATTATAACCTGGACGCTGCCCTGCAGAATCCATATAGGAATATGTAACCGCAAAAAACTCATTCATGCAGTACTGTACCCACGTTATGTCCTCAAGTTCCTATTTGAAGTATTAATAATAGCATGTTTTATTTGTATTAAACCTAGGACCAGCAGATCAGTTCATCCGTAGCATGTTGACTGTGGCTGGTCGCAGGAATAAGTGTCTTTGTTTGTTTTCTGGGGTGGAATTTAATGCATCTCAAGTGTGTTCTGATTGTTTAATTGTGTACCCCGTGAAGTTTTCTAAATATGTGTTTCATCTCAAATAATTATCTAGTAAAGTAAGGAGGATGTGATCTTACTCGAGCTTCAGTACTCATCACTGATATATCAAATAAATAAACTTTTATTAAAATCCAATTAATCAAAACTTTATATATATATATATATATATATATATATATATATATATATAAAAGATGAGTATATTTGAGAATATGAACAAATTAAAGGTTATCATTAATTTACAAAATTATGATCGGTAATGCATTGAAATATATGGATTTTATTTTTATTTTCCCCATGCCACTCCCTTGGTGATGTACATGCTCCAGTATTACATAGACTCCACTATAACTCTAAAAGGTCTACATGGTGGTTAAGGATATTTATTTAATTTCTTCATTTTCTAGATTAATTTTAAATTCAGCATTTTAGATTTTTATTAAATTCATTTTATTGGTATTTTTTCTTGAATTGTTTTAAAGTTGATATTTTTCTAGTTTTATCATTCGGCATTAAATTAATTAGGTGTTGAAATTTTTTATTAAATTCAGATATAAGATTTAACAAGTTGTGAGTGTTAGAGATTAATCGAGGTTTAAAAAATTTCTTGAGGTTCTTTTTTTCTTACAAAGTTTAGTTTTTTATTTTCATCCTTTAATATTTATTTAATTAAATATTGAGCTTTTATTCGTTTTTCTATTATATTTTTGAGTAATTTTGATAATGACACTAGTGGATTTTGTTTTGTCTTTATTAAATTTAGCTTTTTTGAGTGGAATTTTTGTTTAATTGTTTACCCCGTGAAGTAAAGGTGTCCATTTCCATCTCAAAACCTGTGACTTCGGTCATCCGCGTAAATATTTGCAAGTGAATTTATCCACATGAAGTAAATAAATTTAATGAAAAAGTTGAAAATATTTAACTTGAAAATGATATTTCCTCTCTCTCTCTCTCTCTCTCTCACACACACACACACACTAATGAAATCATTGTCAATAAACCATCTCACCTAAAAATTAAAGTTGTTTGCTGTTGGGGTTATTATTTTGTTGGTTTATGTGGAAGATATAATCATTACTGGGAGTGATTCTGGTGAGATTCACAGCATCATACGTTCTCTTGCTATGGAATTTGATATCACAAATTTAGGGAATTTTCACTTCTTTTTAGGGATTCAAATCTATTGCTGCCATGACACTTTGTTCCTCTCTCAATCTAAGTACATTCATGAGCTCCTACTTAAGACTGAGATGCTTGATGCTAAGGCTTGTGCCACTCTGTGTCTACCTTATCAATGACTTTCTAAGGATGATGGTGCCTCGTTTGATAATCCTATCTTATATCACAGTCTGGTTGGCGCATTACAGTATCTTACATTCACTCGTCTTGATATTGCGTTCTCAGTTCATCAAGTGTGTCAATTTATGCAAAATCCTATGATGATTCATTTCACGGCAGTAAAGCAGATTCTTCGATATCTCAAGGGCACTATCAATTTTGGTCTTAGCTATCATAAAAGCTCATTGGAGCTCAAAGCTTTTAGTGATGTTAATTAGACGGGTGACCCTAATGATCGCAGGTCCACTACTGGTTTGGTTGTCTTCATTGGTTCTAATCCTATCTCCTGGTCGTCTAAGAAATAACACATTGTTTCTCGTTCTTCTACTGAAGCAAAATATCATGCTTTGTCTTCTACATCTGCTGAGCTTGATTGGATTAAGCAGTTACTGGTATTTTTTTGTGTTCCCATTGATCAACCACCGGTTCTCTTTTATGATAATCTCTCGGCTATTGCTTTGTCTTTTAATCCAGTCCAGCACCAGAAGACCAAACACATTGAGATTGATGTTCATTTTGTTCGTGAACGCGTAGCCAACAATAAACTACATGTCCAGTTTGTGTCTTCTTCAGAACAATTCGCTGACATACTTACTAAGGGCTTGAGCACTTCTTTATTTCGTACTCATTGTAACAATCTCATGCTTGGTTTACCAAAGCAAGAGATTGAGGAGGGATGTTAGAGTATAGATGATATAATGCACACGTGTATATGAGAGCACGATTATGTGTATAAATAGAGAGGATTTATCATGTAAAAGGTATGCTGAAATATACAGAAACAGAATAACAGAAAAACAGAATTACAAGTCCAAAAATATCTTCCTTCTCTCTCTCTCTCTCTCTTATTCTGTAAACACTTTTCTTCTTTACAAGTTCTATAATCTATGCAAATCATTACAAATTCACACACAGGCTAGCCCCCCTCTCTTTTAGTTTAAAAATAAAAAAATCAGTATTTTTTAAATACTAATATAATAATATAATTGTTTTGTAATATATTTTTATTTTTTTTAAATTATGTATAAACCTTAACTAATAAAATTTTATGCCTATAATTATATTATATTATATTCAAAAATATTTTAATTATAATTTTATGATTTTTCTACCCACACGATTTTAATTGTAATTTTCTAATTTTTATACGGTAAATTTTAAGAATAATTTTATAATTTTAATTTTATAATCGGAATTGAAAAACAACTTTCAATACATATCAAAATCACCATTTTAATAAACTTGGAAAATGGATGGTTACAAATAACGGGAATAAATTACACAACACTGTACGGACAAGAGGACACGGTTTGACATGGGACCCACTTCCCTTGCGACCGAGGCCTTTGACACTACGAACTTCTCAGTGAAGTAGATTCTGTGAGTGGACTGTGGGGAGCTTGATGTCGTGGAAATATGCAAGCGCACCCCCTACTGGACTGGATCCCCTATATATATTGAATTACGCCCGCCACCTTCTGCACACCAACAGCTTCCAGTGCAAACCAACAGCTTGCTTCTTATTCAGTATTACTAGCCTCCTCTACTCAATTCTTCTCTTCCAAATTATAGAATTTATTCTATTACTTTGCATTACTTTACACGACGTGATCAATCTACGACGAAAAGCATTACTTTCAGCTTCGACAACCAGGTACCATTTCTGCACCTCGTAAGCTGCTCTGTAGTCTTTTCTTTTCTCTCAAGAGACTTGAATTCGAGGGTATAATAGAGATAACATCAAGGGAAAGGCTTGGGATCAGACCAGTTGATCACCAACACTACTCCACGGCACTTGTGTTGAAAATTTTGGTTTGAATATAAGCTAACTAAAACAGTCATCACCTGTAAGACTTGATGTACTCTTGTCTCCAGTTTTGGTTTCCGAGAAGTTTTCTTAAAACCTTTTTGTTTGTTTCCTTTCTGCATAGAGGGAATTCGTTCTCTGCAAACTGAAGAAAGATCCAGAAGCGATCATGCCAGCATATGAAGACGGTGAAGCAAGCTCGAATTTCACTTCTGATCACCTGGAAAATCAAAATTCAAATGAGGATCATCATCCCCAGAACTTTGAAGAAGGTGGATAAATAGCACCAGTAGCAAGCATATATATTTATTTATTTTGCAAGTTATTCCATATGTAATAAGAATATATCAGTAACTTGTGTTTCGTTTACAGGATGATTACCAAATACAACAGCATCTGAACTCATTCCGTGATTACGATAACATGGGAGATTATAACCTGGACGCTGCCCTGCGGTATACTTTTGGGGATATGTAACCGAAAAAAAACCCTTCCTGCAATGGGTTTCCTATCATCCAGTACTGTACCAACGTTAAGTCCTGGAGTTCCTGTTTTAAGTCTTAATAATAGCATGTTCACTTTGTATTAAACCTAGGACCAGCAGATCAGTTCATCCGTAGCATGTTGAAAACTCAAGTTGTTAAGTGAAATATCAAGATATAATTTATATTATTGTTCAATAATCATTACTTCAATTATTACATATTCATAAATAAAAAGAAAAATAAAAAATATTGAAACTTATAGAGTGCAAGAATATGGAAAGAAGAGGCTTATAGACAAGGGAATGATTGATTTTGCGGTCTAACTATATATTTTTTGCATATAAATAAGGGAATGATTGATTTTGCGGTCTAACTATATATGTTTTAATTTTTTTCTGAAGTTAATATGTTGTTTTATATGTGCTAATAATCTATGTAAACAGAAGTGATCTTATGGTTATGATAATACTGAAAATGGTGTTTTTTTCCTTCTTTTTGGATCCGTAACTATATTTTTCAGATTTTTTACTCAAAAGATCACCTATGTAACATTAATGGTGGATACTTTTTCAGTATCATCTACAACTGCATTTTTCAAATATTTGGTTCCTCACCAACATCCTAGTAACATTAATATTGGCATTTTTTACCTTCTCTTTGGTGCTTATTTCATGTGTTTTTATAAAAGAATATTTGGGTTAAGAAATATTAAATTATAACTATTTTGGTATTTTTTTATATTTTTCATATTAACATATCAGAATTATCTAAGATGTTTTTTTCTTCTAAAATCAAATATTAATTTACACGTCTTGAAAACACTATAATTTCAACCACAATATAAATATATTATTACCTTAATCCAAAATTAATAAATAAGGCTTAGTACTTTGATGTTCACTTTACATTACAGGTCCATGTTATTTTTTGAATAAAATATTTAGGTGTTGCAAGTTCGTCAAAAAAACAAAAGAAGAGAAATCCAATAATTCATATTATAGTTTCAACCAGTAACTCCAGTTGTAGTCACTCTTGAAACTTTGTCAATCTAATCAATGTCCTACAAAAAAAGCAAGTAACCACCCCAAAGTCCATAATCAACTTAAAACAAAAAAATCTTCTCGGGCTTATATATGTTTTCTTAGATGTTTCGAGGTGAAAAAAATACATAAATTTAATTCTTTTCATTATATGAAATCATTTGACACAAAAATCAACAATTTTAATGGTGAAAATCATCTCTAACAAAAACTTTTTCTTTGTAAATTATTAAATAGCTCTTAAAAACAAAATTCATTTCACTTGCTTCTAAGAGTATTTTTTAAATTTATATTTTAATTTGTAAATTAATATACCTGAATTTTCTTTGTAGTTTATTTTTGTAATCAATATTATTAGATTTTCCTATTATTTTCTATAGAAAGAGTTGCAATATTCTTTTGGTAAGTATAAACATGGAAGAATAAAATTAAGTATTTGTATAGTCTTTTTATATTTATGGTGTTTTTGGTTTTTAAAAGTTTTGACTTGCAATGAACTCATTATTGTTATTTTGTGTAAGTAAGTATCATGGCCCAATAATTCTTGGTGGTTATTTTGCAATGTCGTGTGTAGTAAAACAATCATGGCAGAAAAGAGATTACTGAAAAGGATAAATTCGTATAAAAGAA
Organism: Salix dunnii; assembly: GCA_015731905.1. Lineage (NCBI taxonomy): Eukaryota > Viridiplantae > Streptophyta > Magnoliopsida > Malpighiales > Salicaceae > Salix > Salix dunnii. The sequence continues at coordinate 7,435,705 of CM027677.1, read as the reverse complement.
ACAAGGAGATTCATTATCAAGAAAATACATCTAGGAACTACTATGTTGTTTCATCTTTATCAGTTATTGTCATTTAAAATCCTAGTGGTGAGACCCTTAATGAGACAGTTATACAAAACTATGTTAGAGATCCATGATGAGGTGACAAGCGTAAATATATTATGTTAAGGATTCATGATGAGGTTATCTTTATAAGAGTGTTAAAGAAACACAATAGGATGATTGTTGTGATGTCGCGGTCATATAAATTAATTATCCTAGCTTAAAACAACTCAAATAAGATAGTATAAAGCAAGCAAGGGGTCGATCCCATAAGGACGATTTAGTTCAGATTTTTGTGTTATATGCTATGCAATTGGTGAGGGGGGGTTGGAAGTTATCTAGGCTAGGCTAAAGCAAACTAAGCGAAAATTATATAAAACTAAAATTTATCAATAAAACAAACCTTGGTCGCAAGTCAACATCCACCTACAGAAATTAGAATTGATCATGAAAATAACACATCAATTTATATTTTGAATATTCATCTCTTCTTAAAATTGGTTCGCTAATGGATCCGCTGTATAACTTACCATAACTATCAAACAACCACAATGTCCGCACTAGTAATTTAATTCAATGGAAGTATTAAAAACTAGATAAATTGATCAATTAAGAAACATAATTATCTGAAATATATGTTTAGTTTGATTGAATATTCTACCTAAGATTAATAACATGGATCCGCTACAATTATTAACTTCGTTGCTTCACAAGTTCATATATCACAACTTCGATTTTGATATAAAACTTAGCAATAGAGTGTCTATAATAATAACTTTGAGTCCACTCTTAGCAATTAAATAAAAAATCATAGGAAAATAAGCATAGGAGAACAAACATATTCATCATATAAACTGAAAAATTTAGATAAAAATAGATATCACGGTTCTTGAAATCTGAAGGTTTTCATGTCCTTGTAACCAAGCAAAAGAGTTTAGCCTTGCATATTTATTTAACAATTAAATAAAAACAAGGAAGAAAATATGATTTAGGGTTTGGAGGAGGAAGATTTTTGTTTTCTTTGCTGCTGGCCAAAGTCCCTTGTTGCCTCTTCTCTTTTATATATGCTTAAAAATCCTAGTTTATATTTTACAAAATAGTCCTTCCTTGAGTTGATAGAATTTAATTGTCCCTTGTAAGAATCATATCTCATTCAAAACACATGTTTGGAGCTGAAATTTGGATCATTTATAGTTCTACAAGTCTTGAATCCAAAAAATTAGGTTTGCATCAATCGGGCTTCTGTAGCTCTAGATATAGAAGTTGGAATGGACAAAGGTCGACATCAACAGATTGCAATATTTGACTTTGAAGGTTGCGATTTCCATGCTCTTCCTTATTTATTTCTTTTTCCTTAGGTTTACAGAAATTTATCCTTATTTATTTATTTTTCCTTAGGTTTACAGAAATTTATGGATGTTATCTTTTAAATGCCACTAGAATCATTTCATTTTGATCTTTAGAGCTTCCGCTCTGCACAAAACATCGACTGAATGTTAAATCTATCAATCAGCTCCAATCATCTCATTTTTCCATCTTTCATCCAAAAATACCTTCAAAACATAAAATAAAGAATATCAAGGCATTTCTTACACAAAATATATGCAAAATACTATGTGAATATGGGTGAAACTATCAAATAATATGGTTGCATCAAGGTGTATAAAAGGATACTCTTGATGAAGGATAGTTTCTAACTCAAAAATGAATTCAATGATGATTTTTTTTCCAACTAAGAGAGATTAATATATAAGATATTTTTAGAAAAATAAATATTTTTCTTAGTTAATTTTATTTTTCTATTTTTTATTATAATACTTTTCTATTTGAATAAAAAAAATTTCTACTTTAGTTTTTCATTTAGTATTATTAAAGTTTTCTAGTTTTATCCAAATATGATATTTGAATTTTGTTATTAAATGTAAAAGACTATTATGACATAAGGAAATGATTTCATACCATGAACTAGAAATAAGGCCCAATTCTCACATGTTAAATTTGATTTTTTTTGTTCCTTATGTATTTGTTATTTTTAAATCTTTTTTATGAGCCTAGCATGGTCAATTTATAGACCATTTCTCGTTTATCATTTTTTTCTTCTTATCACTTACCCCATATCTCCTTATCTCTCAATCTCCTAATCAATTTTACCAATTAAAGCTAGAGTTGCCAAAACATCATGAAAATGTCCTTTTTCATCTATATATTGTTTGAAATCTTTTTCCTCCTGATCTTTTACAAGCTTAGAGAGATGTTCCCAATACAACCTATATGGATGGTTAATTAATTCATGAGAAAATTTAGCTTAAATGGTCTTTTTGTTTTACTTAAATGAGTTTAGACATGAATTTTTGGTTGAGTCTAGAAGAATACTAGCTGTCTAATTTTCAATGTCATGTTTTTGGATAAAATATGGATGTCTTATGTTTGGGAGAATAATGGTAATCTAGAAATCTTATAATCCAAGGTTTTTCTCATTCAAACTATTCAATTCAGTAAGGGGTTTTAATATATGATGCTTTAATGTTAATGTCATATGTTTTATTTGCATATTTTGTTAGAGTCCATAATAAATCTCTTTTATTACAATAAGTTTGAATATTCATATGCATGTTTTTTTTTTGTTTTAATTAAGGTATCACTAATATGAACGTGAGATTTTGTATCCGAGGGATAAATGGGATATCTAGGGTTTTTGATTAAAATTATAGCCTAACCTAGTGTTTTAGAATAGTCTAATTTATTATCAAAATAAACTTTTTGAATGAAATAAAGTTTTTTATCCATGATAACTTTTATATATTTAGGGATTAATGTTACAAATTTGAAAAAAAAACTCTTAGCATAGTGAAATCTTATATTCTTAGGCATGATTGGGCCATACATGTATTTAAGCTTTATAAAGTAGACACAACAGCATCATCAGCTTGTAATATTTTATAGCTACCAGACTTATTTCCAACTAGTCACTTTCCCGTGCTTCGCCGCAATCAGAACCATATTTTTTTTAATGCAAAAAATATTAATTATATGAGATTTTTTTATTATAAAATAAATTTGAACAAAATAACAAATATGTGCATAATTTCTATGGAGTGCAAGTTTTCTATAAAATCAAGAAGATTCAAATACCTGAATTATCAAATTCACTGTATTAGAATTAGTTCATTTTATAATCCAATTTAAATAAAACACAACAAACAAAATATAAATATTCTGAAAACACTTACAATAATCAAATAACAAAAATAATTAGTTAATTTTCTATCTACAAAAATAAAAAATCATCATTGAAAATCCTTCCCTGCATTGTCATCATTACCATGACTATAATAGTTAAAACTATAATCAATATTATTGCCCAAACAATTAAAATCATAATATTGCTCCAAAGAATAAAAAAAGATAAACATTTTAAAAAAAAATAATCACTAAAATTATTATTATTATTGCATAAACAATGAAACCATAAAATCATATGATTCAAAAACAGATAAAAATAACAGAAAATACAAAAAAAAAGAACAAAGGAAAAAAAAAGGAGCAATATTAATTTTAAAATAATCACCAATAAAAATTAAAATTCAAGATTAAATTGAATAAAAATAAAACCCCAATAAAACTAAAACAAAAAAAAAATTAAAATAAAAACTAAAAGTATAAATGCATAAATAGGAATAAAAGCAATAAACACTATCTAAGAAGGACCGAAAAAACTAAAGGAATTAATATCAAATAAAAAATTCTAAGAATAAAGACTGAAATGAAAAATAAAATATACAATTAACTCTAATCGAAAGACAAAATCAAAACAAATAAAAACCTTAGGACCGAACAAAGAAAGATATTTTAAAAACAAATTGTTGTGATTTTTTTTTTAAATAAAAGAATAAGAACCGAAATAAAAGGTAGAATATATGATAAATTTCAATTCGAGGACCCAATTAGAACAAAGTAAAACTTGCATACCAAAATATTTAAAAGAACCAAGAGCGAACTAAAAATTAAAAGAATAAGAACTACATTGAAAATCAACATATATAATATTTTCAATAGAAGGGCACAATTATAACAAATCAAAATTCTCATTGAAGAAATGAGAACACTGAGATTAAATTAATTTGATATTTAAAAAAAAAACTTAAGAAATGAGCCCAAAAGGTTTTTTTAACATATATATTAAACAAATATAAAAAAAATATAATTAGTCTCACATATTTTTATCAAAAAATACCTTTAAAATATTTTGATCATTATTTAAAATGTCTTATTTATAATAAAATGAATATATAAAAATACTAAATAATTGAAAGTTTTGTAAGTTGATTATTTGCTCAGATCCATAGGATAAAAAAAAATCTAGGACTATTAAATTTTTTCTTACATGTTAAAAAGTTTGGTTTCGACTATAGCAAAACGTGGGGTAAGTTGCTCATATTTTCTTTCATTGTAGATAATTTGGCCTAAATTTTTTACTCGTTTTATCTACGTGTGGTTTCATACCTTTTCTGTTTATATGATATCAAATCTAAAATATCATACATAAAAAGGCTGTAAAAGTTATTTTTTAACAAAAACAACACTTATTGATGAATTCTTTCGAGTATTATTCTAATTGTTATTATCATGATTGTTAAATTATCATATTTATTATAATTTCCATTATAATTATTTTTGTAAATAATTAATTTTTAATATTAATTATTATTGATAATACTATTGCTCCCACCACCATTATTGTTATAAAAAGAAATTTTATATTTTTTTAATATTTATTTCTTATATTATTATATTAGAAGTATTTCAGAACACTAATATTAAATTAATTTGATATTTAAAAGAAAACTGACTTCATTTTTTTATATATATTTTAAGACATTAATATTAAATAAATATCAAAATATATAATTAGCCTCATATATTTTAAAGAGCAAATACCTTTGAAAGAATTGTTATTATTATTCTAAATGCTTTATCCATAATAAATTAAGTATATAAAAAAACTAAATAATTGAAAGGTTTGGAGGTTGATTATTTGTAAATATATTATGGATTACTACAATGTTTTTCCAACATAATTTATATTATAGGTAATATATATAAATAACTAATTTCCAGATGAATTAATCAAGATTTTCATCCTCTCGTTCATCTCCTACTAAGAAAAACCTAAAAGCTATGAGTGAAACATTGTAGCCTCGGAAAACAACACGACATGGTTCATCGAAGTGTTCTACCTTTCTTTGGTCCTCCGTTCACTAGCCCTCGGCGTTGGTGTGCCACTGGTTCGGTGCATGGAAGGGTTTATGTAGCCAGTGGGGTTGGTTCACGGTACTGTGGCAAAGTAGCTAGATCAATGGAACAGTGGGACTTCAGGCAACAGGGTAACCATTGGAGATGGGAAGCCATGACACCACTAAAAGATGGCAGGTTTAGCAGGGAACCTATAGAGGCTATAGGATACAAAGGCAAGCTTTACATGGTCAACGTTAAAGGCAATGCACCGAAAGAAGGTTTGGTTTATGACGTCGAAGAAAATCAATGGAATGATATCCCTAGAGGAATGCTAGCTGGATGGAATGGAACAGCCGGTTCAATGAATGAAGATGCTATCTATGTGGTGAATGAATTGACAGGAGCTTTGAGCGAGTATGACTGTAAAAATGACAGTTGGAAGAAGGTCATTGAATTGCCAGAGCTTAAACTCGCTGAGCAGATCGCCGCAGGAAGAGGGAGAGTTTGTGTGGTTTGCGCGAATGGGAAGACTGTTGTTGTGGTGGATGTGACGGCGAGGCCTGCACGGTTTTGGGTGGTGGAGCCACCACAGGGACAGCAAGTAGTTACTAGTGTGTTTATAAGCACTACTATGTAAGATTGTCCACCTACATGTTTGGTTGATTTTAAAGCTTAGTTTTCTGCAGATTGAAACACCATTTTAATTTGCTAATTTGCAACCTCATATGGTTTCTTGAGAACAGCTGAATGCTTCATGCAATCTAGTTGTACCGCCGGTTTTACTTGTGCTTGTTCAGTTGGAATGTTTGATTTATATATGCATGAAATTCTTGTAATTAAAGTATTTTTATTTCATCAAAACATGTTCTCTAACATATTTTTGGTTGATATTCTCTTAAATAATAAACATTTACGAGAGTTGTATAGATGATACATATTATGTTCTTTCTTTATGAAAAAAAAAATTATTATTTTCATATGTTGATGTATAATTAGTAATACCAAAATATATAGGTGTTTGCCATAAGACATACACACTAAACTGACTTGCCTGAGAATATTATATGGAGAGATTATTAATGTATATGAAAAGACCCAAATAATAGTTGTGTAAGTGATAGTTGAACTTAAGATCACTAAGATATCTTATATGGATAATATTATATGGAGAGATTTATGTATTCTTAATTGAGGTTATAAAAGGGAAAACATTGAGCTATATCATGAATTATATGAAAGAACTTGAGTGATCAAGATAAGATCCATCATCCTATATGAATTGAGTAAAATGTTATGTTTTTCCTAAAATAGTATTTGACTAAGAAATCCTTGGCTAAGGTAGAATGAAATTTGATAAAAGTTTCAGATTGTATTCAAACAATTAATGAATACTAAGTTGAAGAAAAGCATGATTTCACATGGAAGACATACTTGATCAGAGGATATTAATTACACTTAAAAACTAGAAATTAAAAAGTTATCACTAATGATTTTTGTCATATTTAAAGGATTATCACTAGTTGTTAGACGATACACCTGATCTTCAAATACATACTAATCAACTTTTAAATTGATAAGAAATTAATTAATTTAATTCTATTTAATTATAATTTATATTTGAGTCAACATATTATGAACTTAATGGGTCACACACATTAAAAACCATTAATTAGAAATTAAACTACGATTATTTAATTAAGTATGACTTCATTAAGATATATTTTAGAAATTAAGTATTATAATATAATTAATATAGGGATTATATTTTCAGGCTTAGAAAAATCAAGTAAAGAGTGAATTGAATTAAGTTCTAAAATTATTTTTTATTAATATATGAATAATATTCAGAGAAAAATAATACTTTGCCAATTTATATATTTTTTATATTTTTCTATAAATAGCAAGCTAAAAGGATTGTTTGTAAGAGAGGAAAACTATGTGAGTCATAAAATAGACAGCTAGCACTCTAGACATAACAATTATTATCTTCAAAATAGGGATTTAGGAGATTTCTCGTTAGTGATTTGTGTGGATTATCGTTGGAGATTGGACAATTGAAACGACTTAGGTTTTGGAACAAATTAGACTTTAAGAAGTTTTTCAAAACTAAAAAAGATGATATCTTTCCATAATAAATCTCTAAACAACTCTAGATCTATCTAATAAGATCCTAAAGACTCCCAAATAATTTTATTTTATTTTTTGTCATTGCATTTATAATATTTGGAAAACCCAACACTAATATTGATAATCCCGAAGTATTTTAGATGGGAAGTGAATTAAGTATTTTAAAAATTAATCTTATAATTTGATTTGTTACAAACTAACATAATAAACATACAATACCTAAAATCTTTTCTAATATCATACCATCAAACAAATATAAGGCAATCACAAAACAATAATAAAACCTAAATACAAAGATAGTTCAAGATACACTATATATATATATAATAGTTGAATACTAACTGTCTATTTTACTCCCTAAACAAAAAGTGTAGGTTGTTATAGCTCACACCTTACTTCACAAGTGACTCCATGTCACAATTAAATCATTTTTAAAATTTAAGTTCAAACCTTCACACATGTTATTTTCTTAGGCTCAAGATCACAACCTAACTAATCTTTTTCATGGGTAAAAGATTAAAAACCACATGAATTTTTCCATGAGGTCAAGATTGAGACACAAATCACCTTTTTTAGGTTCAAGATAGAAAAACCTCTTTCTCATGAGATTAAGCAAAATACTAAGTGAATTTTACATGGAGTCAAGGATTTATATGGGCTTTTTTTTTCTTCATGTAATTAAGACTAGAACCTAAACATAAGAGTTAACATAAAAGATCATAACCAAATACCAAAGTAGGTATAGTTCACTTCCACTTAACAAGACTTTTTACTAACAAAGAATGAAAACAACACTCATTAACAAGAGTATTCTATTAGAACCTCAACTATTTTGTAAGGATGCAATCTAGCTTTTTTAGATAAGATAATAGGTGTAATTAATATGAAAAAAAAGACTATCACAAGGGATATCTCAACAAACTACATGTAAAAGAAAAAAAAGTTATCACTTAGTTTTGTAGTAACTAGAAAATCCAAATTGATCTTTTAGAGGTTCTAAGTAAGGAGTTAATTAAATAATAAGGATTATAACAATAATCTTATAAATCCTAAATAATCTTATAAAAAAAATTCATGTCTAGTTTTATTGATAAAGGTGCACCTATTGTGCTTACATATTAAGATTATCTAAAAGCTAAAAGAGATTAAGGTTGTACTATTCATCTATACTTAGTGTACTGTGGATGGGAACAATGTAGACATGACCTTATTAGTTGCCCGTCCAATAGTATTTGACTTCAGATTTTTTTTAATTTAAAGTTAAAGAAAAATAATAATTACCAACAAATAAAACAACTAGATCGACAAACTTTAGCTAGCTTCATGGGAATCTAGGATCTCTTTCTTAAGCCTACTTCTTAGCTTAGTCAAAAGCTAGAGATTGATTTCCTTTCACTCACAGTCAAGCAAGTTTCCTCTCTCTCATTTTGAAACAATTTGACCAAAGGAAATGAATCCAAAAGGCCCCGCTTTCCTTCACCTGAGGTCACTTTCTTTCTCATTATATCTTTGTCTTCATCCAAAGTTTGTGTTTTTTTTTCCATTTTGTTTGTATTTTTAAGTAACTATATTTTGATTCCTTTTTGGATTTTTTGAAGGCTAATGGAAGATGACGCTTCAAACCCATTTTGAAAAATGCTAATGCGAACTCGAAAGATTGTTCCAAGAATGGTGGTTGCACTTGCTAGCAATGATAACAAAACTTAGGTTCCTGATTTTTTATTGAAGGATTTTTTGTTTTGCAATTATTTGAACTATTAAATAAGAGAGTGGTGAAATGGGGTTCTGTTTTTAAATGAATAGATTGAATTTTTTTTATTGATGTTTAGATGATTGGAAAAAGATAGTAGTTACTAGGCTTTGTTTTAGTTACTGGGGCTTTGTTCTTAATTGGAAATATCAAAGATTTTTGTTTTTTACTTATGTTTTGTTGATTTAAAGAAGATGGTTTTGAATTATTATTTCTTTTTTTAAGGCACCAATTGCTAGACTTGAAGCATTGGAGAATGATTATATAAGGATGGAAAAAATAAAAGCGGTTGATGATGATGAGATTTCTCTTGACGATGATGATGATGGTATTAGAGTTTCTCATTCATTTATCTTTTGTGTTTATTTTTCTATCTTGAAAAAACTTTTGTTACCTTATCCATTGGTATGCTTTGCTTCCTCAAGTCCAATAGCACGGTTCTCCAAGGATTTTTGCTCAACGTGCATTTATTTAAAAAGTTTTGAACTTGGCATTTGATCATCAATCCATAACTAACATTTGATTATTTGAATGGGGAGAATGAGAAGCCTTCTTAAGATTCCTTCCAAGTTATCATCACAAGTAGTGGTAGTTTGATGGGATTGCTTAGCAAAGTGAAAGTTGATCATATTATTTATGTTTTTTAGCCATACTGTTTTAAAACATTCTTTGATCTCCATTGCAGTCTATATACAAAAGAAGCATAAAGGCACTATACGTAAGACTCGACAAGCAAAAGAATTTGAGAATGTTAGGAAAGCCCAAAGAAATTTCCTGGAGCTCTTACATGAGGTATGAATGGAAACGCTAAACATGTATTAACTATATGAATAGTTGGTCTAAATATTCAACCGACAAAAACAGGCAAACCTAAAAGCTTTGGCCCCATATGTTCCATCATATATGAGGGCAATAGTGAGACCTCCAAGCTCTACCTGGCATTTCTGCACTATATATGGGTTCACTTCCAATTATACATGTGCAAAGTGTGGAATGCACTTTTGTTCCATCTGATGCCAGAAAATACATGATGATACCCGTTGCTTGAAATTTGTGGCCTAAATGGTAACACTTGAGTAGGGATTTTTTTGTGCCGATATAACAACACTTCACCTCCATGAGCTCACTTTGATATATTGGAACTATTTATGGATTGTGTCACTCTGATTTTCAGTATGTGTGGAAATTGTTTGAATTTTTTTTTATTTTAGATTATTTTTTTGTATTTTTGAACTGTTTTGATGTGATAATATTAAAAACAAACTTTTTAAAAATTAATAATAATATTTTAATATATTTTTAAGCAAAAAAACACTTTTAAAAATAATTATATAACTATTGCAATAATATTGCTATAATATCAGTCATTGCCTAAAAATATATCTTCATTTTCCATGTGAAAAACATAATCTATCTATTGTTTCAAGTGAAAAGAATTATTTAGATGTTTTTCATTGGAAAACCGGGGTTGCACCTGAAAACTAAACCCATGCAGGCACAAAGATTAAATCCATTTCATAGGATAAACAAGTTGACATTTGCCAACTACATGTTGCATCATCTCTGATATGTTTGCCTTCCTATGACTAGAGTTGTCTCTTTTGGTTCTGGATCAATATTTACGAACAATAAAAATAAATGGAGGTGATATTCCAACTTCTTAGAATTCGATAGATTTTCATGAAACAAACACCTCCGATCCAGAAATGTACCAAATCAATTTCTTAATGGAACATAGTCCTACCAGGGACATAACTACTACTAAAAACGAAAGGAGATCATGAATCTAAACAATAATGAATAATGATTGTTATTATTCATCTAGATTCAGAGGCATTGTGGATTGGAATAGTGAAATTTTACCCTTCATTTACTATGTTTTTTAGCCTTGGATTCGAGGATATTTTTTATTGTTTGCATTTCCGTGCATAATGAAATAACCATGATACCCATATTAAAGACAAAATAGCATAGCAACCGCTGGGGGCATTATCGTTATTACACATATTTTTAAAATGGCTAAATATAAAAATACCCCTATATAAGACAAAATTGCACAGTAAACATCGGGGTCAAAAGGGTCATTGCACATTTTTTAAATGGTCAAATACGCAAAAAAAAAAAACATGTAAGAGCCCATTGTTTATTGGGTTTTCATTGTAGTCCATGATCTTTTGATTATTTTGTATGATTCTTATTTTTATTAGATAAATTTTGATTGGTTTCAATTTTATCATTCAATAGAAATTAATTATATATTATAGTTTTATTTCAGTCTTTAATCTTTTAATTTTCCAATTATTCCCTGATTGGTTTGAAATCCCTAATATTTTTAGTATCAAAGTTTTGATTTGTTTCAATTTTATCCTTTAATTCAAAGTGATTATATATTTTAGTTTCATTTTAGTCCTCTATATTTTAATTTATGATTTTATGTTAAATTCTTTAATTTTTTTTCTTATAAATATGTGAGCCTAATTATATATTTTGATATTTATTTAATATTAGCGCCTTGATATATATTAAAATTAAAATTAAAATTCAAACATTAAATAAAAAAAACCTTAATAATAGTGGAAATAATAAAAATTAGAAAAAAAAACTAAGAGCATATATATATATATATTTTGAATTGTTCCTATTTTTGTCTATATTTATATATTATTTCCACTATTATTTCCACTATTATTTGAGGCAAAGATAATTTATTATTAGATAAATCTGCATAAAAATTAAGTCGGAAAACATAATTATATTTTTATGGGTCAATTTCATTTAATCGTTGGCCGATGAATTATGCTTCGGAATTAATTGAGAGCCCAATTGAAGGATTTAATTTAGCGCAAGAGCTTAATTATACTTTAAATGGGTCAAATTAATTTTATTAAGGGCCTAATTAGTGACAAATTAAGTTTGGAAGCCGAATCTGGGTTCAATTGAGAAAATCAGAATTTTCGGTGACGAAACTCTTTGAAATTAATTGAAAGCCCAATTGAGGGATTTAATTTAGCGCAAGAGCTTAATTATACTTTAAATGGGTCTTAATTAGCGAGAAATTAAGTTTGGAAGCCGAATCTGGGTTCAATTGAGAAAATCAGGATTTTCGGTGACGAAACTTTTCGGAATTAATTAAGAGCCCAATTGAAGGATTTAATTAAGTGAAAGGGCTTAGTTATACTTAAAATGGGTTGAATTAACCTAATTAAGGGCTTGATTGCTGAGAAATTAATTTTGGAAGCCTAATTTGGGTTAAAATTGAGACGATCGGAATTTTCGGCAACGAAACTTTTTGGGTGAATTCGAAAGTCAAAATTAAAGATAAAAATATATTTCTTCCTGGTTTGTCCCATCAAAAAATATTTTTTGTTACAAATTATTTATTTCAAAAAAAAAAAAAAAAACCCACCAAACTTCTGCCGACAGCCATGGCTGGCCATTCCTTCAACCCACTCCCTCTGCAACACCATTCCTCAGCCATGCCCTAGACATCAACACCATACCGTACCCCATGCTTTCTTTGCCTATAAATTGAGGCTGAAAACTGATGGAAAACGGGGGGGGGAGGAAACAAAAACATAACACTGTCATGGAGGGGCTGAAAACTAGAAGAAAAATAGAAAAATTTTGACAGTGAGGACTGTCACGGGGGGGGGGGGGGAAGAAACAAAGATAACACTGTCACAGGGGAGAAAATTTCGAAGGATAAAACCAGTTTCAAAATAGAGGGGGAGAACACTGTCACGGGGCTGATTTCTGAAAAACTGAGGGGAACGGGGGGAGGATTTAAAGACTAGGAAAATCTTACACTGTCACCTGGGGGAAGAAAAACAGCAAAAAAAACTTGCACTGACAGCTAGCTGCCCCTTCGTCTCCCTCGGTTCTTCTTCTTCAGCGCCGACAGAGCAACTCCGGCAGCCCTCTCTCTCCTCGTGTGGCAGCGCCGCTGCCTCCCCCTCTCTCCCCCTTCTTTCTCCCATCAGCAGTCCTCTCTCTTCAAAAAACCAGCCAGCAGCAGCCGTTGCAGGTAGCTTTCTCTCTCCCCGACGGCATCCTCTCTCTCTCCAAAAAACAGCGAAAAACAACAGCCTTCCCTCAGCTCCCGTCGGCCACCACGCAAGAAGATCCTCCTCAGCTGCGTTCCCAGCCATCATCCTTCTTCTCCGGTGACCGACCGAACAGCAGCAGCACGAAGAACGACAGCCCCTCTACGTAAACCAGCAACCTTCCAGCCCTCATTCCGGCCACCACAGGCCTCCGTTTCCAACGCCACCACGACAGGGACAACCACCTCGGTCTCCTCTACCCGGCGGCAGTAGCAGTTCCGTCTCTCGTGGTGGTCGACCGACCACCTTGGTACTGTTCACGTAGAACAGTGCAGATCACTGCACTGTTCACGTGTTTTGTGTTGTGTGTTTTTTCTCTTTTTTTTCGTTTTGTTTTTGAAAAAAAGAAGGAAAGAAAATCGCGGGGCTGGGTTGCTCTCAACCGAGCCCAGCCCAGGATTTGTGGGCCTTTGGCCCACCATGGCTGGCCCATTTAGCTGGGCCAAGCTCGGCCCGAATTATTTTTAATTTTTTTAAAAAAAACAAACAAAAAAAATACATTTTAAAAAAAAACAAAACAAAAAATGTGTTTGTTTTCGTGCATACGGCCGAATTCCAAGGTTTTTCCATGCATATTTTTCATGAAAAAGAAATATATGTTGCATCTTTCACATATTTTGAACGAAACTTGGATATCGTAACCAGTTTACGATTATCCATTGGCATTCGGCCAAAATATCAAAAATAATTTAATAATTATTTTGTTTTAGTTTTCGCGGTGTAAATTTACATTGTAAAGTACACTTGCAGATAAAAAGAATTTTTAACTACGATGTAAAATTACAATGTAAGGTACATTCGTAGGTAAAAAAAAAAGTTTTTAAGTGCGGTGTAAAATTACATCGTAAAGTACACCTGCGGACAAAAAAAATATTTTTCCTTTTTAAATGCGGTGCAAAAAAAAATAAACTTAAGAAAAACAATCAAACAACAATGCAGCTTACCTTAGGTAGGGTGCACTAGGGGTGACGCGTCTTCCCCTTGCACAACAAGTCCCCTTACCCAAGACTCTAGCAGACCACTAGGTTCCTAGTAACCTTAATACTAGGTGGCGACTCCTAATAATTATAGTTGTAATTTTTACTACTATAAACAACCTCCATTTTTCACCGCGGGCCGTTATCTCCCAAAACCGCGGGGACGGCGGGGCGCGAAGCGCGAAAAATCGTCGTCACGACAATCATGAGTTTGAATTTCATCACCCTTATTTTATTTGATAAAATCAAGCATGATATAGCATGAGTTTTTGTGCAAATTTCAAACCCAAAAGGTTTTTACTTGAAGAAGTGTGTTAAAAAATAATATAAATTATATCTTACGATCTCATCATTCAGTTTAAATTTTTAGGTGAAATAATTTATTGATGGTGATTTCATTAATATATATAAAGAGAGAGCGGACATATCATTTTCAAGTTGTTAAATATTTTCAACTTTTTCATTAAATTTATTTGCTTCATGTGGATATATTCACTAGAAATGGTTATTTCTCATGTGCATTGAGCGAAGTCACAGGTTTTGAGATGGAAATGGGCACCTCACGGGCTACACAATTAAACAATCAGCAACCAAGAAAAACAGAACACACTTGCAATGCATTAAATTCCACCCCAGAAAACAAAGAAAGACACTTATTCCTATGACCAGCCACAGTCAACATGCTACGGATGAACTGATCTGCTGGTCCTAGGTTTAATACAAATAAAACATGCTATTATTAATACTTAAAATAGGAACTTGAGGACATAACGTTGGTACAGTACTGGATGATAGGAAACCCATTGCAGGAAGGGGTTCGGTTACATATTCCTATATGGATACTGCAGGGCAGCGTCCAGGTTATAATCTCCCATGTCATTAGAATCACGGAATGAGTTCAGATGCTGTTGTATTTGGTAATCATCCTGTAAACGAAACACAAGTTACTGATATATTCTTATTACATATGGAATAACTTGCAAAATAAATAAATATATATGCTTGCTACTGGTACTATTTATCACCTCTTGCTCGTTGTTAGTGAAACAAGAAGGCATAGGGGCACCATATCCACCTTCTTCAAAGTTCTGGGGATGATGATCCTCATTTGAATTTTGATTTTCCAGGTGATCAGAAGTGAAATTCGAGCTTGCTTCACCGTCTTCATATGCTGGCATGATCGTTTCTGGATCTTTCTTCAGTTTGCAGAGAACGAATTCCCTCTACGCAGAAAGGAAACAAACAAAAAGGTTAATGGCATAATGCGAAGAGTTCATATAAGAAAACTTCTTATATATTTGTTCCTTATGTATTTGTTATTTTTATTTTTTTTTTATAAACCTAGTATGGTCAATTTATAGACCATTTCTCATTTATTTATAGACCATTTCTCGTTTATCGTTTTTTTCTTCTTATCACTTACCCAATATCTCCTTATCTCTCAATCTCCTAGTCAATTTTACCAATTAAAGCTAGAGTTGCTAAAACATCATGAAAATGTATTTTTTTCATTTATATATTGTTTGAAATCTTTTTCCTCCTAATCTTTTACAAGCTTAAAGAGATGTTCCTGATACAACCTATATGGATGGTTAATTAATTCATGAGAAATTTTAGCATAAATGGTCTTTTTGTTTAACTTAAATGAGTTTAGACATGAATTTTTGGTTGAGTCTAGAAGAATACTAGCTTTCTAATTTTCAATGTCATGTTGTGCATAAAATATGGATGTCTTATGTATGGGAGAATAATGGTAATCTAGAAATCTTATTGTCATAACCCAATTTTGGGTTAGTCCCTAAAATTATCTAAAAATATAAAAAAAATAAAATAAAAGAGGGCCGGTGTCGGTAAGGAAATCAAGGCAGAAATTCTTGGCGTTTTCAAAAGCTTGATCATACCTCTTTTGTGCCTAGAAATGAAAGAAAATGCAGATTAAGGCTAACATAATTTATTATCGGATAAATCTGCATAAAAATTAAGTCGAAAGATATAATTATATTTTTATGGGCCAATTCGATTTAATCGTTGGCCAATTTAAAAGTGTAATTATGTTTGAGAATTAATTTATGGTCCAATTGAAGGATTTAATTAAGCACGACGACTTAGTTATATTTTAAATTGGTCAAAATAATTTTATTAAGGGCTTAGTCAATGAAAAATCAAGTTCTCGAATTTAATTCAGGTTCAATTGATGAGATTGGGATTTTCGGAGAATAATTTGAATTTTTTTTGCAAGCCAATTACACGAAATCGAGGGCCAAATTGAACAGATTGAGAGTTTAATTGTTGATTGGAGGATTAAATCGCGCATATCAGAAACCAAGGACCAAAATAAAAAGGTCGCGCAAACCTAAGTTTAAGATTGAATTTTTGGGGGTACAATTGCATAAAATCATGAGCTTAAATCTAACTAGAGGTACAATTAGAGCAATTAAAAAATTGAGGGACTAAATCATACTTTTACCTTCAAACTTTTTGAAATTTGCACTGCTCATTTTTTGGCTGCATGCTTCGGCGTGCCCGGTCTTAAATGTATACGCGCCTGCCTTCAATGCTCAGCGGTGGCACCCTGTACTAAGTTTTTTGGGCAACCAAAAGGGTTGCATATTTTGCTATAAATAGCAGCATGCAGGGACTAGAGAGGAGGAGAAAAAAGGAGGGGAAGGAGCCAAGTTGATGTAAAATTGAAACAGAGAGGGGAAAGAAAAAAGAATGAATAGAGAGTTGGGAAACAGAGGGGGGAAGAGAAGAAAAGGTTGGCAGAAAAAGGAAAGATTTGCAGAAAACATAGGTTTGCAGACGAAAAAAGAGAATAAACAAAGGAGAAATCGAGTAAAAGAGGGAAGAATCCACGCAAAAAAAAAAAAATAGAACATTTTGTCACATGAGCTCGATATCATCAGCTCCCTTTTTTTTCTTTTCTTCTTCTCCCTCGGTCTGTCGACCATTTTCCCTCTCTAGAAACCATAAGAACAATTCTCTCTCCCCACCTCTTGTCTCAACCTCCAGTAGCCATCAACTCCGGCCACTTCTGCACCCCCTCAACATCACCGGAGTCCCCCTCTCCACACCAGCAACCCGGCCTTGACCTCCGTTGAAGCAAAGCAGACTAGCAGCAACTGACAGCCGAACAACCCGTCACCTTTCGACGCCCACTCCGGCCACCACGGACCTCTATTTTTGATGCCACCACTACAGGAATCATCACCTCGACCTCCTCTACTCAAAGGTACTAACCGTTTCTCCTTTCGTCACACCAAAAAAAGCACTATTCTTCCATCTTCATCGTGCTTGCATGCAGCGGGACGCAATTCACGTCCCGCTGTTCATGCAGGCCAAGTGAAGTGGGCCGAGCTTTGTGCCAGGCCCAAGTTCATAGGGAGGTGGGCTGGACTGGAGAGTCAGCCTAGCCCACTAGCAATAAATAATAATAAAATAAATAAATAATAGAAAAAAATAGAAATTGCAAAAATAAAAAATAGTATTATTATTTTTTTTTGAGAAAAATATCTAAAACAAAAATGTGATTTTATGCATACAGCCAATACACTAGCATATTTTTGAAAAAAATATTTTGTTTCGAAAAATATATATTATCTTGGAGTTTGAACAAAAAAATGTGTTTTAGCATGAATTTCACAAAGAAAAATCATTTCTAGTATTTTTGGATTCTACAACATGTTTGTAAAATCCAAAGCGTATTGACCAATATTCCAAAAATATTAAAATCTTTTTTTGGGTTTATTATTCACTGTCGGCGTTTGGATAAATAAATCCTAAGGGGTTAATATCCAAAATATTTGGCGGGAATAATTTGCTGTTATCCACTATCGATGTTTGGATAAATAAATCCTAAGGGGTTAATATCCAAAATATTCAACGAGGATAATTTGCTATTATGCACTATCGGTGTTTAGATAAATAAATCATAAGGGGTCAATATCTAAAATATTCGATGGGCATAATTTGCTATTATTCACTGTTAATGTTTGGATAAATAAATCTTAAGGGGTCAAATCCAAAATGTTCGATGGGGATAATTTGCTATTATTCACTGTTGATGTTTGGATAAATAAATCCTGGGGAGTTAATATATATAAAAAAAATGCGGCGGAAATAATACACCATCACCGTTTTAACCAACCCATTCTTTGAAAAATCGAAACCATAACAAATTATAAGCAAACCAAAACATTAAGCAGCTTACCTTAGGTAAAGCGTATTAGGAGTGCTAAAACCTTCCCTGTACGCAACCAATCCCTTGCCTTATAATCTCTGAAAGACCAATTTTAGGTTTTCTAGTAACCATAATACTAGGTGACGACTCCCTTTTCCACAAAAATAAACTTAGACCCGACATTGAATTTTTCCCGCTCATTGGGAGGGTCGCCGCGACGCCGCGCTCATTTTTCGGGGTGCGACACTTATAATCCAAGGTTTTTCTCTTTCAAACTATTCAATTCAGTAAGAGGTTTCAATATATGATGCTTTAATATTAATGTCATATGTTTTCTTTGCATATTTTGTTAGAGTCCATGCTAAATCTCTTTTATTATAATAAGTTTGAATATTCATATGCATGTTTTCTTTTTGTATTAATTAATGTATGAATAATATGAGACGTGAGATTTTGTATCCTAGGGATAAATGGGATATCTAGGGTTTTTGATTAAAAGTATAGCTTAATGTAGTGTTTTAGAATAGTCTAATTTATTATCAAAATATACTTTTTGAATGAAATAATTTTTTTTATCCATGAAATCTTTTATTTTTAGGAATTAATGTTACACATTTGAAAAAAAAACTCTTACTTTAATGAAATCTTCTATTTTTAGGGATAAATATAAAAATATTCCAAAAAACCTTTTATTTGATGAAGTCTCTTAATTCTAGGGGTTAATTTCATTTGTATTTTCACAAAAGTTTTCGTTTTATAATTTTTTTCCGCAATCGTTCTTATGTGCAGGTTATCATTATAATTTTTTTTTAAAGAAAAACAATGATTCAATTATTGTTGTTTTTTTATCAAACAATAAAATAAAACTAATTTATTATACCCAATTAGCTTCGTCTTTTTAATCATGTTACATAAAAATAGTAGGTTTGTATTTTTTAGATGCTTTTAGAAAACAATTTTGTTTTTCCTGAAGAAAAATATACTGCCACTATGAGCCTCGTTTAAAAAAACTAGTTATTTTGTATTAGGATTTTGTTGTAGGAAAAGAAGAAGATGAAGGACTACATAATGAATCCTAAGAGCACCGGTGCTAGAAAATATGTCGTCGTGCCTAGGTTTCCAATGCAAGCATGATTGGGCTGTACATGTATTTAAGCTTTATAAAGCAAACACAACAGCATCATCTGCTTGTAATATTTTATAGCTACCAGACTTATCTCCAACTAGCCGCTTTCCTGCTCTTCGTCACTATCATAATCATATTTTTTTTAATATAAAAAATATTAAATATATAAAATTTTTTTATTATACAATAAGTTTGAATAAAATAATAAATATGTGCATAATTTCTATGGAGTGAGAGTTTCCTATAAAATCAAGAAGATTCAGATACCTGAATTATCATATTCACTGTATTATAATTATGTTTTTTATCCGATTTTAAAAGGATCTAATTTTTCTACTCGATTTAACCAGTTTTGTTGTATAATTTTACGAGTCAACTCGCGAGTGTAACAATAATGTAATTGATAGCCAATCACGAAGAATAGCCAATCCGATTCCAAAAGTGAGAACTTGACTTCCACAGCTTCCAATCCAAGCTCTAGGGGCTGTACCTTCCTTAACCATCATGCAACAATCACGAATCCCTTCCCATCTAAGTCAAACCACGTACTAGAAGAGAAAATGTACGTTAAAAAATTATGTACGTTAAACTTCTTTTTTTATATATATATATAGAGAACACACTTATTCCTACGACCAGCAACAGTCAACAAGCTACGGATGAACTGATCTGCTGGTCCTAAGTTTGATACAAATAAAACATGCTTTTATTAAGACTTCAAATAGGAACTTGAGGACATAACGTTGGTGCAGTACTGGATGATAGGAAACCCATTGCAGGAATGGGTGTTTTCCGGTTACATATTCCTATATGGATACTGCAGGGCAGCGTCCAGGTTATAATCTCCGATGTCATAATCACGGAATGAGTTCACATGCTGTTGTATTTGATAATCATCCTGTAAACGAAAACACAAGTTACTGATATATTCTTATTACATATGGAATAACTTGCAAAATAAATAAATATATATGCTTGCTACTGGTACTATTTATCACCTCTTGCTCGTTGTTAGGGAAACAAGAAGGCATAGGGGCACCATATCCACCTTCTTCAAAGTTCTGGGGGTGATTATACTCATTTTGATTTTGATTTTCCAGCTGATCAGAAGTGAAATTCGAGCTCGCTTCACCTTCTTCATATGCTGGCATGATCGCTTCTGGATCTTTCTTCAGTTTGCAGAGAACGAATTCCCTCTACGCAGAAAGGAAACAAACAAAAAGGTTTATGGCATAATTGAAGTATCTATTATTTTCATGACAAGAGTAGAACTTGAACTTGAAAATGTGTAGTCACTGCACCACGAGAGAGATCAGTGTCACTCGTTGATGGATGGATGGAAGTCGTCAAACGACCCCATCTGAGAGGAACAACAACGTTTGAAACATGCTGTGGAGTTTATATAAGAAAACTTCTGGGAAACCAAAGCATGGGACAAGAGTACTTCTACAAGTGATGACTGTTTTAGTTAGCTGATATTCAAAACATAATTTTCAACACGAGTGCCGTGGAGTCCTGTTGGTGATCAACTGGTCTGATCCCAAGCCTTTCCCTTGATGTTATTTCTATTATAACCTCGAATTCAAGTCTCTTGAGAGAGAAGAAAAGACTACAGAGCAGCCTACGAGGTGCAGAAATGGTACCTGGTTGTCGAAGCTGAAAGTTGGATGGTACTCGTGCATGACCCAGTTGGTCCTGACCCCGTTAGCAACGCTCCCCGTGTAGAAAACTAGAGTCTTCTTGGTAGCAATATGCTCCTTGGTGGCTTTATCTTTCACTGTACGATCCTTGCCTGTGACTTTCCAGAATCCACCTTTAGTTTTCTGATAAGAAGTAGCAGAGTACGTGGAGGAAGTGTTGCATGGCTCAAGGAGCTGAATACGTGGAAGCAGCTGAGTTCGTGGACTGCTATTATTTTGGTTTTATCATTGTTTTTATCGTTAAGTTGAATTAGTCAAATAATCAAAGTGGTGGAAGTAGGAATGCTAATCGCAATCCTGGTCTTCAGCTCCACTACGGGAATCCCTTTTAATTCGAATTATTGTTATTTTGGGTGGCCTATTTTAGGCTCACAAACTCTGTATGGAAGGTTATCATTGAATTAATAAAACACTCTTTCCTTTCTCTCCTCTATTCCTTCCTTATCTCTTCTCCCAAATTCTCTTTTTATCAGTGGTATCAGAGCGCGGTTCAACCCATGGACACACGTGGTAAAACTAATGCAGAGTTTCGTGCTGAGATCACTGAAGCTCTCGGACGACATGATGCCAATTTTGATGAATTAAATCAGAATTTTAATCGGGTCAACGACGCTCTTCAAGGAGTCATGGCTGAACTCCAAGCAATGAGAATTTCACAGACCCATCGTTCCAGTGAGAGGGAAGTAAATCCTTTTGCTGGGGGAAGTTCTTCTCATGACAGGTCATCTTCTTCACACCCTTCTACTTTCGACAGAAATCATTCCAACCTTAAGCTGAACTTCCCAACCTATGCTGGTGAGGGTGAAGACCCAACAGGTTGGATTTTTAAAGCAGAGCAGTACTTTGAATTTCAGAATGTTGATGCTCCACGACAGGTTCAATTGGCTTCTTTTCACTTAACAAGTGTAGCACTCCAATGGTATCGCTGGTATACCAAAGGCAAAGGGCAGCTACGCTGGCATGAGTTTGCCCAAGCTCTGCTCCATCGTTTTGGACCAACTGATTATGACGATCCATCTGAGGCACTTTCCCGTCTTAAACAAGTCACTACTGTCAATGCGTATCAGGAGGCATTTGAGAAATTATCTCATAAGGTCGATGAGCTCCCGGAGACGTTTTTGGTGGGTTGTTTTATTGCAGGGCTGAAGGATGAAATTCGTTTGGATGTGCGAGTGAAGCAACCAAAAACACTGTCGGAATGCATTAGCGTCGCTCATCTAATTGAGGAACGCAACCAGTTCCAAAGGAGGACAAACAACACATTCAGAACTACGGCAACCTCAGGCCAGGCGAGACAGCAGACTTCCACAATGGGACTACTAGGACCTGCCCCTTCTCAGCAACCACCACAGGTTTCCCATTTCCCTGGTGGACCTGCACGAAGACTCACTGGACAGGAGGCACGAGAACGGCGGGAAAAGGGCTTATGTTTTTACTGTGATGAAAAGTATGTTCAAGGGCATCGTTGCTCCAGATTGAGAGACGATCTACCACCACCATGATCACATTATATCCTTGTGACAGCGGCAATCCTTCGACAAAATCCATGGATATATCTGTCCAGATTCGTTGAGGAATGGGAAGGGGTTGAAGCAACCCTGCTGGTCGGAGAGTCTCATGTTTGCAACGTTGGCACACCTCACAATCTCGGATAAAGCTTTTTACTGAGGTGCGGATACCAGGCCACACAAAACTGGCTGAGATTCTCGTGAGGGTCTTTAAATAACCAAAATGGCCACCTGATGGTGAAGAATGTCCATCGGCCAAGACAGCAGGTAACAGCGTGGAATCAGGACTTAAAAGAATTCGTCCCTTTTGCATCCAAACTCCATCTCGTTGAACACAATTTAAGGGTTGATTAGTAAGCAAGGAATTATAATAAGGATGATTGAGTACCTCTTGCTGCAAGATGTCCCACCAATCGGCAATTGGCACAGTCAAGGCCTGAAATTGGAAGGCTGCCACGCGTGAGAGAGCATCAGCACCTTGGTTCTCCTTCCCTTGGCGATATTGAATGGTGTAATCAAAACCCATTATTTTTGGCAGCCACCGAGCTTGAGAGGGCGTTGTGAGGCGTTGCTCTAATAAATATTTGAGGCTTCTGTGATCTGTCTTAATCACAAAGGGTCTGCCCAGCAGGTAAGGTCGCCACTTCCTCACGGCTTTCACCACTGCCAACATCTCCTTGTCGTAAGTGGATAATAACTTTAATTTGCCCTTCAAAGCCTCACTGTAGTAGGCAATCGGTTGGTTGTCTTGAGACAGGATCGCCCCTAACCCGTCTCCGCAAGCATCACATTCAACGACGAATGGCTGGGAAAAATTGGGCAGTCGTAAAACTGGGGGGGAGACGAGAGCTTCCTTTAATTTGTCAAAAGCCAATTCACATTCTTCAGTCCAACAAAACCCATCTTTAGTGAGAAGTTTTGTTAAGGGGGCTGCAATTACACCAAATCCGCGTACGAATTTGCGATAATAACCGGCCAAACCCAGGAAGCCCCGGACACCTTTAGGAGATGTTGGCACTGGCCAGTTCTGAACGGCGTGTATTTTCTCTGGGTCCACTGCCACACCCTCCGAAGAAACGAGGTGGCCCAAATACCCCACCGATAGCACCCCAAACTGGCATTTGGAGAGTTTGACAAATAGCTGGTGGTCAGCCAGAATCCCCAGCACCTGTTTAACATGCAGCAGATGATCCTCCCAAGACCTGCTATACACCAAAATATCGTCAAAAAAAACAAGTATAAATCTTCGCAAATGTGGCCTGAAGATATCATTCATTAGACTCTGAAAGGATGCTGGAGCGTTGGTCAACCCAAACGGCATCACCAAAAACTCATAGTGACCATCATGAGTGCGGAACGCCGTCTTCTGAATATCCTCCTGATGTACCCTGATCTGGTGGTAACCGGAGCGCAAGTCTAATTTTGAAAAATACTTCGCGCCATGTAGTTCATCCAAAAGCTCATCAATGACAGGTATGGGAAATTTATCCTTGACCGTAATCTCATTAAGTGCCCGATAATCGACGCAAAAGCGCCAAGACCCATCTGATTTTTTTATCAACAAGACGGGTGATGAAAATGGACTCCGGCTTGGGCGAATAATTCCAGACTGAAGGAATTCTTTGACCAATTTTTCGATCTCATTCTTTTGATAGTGGGGATACCTGTAAGGTCGGGTGTTAACTGGTGGTTGATTTGGTAGTAAAGGAATGCGATGGTCGTGGCTACGTGTAGGTGGCAGGTTGGTGGGTTCATCAAATATGTGAGAATATTGTGATAGAATTTGCTCCAGGTCTGGTGGTAATGGGGTGTCTTGGCTGGGCTGCACCTCCGAAACCATGTGAACAAAGAACCCCATACCAGATAAGTGCAGCAACTCCTTCTCACTCAGCGGCGCTAACTCTGAACTTGTTATTCCATGTAGAACGTGGGTTCTGCCTGATTGTTTGAAGGACATCCGAAGCTTCTTGTAGTCAGTCTTGATTGGTCCCAATGTTTCTAGCCATTGGACTCCTAGCACTACTTGACAGGCAGCCACGGGCAGAACAAAGAAATCGGCCCGAATCGTGATTCCTTGGAGAGATAATGAGAGTCCAAAACACCTCCCCGTACATTCAATTACTTCTTTATTCCCTACTGTCACCTTGAATGTCTTCCCCTTAACCACATGCAATCCTAACTTAATGACCACCGATTGATCAATAAAATTATGGGTACTCCCCCCATCAATGAGCACAATTAATTCCTTGTGGCCAATCCTCCCTGTTACCCGAAAAGTTCGTGGGTGTGATGTACCCACTAATGCATGGAATGATATTTCGGGTAATGCTTCTTCGTCAGGCTCAATATCCATGTCCACCTCATCTTCATCCCCCTGTGTCTGCTGATGAAGTCATACTACCAGAACCTGAATTAATTTTGGATAGAAGGGTGGTTCAAAAGGGCAAATATCGTCCCAAAACAGAGGTCCTAGTTCAGTGGAAGGGAGCCTTGCCAGAAGATGCTTCGTGGGAGAATTTGTGGCGTTTCGCCAAGACATATCCTCACTTTAACCTTGAGGACAAGGTTCTTCGCAGGGGGATGGATTGATAAGAAGTAGCAGAGTACGTGGAGGAAGTGTTGCATGGCTCAAGGAGCTGAATACGTGGAAGCAGCTGAGTTCGTGGACTGCTATTATTTTGGTTTTATCATTGTTTTTATCGTTAAGTTGAATTAGTCAAATAATCAAAGTGGTGGAAGTAGGAATGCTAATCGCAATCCTGGTCTTCAGCTCCACTACGGGAATCCCTTTTAATTCGAATTATTGTTATTTTGGGTGGCCTATTTTAGGCTCACAAACTCTGTATGGAAGGTTATCATTGAATTAATAAAACACTCTTTACTTTCTCTCCTCTATTCCTTCCTTATCTCTTCCCCCAAATTCTCTTTTTATCATTTTCCTATTAGCCCGGTTACTATTCGCGTGCTTGTAGCTGCGACGACTGAAGAAATAACACTCTGGCTCGTTTGGATCTTGATTTCCTAAAAGCCCTACATGATTTGTTATTGATTGACAGATTGCAAATTAGAAAAGAGCTGATAAGCAGAAAAAACAGTGCACCAGAAACACACACACGCAGATACATATGAACACGTACCAGGCAGTGCCCAAGGCTCATAATCGCACACGTTAACCTCTTCGATTAAGCTAACATCTTGTTCATAGCCTCCATGCATTTTTAACCTCAAGTAATGGTTCACCAATTCTTCATCGGTTGGATGGAATCCATAGCCTACGCGAGATGGTTGAAAATCCATTGTTGAACTTTTCGTCCTAGATTGATCACGTCGTGTAAAGTAATGCAAAGTAATAGAATAAATTATATAATTTGCAAGAGAAGAATTGAGTAGAGGAGGCTAGTAATACTGAATAAGAAGCAAGCTGTTGGTTTGCACTGGAAGCTGTTGGTGTGCAGAAGGTGGCGGGCGTAATTCAATATATATAGGGGATCCAGTTCAGGATGGGATGCGTGCAGTCCAGCAGGGGGTGCGCTTCCATATTTCCACGACATCAAGCTCCCCCCAGTCCACTCACAGAATCTACTTCACTGAGAAGTTCGTAGTTTCAAAGGCCTCGGTGGCAAGCGAAGTGGGTCCCATGTCAAACCGTGTCCTTGTCCGTACAGTATTGCGTGTTATATATTCCCATTATTTATGTCCATCCATTGACAAGGTTCTTGAAATAGCGATTTTGACAGGAATAGTTGAATTTCTTAAATCATATTGTAAAATTTAAATTGTACTTGAAATTTATTGTATAAAAATTATAAAATCACAACTAAAATCGTGTAGATAAAAAAATCATAAAATTATAAGTAAATATTTTCGAATATAACATAATATAATTATAACCATAAAAAATTTTTAATTAAAATTTATACATAATTTACAAGAAATTAAAGAGAGAGGGAGGTTAGGGAGGGGGGAGGAGGGACAAGGCTAGCTTGCAGAAGGAATGGTATTTGATAAAATTAATGGGATCATAAAATCAAATCGATCCAGTCTAATTTTATAATCCAAACTAATTTTTATGATTTTTATTTGATTTTAACAAAATTTGATTTTTCTACTTAATTTAACTAGTTTTATTATATAATTTTAAGATTCAACTCGTAAGCTTCACCAAAACTTTTATTATATAATTGCCAATCAGGAAGAAGGGGAAATAAATCAATTATAGAAATAACTTTTTCCACCATAACTAGAAATAAATAAAAGCAATTAGCAAACCAAAAGTGAGAACTTGACTTCCACAGCTTCCAATCCAAGCTCTAGGGGCTGCACTTACCTTCCTTAACCATCAAGCAACAATCACGAATCCCTTCCGATCTAAGTCAAACTAAATCCCTTCCGATCTAAGTCAAACCATGTACTAGAAGAGAAAATGATTCTTCTCCTTGGAAAAAAATATATACGTTAAACTTCTTTATTTTATTTTATTTTTATAATCAATATATCCAAGTCAACTTTATTTTATTTTATTTTTATAATCAATATATCCAAGTCAACTTTATTTTATTTTATTTTTATAATCAAAATATTCAAGCCAACTTACATATACCACAATTAATTTACAAACTCACTGAATATCCTACAAACCAATGAATATGTAAAGTATTGTAAGGGTGACAGGTGTGCATGATAGGACTTGAAACCCGTGCATAATAAGAAAACAAGTTCCTTCAACCGCTAGACAAAATAAATATATTATTTTAATATATTTTTATAATAAAAATCATTTTTTAAAACAAATGTAATAACATAATCACATAATATACTACACATCACCCAAATTTATTCTAATCACATTATCATATCACACTGTTTTGTCACGAGACAAAGATAGAAGAATTTCAGAATGAGATTCGTCATGATATTGAATTAATTAATAAATGTTGGGACTATTTATAAATTGTTGTGTTTGGGAGTGATTGTGAAAAGTATTTATGAAAAAAATTAATTTTTTTTATTTTTATTTTTTATTTTAAATTAAATTTTTTTAGTGTTTTTAGATCATTTTGATGTAATGATATCAAAAATAATTTAAAAAAAATAATAAAAAATATTATTTTGATATATTTTTAGACAAAAAATACTATAAAAAATAACAACAACCATACTCTCAAAAAACGGTTCATCTTAAGCAAGAATTCAATCTTTTTATATATATATAATCAGCAGCACTATCGAAGAAGAGTGCATGTGCTTTTTTTCGACCATTGTTCTTCTTCTTCTTTTAATTCTATGCTTTGATGGCAAAGACATTGTTTTCTTTTATTCCCTCTCTACAGGATATGCATTGGCCTAGCAAACAATCAAAGACGTCATGTGTTTTTTTTTTATATATATAAAAAAAAATTGATGGAAATTTTTTAATTATAATTGTTCTGTTTTGGGCTCTTTTAAAAAAATATTTTTTTATTTTAATTATAATTTTTATTTCATGAATATATTAATGGGAAAGTAAATATTAAATGGGCACAGAAAGTTAGTCTTTGCCTTTTTATGTATTAGACAAGTCAAAGCTTCGTCCAACAAGGTGCAAAATTAACCTAAAATGGGGGAAGGGAGAGTTATAGTGGGAACAAATAAACCACTTAATATTACTTTTATACCATCAACCCTACAAATTCTCATTTTAAAATATTTTTGGTTGCATGATTGCTGGGGATTTTATAGATTGTAATTGTTTAGTTTAGAATTAATTTGTTGAATTAAATATATAAAATATGATAATTAAATTAGATTATATTCTCCTTCTTCATGAAGAGGTTTCAGGAGTTGTCTATAAATATACCAATCATGGGAAGAAATGAGGACCACATCCTTAACAAGAGCTTCATTTAGCTATTAAAAACTAGGTAAACTTATATTTTATGCCATAAAAAAGCAATATAAAAAAACTCATAACATGTTATAATTGGACCAATTAGTATTTATGATTTTCAAGCTAAATAATATTCTAAGATGACGTCAAGTATGAAGTTGAGTTTAAAAAAGAATAAAACCTTGATCAATTCGATTCATGCAAGAGGTGAGGTTGATCAACATGTATGAATACACAACTTTATGTTAATGATCATAACTTTCAATCTCACTATGTAATTAATATTTATACAAATTGATGAGATATAATATGCTAATTAATGTTATTAACTATGTAATTAAATATTATAAAATAAAACCTATTGAAGTTAGTTAATCTTAATGTTATTAACTATGTAATTAATGTTTTTTATCTTTTAAATGAAATAATCATTTTTCCTTCTAAAAAACATCACCTCTTATTTTTAATTATCTTTTTATTCAGATTTTTATGCTTAAAATTATGTTTGGTCAAAGGTATGCATTTCCATTCGAGTAGTAACATCCAATAAAATAAATTTCTATTCCTCTACTCTTTCTTGATCTCCTAGTTTATTAAACAATTATTCAATTTATATGCATGTCTGTAACAAAAAAATCAACACATGAAATGCCAATAAGTGAAAACAATTTTCATCAATTTCTTTATTCCATTCACAACATTATAATTTATTCTTTCCTATATAAGGCATAAATTAATTTAATATGTTATTGAACATTAAGTCTTGATAAACTAGTACTAGCATTTCAAATATTTATATTGAGGCTTCATATAAAACTTAATGGTGTAATTTGTTGGTTTGAAATTGTTACATGTATGGTGAACTATATTTTATTTATTCCTAAGATAATAGTACAATATATATTTTGGACTGAATTTGTCATTGTAGATATGATAGATGAATGATTTAATGGTATATTTTAAAAATAATTTCACAGAGGATTATGATGCCTTTATGCATTGTGTTGTTTATCATATTAATTATGGTGAATTTGGTGGTAATGATGGTCATGGCTATGTTGGTGATTATGGAGATAATGATGATTCTTTTCCATGAGGGAAAGAGTAATCTCAATGCAATTTATCAACGTATCCACATATGCAAGAAAGGGGGCAGCCCCCTTCTAATTCCAAAGCAAGCAAGTAATTAAAAGTACAATCATATTGATGTTTTTGAATGAATGGAGTTGGTTTCTACACTATATATAGAATAAGCATGGTGAACTATTTTTAAGAAGACATTAGCATTATAAGGATGACATCGATAGTGATGCGAATGACAAATCATTTTGGAGGCAAGAAAATGATTTAAAAAACTACTTCTATACACAACCAGAGCTTTACACATCTATTATTTATGAATTATATAAATAAGAAACCTTATATGGTTTCATATAACATAGGCATGAGATGGTTGACTAAAATTAGAAAATAACATTTGAAACAATGACATAACATGTTTAGGATTGATGCTACAACATTGCAAAACTTGTGTTATGGTTTAGAAGCATAATATCGGTTGAAAGCTTCATGAAGAACTAATGATACTGAAAAATTAGGAATATTTCTATTTACAATTGCATTAGGTGCATCTAATAACCAAGTTCAAAAAAGATTTTAATATTCACGTGAAACTTGTAGTCAAATTTTTAATGAAGTAGTCAAGCTAGTAAATTTACTCACAATAGATGTTATAAAACTAGAAGTTCCTGAATTTATAAACACACCACAGGAAATTGTGATGAATCCAAGACACATGTCTCATTTCTACGTAATACAAATTTAGTTCATATTTATTTATGAAAAAATATCTAACTTATTGTTAACTAATTACACTATGATGTTTATTGTTTTTTATTGTAAAATTGTGTTGGTATGATTAATTGCACACATGTTCATGCTTGTGTATCTTAAGAAAATCAAATACTATTTATCAGTAGAAAAGTTGTACCACCACAAAATATAATGGTTGCATTTAGCTTCGACATGCAATTCATGTTTATTTGGGCAGGATGAGAAGGTAATGCATATGATACACATATTTTTTAGGAGGCTATTAACATTACTAATATCAAATTTTTAAATCCATCATATGCTACTTACATGCAAAAATTTAAATAGTATTTAAACATTAAGTATGCTTGATATATTCAATGTGAAATGATGTTTAAATGATTGCTTGTTATTGCAAAAACATATGATTTAGTTTATTCTGAATACCCAAATGAGTATGGATATTTAGGTCCATATAAAGGTGTGACATATCACTTACAAGATTTTTAGTATTTAAGTCAGCCAAGAAGTCAAGATGAAATATTCAATCGTGCACACGCATCATTACGCAATGTGATTGAACGTGCATTTAGAGTGTGGAAGTAGAGATGAATAATTTTACTAAAACATGCTTGCATTTTGCATAATATGATGAATTTCCATACAAGTTCATATTCAAATTGTAGTAACATCAAAGACACTTCATAACTACATAAGAATTAAATCACGAGAAGATGTGGAATTTGCATAGTACGATGACAAAACCAAATTTATTTATGATGAATTTTTAAATGATGTTGTTCCATGTTTGTAAAGCCAAGGAAACAGTAGGCCTTCTTTAATGGATTATTTACTTGATGATGGTTTTAAATAGATTGATGGAGCAATAAAAATAGGACATCGAATTGAGTATTTTGTTGTCAATGATGTATTAATAATCTAATGCAAAGTAATGGCTCATTACCATGCTAAATAATAAATGTCTTATTTTGTCATTTCACAAGGACAAACACTTTCAAAAGTATATGCAACCAAATAGTTGAATTGCTTTTGACTTAGGGTGTGTTTGTTATTGCGATTGCTTCTGTAGTTGAGGTTTTAAAAAAACAATTTCATGAAAAGCACTTTTAGTTGCTGTTCATAGTAATTATTGAAGTGTTTGGTTAAAACTGTGGTTGAGTTTGAGGTTAATGAAAAGTAGTTTCATGTGTTTGGTTACCAAACTTTTCATATTGTTGTCAACTTGTGAAATTACTTTAAAAAGAGCATGCGCGAGCGCACACAGATATATATATATATATATATATATATATATATATATATATATTAGTAGTAATAATCATAATTTCATAATGTAATTAATAATTAAAGTAAATTGGCCACTTCTTTTTAATCTCCCAACCTATTTACAATGCTATCACGAACAAGATTCATACGTAAAGACCTCTTAATCCTTGACTATTTTCGTGAGCTACAATATCTGGTAAAGCAAAAGCCAACATAAGTTATATATATATATATATATATATATATATATATATATATATATATATAATTGCAAATGCATCAAAATGAAAGAACATAAAATAATTAAATTATATATAAAAAACAAAAACAAATTAAAGTCTTGATAGTATTTTCATGACTTCCATGCTTTTTCAAAAGTTAAAATCATAAAAAAAAAATTGTATTCATTCATTTAATAGGAAACCAATACATGTGATAACTATTAAAAAAATTTTTCACTCTATCGTGAAGCAAACATAAATACTTTTACCAAGTCAGAACCACATCACAGCAAGCAACTATTAAAAGCAGGTTGAGACACAATGAAAAGCAGCTCTTTGCTGCTTTTCATCAAATGGCGATCCATCAATTTTTAAGGTGGGACCCACTAAAAATTTTCTATTTTTTTTTTATCTTTTTCAGGCACTAGAACACCAACTTATTGACAAACTCAAATCACACCATACTACCAAACACCCATCTAGCCTATTTAGAATTGTGGTTGAGATTGTTTTTGAAAGTGTTTTTTTGTTCATAAAAGCATCAAAATGATTTGTTTTTTATTTTTTAAAAATTATTTTACACATTATCATATAAAAAGAATCTAAAAACACTCTTTTTTTAATTTAAAGTAAAAAATTAAAAATGTTTTTTCTTTTCAAAAATATTTTTAAAATACAATGTCAAACAAGAATTTAATAACAAACTCAACAATATTTTTTTCTTCAATCGCAACCACAAAAACTAACATAATCTTAAACACTCCCGTTACCAATGTTTTTCAAGTGCATTCCATCATTATTTTTAGCAAGTTCTCAACAAGGTAGGAGCAACCAAAAACAACACAAGCATACATGCTGGAGCTCGCATTTGTCAAGTAGGATTTGATGCAGGATAATATACCTTACCATGAAATATTATCATCGGCAACACAAGGGTGTATCTAATTTTCATGTTATTTATTTATTTTTTTGCAGGAAATCTTTGGGAGAGTCCCTAAAGGGTATTTATGTTCAGTAGAGTCTCTCATGTAATTTTGCAATCACTCCTCTCTCTATGTAATAAACAAACACGTTCAAAAATTGCACTTCATTGGTTATTATACAAAAAACTAAAACGTGGTCTCTTGTTCATACTTATATGTTATTTGGTTGAAGATTGTCAATTTCATATTGTTCTGTCTAGAATGACAGGTATATTTTATTCCACTTCAAAAGACAAAACAAATCAGAACAAATTTTATCATGGTGTGTTATGGAAATTCCATCCAAATTCTGCCCGAAATGTTTCGGCTCTGTTTCGCCCAAATAGTATTTTTTAAAAACAATGAATAGTTTTATCATATCAATTATATCTTTTAATATAACCGTTAGATTAAGATGAGATTTTACAAGGAGTCTCTTGATATTTTTATATATATTATATTAAAATTTCAGAGCAATCAGAGATTGTAACGATCTTGTGAGATTGATGATGACATTCTTTTAATATTATATAAGTACATAATTTTGTTAAGAAAAATCATTTTATTGCGTTTGTTGTTGGATTAAATTTTTCTCAACTTCATTATTTAACAACCAATATATTATGAATTTTATAATTTAATTTGATTTGTTTTATTTAAGGTTATCATAGTCTTATAATGCATGTCACACATTTGAAAGGTTAACCTAGGTTGACTCAAGTTGATACAATAAATCATTGTTTCAATATAAATATTTTTAAGATGTCAACTTAATATTTTTTACTTAAACTATATTTTTTTAATCAATTTTTCATGTTATCTTTTCACTCATCAAGTCGGTCAAGCTATATCAGTTCAACTCTCATTTTTTATTTATGTTTGAAATTTAAATTGCACAATTCTAAATAATTTTAATTTTGTCATGGTTTGTTCTGGAAATTCCATCAAAATTTGACATGAAATGTTTCGGCTCTGATTCGCCCAAATATTTTTTTTAAATAATGAATAGTTTTACTATATCAATCATATTTCTTAATACCACCGTTAGATTGAGATGAAATTTTACAATGAGTGTCTTTATATATTTATATATATTATGTTAAAATTTCAGAGTAATCAAAGAATGCAACAACCTTGTGAGATTGATGATGACATTCTTATAATATTATACAAGTTCATAATTTTATTTAGAAAAATCATTTCATTGTTTTTTTTGTTAGATTATTTTTTTCTCAATTTCATTATTTAACAAACAATATATTACAAATTGAACCTTACAATTTAACTTGATTTGTTTTATTTAAGGTTATCATGATCTTATAACACATGTCACAGATTTGAAAGGTTAACCCAAGTTGATTCAATATATCGTTGTTCCAATATTTTTTTTAAGATATCAACTTAATTTTTTTTACTTAAACTATATTTTTTTTTATCAATTTTTCATATTATCTTTTAACACATTAAGTTGGTCGAGTTATATCAGGTCAACTATCATTTTTTATTTATGTTCAAAATTTAAATTGCACAATTCTAAATAGTTTTATTTTTGGATTTGATTTTTTTTCTTGATTTAATATTTTTAAGTATATATATTTTAAAACATAAACAATACAACCCTGAAATGGAGCTCCAAAACTCTTTAAAACCAAAATATTCTTTTTCAATTGAAAAAACAAAACACCAATCGAAACATAATTGACAACCTTGACTTGGAAAAAAAAATGGTTTCTATAGTTTGCATAGGTTACAGTTTAGTCACCAAACTTTGTTTATTTTTTCAATTTTTTTATTTGAATTTATATTTTCACAGATGGTTTTATGTGTTGAAATCTGGTTTGATCTATTTCTTCTCTTTCACATGATGTGTAACAGCCCCAAAATTTTGTTAATCTTTCCCCTATAAAGGGTAATTGGAGCATAATTTTTTTTTCTCTCGCCGAAATTTCTTGAAATTTTGGCAGAGTCTCCCCTATATCGGGAGATCCCAAGTTATCGATAATATAACCTGCATGCAGTTTGAACATATCTCATCCACAATCCCATCTATGTTTAATACAATCAACCATAAAATTCATTCCAGAATATGTTCAGGACCATATTTGTTCCCAAACTCCATCATACATCACATGCATAAGGTAAAAATTAAAAGAGCCAATTTGCACACAAAGATTTCACACACACACACACACACACACACATATAACATAACACAATTTGATATTTCAGAACCAAAATTCACAAATATACTATTCTATACAGTTTACATATTTTTTTGCATAACCAAAATTACATCACATGCATAAGGTAAAAATTAAAGGAGCCAATTTGCACACAAAGATTTCACACACACACACACACACACACACAAAACATAACACAATTTGATATTTCAGAACCAAAATTCACAAATATACTATTCTATACAGTTTACATATTTTTCTGCATAACCAAAATTACATCACAACTTTCTAAGTTCCTAACTTATACAAAAAGGATTAAGGGCCTAAAATATATTCTTAACGAGAATGGGAGGATCCTGCAAAATTTAGATTTTCCATATGAGTAAAACAATTAAGTAAATACTAGCAATTTATAAAAAAATTTAAACAACATATCCCTCAATCTACTTGAATGATATGAGATTCTAACACAACCATATACACCCTTTTAAGGTTATATAAAAGAAAATTTATTTCTTTTGACTGCTTCTTTTCCCCTTTTCACATCGAAGACACTATAGCCAACACTAATGACCTCCAATAGTGTCTCTAGTTGTCCGACTTGAAATCAACTAATCAGTTTCATGAAAATGCTGACACAAACATAACCGTTGGTGTCATTAACTATTTTTAAAACCAAAATAGTTAATCTTTGTTCTGTTATTACTTTAGAAGGTTTTAGAGTATGCCAATGTCAAGGATTCTTGACATCATTAGCTTTCATCTCAGAAAGCTAACCAAGTCTATAAATTTTAACAATATCGATGTCACCCGCCGATATCATTAACTATTCTGAAATCGAACAGCTAATCAAGTTTATAAATTTTGTCGATATCGACGTCACCCGCCGATATCATTAACTATTCTGAAACCAAATAGCTAATCAAGTTTATAAATTTTGCCAATATCGACGTCACCCGTAGATATCATTAACTATTCCAAAATCGAATAGCTAATCAAGTGACGTCACCCGCCGATATCATTAACTATTCTGAAACCGAATAGCTAATCAAGGTCTATATCTCACCACTAACATATCGGTAATGCTGATATCAACGAGCTTGTTTCTTCCTATACACATATAAGTCCATTTTTCCATCCCTTAAACTTTCTTTTACCCCTTTTATTTCCCTCATCACTAAGCACCAGTTCATATAGTTCAATAATTAGTAATAAAAATAATTTTTAGAGGAAAAGGAAATATAGGTACCAAGTACCTACCTGCTGTAAACATTCGGCTTGCGTTTCCCTGTTGTAGTTGCCTTCCACCAAGGGTTCCTCTTGAAACCACAAACACCCACCATTTGTTTTTCATATTAATCCACATATCACACACAACAACAATAAAAATGGTAATAATATTCATTTCTCTTTACCAAATCTTTCCTTTCTCACTTATATTCCTTATTATCATCCTTTAACTTTTGGACTCATTTATAGTCCAAGGGGACATCATGAATTTCATCTTCCCCGTCTCTTTTTCTCAGTCGACTCTCTCTCTCTCAAACCAGTAGTTGTCGTCTCTCTCCTTTTCGGTCAGTAGCTCCGGCCACCATCTCCAACCACCCAGCTCTACCCTCCTCACCACTATCAGCTCCACCTCCATGCCACCAACCCAACCACCTCCTCTGGCGAGGCAGCAAGACCAACACCAGCAATTGCAATTGCAACGTAAGCCAGCAAGCTTTCGACGTTTCTTTCGGCCATCACAGGCCACCATTTTCGATGCCACCATGACAGAAAGAACTACCTCGACCTCCTCTACCCAACGATATTAATAGGTACATCATTCATCATACTCCAAAATTCTCCATGTTATTGTTCATCTTCATGTTGCATGTGAGGGGAGTGAATTAATTCACTTCCCCACCCACTGTACTTGCATGTGGACAATGGCCTGGTGGGGTCGGGCTTTGTGCCTGACCTGACCCCTTTTAGTAAGGTGGGCTTCCAGCCATTTGGAGTGGAAGCCCAGCCCGCGGTGGGGTGGGCTGCCAGCCAGCCCACCAAAAAAGAAAAAATAAAAAATAAAAATAAAAAATTTACAAATAAAAAAAATATATTTTTAGAAAAAATATATATCTAGAACAAAAATGTGTTGTTTTTATGCATACGGCCAATACACTAATATATTTTGAACATTCTTTTTTTTTAAAGTAGTATTATTTCAAAGATGAAAGAAAAATGGTTTTAACATGTATTTCATAAATAAAGAAAAAATAATTTTCTCGTATTTTTGGATTTCGCAACATGTTTATAAAATCTAAAGGGTATTGGTCAATATTCCAAAAATATCAAAATTCTATTTTTGGGGATTCATATTATTCACTGTTAATATTTGGGTAAACAAATCCTAAAGGGGTTAATATCCAAAATATTGGTGGGGATAATTCGTTATTATTCACTGTTGATATTTGGCTAAAGAAATTCTAAAGGGGTTAATATCCAAAATATTAGCTGGGATAATTCGTTGTTATTCACCGTAAATATTCAAATAAAAAATTGTAAAATGGTAAATATTCAAAATATTTTTACGGGAATAACACGTCATCATCATTTAACCAATATATTTTTGAAAGATCAATACCATAGCAATCATAAGGCAAACCAAAACTCCAAATAGCTTACCTTAGGGAGGGCTTACTAGGGGTGCTAAAACTTTCCCTTTACGCAACCAGTCCCTTGCCTTAGAATCTCTGAAAGACTAGTTTAGGTTTCCTAGTAACTATAATACTAGGTGGCGACTCCTTGTTTCAAAAAATAAAGATAAAACCCCAACAAGAAATTACCTGCTCACGGTGAGAGTCGTCGTGATGCGCGCTCTCGCGAGGAGTGTGACATGCTTCAAAATGGAGTTTCAAAAATCTTCTAAGATGGATTTTTTTTCATGATCTTAGAAAAATAATGAAATTTAGTTTTTTAAAATTTCAAGATCTTTGACCCTTATTTTCTAGTAATTATTAACTAAAAGATAAACCACATGTCATTTTTACTATTGATTTCTTCATTATTCACCCAGACTCAGGTTACTATTAATTGCGATAATAAAATTACCATTTTACCTTGAGGATCGAAAATTTTTGGTTCGTGGACCATGGGTATTTTAGAATTTTCTAGGGAGCACAGATAGTATTATTGGATTTATTACATAGTGAACCGACGCAATTAGTCCCCCTAAACGAAAAAAACATTGCTTGGACCCGGGGTATTTCTAAATTTTCACAAGTTTTTTTGTGGATATGGCTGGGTTAAGGGGTATATAAGTAATTAACTATTTTTTAAATATTTTTTTTTATCCGGAACACTACAGGTCGTCATATGGACGCGCCCACAGTATTCTAACCACATGCACCACCACACGCGCCTTTCAGGTGGTGCATGTGGTGTCTCCAAGCGGTGGGAACTATGCTTCCGCTGTCTCATATGGTTCATTGAGATGTCCTCAACATCCACACGTGGTGCGTGGCATTCACATCTGACCGTGTGCTCTCCGGTGTATGGTTTTTCTTCCCCACCCCTCTTTTCTCTCTCTTGTTGCCGGTGAAGTACGAGACATTCCTTCATATTTGTATGCATTTCATTTTGGTCCCTGATCTTTTGACTTCATTTTTATTATTGCTTTTTTAATGGAACTTTCAATTATTTTCAATTATGCCCTTCAATTGAAATTGATTATATATGATAAGTTTCATTTTGGTCCTTCATCGTTTGACTTTGGTTTCTTTTTGGTTCCTTTAATAATTTTGGTATGCAAGTTTGAATTTTTTCTAATTTTGTCGCCAAATTTTTCATATATGTTACCTTTAGTTTTGGTTCTTATTCTTTTAATTTGTTCCACAATTGCACTTTATTGATTTTTTTAAATCCCTTTAATGTTTTTTCATCTTGAAATTTTGATTTTTTTCACTTTTATCCTTAAACCGGAATTAATTATATATTTTGTTTTTTATATTAGCAATTATTCTGTTAAATTTTTTATTAATTAATTGTTTTTTTGTCCTTCTTGAACGATATTTATTTTTTGTCCATATGTATGCATTTATTCTTTTTAATTTTTTTTTGGCGAGGTTTTGTTTTTATTATGTTTTGTTCTGAAATTTTAATTTATATTGGTTACACTGCATTTTATTTTTTAAAAATTACTTTATTATTTTTTGGTCCCAATGTTTTGATTTGTTGCGGTTTTGTCATTCATTTGAAATTAATTATATATATTATTTTTTATTTTGATACTTATTCTTTAATTTTTTTATTCTATATTGATTTCTTTTCTTTTCTTTTCTTTTCTTTTTTATCTTTTTTGGACAATCTTTATTTTTTATCCGTATTCATTCATTTATACTTTTGGTTTTTGTTTTGAATTTTTTTCATTCTATTTTTTATTGGGGTTTTATTTTTATTTTATTCAATTCTGAACTTTTAATTTATGTTGGTTATTATTTTAAAATTAATATTGCTCCATTTACCATTTTCTTTCTTTTTTTGGTTTTCTACTATTTTTATCTTATTTTCGGATCAAATGATTTTATGATTTTATTGTTTGTACAATAATAATGATAATTTTAGTGATTTTTTTTGATAAAATATTTTACTTTTTTTTTAATTCATGAGGGCATTTTAATGATTTTCACTATTTGGACAGTGATGTTGATAATAATTTTAATTGTTATAGTAATGATAATGACAGTAACGTAGGGATGGATTTTCAATATATGTTCTCTTCATTTTGAAGATAGAAAATTAACTATTCATTTTTGTTATTTGATTA
This sequence comes from Salix dunnii, assembly GCA_015731905.1. Classification (NCBI taxonomy): domain Eukaryota; kingdom Viridiplantae; phylum Streptophyta; class Magnoliopsida; order Malpighiales; family Salicaceae; genus Salix; species Salix dunnii. Next base: position 7,395,819 of record CM027677.1, on the reverse strand, counting down.
ATGAAGGTTCTTTCACAACTTATATTTTATTTGTTGTGTTTAATTTAGATTGAATTATAAAATGAACTAATCTTAATACAATGTATTCAATAATTCAGATATCCGAATTTTTTTCTGGACAATCTTATATTTTGCTTTTTCTAATGATAATGATAAATTTATATTGGTTATTTCATTGAAACCTACTAAACAAATAAATTTATATCCATTTAAAATTCATATATTTTATAGAAAACTTGCACTTCACAAGATTTTTGCACATATTTATTATTTTACCTAAATTTATGTTATAATAAAAAATTACATGAAATTAATATTTTTTTTATGTTGAAAAAAATATAGTTTCAGCCGCGACGTGCCACGAATGCCATGGCTAGTCTATAATATAAAAAGTGTGATAAAACACTAAAGCAATCCAGAGTGTTTTTCTCGTGCCATAAGAAAAGGAAAACATTTTAAGCTATGAGTATTACTGTGATCTCATACTGCATTTTGCTAGGTGACTTGGTCTACAATGTCAACTTTATATATATATATATATATATATATATATATATATATATATAAAATAAGTTGTATGATGACGAAGTTGAAAGAACTTCAGATTAATATATTATCTATAATATAAAGGGCACGGGAAAAACACTACGGATTTTAAGAAAATAAAATAAAATTTTATTTTACAGATGGATAATTGACCGAGAACCAAAATATTTTATCAATACTTCAAGAGCTGATACTTCGACAAAAAAAAAAACACCTGGATAAACCATGTCGTGTTGTTTTCCGAGGCTACAATGTTTCATTGATAGCTTTTAGGTTTTTGTTAGTAGGACATGAAAGAGAGGTTGAAAATCTTGATTAATTCATGTGGAATATAGTGATTTATATATATTACCTATAATATAAATGATGTTGGAAGAGCATTGTAGTCATCCACAATATATTTATAAATAATCAACCTACAAACCTTTCAATTATTTAGTTTTTTTATATACTTAATTTATTATGGATAAAGCACTTAAAATAATGATAACAATTCTTTTAAAGGTATTTACTCTTTAAAATATATGAGGCTAAATATATATTTTGATATTTATTTAATATTAATGCCTTAAAATATATATAAAAAAAATGAAGTTTTCTTTTAAATATCAAATTAATTTAATCTTAGTGTTCTGAAATAATTTTAATATGATAATATAAGTAATAAATATTAAAAAAAATATTAAATTTCTTTTTATAACAATAATGGTGGTGGGAGCATTAGTATTATCAATAATAATTAATATTAAAATATTAATTATTTACAAAATTAATTACAATGGCAACTATATGATAATTTAACAATCATTATAATAACAATTAAAATAATACTCGAAATAATTCATCAGTCGGTGTTGTTTTTGTTAAAAAAATAACTTTGACGACCTTTTTATGTATGATATTTTAGATCTAAAAAAACAGAAAAGATACGAAACCACACATAGACAAAACAAGTGGAAAATTTAGGCCAAATTATCGACAATGAAAAAATATATAAGCAACTTGCCCCACGCTTCGCTGCAATCGGAACCAAAGTTTTTAACATGTAAATAAAATTTTAATAGTCTTATATTTGTTTTTTAATCCTATGCATCTGAGAGAATAATTAACCTACAAAACTTTTGATTATTTAGTATTTTTATGTATTCATTTTATTTTAAATAAGACGTTTTAAAAAATGATAAAAATATTTTAAAGGTATTTTTTGTTAAAAATATATGAGACTAATTATATTTTTTTTTATATTTGTTTAATATTAATGCTTGAAAATATATGTGTAAGAAAAAAAAAGCTTAAGTTTTTTAAATCTCAAATTAATTTAATCTAAGTGTTCTGATTTCTTCAATGAGAAGTTTGATTTGTTGCAGTTGTGCCCTTCAATTGAAAATATTATATATGTTAATTTTCAATATAGTTCTTATTGTTTTAATTTTTGGTTTGCTCTAGGTTCCTTTAAATATTTTGATATGCAAGTTTTAATTTGTTCTAATAGGTTCCTCGAATTGAAATTTGTCATGTATTCTACCTTTAATTTTGGTCCTTATTCTTTTATTTTTTTTAAAAAAAAAACCACAACAATTTGTTTTTAAAATATCTTTATTTGTTCGATCCTATGGTTTTAATTTGTTTCGACTTTTTCTTTCGATTAGAATTTTTTATTTGATATTAATTCATTTAGTTTTTTTTAGTCCTTCTTGGATAGTGTTTATTTTTTTTATTCTTATTTATGCATCTATACTTTTAGTTTTCATTTTAAAATTTTTTTGTTTTCTTTTTATTGGGGTTATTTTTAATCAGTTTAATCTTGAAATTTTAATTTATATTTCTGATCATTTTAAAATTAATATTGCTTCCTTTTTCCCTTTGTTTTTTTTTTTTTGTGTGTGTTTTCTGTTATTTTATCTTTTTTCGAATCATATTATTTTATGGTTTCATTGTTTGTGCAATAATAATAATAATTTTAGTGAGTATTTTTATTTATTTTTTGTAAAAATATTTATCTTTTTCTATTCTTTAGGGCAATATTATGATTTTAATTGTCTAGGCAGTAATGTTGATAATAATTTGAACTATTATAGTCATGATAATGATGATAATGCAGGGATGGATTTTCTACGATGATTTCTTATTTTTGTAGATAGAAAATTAACTAATTATTTTTGTTATTTGATTGTTATAGGTGTTTTCACAATTTTTATATTTTGTTTGTTGTGTTTCATTTAAATTGGATTATAAAAGGAACTAATTATAATACAGTGAATTTGATAATTCAGGTATCCGAATCTTCTTGATTTTATAGGAAACTCTCACTCCATAGAAATTATGCACATATTTATTATTTTGTTCAAATTTATTGTATAATAAAAAAATCTCATATAATTAATATTTTTATGTTCAAAAAAATATGATTCTGATAGCGACGAAGAGCAGGAAAGTGGCTAGTTGGAGATAAGTCTAGTAGCTATAAAATATTACAAGCAGATGATGCTGTTGTCTATGCTTTATAAAGCTTAAATACATGTATAGCCCAATCATGCTTGCATTGGAAACCTTGGCACGACGACATATTTTCTAGCACCGGTGCTCTTAGGATTCATTATGTAGTCCTTCATCTTCTTCTTTTCCTACAACAAAACCCTAATACAAAAATAACTAGTTTTTTTAAAAGAGGCTCATAGTGGCAGTATATTTTTCTTCAGGAAAAACAAAATTGTTTTCTAAAAGCATCTAAAAATTACAAACCTATTATTTTTATGTAACATGATTAAAAACAAGAAGCTAATTGGGTATAATAAATTAGTTTTATTTTATTGTTTGATAAAAAAACAACAATAATTGAATCATTGTTTTTCTTTAAAAAAAATTATAATGATAACCTGCACATAAGAACAATTGCGGAAAAAAATTATAAAACGAAAACTTTTGTGAAAATACAAATGAAATTAACCCCTAAAATTAAGAGACTTCATCAAATAAAAGGTTTTTTGGAATATTTTTATATTTATCCCTAAAAATAGAAGATTTCATTAAAGTAAGAGTTTTTTTTTCAAATGTGTAACATTAATTCCTAAACATAAAAGATTTCATGGATAAAAAAAATTATTTCATTCAAAAAGTATATTTTGATAATAAATTAGACTATTCTAAAACATTACATTAAGCTATACTTTTAATCAAAAACCCTAGATATCCCATTTATCCCTAGGATACAAAATCTCACGTCTCATATTATTCATACATTAATTAATACAAAAAGAAAACATGCATATGAATATTCAAACTTATTATAATAAAAGAGATTTAGCATGGACTCTAACAAAATATGCAAAGAAAACATATGACATTAATATTAAAGCATCATATATTGAAACCTCTTACTGAATTGAATAGTTTGAAAGAGAAAAACCTTGGATTATAAGTGTCGCACCCCGAAAAATGAGCGTGGTGTCGCGGCGACCCTCCCCGTGAGCGGGAAAAATTCAATGTCGGGTCTAAGTTTATTTTTGTGGAAAAGGGAGTCGCCACCTAGTATTATGGTTACTAGGAAACCCAAAATTGGTCTTTCAGAGATTCTAAGGCAAGGGATTGGTTGCGTACAGGGAAGGTTTTAGCACCCCTAATACGCCCTACCTAAGGTAAGCTGCTTGATGTTTTGGTTTGCTTATAATTTGTTATGGTTTCGATTTTTCAAAGAATGGGTTGGTTAAAACGGTGATGGTGTATTATCTCCGCTGTATGTTTTTTTTTTATATTAACTCCCTAGGATTTATTTATCCAAACACCGACAGTGAATAATAGCAAACTATCCTCGTCGAACATTTTGGATTTGACCCCTCAAGATTTTTTTATCCAAACATCAATAGTGAATAATAGCAAATTATGCCTGTCGAATATTTTAGATATTCACCCCTTATGATTTATTTATCCAAACACCGATAGTGCATAATAGCAAATTATCCTCGTTGAATATTTTGGATATTGACCCCTTAGGATTTATTTATCCAAACACCGATAGTGGATAATAGCAAATTATTCCCGCCAAATATTTTGGATATTAACCCCTTAGGATTTATTTATCCAAACGCCGACAGTGAATAATAAACCCAAAAAAAGATTTTAATATTTTTGGAATATTAGCCAATACCCTTTGGATTTTACAAACATGTTGTAGAATCCAAAAATACAAGAAAAGATTTTTCTTTGTGAAATTCATGCTAAAACACATTTTTTTGTTCAAACTCCAAGATAATATATATTTTTTGAAACAAAATATTTTTTTCAAAAATATGCTAGTATATTGGCTGTATGCATAAAATCACATTTTATTTTAGATATTTTTCTCAAAAAAGTAATAATAATAATACTATTTTTTATTTTTGCAATTTCTATTTTTTTCTATTATTTATTTATTTTATTATTATTTATTGCTGGTGGGCTGGACTGCCCAGCCCAGATGGGCCAGGCTACCAGGCAACTCGCTGGTGGGCTGGGCTGACTCTCCAGTCCAGCCCACCTCCCTATGAACTTGGGCCTGGCACAAAGCCCGGCCCACTTCACTTGGCCTGCATGAACAGCGGGACGTGAATTGCGTCCCGTTGCATGCAGGCACGGTGAAGAAGATGGATGAACAATGCTTTTTTCAGTGTGATGAAAGGATAAACGGTTAGTACCTTTGAGTAGAGGAGCTCGAGGTGATGATTCCTGTAGTGGTGGCATAAAAAACGGAGGTCCGTGGTGGCCGGAATGGGAGTGGGAGTTGGAAGGTGACGGGTTGTTCTGCTGTTAGTTGCTGCTGGTCTGCTTTGCTTCAACGGAGGTCAAGGCCAGGTTGCTGGTGTGGAGAGGGGGACTCCGGTGATGCTGAGGTGGTGTAGAAGTGGCCGGAGTTGATGGCTGCTGGAGGTTGAGACGAGAGGTGGAGAGAGAGAACTGGTCTTCTGGTTTCTAGAGAGGGAAAACGGTCGACAGACCGAGGGAGAAGAAGAAAAGAAAAAAAAGGGAGCTGATGATATCGAGCTCGTGTGACAAAATGTTCGAGCTTTTTTTTTGCGTGGATTCTTCCCTCTTTTATTCGATTTCTCTTTTGTTTATTCTCTTTTTTCATCTGCAAACCTATGTTTTCTGCAAATCTTTCCTTTTTCTGCAAACCTTTTCTTCTCTCCCCCCCTCTGTTTCCCAACTCTCTATTCGTTCTTTTTTCTTTCCCCTCTCTGTTTCAATTTTACGTCAACTTGGCTCCTTCCCATCCTTTTTTCTCCTCCTCTCTAGTCCCTGCATGCTGCTATTTATAACAAAATATGCAAACCTTTCGGTTACCCAAAAAACTTAGTGCAGGGTGCCACTGCAGAGCATTAAAGGCAGGCGCATATACATTTAAGACCGGGCACGCCGGAGCATGCAGCCGGAAAATGAGCAGTACAAATTTCAAAAAGTTTGAAGGTAAAAGTATGATTTAGTCCCTCAATTTTTTAATTGCTCTAATTGTACCTCTAGTTAGATTTAAGCTCATGATTTTATGCAATTGTACCTCTAAAAATTCAATCTTAAACTTAGCTTTGCGCGACCTTTTTATTCCGGTCCTTGGTTTCTGATATGTGCGATTTAATCCTCTAATCAACAATTAAACTCTCAATCTATTCAATTTGGCCCTCGATTTCGCGTTTTTGTTGGCTTGCATAAAAAATTCAAATTGTTCTTCGAAAATCCCAATCTCATCAATTGAACCTGAATTAAATTCGAGAACTTGATTTCTCATTGACTAAGCCCTTAATAAAATTATTTTGACCAATTTAAAATATAACTAAGTCATCGTACTTAATTAAATCCTTCAATTGGACCATAAATTAATTCTCAAACATAATTACAGTTTTAAATTGGCCAACGATTAAATCGAATTGGCCCATAAAAATATAATTATATCTTTCGACTAAATTTTCATGCAGATTTATCCGACAATAAATTACGTTAGCCTTAATCTGCATTTTCCTCCATTTCTAGGCACAAAAGAGGTATGATCAAGCTTTTGAAAACACCAAGAATTTCTGCCTTGATTTCCTTACCGACACCGGCCCTATTTTATTTTATTTTTTTTTATTTTTAGATAATTTTAGGGACTAACCCAAAATTGGGTTATGACAATAAGATTTCTAGATTACCATTATTCTCCCATCCATAAGACATCCATATTTTATGCACAACATGACATTGAAAATTAGAAAGCTGGTATTCTTCTAGACTCAACCAAAAATTCATGTCTAAACTCATTTAAGTTAAACAAAAAGACCATTTATGCTAAATTTTCTCATGAATTAATTAACCATCCATATAGGTTGTATCAGGAACATCTCTCTAAGCTTGTAAGAGATTAGGAGGAAAAAGATTTCAAACAATATATAAATGAAAAAAATACATTTTCATGATGTTTTAGCATCTCTAGTTTTAATTGGTAAAATTGACTAGGAGATTGAGAGATTAGGAGATATTGGGTAAGTGATAAAAAGAAATAAACGATAAACGAGAAATGATCTATAAATAAATGAGAAATGGTCTATAAATTGACCATACTACGTTTATAAAAAAAAATTAAAAATAACAAATACATAAGGAACAAATATAATCAAATTTAAAATGTGAGATTTGGGCCTTATTTATAGTCATGGTACCAAATCATTTCCTTATGTCATAATAGTCTTTTACCTTTAATAACAAAATTCATATATCATATTTGGATAAAACTAGAAAACTCTAATAATACTTAATGAAAAACTAAAGTAGAAATTTTTTTTATTCAAATAGAAAAGTATTATAATAAAAAATAGAAAAATATAATTAACTAAGAAAAATATTTATTTTTCTAAAAATATCTTATATATTAATCTCTCTTAGTTGGATAAAAATCATCATTGAATTCATTTTTGAGTTAGAAACTATCCTTCATCAAGAGTATCCTTTTATACATAAGTCCTTGATGCAACCATATTAATTGATAGTTTCACTCATATTTACATAGTGTTTTGCATATGTTTTGTGTAAAAAATACCTTAATATTCTTTATTTTATGTTTTGAAGGTATTTTTTGATGAAAGATGCAAAAAGGAGGTAATTGGAGCTGATAGACAGATTTGACCTTCAGTCAATGTTTTGTGCAGAGTGAAAGCTCTAGAGATCAAAATAAAATAATTCCAGTGGCATTCAAAAGCTAACTTCCATAAATTTCTATAAACCTAAGGCAAAAGAAATAAATAAGGAAGAGCATGGAAGTCACAACCTTTAAAGTCAAATATTGTAATTTGTTGATGTCAACCTTTGTCCGTTCCAACTTCCATATCTAGAGCTACAGAAGTCTGATTGATGCAAACCCAATTTTTTGGATTCAAGACTCGTTGAACTATAAATGATCCAAATTTCAACTCCAAACAATGTGTTTTGAATGAGATATGATTCTTACAAGAGCAACTAAATTTTATCAACTCAAGGAAGAACTATTTTGTAAAATAGAAACTAGGATTTCTAAGAAACATCAAAGAAAACAAAAATCTTCCTCCTCCAAACCCTAAATCATGTTTTCTTCCATGTTTTTATTTAGTTGTTCAATAAACATGCAAGACTAGACTCTTTTGCTTGGTTGCAAAAACACAGAAACCTTCAGATTTCAAGAACTGTGAGATCTATTTTTACCTCAATTTTTCAGTTTATATGATGAATATGTTTGTTCTCCTATGATTTTTTTTATTTAATTGCTAAGAGCAGACTCGAAGTTATTATTGTATACAATATATTGCTAAGTTTGATATCAAAACTGGAGTTGTGGTATATGAACTTGTGAAGCAACTAAGTTAATAATTGTAGCGGATCCATTTATTAATCTTAGGGAGAACATTCAATCGAACTAAACATATATTGTGGACAATTATATTTCTTAATTGATCAATTTATCTAGTTTTTAATATTGCAATTGAATCAAATTACTAGTGCGGACATTGTGGTTGTTTGATGGTTAGGGTAAGTTATATGACAGATTCGTTAACGAACCAATTTTAAGAAGAGATGAATATTCAAAATATAAATTGATGTGTCATTTCTATGACCAGTTTTGATTTCTGTAGGTGGATATTGACTTGCGACCAAGGTTTGCTTTATTGATAAATTTTAGTTTTATATAATTTTCACTTAGTTTGCTTTAGCTTAGCCTAAACAATTTCTAACACCCCCCCCTAATTGCATAGCATAGAGCACAAAAATCTAAACTAAATTTTCCTCGTGGGATCAACCCCTTGCTTGCTCTATACTATCTTGTTTGATTTATTTTAAGTTAGGGTAATTAATTTATGCGACCGCGACATCGCAACAGTCATCCTATTGTGTTTTTGTAACACTCTTGTAAAGATAACCTCATCATGAATCCTTAACATAATATATTTACGCTTGTCACCCCATCATGGATGTCTAACATAGTTTTGTATAACTATCTCATTAAGGGTCTCACCATTAGGATTATAAATGACAATAATTGATAAAGATAAAACAGCACACTAGTTTCTAGATGTATTTTCTTGATAATGAATCTCCTTGTTTCTTTTATACCAATTTATCCTTTTCTGTAATCTCTTTTCGGCCATGATTGTTTTACTACACACAACATCGCAAAATAACCACCAAGAATTATTGGGCCATGATACTTATTTACATAAAATAAAGATAATGAGTTTATTGCAAGTCAAAACTTTTAAAAACCAAAAACATCATAAATATAAAAAGACTATACAAATACTTAATTTTATTCTTCCATGTTTATACTTAACAAAAGAATATTGCAACTCTTTCTATAGAAAATAATAGGAAAATCTAATAATATTGATTACAAAAATAAACTACAAGGGAAATTCAGGTATATTAATTTTCAAATTAAAATATAAATTAAAAAAATACTCTTAGAAGCAAGTGAAATGAATTTTGTTTCTAAGAGCTATTTAATAATTTACAAGGAAAAAGTTTTTGTTAGAGATGATTTGGACCATTAAAATTGTTGATTTATGTGTCCAATGATTTCATATAATGAAAAGAGTTAAATTTATGTATGTTTTTCACCTTCAAAACATCTAAGAAAACATATATAATCCTGAGAATATTTTTTTTGTTTTAAGTTGATTATGGACTTCGAGGTGGTTACTTGCTTTCTTTTTGTAGGCCATTGATTAGTTTGACAAAGTTTCAAGAGTGACTATAACTAGAGTTACTGGTTGAAATTATAATTTGAATTATTGGATTTCTCTTCTTTTGTTTTTTTGATGAACTTGCAACACCTAAATATTTCATTGAAAAAATAACATGGACCTGTAATGTAACGTGACCATCAAAGTATTAAGTCTTATTTATTAATTTGGGATTAAGGTAATAATATATTTATATTGTGGTTGAAATTATAGTGTTTTCAAGACGTGTAAATTAATATTTGATTTTAGAAGAAAAATACATCTTAGATAATTCTGATATGTTAATATGAAAAATATAAAAATACCAAAATAGTTATAATTTAATATTTCTTAACCCAAATATTCTTTTATAAAAACACATCAAATAAGCACCAAAGAGAAGGTAAAAAGTGCCCACCATTAATGTTACTAGTACGTTGGTGAGGAACCAAATATTTGAAAAATGCAGTTGTGGATGGTACCGAAAAAGTGCCCACCATTATTGTTACATAGGCGATCTTATGAGTCAAAAGTCTGAAAAATGCTGATGTTGATCCAAAAAGAAGAAGAAAAGCACCATTTTCAGTACTATCTTAACCAAAAGATCACCTCTGTTTACACAGATTATTAGCTTACTTAGATTGTAACAAATTGTTTTTTGAGTGTTCTAGGTAAAAAGAAAAGTATATTAAATCATATTAACACATAAAAAACAACATATTAATTTCCTTGTATATATGCCTCTTCTTTCCATATTCTTGCACTCTATAAGTTTCAATATTTTTTATTTTTCCTTTGATTTATGAATATGTAATAGTTGAAGTAACGATTATTAAAGAATAACATAAATTATATCTTGGTGTTTCACTTAACAATATAAGCTTTCAGGTGAAATGATTTCTTAACATGATATAAGAGTTTTGTTAATCTAACGATCATGAGTTCGAATTTCATCACTCTCATTTTATTTGATAAAATCAAGCATGATATAGTATGTTTCTTTTTGCAAATTTCAAGCCCAAAAGACCTTCACTTGAAAGAGGTTTGTTAGAAAATAATATAAATTATATCTTAGGGTTTCATCAAACAACTTAAATTTTTAGCTGAGATGGTTTCTTGACAATGATGTCATTACTATATATATATATATATATATTGATAGAGAGAGAGAGAGAGAGAGAGAGAGAGAGGACATATCATTTTCAAGTTGATAATTATTTTCAACTTTTTCATTAAATTTATTTACTTCATATGGATATATTCAGCGGATGATGGTTGATTTTCACCTGGCTGTGGTTATTTCTCATGTGCGTTGACCGAAGTCACAGGTTTTGAGATGGAAATTACTTCTGCTCAGCAACCAAGAAAAACAGAACACACTTGCAAAGCATTAAATTCCACTCCAGAAAACAAAGAAAGACACTTATTCCTATGACCAGCCACAGTCAACATGCTACGGATGAACTGATCTGCTGGTCCTAAGTTTAATACAAATAAAAGATGCTATTATTAAGACTTAAAATAGGAACTTCAGGACATAACGATGGTCCAATACTGGATGATAGGAAACCCATTGCAGGAAGGGGTTCTTTTCGGTTACATATCCCCAGAAGTATACCGCAGGGCAGCGTCCAGGTTATAATCTCCCATGTCATCATAATCACGGAATGAATTCAGATGTTGTTGTATTTGATAATCATCCTGTAAACGAAAACACAAGTTACTGATATATTCTTATTACATATGAAATAACTTGCAAAATAAATAAATATATATGCTTGCTACTGGTACTATTTATCACCTCTTGCTCGTTGTTAGGGAAACAAGAAGGCATAGGGGCACCATATCCACCTTCTTCAAAGTTCTGGGGATGATTATACTCATTTGAATTTTGATTTTCCAAGTGATCAGAAGTGAAATTCGAGCTTGTTTCACCGTCTTCATATGCTGGCATGATCGCTTCTGGATCTTTCTTCAGTTTGCACAGAACGAATTCCCTCTACGCAAAAAGGAAACAAACAAAAAGGTTTATGGCATAACTGAAATCTCGATCTATATGGCAGCCTATATGCGTCCCAGCTCGAAGTATGAGATTGTGAAGCTATAACCTCATGCCTATGGTTTTTTGAAGTTCCTTGCTTGCTTCCATTTTCCTCTTAAGATTCTAAATTTGCTGGTCAATTTGCTAGAATCCTGTGGCAATGCCAAGGGATACTCTAAAAGCCGGGATTCAATGACAAGGGAGGTTGAGGTATCTATTATTTTCATGACAAGAGTAGAACTTGAACTTGAAAATGCACCACGAGAGAGATCAGTGTCACTCGTTGATGGATGGATGGAAATCGTCAAACGACCCCATCTGAGAGGAACAACAACGTTTGAAACATGCTGTGGAGTTTATATAAGAAAACTTCTGGGAAACCAAATCATGGGACAAGAGTACTTCTACAAGTGATGACTGTTTTAGCTAGCTGATATTCAAAACATAATTTTCAACACGAGTGCCGTGGAGTCCGGTTGGTGATCAACTGGTCTGATCCCAAGCCTTTCCCTTGATGTTATTTCTATTATAACCTCGAATTCAAGTCTCTTGAGAGAGAAGAAATGGTACCTGGTTGTCGAAGCTGAAAGTTGGATGGTACTCGTGCATGACCCAGTTGGTCCTGACCCCGTTAGCAACGCTCCCCGTGTAGAAAACCAGAGTCTTCTTGGTAGCAATATGCTCCTTGGTGGCTTTAACTTTCCAGAATCCACCTTTAGTTTTCCTGTTAGCCCGGTGACTATTCCACTACAAGAAAAGGGTGCAATTAGCAACGGAATTTTGCAACGGCAAAATTCCGTTGCTAAATTTGCATCTGGAAATTGTTTAGCAACGGATATTCTGTTGCTAAATGAATTGCAAAAATTAAAAAAAGGAAACAAGGATTGCAACGGATATTCCGTTGCAAAAGAATTTTCCTTTGCATTTGCAACGGATTTTCCGTTGCATTTCCGTTGCATTTGCAACGGATTCGCCGTTGCATTGGCAACGGATAATCCGTTGCAAATTAAAGATGAAACTCGCGCGCCCAGTGAAAAATTTAGGCATGAAACGCACCATTTTCATCATTTAAATCCATTGTCTTCCTCTTCTTCTCTCCCGGTCGCTTGTCTCCTCATTTACTGACATTTAAGTTTTTAACCGATCATCAACCAAACACCACCTACCTTCTCTCCATCTCTTCTTCCCGATCACCATCTCGCCGGCGACGAGCTGCAGCCACCCAGCAGGCCCATCACCACCACAACGAATTAAGGTACGGTCACCATTTCAAAATTTAAATTTCTGCTCAGTTTCTAAATTTGTTTAGGGTTTAGGGAGTTTTGGGGGAGCTTTGTATTCGATTTTCTTACAATTTTTAAGCATAGCTAGGCACAAATACACTCGTTTTCGTGTTTAAGAACTTTATTTTGATGTGGGTTTTTGATTAAAATGGGAGCTTTGTATTAGTATTGTTAGAAATATTTTTGGTGCGAGTAATTAATTGAAACACTTCAAATTAGTCCATGAATTTACTTTGATTTTCTTTTCCTCCTCAATGTCATGTGAGAACTAGAGAGAGAATATAGGTTTTTCATTGAGAAAATCAGCTTATCTGCACATTTATTTTCGCAAGTTTGTTGGTATCCTCGCATGGGGGTACTGCCCATAATAAGCATGTAAACGAACAAGCATGTAATGTAGTTTACCTCAGTATTGTGCATTAGAAGTGTTAATACCTTTTGAATCCACAACTAGCTTCTTATCTTATAATTTCACAACTAGTTTGGAAATGTTAGCAAACGCAACATATATTTTACTGTTCATATGTATTTGATTTACCTGATCAGGGGTGATAGTAGAACTTTCATAGTTTATATCAACTCTCTGAAAAAGATTAGCTGAAAATTAGTGCTCTGTCATTACTTGCAATTTCAATGAATTATGATGGTCATAATCAAAGAAAAGCAGGAAAAAGTGTCCAGAATGTGAAGTGTTTACTGATTTAGATGCAGTCTTGAAGGATGCCTCGATTGTCAGCTGCCCATTCAACAAATTCAATCCTCTAACATTTAAATTGATCACATTAACTGCTATGCCCTCCATTTTTGCATCAGTAAATGAGGAAACTTATTTCAAGACCAACAAAAAAATGAAGTAGATAAATTGCTTTTGACAAACTAAGTATTTGCTGAAAAGAATAGAACTCGTCAATCTTACTATAAGCAAAAGAAATCTTATACCTTAGCAACATCAATGTTCTGGAAAAAGTCTCCCAAGGTGATAAAATCTCTCAATCCTAGCTTTGTTCTCTTTGAGCCTAATATAGTAATTGTACTATACACAAGCTTCCAGCAACCACCCACCTTTCCAATTATAGAAGCACCACTTTTAACAACCAAGTTTTCATCAACACATTCATAAATCACATATAAGCTTATTGATTTACCTTCTCAAGATTTAGAGTAGGATCTGATGTTGGGTTTTGAGACTCTAATAGCTCCGCCAAACCATGAATCTCAGATTGCTTTGTAGATGGGACTCCAAAAATCCCTCTATTAATTACTTTGATCACATTTTAATGCCACCCCATTTCACTATTCATAGCAAAATGCTCAACAAGCTCATTTTTAAGGGAATTAATGATAGAATATCAGGCTGATGAGGCAGAAAATTCAAGGGGGGATAGACATACCTTAGACTGCCTGGTAAAGGTCTGCTTTCATCTGCTCAACTTCCCTGTTATCCTTGACATTTTCTTTGATATCCTTATTATCATTAACTAAACCAGGGCTTTGTTCTGCAACTTTGGTGATGTGAATTGGCCTAACCCCATCAGCAATTGTTTTCCTCATGGTCCATGGATGAACTATAGGTGGGACTGACCTGCTATGAGTTATAGGCATCTTTCTCATTCTTGGTTCTAAATGCACCGCTTGAGAACCTGGATTTACTAGCTTAGTAGCCATAGAATCCAGTTTCAGAAACATGATAATTGTTGCTTCTTACTTGTTTAAGCCGGAGAGAGAGAGAGACAAGAAAATGGGATATGCTGTATTCTTTTCTTTTCTTTTTCTAATACGTTTTGCGTTCTCTGACTTCTCCAAGTTTGTTGGTTTTTGTGTTCATTTTAATTTATTTTCTTATTGCAACTTGTGTACTTAATAAATAGTTATATGAATTCATTATATTAAACTATGGAAGAGCAGTGGTTGATTAATAACATTAAATTTTCTGCTAGCAAAAGCATGGACACCATCCTTTCCCTGTTGTTCTGAGTCCTCTTCGGATAAGATGTGTCCATGCATACCTGTGGCTAAGAATCCCCTCGAGAGAGAGAGAGAGAGATACTGTATTGTGGCTGAAAACATGCTTGCTGTTTTCCTTTTTCTGGATAAAGAAACAAATCAATTAGTTGGTTTGACTCACAACTAACAGATACATCAGATATATAGAGTAATAAATGATGTAAAACTCCAAAAGGAACCACCAAGCTGTCCAATTTGAAAAGCATACTTGGACCATTCAAAATATAAATCCTCCATAGGTTGATTATTTATTTAACTAGATGTAAAGATTAATGCGATATTATGTTATGCCTCTATTAGAAGGATATTTGTTTCTGTTAACAAGCCAGCACATTCATGAAGGAAAATTTGCTTGGCATGTTTTGTTTTCTTTTGTAAGAATTGCTTTGTGTATGAGTGTGTGTTTTGTGGCCTGCAATTGCTATTGACGCAATCTTGGAATTGAGAAGGGTTAAAAATGGAAGATTGGTTAATTAAAGAATATGCATTCAATTGTTGGGATTTTGGACAATTAAGGAAAATTGAATCATGAATTAATTAGGTACAAAATCAAAACAATTTGATAAAATCATTGAAAGAAAACAACACAGGGTTGAAAGGCTTGCATTGCTTCAATAATATTTCGGCTACCGGCATCCATTTATGTTGCATTAACTCAAAATAATCCATATGCTGAAATTAATGTAGCACAATGTCTTCAAGTTTAATTGAAAGTACTAACAACATCTCTCTACTCAGGGTTTTTTAAAGGAACATCAAGCATCGATCAATATCTTTTGACTTCAAATTGTATTATATTCGCTTGAAAGGTTAGTGTAATTTGTTGATTGTGTCATTTGAGTATTAATATTGATTTAATGCATATTGTTGTGTATGGTGTTGCTGTGTGTGTTGCTCCTATGTGTTTTGCTGTTGTGTGTTTGATGTTTTGTTAAGTATTTGTTGGTTTTTTGTTTTTTTTTTGTCTTGGCCATGAATAATCCATAAACTAGAGATATCGATTGAACTAAAGGGATACATAGTTGTCCTCTTTGCCTCGTAATTAATGTAGTATTGAATTGCGTCAAATATTTACATTATGCGTAATACAAAATGTTTCAACATTCTAAAATGTTTCTATGTTATAATGTTTACTAGATTACTATGGATGATCGAGAGTGAATGTATCGTCGTATGAGAAGTGGTTGTATGAATCCTGAATATATTACGGGTGTTAGAAGATTTATCAATTTTGCATATTCAATTGAAAGAAATGTATTAGTGGGGAAAATTAGATGTCCTTGTGTGAAATGCAAAAATCAAAAGTTTCAGAAAGAAGATGATGTGTGTAATCACTTATTGAGAAAAGGGTTTTTACCTTATTATAAAAATTGGACTGTACACGGGGAGCCTTATGACACAGATAATATGGTAGGATCTTCATTAGGAGGGATTAGTCGTGTTGTGAATGATGAGGGAGATGCAAATCCATATAGAAATATGGTTCTAGATGCAATGAGGGATGATGATGCATACTATCATGATAGGGTTTGCAGTACTGTTGTGATAGAGGAACCTCCGAATAGAGGCATCTAAATTTTTTAAGTTGTTGAAAGCTGCAGAGGATCCTTTGTGGGATGGGTGTACTAAGCAATCAAAATTATCTGCTTGTGTACAATTGCTTAATATGAAGTCAAATTTAAATTTAACTCAGAATGCCTTCAACAAATTCACTGAATTTGCTAAGAGTTGCATGCCTGATGATGCTAATTTGATTTCAAATTTTTATGATGCCAAGAAATTTATGCGGCCTCTTGGACTTGGCTATGAGAAATATGATGTGTGTCGTAATAACTGCATGTTGTATTATGGGGTTGATGAGATGAAAATAAGGTGTGATTTCTGTGGAAGTTCACGATACAAGCCTAGAAACCCTACTAGAAAAGACCCTTACAAGGCGGAGAAGCAACTCCGATACTTTCCATTGACACCAAGACTTCAGAGACTATTTATGTCTCCACATCATGCCAAGGATATGACATGGCATCATTTTCATAAGTCAGATGATGGAATAATGGTGCACCCATCAGATGGATATGCTTGGAAAGAGTTTAATCGAGTCCATCCGAGCTTCGCGGCAGATCCACGAAATGTTCGATTAGGATTATGCACTGATGGATTTTGTCCATTTAATATGGTTTCAAATGCATATTCTTGTTGGCCAGTAATTGTAACTGTGTACAATTTGCCTCCATGGAAGTGCATGACAAGACCATTTATGTTTTTATCAATGATAATTCCAGGGCCAAAGAATCCGGGAAAAAACCTTGATATTTTTCTAAGATCTTTGATTGATGAATTGAATAAGTTATGGTCTGTAGGTGTCGAAACTTATGATGTATACCATAAAGAGTTGTCCTTTCCTGATGGCTATGCTTCAAACATATCACGGTGTGTGAAAGAGGCACAATGTAAGGTCTCGGGCATGAAAAGTCATGATTGCCATGTTTTTATGCAAAGACTTCTTCCTGTTGCGTTTCGACCTTACTTGCCTAGACCATTGTGGGAGGCATTAACAGAATTGTCAGTATTTTTTCGGGACATCTGTGCGACAAATTTAAATGTCCAACACTTGGAGTTGATGCAGAGAAATATTATTGAAATAACTTGTAAACTTGAAAGGATTTTCCCTCCATCGTTCTTCGACTCCATGGAACACTTAGCAATACACCTACCTTATGAGGCACAAGTTGGTGGACCCGTTCAATATCGATGGATGTATCCATTTGAACAGTATGTTTTCATACAATGTAATTTTTATGCACTTTAATTGAATAATTTGTTTTTTTTCAAACAAATTAACATAAATATTGTAGGTATATGTTCTATTTGAAGAAGAAAGTCACCAATAAAGCCCAAGTAGAGGGTTCCATATGTGAAGCGTACTTGATAGATGAAATTACAAATTTTGCGTCGTATTATTTTGGTGATGACGTTCAAACAATATGGAATCGAGTTCCACGAAATGACGATGGTGGAGCTAAAAGTGAAAGTGGAAAACTTTCAATTTTTTCCTATCCAGGAAGAAAATTGTCTAAAAAATATTACAGACGGCAATTATCGTAGGAAGAAGTGAAAATTGCACACAACTATGTCATTTTCAATTGTCAAGAATTGAAACCCTACATAGAGTAAGTGTGAAATATTTTAATTTGTTTATGAATTTATAATAACTTGAATTGAACTAACAATTACAGATTTAGGCAATGTCGGCTTGAGCTACATTCACGACAACCACATTTGACCAATATTGAAATTGAAAAACTATGTGAGGTGGAATTTCCAATTTGGTTGAAAAAACATGTAAGTATTTTTCAGGACATATTTTGTTAAATTTACTATTTTGTATGAAATAATAATTCATACATTGTTATTGTTATGCTAGGTTGAATACAAATCAACTGGAATTGAGAGTCAAATCTTTGCTCTTTCTATGGGTCCGTCAAATTCCGTTAAATGTTATAATGGGTATTATGTCAATGGATTTAAATTTCATACTCAATTTTATGGTCGCTATAAAAAAACAATGAATAGCGGGGTTTGTGTCAAAGGAAGTTGCTACAATGGTAATGAAATTGATTACTATGGAATGCTTGAAGAAGTGATCCGGCTTAAATATTTAGGGAGTAAATGCAAGGTTTTTATGTTTAAGTGTCATTGGTACGATACCAAACGTGGGCTTAAAGTGCATCGTTCAAATGATTTGGTTGAGATCAAACATACCTCTACACTACATGGAAGTGAAGATTTTGTCTTGGCGTAGCAATGTCAACAAGTCTACTTTACGTGTCCACCCGATAATAAATCTTCAGAATGGTGGGCAGTTATGAAGACATTAGCTAGAAGTCATTATAATGTTGAGATGGGTGAATTTATTGAAAACAATTACAATGTAAACACATTTGATGTTGATCAATCAGATGACATTTCTCAACCATGTTGTTTGCTTCCTAATATGACACTTGATGAACCAAGTACATTTGCTGACACATCTTATTATGAAGAAGTCAGCCAAAATGATTTGCTTACGGTAGATGGAAATTGGGGAGAAGATAATGAAATGGATTCGGATGAGGAAATTGATTATGATAATGAAGTCGTTGGTGATGATGATAATGATGATGATGATGATTTGATTAGAAGTGATGATGATGATGATGATGATTAGCATTATGCAGGTATATTCAATGCATTCATTTTTCTGTGATGATGATGCTGATTAGCATGCTGCTTGTATTTCTTATATTTAATTGATATATTAACTTATGATATTTAATATTCTTTTGTTCATTTTTCTTATTATTGTCATATTGATTAGTTTTTACCAACAATACTTATTGACGACAATCCAATTATTGTAGGATGTCTAGACGTGGATCTATATTACAATATTCCAGGAGTGATAGGTCCGCTTCCAGATCAAATAGAACTCCAGCTACCGTGGATAAGAACGCATCATCTTCTCACCAACCCGAGCCTGATCAATTACATGATTATTATACACACAGAGTTGAAAGTACATTTCCTCATCAAGAGGATCATGTGAGGTTAAATGCACATGAAGCTTTCAGGTTTCAAGATTTGTTAGCAACACAAGGTGTCCCGCGAGATGATATAAACATGTTCAGAGAATTTAATGCACATCAAGGTTATGTGGGAGGAGGTGGTGTTGGTGATGAGCATGCCATTAGCAATGAACTTGATGAAGATGGTAGTGATGGGATAGAATTCTATGAGTCAAGAGAAGGCAGTAACATGAGATGTTCAGAGGATTCGGATTGCCTCCATTCAATCCATGGTTCAAACTATTCTCAAAGCAGTATATGCATTAAACGGAAGAGTTTTGACACGGCAATCTATCTAGTTTCAGGAAAAAAAGAACTGAGTTTGTATGGAACATATGAGTAAGTATAATATTTTAATTAGATAGTTATCATTTGTGTCATTATTGTTCCATGAAAGTTTGTGACTTTAATTTTTCAGGTTCAATAACGCTTCATGTGGCCGAGAAATCGGATTAATTTTGAGAACTAATTTCAAGGGGCCATGGCACTCCTGGGATAAAGTTGATGCTATGTGTAAAGATGAACTGTTTAAGGAGTTCAAGGTATGTTTTGATGGAGATTTGACAATCATGTTTAACAGTAGTTGAATGATTATTGAGAATTGATTTGCCTTGTTTGTTTAGTAGTTGGGAAAATGAAGGGAAAGTTTGAAGCTTTTTGAATGATGATACGAAATGTTAGATGTTTTGTTGATGTGTTTTTGACCAGTTTGGTTTTGTATTCTAGTTGGAATTAGCTTACATACAGATAATTTATATGGATTTATGATTTGGGTCTGGTTTTGTTCTTGATTTGGAATTGTTTCCCTGAAAGTATCATGATTTTTAGGTTAAGTTGGCTGATGGATGCTTTGTTTTCTTGAGGGAGTAGTTTTCTTTATGATTAATAAGAATAATGATAAATTGTCATATGTATTTGATAGAAAAAATATGCCTTCCCAGAAGAAGATGAAGCAATTGTTCGTAAAATATGGGAAGATAAAGCTCGAATTTCCTTGAACCAACAATTGGCAAGAGCTCGAAATAAAGCTATGTCAATAATAGGTACCACAAATATGATCAATTGCCTGGATAAATGACTTGTTTGGATACAAAATGAAGATTGGAATACGATGATCAACGATGTTTGGTCCACCCATAGATTTTGCAAACGATCCAAAACTTCAAAACAAAATCGATTGAAGAAAACATATGGGAAAATAAGTATCCATTCTGCTGGCTCAGTGTCATTTGCATCATATCGAGCTAGTATGGTACGAAATGTTGTTGTTCAACACTTGTAATTTAATTTGTTTAATATTTTTGTTGCTTACTTTTTTTTTTCATGTTCGTAGCAAGAACAGGCCGGGTGGAAAGAACTTCCCTGGGATGAGGTATTTTCTGCTTTGCATCAAAAATCAAATGAGACCGGCACATTTGTAGATAACCGGTCTAAAACAGTGGTGGTAAGTACTTATATTTTATATATATATGAAATATCATTCATATTCAAATTAATATATTTTGACATGGACTTGTCTGTTTGCAGGAAAAATATAGAAATGAGATGGTTGCAAGATATGGACCTGATCAGGAGAATCATCCCTCTTTTGATGGAGCAGCTTGGTGTCAGGCTTCAGGGGGAGTAAGCAAGGTGCGAGTATATGGTGCACCCCGTATGCCTAAATCTAAAGTTGATGTGAGTTCTTCTTCACATACGTACTCAGTAAATTCATTATATCCAAGCACAACTACTAGACAGTATCAAGAGCAATTGGATGAAAGTTGTGAGGTTATTAATGAAATGAGAACTCAAATTTCTTCCATTCAAGATTGTCTTAAGCTCTTGGTAGGACATATGGGTCTAAGTATGCCAACACCTGTGGCTCCGTCGATGCCATCACCTATGGCTCCGTCGATGCCATCACCTACAATGCCACCAGTATATCGACCTCGACCTCGACCTCGACCTCGACCTCAACCTCAAATGCCATATAATCGTCCATCTTCCTCTCATCAACAACATCGTAGATCATTTCCGCCTTAAACAGATGGGAAAATATGTATTTTTAAGTTCCATGTTTATTTACTAAATCATGTAAATATAATCGAATTTGTAGTGTATTAAGGTTCTACGTTTATTTACTGACTCATTTAAATGTAATCGAATCAGTAGTGTATTAAGAATTTTAATTTATAATTATTTTTATTTCCACCATATTTATGTTATTTTAAATATTAATAATATTTCAATATTTGCTAGTGCTTTTAAAATATTTAGATGTAATTAATTAAAATTAAAATATATTAAAAATAGATTTTAAATATATTAAAATTTAATTTATATTCAGTCCGTTGCAATTGCAACGGAACAGCAACGGCATCTCCGTTGCAACTGCAATGGACCTACCGTTGCAAAGTGTGTATTTGCAATAGAAGAAATTGCAACGGATTATCCGTTGCAAATTGACTTGCAACGGATATTCCGTTGCAAGCTTAATTTGTGACCACGTTTTTCTAACGGGTTGTGGCCGTTGCAAATGCCGTTGCTAATTAATATTAGCAACGGCTTTACGTGTTATTCGCAACAGATTAATCCGTTGCAAATTGACCTGTTTTTTAGTAGTGTTCGCGTGCTTGTAGCTACGACGACTAAAGAAAAAACACTCTGGCTCGTTTGGATCTTGATTTCCTAAAAGCCCTACA
Organism: Salix dunnii; assembly: GCA_015731905.1. Lineage (NCBI taxonomy): Eukaryota > Viridiplantae > Streptophyta > Magnoliopsida > Malpighiales > Salicaceae > Salix > Salix dunnii. The sequence continues at coordinate 7,373,466 of CM027677.1, read as the reverse complement.
TGATTTGTTATTGATTGACAGATTGCAAATTAGAAAACAGCTGATAAGTAGAAAAAACAATGCACCAGAAACACACACACGTAGATACATATGAACACGTACCAGGCAGTGCCCAAGGCTCATAATCGCACACGTTAACCTCTTCAATTAAGCTAACATCTTGTTCATAGCCTCCATGCATTTTTAACCTCAAGTAATGGTTCACCAATTCTTCATCGGTTGGATGGAATCCATAGCCTACGCGAGATGGTTGAAAATCCATTGCTGAACTTTTCGTCGTAGATTGATCACGTCGTGTAAAGTAATGCAAAGTAATAGAATAAATTATATAATTTGCAAAAGAAGAATTGAGTAGAGGAGGCTAGTAATACTGAAAAAGAAGCAAGGTGTTAGTTTGCAATGGAAGCTGTTGGTGTGCAGAAGGTGGCGGGCGTAATTCAATATATATAGGGGATGCATGCTGTCCAGCAGGGGGTGCGCTTCCATATTTCCACGACACCAAGCCCCCCCCAGTCCACTCACAGAATCTACTTCACTGAGAAGTTCGTAGTTTCAAAGGCCTCGGTGGCAAGGGAAGTGGGTCCCATTTCAAACCTTGCCCTCCTTGTCCGTACAGCGTTGTGTGTTACATATTCCCATTATTTGTATCCATCCATTGATCAAAGTTATCAAATTCGTGATTTTGACATGAATTTAAAGTTATTTTTGAACTTGAATTGTAAAATTAAAATGGTAAAATCATAATTGAAATTTATTGTACAAAAATCGTAAAATCACAACTAAAATAGTTTAGGTAGAAAAATCATAAAATCATAAGTAAAATATTTTTGAATACAATATAATATAATTATAACCATAAAATTTTATTAGATAAAGTTTATACATGATTTAAAAGAAATTAAAAATACATTACAAAATAATTATATAATTATATTAGCTTTTAAAAAATATTGATTTTTTTTTAAACTAGGAGAGAGTGGGGACTAGCCTGGGGTACAGATCGAGAGAGGGACAGAGCGAGAGGAGGGGGGAAGAGACAGGGCTAGGTCTACGAGGAAGCAGAACTGTAGAAGGGATGGTATTTGATAAAATTGGTGGGATCATAAAATCGGACCAGATCGGTCTGATTTTCGATTTGGACTGATTTTTATGTTTTTTATCTGATTTTAAAAGGGTCTGATTTTTCTACCCGATTTAACCAGTTTTGTTGTATAATTTTACGAGTCAACTCGCGAGTTTAACAACAATGTCATTGATAGCCAATCACGAAGAAGAAGGGGAAATAAAACAATTATACAAATAACTTTTTCCACCAAAACTATAAATAAATAAAAGCAATTAGCAATTCATTCCTCCACATGAGAAGATTAAAAAAAAATCATTTTAATATATTTTTAGATAAAAAAAAACACTATGAAAAACAACCGTAACTACACCCACAACGAGACAAGCACACTCACAAAGAGACAGTTAAGGTTAAACAAGAATTCAATCTTTTTATATAACTTTTCCACCAAAACTAGAAATAAATAAAAGCAATTAGCAATCCATTCCTCCACGCGCGAAGATCCAAAAGTTAGAACTTGACTTCCACGGCTTCCAATCCAAGCTCTAGGGGCTGCACTTACCTTCATTAACCATCATGCAACAATCACGAATCCCTTCCGATCTAAGTCAAACTAAATCCCTTCCGATCTAAGTCAAACCAAGTACTAGAAGAGAAAATGATTCTTCTTCTTGGAAAAAAATATATTATAATAAAAAAATAATCAAGATATCCGAGTCAATTTACATATACCACAACTAATTTATAGATTCACTGAATATCCTGCAAACCAGTGAATATGTAAAGCACTGCAAATGTGATTGGTGTGAATGATGGGACTTGAAACCCAGTGCAAAATAAGGAAACAAGCCCCTTCAACCACTAGTTTTTCTTGTTTTTATTAACTCTTATGTTAATTGTGACCAAGCCTTTTCTTCAAAATGGTACTGTCGTGATCGGTTGTCTCATGCTAGTTAGCTGGTTAAATTGACCATACTAGGTTTATAAAAAGATTAAAAATAAATACATAAGGATCAAATATAATCAAATTTAAAATGTAAGAAATGGACCTTATTTCTAGTTCATGGTACCAAATCATTTCCTTATGTCATAATAGTCTTTTACCTTTAATAACAAAATTCAAATATTATATTTAGATAAAACTAGAAAACTCTAATAATACAAAATGAAAAACTGAAGTAGAAAAAAAAATTATATTCAAATAAAAAAGTATTATAATAAAAAATAGAAAATAAAACTAACTAAGAAAAATATTTATTTTTCTAAAAATATCTTGTATATTAATCTCTTAGTTGGAAAAAAAATCATCATTTAATTAATTTTTGAGTTAGAAACTATCCTTCATCAAGAGTATCATTTTATACATGAGTCATCCTGTTGTGTGTCTCTAACACTCTTGTTTAGATAACCTCATCATGAATCCTTAACATGATATATTTACACTTGTCACCCCATTATGGATCTCTAACATAGTTTTGTATAACTTTTTCATTAAGCGTCTCACCACTAAGATTTAAATGACAATAATTGATAAAGATAAAACAACACACTAGTTCCAAGATTTATTTTCTTGATAATGAATCTTCTTGTTTCTTTTATACCAATTTATCCTTTTTTTGTAATCTCTTTTCGGCCAAGATTGTTTTGCTACACACGACATTGCAAAATAACCACCAAGAATTATTGGGCCATGACACTTATTTACACAAAAGAAAGATAATGAGTTTATTGAAAGTCAAAACTTTTAAAAACAAAAAACACCATAAATATAAAAAGACTATACATATACTTAATTTCATTCTTTCATGTTTATACTTATCAAAAGAATATTGCAACTCTTTCTATATAAAATAATAGGAAAATCTAATAATATTGATTACAAAAATTAACTACAAGGGAAATTCAGGTACATTAATTTTCAAATTAAAATATAAATTAAAAAAAAACTCTTAGAAACAAGTGAAATGAATTTTGTTTTTAAGAGCTATTTAATAATTTACAATGAGAAAGTTTTTGTTAGAGATGATTTTGACCATTAAAATTGTTGATTTTTATGTCGAATGATTTCATATAATGAAAAGAATTAAATTTGAGTATATTTTTTTCATGTTGAAAACATCTAAGAAAACAAATATAAGCATGAAAATATTTTTTTTGTTTTAAATTGATTATGGACATTGGGGTGGTTGCTTTTTTTGTAGGTCATTGATTAGTTTGACAAAGTTTCAGGAGTGATTATAACCAAAGTTAGTGGTTGAAACTATAATCTAAATTATTGGATTTCTCTTCTTTTGTTTTTTTGATGAACTTGCAACACCTAAATATTTTATTGAAAAATTAACATGGACTTGTAATGTAGCGTGAACATCAAAGTAGTAAGTCTTATTTATTAATTTGGAATTAAGGTAATAATATATTTATATTGTGGTTGAAATTATAGTGTTTTTAAGATGTGTAAATTAATATTTGATTTTTAAAAAAAAAAACATCTTAGATAATTTTGATATGTTAATATGAAAAATATAAAAAATACCAAAATAGTTATAATTTAAAATTTCTAAACCGTAATATTCTTTTATAAAAACACATCAAATAAGCACTAAAGAGAAGGTAAAAAGTGCCCACCATTAATGTTACTAGTATGTTGGTGAGGAACCAAATATCTAAAAAATACATTTGCAAATAATACTGAAAAAATGCCCACCATTAATGTTATAGAGATGATCTTTTAAGTCAAAAGTCTGAAAAATACAATTGCAGATCCAAAAGAAGAAGAAAAATATCATTTTTAGTACTATTCTAACAAAAAGATTTCATTTGTTTACTTAGATTATTAACTTAGATTGTAGCAAATTGTTTTTAGAGTGTTTTAGGTAAAAAAAAAAAGTACATTAAATCATAGTAACAAATAAAAAACAACTTATTAATTTTAGAAAATTAAAAAAAAATATAGTTAGACCACAAAATCAATCATTCCCTTGTCTATATGCCTCTTCTTTCCATATTCTTGCACTCTATAAGTTTCAATATTTTTTATTTTTCCTTTTATTTATGAATATGTAATAGTTGAAGTAACGATTATTGGAGAATAATATAAATTATATTTTGATATTTCAATTAACAACTTGAGCTTTCAGGTAAAATGATTTCTTAACATGATATCAGAATTTTGTTAACCCAACGATCATGAATTTGAATTTCATCACCCTCATTTTATTTCATATAATCAAGCATAATATAGTATGAGTATTTGTGCAAATTTCAAACTCAAAAGACTTTCACTTGAAGATATGTGCTAGAAAATAATATAAATTATATCTTGGGGTCTTATTAAACAACTTTAATTTTTAGGTGAGGTGATTTATTGACAATGATTTCATTAGTGTGTGTGTGTATTTATATATAGAGAGAGAGCGGGAGAGGAAATATCATTTTCAAGTTAAATATTTTCAACTTTTTCATTAAATTTATTTACTTCATGTGAATATATTCACTTGCAAATATTTACGCGGATGACCGAAGTCACAGGTTTTGAGATGGAAATGGACACCTTTACTTCACGGGGTAAACAATTAAACAAAAATTCCACTCAAATAAGCTAAATTTAATAAAGACAAAACAAAATCCATTAGTGTCATTATCAAAATTACTCAAAAATATAATAAAAAAATGAATAAAAGCTCAATATCTAATTAAATAAATATTAAAGGAGGAAAATAAAAAACTAAACTTTGAAAGAAAAAAAGAACCTCAAGAAATTTTTTAAACCTCGATTAATCTCTTACACTCACAACACCTAATTAATTTAATGCCGAATGATAAAACTAGAAAAATATCAAATTTAAAACAATTCAAGAAAAAATACCAATAAAATGAATTTAATAAAAAACTAAAATGCTGAATTTAAAAATAATCTAGAAAATGAAGAAATTAAATAAATATCCTTAACCACCATGTTGACCTCTTAGAGTTATAGTGGAGTCTATGTAATACTGGAGCTTGTACATCACCAAGGGAGTGGCATGGAAAAAATAAAAATAAAATCAATATATTTCTATGCATTACCGATCATAATTTTGTAAATTAATGATAACCTTTAATTTGTTCATATTCTCAAATATACTCATCTTATATATATATATATAAAGTTTGATTAATTGGATTTTAATAAAAGTTTATTTATTTGATATATCAGTGATGAGTACTGAAGCTCGAGTAAGATCACATCCTCCTTACATTACTAGAGAATTATTTGAGATGAAACGCAATTTTAGAAAACTTCACGGGGTACACAATTAAACAATCAGAACACACTTGAGATGCATTAAATTCCACCCCAGAAAACAAACAAAGACACTTATTCCTGCGACCAGCCACAGTCAACATGCTACGGATGAACTGATCTCATTGTTAGATGAGGTTTAATACAAATAAAACATGCTATTATTAATACTTCAAATAGGAACTTGAGGACATAACGTTGGTGCAGTACTGCATGAATGAGTTTTTTTCGGTTACATATTCCTATATGGATACTGCAGGGCAGCGTCCAGGTTATAATCTCCCATGTCATAATCACGGAATGAGTTCAGATGCTGTTGTATTTGATAATCATCCTGTAAACGAAAACACAAGTTACTGATATATTCTTATTGCATATGGAATAACTTGCAAAATAAATAAATATATATGCTTGCTACTGGTACTATTTATCACCTCTTGCTCGTTGTTAGTGAAACAAGAAGGCACAGGGGCACCATATCCACCTTCTTCAAAGTTCTGGGGATGATTATACTCATTTGAATTTTGATTTTCCAGGTGATCAGAAGTGAAATTCGAGCTTGCTTCACCGTCTTCATATGCTGGCATGATCGCTTCTGGATCTTTCTTCAGTTTGCAGAGAACGAATTCCCTCTACGCAGAAAGGAAAAAACAAAAAGGTTTTAAGAAAACTTCTCGGAAACCAAAACTGGAGACAAGAGTACATCAAGTCTTACAGGTGATGACTGTTTTAGTTAGCTTATATTCAAACCAAAATTTTCAACACAAGTGCCGTGGAGTAGTGTTGGTGATCAACTGGTCTGATCCCAAGCCTTTCCCTTGATATTATCTCTATTATACCCTCGAATTCAAGTCTCTTGAGAGAAAAGAAAAGACTACAGAGCAGCTTACGAGGTGCAGAAATGGTACCTGGTTGTCGAAGCTGAAAGTTGGATGGTACTCGTGCATGACCCAGTTGGTCCTGACCCCGTTAGCAACGCTCCCCGTGTAGAAAACCAGAGTCTTCTTGGTAGCAATATGCTCCTTGGTGGCTTTATCTTTCACTGTACGATCCTTGCCTGTGACTTTCCAGAATCCACCTTTAGTTTTCCTGTTAGCCCGGTTACTATTCGCGTGCTTGTAGCTGCGACGACTAAAGAAATAACACTCTGGCTCGTTTGGATCTTGATTTCCTAAAAGCCCTACATGATTTGTTATTGATTGACAGATTGCAAATTAGAAAACAGCTGATAAGTAGAAAAAACAATGCACTAGAAACACACACACGCAGATACACATGAACACGTACCAGGCAGTGCCCAAGGCTCATAATCGCACACGTTAACCTCTTCGATTAAGCTAACATCTTGTTCATAGCCTCCATGCATTTTTAACCTCAAGTAATGGTTCACCAATTCTTCATCGGTTGGATGGAATCCATAGCCTACGCGAGATGGTTGAAAATCCATTGCTGAACTTTTCGTCGTAGATTGATCACGTCGTGTAAAGTAATGCAAATTAATAGAATAAATTATATAATTTGCAAGAGAAGAATTGAGTAGAGGAGGCTAGTAATACTGAAAAAGAAGCAAGCTGTTGGTTTGCAATGGAAGCTGTTGGTGTGCAGAAGGCGGCAGGCGTAATTCAATATATATAGGGGATGCATGCAGTCCAGCAGGGGGTGCGCTTCCATATTTCCACGACATCAAGCTCCCCCCAGTCCACTCACAGAATCTACTTCACTGAGAAGTTCGTAGTGTCAAAGGCCGCGGTCGCAAGGGAAGTGGGTCCCATGTCAAACCGTGTCCTCTTGTCCGTAAAGAAGAAAAGTGTTTACAGAATAAGAGAGAGAGAGAGAGAGAGAGAGAGAGAGAGAGAATAATATTATGTTTCTGTATATTTTTTGACTTGTAATTCTGTTTTTCTGTTATTCTGTTTCTGTATATGTCAGCATACCTTTTACATGATCAATCCTCTCTATTTATACACATAATCGTGCTCTCATATACACGTATGCATTATATCATCTATACTTTAACATCCCCCTCAATCTCTTGCTTTGGTAAACCAAGCATGAGATTGTTACAATGAGTACGAAATAAAGAAGTGCTCAAGCCCTTAGTAAGTATGTCAGCGAATTGTTCTGAAGAAGACACAAACTGGACATGTAGTTTATTGTTGGCTACGCGTTCATGAACAAAATGAACATCAATCTCAATGTGTTTGGTTATGGTGCTGGACTGGATTAAAAGACAAAGTAATAGCCGAGAGATTATCATAGAAGAGAACCGGTGGTTGATCAATGGGAACACAAAGAAATACCAGTAATTGCTTAATCCAATCAAGCTCAGCAAATGTAGAAGACAAAGCATGATATTTTGCTTCAGTAGAAGAACGAGAAACGGTGTGTTGTTTCTTGGACGACCAGGAGATAGGATTAGAACCAATGAAGATAACCAGACCAGTAGTGGACCTGCGATCATTAGGGTCACCCGCCTAATTAACATCACTAAAAGCTTTGAGCTCCAATGAGCTTTTATGATAGCTAAGACCAAAATTGATAGTGCCCTTGAGATATCGAAGAATCTGCTTTACTGCCGTGAAATGAATCATCATAGGATTTTACATAAATTGACACACTTGATGAACTGAGAACGCAATATCAAGACGAGTAAATGTAAGATACTGTAATGCGCCAACCAGACTGTGATATAAGGTAGGATTATCAAACGGGGCACCATCATCCTTAGAAAGTCATTGATAAGGTAGACACGGAGTGGCACAAGCCTTAGCATCAAGCATCTCAGTCTTAAGTAGGAGCTCATGAATGTACTTAGATTGAGAGAGGAACAAAGTGTCATGGCAGCGAGAGATTTGAATCCCTAGAAAGAAGTGAAAATTCCCCAAATTTGTGATATCAAATTCCATAGCGAGAGAACATATGATGCTGTGAATCTCACCAGAATCACTCCCAGTGATGATTATATCTTTCACATAAACCAACAAAATAATAACCCCAACAGTAAGATGCTTAACAAAAAAGAACGAATTAGCATACGTATGTTGAAACCCCAAAGATGGTAAGAAAGAAGTGAACCTTTCATTCCATGCCCATGGAGCCTGTTTTAGGCCATAAAGGGATTTATAAAGTTTGCAAACTGATTGAGGATGAAGAGGATCCTCAAATCCTGGAGGCTGAGCCATATAAACTTCTTCATTAAGAGATCCATGTAGGAAGACATTCTTAACATCCAGCTGCCGTAAGCCCCATCCATAATATGTAGCAAGTGCCAAGACAAGATGAACTGTAGTCGGTTTAACCACGGGACTAAAAGTTTTGCCATAATCTTGCCCCGTTTCTTGACTGAAACCTTTGGCAACCAATCTCGCCTTATGACGCGCAATGGAACCATCAACATTTTTCTTAATTCTGAAAATCCACTTGCAGCCAACTAGATTTTTCCGTGAAGGAAGAGGTACCAGACTCCATGTGTGCTGACTGTGAAGAGCATCAATTTCTTCTTTCATTGCAGTAGACCACACTGGAATTTTTAAAGCACCCTTATAGCTTGCACGCTCATTAACCAAAGATATAGCTGACGAAGAAAGACTGATGGTGGTGAGACAAGCTTTCAGCTTGAGAGTTCCAGTTTTGCTGCAAGTTTGCATTGGATGCAAATTCATAGATGGAATATGTAGAACCACAGATAAACCATCAGGATTAAAAGGAACATTTTGAGTTGTGACAATAGGCAAAGAACAAATAGAGGGTTGATGACAGACATTAGATGATGATGAAATTTGTTTGAGTAAGTTTGAATAAGGAAAGACAACTTCATTAAAGACAACATGCCGAGAAATATATGTGCGTTTTCTAGAAATATCATAGCAGATATACCCTTTGTATTGGGAAGTATACCCGAGAAACACACACATTTGTGTTTTTGGTTACAGTTTATGAAGAAGATATGGACGCAACAGTGGAAAACAACCACAACCGAAAATATATAAATGAGAGATAGGAGGAATGACATCAAACAATAGTTCATAAGGGGATTTATTATGTAAAATTGCAGAGGGCATCCTATTTGTCGCGATGATGATTTTTACGTGCTTCGCGCCCCGCCATCCCCCGCGGTTTTACGGGGACAACGGCGCGCGGTGAAAATGGGGTTGTTTGTTTTATAGCCGTAAAAATTACGACTATAAATATAAGAAGTCGCTACCTAGTATTAAAGTTACTAGGAACCTATTGGTCTACGTGAGTCTGGATAAGGAGACTTGTTGTGCAAGGGGAAGACGCATCACCCCTAGTGCACCCTACCTAAGGTAAGCTACATTGTCATTTGATTGTTTTTTCTAAGTTAAATTGTTTTTTTTACACTGCATAAAAACAATATTTATTTTTTATTTGTGGGTGTATTTTACGATGTAATTTTACACCGCAGTTAGAAAATCATTTTTTTTTAGTTTTTATCTACGGATGTAATTTACGCTTTAAATTTACACCGTAGTTAAAATCTTTTTTTTTTTATTTTTATCCATGGATGTATTTTACAATGTAAATTTATACCCTAATAGATAAAACAAAAATGGTTTTGATTATTTTTTATATTTTGGCCAAATTCCAATGGATAATCATAAACCGGTTACTATATCAGATTTTTATTTTAAAACATGAGAAAGATGCAATATTTTTTTTTCGAAAAATATGCTTGGAAAATATTAGAATTAGGCCGTATGCACGAAAACACATTTTTGAAATTTTTGAATTTTTTTGCAATAATAATAGTAGTAAAAAAAATATAATTTTTTTTTATTTTTTTATTTTTTTAATGGGCTGGGCTGTCAGCCCACACAATGGGCTGACAGCCCAGCTTGAATGGACTGGGCTTCCAGCCCGTGAGAGATGGAAGCCCAAAGGGTCTTGGGCTGGGCTTCCAGTCATCACGGGCTGGAAGCCCATGCTCTTGTGTTTGGGCGGGTTCAAAAACCCAGCCCATCTTCTTCAGCGATCGGCCCTAATAGAAAGTCCAGCCCATCTCCACTTTAAACGAAGAAGAACATGAACAGTGTAGTATTATCACTGTTCACGTTTATGAACAGTAGTGATCGACTTCGACGAGAGGGTTACTTGATGATGCAGCCGTGTAGAGGAGATCGAGGTGGTCCTCCCTGTCGTGGTGGCCTAAAAAACGGAGGCCTGTGGTGGCCGAAGGAGGCCTTGGAAGTCGCCGGTCTGCTACTGGTTCGAGCTCCCCATTGCTGCTGGTGTTCTCGTCAGAGCTGGAGCAGAAGCTGGACTTGATGGTGGTCACGGTGGATCAGTTCTGTGGAGGAGGAGCTTATGGTGGTTAGGGCTGGCTGCTGCTGGAGTTGGCAAAGAGAGAGAGGGACGACGATACTGGTTTTAGAGAGAGGAAGGATTTGCAGACCGAGAGAGGGAGAGAGGTTGCTGGCTATGTTGGCTCAACCGGAGATGGGGAAGATGGTTGGCCTGTTGCTGTCGTCGGAGTCGAGATTGGTCTGCTACTGGAGACGAAGAAGACGAAGCTCTCTCTCTTCTCCCCTGTCTTCTCCTTCGTTTTTTACTCTGTGTTTTTTCAGTTTTTTTTCCTTTCTTCCCCCCCTTTTCTGTCGTCGTGTGTGGCTGCTTTTATAGGCGGTGTGGCCTGCCACGATGGCCGGCTGGTCGGTGACATGGTGGCCTGCTGGTGGGCTGTTGGCGGCGTGGTGGCTAGTCGGTACTAGGCTGGCGGCAGGTGTGGTGGTTGTCGGCAAAGGTAGCATAGCAGTGGCAGCTTTGGGGAGGCCAAGTTTCAGTTTGGTCCCTCAATTTATGATTATTCTAATTGCATCCTTAATTAAATTTATATTTGTAATTTTATGCAATTGTGCCCTTGTTCGAATTTCAACATTACCCTTGGCTTTTTGCGCCCTTTTCAATTTGGTCCCTTACTTCTGATTTATGCAATTTGGCCCTTAATTAAACTCTCAATTGTCTTCAATTTGATCCCAAATTATGCCAAATTAGGTTGGAAAAATTCAATTGGGTCCAAAAATTCTAATTTTCTCAATTAGGCTCAAATTAAATTCAAGAATTCAATTTTTCATCAATTAAGCCCTTAATAAAATTAATTTGATCAATTTAAAAACATAATTAAGTCCTTGCACTTAATTAAATTCTTCAATTGGACCCCAAATTAATTCTCAAACATAATAATATTTTGAATTAGCCCATGATTAAATCAAATTGGCTTATAAAAAATATAATTATGATTTTTGACTTAATTTTACCTTGAATTTGTATTTTCTCTCATTTTTTGGCATAAAAGAGATACGGTTCGCCTCAAAAAATTTTCAAAGTTTCCACCGTGATTTTTCTACCAACACCAAACCTCTTTTATTTTATTTATTTTATTTTTATTTTATTTTGGGGAGTAACCCAAAAATTGGGTTATGACACTATTAATCAAATATGAGGCTGTGTACTGTGTATGTCCAAAAGGAAGATGGTATCTTAGCATGCTGCAATAAGGTGATGGCAGTTTCAATGAGACAGCGATGCTTACGTTCAGCCATCCCATTTTGTTCAGGGTTGTATGGACATGATTTTTGATGAGAAATACCCTTATCAGCAAGAAATCGCTGAAATTATTTGCTCACATACTCCTGCCCATCACTTTGAAGTATTTGAACAGAATGCGAAAATTGAGTTTGAATAGAAGCACAAAAATTCACAAAAACAGAGTATGTATCTCTTTTATTGACTAAGGGAAACTACCAGCAGTAACGAGTGAATTCATCAACAAAAATGACATAATATTTGTATCCATCAACCGAAACACATGGAGATGGACCCCAAACATCACTGTGAATAATGTGGAAAGGTTGTACAGATTTATGGACTCTGGATTGGAAAGGAAGTTTACAAAATTTACCTTGAAGGCAACTAGTACACACAGCAGTAGGGGAGTCTGTGGAACATGCAATATTTGCCTTTTGTAACATTGTGTGTACAATTTTATTTGTGGGGTGTCCTAACCTATGATGCCAAGTAAAGGATAGCACTAATTAATCAAGAAAAGCCTGGGGTTGAAACTTGAATTTGAACATGTCAACACGAGGAGAAAAATGAAGTGGATAGAGGCCATTACTGCAGTCCCTCTGTAGAGCACCCTCCCCGTGGCTTTGTCCGGAACCAAAAACAAAAAGCATCAAAAATCAAATAACAATTGCTATCTAAACAAATACAATGTACTGATAACAGATTTTGTGTAAGTTTAAGAACATGTAGCATAGAATTCAGCTAAAGTGGTTTACTAGATGTAGGGATGATGGAGTTCCCAATGTGAGTGACAGATAAACCTACCCCATTTGCTGTTTGAACCGTGTCTTTGGTAGGATAAGGGCTGCTTGATTGTAAATTTGACAAATCAAGAGTCATGTGATTTGTTGCTCCAAAATCCGTAAGCCAAACCTGAGGAGAAGATTGACAGGCAATGTGCATATTTGACATTGCAAGTGGGTGAGATACTTGCTGAGAAGGATGAACTGCTTTCATTACTGGTATTGCAGGCTGTTGAGAGAAGTGCTGAGAAGGATAAAATGCAGTATTCATGGCAGACAGTTCAGAAAATTGAGTGTGATGAGCCGAAGTTGCAGTACCTACAAAATTTGGTCCATTTTCGTTATAAAAACAAAACCATGTGGTATGATTTGTTTTCCCATAAATGTTGCACTGAAACCTCTCTTGACGTGTAAATGCACATGATGGAGCAGTATGTCCTGCAATGTTGCATAATTGGCAGATAGGAATTGAATTGGTGCCAAGAGTAGGTGGAGATTTAACTGGCAGCACCTGTGTTCTGCCATGTACTTGTGATCTCTGTGCAGGATTAAATCTGCCTCTTCCCCTAGTCCTATTAAATGGTCTATGGCCACTATTATAACCACCATTACCATACGAATTAGATCCATGAGAACCATGATATGGTGAGGGAACAGAAATGGCTAAGGTACTAGGCTTAACAATTGTGTGCATAGCAGTCAAATAAGATGGATGAATATTCTCCACAATTCATTCCTCAGCAAGTAGCTGAGAATGAAAATCCTTCAGAGTTATGACACTCTCTCTTCCCCTAACAACACATCTGAATGTATTATATTCAGAAGGAAGCCCATTCAGTGCCAAAATAACAATGTCTTCATCGGCAAAGTGCACCCCTGCAGCAGTCAAGTAGTCTCGTGCTTCCTTTATTCTAAGGAGATATTGGCTTATGGTTTTTATACCTTTTCTAATGTTTTGTAGGTTTGATTTCATTTGAAAAATGCTGGTTTTAGACACAATAGAAAATTATTCCTTAAGCCTAATCCAAAGATCTCTTGAACTAGAGCTGTCAATCGCACATGACAGTGCGATTGGAGATAATGTGGTAGTGATGAGCTGCATGATTGCTCTATCATGCATTCTCTAAATTACCATATCGTCACATTCTATAACAGAAGAAGAAGAGTTCGAAGTGTTTGTACCATATTCAGTAGAGGTAGAAAGAGGACCTGAATAAGAACTATCAACAAAACCAAAAATTCTTTTGCTTTCCAATAGCAGCTGCATCTGGAAGTGCCAGTTCAAGTATTTAGCATCATCCAGTTTAACATTCACCGATGCTGATATTGGTGATTGGAGATTGAATAATTTGAAGTTGCATAGCAGTCACCATTGCAGAATTTAGAGAATTTCTTGAAAAACAATCGTTAATCAGTCAAAAAATGCAATAAATTGCAGAAAAATTGCAGTAGTGCAAAGCAGTTTAAAGAAAACTGAAGATTTGATCAATCAATTCGTTTGCGTGAGCACAATTGGCTCTGATACCATGTGTGAATTTGTAATGATTTGCACAGATTATAGAACTTGTAAAGAAGAAAAGTGTTTAGAGAATAAGAGAGAGAGAGAGAGAGAGAGAGAGAGAGAGAAGGAAGATATTTTTGGACTTGTAATTCTGTTTTCCTGTTATTCTATTTTTATATTTCAGCATGCCTTTTGCATGATCAATCCTCTCTATTTATACACATAATCGTGCTCTCATATACACGTGTGCATTGTATCATCTATACTCTAACAGCCTGGGGTACAGACCAAGAGAGGGGGAGGGAGGGAGAGAGAGAGATAGGAGGGGGGAAGAGACAGGGCTGGGTCTACAAGGAAGTAGAACCATAGAAAGAATGATATTTGATAAAATTGATGGGATCGTAAAATTAGTTTGTATCTATTTGATTTTAAGATTTGGATCAATTTTTATGAGTTTTATCTAATTTTGATAGGATCTATTTTTTCTACCTGATTGAACTACTTTTGTTGTTTGATTTTGCGAACCAACCTGCAAGTTTATCAACAATGCCATTGATAGCCAATCAAGAAGAACAAGGGGAAATAAAAAAATTATAGAAATAACTTTTTGCACCAAAAATAGAAAAAAATAAAAGCAATTAGCCATCCATTCCTCCACGCGCGAAGATCCAAAAGGGAGAACTTGAATTCCACAGCTTCCAATCCTAGCTCGTGGGGCTGCACTTACCTTCTTTAACCATCATGGAACATTCGCGAACAATCACTAATCCCTTCCGATCTAAGTCAAACTAAATCCCCTCCGATCAAGTCAAACCATGTAATAGAAGAGAAAATGATTCTTCTCCTTGGACAAAATTTATATAAGTTAAGTGTTTTTTTTATAACTAGGATATTCAGATTTGCTTATACGCACTATAACTAATCTCTAAACTCATTAAATATCTTTCTAACGTAGTGAGCATGTAAGGCATTGCGGGGGTGACAGGCGTGCATGGTGGGACTTCAAACCTGAAGCAGAATAAGAGAACAAATCCCTTCAACTACTAGCCAAGACCCCACTTGCTCTTCCTTTTTTATTAACTCTTATGTTAATTGTGACCAAGCCTTTCTTCAAAAAAATTTAATCAAATAATTTTTAATATATTTTTATATTGGGATAAAGATAGAATAATTTTCAGAATGAGATTCGGCATGTGTACTCTTAGTATAGGTATATAAAAACAAACAAATTATTTAGAGTTATACCAAAATGAATGAAAAAAATAAAAAGATCAAAATTGAATAAAGAAATAAAAGAATTATTATTTTTTTCTTATAACACTTTTAATTTTTTTTAATCTAATCCTTCTGTTTAAATTATTTACATATTTTATTTTAAGATGAGTTTGTTTGCATTTCAACTATTATCATGAATCTTAGAGTTAACGACCATATAAATTTCTAATAATTTTAAAATTTATAAGACTCGAACATATAATATTTAGAAAGCAAACCTCAACTACTCATGCAGAATATATATAAAAAAAGCTTAACTTATACAAAATTATAAAATTTAATTTTGCAATAAACTAATAATAAAATAAAAACAAAATTTTAAAAAAGCTTGAAGAGTGATGTAATGCTAATTTGATTTTTCAAGCCCTGAATTAAAATTATAAAATTTAATTATTAAAATAAAAAAAATATTTTTTGAAAAGAACCCAAAACAGAACAATTATAGTTAAAAAATTTCCATCAATTTTTTTTATATAAAAAAATTAACATGACATCTTTAATTGTTTGCTAGGCCAATGCAAATCCTGACGAGAGGGAATAAAAGTAAACAATGTCTTTGCCACCAAAGCTTAGAGTTAAAAGAAGAAGAAGACAAATGGTCGAAAAAAAGTACATGCAATCTTCTTTGATAGTGCTGCTGATTATATAAAAAGATTGAATTCTTGTTTAAACTATATATTTTGGATATATAAAAAAAAGATTGAATTCTTATTTAAGCTATTTATTTGGGAGTATGGTTATCGTTATTTTTAAAAATATTTTTTATTTAAAAATATATTAAAATAATATTTTTTTTATTTTTTAAAAATTATTTTTTACATCAGCACATCAAAATAATCTAAAAACACTATAAAAAAAATACTTTCAAATCTATGCAACTTCAAAGGATAAAAAATTAAAAGAAACAAGCGACCAAAACGAACCCTCTTAGTATTATTTTTAGAATAATTATAATTATAATGTTTAGAAATACAAAGATAAATATGCTGTATCCACTTAACCAGGTGAGTCTATTTGCATTTCGACTATTCTCACAAATCTTAAAATTAACAATCATATAAATATTTAGTGATCTTGAGATTTGTAAAACTCGAACGGATAATATTTAGAAAGCAAACCTCAGTCTTCTTAGTGAAACTACACTTTTCAGGGTTGTGTTCAACTTTCTGTTGTTAAGGATATTGATGGTGTTAGAGAATAATATAAATCATATTTTGGAACTTTACTTATAAGTTTAAGTTTTTAAGTGAGAAGACTCCTTAACATAATATTAGAGTTTTATTGACCCAGTGGTCACGAGTTTGAACCTCCTCACTTCTATTCTAGTCGATAAAAATCAAACATAAGATAATGTGAGTTTGTGAAAATTTCAAGACCAAAAAACTTTCATAGAAAATGTGTTAGAAGATAATATAAATTATATTTTAGTATCCCAATTATAAATTTAAATTTTTAAACAAATTGATTCTTTAACTTTCGTTACTGTCGTGATCGGTTGTCTCACACTAGCTAGCTGGTTAAATACACATGCGTCGTGAGAATGAGGGCACCAATGGAGATGAAGAAATGGAACCAAGTTTGAAAATATCCGACGCCATTTTTGTTGTCTGGAAGTGGTGGCAGAAAACGTGGATGGCATATAATATATTGTAGAAACTGGAGTGAAAGAGCGACGAATTTTCACCTTCATAATTTATATATAGCTTGTTTTATATGAACTTATTATGTTCTAATTTATCTTAGAGACTAAAACTATATATTAGTTAATTTTAAAAAATAATAAAATAAATAGAAGACCGGTGGGTCAGACTAGACCGGTCCGGTTCGATGTGTGTAATGACAAAGGAGCCCCTATTTCTGGTGGTATTTTTTGTCGTTTTCGAAGGGTTTTTCGTTAATCCACTATTCAAAACTGGATAAAAAAAAGGTACACGTACGCGCGCAAAGTACAAATAAAAAATATCCAGTCTATAATGAATTTACTCAGAAGCTACAGTAACCGACCGATGTCTATATAGGATAATATATTTTATCTGAAAAACCATCAACTCAATCTATTCTTATTGTTTTTTTTTACATTAAAAATATTTATCCAGCTCATTATAACGTGATCAGAATAAATTAATTAATTCTATATCATGACGAATCTCATTCTGAAAATTCTTCTATCTTTGTCCCGTGACAAAACAGTTTGATATGATAATGTGATTATTTGGGTGATGTGGAGTGTATTATGTGATTATTTGATTAAATTTGTTATTAAATATATTTTTTATTTAAAAACATATTAAAATAATATTATTTTTTATATCAGTATACAAAAATGATATAAAAATATTAATTTAAAATTAAAAATAAAAATAATTTTCCTAGAAAACTTTTTCAAAAAAAATTAAAATGCTCTTATAGTTGTATTTTTGAGGTCTGCGATTTTAAAATATTGTTTGAAGAAATGCTTGATCACAATTAACACATAATTGTACTTTTACTCTACACTAGATTTAAGTTCTACCATAAAAGTCTGTCATCCTTGTGATATTTTATATATTTATTGAGTTTGCAAGATATTTATTGAGTCCAAAAATTAATTATGGTGTATGTAAATTGATCTAAATATTTTGATTATAACAAAAAAAAAAAAAAAGCTTAGTGTATATAATTTTTTTCCAAGGAGAAGAATCATTTTCTCTTCTAGTATATGGTTTGACTTGGATCGGAAGAGATTCGTGAGTTCTAGTATATGGCCCAAGAGCTTGGTTTGGAAGCTGTGGAAGTCAAGTTCTCACTTTTGGATCCTCGCGCGTGGAGGATTGCTAATTGCTTTTATTTATTTCTAGTTTTGGTGGAAAAAGTTATTTCTATAATTGTTTTATTTCCCCTTCTTCTTCTTGATTGGCTATCAATGGCATTATTGTTAAGCTGGCTAATTGATTTGTAAAATCATATAATAAAACTAAGTTAAATTAAGTAGAAAAATTAAATCTCATTAAAATAAAATAAAAACTATAAAAATAAGTACGGATTGTAAAATCAGTACGGATTGGTCTGATTTTACGATCCCACCAATTTTACCAAATATCATCTCTTCTGCAGTTTTGTCATCTCGTACACCTAGCTTTGTCCCTTCCCCCCCTCCTCTCTCAATTTGTCCCTCCATACTCTCTCTCTCCTAGTTTAAGAGAAATCATCTCCAATATTATTTATGAAAATCTATGAGTTGCCTTAACTTACAACACAAAGAAAATATTTATAGTTCAACAAAATAAACATTATTGAAATATTTGGTTGAAATTAAAACCCAAATTTAATCTAATTTAAAAGTACTTTTAAAATAAATTAACAATACCAAATTCTTACTAAATAAAGATCAATCTAAATAGTAAATTTTAGTCCTTATCAAAAGACCTTTCAAATTTCCTATTGCTATGCCATTTTAACCCTGTAGAAAATAAAACTTTTACAATCTTCCAAAAAAATCCAGTTTGACCCAATAGTGAGATCGAAAGTTATGATCATTAACATAAAGTTGTGTATTCGTACATGTTGATCAACCTCACCTCTTGCATGAATCGAATTGATCGAGGTTTTATTCTTTTTTAAACTCAACTTCATACTTGACATCATCTTAGAATATTATTTAGCTTGAAAATAATAAATACTAATTGGTCCAATTATAAAATGTTATGAGTTTTTTTATATTGCTTTTTTATGGCATAAAATATAAGTTTACCTAGTTTTTAATAGCTAAATGAAGCTCTTGTTAAGGATGTGGTCCTCATTTCTTCCCATGATTGGTATATTTATAGACAACTCCTGAAACCTCTTCATGAAGAAGGAGAATATAATATAATTTAATTATCATATTTTATATATTTAATTCAACAAATTAATTCTAAACTAAACAATTACAATCTATAAAATCCCCAACAATCATGCAACCAAAAATATTTTAAAATGAGAATTTGTAGGGTTGATGGTATAAAAGTAATATTAAGTGGTTTATTTGTTCCCACTATAACTCTCCCTTCCCCCATTTTAGGTTAATTTTGCACCTTGTTGGACGAAGCTTTGACTTGTCTAATACATAAAAAGGCAAAGACTAACTTTCTGTGCCCATTTAATATTTACTTTCCCATTAATATATTCATGAAATAAAAATTATAATTAAAATAAAAAAAAATTAAAAGAGCCCAAAACAGAACAATTATAATTAAAAAAAATTCCATCAATTTTTTTTATATAAAAAAAAAACATGACGTCTTTGATTGTTTGCTAGGCCAATGCATATCCTGAAGAGAGGGAATAAAAGAAAACAATGTCTTTGCCATCAAAGCATAGAATTAAAAGAAGAAGAAAATTGGTCGAAAAAAAAGCACATGCACTCTTCTTCGATAGTGCTGCTGATTATATATATATATATATATATATATATATATATATATATATAAAGATTGAATTCTTGTGTAAGCTGAATTGTCTCTTTATGAGTGTGGTTGCTGTTATTTTTTAGTGTTTTTTTATCTAAAAATATATTAAAATAATATTATTTTATTTTTTTCAATTATTTTTTACATCAGTACATCAAAATAATTTAAAAACACTAAATTTTTTTAATTTAAAATAAAAAATAAAAATAAAAATAAAAAATAATTTTTTTCATAGACACTTTTCGCAATCACTCTCAAACAGACCAATTTATAAATAGTCCCAACATTTATTAATTAATTCAATATCATGACGGATCTCATTCTGAAAATCCAAGGAGAAGAATCATTTTCTATTCTAGTACTTGGTTTGACTTAGATCGGAAGGGATTTAGTTTGACTTAGATCGGAAGGGATTCGTGATTGTTGCTTGATGGTTAAGGAAGGTAAGTGCAGCCCCTAGAGCTTGGATTGGAAGCTGTGGAAGTCAAGTTCTCACTTTTGGTTTGCTAATTGCTTTTATTTATTTCTAGTTATGGTGGAAAAAGTTATTTCTATAATTGATTTATTTCCCCTTCTTCTTCCTGATTGGCAATTATATAATAAAAGTTTTGGTGAAGCTTACGAGTTGAATCTTAAAATTATATAATAAAACTAGTTAAATTAAGTAGAAAAATCAAATTTTGTTAAAATCAAATAAAAATCATAAAAATTAGTTTGGATTATAAAATTAGACTGGATCGATTTGATTTTATGATCCCATTAATTTTATCAAATACCATTCCTTCTGCAAGCTAGCCTTGTCCCTCCTCCCCCCCGATCTGTCCCTAACCTCCCTCTCTCTTTAATTTCTTGTAAATTATGTATAAATTTTAATTAAAAAATTTTTATGGTTATAATTATATTATGTTATATTCGAAAATATTTACTTATGATTTTATGATTTTTTTATCTACACGATTTTAGTTGTGATTTTATAATTTTTATACAATAAATTTCAAGTACAATTTAAATTTTACAATATGATTTAAGAAGTAACTTTCAATTCGTGTTAAAATTATTTTAACAACCTTATTAATGGAAGGATATAAATAATGGGAATATATAACACACAACACTGTACGGACAAAGAGGACACGGTTTGACATGGGACCCACTGACCTTGCCACCGATGCCTTTGAAACTACGAACTTCTCAGTGAAGTAGATTCTGTGAGTGGACTGGGGGGAGCTTGATGTCGTGGAAATATGGAAGCGCACCCCCTGCTGGACTGCACGCATCCCATCCTGGACTAGATCCCCTATATATATTGAATTACGCCCGCCACCTTCTGCACACCAACAGCTTCCAGTGCAAACCTGAAAGCTTTGATATCTTACGGTCAATCACTCAATTGAAAAAACTCACGCTGGAACAGAGCCAAAACAATGAAAGAAACAGAGGCTTTTGTGATGCTTAAATCACTACATCATTGTCTGATTTTCTTATTATTTATAGAGGCAAATATGAAAGGTTACGTCCTAAAATACATCACAACTATTACATGAAAAGTTATGTCCACCCAAAGGTTATGTCCCAAAATACATCACAACTATTACATGAAAAGTTATGTCCACCCAAAGGTTATGTCCCAAAAGAGGTCACGTCTCTTAAGAGGTCACGTCTGCTGGAAACAAAACAAACTGAAATAACAAGATTAATTCTATCATTCTCCTCCTTAAGCTTGTTGTTCTTTATTGATGTCCAGTACACCAATCTTTCCTCTCATCTCCTGAAACTTTATCCTTCCCAGTGACTTCGTTAAGATATCAGCAAGCTGGTCCTCGGTACGAACATGCTGAATTTCAACCAATCCCGATGTCACACAATCTCTTATGTAATGAAAACGAGTGTCAATATGTTTACTCCTCTCATGATGAACTGAGTTCTTGGTTAGAGCAATTGCGGATTGATTATCCATTTTTAGCACCACTTTCTTAGGTTCAGCCTTTAACAATTCTCCTAACAATCGACTCAGCCACACACCTTGACACGCTGCCGCACAACCAGCAATATATTCTGCTTCGCATGAAGATAACGCCACTACTTTCTGCTTTTGTGAACACCAGCTGATCGGATTTGCCCCAAGAAAGAATATCAATCCTGAAGTGCTTTTTCTGTCATTATTGTCACCAGCCAGATCACTGTCCGAAAACCCGATCAGCTCCAAATCTCCTTCTTTCTTCTCATACACAAAACCAAAGTTCAATGTTCCCTTCACGTACCTCAGTATGTGCTTTACTGCTGCCATGTGTTCCAACGTGGGTTTCTCCATAAATCGACTTACCATTCCAACGGCAAACGCCAAGTCTGGACGTGTGTGCAGCAAGTATCTCAAACTGCCAACAATACTTCGATACAAAGTTACATCTACAGGAGGTTCAAGGCTTTCCTTGTTCAATTTCAGACGAGGCTCCATAGGAATCTGTGTTGAGTTACAGTCCTTCATCCCACATTTTTCCAGCACCTTCTTTGCAAAACCCGATTGCTTTAAGGTGATTCTTGTTGGAGTCTGACACACTTCAATTCCCAAATAATAGCTAAGCAACCCAAGATCACTCATTCTAATAGCCCTTTCATCTGAGATTTGAATTTGTCAATGTCTCGAATACATCCTCTAGTGATAATTAAATCGTCTACGTATACTCCAACAGTTAAATTTCCTTCCTTTCTCGTGTACACCGCATGTTCTAGAAGACACCTCTCAAAACCGAGTGCTTTCAACGACTTATCCAACTTGGAATTCCATGCTCTAGGCGCTTGTCGCAAACCGTACAAGGCTTTATACAGTTTCAGCACCTTATACTCTTCTCCTTTTATCTCAAAACCCGGTGGCTGCAGAACATACACATCCTCCTCCAATTCACCGTTAAGGAAAGCGGATTTTACATCCATGTGATGCACTTGCCACCCCTTTTGTGCAGCGATTGATATCAATAACCGTACAGTTTCCAATCGAGCAACAGGAGCAAAAACTTCATCAAAATCTATCCCGTGCTTTTGAACATACCCCTTTGCTACTAACCTCGCCTTGTGTTTGATTATTCTCCCTTAAGTATCTTTCTTCAATTTAAACACCCACTTCAAACCAATTGGCTTTTGATTTTCTGGTAAAGCAACTAACCTCCATGTTGCATTCTCCTGTATGCTGGAAATTTCTTCTTCCATAGCCTTTCTCCACGCTGAATCGGTTCTTGCTTCTTCATAACTCGTGGGCTCCTCCTCTCCTAGCAAACATAGCCCCGAATAATCCAATTCAGTAGGAGTAGTTTTGTCGTACAAACTGTTTAGGTCTCGTTTCCCTCTTGGTCCCACTTCTGATGCCTCTGGATGGATGAATTCGGATGCCCTCTGCTCAACAGGAAACGACACTGGAGTTTGTGCATTTCCAGAACCGAATTCATCTGCTCTGTTGCTACCAGCAGATGTACTCTCAGGCTCGCCAGATTGATAGAACCCTGGCTGTGGAGACGCCATATCAGGATACAGCATCTCTTCCTCAATTCGTTGATGGGCAGCATCACTTGAAACTGCAACAGGAAAATAAAGAACAGTAAAGATATCCTTTGCTGGTCTAGGTTCTGTAGCCGATGAATCAGTCCAGTCCCACTTCTTTTCTTCATCAAACACGGCATCACGAGTCACTACCACCTGTTTTGTCTTTGGATCAAACATCCGATAACCCTTGGTATTCAAATCATACCCAATAAACACCATAGGTTTGCTTCGATCTGCTAGTTTCGGAAGGTGAGGTGTGACATTCTTCACGTGAGCAATACATCCAAAAATTCGCAAGTGTTCAACTCTTGGCTTTCGATTGTAGTAGGCTTCATAGGGTGTCTTGTCAACTAGACTCTTAGTTGGTGCTCTGTTCAGCAAGTAAATTGCCGTTGACACCGCTTCTCCCCAAAATTCGCCGGGAATACTTTTACTTTTCAGCAAACTTCTTGCCATGCCAACCACTGTTTGATTTCTCCGTTCCACGACACCATTTTGCTGCGGAGAATAAGGTGCAGTAAGGTAGTGTTTAATACCATTTAATTCGCAAAAGCCCTTGAACTCATTTGATGTGAATTCACCACCACGATCACTTCGAATAGCTTTCAATTTACACCCCTTCTCCATTTCGGCTGCAGCTTTGATCCTTTTAAAACTTTCGAACGCCTCGACTTTGCTTGAGATCAGAACCTGCCACATAAACCTTGTGCAATCATCGACAATTAGCATAAAATAACGCTTTCCCCCATTCGTAGTCGGTGTGATTGGCCCGCACAAGTCTATATGCCACAGCTCAAGAGGGTACTCGGCTCTGAAATTTGATTCAGCAGGGAATGGTTTTCGTTGTTGTTTTCCAATCAAACATCCATCACAAATGCGATCTTTATGATCTATCAAGGGCATGCCATGCACCATTCCATTTTTACCCATGATTTTTAAAGCATGAAAGTTAACATGTCCATACCTTGCGTGCCAGAGCCAAGCTTCTTCTTTGTTCCTTACCAGAAAGCATTCGGGTAGAGCTGGTGCTATGTTAAGCACATATAACCGATTGCTTGACCTCTTCACTTTTGCTAGTAGCCTTTGTAATCTGTCCAAAACAGTCATAACACCTCCTTCAATCACTACCTTGCATCCGTTTTCATCCAACTGACCAAGGCTTATTATGTTGCTCTTCAACATTGGGATGTAGTAGACATTAGTAAGTATTCGATGTTCACCTATGAAGTCTTCAAGCAAAACCGAACCTCTTCCTTGGATTTTTATAGTCGAGCCATCCCCAAATTTGACTGACCCTGTAATAGTCGTGTCAATTTCAGCAAATTTTTCAATACATCCGGTCATGTGGTTACTTGCGCCGGTATCTAAATACCAAGCCTTTTCTCGGGTGCCTTTAATCTTTGGCACCACCTTGTCTTCATGCAGTAACACATGCTCGTTCTGTATTGAGTGGCTAATAACACAAGTTTCGGCCATCAGTAGTGTCGGTTCATCATCGGTTTGTGTTGTAACAAAATTAGCCCTCTCTCTTCGGTTTGTCTTGGAACAATCTTTTGCGAAGTGTCCAAATTCATTACAATTGAAACACTTAACCTTGGATTTGTCGAAGTTTCGTGGCTTTCGGTCTTCGTTAGTGCGTTCACCATTTCCTCGACCTCCACCATATCCACGCCCACGACCATGTCCTCTCCAGTGACGTCCTCCTCTTTTGTTGTTGTTGAAACTTTCATCTTTCTTTGCCTTTGGGGTTCTTGCTTCCCTTTCGGCTTAGTTGAATAGCAACTGCTCTCCTGTACTCTCTGTATGAGATCGCCCCTTCAATCCCTCTTCAAATGTTCTCAAACGCCCAATAGCTTCTGAAACCGACATCGTATCTATATCTCCAAACTGCTCAATTGTCCCAATGATTTGAAGAAATCGATCTGGAACCGAACTGAACAGCTTTTCAACAACTTCGTTTTCTTCAAGTTTCGCGCCAAGTGATCGGATCTCACCAACCAAGGCAGTCAACTTCATCGAATACTCATTTACGGTTTCTGAATCTTGCATATGCACCTTGTACAATTGTCGTTTCAGTACTTGTACACGTGCCTTCTTGACACGATCTTCGCCAATTCGCATCTCCCTGAGTGTGTCCCAAGCCTCCTTTGCCATCTGCTTCTCCGCGATTGCCATCATCACGTCATCTGGCATGGCTTGAGAAATGGCTACCATGGCGCCTTGATCTTTGTCGTCGTCTGTGTCTGCACCTTCGATCACTGACCATACTCCTAGCGAACGCAAGATTATCTTCATCTTGACAGCCCATATGCCGTAGTTCGTTTCGTTTAACATTGGATAATGGATCGGGATTGAGGCTCCTCTTGCCGTCGGTTTGACGACTGCAAGCGTCTTAGATTGATCTCCTTCAACACCAGCCATTGCTTTGACAACCTTTGCTCTGATACCAATTGAAAGCTTTGATATCTTACGGTCAATCACTCAATTGAAAAAACTTACGCTGGAACAGAGCCAAAACAATGAAAGAAACAGAGGCTTTTGTGATGCTTAAATCACTTGCATCATTGTCTGATTTTCTTATTATTTATAGAGGCAAATATGAAAGGTTACGTCCTAAAATACATCACAACTATTACATGAAAAGTTATGTCCATTCAAAGGTTATGTCCCAAAAGACATCACAACTATTACATGAAAAGTTATGTCCACCCAAAGGTTATGTCCCAAAAGAGGTCACGTCTCTTAAAAGGTCACGTCTGCTGGAAACAAAACAAACTGAAATAACAAGATTAATTCTATCAAAACCAATAGCTTGCTTCTTATTCAGTATTACTAGCCTCCTCTACTCAATTCTTCTCTTGCAAATTATATAATTTATTCTATTACTTTGCATTACTTTACACGACGTGATCAATCTAGGACGAAAAGTTCAACAATGGATTTTCAACCATCTCGCGTAGGCTATGGATTCCATCCAACCGATGAAGAATTGGTGAACCATTACTTGAGGTTAAAAATGCATGGAGGCTATGAACAAGATGTTAGCTTAATGGAAGAGGTTAACGTGTGCGATTATGAGCCTTGGGCACTGCCTGGTACGTGTTCATGTGTATCTGCGTGTGTGTGTTCCTGGTGCATTGTTTTTTCTACTTATCAGCTGTTTTCTAATTTGCAATCTGCCAATCAATAACAAATCATGTAGGGCTTTTAGGAAATCAAGATCCAAACGAGCCCGTGAGGTTTTCTAAAAATGTGTTTTGGTCAAGTAAAGGTGCCCATTTCCATCTCAAAACCGGTGACTTCGGTCAATGCACATGAGAAACAACCACAGCCAGATGCGTAAATATTAGCTAGCGAATAAATTTAATGAAAAAGTTGAAAATATTTAACAACTTGAAAATGATATGCCCCCCCCCTCTCTCTCTCTCTCTCTCTCTCTCTCTCTCTATATATATATATATATATAATTTATATTACTTTCTAATACATCTCTTCAAGTAAAAGTTTTTTGGGTTTAAAATTTGCACAAAGACTTATAATATATTATGCTTGATTTTATCAAATAAAATGAGAGCGGTAAAATTCAAATAAAATGAGGATAATAAAATTCAAATTCGTGATCGTTGGGTTAACAAATCTCTGATATTATATTAAGAAATCATTTCACTTGAAAGCTCAAGTTGTTAAGTAAAACACCAAGATATAATTTATATTATTTTCTAATAATCGTTACTTCAACTATTACAATTCATAAATAAAAGGGAAATTAAAAAATATTGAAACTTATAGAGTGCAAGAATATTGAAAGATTGGAAAAAAGAGGTATATAGACCAGGGAAATATTGATTTTGCGGTCTAACTATATATTTTTTAATTTTTTTCTAAAATTAATATGTTATTTTTTATGTGTTAATATGATTTAATATACTTCTTTTTACATAAAACACTAAAAAAAAAAACAATTTGCTACAATCTTAGTATGCTAATAATTTATGTAATTAGAGGTGATCTTTTGGTTAGGGTAGCACTGAAAATTATGTTTTTCTTCTTCTTTTTGGATCCGCAACTGCATTTTTAAATTTTTTGACTCAAAAAATCATCTCTATAATATTAATGGTGGGCACTTTTTCAGTACTATCTGCAACTGTATTTTTCAAATATTTGGTTCCTTACCAACATACTAGTAACATTAATAGTGGGCACTTTCTACCTTCTCTTTGGTGCTTATTTGATGTGTTTTTATAAAAGAATATTAGGGTTGAGAAATATTAAATTATAACTATTTTGATATTTTTTTATATTTTTCATATTAACATATCAAAATTATCTAAGATGTTTTTTTTTTTCTAAAATCAAATATTAATTTACATGTCTTAAAAACACTATAATTTCAACCACAATATAAATATATTATTACCTTAATCCCAAATATAATTTCAACCACAATATAAATATATTATTACCTTAATCCCAAATTAATAAATAAGACTTATTACTTTGATGTTCACGCTATATTATAGGTCCATGTTATTTTTTCAATAAAATATTTAGGTGTTGCAAGTTCGTCAAAAAAAACAAAAGAAGAGAAATCCAAACATTCAAGTTTCAACACCAATAACTTTGGTTATAGTCACTTCTGAAACTTTGTCAAACTAATCAATGTCCTACAAAAAAAGCGAAATTTGAATGGAATTTCCAGAACAAACCATGATAAAATTTGCTCTGTTTGTTCTGTTTTTTGAATTAGAATAAAATATACCTGTTATTATGAACATAACAATATAAAATTGACAAACTTGAACCAAATAACATATTATTATCAACAAGAGACCATGTGTTTAGTTTTTTGTATAATAATAAATGAAGTGCAATTTTTGAACGTTTTTCTTTATTACAGAGAGAGAGGAGTAATTGTAAAATTACAAGAGAGACTCGACTGAACATCTAAGGTTCCCTTAATACCCTCTCATCGAGGGACTCTCCCAAAGATTTTCTACAAAAAAAATAAATAAAAGAACATGAAAATTAGATAGTCTACATCCCTCAGACAAAATCTTATGTTTTGATCGTTGTACACCCTCCGTATATTATGATTATGTTATATAACATGCTTTTCATTGAAACTTGTCTAATGGCTAACACTATTTTTCTAAATATTTTTGCAGAATGTGTTACACCCTTGTGTTACTTGAAAAATGCGAGCTCTTGCATGTATGCTTGTGTTGTTTTTAGTTGCTCCTAACTTGTTGACAACTTGCTAAAAATAATGATGAATGTACTTGAAAAACATTGGTAATGAGTGTGTTTGAGATTATGTTAGTTTTGGTGGTTGCGGATGAAGAAAAAATACTTTAATTGTGGTTGAGTTTGTTGTTAAAAGCTTGTTTGATATTGTGTGTTTAAAAGTGTTTTTGAAAAGTAAAATTATTTTTATTTTTTTACTTTAATATAAAAAAATTTAGTGTTTTTAGATTCATTTTATATGCTAATGTGAAAATTAATTTTTTAAAAATAAAAACAAATCATTTTGATGCATTTCTGAATTAAAAAATACTTTAAAAAATAATGTCAACCACAGTTCCAAATAGGCTAAGTGGATGTTTAGTAATGTAGTGTTATTTGAGTTTGTAAATAAGTTGGTGTTGTAGTATTCGGTAAAAATAAAAAAGTAGAAAATTTTTGGTGGGTCCTACCTTAAAAATTAATGAATCGTCGTTTCATGAAAAGTAGCAAAGAGCTGTTTTTCATTATGTCTCGACCTACTTTTAATAGTTGTTTGTTATGACGTGGTTCTAGCTTGGTATAAGTATTTATGTTTGATTCACGGTAGAGTAAAAGAAAAAACAAATTGTTGCCACTTGTTTTGGTTTCATATTAAGTGAATGAATACAAAAAAATTTATGATTTTTACTTTTGAAAAAGCATGGAAGCCACGAAAATAACAAGACTTTAATCTGGTTTTTTTGTATATAATTTAATTATTTTATGTTCTTTCATTTTCATGCATCTGCAATTATTGAATATATATAAACTTATGCTGGCTTTTTCTTTACCAGATATTGTAGCTCACGAAAATAGTTAGGGATTGTAGAGGCCTTCACGTATGGATCTTGTTCATGATGGAATTGCAAATAGGTTCTTGGGAGAGTAAAAAGATGTGTCCAATTTACTTGAATTTTTAACTATATTATGAAATTATGATTATTATTCATACATACATACATACATACATATGTGTTTGTATATATAAATAAATGTGTGTGTAGATGTTTATGCCCTTTTTAAAGTAATTTTACAAATTGACAACAATATGAAAAGCTTGATAACCAAACACCTGAAATTACTTTTCATTAACCTCAAACTCAACCACAGTTTTAACCAAACACTTCAATAATTATTATGAATCGCAGTTAAAAATGCTTTTCATGAAATTGTTTTTTTTTAATTTCAACCATAAAACCAATTGCAATACCAAACACACCCTAAGTCAAAAGCAATTCAACTATTTGGTTACATCTACTTTTGAAAGTGTTTGTCCTTATGAAATGGCAAAAAAAGACATGTATTATTTCACATGCTAATGAGCTATTACTTTGCATTAGATTATTAATACATCATAGACAACAATATACTCACTTCGATGTCCTATTTTTATTGCTCCATCAAACTATTTAAAACCATCATCACATACAAAATCCATTCGAGACGGCCTATTGTTTCCTTGGCTTTACAAACATGGAACAACATCGTTTAAAAAGTCATCAGAAATAAATTTGGGTTTATCATCATATTATACAAATTCCACATCTTCTCGTGATTTCATTCTTATGTAGTTATGAAGTGTCATTGATGTCACTACAATTTGAATATGCACTTTGTATGAAAATGCAAGCATGCTTTTGTAAAATTATTCATCTCTACTTCCACACTCTAAATGCATGTTCAATCATATTGTGTAATGATGTGTGTGCACGATTGGATGTTTCATCTTGACTTCTTGGTTGACCTAAATACTAAAAATCTTGCAAGTGATATGTCGCACCTTTATATGGACCTAAATATCCATACTCATTTGGGTATTCAGAATCAACTAAATCATATGTTTTTGGAATAAAAAACAATCATTTAAACATAATTTCACATTGAATATGCTAAGCATACTTAATGTTTAAATACTATTTAAATTTTTGCATGTAAGTAACATCTGATGGATTTGAAAATTTGATATTAGGAATGTTAATAGCCTCCTAAAAAATATATGTATCATATACATTACCTTCTAATCCTACCTAAATAAACATGAATTGAATGTTGAATCTAAATGCAACCATTATATTTTGTGGTGGTATAACTTTTCTATCGATAAATAGTATTTGATTTTCTTGAGATACACAAGCATGCACATGTGCGAAATTAATCATACCAACCTAATTTTACATTAAAAAACAATAAACATCATAGTGTAATTAGTTAACAACAAGTTAGATGTTTTTTCATAAATAAATATGAACTAAATTTGTATTACCTAGAAATGAGGCATGTGTCTTAGATTCATCGCAATTTCCTGTGGTGTGTTTATAAATTCAGAAACTTCTAGTTTTATAACATCTATTGTGAGTAAATAAACTAGCTTGACTACTTCATTAAAAAATTATTTTATTGGATGTTGCTACTCAAATGGAAATGCATACCTTTTACCAAACATAATTTTAAGCATGAAAATATGACTAAAAAGATAATTAAAAATAAAATGGATGATGGTATTTTAGATTAAGATTTTCAATGGTAATTTTGCTTTGTTTTTTTATAGGAAAAGGATGGTTATATTGAGAGAATCAATGAGAAGCAATTTTAAGTTGCTTTTCAATTACTAGGGTACACTTGAGATATATTTATTAAAATTATTTTTGTAAAATTTACCAAACAATAAAAATGTTGGTTGAAAGAAAAAAAAAGAAGAAGGTAGCTACTCCCAAACACTATCTAAATATTTAAGAACTTTGAAGTCATAAATAAAAATCACTAGGCACATATGCTAATGCCCAATGTCTGAGTAAAGTTCAAAAGTCTAACTACCATTTGTTTTAAGCTATGTGTGACTACCAAGCCATTGACTTTGCCCTAATGGCAAGCTTAGGTTTGGAATTGATTTTATAACTTCATAATAGTGAGGATGATCATGATTTCATTTTGGTTTAGGAGGTCAATCACATGTGAACACCAACTATGTGCGAGTGAATAATGGTGATTTTATTTGACAAACTGCATAACTCATAAGACTTGTAACAATCTCTCTATTTCTAGCTTTTAGTGTCTTTATTTGAAGTTATGTATTTTAAGAAATTATTTTCAACTTATGAGAGTGTGGAAGATGATTTCAATAAAAGCTAACATGGGAAGTGATGTTTTTTAGAAGGACAAATCATTATTTCAATTAAAAAAAAAAACAAGTCTTAAATATTTAAAGATTAACTAACTTCAATTGGTTTTATTTTGTAACATTTAATTACTTAGTTAATAACATTAATTAGCATATTATATCTCATCAATTTGTATAAATATTAATTAAACAATTTAGTAGTTTTATTTACTAAAAAAAGTATGTAATGTGATGATTGTTGTGCTTTTCTTCTTCTTTTTTAATTATGTTCCTATTGTTTTTGTGATATTAGTGTGTTTTCTTAACAAAATTGCATTTTATAACCAATTCAATTAGTTTAAGAAAGTGTTCAATTTTTTTACAAAAAATTAATTTATGTATTTGATGATAATATTAATTTAAATAATTTTTACTGTTATTTTAATCCTAACACGATAAACACAGTAGGGGTGAAACAGACTCTAAAGATGATTAGACTCTCCTCCATTATTAAATTTCATCTATGTATGTACTAAGAAATTTCCATTGGAAACAACCTTAAGTATTTTCCCAAATTGCTATCTTAGCTTAATCTTAGGATGTTAAACTTTAATTATCAATAAAAGCATTCACACAAGTATTTAGAAGTTGTTTAACTAGAATATTAATAAATAAATGTTTTTTAACATTATTTTTCTCAATCATACATCTCATATTTGGCTTAGTTTGGGCAACCCCATCATTGTTCCAATGCAACCTTCATGGTGGAAAAAAACTATGTATAATGTTTTGAACCCTTTTTCTAACGTTTTCATATATATATATATATATATATATATATATATGAAAACTCAGACATTGTTATCTCATAATTCAAACCATTGAAGAATCTAGTCATCATAGCTTATCAATCCCTCTCTATATTCACCTGATTATATCAACCTTAATCTCTTTATGGTAATTCTCTACACTTTTAGAACATTGAGTTAAGCTTTGTAATTTCTGATATAAATCCAAATAATAGTCACTATGAACAAATCTTTTTCTAATGATCACCCTTATCTCATCTTAAATATAAAAGTACTCTTATGACTCCTTAAAAAAAGTTGATCCCACTAGGTAATATCATAATAAGTAAATTTAATCATAAATGATTTTACCTTTTTTTCGTTTAAACAGTTACGGTAATCAAAACTCAACTTCAGTTTCTTTTCTTAATTTAAGTAAGCTTTTAGATCATTTCTCATTGAAAGCAAAAATCTTCATCTTAATACTCTTAAATTTATATAGAAATCATCATAAAACCCAATATATATCTTAAAACCCAATATATATCTTAAAACCTTTATGGATGAAATCCCCATGATGCCAAAATCTCATATTACTAAATGTACCATGTTATAGAATACTACCTCATTAGCCAAATAAAGCTTAAGTAAATTTATTATCTTTATTTTCATTAACAAACTTATCAAAAGGTATTGTAGTCTATAAGTATAATGTGTGTTTTTATATTTTTAGAACTAGAACCCATTGATATGACTCGTTTTGCAAACTGGTAATCATAACATCATTGTCTATCTATGGGTTGTGAAATTAAAAAAAAAAAGTGTATTTCTTTCTTCCTTTTAGATGATGCTTAACCTAAATAAAATATGAACTATAGAAAATGTTGCACTCGTAATTTGACTTTTCATGAAAACATTCTTATACTTTTTACCTTTTACTATTATTAGCTCATCTTTAGTTTTTTAAGGAACTAAACAAAAGCATTAAGAAATTTTAGATTATAACATTCAACCAATGGATTTTAAAAGACATAATGACAAATTAAAATAATAAAGAATCATGAATAAGGAAAACCTAACAGACAAACTCGAATCAATATCAAAACCTAAATTCAATAAAAACCCGAATTTAATTTAGAATCATATCAAACCAACCAATTTTCATTACAAAGGGGGTGTTTGGGAAGCCACCCAAAAGCGCTTTTGGGTGCTTTTGGTCCATTTTTTTTTTTTTGAATTTTAAAAACAGACGGTTAGTGTTTTTAGATCATTTTGATGTGCTGATATCAAAAATGATTTTTAAAAAATAAAAAAAATCATTTTAATGTATTTCGGCACGAAACACACTTTGAAAAGCTACAGCAACAGCTCTCCCAAACACCCTCAAAGAACTCAAAAACACAAAATCAATATATATTCAATTAAACCAAAATAACCAATTTAGCTATTGCAATTTAAACCAATCTCAATTCCATTATCCCAACAACTAACTAATTTCAATCAACTATATCAAATATGATTTGCAATTTTCTTCTTCTTTTTAAATAAATTTCAATAAAAACTAAATAAAAAATAATTTTCTCTATTTTGTGTGTGTGTTGGAAGAGAACTTTTCTTTTTGATAATTGAAAATCAAGATAAAAATCAAAATAAAAAACCACAAAGAACTAGAAACTATGGTAAGGTCGAATCAAGGACACAAAGAAAACTAGGATAAACGGTAAAGTTTAAATCAAGAAAACTAAGGTTTGATAATTTTGAGAAAAACTAAACCTATTAATGAAAAAATAAGACTCAAAACATGAACAAAACTAAATTCAATGACAGATAGATAAAACCTAGTTTTAGTACTAAGTTGATACTAATTGATGCAAACCTGGAAGATTGAGTCGTGGCCAATTAAGCTAGAGAAAAGCACCCCAAAACCCATGCATGTAAGTGTGTGATTGTGTCATGTTAAGACGAGTCCAAAACGGAGGAGATTGAGCAGTTGTTCTCTTTGGTTTTCTAGGAGAAAAAAAATAATCTAGAATATAATTTATATTATTCTTTAACTCGTCTTCTTAAGTGAATTTTTTAGCCTTGAAACTTAGTCCACACTATCTTGTGTTTGATTTTTATCAAATAAAATAGAATGATAAAATTCAAACTCGTAACTACTGGGTCAACAAAGTTCAAATATTATGTTAAAAAATCATCTCATGCAAACGAGAGAGCTCAAGGCTTTCGCCAAAGTGTAGCCATGCATTTCATCTTCCTTGCACTGATACATGGCTGAAACCTCATGCCATTGTCATCCAATATTGCTCCCAATAATATTTCGCCTAGTACTCGAGCGCCACCTGCTATGCTGGGCCAAGAAAATCTGCGAAGTTCTGGTGTTTCGACACTTCAATATCAACATGGGACTCGTGATGTTGTTTTAGTGATTCAAGATTTAAAAGAGAGTGATCAGCAAGAGGGTATTGTTTTAGTGATCCAAGACTCCAGTTAGAAAGCAAATGATCCGATCCAACCAGTTAGAAGATCAGTTTCGTTGAATTTTTCTCTATGTCGAAACCATCAGATTTCCATTACTGATCTATCACGTATTAGTGATGATGATGAGATAGTGATTTACAAGGTAAGAGAAAGGTAGGAGTTTTATGATTTCAAATGGATGAGCATACAACTCCAGTCTTTGATATAACATTTCAAAAATATTTTTGTAAGGTATTAGTGATGATGATGAGATAGTGATGGAGCTGGCTTCTTGAATTTAGTTACTACTCCATTTATAAGGTATGAGAGAGGTAGGAGTTTTATGATTTCAAATGGATTAGCATACAGCTCCAATATAGCATTTCAAAAATATTTTTGTAAAAAGTTAAAAAAATTATTTATTATTTATATATATTTTTAAATGTTGATATAAAACATAATTTAAAAAAATAAAAAATATATTTTAAAATATTTCTGAACTAAAAATACTTTAAAAAATAATTTGAATCACACTTCCAAATATGCACTTGTCCTCATGTTCAAACCATCAGTTTCATTTTTTTTAACTAATTAATTAAAGCTCAGAAATATAGAGATCTGACATTTATTTATTTATTTATTGACTTATTTTTTTGTATTTTTTTGTATTATTATTATTATTATTGGTATCATCAGCAGCAGCTTATGGAGTTTGTGTTCTTGAAATGGACAAGTGTGATTAATGTTGGTGACGCCCTAATAACTCAAGACTTTAGCTTCCCGCACTAGTCGCGTTGGCGAGCTAATTGTTTTTTACGATGTAAAGAAAATATTCATGCGACGTCGTAAAGTGAGAAAAATCTATGATTCTAGTAATTAAAAAGATTCCCCATGAGTAACTTGAAACTATTATTTAATTTAATTCAAAAGCAAAAACATTTATAAAAATAACTTTAATTTTAATCCTTACAAACTTTAATTTTATTGTAATTTACCCCTAGCTTAATTTGATTGAGTTTATAAAAATTAAATTTAATCCTTTAAAACTTCAATCTTCTCAATTAATATTCTTATTTTTATGCAAATTCATTTGATATTCACTAAAGTAAACCAGATGTCTTTCCTTTTAAGAATATAATTAAGCTTCCAATTTTGCACATAAATCTTTCTTCAACTTACCTTTGTTAATCAAGTTACTACTTGGCTCTCTTTAATTTTTATTTTATTTTCATTATTATTTACAAAAAGATGATTTTTTGGGGAAACCCAAAATCGAATTATGATAATTGGCACCTTAAAGGATTCATAATATGAATATTTAATTGTTAACTCATGGATCCATTTTATGATTATAGTGACCATAATAAAAACGGTTGCATAAGGCTTAAAATCAGAATAGATTAAGAATCTAGCAATAAAGTTTGGTGTAATGTAAGCTTACAAATTAGGACAAAGTCTTTAGAAATCCTAACAATTATTATTCAAGTTTTTCACCTTAATATTTTATCCATTCATCTTAGGTATTGTAAGGTTATACAATATCATTAGTTTCTAAAGTAGCATTATTCAAGATAAACATTGCTCTATCATGTAATATTATTTACCAATACCTCTTAAGTATAGGACATACACCAACCATTTCAAATCTTATACAACTATCATACCTTGATTGGTATAATCCAAATATAAAGTGTAAGTATCATAATGAGATTCTCAACAATTTAACAGAAAATTATAAGATTTTTTATGAAAAAAGATGTTTGATGAATGTTGTGATTGAAATTAATTTGTTTATTTAAAAATACTTCTTGGCATTATATTTGATAAATATACTATAAAAATTCACTTAAGGATTTTTAAAAGTGATAAAATTCTAAGACATGTCATACAAATGCTAGGGACATTCCCTTTTTGTATCTCGTGATTTTTTTTCCAATGTTGATAAATCTTAAAATAAAAGGTCTTACTTATCTTTTTTTTTAATAAAAAAATATATTCCCATCTCCTAATAAACTTTTAAAGGGTAAAGTCTTGATAATATAATTTAAAAAAAAAAAACTTGAAATTATACTTTTCAACAAACCTTAAAAAAAAATCTTGCTTAAAATATTTTAATTATACCCAAAATAAAATCAAATAATTTGATGACTAAAATAGTATGTACCTAGTTCATGATTTGACAACTTCTTTTCCAAGGTTAACCTTATGATATGATTTTTGAACATGAACAAATTTAGGTGTAAATAACGAAAGACCTTATTTAATTTACCCTTCACAAATAACACATTCTTGATCATCCCTCTTTAAGCCTTAAATATTTATTAGATAATAACCTAGACTACGATTATACCTAAAACAAGAGATAAGTTTTGAAAGTTCTTCTTCAAATAAAAAAAATAAAAAAAATATGAAAAGGAAAAATATTATGAAAAAAAGTAGGAAAATTATAAACAAATGAAATGGATATGAATGGAAAACAAATGAGGAGATCTCTATAGTATCCTTGATAATGGTGTAAGGTCCATAATCAAAGATAAAATATCAATTACAAAATATTATACATAATTTGGAGAATTAAAATGAGGTCAATCATCAAAATGACACAATCAAGATGGCAAACATAAAATATTTGATAATAAATAAGTGATTCTATATTTTTAAATCCATAAACACCTATCGAGTCTCATACATATACCTTTCCTTCGTGAACACGAACCCTAACTTATATTGCATGTTTTCATGAAAACATTTTAAAAAAAAATTATTTATATTGATAAGTTTTAACCTTTAAAAAAAAAAAACAATTTCAAGCAAAATTCATTATATGTTTATGTGTTGCATATCATTATTTATTTTTATTAAATTATGAGTTTTCATATAAAAAAAAATTAAGAGGTCACATGATGATAAGTAAGAATATATTCCCCTTGAAAAGTTGAAATAATCTTTTTAGAACCCAACCATTTTTTTCTAAAAAGCCTTCATTGTTGAAAATCTATTGGAGCTATTTATTTTTTAAAATAGCTAAAATCTTAGGATAATCATTGTTTTTCAAGATCTTAACTAACAATTGTTTCATCATGTGCTATAAAAAAATCCAAATTTGCACTTGAATTACATGTTCTGAGTTTTTGCCAAAAAAATCTAATTTTTTACTTAATTGAAAACATTTATTAATTTACATTTTGACAATTTTATTTATGGTTTGGTTGAAAACAAGAAAGATGATTTCATAAAAAAAAATGATTCACAACAAAATTATCATTGCTTTTTGGTAAGAATAATATTGATGCATATGTGTTTTATAATAACCACTTATAAATATTAATACAAATAATTTTTTATGATGTTGATCAAAATTAAGCAATAATGAACATATATTTTCATATTTCACTTAGAGACAATGACAAATAAAGTCAACACGGCCAGGTTAAGATGATATACTAACCATGGCCATCCAATGATCAAAGGTGGAGAACAAGGAATGACAAAGTCATAATAAGCCTAAAAGACATCAATGAAACACAAACAATTCATGCAAGTTAGTGATAAAATTCAAAAACACTTTCAACACTAAAATTCTTTGAAGGTTGAAATTAGAAAGGATGGTTGAAATTAGAACCAATCAATGTAAAAAATATAATGTCAAGAAAGTAAAATGCAGTTAACAAGTTCTACCTCAGTTTATGATTAGGATACCTATGTTCAAGTCATTTAGTTAGGTTAGTCAAAGCAAACCTTATGATTAAGGTAGAATTTCTTTTTTTTTTTGTTGATATTAGTTGCCTCTTTAGTTAATCATTTTAAGTTTATTGATGAGGTTTCTCACCTCTAGAGTTTACCATTTTAAGTTTATTGTTGAGGTTGGTAGCCTCTTAAGTTAACCAAATCAATTTATTTGTTAAGGTTGGTCACCTCTCAAGTTGACCCATTTATATTTCTTGTCATTTAAGCTTATTTTAAAATAAACTAAATCCAATAAAGAACAATATAAAAAGACTCAAGAACTTTACAAAATAAATGAAAAATTCTATCTAAAATAAAATTATAGGGCCCAATATCTAATTAAATGAAATATCAACTGATGAAATTTAAAAATATGAGTTTTTTTAAAGCAGAACAATAACAAATGAACTCAAGTGAATTTCTTAAACTTGAGTGATCTTTCAAATTCACAACCCGTTAAATTCCAAACTTGAAATCAATCAATAAGCTCAATTTAATATTAAATGATGAAATAAAAAAATCAATTTAAAAAACTTGTAAATTTAAAAAATAGCAATAAAAAATGAGGATAATTTTGATATGTAAATATAATGAAGGAGTATTAAATTGTTAAAAAAAGTCAATTAAAAAAAACTTTATGAATAAGATAAATAACACTTAAAAGAAGAAAGATCAAATTTGCAATGAAAAAAATTAATGTTGAAATTGAAAAATAAATTCAATTTATAAGCTAATTCAAATAAAAAATATTTTTTTTATAACAGATCAAATTCTGAAAGGAAAAAAATTAAAGAGTTGTGAAATGTTGAAAGGATAGACATGAAAACCAAATAATAAAAAGAAAAGGCCAATCTTCGCTTGACAATTAAGCCACATACGATGCATGGAAAGGTATCCCTCATCATTGAGAAAAGAACTTGCCAAGAAAGCTGGTTTTTCTCTTCCGTGAACCACGACATTGAAAAACCAACCACATGCGCTATTCAAAGATGGCGAGGTGACTCACTTGCTAATATGTTTTATGAACACGTGAAAAACCTTTTCTTTTTTATTATCTATTTATGAAGTAAATGACCAAATCATCCTTAGAACTACATAATAATTACTAAAAAACAAAGCAAAATTACTAACATGTCTTTTAAACCAAGCCTAATAAATTTGTATTCCCAAGAGCAATATGAAATATTAAAAAAACCCACAAAACAAAGTAATTTTTTATTTATTTATAAAGGATAACCAAGTAATTTACATATAAAAAAATAATAAAAAGCCTGAAGTACCTAAACAAATCTAAATAAAAAAACCTATACTAATTAAAAGCACAATTGTAGTGTTTTTTCCACACAACTTATGTCGTATTAATAATTGTAATTATAATGAAAATGTTATTGCAATTTTAATGCAATAATATAATATAATATAATATAATATCTCATATATTTAATACATCTTTTCCACGAAAATGAAACAACTTATACTTGTTGGCATCTCATCATTAGCTTTGAAATTGATTTTTTTATTATATTTATAAATTTACTTTGTCAATACCAGTATGTCTGAATTTTTTACCTCTTATATTTTCTTGCATAAAATGAATACATATAAAAATAAAATATATTGTAATTTTTTTTCATAAGACATTAAATAAGTAAGGGAATAGTTAGTTTGACGAAGATTGACCTGGATATTTTATTCCCAACCATTCATTGTTGAATAGTTAGTTTGACGAACATTGACCTGAATATTTTATTTCCACCACTCATTGCTATCTGCTATTATACCTAATTCATCACTTCATCCCACACCAATTTCAGTAATAAATTTCGATTATGTTCTCCAATTCTTTTGACATCCATTCCATTTGTTTTTTAGTTATTTTTTGGTGAACGCATGACCAATTTGTTCTTTAAATGTTGTTAGAAATTTTCAACCCCTTTTATCGAAATGAGTATTAAGTCTCATTCCAATGTCAATGGCCTTAATGCATAGATCATAAAATGTATACAATATTTTCTTATTCCAAGCAGCCTTATCCATAGACTCAAGACCTTTCATGATATCTTTTAAAACTTTGAAAAACAAGAAAAAATCAACATTAAACAAACACTAAAAACTATAAAGGAACTAACTTGGTTATCTAATGTTTTAACAAAATATGACTAAACAACATATAGTTCAATGTAATACAGTTCACATGATACGCAACAACAATATATTTTGATACCAAAAACATCCAACCATCAAGACGTATACAAACATTAACAACAACCAACTAAAGAGATACAATATCATTATATAACCTTTGATATTGTAATTTATTGTTAGCAGTACTAAACTAAACAAATTTGAGTTGAATGAGGTAATGTTAGAGTAAATAAGATTTAAGGAGGAAATGTTTTCACTGTGGGACAAGCCCACTAGTAGAAACAGTGACCTTACGAGGACTAAAATGAAGGTCTTGGTCATGAACCATAATGTTTGCAACTTCAATAACACTATCGATATTTTGAAGTGGTTCTCTCATGCCTTGGAATTACATGTTTTATGCCAATAATTAGACAAAAGAGTTTTCATCAAGTTTGAAGATTCAAGAGTTTATTCTTGGAGGAATAAATTAGATTGCTTCAACTTCTAGCTAGCAAATGCCTTATTATATAAAAGTAGACAACATTTGTTGCCTTAACAATCAATATTTTAAAAACTATAAGACTTACCAAGAATTATGGACTAGTTTCCCTAAAGTATTTTGATGGAGCAAAGTCATATATCAAGTGAGATTTACAATTACTTGGAAAACTCAGATAAGTGTCATATGATGTTTTATTTAATTGTTATAGCTATTCTCAATCATGACCTATTTAGATTTGAGATATTGTGTTTTAGGTGCTTGCTTAGAGTATTTTTAAGAATACAAAATTGATATAAATAAACAAATAAAACTTGAAAGTTGTCCATCACACATGAACTTGCAAAACACAAGTAATTAATACAACAACCAAACAAGCAATTAAGACAATAACAAATTTGGGCAGGTGCAATAGCAATTGTAAATATATTCAAGTTATATGCAAGTACATTAGTTCAGGTTGAGTTTTTTTTTTTACATATATTCTATGTTTTAGTCCTAGCTACTTATTAATGTCGTTTACCTGAAAATAACAAACATGTGTTGTTAAATGTTGATTAAACTCAATAATAAGTGACTCTGTACCATATATTCATGTCTCATTGAAATCCAAGCACTTGAAATGCAATAGTATTTTGAACATTATTTTTAATGCAATGGACACTAATGGTGGAGCTAAATTCATAAATAAGACATATATCTTCACAAAACATTTGTATGTATATTGAAGACAAATATATATCTTAATTCCTTCACTTTGAGAGATTTGATAACGAGATAAAATTAATTTATATATTTTTTAAATTTAATTTTAATATATATGAACACATAATAAAACTACTATTCAAAAAACACTAAGAAAATAACTTTAATTTTTCTTTTTAGATTTTAGGTTAACATTATTTTAGCCTGTATTCCGCTACTTAATTTAAGAATTATTATTTCTGTTTGAAAAATATTTTAAAAAAAAAAACTCAAAAAAATATTCTATCTTCACTCAACTTTAAATACCTCTCAAGACCAAAATTCTATTACAAGACCTCAAACGAAAACAATGAGAAGTTGCAGTGGAAGCTCTAAAAGCCAGGAGAAGCAGCAGCATCACCGTACGCATCGCTGCTTGTCACACCTCTTTCTTCAAGCAGCGGCTCAGAACCCCTCAAAAGTCGCCGTCATTCATGCAGCACGATCATCATTTGCTCCTTCTAGTGGGTCCCAACTTCAAAAATCTAGAGAATTGATCACTTCTACCACCACTCCTCCAATCTATGAAGGCGACCACTGTTTCACCTTCGCTAATATGCTCATCTCCGTTGATTCCCTCTCCTCTCGCCTCCGCTCCATTCTTGATGGTGCTGATGATCCTCATCTCAGCAAACCCCAATCCCCTCCAGGTAATTATCTATCTATTTTTTTATTTAATTTTGTGGTTAATGAATTTTGACAGTTAGGAAACTAGAGAGCTTGATACTAGGCATTGGACTTAAAGAGGAATTCAGAATTTTGTTTATTTTAATTTAATTTTTTAGGTAAAGGAAAAGATAATCCTAGCAAGAATCAAGCTGAGGCTGCGAGTGCATACAGCCCAAAAATAGTGGGAATCTATATGCCACCTTCAGTGGAATACATAATTTCTGTTTTCTCAATTTTGAGGTGTGGAGAAGCGTTCTTGCCTATTGATCCATCGTGGCCGAGAGATAGAGTATTGTCAATTGTTGCTTCAGCCAATGTGGCCCTTATTATTACTTCTCGATCCTCGTTTGGTAAAGGTGGAAATAAGGATATTAATGAAGCAGATTGGCTTGTGGAACGTGGTGGTTGTCGTGTCTTGTGTTTTTCGATGGAAGACAGTGAGTGTAGTGGTCCGTTGGAGTTGGCATGGCCTTGTGAAAATGAGAAAGAGAGATTGTTCTGTTATTTGATGTACACTTCTGGATCGACCGGGAAGCCTAAAGGCGTGTGTGGGACTGAGCAAGGTGAGCTGCTGTTTAACATCTGCATTTGACTTCACTGGTTGCATTGTGCTATGCATATGGATCAGATGTAAGATTTTGGAGAGTGTTTAGTAGAGCGTTTTAAAAGTACTTTTTTTAAATGAAATATTGAAAACCAATCTCTAACACACTCCCAAACAAGAACTTTAACCTTAAAAAGGGGAGCTTCTTTTGATATTGTTTATATTCTACTGTTGGATTTTAAAGATATATTTGTTACTGTAGCATATTTGGTCCTGTTATAGGCATGCCAAACCATGTTAGCATTCCAAGTTTTTCCTCCCCAAGAATTGCTTTCAAGAGATCCAAATGCTTTATCATCTTTCTAGGTCATTTATTCATAATCATAGTAGACAAGCTTATGATCTTTCAAGAGATCCAAATGCTTTAACATGCCAAACCATGTTAGCTACATGATCTTTCCACTTTGGCTACCTACAGCTTGGTAGCTATAGCATCAGATCATGGTACAGACAAAACTTTGAAAGTTCTTAACAATGAAAGCTACTACTGAGCTTACACGATGAGTTTATTTTATTCAATTCATTGGTTCTTATGTAGTTTATTTATTTATTGATTGATTTAATTTTTT
Organism: Salix dunnii; assembly: GCA_015731905.1. Classification (NCBI taxonomy): domain Eukaryota; kingdom Viridiplantae; phylum Streptophyta; class Magnoliopsida; order Malpighiales; family Salicaceae; genus Salix; species Salix dunnii. Next base: position 7,329,508 of record CM027677.1, on the reverse strand, counting down.
TGTGGATCTTGATCACATGTTATCATTCATTAATGTACTTTTTTATCCTGACTTTATATTTGTCTTCCAGGAGGCATTAACCTGCTTAATTGTGGGGAATACTTTCCTTAATTGTATTGTTGGTACATTTTTGGTTTAGAAAGCTTCAAGAGGGAAAAGTGCTGATATATTGTTGCTACCCAAATTTTTTTTTTGGGGTGCGACATATATGATGAACATTTTATTTTTTGTTGCTTGAATATGATTGGACAACTATCTCTAACAGCTCCTTCCTGGTTTTGCTTGATTTCTCATGTCTGTGCAAATATTAGAGATTCTATACTTTTCTGTCTCAAAAAATAAGTAAACCACAACTTCATATCTTTTTCTAGTTCTTTGCCATCCCAGCTTTGAGCTTCAGAATAGGGAGTCTCTCTTGCTCTACGTCTCCCAATCCTAGATCACTTGGTAAACCTTACCAGCTATGCTAATGATGATTTGATTTCATTCTGATCACTTCCTTAACCTAGTTTCTTTGTAGTTATATGCATTTTGATGATATGATCTCGTTTTATTTTTCTTAAGGCCTCTTAAATCGCTTTTGGTGGATGCAAGAATTGTATCCCCTACATGGAGAGGAAGCTCTATTGTTCAAAACATCAATAAGCTTTATCGACCACCTGCAAGAATTTCTCAGTGCTATGCTTACAACATGTACACTGGTTATACCTCCTTTCCATGAGTTGAAGGAGTATCCATTTGCACTTGTCAATGTTCTACAGGTACACTAGCTTATTAGGGTTTTAAACCTTTCTTAAGTCTTTTCTTTGTTTCTTGAGGTTTCCCATTTTAAATTACAGTTACTTTTGCATGATAATGTTATTAAAAATTTATTTTATTTAAGAGTCAAAATTCATTTTAAATCTAAGCACATAGTTTTTTCCCATTCAGTATTTCTTTGTCTCGAAATTCTGAACACTTGTCTTTCTGCTAGTTCATTGTATAAGTTTTCTCTTTCTCGTTAAATTGAGAATTGGTTTTGCTTCCTAGACTACCCTTGTAATTTTCCAAAAATTTTCCTCAAGGTGATGGATGTTTTCTTCATCTATGGGATTCAATTGGAACAATTGAATTTGCAAATTAATGAAGATTCAATCAGAATTTAGATTTAATTTAAATGGTAAAATATCTTGTATTAAACTATCCCTAGACTATGATGTGAAAGAGCATTCTTTCTTCTCTACTAGAAAGAGGCTGTCGTTTTATACTTGCAATTATCATCTATATGTTTGCTCCTTTTTTTTTTCTTTCTAAAATATGAAAGTTTTTATTATTTCATCAATACATCTGCACAATTGCTTTGTTAAAAATATGAACGTGGTTATTATTTTATTGTTTTCTAGTCTCAGTAAGTTTATTCTTACTAGGCTCCACATTTTTATGCATGTACTGGGTCACCTGAAGCAGGTGTTCGCTGCAATCTAGTTATTCCCTGATAAAGGCTGTGATTATGAATATGTTGTGCACTATCTTTTGTAGGGAATCTATAGACATCACTTATAGCTAGCTATGCAATGCAAGCACTTTGGTAATTTGTTTATGTCCATCTGGAAAGTCTAGATTCTGAAGTGTTGGTTTAAGTTACATGCCCTCTTACATTTTTACGTCCATATGAATAAACAAAAGGAATTTTTATGAGTAAAATTATTCGCTATATCATGAAACTTTCTGTTTTGAAGTTTGTACAGTAGTACATTCTGAATGTTCATTCCATATGTGCCTTTGACTTTCTTTTTTTTTGTTCTTTTGTTTTTGGTACTTGTTAGTCCTATAGTTACTTATCTTCCTATTTAATTTGTGATAAGAATATAAATTATTGTTGCAGGCCTACTCTATAAATAGACTTACAACTGTCCCTTCACTTATGAGAGCAATCCTTCCTGTTTTGCAAAGGCAACATAGCATGCAACTTCAGACTTCATTGAAATTGCTAGTACTAAGTGGTGAAGTTTTTTCTATATCCTTATGGGATGCACTTTCAACTTTACTACCTGGGACCACAATCTTGAATTTATATGGAACTACTGAGGTAAGCAATCTAGAGTCCACTTCATCTTTTTGTTGTCCAGATCAATAAGGTCACCCATATATATTATCCATGTCTTTTGGTAAATACTTTATACATTCAATAATGGAATTGTAGGTCATTTTCTTGTATTTATACTAATGCTTCTTCATGGATGCATTTTTCTTCTCTTTTCTAACACTAGTAATGATAAGATGGATTGTGTTGATCAGGATATTGGCACTAGTTATATAAATGGTTTGCTAATGGTTTATCACTCATGGTTTTGTATGTTTGCATGTGTTGTCTTTCACTCACCTTGGATGAATATTACAGTTTGTTTTATACAGCTAATGAACTTTGGAATTTAGGTATCTGGTGACTGTACATATTTTGATTGCAAGAGGTTGCCCACAATTTTGGAAACAGAGGCACTAACAAGCATTCCAATTGGTTTGCCTATTTCCAACTGTGACGTGGAACTAATTTGTGAATCTGATACATCGAATGAGGGAGAGATATATGTTGGTGGTCTTTGTGTATCTAATGGTTACTACTCTGAGTCTATTATTACATCATTTGTCTCTGCAAAACCACATGTGGACAGCATCTGTAACAGCGCTACAGATAATTGGGGATGTCAAGCTTATTATAGAACTGGTGATTTTGCACGAAGGCTTCAGAATGGTGACTTGGTATTCTTGGGAAGAATAGATCGGACTGTAAAAAGCAATGGTCAACGCATAGTTCTGGAGGAGATTGAAAATACACTCAGGGGGCATCCTGATGTTGCTGATGCTGCTGTAATTTCTCGTGAAGGTCCAGGGGAGCTTTTGTTTCTCGATGCAATTTTGTTGTTCAAAGAGAGAGAAAAATCTGAGGATTTTTTTGTCAGGTCTTCAATAAGAAAGTGGATGGTCGACAAAGTTCCATTAGCAATGGTTCCTAATCGCTTTGTATTCACAGAATCGTTGCCCATGTCTTCCACTGGAAAAGTTGATTATGCTTTATTGGCATGTTCAAAGTTTCTTAACTTGAATGTCCAAGATGAAATTGGCAATGCAACTAGTGATCTCTTGCTAGTTATAAAAAAGGTTTGTGCTGCACTTACACCAAATTTTTTTTACTTTTCAACATCTCCATATTTCCTAGAAAATGGTACTTGTTTCGCTCAAGCATTTTATAAATTTAGTATGTTGTTTATTTAGTAGTCTTGGATTATGGAATCCTTAATGAATTGCAATGCAAAGTTTTTTGAAGTGAAGGGTATTAAACTTTGAAAACAATACTCCCTATATCATAGAGAGAGTGGACTCCTTTCATTTCCATTTGTTTTGTAACAAATAACCATTTTGAAAGGGTTCATTGAACTCTACTTTTTTGACATGATGCTTATATGAAACCGGATTCATTTCTAGTGTAATTTCTATTAGAGAAAAATATAAATCATATTCTAGGACTTCACCTACCAACTTAAGCTTTTAGATGAGATGGTTTCTTGACATGATATTAGAGCTTTGTTGACCCAGCGGTCACGAGTTCGAATCTCACCACTCTCATTCTATTTGATAAAAATCAAGCACAAGGTATTGTAGTCTGTGCAAGTTTCAAGCCCAAAGGGCTTTCACTTGAGAGGGTGTGTTAGAGAATAATATAAATCATATTTTGGGACCTTAATTAACAGCTTAATCTTTTAGGTGAGATGATTCCTTAACAATTTCAAAAAAGGTCTGATGAAATAAATTGATGATCTCTCGCTAATTGGTTAAAGGCATTTTCAGATGAATATCTAATAATGAATTCATGTAACATATGTAAGCTCTACCTTTGTACATTTCATTAAAAAAATTCATAATTTGTTTCTTTTTAATGTTGATTGGAATATTGACATGCCATTCATTTAGTTTCTTATTTCTATAGCATCCTCTTTTGTTTTTAGAGAGAATGCCTATTATACCTATTTGGGATGAGATAGAATTTTCAGCCATAGTCTGTATACTATTATGCTAGATGAGAGCCACATTTCCTTGTTTACTATTATCTAGGCACCTCTTAATTTTATGAGCCATCAGAATTTAATTCAGTTTAGTTTTTCTTTAAATCTACATAATATTAATTATTCTCCAATAAAATAAGGTTGGCCAAAATTGGTTTGATGCATAATTTTTAATCCCATGGACTTCTTCGTTTTTGTTCCTCAGGAGCATTATTGCCTGCATGATAGAAAGATATAAAGGATTGTCTAGCTTAGGAATATGATAAGATACCAAGTCCCAAGCCTTGAATTCCCTTCCCCTAAAAAAGGCTGACTATCCTCTTTTAGAATCAGAATCATGATTTTTGGATGCATTGGCAGTATTTGAACCATTCAAATGCCATTAAGCTTAATATTCTGACATTGGAAATATTTTGGATAGTTATAATATTCAATATTGTTTAACATTTTGGATGTGCTAATCATTTTAGTGGTCTAGTAAACAAATCATCTCTAATTTTTACTTTCAATTATCTTCAGACCTTATTACCATGACCCATGATTGTAATGAAACTTGTTGAATATGTTTCTACAGGCATTTTGTGATGGTTTGATGGTTGAAGAAGTTTCTTGTGATGATGATTTCTTTGCAATGGGTGGTAATTCCATTACAGCAGCGCATGTTTCTTATAATCTAGGAATCAATATGAGATTGCTTTATAACTTCCCTACTCCCTCCAAGCTTCATGCTGCTCTTCTAGAGAAAACAGAACCTTACAACATAGAAATGAGAATTGATGCTAATTCACAATTGAAGCCAAAAGAAGATAGATTGGTTTCAGATATGGCTTATTCTCTTGATCCTACAACTCCTATTGTTCCTGGTCTCAAATCTCCAAAGCAGCCATCGAACTACCCTCATCAAAATAATGATGATCCTACTATTCCATCTAAACGCTTTAAGGGAGATTTGGATATCAACATTTTATCTGCATGTGTTAATCCTAGTGATGGACAACCATTGTCTAGTTCAATATCAATGCTATGTTCATTCAGCCGGTGCAACATGGTTATATATGATGAAAATTACAGATCACGAAATTTACATCAAATCAATCGGATAGCAAAAGTTTCGAGAAATGGAAAAGGTTTTGGAATGCATGAATTATGGAAGATTTATATGGAGTCTTGTGTAGATGCATCACCACTGGTTGTGGTTAAACAACAGGATGTCTATCTCTTCATTGGATCTCATTCGCACAAATTTGTTTGTGTTAATGCCCTAAGGTAAAGATCATTTTCTGGCTCTGAAGTGATACGAAAATCATATCTATTAGTGATGATTCTCATCACTATTACTTAAATCATTATATTTCCATTTTTTGAATATCACTATTTATTTTGAATGGATCATGGCTGTATAAAAGCAATGAAAGGAACTCCTTGGGATTTGTTTTGTGGCTTTGAATTCTATTAAATGTAAGTGTTTTTCCATGAATGTGTTAATGTTATAAGAGGGAAATCCTAGAAATATCACTTATTACATGCACGATACGAGTTTAATGGTAGCATGAACTATCAAGTGTGAAGTGTTTATTTTCTGACTCAAGTGTGAGGTGTTTAGTGGTAGCATGTTTGGTGGATCTGCTTTCTGATATGCATATTATAATCCTCTCTCTCTCTCCTTCTTTGTGTGTGAGTGTGTTCATGTTATGAGGGAAATCCTGGAAAACATCATTTTTTACATGCACCATGCAAGAATTTAGTGGTCACATGAACTGTCCTTTTTCTAATTCAAGTGTTATACCATAACATAATTTGGTCTAGTGGCTCTGTCCAGTGGGAAGTCAAACTAGAGGGACGAATTGAAAGTTCTGCAGCAATTGTAGGCGACTTTTCTCAGGTTGTTCTTACTGTGTATAATTTAAGATGTTTCATTATCTTCTTTATTGCATGGGCTCTTTTAATCTTTTCAATTTTTCATGTGTTGCCAGGTTGTAGTTGGCTGCTATAGGGGGAAAATATATTTTCTTGATTTTCTTGATGGTAGCATTTTCTGGACTTTCCAAACATGTGGTGAGGTATGATGATATAATGACCGTGCTACTTGCTTCCTCCTACCACTTTGTTAATGGGCATCATTCCTGGTTCATTTTATTTTTCATGTAGTCTAGTTATTATTCCTTTTTGTGCTCTCTTCAATGTAAGAGCTTTTTGAGATGGTTGGCATTAAACAATGCTAAAAGTTTACATGAGACCACATGGATGAACTTTTTGATGGTCTAGGAAATGCTCATCCTTGAATCTATGTGGTGTCATACCATGGCATTCCAGCAATGTCAAAAGAAACATTGATGGTCACTAGGACTTAGAAAAAAGGCTTTAAGTAAAACTATCGTGTTGAAAAGTACTAAAAGATCAATTATATGTCTCCATTTGATAAAAGCTTCAATATTAGATTGGGCCAACACACTGCAGAATGTTTTAAAATTTCACAATTTTCAATTGCTTTTCAACACATCATCTAAACTTTGGAAGTTCTGTGTTAGAGAATAATATAAATCATATCTCGGGATCTCACCTAATAGCTTAAGATTTTAGGGGGAGATGGTTCCTTGACATTTTAATCTAAATTATTGCTGCTGTTTTTTCTTTTAACTTAATGATACTCTATAAACAGTTTTTGTTTTAACTACTAAAAAATAAATACTATATTCATAAATAATATTAACAATTTAAAATAAACAGAGAACAAAAATTCATAATTTTTCAAACATTATTTCTATTGCTGTCTCTTTTCATTACCAATCATGTAGCATTTTAAAGTTTCTTTGTCTTGCTCTTGATGTTAATTTCTCTCAACATTTGAAGGTGAAGTGCCAGCCAGTTGTGGACAGACACAGGCAATTAATCTGGTAAATGGCTTCGGTTCTTATCATCTTTTTGCCAGCAAATTTCATTATTTGATTTTATTGTTGGGAGATTGAGTTTTCCATCTCTGGCAATGAATCAACAATTTAAAATGCTTTTCCTATGTATTCTTGACAAACCATCTAGTTCTACATGAGGCATACCATGTTTCGTCTCATACATTTTAGTCTTATAGGTCATATCACTGCCTATCATGTCACTATCTCATAGTGTAAGTTAGGCTTGATGGTAGTTGGTGGTTTTCTAACACTTGAGGTGACATCAGAGGTTGAGCTCTGCCTCTCAGCAACCGTGCTATATGAGCTAATTAGGTTTCAGAACCTAGCTCTGATACCATTTAATTTTTTTTTGAGAAAGAGAGACTGTTTTATTCAACTTTTAGCTTATGCATAGTACATCCTTCTATATATATACAAGGCAGTAGCATATAAACATGAAATAATTAACTAGGAAAAAAGTAGAATCTTTCCTAAACTAGGAAAGATTAATTTGGCATATAATGTCAGATTCTTCTTACTAATCTTTGCCAAGAATATCTTAGTAATCCCCTAACTTCGAGCCTTATTTCAACAATGATTAATCAGGATTTTAAGGATACCACCCCCTTCCCCCTCCTATAAAAGAGTATTCGTGTTTTTTCATTTTCCTAATGAAACTTTTTGCACTACAATAAAAGTAAATAAATGAAACTTATGCTTTCTTGAATGCTCCTCTCTTGAAATTCGATTGTTTTCCTCACAGGTCACTAATTTGCTATTGGACCAGCTCATAAAAATTTAGTGCACCTCATATCCTAATTTGCTTAAACTCGTAGACTGACAGATGGATCTGCTTTCATGCTTTGTTTCCTATCCTGAATTCAAGGTTCTTCAATTAAATGATTGAAAATCTTTCATTAAAGTTCCTGAACTCCATATATAACTCTTGGAAATATGGCCAACAGAACCAATGCAAAGCATGGCACTGCTTCGCTTGCAAATAAGTTGGGTTTTATTTTGTAGTTATTTTTTGATCTTGTTAAAAGATATTTGATGGGTAGAAATTTCAAGACACCATTCTTCAACAAGGAATTGATTTGTGTACAAAACATTTGCAGGTGTGGCTCTCATGACCATAATTTATATGCACTTGACTACATAAATCATTGCTGTATTTATAAGCTCTTGTGTGGCGGGAGTATATATGGGTCTCCTGCAATTGACGAGGTGAATATTAAAATTAAATTTATTTTTCATGAGTTTCATATTTGTTTATGCATGTAGACACAATGTGAAACATAATATAGCATGCAATTGTGTTCATTCTGATTATGGTTGGCGTTATTCAGGTTTTCTCATTGGCATGCTAACTATATTCTTATATTCATTCTACTCTCTTTCACATTTCTTTTTTCTTTTTGGTTGGTAGGTCCTATCTTCATCTTTAGTTTTCTTGTATTTTGGTTCTCTTCTTACAACTTTTATGTTCACCAGGTTCTTTATAGCTACTTTTTTTACTAAATAGGTATTTGGAACTCTAGATCTCATGTCAAAATAAATCTGTATATATTGACTCTTTTTTTTCTATATAATTTTTTAAGAGTAGTTTTCTTCCATATGCTAGAGCTTGGAGAACTCCTAGAGGGCTGTCATATTCATCACTATCATGTGCACAAGCCATTTTGTATTGCACAGATTACAAAGAAAAGTAGCAATTTTGATTCGAAATACTTTATTCACAACAGGACTAACTTTTTTCATTACGCACCATCTATAAAAGTTGGGATCTTGTGTCTTTCCTTTTTGTTTTTGTTAAGTATTGATTTTGAAGGCTTGTCCTGATCACAAGAGGAGCTTGTGCCTTGTCACTCTCCAATGATCATTTATTACACTTTGTCAAGATATGATATACTTATGTTGGAAATTATTGAAATCATTTTACTCTATCACCTGATTTAATTTGGAATTGTTTTCATGTAGGTGCACAACACACTTTATGTGGCATCTACTATTGGTCATGTGACATCCATATCAATAAAGGTGTGCAAATTCAATTCTCTCCTTTTAGATTAGAATTTACTTCCTGAGAAGCCAATGTATTTTAACTGAACTTAACCTTTTTCAAAATAGAACTTAGTGATATGTCATTAAGTGGTTGTTCAACATATCATAAGTCTTCCTTTTTATTTCTTTAACATGCATGAGGCACTTTTCTGGTTGTAAACTAAATTTTATTTGCTTACTTTCTCTAAGTTAATGGTTATTTGGCTTTGTTTTGTAAATGTAGGCTTTGCCGTTTAATACTTTATGGGAGCATGAGCTGAAGGTCCCAATTTTTGGGTCACTTTCACTTTGTCCTACAAATGGAAATGGTGTGTGCATGGTTCATTTGTATATTTCTCTTTGAAGTAGGTTTATTATTATTATTATTATTATTATTATTATTATTATTATTAATCACTTCATAAATCATCCTTCTGGTCTGTTTTCCCTTTTCTGTGGGTGCAGTTATTTGTTGTTTAGTGGATGGGGACATTGTTGTATTGGATTTATGTGGCTCCATCATTTGGAGGGTAGGCACTTTCTTAATTGTGCAGTGTAAGATTTTTTTTTTTTTTTTAATATTTTTCATTTTGCTTCAGTGTGGAACTGGTGGTCCTGTTTTCGCTGGAGCCTGTATATCTTATGTGCTTCCTTCTCAGGTAAAGGCAATAAATTCATCTTCATTCCCGTACTCAGAAAAGTTAATCCTGTTTCTGTATCAAGTTCAACTTTTGTTCTCCTTTACATTTGTTTTCTCATCTTATCATGTAAGGAATAGGCAAACCAAGTTGCTTATACAATCAGCTTTCCTCGTGTATCTGATGCACAGATCAGAGACTTGAGGATTTAAATGTTCAGGAATTTGGAATTTGCGGTTTAGGTATTTGAAACTTGGAAACTGGAGGACAGAATGTTAGAAGAGGATTATGCAAAGAATAAGAAATCTAAGCCACAAAGTTATAAACAAAACATTCAGTAGTAAAACATTTTATGATCTCTCTTTATTGCCTCTGCATGGACTTGCAACAAAGAAATGATAAATTTATTTCACATAAATATTTAATCACAGCACTACGCTAAAGTCAAATATAGAGAGGCCAAAAAAAGACACTGATGAACTTGCATTGTTCTAACATAACCAGATACATAGCCAGATCAGCACCTAACCTGATGCCTGCATCACCATCACCTATTTTCTTATTTATTTTTTTGACTATATAGATAAACAAAATAAAGAAAAAAATGGCAGGAAAAGTAACTGCACTCTTTTGTCAAATATCTGGTTTTCTGAAGTTTTGTTTTGAATGTAGATCCTGCTTGTTTTATTTTCTTGTCAATTTTTATTGGCGTAAGCTTCTTTCAATAGTCATGCAATGATCTTGAATGTTTTCATAGTGGATATTTAGAAAACTTGTACAGGAGGATGCCCCAACAGTAGTCTTGCTATCTTTTCCATGTCTGATCTTTTAAGCTTGTCTAAAATATTATTCATATGCCCATGCACATTTCAGGGTAGACATTCAATTAGAACTGTTTGATGTTAATGGTTCCTGAGACCTTAAACTTCTCTCTTATGTAATAATATCAGTTTTGACGACAATAGTTTTTTCAGGCTATTATCTGTCTCACATTTATTAATCCATGTCTTTCCTTGACTCAGTGAATTCTCATATACTCATTGACTATAAAATACAAGTAGCTGATTTCAAAGTTCATTCTTCTACAGGTTCTGATATGCTCTAGAAATGGACGTGTTTATTCATTTGAAATGGTAAGATCCTGTATTAACATTGTATTTGTTGTGAATATTTGCAGAAAAGTTTATGATATTATTGCTGGTTATTTCCAACATTGTTTCTGGGATAGTCGTGTTGCTATTTTAAGACCTCCATCTTTTGAGATCTGACTGCAATCTATTTCTTCAGTTAAAGCCATAGCCTTTTGCTAAAATTACAAGCACATTTACCAAGCACTGAAAATTTATATTTTCATTTCAACACACCTCACATGTGCAGATCTATGGTGTACATTGTTGGAGAGGAATGTTGGAATATAAAACCAGTACTCTTAGAGATGATTGTTGTAGGTTATGATAGTTCAGTTGAGTAGGCTGCTCTTTTATGGATTTCCATTTGCGTTCTTATTTGGGAGGACATTTTATTCTCCATCAAGCTTTTGTTACCTTTTGGCTATTAATACAATTTTCTCTTTATCTAATAAAAGAAACTGTAGCATACCTCATGTGCTTTGTCATTGACAACCTATCAACATGTCATTTTGTTACAGAACTTAATTTTCTTTTTTATAATTTCACAAATGTATCATTTTGATCTCAAAATATAAAACTAGGCTGAAGTAAAATCTTGATAACATGACATTTATCTGTGGCGTGACCTCCCTTATTTTTTCTTCGCAGTGCATTCTCTCTTTGAATGTCTGCAACTTGGAGTTGGGAAGTCTAAGAATTTCAAGTGTGATTGATAAATGCAACTGTAATTACTATGTTATGTACATTATTTAGTGATGCATCAATCTGAAATTTATGCCAAGCTATAATTGTCTTCAATTTAGTTCATTACATGAGGAGCATGTGGTCTTTAAAAAACTTGGTCTAGTAGTATTAAACCGATCTCACCAGAATGTAGCCTGACTTAATTATATAAAGAGAATTAAGAAATTAGCTCTTGGGAAAGAAGGTGCTATGGCAGGCATCAATCCATTGAGGTGAGTTGAAGGGAGGTGGATTGAAATAGGATGGCCGTGTACAACATAAACGTTCAGATATACTAGTGTGAAAGGGTTACTATGTTTAGGCATATGGAGATGAGAAAGGAGAGAACAAGTAACGTGCACTGAAACAATAACAATGATTAGTATCATAATTTTATTAACGGCACTTTGCTTTCTTAGCAAACATTATTTGATTCTTGTGTTCCTTTCAGGAAACGGGAGATTTACTTTGGGAGTATAATGTTGGAGATCCAATTACAGCATCTGCGTATGTAGACGAGCACTTGCAGCTACTATCTGATCCCTGCCCTTTGTCAGACAGGTAAAGAAATTGTACAAATCTGTAAGAAATTTCATATACTTTTTTTCAATTAGTTTATTTGTCTGCTACACTTTCCCAGGTTGGTTTGTGTATGTACCAGTTCTGGAAGCATACATCTGCTTCAGATTAACTCGGATAATTCTGGAAAGCAAAATCAGCCTGGTTTAAATATAGTTCGGGAATTTGCAAGGTTGGAGCTCCCTGGAGACATATTCTCTTCACCTGTGATGATTGGTGGCAGGATTTTTGTTGGATGCCGGGATGATTATGTCCACTGCATTTCTGTTGAAAATCTAAGTTCAGTGTAAGAAAGAATGAGGTGCTGGTTTTAATTATTCCCTCAATGAACCAATCCTGCAATTTCAAAAAGAAAGAGCTACTCACATCCTGCCTTGGGACCTTGCCGCTGAAACACTTCCATTGATGCCTGGGAAGATGACGTCACCCAAGAATCATCCAGCAGGACCATGTTTCAGGTCAAAATTCTCTGGACAACATAGCACAGAAGCATTCAGCATATTTGATGTCTTCCAGAAACTTCGGAAGCACTTCCAATGGAGTAATGAATCCCTCTATCTCCTTTTTTTTTTTTTTTTTTTTAAAAAAAAAAATGTAAATAGAAAAATGTACTCAATTCAATTGAAGCACATCCAGGGCATTTTTTTCCCTACACGGAAAATTTGTATACGATTAATAAGGCTTTTACAGTGGAGCTGCGAGATTTTGTTAATTAACATTAACATTGCTAGCATTTACAAATTATCTAAAGTCCCTGAAATTTTGATTTCATTTCATTTTGATTACTGAACTTCATTTATTTTCAATTAAATCCTTGTATAAATAGAAAAATGAACAACTCGAACTCCGTTTAATTGATGCACATTCAGGGATTTTTTTCCCTTCTTTGAAAACTTGTATGTGATTAATGAGGCCTTTACGAGATTATTAATTAACATTAACAAATCGACTAAGGCCCCTGAAATTTTTATTTCTTTTCTTTGCCTTTTCATTTTGATATTTGAACTTTATTTATTTTCAATTACATCCTTATAAGTTGTGTTGATATGAACAGTGGTTTTTCAAGTCAACCTCTTAAGTCTCACTTTTTTCATATTTGATCCTTCTTCTTTGGTTTTTTTTATGAATATCTTGGGAAGAGAGAAAATTGCTAGAAAAAAGAAGAGAGTTCTTGGATGATCAAATGTTGACAATCAGTAATTACAATTTTGGTGTATTTGGATTTGCTTTAAGTGGTGTTTTGCCTTGCATCTAAATATACTTTTGAAAATTTTGTTTTTTTTCTTAAATTGTGTTAATATATTGATATAAAAAATAAATATTTTTAAAAATAACAAAATATTTTGATGTATTTTCAAATAAAAAACAATATCTATTATGTCTTTAAACAAATATTAGAAAACTCGATGAAATGAAAAATAGCTTAAAAACATTTTTTTTTTTTGTTTTAATAAACTTATTTCACATCAAATATCTCATATGTTTTATCGTTGTATAATTAAATAAAAAATAATTCAAGGAATAAAAATATGTGGATGACCGAAGGTCCAAGTTTGAATGGTTGAATCGGTTCATTTAGGTTTTTTTTTTTTAATTAAATACTTTTGTTTTTATTGTAAATGTTTTTTACATAATTATCCCCTCATGTTTCATAGGTCAGGATAACTCTAGTAAATTCTATATATTATTGTCTCAATATTAAATAAAAATATCTTGCAACATATCACCTTTTGATAATTTTGAATTCATGATTAATTGCTTTCAGGAAATATGTCTGCTAAGTTTAGACTATCTTTTGTTTAATGTTGGAAAAACAATTAATCCAACTTGAGCACACACACACTAGTGCTATAGCCAATTACAATATTAGTATATATATATAGTTGGCTGCAGAAGAGCTGTTATATACACATAATGAACACAAAGCCAAAGACCTCATTTTTAGCATATTATGAACACATTCTGTTCGTACATATGAATTTATTTGGCTGCCTTCTCTTAATTTAAAACAGTATTTTATCTGTTAATATAACCATTAATTCTTTTGCTAAGCTGATCCCTTTTCTTCATTCATGATATAGCTGGTTAACGATCAAAATATATATATATATATTAGACGAGCAATTCTTCCTGATATCAATGCTTTATGAATTCCAGCTTTTAACCTTTCTTCCTTGATGGAATTCAAAAGAATCCCTGCAAATTCCACCGCACAGCATCCCTAAACCAGAAAGAAGAAAAAGCAAGGGGTTATCATCGATATTTTGTTTTCAATGGATGAAAGGAAAGGAGATCTGAGAATTTACGTCGCCGTAGCTCTCTTTTCTGCATGCCTTGTTTCTGGCGGAGTTCTTCTTGTTCTTTACATTTTCCTTCCTCTAAGCAACGTGAAATCATGGTATCCCATCGCAGGAATGATTCTTGTCGCCGCGCCATGGGCGTTTTGGTTTCTGACCTACATTTACCGATGCATTAGATCACCTGTTGACTTTACACATTCGGAACCATGCAAATCCCCTGCAGGATCCCCATTTTCCGGCAAAGAAGGTGCTGCAATATCACCACGGAATCCACCGTTGGATGATGAGCCCAGGAGACGTTCTTCAGATGGTATGCGCCACGTGCATTTTGGTGGGGTGGTGGTGGTGAGCGATGACGTTGATAACAACAGTGGTCGTCATCAAGGTGGACGTAAGCATTCAGAAATTGAACATTAAGAGCAGAATTATCAGTTGATTCCAGGGAAAGCGCGATCCCTCTAACTTTCTTTCCTGTCCCAGAAATGTGAGAGTTGCAAAGGTGCAAGCATATTGTTCTCATTCATTTTCTCCTGGTGTGCTTAATTAGAAAAGAGAAATGGCCTGAAATGAAAATGCTAGTAAACGTTTTGGTAGGCAAGGAGTGAAGGTAAATGACCCTATAATCGTATGCTACAAGACAGAATGAGAAAGAAGACTTGGGGGGCTGGAATATTTTGATTAGACTGTAAGTTTTATCTGTTCATTTTACTTTTTCTTGCCTTTGTATGCAAGAACAATGCAGGTAACATTTTGACTATCAGAAATGGAAAAAAAAGAAAGAAAAAGAGAGAATTTCTGGTAAATTCAGCATATGCTTTGATTCGACTTTCATTCTAGTGAATGTATGTTGATGAACTGGTTCCACTGCTGTTGATTTTGATACTTCTAAGTGATAATAATTTCAATCTTTAAAAGTAGATAATATAAAATCAATAATTATTTAACTTGAAAACTTGGAACATTCTGATCTAGTCTTTATTGTTATGGCAGTGCTTGAAATTCTCAATAAACCCTGTAGGACAGGAATAATCTTCTTTGACAAAGCATATGAAACGAGAACTGTCAATTTCATTTTATACATAACTATGTCATGATCTTCTGTTTGTCATGCTTTTTTTTTTATTCGAGGAAACCCCCCGGAAAGCTCAATTTATAGGCTTAAATGAGCGAGTAAAATACCGAGTACACATCCTGACTTGAACTCGAGACCTGTTATACAGATGTTCAGCCCTTTGCTATCTAGTCACACCCCTTAGAGGAAAAATAATACTGATTGTCATGCTTGATGATCAATTAGCTGCATAATATATATTTTTTTCTTTGGATTGATTCCTCCCCTCCATTCAAGATATTCGATCATTTTGATGAATTGAACAGTTAAGAATTTCTCAAACGCACAGCTCCATGAAATATGAAAAAAAAAATGTTCCTGGTTGCAGCGAATCTGTTCGTGGAAGATCTGTTGCAAACTCCCTATTCTTAGCCTTCTGCTGTGATAAAAACCTCTTGATCAGAATATTTCCTTAACCCTGACAAGTTCCAGAAAACTACCTACGGTTTACAACTGTATATGTTTTACCTGAAGTCTTCTTCCCTTGTTGGGATTACTCATGAAAGCAACATGAATGCCTATGTTCGTGTCATTCATTTGAAGTATCAGGATTCTTAACTCTAAAGAACTTGTTTCTGAATTTTGAATCTGTTTTTTTAAGGCATATATAATCCACTGTTTAATCAGTGCTCTTCTGCCTATCGTAGCCTGCCAGCCTAACATTTGAATGATCATGAAAGCAAACGAAATATTGCCAGCAATGAAGCACGCTAATGCACCAACAGCTTGAAATAACTCTAGAATTGTCGTATCAGGTTTGACAAAATCTTCCCATTTCCAAGCAGCAGCAGATTCATCAAGATAACGTTTTTGGACAGCAGTGAAAACCTTTTAAGTCATCACTATAGCCAATAAAGATGAGTTTCTCCCTTTTCTCATCAAACTTCTCTCTACTTTGAGAAGGAATAAGAGCATAAGAATGCTTCCAAAAACTTTAAGATGGCTTACACCAGGTTTTCTTTTGTGCCATGATTCAAATGGTGTTCGAATTCTGACTGCTTCTATTAGAAATCGATTGAGGACATATGATTCAATTTGTTTGGAAGCCCTTTCCTATTTAACATGTTTCTTTCCATTTCTTCAATGGTTTTGTTCTTCCTTTCTGCAACTCCATTTTGCTGAGGTGAATGTCTAACTGCAAGTTGTATTTGAATGTCATTCTCTTTGCAGTAATCAAGAAAAGGCTTGTAAATAAACTCTCCTCCACGCTCAGTCCTTAGAGTCTTTATTGGAACCCATTTTGTTTTTTTGCAAGAGCTTTGAATTGCTAGAAGACAGTATTTTTCCATACACACATCCTTCACAAATCCCAACTTGGTTATGGATTGAAGGCAGACCAGAATCCAGATTCTTTTACTTTAGTATATTTTTTTCTTATAATTATATATTTTGATATTTAATTTAATATTAGCATATATATATAACCTATTGATTATTTTTTTTAAATAATAATTTACTATGAGTGCTCTAAAATATTTTTAATATAATAATATAAGGAGTAAATCTTAAAAAAATTAAACAATAATTACGGTGTCATTGATAGTATAACCAATAATAATTAGAATATTAATTATGTATAATAATATTTATAATGACAACTATAATAATTGTGATAAAAATTCATTGATTAATGTTATTTTTGTAAAAAATAATTTTTACATTTTTTTTCTATATATAATATTTCAGATCTCGTATCACAAAAAAAATAAACGAAATCACATGTAGATAAGACATATAGAAAAATTGTGTCAAATTATTTACAATAATAAAATAAAAAATTTCCCTACATTTCACCACAGTTGACACCGAATTTTTTTACATGTAACAAAATTGTTAATGATCCTAAATTTTTATATATATTATTTTTAGGAATTTTCCTTAAAAAATAGGAGAGACTAATTATATATTGTGATTTTTTTATATTAACATCTTAAAATATATATAAAAAATTATACTAACATTTCTTTAAAATCTCACATTTATTTCATCTTGGTGTTCTGAAATATTTTTAATATAATAATATGCAAAAACAAATATGATAAAAATAATCTTTGATAAATTTTAGCAGTTATATTTTTACTATTCATCAAATAGTTAAAACATGTCCAATAAACAATTAGTATATTGCAGGCAACAAATAATATATCTTGAGTCAATTTGATCAATTGTGGTTTTATTATTTACCAATTAAATTATTACCAAAATAGTTAAAACAAAACCAACAATCAAATTATTTATTGCATAAAACAAATCACTCATCTAGGCTACAATATAACGATTGTAATTTTACTATTTGCGAATGAATGAATTCATAAATCAAATAAAACATACACAACAATTAATTATTATGTTACACGGAGCACGTGACTCATTTTAACATAATTTTTTTGATTCTAATTATACAATCTATTGATTAAATAATTATAAAAATAATTTTAATAGAAACAATATTCAATCACTTTTAAACAAAAAAAAGAGAAACTTATTTCTAACAAATTTTATAATTATAATTTTACTAATTAAATATTAAAATAATTAATTTGAATAATTATAAAATTAATTAATTTTTTATATTAAAAAAATCTAACACAACACGGGGCAAGTTATCTCGTACCATCGAAATGGATGGTTTCTAAAGAAAATGTGAGCACGAGAGATTAGAAAAGGAAAGAGAGGGAGAAGCGATTAGACCGCAAAATACACAAAACCAGGTGACCCTATCCTTCTTCGTCTTGGATGTAGAAGTTAGTCACATTCACAACCAGATCTTTGATCACAAACATGAGTGGAAAATGATCGATCAAGCTCGACGGTTCTGATTTGTCAATCTTTGTCAAACAAGCAAGCCCATAGCTTGCAACCATCAATTTTCATTGCACAAGACCCACGGCCGCTGTGGCCGCCGCTCTTCTGAACATAGCATCTCAACAGCAAAAGCCTTGCTCTTCTGCTTCTTCTACTGCTTTTTCATTCAACAACAAAGTCAACAATTACATTTTAACTACAGACCCATCTTTAATTCTCATCCTGAAAAGGTAAACTCCTCGCCTTTTCTTTGTTTGTTTCTTTCTCATTCGCAATTTCTTGGTTTCTCCTTTAATTCATTTTTTTCCCGGAATCAATTATCTGCCTCTTGTTGTTTCTTGATAATGGATTAGGGTTACTGTTTCTAGGATGATGTAGTTTGGACTGATTTCAATCGGGTAATTAAAGACTTGTTGGGATCATATGGGTTTTGGAAGGTTAAAATCTACCCATATTGGCTCTAAGAATTAGTAAACTAACTAACTAATTAATTTATTGTTCTTGAGAATGATTTAAGTTAATTTCTAAAGCGAAGAAGGTTAACACTAGGGGTGTTTACGGGTTGGTACTTACAGTTAATCTGATTTAATTTTTGATATTTTATAAGATATAGACTTTATTTAATTAAAAAAGTTTAGACCCGAATGTATCAATTAATTTCTTATAGTTAGTATAGATATCCATGGGCGGAGCATATAAATTCTTTTATTCATCAACGAATTAAAAAAAGAGAAAAAAGAGTACACTTTCAAAAGTATATAATTGTTTGTCTTTAATCATTATTGATATTGCAATGTTTTTATAATATCTTAAACATATAGTTAGCAATAAATATAAAAAAATAATATATTGAAACTTGAGATACAAAAATGAATATAAATGAAGATATAAAAAATATATCTACTCACTAATTAAATAGGTTATGCGTGTTGGGTCGAGCTTGATGAATTTTAAAAATCTCAATTCTTATTCAACCTGTAATATTTATTTATTTATTTTTACCTATTATTATTTGTAATATCTACAGTAACCAATTTTAATAGGTCAAGTGGATAATGCAAATATTATATATGACTTGGATTTTCTTAACACTCCTAGTTAACACTATATATGTGTTTTAAGATATTACTAGATTGTACCATGCATTGTGTTGCAGATTCATACTATTTTTCTAGTAAAATATTTAAGTCTCTCAAATGTATTTATTTAAAAGAAAAAAGAGAAATTCATAGTGTCGACCAACTAAATAAACTATTTATACTTTACCCAAGAGCAAAAAAACAATGATGTTTAATTTTTAGTTGTGTAAATATGAAATGATAAACAAAACCAATGCAAAACAACTAGAGCTTGTACATTGACCATGTAATTTGGATATTAAAAGGCAAGTTAACACATTAACATGATAAACTCACATTTTAGGTCATGAGATTGAAATAATTGTATAGAAATTGAAGAAAATCATAATTATTAAAAAAAATATTGGACAACGTTATCAAAAGAAAAAAGATG
Organism: Salix dunnii; assembly: GCA_015731905.1. Taxonomy (NCBI): domain Eukaryota; kingdom Viridiplantae; phylum Streptophyta; class Magnoliopsida; order Malpighiales; family Salicaceae; genus Salix; species Salix dunnii. The sequence continues at coordinate 7,309,739 of CM027677.1, read as the reverse complement.
CTAATCTGTATTAATTTTTCAAATTCATGATTCGGATCATCAGATTGAAAGCACTATAGATGAAAACATCATGAAGCTCAATCCTTAGAAAATAAAACATTGAAGGATAAAATAAAAAAATAAATACATAAAACAATTTAAAATAAAAAATAACAATTAAAAAAATGATGGTTAAATAAAAATAATAAATAAATTAAAGGGCAACAACAATGAAAAGAATAAAAACATTAGCATAAGAAAAATGTCAAAAGAATGATGAGCAAAATGAAAAGAAAAAAAAATGCACTATTAACTTGGATTGAAAGTTTAAATTAAAAACAATAAAGTTTTTATAAAATAATAAAGAAAAAAAATAAGGATAAAATAAAGAAAAAAAAATAAGGATAAAATTGAATATGCAGATTTTTCTAATAGAACAATCATAAATATAAATTAAAAACTTATGTATGCATCTAATTAAATAAATCATGAATATTGTGTAAATAAAAAAAATCACTAGTTAACTGTCCCGATCAAATTTGGTCTTATAAATACAGTAGAGACTTTAACACATCATCCATTTGTTGGCAAACAATATATAAATGCCTAATCTTTGAGCAAGCGACCTAACATGCCAATCTTAAATCAGTTTTTTCAACTAGTTTTTATTTATTTTTAATGATAATGCATGAATATTTGGTATAGTCAATTGATGAGACCAATCAAAGATTTTCAATTTTCCTTCATCATATGCCTGTTTAGAATTTCAATAAGTTCCTGTTGGGTTTTCTAAAACACACGTGCAGTGAAACTGTAAATTTAAAGTGCAAGGATGTTGTTAGAAAAATAAGGATTGTTTATGTGTTTGAGTGTTTATGTAATGTACTCTACTCACCCCTCATTTCACACCTTATAGAAAATAAAAGGAATATGATTCTATCTATAGAAAAATTTAAAAACCCTCTAAATAATAGAATATCAATTTTACCCCTTAAATAATATCATATATTATTGTAGGTTAATTTTAGAAATTTATTCAATCAAAACTTGATTGTTTCTAGATCTAGAATTATAATCTATCTAATATTAATTACATTCAAGTCCTTATTCTCTAAATTTTATTTACAATCTAGTATTTTTTTTTTTTTTTATTCTTATAAAAGTTATTTTTGACATTAACATATCAAAATTATCCACAAAAAAAAATTCAAAAGTTTTCTAAAAAATACTTCTGGACAAATATATTTTAAAATTTATCACCACCAAATTATGTTGTTTTTGGATAAAATCAATTACTTTCTATCATGTTGTGATGGGTGTTTGAAAAGAAAAAAATATATCCAATTAATGTTTATTCAAATTTCAAAATGGTATAAACACTGTAAAAAGTTCTCTATCTAACAAAGTAATAAATCTATACTGGTATCACTTGTATTTGGAAGTGCAATGCATGCTTGTATTAGAACTAATGATTTATAGTTGAAGCACATGCTTAATTGACAGAAAAAGTGAATATTTTACCAAGCTTTGAAGAAAATTTCAGACAGAATACAACATATTATTCATTCTCTCATCACTTTCACACGCACCATTTTAACAAAGCCAAGATTAACAATTTAGCTTTTGGAAACAAAGAGTAAGCAAATCAACTTATAGGGAAGATGCAATAAATTTGGACTTGGTTTGCGCACTAACTGGCTGGCCCTTCAACATGCCATCAAGCTCCTTGACAAATCTTTCCATTGCTGGAGCTGGCAAGCAAAATGGGACGACAATCCCATTTTCTCCTTCCTTGTTTGTAAATGGGATATAAAAGCTTGCAACTCCTGGGATGGCCCCAACCCCACCTTTGGCAGCTCCACCATATATAGCATTACCCCATCCAAAATCGACCTCTTCAAATCCTGCACGTCTCAAGTCTGATACAAGGTATGCCCTTACGACTGTAAAATGAGGCCTCCCCTTAGTCACCATCAAAGATGATACTGATCGCATGTATTCCTCAGTCACGTCAGCCTTAGCCTTTCTCACCAATTCTAAGGCGTATCCAAATGGATTTTTTGAGAGTCCTCCTGCAGTTGCCACTGCTACTGGAAAAGCAAAGCCATTACCATAGTATCCTCTTGGTAATGGAGGGTTAAATTTTTCACGAGCATTGACAATGCATATTATACGCATCTCTTCAGTAGGATCTGGCTGGAGGGCAATGGTGCGACATTTCCAAAGACATGCTGTTAGAATTTCGAAAGTAGAACAATGGCTAAGGTGAGGCGGGACAAGTTTTTGAAGAGCAGATATTTCTGAAGGGCCAAAGAAAAAGGAACGATGTGCCATATCATCAAGTGGAATAATGGTACCCTTGGTGTCAGCTACCTCCTCGTACTCACGGTGTGTGCATGTAATTCGTGGAGGGTTACTGGCATTGAGAACTTGCCTTTCCCACACAGCTGGGACGGAGGGCGCATTGGCTCCCCGTGCCATCTCACCCACTGCTGACATGAATTGGACCAGGCCTGGGGCATCACTCATGGTATGGTTCAGGCGGAGGGCAAACAGAAAACCACCACACTTGAGGCGCGTCACCTGCCAATTTGTACAATATATATTTACCTCACCACAAATGATAATACTGAATTTGCGTGTTTGTGTTACGGCATCATCTATGTTTGTATTCATGCATATGAATGTGTGGAAACTTGCAGGAAGGAAATTACCTGAATAAGCAACAAAGGGCAGTTTAACACCCCACTTGACCCAGGGACATCAAAGAGGAGCTCGTCCAAGCAGGGGAAAGGTGGTTGAAGTGCATCACCAAATTGCTCAAGAGTAACATCAGCATCAGCTTCTATGAACAAGATACCCTCACCGGTACACTCCACCATGAGCTTGCGGTTAGGCCCTTCCCTCAGTCTACCAGCAAATGGATAGTAAAACACTAATGTTTTAGCAAGTGCCTCCCTAATGATTTTGACAGGGTCTTTCCCTTGCATGGAGGGATTATTGCGATAAAATTGTATGACCGGAATGTGGAATCGAAGACCCTCTTGGTCATCAATGTCAGATAATAGTTTGAACTCATGTGGAGTAGGCTTAGCAGGTTTGAGTAGCTCGGGTTCACGTCTGTGAACTTTGAACTCTAGAGATGTGTGTGATGATGCCATTGTAGAATAGAATGATGGTGCTTGTGAGAAATGATGCGAACTGGCAAACGTATATAACAGGAAGACAGAGCATATAGGACAACTACTTGGTTGTTGAAGTGTGTATTTGCATTTTTCTATAGAAGCTAGCTTGTATAGACCGAGAGCATCCTGGTCCTCTCTTTTTTTATTTTTTTTATAATGAAGTATAAAATCAAAAACCAGTAATTGTCATATCGGAAAACTTTATCATCATATTTGTTGTATAAGCAATTTCTTCCAATAATTTGGTAAATGGATTCCTTTGAGTGTCCTGTTTTTGGCATCTGTCTGTCACCTTAGCAATTTGGTAATGGGATTCCTTTGAGTATCCTGTTTTTGGCATCTGTCTGTCACCATTGCTGTCTATGTCTGCCCAAAACTTATTTATTTTTAAAATTAATCTTTTAATTTTTTTTATGCTCATATATATATATATATATATATATAATCTTTACTATACTTGGAAATACTTTGGCTATAAAAGTATTGTGGGGTTCAATATCACAACCTAACTAATTATTATTTACAGCCTATTTTGTTTTGCATTTAATTAGTGTTTTTGAATTTTTTTCTTTACTTTAAATTATTTTTGTTTTGGTGTTTTTAAATAATATATAAAAAAATATTATTTTAATAGCAACAACCACTAGTCCCTTTGTTAACGAAATTTTACTTTCTTGACTTCCAAAAGCAATTTCCTCTACTATGGTCCACGCACTAATGGAAAAGATATTGTTTCTATTGATTATTTATTTATTTATTTATTATGAATAATTACATGGAAATTTCCACCAAAAAACTTTAGCTACTTCAAACTGCATGGACCCGGCCAACATGTGTTCCGATCTAACAACCATTGTGATGTGACCGTACCCTTGCATATCGTTAATTGATGGGACTATATCAATGGTGAAGGTATCCGGAAGTTTCATGCATGGTATATATTAATAATATAATTTTTGTAAGCTAGGCTTGTGGCTCACAAATTTCTATGGAAACAAGATTTTATTATTATTAATGAGAACCTTTTAATATTTAAATAAATAAATTATTTTAAGAAAAATAATTTATTTATTTAAATATTGAAAGGGAAAAATAATGTATAAGAAATAAACAGCTTATATGTGTTATTGTATTGTGGTCTATATATTGTTACATGATCATCTTAAATATTTATGTATCGTAGATGAAATTGTCTTATAAAGAATGAAGTGAAAGAAATATTATGTGGAAGTAATAATGAAAAATAATATATGTGAACGACTCTTTGTTTTTGCATACTTTGTTAGAGCAAATGTCAATAATTTGTAAGATAGGTACTAACACTTGCGTTTTGCTTATGCTAGTAACCTGGAATTGTGAGATAGGTAGGTGGTCATATACTACTAGAAAATTGACTAATTTGTATGGAAATATTGACAAAATATCTCCATAGTTGAACCATTTTCATTCACTTTGCAAGCCTTCAAACGCATTAGAACTTCAATTGTACTCATCTGAATTGTTAAGGTATTTTGTAGACGTTTCATCCGGGCTTTCGTCATTGGACTATTTGAAGCTCCATACACATTAGAAACAATCTCATCCATATTAGAATTGATTACATGATGCATATAGATACTTGATCCTTATTTTATAGGCCACAACATTAATGTCGATCTTTAACTATTGATTGATGAGTTGAAGCAGTTGTGGTCACATAAGGCTTTGACTTTTGATGTATCGAGAATACAAAATTTTTAAATGAAGATAATTTTGGTATGGACTACCAAGAATAGATATAACATTGTTTTGTCACTGTAAAAATATGGATTTAGTTTATGATGTGTCATGGGTGTCGCAACGGTGATTTTTTAGGCGTTCTGCGCCTTGCTGGTCCCTCCGTGGTTTGGGGAGACAGCGGCATGCGATAAAAAATGAGGGGTTTAATAGTCGTAAAAAATTACGACTATAAATATCGGGAGTCACTACCTAGTATTAAGATTACTAGGAACCTAGTGGTCTACGAGAATTTTGGGTAAGGGGACTTGTTGTGCAAGGGGAAGACGTATCACCCCCAGTGCACCCTACCTAAGGCAAGCTGCATTGTTGTTTGATTGTTTTTTCTAAGTTTGATTTTTTGTTGTCTTTTCTAAAGTTCGACGTAGATCTCTCTTCGTGAGAGAATTTTTACCTCGTTAGGAGTTTGAAAGACTAACCAAAAGAATTTTGCATTGCAATTAAATTTTTTTTTTCGGGTGTACATTACAATGTAATTTTACACTTCAATAAAATAAAATCTTTTTTTTTAGTATCTCCAAGTGTACTTTATAATGTAATTTTACACCGAGATAGCTAAACCAAAAATATTTTTTATTTTTTTTATCTTGGCCAAATTCCAAAGGATAATCATAAACCGGTTACGATACCCAATTTTTGTTTTAAAATATGAGAAAGATGCAACATATTTTTTTACGAAAAATAAACATGGAAAAATCTTGGAATCCGGTCGTATGCATGAAAACAAACACATTTTCCTTTATGCATTTTTTTTATATAATAATAATAATAGCAATAATAACAATGATAATAATAAAACAATAACCATATTTCTGTTTTTCATTTTATTTTTATTTTTATTTGGGCTGAGCTGTCAGCCACAGTGGGCTGACAACCTGCCAAAGAGGCTGGGCTTCTAGCCTCACGGGTGGAAGCCCAGACAGACGAGGGCTGGGCTTCCAGCCTCACGGGCTGGAAGCCCACATATTATTGGGGCTGGGCTTCCACTCCTCACGGGCTGGAAGCCCAAATATTATTGGGCTGGGCTGTCAGTCTAGTGGGCTGACAGCCCGCCTTTATTTTGGGTCGGGCTTTTAGTCTTTGTGGGCTGAAAGCCCGAAATTTCTTAGGGACATGGGCCGGCAAGAAACCCGGCCCGCTCCCTCAGCTTGGCCCACGTGAACAGTGGGACGCAAATTGCGTCCCACTGTTCGCATGCAACCGAAGGGAAGAGACGATGAACAGTGCCTTGTTTTTGAATGTGACGAAAAGTGTACCTGTTAGTATCGTTGGGCAGAGGAGGTTGAGGTGATGATTCCTGTCGTGGTGGCGTCGTCAATGGTGATCTGTGGTGGCCGGAGTGAGCTTCCAAAGTCATCGGGTTTTATGATGCCGCTGCTGCAACCGTCGCCGTGGCTTCGCCTGAGAGTGTGGATGGGTTTCTGGTGTGGAGGGGAAACTCACGGTGTCAATAAGGGTGGCTTTGGGTGGTTAAATGATAAGCAACGGCGGAGAGAGAGAGAGAGCTCCACATGGCTGTTAGAGAGAGAGAGAATTTGCAGTCTGAGAGGGAGAGAAAGAGAACAACGCCGAGAGAGATGAAGATGATAGTGTTTTTTGTGTGATTTTCCCTTGTTTCTCTTGTTTTCATTTGCTAAAAATCTCTGTGAATTTCCATAACTTCTTCCCATTTTTCACTGGTTTTTTCTCTCGGCCTTTTGCTCGTTTTTTTCTTCTTCCACTTTTCTGCTCTATCCCGTGCTATTTATAGGCAGAGGAGATGGAGTTGTCACGCCACGCTACAGTCGCGTGCAGTGAGTGGTGTTGTCTCCGACAGTAGCGAGCTACAACTGCGGTGATAAGTTGAATCCCATAGTGCCCTGTTATAGTGTTATGGCTGCCTTCACGGCAGCGTGATTGCAGTGGTGTGCATGGCTGCTGCAGGTGTGGGCCTAGTGAATTTGCATTTTGATCCTCTGATTTGTGATTGTTCCAATTGCGCCAGCAATTGGTTTTAAACTCTTAGATTTGTGCAATTGTGTCCCTGTCTGAATTTCAACATTAGCCTTAACTTTGTGTGCCTTTTTCATTTTGGTCCCTTACTTCTGATTTATGCAATTTGACCCTTAATTGAGCATTAAATTCTCAATTGTCTTCAATTTGGCACTCAATAAAACTCAAGAATTTGTTTTTTATCAATTAAGCCCTCAATAAAATTAATTTGACCAATTAAAAGCATAATTAAGTCCTTGCACTTAATTAAATTCTTCCGTTGTGTCGCGACGGCGATTTTTCACGCTTCGCGCCCCGCCGTCACCCGTGGTTTGGGGGACAACGGCGAGCGGTGAAAATGAGAGGTTGTTTATAGCCGTAAAATTTACGACTATAATTATAAGGAGTCGCCACCTAGTATTAAGGTTACTAGGAACCTAGTGGTCTGCGAGAGTCTTGGGTAAGGGGACTTGTTGTGCAAGGGGAAGACGCGTCACCCCCAGTGCACCCTACCTAAGGTAAGCTGCATTGTTGTTTGATTGTTTTTCTTAAGTTTATTTTTTTTTACACTGCATTTAAAAAGGAAAAATATTTTTTTTGTCTGCGGGTGTACTTTACGATGTAATTTTACATCGCAATTAAAAACTCTTTTTTATATATCTACGGATGTACTTTACAATGTAATTTCACACCGCAAAAAAAAAAAATCTTTTTATTTGCGGGTGTACTTTACAATATAAATTTACACGGTGAAATCTAAAACAAAATAATTATTAAATTATTTTTGACATTTTGGCCGAATGCCAATGGATAATCGCAAACTAGTTACGATATCCAATTTTTATTTAAAATATGAGAAAGATGCAATATATATTTTTTATGAAAAATATGCATGGAAAAACCTTGGAATTCGGCCGTATGAACGAAAACAAACACATTTTTTGTTTTGTTTTTTTTTAAAATGTATTTTTTTTTGTTTGTTTTTTTTTTTTTAAAAAATAAAAATAATTCGGGCCGGGCTTGACCCAGCTAAATGGGCCAGCCATGGTGGGCCAAAGGCCCACCACCGCTGGGCTGGGCTGGGCCGAGAGCAGCCCAGCCCCACATTTCCTTTATTTCTTTCTTAAAAAAATAAAAAAACAAAAAAAAAACACACAGCACAAACACACGTGAACAGTGCAGTGATCTGCACTGTTCTACGTGAACAGTAGCCTGGTCGGCCGACCACGACTAGGGGGTCACCTGCCACTGCCGCCGTGTAGAGGAGGTCGAGGTGGTTGTCCCTGCGGTGGTGGCTTCGAAAATGGTGGCCCGTGGTGGCCGGTAGGAGCGTGAGAAGTGGCTGGTCTGCCGATGCCACTCGCCTCTGCTGCTGCTCCGTGCGGTTGCTGCCTCGCCGAAGAAGAAGGATGATGGCTGGGCTGGAGCTGCTGTTGACGGGGCTGAGGAGGAGCTTCTTGTGTGGTGGTCGACGGGAGCTGCAACTGGTTTTTTAGAGAGAGAGAAAGGGTTGTCGAACCGAGAGAGAGAGGATGTTGCACATTGAAACACACGGAGAGAGAGAGAACTTCTTGCTGGCTGCGAGAGAAGGGAGAGATAACTGGCTGTGGGCTGACGAGAAAGCTGGCGAGGGAGACGATCGAGCTGGTGGCTGTGCTGATGGAGGGTTACTGGTGCCGGAGAAGAAGATGCAACGGCGATGGAAAGGGCTGTTACGGGTCTGTTTTTTTTCAGTGTTTATGCATGCCCCATCTATGTATTTTTATGTTCCTCGTATTCCCTTTTTTTTCTTCGTTCTTCCTCTGTTTTTTCTGAGTGTTTCCCCCAAGTTTTTCGTCTGTCCTCCTCTCGTAGGCAGTCCCTCACTCTGTAATTTTCCCCAGTTTTTCTTCCAGTTTTCAACGTTCCCCTCTTCTTTTCCCCTAGTTTTCAGCCCAAATTTCCCTAGTTTCAAAATCTTCTCCCCCCGTATCCTCCCCTGTGATAGTGTTTGCTCTCCTTATTTATAGGCAAAGAAGGCATGGTGCATGGCATGGGGGAAGTGTCCAAAGTATGGTGGTTAGGAATGGTGTGGCAGAGGGAGTGGTGGCAGCATGGCTGAGTATGGGTGCAGCATGGTGAAGCATGGCTCCGGTGATGGGTTTTTTTTTTTTTTTTTTGAAATTTGAAATAAATAAGTTGCGATAAAAAAAGATTTTTTCAATGAGAAAACCAGGAAGAATGATGTTTTTATCTTCAATTTTGGCTTCCGATTTCACTCGAAAAGTTTTGTTGCCGAAAATTACGATCGTCTCAAGTTAACCCAAATTAGGCTTCGAAATTTAATTTCTTAGCAATCAAGCCCTTGATAAAATTACTTCAACCCATTTTAAGTATAATTAAGCCCTTGCGCTTAATTAAATCCTTCAATTGGGCTCTCAATTAATTCTGAAGAGTTTCGTCACCGAAAATCCTGATTTTCTCAATTGAACCCAGATTCGGCTTCTAAACTTAATTTCTCACTAATTAAGACCTTAATAAAATTAATTTGACCCATTTAAAGTATAATTAAGCTCTTGCGCTAAATTAAATCCTTCAATTGGGCTCTCAATTAATTTCAAAGCATAATTACACTTTACATCGGCCGACGATTAAATCAAATTGACCCATAAAAATATAATTATGTCTTACGGCCTAACTTTTATGCAGATTTATCCAATAATAAATTATCTTCGTCTCAAATCTGCATTTTCCTTCATTTTTGGGTAAAAAAAAGGTACGACCGGGCTTTCGAAAACATTCAAAATTTCCACATTAATTTTTCTACCGACACCAGCTCCTTTTATTTTATTTTTGTTATTTTTTGGTATATTTTGGGGAGTCACCCAAAAATTGGGTGATGACACATTGGATCCTAAATTAATTCCCAAACATAATAATATTTTAAATGGGGCCATGATTAAATCAAATTGGCCTATAAAAAATATAATTATAATTTCGACTTAATTTTTACCTTGAATTTATGTTCTCTCATTTTTGGGTACAAAAGAGATATGATTCAACTCAAAAATATTAAAGATTTTCACCGTGATTTTTTTTAACAACGCCAAACCCCTTTTATTTTATTTTTATCATTTTTATTTTATTTTGGGGAGTAACCCAAAAATTGGGTTACGATAGTTGCCCCCTCTTTACAATGCTTACTACTAAAGTCTTGTAAAAGACTTGAGATAGTAAGCGTTGTAAAGAAAAAGAAAAGTGGATTTATCAGACCAAGAAATGGTTAATCCATCCAAAAATGAGAATGAAGACTATAAAGTGCACTCAGAAAGGAATGATAAGATAGGGCTAGAAAGCGCACTACCTAACAATTGGGGCCTAAGGAGGACACTCAAAAAGGATGGAAAATGGTGATTGTGAATGACACAGGAAAGTGGTCTTATTGTAATGGGTGACCTACCCAGGAAATTTAATGAAGACGGTCTCGTTGTAATGGGTGACCTACCCAGGTGAGAATGGTGAAGGTGGTCTCATTGTAACGGGTGACCTGCCCGGGTGAGAATAGAGTTGTTGGTCTTATTGTAATGGGTGACCTACCCAGGAAAGATGGTGACGATGGTCTCATTACAATGGGTGACCTACCCGGGTGAAAAATAGTGAAGACGGTCTTATTGTAATGGGTGACCTACCCAAGTCAGAAAGGTGAAGATAATCTCGTTTTAATGGGTGACCTACCTGGGTGAGAGTGATGGAGATGGTCTCGTTGTAATGGGTGACCTACCCAAGTGAAAAATGGTGAAGATTTCATGGGATGAAAGATAGGGTTGGAAAGTGCACTATCTTAGTTGATGGTTGAGGGTTAGAAAAAGCGCTTAACGATGAGGGGAAATAGGACTGGAAAGCGCACTATTTTAATTGATGGTCGAGGGTTGAAAAACGTACTCGAAGATGAAGAGGAAAATAGATCTATAAAGCGCACTATTCATATTGATGGTCGATGGTTGAAAAATGCACTCGAAGATGAGGGGAAAATAGGGCTGGAAGGCGCACTATTCACATCGATGGTCGAAGGTTGAAAAACGCACTCGAAGATGAGAAGAAAATAGGGCTGGAAGGCGCACTATTTTAATTGATGGTCGAGGGTTGAAAAACGAACTCGAAGATGAGGAGGAAAATAGGGCTATAAAGCACAATATTCACATCGATGATCGAGGGTTGAAAAACGCACTCGAAGAAGAGAGGAAAATAGGGCTGGAAAGCGCACTATTCACATTGATGGCTGAGGGTCTGAAAACGCACTCGAAGATGAGGGGAAATAGGGCTGGAAAGCGCACTATTTTAATTGATGGCGAGGGTTTGAAAATGCACTCGAAGATGAGGGGAAATAGGGCTGGAAAGCGCACTATTTTAATTGATGGTTGAGGGTCTGAAAACGCACTCGAAGATGAGGAGGAAATGAAAGTAGTCAGGGCTTGAAGGCGCACATAAAAATGATGAAGGTTTGTAAGTTACAATCCCTTCAAAACCTTCCTTATATTCCTAGGGAGATGCAATGCATGATGACCTCCAAATTTAGGAAAGAGATAAAGCTGGAAAGCATCCTTAAGGAAGTGAAAGGGGTGAGAGCTCGAAAGCGTACACAAAAATAATGAATGAAAGTTCGTAAATTATGATCCCTCCAAAATATTTCCTAGATTCTCAATGGAGATGCAATGCATGATGATGCATGTATACTTACCTGAGAAATATAGGTCCCCCTTTCTTCTTCCTGGCCTTCCTTTCCTTTTGGATCTCCGACTTTGATGGCTACTCGCTTCTACTTACTCGAGCCGCAACGTAAGGTTTTGACCACTAGAGATGATAGATTTTCCATATCAACATGTCTTCTTGAGTTTGATCAAGATTCTCTGAAAAGGAATGATGGAGCTAGCTTCAATTGTATTTGTAGATTGCCCCCTAGTCTGGTCATGCCCCACAAGTGTTTTGGGCTTCAAGTGTAGTATTTGCATGAAAAGGCTTGGTTATTTACAAAGATTGTGTTTTCATGTGGGATTTTTGGAATTTCAAAGTCATTCCAAAAACTATTTTGACTGCCCCATTCAGGTCATGCTACACCAGTGCTTTGGACTTCAAGCGTTTGTAGGAAAGGGATGGTTATTTGGAAAAATTGTTTTCATGCAAGATTTTTGGAATTTCAAAGTCATTCCAAGCATAAAAACCATTTTGATGTTTGTTTAAACAAACTTGTTCTTGAAAGAATTCAAGTGATCTCATTGTCAAGTTTTTTGTTGATTTTGACAAGAACGTGAAATGGTGCTTGTTTGCATGTCTTGTATTTCAAAAAGGCTCCGATCAGGTTTGGTGAAGCATTCGTAAGAATCATTTCAAATGGAAAAGCATTGCCTATCGATCCAGATTACTTGTATTTGATCAGAAAGGGCTTTATCAGGCTTGTAATGTAGGCTCAGGTTGCTGGCTATAAAGAAAAGAGATTTGCAGGCTCGAAAGGTGTTTGAGGGTTTTCTAGACTAAGGATTACTTGGTGCTCACTCTTAGAACTATTTTTAGTTCTCATGATTGATTTTCAGGACATGCCCCCCAGCATTTTGTTTGGGCTCTTACCTAGACATGCCCCCTGGTATTTGTTTGGGCTGTTTTTACCTAGACATGCCCCCCAGCATTTTGTTTGGGCTTTTACCTGGACATGCCCCCCAGAATTTTTGTATTTCTATGTTGGATTTTTTAGTACCATTAAATTGTTGAATTGATTTGCTAGTGTACTAAAAATCTTTTTATGATTATGCCCGCAGCTTCTTTGGGCATTTGTTGTCATTGAGGACTACTTCGTAATTGAGAGTTCTTCTCTCTTCGCACTTGCCCCCCAGTGTAGGGTGTGATCTTAGCCAGGGTTAATTATCAGAAAAAATAATTATTCAGCTCAAATAGAGACTGCAATGGATATTTAAGACTTTGTGAAGGCATATCAAAGATGGCCTCTCCTCATTTCAAAACATGCAATCTAAACCGATAAGCTTTGCTTTTCCATACAAAATATTTTTTTGATTTGTTTTTTTTTTTGGGTTATTTGTTCAGCTACAAGATTAGCTTATGATATGAGATTTTTAGGATATGAGATCACCCTTCAATGAAATCCTTTGAATTCCCAGAACACATTTGTTAAACAAACATTAATTTGGAATTTCTTTTCGTACTAGACTTTGATTTGCCAAAAATCTTAATGAAAATATAAGATCATGCAGAAAAATAGAGAAAAAAGAATACACCAAAAATTCATGGCTAAATTTCAATTTCATTAGATGTCATGAATAATACATTAAGCATAATATTTCTTCACAACATCAGAGTTTACAGGTCTAGGTAGATTTTCTCCATCCATGTTAGAATTAAAGCCCCTCCTGAAAAAGCCTTCTTCACTACATATGGTCCCTCATAGTTTAGTGCCCATTCACTCTGGTCTTTCGCTATTGATATCTTCTTCAATACCAAATCTCCCTCTTTGAACACCCTTGGCTTGACTCTTGTTGTAAGCTTTTGCTATCCTGCCCTGGTATAACTGGTGATGGCAAACAGCTGCTAGTCTTTTTTCATCGACTAAGTTTAACTGTTCAAACCTCACCCTTGCCCATTCTGATTCATCTAACTCTGCCTCTTTCAAGATCTTTAGTGATGGAATCTCCATTTCTAAAGGTGTGACTGCCTCCATCCCATATACTAAAGCATATGGGGTTGCCCCTATGGAAGTTCGAACAGTAGTGCGATATCCGTGCAAAGCGCATGGGAGCATTTCATGCCAATCTTTCTAAGTGACAACTATCTTTTGGATTATTTTCTTATGATTCTTATTAGCTGCTTCAACAGCTCCATTCATCTTTGGTCTATAAGGAGAGGAGTTGAGATGCTTAATTTTCCACTTGGTACAAAGTTCAGCAATCAATTTTCCATTAAAGTTCTGAGCATTATCAGTTACCATCTTTGCCGGTAGACCATAGCGATAGATCAAGTCCCTTTCAATGAACTTCTTGACAACCTTTTGCGTTACATGGGCATAGGAATTAGCTTCCACCCATTTAGTGAAGTAATTGATTGCCACCAGAATGAATCTATGTCCATTACTTGCCTTCGGGTTAATTGGTCCTATGACATCTAATCCCCACATGTCGAATGGCCACAGTGAGGTCATGTTGAATAGAGGTTTTGGAGGTGCATTTATTTTATCACCATAAACCTGACACTTATGACATTTTCTAACATATATCGCGCAGTCTCTTTCCATGGTCAGCCAAATATACCCAGCTCTTTGCATTTGCCTTGCCATTGTATGACCATTGGCATGGGTGGCACAAATTCCTTCGTGATCTTCTTTCAAAGCCTGCCTAATTTCTTTCTCATCTAGACATCTAAGTAAGGTCCCATCGAACGACCTCTTGTATAGGATTTCTCCATCCAGGTAGAAATTTGCGGCCATCCTCCTTAAGGTCTCTTTATCTGCCTTAGAAGCTTCTTGAGGGTATTCTTGGTATTGGATGAATCTTTTGATATCACTATACCAGGGTTCTCCATCCGGTGACTCTTCGAGTGTGCAACAATGGGCTTGATGATTTCGAATCTTGATGTCAATTGGGTGGATCTTTTCTCTAGCGACAATTTGTACCATTGAAGCCAAAGTTGCCAAAGCATCAGCAAACTGATTTTTATCCCTACTCATGTGAGTGAATTTGACCTCCTCGAACTCCCTGGCTAATTTTACAAGGTAGTTTTGGTAAGGTTCAATATTTCATCCTTTGTTTTCCATTCTCCTTTTACTTGGCAGATGATCAACATGGAATCCCCAAAGACTTCGAGCTTCTTAACTTTGAGTTCTAAAGCAGCTTCTAAACCAAGGATACATGCTTCATATTCGGCCGTGTTATTAGTGCACTCAAACTGTAACCTTACTGAAAAGGGGTATTGCTTCCCATTTGGGGAAATTATTACTGCCTCAACCCCATTTCCTGATATATTTACTGCTCCATCAAAATAGAGTGTCCACCACTCACTCGTTCTCGTATCATCCCTGATCACCAACACATCTTCATCAGGGAGATCAAAATCTAGAGGCTCATATTCCTCCATGGCATGATCCGCAAGATGGTCGGCGATTATACTGCCTTTGATGGCTTTCCTTGTCATAAAAACAATGTCGTACTCTGCTAATAACACTTGCCATCCTGCTATTCTACTTGACAGATAGGGCTTCTCATAGATATACTTAAGTAGATCTAGTTTGGAAATTAGCCATGTTGTGTAGTACAACATATACTGTCTGAGTCTTCTTGCAGTCCATACCAAAGCACAACATAACTTCTCAATCATGGTATATCGAGACTCACAATCGTTAAATTTTTTACTCAGGTAGTATATAGCTTGCTCTTTTCTTCCAGATTCATCATGTTGTCTCAACACACAACCCATGGCTGTTTCTGTGACCGTTAAGTACAAGATCAATGGTTTCCCTGGTATCAGAGGTACCAATAATGGAGGATTTTGTAAGTATCTTTTTATCTTGTCGAAGGCCTCCTAACAATCATCATCCCACACTCCAGGATTTTTCTTTTTGAGTAGGCGAAAAATCAGTTCACACGTTACTGTTAGCTGGGATATGAAACGGGATATGTAATTTAAGCGTCCGAGAAAACTTCTTACTTCCTTTTCAGTTTTAGGTGTCGGCATTTCTTGTATGGCCTTGGCTTTATCCGGATCAACTTCTATTCCCCAGCTACTCATAATAAAACCCAGTAATTTTCCCGTCTTTACTCCAAAGGAGCATTTGGCAGGGTTTAATTTTAGCTTGTACTTTCATAATCTCTCGAATAGTTTCCTTAATATTTGCACGTGGTCTTCCTCGATTTTGGATTTAGCCAAAATATCATCCACATAGACCTCAACTTCTTGGTGCATCATATCATGCAATAAAGCGACCATTGCTCGTTGATACGTAGCCCCAACATTCTTCAAACCAAATGGCATCACTTTATAGCAGAAAGTCCCCCAAGGTGTGACAAAGGTGGTTTTCTCTTTGTCCTCTTCTACCATCCTAATTTGGTTATAACCAGAAAACCCATCCATGAATGAGTATGTGGCGTTTTTAGCAGCGTTATCCACTAAGATATCTATATGAGGCAATGGAAAATCATCTTTAGGGCTTGACTTGTTCAAATCTCTATAATCCACACAAACTCGGATCTTTCCATCTTTCTTGGGGACCACAACCATATTGGCTACCCACTGAGGATAATGCACGACCTCTAAAAATCCAGCATCCCATTGCTTTTGAATTTCAGTTTTTACCTTTAGGAGCATATCCGGCCGCATTCTCCTGGTTTTTTGTTTTACTAGTATACTTTCTTCTATCAAAGGGATTTTATGCACAACTATATAAATATCTAAACCATGCATTTCTGAATAAGTCCAAGCAAAAATATCCATATACTCATGCAAAAGAGAAATCAATTTTCCTCTTTCTTTAGCTACAATAAGGGTACCAATTTTTAATTCTTTCCTTTCTTGTTCAGTTCCTAAATTGATGATTTCAAGCTCTTCACTCAAAGGTTTCCAAACTTTTTCAGCATTTTCCACCAACTTAGTGAACTCTTCTATATCTTTCTCTGCCCATTCTTCATCATCCAGTGCAGTGATGTTATTGAAATTTGGCCAATTATTCTTAGCGTGATAATTTTGTTTGGAAATTTCAAAATCCCTGAAATTGTAAGGTGTGTTTGTGTAAGGTGCTATTTGCAAATGGAAATGAATATGATGACAAAATGCATGATCTTATTTGAAAAGAGTGTTCATTTAACAAAGCAAAATATTGTGGCATCGTGAGCTAGATTACCGCCATGATCAAAATAAAACACATGTTCATGACTGAACAGAAACAATTACTTTTTGAACACAATATGAACTGGCTCCATCTTCCAGTTCTGGAACACTTCTCCTTCAGCTAATTTCCGCATGAAGGACCTTGGAGAGGGTGCTTCGATGTTATATATAAAGAGTTGCGGAAAATTTGTCTCTACCTCCTGGTATTCTAGAGTACTGATGAGCAGATCTCTGATGCCTGCTTTGAGTATCTCTGTTGAGCTGCGAAAGGATTCTTGAAGCGGTGGGATGGCAAGGTCTTCATCTTTCGATTCTATTCCTTCGATTTTTTCCATTCTGGCCTCCCTTCTAATCCGAGCAACCCATTTGAAATCCTCTTTCTTCGGCTTATATCCTAGCCCGAACCTTTGATCCGCGCATTTCAATTTTATTATGTTGACTTGATCTGGGATTCCACTGACAGGGTCCAGTTGAAAAGGGATTCCATTCCACAAGAAATATTTGGCAGCCATCTTTGCAGCTTCTGGGATCCTCGGCTTCTTCAACGGAGCACCTTCAAGGATCCATTCCGCATTTACTACTTTGAACGCATGGATGTTCCCATCTTTACAAACCTCTGTTTCTATGAACGGTATGGCCGCATTTTTTATCATTGATATGGTTTCTTCAGCTTTTACAGTGACTAGCATCCCGTTTGCAATATACTTTAAGCATTGGTGTAACGAAGAAGCCACCACTCCGACCGCATGAATCCATGGCCTTCCCAATAATATACTATAGGATGGATGGATATACATCACTTGCAACGTTACCAAGAATACCTGCGGTCCTATACATAGCTCCACCTCAAAGTCCTCACTATCTGTCTTGGTGACCCGTCATATGCTCTTGCCATCATGGTGCTAGGCTTTATGTGTGACTCGTCGATAGGCATTTCTTTCAGCATATGCATTGGTAAAACATTCAGAGCGGAGCCATTATCAACCAATACTTTTCCAATCAAAACATCTTTACATCGTATTGTGATGTATAATGGCTTATTATGCCCTGTACCATCAGGATCCACTTCATCTTCAGTAAAATACACATAATTTGAAGCTTGTATTCTCCCCACTAAATGCTCCATGGCCTCCAGGTTGATGTCCTGGGGTACATAGGCCTCATTCAACACCTTTTGCAAAGCTTTCCGATGAGATTCAGAACTTAAGATCAAGGAAAATAATGATATCTTAGCAGGGGTCTTCTTGAGTTGTTCTACCACACTATACTCACTATGTTTCATCAACTTTAGGAATTCATTGGTCTCCTCTTCTGTTACGGGTTTATTTATTTCTTCGGACACGTCGACCACTTCCTTCCCCTTAATCCTTTTTAACTCCTCTGGAGTAAAACATTTACCACTTCGGGTCAAGCCTCCAATTTCGGGTAGAAAGACGAGGGGTTGTCTTGCACCCTGAGATAAATGCCCATAGTTATATGGTATGGCATTATAGTCTTTTCTAGGTGTAACGGTGGGCTTAGTCAAAACTAATTTGGGTATCCCTCCTGGAGTGAACTAGACCCGACATATTTCTTTATCTGACATCTTTGTCACAGACACGTTATCATTTGTAATTGTCTTTATCCGAAACAGACCTCTATTTATCATTTGCATCACATTTTTATAGAAGCCTTGACACTAACTAATAGAATGACCTTTCTGGTTATGATATTGACAACATCTCATGTCATCATATTTTGCTTTTATCAGCATTTGATATATTCTTTCTATCGGCACCTTTAAGCTTCTTGGAGACTCGACGTCCAACATATTTACTGATCCACTACCCGAAGCATGACTAGGTAGTGGATTGGTGCTTATATTTGGGGGATCTTTGAATGTTATCCATCCAGCTTTAATTAATTGGAGGAGCTTCCTCTTAAAAGCAATGCATGTATGGATGCTGTGTTCTGCGATTCCGGCATGGTATTCGCAAGTGAGATCCGGTTTATACCAATTGGGATAAGGCGGTTGCAAGGGTGTCAAGGGTATGGGAGCTACATGCCTAATACTTAATAACTTCTGGTATATCTCATTCAAAGGCATTGACAATGGAGGTAATTGTTCCTAAAATTCTTGGTAACTCTTTTTGGGGAAACTTCTTATTTGGTTTTTTGGTAAATTTCCAATTTGGTTCTCGGGTCTTTTGGTAGAGAATGGAGAGTTGAAGTTAATGTTGACAACTTAAGATGATGAGGGGTTATATTTTGGGAAATGAGTGTTCTTGCCCTTATAACCGCCTTCAATATGATCAACTTCTTTCCTCTTTCCACTGAAACCCTTCTTTTCCATAGGTGCAAAGATTCTTCCATTCTTTATTCCTTGCTCTATACGCTCTGCCACGGCAACAGCATCCGTAAATTGTTGTGTCAAACTTCTCATCACATGCTCGTAGTATGGTGCTTTTAGTGTATTGGCAAATAGAGTAACCATCTCTCTATCTAAAAGGGAAGGGTGTACTTGTGCAGCCAGGTCTCTCCATCTTTGAGCATATTCTCTTATGCTCTCTTTTTCCCCTTTTTCTAGGTTGGACAGACTAGTTCTATCAGGAGCAATATCCATATTATACTTGTATTGCTTAACAAAAGCATCTACCAAGTCTTTCCAATTACGAACTCTAGTGTTATCAAGCCTCATGTACCAACTTAAAGCTGCCCCACTCAAACTATCTTGAAAGAAATGCATTAATAATTTTTCATCATGTACCACTTCCGCCATTTTGTTACAATATGACTTCAAATGTGTGATAGGGCATTGTGTTCCAGTATACTTGATGAATTCAGGAACACGGAACTTTTTTGGTACTACCACATTTGGGACCAAACACATTTCTGCAGCCCTCACCGGATCATACAGCTCTGCTCCTTCAATAGCCCTTATCCTAGCTTCCAATGCTGCCATTTTGTCTTGATCAACACCATCAGATGACTGTGTTTTATGGGAATCATTTATAGATATTCCAACAATTGGTGTTGGTAAGGTTGTCGGTGCGGTTGTACGCCCAAAAGCAGGATTTTGTTGAGGATCTTGGACGTCGTCTGCGATTATCTCATCAGGGTGGTTTACCGCTTGTGTTTGAGTAGTTGTCGGAGGTCTAGTGGAAGGACCCTCATCGGAGGTATTTCTCAGTGTCTGCTCAAGTAAGTTAGCGATGCGAGCTACACTATCTTTTAAAGCATTCAACTCTTCTTGAAAGTGAGCATCTTGATGTGTGCGTTCCTCGTCCTCTATATTTCTTTGATGGAGACGAGTGTTGTAAATTCTAGGAAGTGAAGTTCTTCGGGGACCTATATTTCAACCTGTTGATGATATGTGTTATTTATGATGAATGAGTGTATGCATGATGATTTTTATTTTTGAAAAACCAATCCATGACTTTTGTGCCGGGTAAGATCCATAGATATCTTGTGGAAGTTTCGCCCTTGTGCTCGAATCAATTGAATCATACACACTTGACAAAAATAAAAGATGGAACTTGTCCATTTCATTCATCAAAAAAAGAGACATACAAAATATTTACTCAAATGCTACTCCTCTGTTAGCTACAAACTTAACAAAAGAGGAGAGTTCATCCAAGTACATTTCATATTTGCGGGCACTGCCACCTATCCTAGTAGCTTTTACACATAGTTCATCTGCCTTCCTAGCCACTATGTCGATTATTTTATCGGTCTGCTCTATCTTGTGATGGAATACAAAATTATCCTGTCATATCGCTTCATTACTGGCAGCCAATGATTCATTATTTTTCTTTAATATGAGAACCATTTTCTCAAGTTGTTGGTTTTGATCCTTAGCCTTTTGTAACCTTGCATCGAGCCTTGTTATCTCGGAGTTTAACTAAGCTTCGATTTCAGCGGTGCATTCTTTCCATTCACTGTGCTGCTCTTGCACCATTTTTAATTCCTCTCCTTGAGTTTCTAATTCAGCTTGTAGAGTGGAAATACGGTCTCTCAGGTTGTTGATCTGGACTAAGTACCTTTTTATATTAGACTCTGCTACCCTCCTGGCCTCAAACTCACTTTCCGCTTGCACTCTGTACTAGGTTTTTAAATCTTTTTCCTCTTCAAGGACAAGACCGGCCACCCTTCCTTTCTCCTTCTCAGCTTCCCATTTCATCTTGTAATGGTCTCTTTCCTTTACTACCGAGGCTACCAATTCTTGGTCCGCATGCTTTCTATTTTTGGATGCCTTCAAAGTGACCAATTCCTTTTCCAACATTTCATATTTACTCATCCGGTCATCATATTAAGAACTCATTTCTTCTAGTTGACTTCTTTCTTGGATCAACCTGTTAATCTGCTCTTCTTTTCCTTGCAGTTGACGATTCAAAGAAACCCTCATCTGTTCTTCTTCTAGTAGTTGCTTCTCTAGGAACTTCTGATTGCTTTTGCTGTTGTTGAGCTCAATCCTTAGCTTATCCAGCTCTTCTTGTAGGTCCCTGTCATCGACCCTCTTTCTTTTAGTTTCGACAAAGACGGGTGCTTTATCTCGTACTAGGCTTTGTCTTACGGCGTTTTGAGGAATCTCATAGCTCCTCCATACCAAGTAACCAAGGCTAACATAAGGCTTCTTTGGGTGGGGCTCTCTGCTAACTAAAACAGGTTGCCCCCAGTCTCTTTTAATTACTTCAAGTTCAGCCAATGAGTTAATTTCTTTGAAAGAACCAGTGTATCCGGTCATCCCTTTAGTTCTTGGTACATATTGTGTTCCCCCAAACTGTCTGGTTACCAGAGAGGGAGAATAACTGACATAACCAGTTAAGCCAATTAGCGGGACCCACGCCTTATTACCACAGCTCATTAGATAAGCTGAATTATTTATCCAAGGAGCTTTCCATCTGAAATTACTTTGAGGAAGCGCCCTGTATTTCTCCATCCAAGCCTTTTCATCTAGGTCTTTCCAATCTTCACTTACAACCAAACCGAGAGGTTTCATGTTAAACCACCAAAAATTATTGAAGACTTCCTTCGGGGTTTCTAGGTGACTAACGATCCATATGAAAAGTAAAGGGATGCAACATCGCATTGCACCTTTCCCATGTAACCTGCAATGGTTTAAGGACAGGAATGTTTCGGCCAATATAGCTGGAGCGGGGTTATTCTTTCCCTGCTCATATTCAACAAAAGCATTGGCCGCTTCCACGCTAATTATCCCAACGGCTTCTAAAGGGAACAAAACTAAACCAAAGATTGCAAAAGCCACTAACCGATGGACTTCTTCTCTAAGCTTCCCTTTATCTTTACTTGCTTTCAATTTACTCCTAATCGCCTTCCACTTGAAACCTCCAGAAGATGTCATGTACTGGCCTACTTGATCCAGGCATAGTAACTTAGCAACCTCTTGGACTGTATTCTCATTTTTTTGTCTGAAATAAACTTTGTGGGGGTCGTGGGGGAAATTCAGGATTTGAGCATACTCCTCTATGGTAGGGGTCATGTCAATATCCCCAAAGGTAAAGCACCGGTAGCTGGGATCCCAAAAGTGCATAAGGGCTTTGACTGCTGATATCTGAACCGGAATTTTCATCAGGTGAGCGATTCTTCTATATCTTACTTCAAACGACGCCTCATCTACATACCCCATGATGAGCATAAGTCTTTTTATATTTTCCGTGGAGTAGTGAATTTTGGTCATGTGTGGCAATTCATTGATTCTAGCTCTTGGACAATCTCCCTCAGTTATCTGCGTCATCTCAGATCTTTCCCCGTATTCCAAAAAGGTCATGGAAGTCATGGTCTTGGCCTGATAATTTCTGCAATTTATTTTAAAAAGGAATGAATTATTAAAGAGATTGTATCCTAGGTTCTAAGCACATGCAGGGTAAGTTTTCTATCTGATCACAAAAGGTCTATGAACTGCCCAGTGACCGCCTTATATGAAGGTGGTATGGGGGTTTACAAGAAATGGTTGGGGCACAGTATGACCACCATTATCAAGTAAACGCTCAGTTCATAGATGGACGTTTCACGAATCTGAATCCCGACTGAAAGTCATGAGGCAGACCGCTAATCCCCTAACCTAGAATTAGGTTTATTTGCAAAATTAAAATACATGATGAAATTGATTCAAACCAGATGCTATAAATGAACTTAAAATAAAATGCATGGGAAAGCAGTAAAATGCATGCTAAAGCAGTAAGAATGCGAGTAAAAAAAAAACTTAAAAATAACAATCAAACAAATAATGCTCAGTCCAACGATCATCCCCAGTGGAGTCGCCATCTGTCGCGACGGCAATTTTTTAGGCGCTCCGCGCCCCGCGCCCCGCGCCCCGCTGGTCCCCCCGTGGTTGGGGAGACAGCGGCGTGCGGTAAAAAATGAAGGGTTTAATAGTCGTAAAAAATTACGACTATAAATATCGGGAGTCGCCACCTAGTATTAAGGTTACTAGGAACCTAGTGGTCTATGAGAGTTTTGGTTAAGGGGACTTGTTGTGCAAGGGGAAGACGTATCACCCCCAGTGCACCCTACCTAAGGCAAGCTGCATTGTTGTTTGATTGTTTTTCCTAAGTTTGATTTTTTGTTGTCTTTTCTAAAGTTCGACGTAGATCTCTCTTCGTGAGAGAATTTCTACCTCGTTAGGAGTTTGAAAGACTAACCAAAAGAATTTTGCATTGCATTTAAATTTTTTTTTTTTTGCGGGTGTACATTACAATGTAATTTTACACCGCAATAAAATAAAATCATTTTTTTTAGTATCTCCAAGTGTACTTTACAATATAATTTTACACTGAGATAGCTAAACCAAAAATATTTTTTATTTTTTTTATCTTGGCCAAATTCTAAAGGATAATCATAAACCGGTTACGATACCCAATTTTCGTTTTAAAATATGAGAAAGATGCAACATATTTTTTTTACGAAAAATAAACATGGAAAAATCTTGGAATCTGGCCATATGCATGAAAACAAACACATTTTCCTTTATGCATTTTTTATTTTTTTTATATAATAATAATAATAGCAATAATAACAATGATAATAATAAAACAATAACCATAAAAATATTTTTTTATTTTTTTTATTTTTTTTTATTTTTTATTTTATTTCTATTTTTCATTTTATTTTTATTTTTATTTGGGCTGGGCTGTCAGCCACAGTGGGGCTGTCAGCCACAGTGGGCTGACAGCCTGCCAAAGGGGCACATTGGCAACTCCATGTCATTCGTTTCGCATGCAAAATAGATGGTAATATTCTTTAATTACATCATTTTTTCTATTTATAATTTGTTTTCTTAACACTTGTAACTGATAAAGTATTTTTCTTGCAAGCTACAAGTCTTAGACACGATCTATTACCTATGAAGCTTTTTTATTAAGACACATGCACATGGTAGATATTGTCAATAAAGAGTGAAATCACAGTTTGTGGATAGTTGCACTCATAAATTGGTGGAATGTTGGTATTTCTCAATTTTTGTTATCTTTAGTTATGTTTCCACTAGATATTTTCTTTCTTTTTAAACAAAAATGTTTCTTTCTAGGAAACATAAAATTGTCGGTTGAAGGAGGAATGCGGGGACAATCCTTTAACTCATCCAGATTTCAATCTAGATTTTGGTTGGATGGAGAAATGTCTATTGGACCTAATAGAATTCGATTATACAGACTCTTTAACTCTATAACCAAGAATTTGTGATTGACCTATAGTGTTTTGACCATTAGATGTCCTTCAAATCAATTCCATTCATGCAAGCTCTAGAGTTCTAGGCAGCTTTAGCCAAAAAAATGCATGATGAGACAACCAAACTTGTGATAAGACAACAAGACTTCATAATGAGATAGGGGGACTTTGTGATGAGGTAGCTAGACTTCATGATGAGGTGATCACACTATGTGGAATGGTTATGCACATGCAATCATATTGGGGTGATTCATGTAATCCTCATTTTACATCCCACAATTCCAACTACCTCCTCCTCTTCCAATCCCACCTCTGTTTTAGATTTATTGTGTTTGAATTCAAGTGTAAGAAATTAATAATTTGTAACAAATATTTGAATTTTAAATTAATTTCATCTAATTCAAAATATATTTGGATTTTAATTTATTTTTTTAATTTATTGATTTAAATTATTTCTCAATTTTTTTTAAATAAAATAAAATAGTAGTGATGAAATTACAAAAAAGAAATTCCGTCAATATTTTTCAAAGAGTTAGACAATAATTACTCAAAAAACCATAATTACTAATATCAATATTAACAGTATGTTCCATCAATATTTTTCAAAGAGTTAAGCAAAATGTCATTGTGCGCCACCGTCAATATTCATGTGCGCCCTTCATGTGTATATTACCAATTATAAAAAAAAAGTATCACTATTATTCTAGCATATATCAACAAAATGTTAATGATGGAATTGTCATTGAAATAAACTGATGATAAATACTGATGGAATCGCTAATGAAATGATAATGATGGAATCGATAATTGTATATTTTGATGACCTCACCAACAAAATATACCAATAGAATTACAATTGGTGTTTTCATTTGTAGATTCAATTCCACTGGAATCACCAATGAAAATGAAATTATTGACAGGAGTTTTACCAATGAAAGGTTTCTTTCTGTGTGGTTGTCAGGAAAACAATTATTGATAGAAAATATATTACATTACCGATAAAAAGTATATTACATTACAAACATAATTTTTCATTAGTAAAACATTTAAATATGGTAATAATCTATAAACTCTTAAGACATTTAGGTGTTGTACTAGTTATAAGTGAGATATATAGGCTTCTACACTAATAATTAGTATTCTCATACTAATGCCTTGTACAATAGATAATTAGGTGTGCATCACATAAAACTAGTAAGCAGTTGTGCAACATCATAATTACAATGCAAGTGTTTATAGCTTTTAAGATGGAGAATTAGGTATGCCCTAGTAGTTATGCAACTTGAACTTTATAATATTTTTCATGATGGAAGTTTCCCAAGCTCCCGGTGATGGGATACATGTAAAAAATGCTTTGTATAATCATAAAATTATAATTATAATTTTCAAAAGTTGTCAACTATTACTAAGGTCAATATGAAACCTAATGATTTGCGAGAGTCTAGGTAAGGAGACTTGTTATACAAGGAGAAAATGCATAACCCTTGGTGCACCCTCCCTTAGGTAAGTTGTATCGTTATTTGATTATTTTTCTGAGTCAAATTTCTATTTATTGGTTTTTTTGTATGGTTTAAGATGGATCCCTCTTCATGTAAAATCTTTATCTTATTGATTCAAACACCTAACTATTTGAAAGTCTGAATTTTAGCATCATATTTGTTTTTATTTTTGTATCTTTAATACTTAGAGGTATAGTTTACAATGTACACCCTTAAATAGTAAAGTATATAGTTAAATTCTAATAAATAAAATGAACAATATGATTATTAAAGGATTTTTGAAATTTTGGTTGTACCATAATGGATGATCATAATCTTCTTATGATATCCCATTTTGCATTTAAACCATGAGAAAAGATGTAATTTGTTTTTTTTTTTTTTTGTGAAAATATGCTTATAAACAATTTAGGATTTGACCATTTGCACGAAAACATATATATTTTTTAAATTTATTTTTTTTTATGTTTATTTTGTTTTTTGGATATTTTGAAAAGAATAAGACATTTTATACCGAATCTTTATATTATGGTGTAAGTCTATGGACTAATATTGAATAATATCATATAAAAGCATATGATGAAATCACAAACCTTTTGAAATTGACCTTGAAACTTTTTAGGATTTTTCATTAAGTTTTGGAAAAAACTAGGTATTTTTAATATTGGGTTCATAGCTTACAGTGTAAATTTATGGCTCGATATTATACAAAGCTTTTAGAAATATATGCAAGAAAATCATAAATTTTTAAAACACCTATTTGATTTTTTTTTAATTTTGTAGTTTTTTTTTAAATATTTTTATTATAACATATTGGTTAATCAAATGGGTCAACTAAGCCATATTATGCCAAAGTGGCCTAACATTGTTTTTCTAAAAAATATAAGTTGGACCTAGTCCAACCAACTTAGCGGGGCTAAACAAAACTAATTCAAACTAATCCATTGTTCACTATATGAACGTGAGAAGAAAAGTGAATTGACTCTTTAGTGTCCATAATGATTATGAACAATGATGATTAAGAAGAAGAGAAAAAAGGGTACCTCATGACTGTCATGATAAGGAGGTCTGGCTGGTGGCTGACCGAGAGTTGGAGGTGGAATGGTGGGCAACATTGGTTTTGAGAAGTAGAGGAAAAGGTTGCAGTGGGAGAGAGTAATTGCTGGTGGAGAAGATGAAGAAATAGTTGTTACTACCTGTGAAGAAGAAGAACCAGAAGGAGAAGGGATGATGCTGCTATTATTGTTGTTGTTGCTGGGTGGAGAAAAAAAACATTAAAGTTGTTATTGCTGCCCATGAAGGAGAAGAATTGTTGTTGCTACTACTGCCACCATTAATGGGTGGATGAGAAAAGGAAAGCTGTTTTTGCTACATGTGAAGGAGAAGAACCATGAAGCAGAGGAGTTGTTACTGTTACTCCTATCGTCAAATTTCGGTGGAGAAAAAGGTTGAAGTAACTATTGGGGGCTTGTTATTTGTTGTTCATTCGCTCTTCTTGCTTTATTCTGTATTGTTCTTGTTCCCCTTCTCTATGGTCGTAAGTGGATTTTGCATTTCGAATCTTCCTCTTCTCACTTGCTAAAAAATAAATTTAGTCTCAAAAAATTACAATTTTCTCAAGTAAGTCCAAATTAGGCTTTCAAACTTATTTTTCATGAATGAAGCCCCTAATAAAATTAATTTGATTTATTTAAAGTATAATTAAGTTTTTTTAACTAATTAAATCCTTCAATTGGACCCAAATTAACTCTTAAAGTAATTAAATTTTAACTTAGCTCATGATTAAATCAAATTGGCCTATTAAAAATCTAATTATGCCATCGAACTTAATTTATATGCACATTTATTCGGTTATCATTTATTTTGAAATTGAATATATGATTTTCTTCAATGTTTTGGTAGAATAAGGGTATGGTTGAGCTCGTCAATTTGTTAGAAATTCCAAGCTTGATTTCTCACCATGCTAACTCCTTTTATTTTGGAAATAATCTAAAATAAGTTATGACAATATTTTCTCTTGTCTCCCTTTCTTTCTCTTTCTCTCTGTTGCATAATTAGAGATTTGTTGAAAATCCAGGCATTGAATTGGAAAGAAGATGGAAAAAAACATAATGTGTAGACAATACCAATGGTGTTATGGTAGCACATGAGATGTTGTCTTGTATATGATGGTGGTTTTTCTTAGTGTCTTTAGATTTCTTTTAATGATATCTTTCTCTTAGTTTAATGCATGTAGTCAATTGGTTATCCTTCTTTTATCCTTTCCTTCCCTATCTTCTCTTATTGCCTTGGTTTATAAGCTAGTCTTGTTTTTTCTTTCTTTATTTCCTTAGCTCAAACAATTCATTACTTGGTTAAGCCTTTTACCTAACTAATTTAATCAAACATTGTTTATTTTTTCTTGGCTTGTAAATTACTGTTGGGTTCCTAAATATGATACATGTTTTGAAAATAATAAACAAAACTATTCAAGAGTTCTTAAGATCATGTTAGAAACATTTAGAGTTATTTAAAGATTTATTACTCAAAGATATGAACTTCTTTTATTTTGAATAATTGTTTAAAGATTAAGTTGTCACAAACCTAAAGTCATCCAATTATTCGAACTCTAATGCTAATCAACACGAGCCATTGATGAGAACTCTTCTAAATCTCCTTTTAAGAGAGAGAGATTTATATGCCTAGCGTGCTAATTCTTTATCCTCTAAATGATATAATTTTTATGTGTAATAGACAACTCTTTAAAAAAATAGAAGTCATTGTTTACTATTTATAAGAAATTCTGAAATAACCTTAGAATTTGCCCCTTGATAATATCTAGATATTTCATTTAAATTTTAGAAATTTTAAATCAAGAATTTAATTGATTTTTTAAAAGTCTAGAAATATAATCTCTATAATTATATTTTAGTTCTTAATTTCTAAAATATATTTTAATTACATAATACCCAATTAAATCATTTCAATTTAATTTCTTACTAATGATTCTTAATGTGCGTGACTCATTAGGTTTTTCATATGTTGAACCAAATATAAATCATAATTCTAAGCATATATAATTAAATAAATTAAAATTTTTAATTTATTATTAATTTACCAATTGACTAATTTATATTTGAAGATCATGTGCATCGTTTAACAACGTGTCATGATTCCTAAAATATTAGAAAAGTTATTAGTGGTTTGACTTAACCTTTAAGTGATTGATTTCTCATTGTGATTAGTATCCTTTTATTAATAATATGTTGATTTAACATTAAAGCATGAAGTATGCCTGTCATATTAAATTAAGTTTGTTCTTTACATAATAGTCATTGATCGTTTGAATATGATTTGAAAGTTTTTTAAAATTTCATTCTGCCTTGACCAAGGATTTATTAGTCAATACTATTTGAAAACATGTAAAAATATTTTTTCTAATTCACATAGGGTGATGAATCCTATCTTGATCATTTAAGTACATTTATATAGTTCATGTTATACCTAATGTCATCTCTTTCATTATCTTGATCAAAACATAATATTCTATTTAAAAAATAGCTTAGTAATCTCAAATCTAAGGATCACTTACATAACCATCACGTGATTCTTTCAATAGACATATGTGATCTCTCCATGAGGGTTTTCATGTCTTATGACAAACATCTACATACTAGTTCTAGATATTTTTTCTACCTTAACTTATACGAACAACTGCTTCTTTTCATAAAAGAAAAAATGTAATATATATCAATCTATATCATTATAATATATTTTTAATATTTCAAAGAGTATTGATAAAGAATATTTTAGGAACAATGCTTTGATGCAATAAAAAATTTATAATTATAGCAACTTTATAATATCGTTCAAAATATTTTTATCACATGTACTTTATCCTTATTCTAGATTCATTAATCTAATATTATATGAATATTAAAGATAAACTAAACCTTTATAGTAATAAATATATATTTACATGAATATAATAATACCATGTGTAACCAACCAATTCACTGCATGACATTTTAAACTAACAGTTACATCTATCATTGTTTATACAATTTTGAAACTTATGATTTTTTTAAAATACTAGTAGTGTGTTATGAAAATTAGTCAAATAATAGCATTTGTTGTGAAAAGCAGCTAAGCACAACAATATGAGGCATATTATAATTCTCGAGTTGTTTTTTTATTTATTTAAAAGATTGTGATGAGACTATAATTGAAGAGTTTGTTAAAGACCAAGTAAAAAAATAGATGTAGTTAAAAGAGAACATGAAAGATTTGTATAGACTTTTTTGTTGCCACTAGTAGTTTTGAAATTTAGCTTATATAGAGATCACACCAACCTAGATAATTTCGTTTTTCATGTGAGGTGAATTATTCTTGGTGCTTGGTGAAAGTTATTTCATAATAAGTGTTATGTAAACAAAATAGACAAATTGCCATAATTATTGTTAAGGGAATCATTACATGGAAACATGTAGATTTCATTTGTAGAAATGAAGGCTTAAATCAATGGATAAATTAATATGATGAATTTTAAGGGAATCTTTATATGGAGACATGGAGAATTTAGTTTAGAGATATAAAGATTTTTGATTGAGATTAATATTTCATGAACAATGAAGAAATCAATGTTTATAACCAAAATAGTTGTTTATGATTCAATTGAAAACCAAATAAAGATTTGGTGTGGAGACAAACAAGTAACCAATGCTATGGAGAAAAAAGATGCAAAGGCTAATTAGAGAGCTAATAATGCTTTTTATTAAAAAGCATAAAATATTTTATCACAATGTGTTGTGGGATGTACTAACCTTTTTAGCATTTTGTTCATGTTATATTTTCTTTTTAATGAACTAGTAAAGGTAACATTTGATGATTAATTTCTTATAGCATCACAATTTTATGTTATAAGTTGCGTGCTACTTTGTATATTCTATATATATTTTATTGGGTCTATAATTCTATCATAGTTTCATCACAAAAAAAATCTAGAAAAAATGCTTATGAGTATTTTATTGATATTTAGAGAAAATCCATAAATCATTAATATAATTATTAATGGAACATCATTTTTGAAAAATAGAGCATTAGTGACTTTATTATATTACAAATTCCACAGGTCAATTAAAATACTTGATAAAATCATTGATGAAATATCATGTTGTTGAAGTGTGTTTATACCACCCATTTTCCGTTGAAAAAACCAATGGAATTGGAAACTTACACTAGAATCGTCGGAAAAAAAATCATCGATGATTCCAACAGTATTAGAAGTTTTTTTTTTAATAAAAACATAAAGCAAGTCTTTTTTTTATAGTGCACCAATGTTTTTAAGACCAAAAGGCATACATTTAATGAGAACATAAGAAAAATAGAAGTTGTTGCAATGAATGTGAGTTGGAAAAAAGGAAATTTCAAGGTAAAAACTCATTAGATTCCTGATTCTTGATCAAGAGAAAATATTTGTATTAAAAAGTAACTAATGACTATACTACACCATATAAGATGAAAATGCATCAAAACTAAAGATGAAAAGATATAACATATTATATTATGACCTATCACTAAAAGGAAAATGTTTCATGAATACCTTAATATATTAGAATGATAAGTAATCAAAGCCACTCATATAAATTATATTGTAGAAATATTAATATATAAGTAAGAGAGATAAGATTGTACAAAAAGTACGAAAACCTTTTGTTTTAAGTCATTTTCATGAATGAGCAATTAGTGTTGATTATATAAGGAACATAATAACAATTATTGTTGATGAATAATTCTACAAAATTTTGTCTCGGCTAACATAAAATCATAATTTGATGATTCCCTCTGACTAAAACCAAATCTATCTTTGCAGCTTGGTTAACCTAAAATCATAATTTAGTGATGCCTTTAAACAAAAATAAAATCTCTATTTGCAACTTGGTTAACCTAAAATCTCAATATAGTGATCCATTTTGACCAAAATCAAAATCTTTGTTTGTAGCTTGGTTAACCTGAAATCCTAATATAACGATTCCTTTTAACTAGCATCAAAATATAAAACACCTCAATTAAACTATAATCTTAATTTGGAGATTCTCTTTAACCAGAACTAAAATCTCTTTTTGAAGCTTGGTTAACCTAAAATTCTAATCTACCGATTCCCTTTAACCAAAACTACAAGTCGGTTAAAAAATTATGATAATTTAGTGATGCCTTGAAACAAAAATAACATCTCTATTTGTAACTTGGTTGACCTAAAATCTCAATATAACGATAAGTTTTAACCAAAACCAAAATCTTTGTTTGTAGCTTAGTTAACCTAAAATTCTAATATGATGATTCCTTTTAACTACCATCGAAATATAAAACATATCAATTAAACTAAAATCCTAATCCAAATATTTTCTTTAACCAAACCTAAAATATCTTTCTAAAGCTCGGTTAAACTAAAATTCTAATATAGTGATTCCCTTTAACCAAAACTAAAATCTTTGTCTATAACTTAGTTAAAAAAAATCTCATAATTTAGTGATGCCTTTAAACAAAAATAAAATCTCTATTTGCAACATAGCTAACCTAAAATCTCAATATAATGATATGTTTTAATCAAAACTAAAATCTTTGTTTGTAGCTTGGTTAACCTAAAATCCTAATATGATGATTCCTTTTAACTAGCATCAAAATATAAAACATATCAATTAAACTAAAATCCTAATCTGGAGATTCTCTTTAACTAAAACTAAAATTTCTTTCTGAAGCTCGGTTAACCTAAAATTCTAATCTAGCGATTCCTTTTAACCAAAACTAAAATCTTTGTCTACAACTCGGTTACTGAAATCTTAATTTGATGATTTTTTAACTTGAACAAAAATATTTATCTTCATCTCAATCAACCAAAGATTCTATTTGGCAATCCTTTTTAAATATAAACAAAATTTTTGTTTAACATCCTGGTCAACCTTAGATGCTATTTAGTGATATTCTTTAAAGAAAACTAAAATCTTTGTCTAACAACCCACTTAATCTAAAATTTCAATATGGTGATTTGTTCTAATAAGAACCAAAATCTTTTTCATCAGAGGCTAGGAGAATTCTAGGAGAATTGTATTCTCACAATTATTTTTCTGCATAATTAATGTTTTTCAGCTCAATTGACCTGAAATTCTAAATTTCAGTGATCCACTTCAACATGTTTTGCCTATATTATTTTATATATAATATCTTGATATTCTTTGTGTTTATATTTTAAAGGAGTTTTTGGATGAAAGATTTAAAAAAAGAAGTAAATTGGATGTAATTGACATATTTGCCTATCAATTGATATTTTATACAGAGCTTGAGCTATAAGGGTCAAAATAAAGTGATTCTAGTGATATTAGAAAGATAACATCCATATATTTATGGAAATATATAGTAAGAAAAATAAATAAATAAATAAATAAAGAGTATGGAAATCATCGCCTTGAAATTCAAATGTTGTATTCTACTAGTGTTGATCTTCGACTATTCCGGCTTGAATACCATAAGCTATGGAAGTTTGTTTGATGCAATCTTAATTTTGTTGGATTCCTGATTTAAAGACCTACAACAAGATCACCGAATTTCATAAGAAAATCATGAACAAGCATAGCAACAACTTAACATAATATATATGTTCATGCAATATGGATTAAAAAAATTATTTTTTAATCCTTTTTGTGCATGAACAAGCATAGCCAAAGTCAAGGTAAACACCTTTGCATTAAAATGCAAACTGAAGTAACATTATATATATATATATATATAAAACAAACTTAAAACAATAGTTACATATATCAAAAATATTAAAAAAATCATTTGAAACAACAATATTAAATGAAACAAATAACAACAAAAAAGGTGAATGTAAAATCAATTGTTAAGAATTTCAAACCTTTTTTATGCTTGTAAAAACAAATGTAGAACACAAACAAATAAAAAAACAGCTAAAGTATACCATAAGGCCTTGCTTTTAGATTAGAAAAGTATTTCTTTTTCTTTTTAGTTGGTTTTCCTTTTTTCAAACATGCCTGTGGGTATTTTGAATCCATTTATGACCTCTTGACCTATATCGATGTGTTGTAGACTCTTGATAGGAACCTTTTAAGGATTCTTTTGAGTGTGAACAAATAAAAAATACATTTGTTTTACCTTGTGTCACTATCAAGATTGACTGAGCTATCAATTCTTTAAGCTTTTTTAGAGCAATTCTAACATCACTGTAGTTAAAACCACCAAAAGGTGGTAGAGGAGATGCACATATTTTATTTTAAATCCAATATTACTCAATTTGAGGATTTATAGCTCCATATTTATGCATTTAAAGTTGTCAACTCAAGTTGTCAACAAATGACCAAATGATATATCAGTCACCTTTTCTTCTTGAGGTATGGACCACGTGTTATCTAAGTGAGATTGGAGTTTTTAATTTGGGATTTGAGAAATTTTAATTGAGTCTTTATTCTTCTAATTGCACTCTTAATTACCTTTAAACTTTTAATTTTTCTTGTAATTAATCCCTCAATAAATAAAAATAAACCTTGAAAAAATCTAAATAAATCCTTAAATCTAATTTTGAATTTTTCTCCTAAGATTGAGTTTTTCTTGCAAATATGATCTTCATCAGTCATTATATTGTGAGATTTTCCAATCTTGTATATTTTGATTTTTCTCAACTAGTATTTAACAATTTATATATATATATTATTTTTTAATTGTGTTCTCTCTTTTTCCTTTTTTAAGTAATAAAAAACCTTATTTATGTGGGTTCTTAAAATAGGCTAAAATAGATATCCTCTCTTTACAACTCTTGTAGACAACACACTATGTCTTCATAATAGTCCTCTTTGACTAGAACTGCCGTCGCACCCCAAAAATGAGCGCGGCGTCACAGTGACCCTCCCCGTGAGCGGGGAAATTCAATGTCGGGGTCTTATCTTTATTTTTGGAAAAGGGAGTCGCCACCTAGTATTATGGTTACTAGGAAACTTAAAACTGGTCTTTCAGAGATTCTAAGGCAAGGGACTGGTTGCGTATAGGGAAGGTTTTAGCACTCCTAATATGCCCTACCTAAGGTAAGCTGCTTGATGTTTTGGTTTGCTTATAATTTGTTATGGTTTTGATTTTTCAAAGAATGGGTTGGTTAAAACGGTGATGGTATATTATCTCTGCCGTATTTTTTTGATATTAACTCCTCAGGATTTATTTATCCAAACACCGATAGTGAATAATAGTAAATTATCCCCGTCGAATGTTTTGGATATTGACCCCTTAAGATTTATTTATACAAACATCAACAGTGAATTATAGCAAATTATGCCCGTTGAATATTTTGGATATTGACCTCTTATGATTTATTTATCCAAACACCGATAGTGCATAATAGCAAATTATCCCTGTTGAATATTTTGGATATTGACCTCTTAGGATTTATTTATCCAAACACCGATAGTGGATAATAGCAAATTATTCCCGCCAAATATTTTGGATATTAACCCCTTAGGATTTATTTATCCAAACACCGACAGTGAATAATAAACCTAAAAAAAAGATTTTAATATTTTTGGAATATTGACCAATACCCTTTGGATTTTACAAACATGTTGTAGAATCTAAAAATACGAGAAATGATTTTTCTTTGTGAAATTCATGCTAAAACATATTTTTTTCTTCAAACTCCAAGATAATATATATTTTTTGAAACAAAATATTTTTTTCAAAAATATGCTAGTGTATTGCAATCACGTTTTTATTTTAGATATTTTTCTCAATAATAATACTATTTTTATTTTTTTAATTTCTATTTTTTTCTATTATTTATTTATTATTTATTGCTGGTGGGCTGGACTGCCCCGCCCAGATGGGCCAGGTTGCCAGCCCAGTCGCTGGTGGGCTGGGCTGACTCTCCAGTTCAGCCCACCTCCCTATGAACTTGGCACTTGGCCTGCATGAACAGTGGGACGTGAATGGCGTCCCGCTACATGCAGGCACGGTGAAGAAGATGGATGAACAGTGCTTTTTTTCAGTATGACGAAAGGAGAAACGGTTAGTATCTTTGAGTAGAGGAGGTTGAGGTGATGATTCCTATAGTAGTGGCGTCAAAAATGGAGGTCCGTGGTGGCCGGAGTGGACGTCAGAAGGTGACGGGTTGTTCAGCTGTCAGTTGCTGCTGGTCTGCTTTGCTTCAACGGAGGTTAAGGCCGGGTTGCTGGTGTGGAGAGGGGGACTCCGGTGATACTGTGGTGGTGCAGAAGTGGCCAGAGTTGATGGCTGATGGAGGTTGAGACGAGAGGTGGAGAGAGAGAGAACTGGTCTTTTGGTTTCTAAAGAGGGAAAATGGGTTGTCCGAGAGAGAGAGAGTGATGCCGGAGACGAGGGAGATGAAGAGTGATCCTTTAATTATTTTAGTGTATTTGTCACGTAAATCTCTCCTCTCTCAATGTGAATCTCCTCTGGAAAAAAACTCTGTTCTGTTAAATCTTCTCCCCTGTTCTCTTCGTTCTTCACCCTCGTATCTCTCTGCCCTCTCCCTTGAATATTTGTTGCATACTGCTATTTATAGCATAAAAACTAACTCTTCGGCTGAACATTGAACACAGGTTACGCCACTGAATATTGAATGCAGACGCGTCTTCCTTCAATGCCGGCACGCCAGAGCATGCAGCCGGAATGCAATTTCCAAAAATCATGCAGCCGGAACATGCAGTACAATTTTCAAGAATTTTATGATTTGGTCCTCACTTTTTAATTGCTCTAATTGTACCTCTAATTGGCTTCAAAAACTTCAATCTCAACCTTAGCTTTGTGCTTTTTTTATTCTAGTCCTTGATGTCTGATTTGCGCGATTTAATCCTCAATTGATCGTTAAACTCAATTTGTTCAATTTCGCTCGCGATTGCGCATAATTGGCTTGCAATAATTTAAATCGGTCTCCAAAAATTCTCATCTCATCAATTGCACCCGAATTAAATTCAAGAACTTGATTTCTCATTGACTAAACCTTAATAAATTTAATTTGATCAATTTAAAGTATAATTAAATCCACGTGCTTAAATAAAATCCTTCAATTGGACCAAAAATTAATTCTCAAATATAATTACACTTTTAAATTGGCCAACGATTAAATCGAATTGGCTTATAAAAATATAATTATATCATTTGACTTAATTTCTACACAGATTTATCCGATAATAAATTACGTTAACCTTGAATCTGCATTTTCCTTCATTTTCGGACACAAAAAAAAGTATGATCGAGATCTCGAAAACATCCAATATTTTCACCTTGATTTTTCAGCCAACACGTACCCCTTTTATTTTAATTTTCCTTATTTTTGGGTGGATTTGGGGAGTAACCCAAAATTGGGTTATGACAACTACAATCAAACTATAGAACTTAGTTATCTTGAAATCTCAATTTGGTGATTTTCTTTAATTGGAACCAAATTCTTTTACTAAAATTTTTGTCAACATGAGATCCCAATTTTAGTGATCCTCTTTAACTAGAACTAAATATAAAACAACTCGGCAAACTTTTATTTTTTGTTAGTTTTTAGGGTCAAGTCTTTTTTTGTTTAGTTTGTGATTGAGTAAACATTTCAGATTGACTTGCATGAGTCAATTTGTAAGGCTTTGTTGATTGAATCAACACTTTGGATTGACCTACACAAGTCAATTTAGATTCAATTTGTACAACTTTGTTTGGAAACCTATTTTTATTGTTAAGGTTTTTAGCCTAAGGAGTTGTTTGACAAACACACTCGTAAGCCTACTTTGACTGTTTATTTTTTTTTAAAATAAGGTTCTAATAAATAGACCCCCAAACTACTCTTTAAAAAATCTAATAAATATTAATGACAATTTTTAATTTAGTTTTTAGTCCCCCTCATATTTTTGGGCCTTTTATTTAATATTAGGACAATAAACTTATACTATAATATATTGACCCAATATTAAAATACTTATATTCATAACAAATCCTTAGCCTAAACATGATGATTAGAGCATCCATTTAGTAATATTGCTTTTGTAACTCTAGTTTTATTAATGTTAATACAATGCATTAAGCCTCATCAATATTATCTTTATCCTTATGCTAAGAAATTTAATCTTATCAGTCATCTCTTACTAAATCAATTAGGAATGTCTCATTTATTGCATGAATGATACATTTATGTTTAAAAATAATTCTTAAGTTTCACTCCTAAACTAGAAAGTTAGAGCCATTAAATTGATCAATTTGTCTAGTTTATGTCATGGAGATATGTTATTTGTTATTTTCTCAATTACTTAAGTGAAAGTAAAAGTGCAATTGATAAAATATTTAATTAAACTACATATTAGGTCTTTAAACATTTATCCCCTAATATTTTTGTCCAAATCAATAAACCTTAGCTACTAATAAGGGGGAATATCGTTGAAAAGTTTTCAATAGGCTAAGATTCAATCTAGTTTTTCCATCCAAGACTTATCTGAGCAAGTTGAACTAAGTTTGATTAGGTAGAAACTTACACCTATTTAATTAGGTAGGCAACTTTAATCATATACATCTTATATATCATTTAACCCTTACCTATAATATTGTTAAGCTAAGAGTTATTTGAACAAGTCTAATAATCCATTTAAGTCAAACCTATTAAATAAAATATTATATCTAGATTACAAGTTTATTAAAGGTAGTCATAACCTTGATTTATCTCAATAAGTCAACAAAGAATAATGATTTATACTTGTAAAATTTAATGGAAGGTAAGAAGTATTGATATTGCTTTGAGAAAATTTTATATTATGTCTCATATTTTAGTAAGTATGCAAGTGTACCCTCATTATTACATTTAACTAATCATCTACACTACACAATTAACAAAAAACTTTGTGAAGAGATTAATTCATTATTCACCTCATCTCAAAGAACTTTTTATTATAATAGTGTTTTTTAATGTTATCCTTCAATATT
Organism: Salix dunnii; assembly: GCA_015731905.1. NCBI lineage: Eukaryota > Viridiplantae > Streptophyta > Magnoliopsida > Malpighiales > Salicaceae > Salix > Salix dunnii. The sequence goes on along the minus strand of CM027677.1, from coordinate 7,270,858 downwards.
GAGTTTATAATTTATTAGGCTTCATAATTTTTTTTTTATAAAGTTATTTAAGTCTCATAACCTAGGTTGTAGGTTTCAACTGGTTAACATAGGTTAACTAAGGTTTTTTTTTTTTTGTTATTTTTTTTCATCATTCAAAATTATATTTATTAAGAATTAGACTTTGTACTTTTTTTTCAAATTCATTTATAAGAGATTAGTTTGTTCTCATAAGTCAAGTCACAATTTTGTTAGGTTAACCCTAAAATTACAAAGTTGGTTATGGATAATTCTAGTATTATTTTCCTTGAGCAATAAAGATAGTTAATAGGCCAAACCTAAGAAATTACATGTGCTCAAGTTACCTTATCAAGAACTTTTATCAGGTTGAATGAATATTTTAACCACCCCCACCTTCATGTTATTTCTTGACTACAAATCTTAACTCTTACACATTATAAAACAAATTGTAGCTACTTTACACTTCATTTATTTATTTAGATACATTAATCGAGTTATATTTAAGAGGAATTAGACAAGAAGAGAAGTATATCAAGAAAATGAGAGAAAGGAATGAAACACAACCTCTATTTAATCTAAAATTACAAGCATTCAATTCTAAAAACACTTATTTAATCATATCAGTTCAGTATTGTCCATAACCAACCCACATGTCATTCATTTCTATGTTTACGAAACTTATTTTATCATTTAAAGTATTCAATCATCATTCATATCCACCTAAAACACTTTTAATTTAATTTTTTTTATTAAAATTTAATTAATTGTATGAGTTAAAAAATTATATAACAATAATTTTGAACAAATCAATTAGGTTTTTGTAATAGCCCAAACTCCTTGGTACATTCAACAATTGCATGATCTTTTGTCATAACCTAAATACAAATCTTAACATCATGACACACTAATTAAATTGCAAATATGTCATGTTCATGGAATTAACAAAATTTATCCAGATATGATTTCAACTCCTTAAATCATTTAATAATTATATAATGGTCTAAACTTCATGATCCATGCAACAATTTTATGGTTAGGTGTCCTAACCTAAGTACAACTTTTGACAATCATGACATATTAATGCCTATGAATTCAAGAAATCATAGGTGTAGTATAATTTGTCCAAGTATGATTTCAACTCTTCAAATCACAACTTTGAGTCTTAATCCAAATCAATTAAAATTATATATACTAAAAACTTTGAGAATATTTTTTTAGATTGAAAAAAATTAACATAACTATTTAACTCTTATATAAATTTAGTCATACCTAAATATTTATAGGTTCAAAAGAAATGAATCATAAAAGACTTTAATACTATTATAAGTCATTAGACGTAATGGAATTTAAAATTTTCAACCCCTCAATAATGATTTATAAAGTTTAAAATCAATCAAAACCCATCTAATGACATGAAGAATACCTTGTTATTAAGATGACAACAATCAAACAACAAAAGATCTAAAGCTTCTATTGTAGCAAACTTGTGGAATTTTTTTAGCTTATCTAATATTCCTTTGTTAACTGTTATGGATTTTAATGGAATTTTGTTCTATAACATGTATAGAGGTGTGAATGCTTCTAAATATATAGAAGCTCGCCTTTCTCCTAACGAAGCTTAAAATTGACTTCCAACAAAGTAAGAATAGAATTACCTAATTGGAGAATAGCTCAAGCAATTACTTCCTCTATGTACTTGTGTTAATGTAACAATGTACCAGTCAGAGTAATCTAGACCTCAAGACCAAGGAAATACTGCAAGGGACCATGATCTTTAATGTGAAAAGAGGCTTAAAGATTTTTTAGTGAGTGCCAAAATTGGTCTAAATGCCCCTGTTGTTGGGGTATTTTTGTATTATACAAATCCCATAATATTCTATATAAGGTAAGTATTTAATACAAAAACCTCTAAATTAATACAATCAAATCCCGTGACATCCCCCCTCAAGTTGATGTTGGTAGATCAAGAAACATCAATTTGTCAGCCAAGAATTGATGTCGGTACCAAGACAGTGCTTTAGTGAAAATGCTCGCAGTTTGATATTTGGTGGAAATGTGAGGAAATGTAATTACATGTCGGTCAAATGATTCATGTATGGAATGACAATCAACCTTAATATGTTTTGTACGCTCATAAAATACAGGATTATAGTAATTTGGATCACACTGGTATTATCAGCATGAAGAGGAGTTGAATAAAGCTAAGGAAAACCAAGTTCACCCAATAATTCACGAAGCCATATGATCTTAGAGCAGGCAGAAGACATAACATGATATTTAGACTCTGTGTAGGATTTAGAAACTCTATCTTGCTTCTTATTCTCCCAAGAAATGAGTGCATTGCCTTATAACATACACCAGTCAGTAACAAAGCGACGAGTATCTGCACAATCGACCAAATTAGCATCATTGTATCCTACCAACTATAAGAAAGATTCTTTAGGAAAGAACAACCTGAGTGGAGAGGTGCCTTTTAGATATCGAATAATGCGATGGACAATGGCAAGGTGAAGGTGTCGAGGGGCTTGCATAAATTGACTAACATGTTGTACCGCAAATGAAATGTTAGGACGAGTAATTGTCAAATAGTTCAAACTACCAATTAGTTATCAATACAAGGATGGATCGGATAGAAGCTCACCTTCCTCTTGATTAAGCTTAAGATTAACCTCCAAGGGAGTAAGGATAGAATTATCCGATTGGAGACTTGCTAATGAAATTATGTCCGTTGTGTACTTGTGTTAATGTAATAATGTACCAATCGGAGTAATTTGGACCTCAAGGGCAAGAAAGTACTGCAAGGGACCTAGATCTTTCATGTGAAATGAGGCTTTGAGATGTTGCAATTGGGTCAGTAACGCAATGTTGGAGCCAGTAATCACAATATCACCATATACTAGAAGCAATACTATTCCTGCAAACATCTTGCAAATAATCAAAAGGAATCAAATTGACTCTGATTAAAGTGAAAAGTAAGCAAAGTAGAACAAAATTTATCAATCATGCTCGCGAAGCTTGTTTCAAACCATATAAAGATCGGCGTAGCCGACAAACCTTCGAGGAAGGTGTAATAAACATGCCAGAATGTGGAGACAAATTATTTTCTTCAAATCTTTGTAAAAATGCATTTTTCACATCCATCTGTCTGAGAAACTATTCTTGTGAGGCAGCAAGTGATCATATAGTTCGTACCGTAGTCATTTTAGCAACAGGTGCAAATGTATCTTTATAATCAATACCAAAGTCCTATCGGTTCCCAAGAGCCACAAGGCAGGCCTTATATTGGTTCAATGATCCATTAGTCCAAAACTTGACAGAGTATACCCATTTACACCCAATAGGTTTGACACCAGAGGAACAAGTCACAAGATCCTAAGTGTGATTGTCTTGAAGAGCTTGGATTTCTTCTTGCATGGCTTGTGGCTTGTTGCTAATAGGCTTGGGTAGCTACTTGAGTATAAAAGGAACAAAATAGTATTTAAAGTGTCGTCGTTGCCGGGGATGTAATTTTAGTTGATTATTGTGCTTGTACTGTTATTTTTATTTGATGTGATTCGAAAAAAAAAAAAACAAAATTTTTGCTTGCGACGGTATTGTTCACTTGCGGCAACGGTACTGTTCAAAACAGAGTTTTTGGTGGAATTAGGTATTGGGCTTTTAATTCCTGAAGTAAAAGGATGTTCTGAACATGACTAGTGATATATCACTAGCCCCACCCTATTGAGCCCAAATTCCTCTGTTTTCTAGTGTTTTTAGGCAGTTTTAGTTTTTTTTTACCGTAAAATTTTCGTACAATTTGCATTGTTTTCGATCTCTTGTGTGGTTAATTTCTTTTGAGTTTTCTTATCAATTTATGCCTGTGACCCATTCTACTAATCAAAATCAAGTGCAGGTTGATCTCGAAATAGAAAACACTTTACGCAGGTTACGAAAGGAAGCTCGCATCAACATCATGGCTGTTGCGCGACAACGAACACTTAAGGAGCTTGCTGCTCCTAACATGAAAAACCAACCATTGTGCATAAACATAGACAGTAATGTGAACTTTGAACTCAAATCTGGTTTTATACATTTTGTCATCACCCAATTTTTGGGTGACTCCCCAAAATATACCAAAAAATAACAAAAATAAAATAAAGGGGCTAGTGTCGGCAGAAAAAATTATTGTGGAAATTTTGGACGTTTTCGAAAGCCCGATCGTACTTCTTTTTTTGCCCAAATACGAAGGAAAATGCAGATTCGAGGCGAAGATAATTTATTATTAGATAAATCTATATAAAAGTTAGGTCATAAGATATAATTATATTTTTATGGGTCAATTTGATTTAATCGTCGGCCGATGTAAAGTGTAATTATGCTTCAGAATTAATTGAGAGCCCAATTGAAGGATTTAATTTAGCGCAAGAGCTTAATTATACTTTAAATGGGTCAAATTAATTTTATTAAGGGCCTAATTAGTGAGAAATTAAGTTTCGAAGCCGAATCTGGGTTCAATTGAGAAAATTGGAATTTTCGGTGACGAAAATCTTCAAAATTAATTGAGAGCCCCATTGAAGGATTTAATTAAGCGCAAGGTCTTAATTATACTTAAAATGGGTCCAATTAATCTAGTTAAGGGATTGATTGCTGAGAAATTAATTTTGGAAGCCTAATTTGGGTTAAAATTGAGACGATCGGAATTTTCGGCGACGAAACTTTTTGGGTGAATTCGGAAGCCAAAATTAAAGATAAAAATATCTTTCTTCCTGGTTTTTCCCATCAAAAAATCTTTTTTTGTCACAACCTATTTATTTTAAAATTTTCAAAAAAAAAAAAAAAAAAAGGATTGTCGGCAGCATGCTCAACCATGCAGCAGCCATTCTGCAGCCATTCCTTCAGCCCTCACCGTGCCCATGCTTTCAACCATGCCACACACCATACCTGGACAATCACACCATGCCAAGCACCATGCCTTATTCTCCTATAAATTGGCAGGAGAAAACCAAGCAGGGAGGACGGGGGGAGAAAGTTTTGAAACCGGAGGCAAAACTGGAAAAAAGGGGGGAGAAAAAGAAAAAACGATCGGAAGCTAAAAACTGGGGGAGTTTACGTAACAGAAGTAGAAGTTTCCAGGAAGCAGAGGGAAACAAGAGAGTTTTACGCAGAAAGAGAGGAGGATTTATAGAGGAGGGACAGTAACGGGAAGAGGGGGAAAAACAGAGGAAAATTGGCAAAAAAATGGGGTAAAAAACTGGAAACAAGGGACGAGCATAAACACAGCAAAAAACTTGCACCGACAGCTAGCTGCCCCTTCGTCTCCTTCGATTCTTCTTCTCCATCTCCGGTAGCTACATCGCCGGTGACAATTCGCCCTCTCTCTCCCTTACAGCAGCCCTTCAATTCTATCTTTCTCTCCCCCCGTCCCTCTCTAAAAACCAGCATTTGAAAGCTCTCTCTCTCCCATTCCTCAGCCCGTTGCAGCTCTCCGGCAGTGTGCACAACCGGCAGCAACTCCACGCTAGAAGCTCCTTCCTTGCCGAAGCATCACCGAAGCCCCGTTTTTTCTCCGTGACCGACACAAGAAGATAGCGAAAAAACCATCAACACGGCGAAGAAACCGACCTTCGTCCCTCTTCCGCCACCACGAGCCACCATTTTCGACGCCATGACAACAGGAGAACCAACTTGACATCCTCTACCCAACGGCAGTGGCGGTGACCTTCTCATCGTGGTCGGCCGATAAGCACTGTTTCACGTCCTGTTCACGTAAATTCCGGTTACGTGTTTATGCGTTTTTTTTTAAATAAAGAAAATCAAACAACAATATTGGCTAGCCAAGGTGGGCCTTTGGCCCACCATGGCTGGCCCATTTAGCTAGGCTGGCTCGGCCCGACTTTTTTTATTTATTTTATTTTTATTTTACAAAATACATTTAAAAAAAAACAAAACAAAAAAATGTGTTTGTTTTCGTGCATACGGCCGAATTCCAAGGTTTTTCCATGCATATTTTTCATGAAAAAAAAAATATATGCATCTTTCACATATTTTGAACGAAACTTGGATATCGTAACCAATTTACGATTATCCATTGGCATTCGGCCAAAGTGCCTTAGGTAGGGTGCACTGGGGGTGACGCGTCTTCCCCTTGCACAACAAGTCCCCTTACCCAAGACTCTCGTAGACCACTAGGTTCCTAGTAACCTTAATACTAGGTGGTGACTCCTTATAATTATAGTCGTAAATTTTACGGCTATAAACAACCTCTCATTTTCACCGCGCGCCGTTGTCTCCCAAACCGCGGGGGACGGCGGAGCGCGAAGCGCGAAAAATCACCGTCGCGACAGATAATTATAAGAAAATAGATTTATCAAACCAAGAAATGGTCAATCCATCCAAAAATGAGAATGAGGACTATAAAGTGCACTGAGAAAGGAATGATAAGATAGGGCTAGAAAGCGCATTACCTAAGAATTGGGGCCTAAGGAAGACACTAAAAAAAGGGTGGAAAATGGTGATGTTTGTGAATGACACAGGAAAATGATCTTATTATAATGGGTGACCTACCCACGAAATGTAATGAAGTCGGTCTCGTTGTAATGGGTGACCTACCCAGGTGAGAATGGTGAAGGTGGTCTCATTGTAGCGGGTGACCTGCCCGGGTGAGAATAGAGTTGTTGGTCTCATTGTAATGGGTGACCTACCCAAGAAAGATGGTGACATGGTCTCATTGTAATGGGTGACCTACCCGGGTGAAAAATGGTGAAGACGGTCTTATTGTAATGGGTGACCTACCCAAGTCAGAAAGGTGAAGATGGTCTCGTTGTAATGGGTGACCTACCCAAGTAAAAAAAAGTTGAAGATGGTCTCATTGTAATGGGTGACCTACCCGGGTGAAAGTGGTGAAGACGATCTCATTGTAATGGGTGACCTACCCAAGTAAAAAATGGTGAAGATGGTCTCATTGTAATGGGTGACCTACCCGGGTGAAAAATGGTAAAGATTTCATGGGATGGAAGATAGGGCTAGAAAGCGCACTATCTTAGTTGATAATCGAGGGTTAGAAAACACACTCAAAGATGAAGGAAAAATAGGGCTGGAAAGCGCACTATTCACATTGATGGTCGAGGGTTGAAAAATGCACTCGAAGATGAAGAGGAAAATAGGGCTGAAAAGCGCACTATTTTAATTGATGGTCGAGGGCCTGAAAACACACTCGAAGATGAGGGGAAATAGGGCTGAAAAGCGCACTATTTTAATTGATGGTCGAGGGTCTGAAAACGCACTCGAAGATGAGGAGGAAAATAGGGCTGAAAGCGCACTATTTTAATTGATGGTCGAGGGTCTGAAAACGCACTCGAAGATGAGGGGAAATAGGGCTGAAAAGCGCACTATTTTAATTGATGGTTGAGGGTCTGAAAACGCACTCGAAGATGAGGGGAAAATAGGGCTGGAAAGCGCACTATTTTAATTGATGGTTGAGGGTTAGAAAACGCACTCAACGATGAAGATTGATGGTGGCTAGCAAGCTCACCAAGTTCTGGAAAGAGATAGGACTTAAAAGTGCACTAAGTTGGTTGATGGCTAGGAAGCGCACTCAAATAAAGAAGATAGGGTTGAATAACGCTCTATCTGTATTTGTTGAAAGGCTCGCAAGTGCACTCAAGGATGTGAAAGTGGTAAGGCTCAAAGGCGCATAAAAAATAATGAGTGGAGGTTTGTAAATTACATTCCTCCAAAACATTTCTTAGATTATTAGTGGGGAGATGCCATGTGTGATGGCAACCAAATTCAGGAAAGAAGATGAGGCTAAAAAGCGTGTTAAAGAGGTAAGAGCCTAGAGGCGTATACAAAAATGATGAATGAAAGTTCGTAAATTACGATCCTTCCAAAACATTTCCTAGATTCTGAAAGGGGATGAATGCATGATGAAATCCAAAATCAGGAAAGAAATAAAGGTGAAAAACATGCTCATGGAAATGGAAAAGGGTGAGAGCTTGAAAGCGTGCATAAAATGATGAATGAAGGTTCGTAAATTACGATCCCTCCATACCATTTCCTATATTCTCAATGAGGATGTAATGCATGATGATGCATGTATACTTACCTAAGAGATATAGGTCCCCTTTCTTCCTGACCTTCCTTTCCTTGGGTTGGATTTCTGGCTTTGACGGCTTCTCACTTCTGCTTACTCGAGCCACAACTTAAGATTCTGACCAATGGAGATGATAGATTTTCCATATCAACATGCCCCCCTGAGCTTGATCCAATTTTTTGAAAAAGAATGATGGAGCTAGCTTCGATTGCATTTATAGATTGCCTCCCAGTCTGGTTATGCCCAACAAGTGTTTTGGGCTTCAAGAGTAGTGTTTGCATGAAAAGGCTTTGGTTATTTGCAAAAATTATGTTTTCATGTGGGATTTTTGGAATTTTAAAGTCATTCCAAATACAAAAATCATTTTGATTGCCCCATTCAGGTCATGCCACAGCAGTGCTTTGGGCTTCAAGTGTTTGTAGGAAAATGATGGTTATTTGGAAAAATTGTTTTCATCTAAGATTTTTGAAATTTCAAAGTCATTCCAAACATAAAAACCATTTTGATGTTTGTTTAAATAAACTTGTTCTCGAAAGAATTCAAGTGATCTCATTGTCGGGTTTTGTGTTGATTTTGACAAGAACGTGAAATGATACTTGTTTGCATGTCTTGTATTTCAAAAAGGCTTCGATCAAGTTTGGTGAAGCATTTGTAAGGATCATTTCGAATGGAGAAGCATTGCCTATCGATCCAGATTACTTGTATTTGATCAGAAAGGTCTTTATCAGGCTTGTAGCGTAGGCTCAGGCTGCTGGCTACGAAGAAAAGATATTTGCAGGCTCAAAAAGTGTTTAAGGTTTTTCTAGACTAAGGATCACTTAGTACTCACTCTTAGAACTCTTTTTAGTCTTCATGATTGATTTTCATGACATGCCCCCCAGCATTTTGTTTGGGCTTTTACTTAGACATGCCCCCCAGTATTTGTTTGAGTTTTTATTGTGACATGCCCCCCAGAATTTTTGGCTTTCTATGTTGGATTTTTAGTACCATTAAATTATTGAATTGATTTGTTAGTGTACTAAAAATCTTTTTATGTTTATGCCCCTCAGCTTTCTTTGGGCATCTTTTGTCATTGAGAACTACTTTGTAATTGAGAGCTCTTTTCTCTTCGCACATGCCCCCCAGTGTAGGGTGTGATCCTAGTCAGGGTTAATTATCAGAAAAATAATTATACGGCTCAAATGGGGACTGCAATAGATATTGAAGACTTTGTGAAGTCATATCAAAGATGGCCTCTCTTCATTTCAAAAACATGCATTTGGGATCGGTAAACTTTGCTTTTCCATGCGAAATGTTATTTTTGATTTGTTCTGGGGTTATTTATTTAGCTAAGAGATTAGCTTATTATGTGGGATTTTTGGGATATGAGATCACCCTTCAATGAAATCCTTTGAATTCCCATAACACATTTGTTAAGCAATCATTAATTTGGCATTTCTTTTCGTACTAGAATTTGATTTGCCAAAAATCTTGATGACATCATGGGATCATGTATAATTTGGATGGAAGAGATATACGACGTGTCTGTATTATTCAAACAAAAAGCAAGAACGCGTCATAGTCAAAGAAAATACATGATATTATTGGAGAGAAAAGATGGTTTAACAAAAGGTCTTGTGGCATTACAAACAAGATTGTTGATAAATCATAGCCAAAACACCATGCGAAGACATGATCAAAATAGAAGGCAATTATGAAGCAATCTTCATTTTCCAATGTTGGCGCACTCCCTTTTCAAAAGCTTTTATCGGGGTAGCTTAATTAGTTGCATGACCTGGATTTTCTTCGAATGTTATCCACCCTGCTTTGATCAATTGCATGAGCCTTTTCTTGAAGGCACCACAAGTGTGAATGCTATGTCCTGCAGCACCAGCATGATATTCACAGGTGAGGTTGGGTTTGTACCAAGCGGGGTAAGGCGGCTGTAAAGGTGTCTGAGGTTCCGGAGCTATTTGCCCAATGCTTACCAACTTTTGATACATCTCATTTAAAGGTAATGGTAGCGGAGGTAGCTGTTCTTGGGTTTTCTGGTAATTTCTTGTTGGGAAATTTTTGGGTGGACCTTTGGCTTGAAGGTTGATGTTGGCAATTTCAGATGAAGGGTTATGGTAATTTTGAAGTTGGTTTTTTCTACCCTCGTAGTCATCTTCAAAATGCTCGACTGCTTTTCTCTTGCCTTCAAAGCTGTTTTTCTCCATAGGTACAAGAATTCTCCCACTTTGGATTCCCTGCTCTATTTGCTCCGCCACGGCTACAACATCCGTGAATTGTTGTGCCGAGCTGCCCATTACATGTTCGTAATAGGGTGCTCGAAGCGTATTGGCGAATAATGTCACCATTTCTTTATCTAGAAGCGGTGGATGTACCTGTGCAGCGAGATCTCTCCATCTTTGAGCATATTCCCTTATGCTTTCTCTATTCATCTTTTCAGCAGCTTGTATCGGGTCGTATAGGTTCAATCCTTCAATGACCCTGATTCTGGCCTCCAACATCGCCATTTTATCTTGGTCGATACCCTCTGATGTTGGTATAACGGTTGGGGTTACGGCAGGTGTCGGTGCTGCTGCTTGAATGAAAGCTGGATTTTGTTCCGGACCTTGAACCCTTTCTCCTGTCACCTCTTCATGGTGATTCGTTGTTTCTGCTTGAGCAACTGCAGGTCTAGTTGAAGGACCCTCGCTAGAGGCATTCCTTAGTGCCTGCTCGAGTAAGCTGGTAAGACTAGCCACGCTAGCTTTCAGGGAATCCAATTCTTCTTGAAAATGAGCATCACGACGTGCACGATCTTCATCCTCCATATTTCTTTGACAGAGTCGAGTATGAGGAGCTCTTCGGGGACCTATATTTTGACCCTGTTGATAACATGTTATGTACAGTGATGGATGCATGTGCATGTGGATGTAAATGTATGTACATACATGACATGTGAATTATCGGAGGATTTGTATCCAAAGACAGGTTCTAGGTCATTACATGAGGGGTAAGCTTTCTACCTGGTCTCAAAGGGTCTATGAACTGCCCAGTGACAACCTCACGTGAAGGCGGTGTGGGGGTTTACAAGAAATGGTTGGGGCACTATGTGACCGCCATTATCAAGTAAACGCTCAGTTCATAGTTGGATGTTTCACGAATCTGAACCCCGACTGAAAGTCATGAGGCAGACCGCTAATCCCCACCTAACTTAGAATTGGGTTTATTTGCAAAATTAAAATGCATAATGAAATTAATTCACACCCAATGATATGCATAACTTGAAATTAAAATGCATGCTAAAGCAGTAACAATGCGAGTTAAAAAAAATGAACTAAAAAATAACAACCAAACAAACAATGCTCAGTCCAGCGATGTCCCCAGTGGAGTCGCCATCTGTCGCGACGGCGATTTTTTGCGCTTCGCACCCCGCCGTCCCCCGCGGTTTGGGAAACAACGGTGCGCAGTGAAAATGAGAGGTTGTTTATAGCCGTAAAATTTACGACTATAATTATTAGGAGTCGCCACCTAGTATTAAGGTTACTAGGAACCTAGTGGTCTGCGAGAGTCTTGGGTAAGGGGACTTGTTGTGCAAGGGGAAGACGCGTCACCCCCAGTGCACCCTACCTAAGGTAAGCTGCATTGTTGTTTGATTGTTTTTCTTAAGTTTATTTTTTTTTTACTGCATTTAAAAAGGAAAAATATTTTTTTTTGTCCGCGGGGGTACTTTACTATGTAACTTTACACCGCAGTTAAAAACCTTTTTTTTTTTTACCTACGAATGTACCTAACATTGTAATTTACATCGTAGTTAAAAAAATTTTATCTGCAAGTGTACTTTACAATGTAAATTTACACCGCGAAAACTAAAACAAAATAATTATTAAATTATTTTTGACATTTTGGCCGAATGCCAATGGATAATCGTAAATTGGTTACGATATCCAAGTTTCGTTCAAAATATGTGAAAGATGCATATATTTTTTTTTTCATGAAAAATATGCATGGAAAAACCTTGGAATTCGGTCGTATGCACGAAAACAAACACATTTTTTTGTTTTGTTTTTTTTTAAATGTATTTTGTGTTTTTTAAAAAAATTAAATAAAAAAAGTCGGGCCGAGCCAGCCTAGCTAAATGGGCCAGCCATGGTGGGCCAAAGGCCCACCACTGCTGGGCTGGGCTGGGCCGAGTCACGATTTTCTTTTATTTAAAAAAAAACACAAAACACGTGAACCGAATTTACGTGAAGTGACGTGAACAGTACTTATCGGCCGACCACGACGAGAAGGTCACCCGCTAACGCCGTTGGGTAGAGGATGTCAAGTTGGTTCTCCCCGTTGTCGTGGCCGAAAATGGTGGCTCGTGGTGGCGGAAAGAGGGATGGAAGGTCGCCGGTTTGTCGCCGTGTTCGCCGATGGTCGTTTTTGCTTGCCGCTGCCAAGGCCACACGGAGAAGAAACCGAGCCGCTCCGTGATGCTTCTGGCTTAAGGAAGGAGCTTCTGGCGTGGAGTTGCTGCCGGTTATGCACACTGCCGAGGGAGACGAGAGAGCTTCAACGGGCTGAGGAATGGGAGAGAGAGAGAGAGAGCTTTCAAATGCTGGTTTTTAGAGAGAGAGGGGACGTTGCCGGGGAGAGAGAAAGATAGAATTGAAGGGCTGCTGTAAGGGAGAGAGAGGGCGAACTGTCACCGGCGATGTAGCTACCGGAGATGGAGAAGAAGAATCGAAGGAGACGAAGGGGCAGCTAGCTGTCGGTGCAAGTTTTTTGCTGTGTTTATGCTCGTCCCTTGTTTCCAGTTTTTTACCCCATTTTTCTGCCAATTTTCCTCTGTTTTTCCCCCTCTTCCCGTTACTGTCCCTCCTCTATAAATCCTCCTCTCTTTCTGCGTAAAACTCTCTTGTTTCCCTCTGCTTCCTGGAAACTTCTACTTCTGTTACGTAAACTCCCCCAGTTTTTAGCTTCCCGATCGTTCCCCTCCTTTTTTTCTCAGTTTTCAACCCCTTTTTTTCCAGTTTTGCCTCTGGTTTCAAAACTTTCTCCCCCCGTCCTCCCTGCTTGGTTTTCTCCTGCCAATTTATAGGAGAATAAGGCATGGTGCTTGGCATGGTGTGATTGTCCAGGTATGGTGTGTGGCATGGTTGAAAGCATGGGCATGGTGAGGGCTGAAGGAATGGCTGCAGCATGGCTGCTGCATGGTTGAGCATGCTGCCGACAATCCCTTAACTAGATTAATTGGATCCATTTTAAGTATAATTAAGACCTTGCGCTTAATTAAATCCTTCAATGGGGCTCTCAATTAATTTTGAAGATTTTCGTCACCGAAAATTCCGATTTTCTCAATTGAACCCAGATTCGGCTTCGAAACTTAATTTCTCACTAATTAGGCCCTTAATAAAATTAATTTGACCCATTTAAAGTATAATTAAGCTCTTGCGCTAAATTAAATCCTTCAATTGGGCTCTCAATTAATTCTGAAGCATAATTACACTTTACATCGGCCGACGATTAAATCAAATTGACCCATAAAAATATAATTATGTCTTACGACCTAACTTTTATACAGATTTATCTAATAATAAATTATCTTCGCCTCGAATCTGCATTTTCCTTCGTATTTGAGCAAAAAAAGAAGTACGATCGGGCTTTCGAAAACGTCCAAAATTTCCACATTAATTTTTTCTGCCGACACTAGCCCCTTTATTTTATTTTTGTTATTTTTTGGTATATTTTGGGGAGTCACCCAAAAATTGGGTGATGACACATTTGCTGCCAACTTTCAATGGTCTTGCAGGAGAAGATCCTCATACTCATCTCAAGGAGTTCCATATGGTTTGTGTTGGCATGAAACCGAATGGAGTTGATGAAGAACAAGTTAAGTTGAAAGCTTTCCCTTTCTCTTTGAAGGGGGCAGCAAAGGCATGGCTTTTCTCTATTCTCCCAGGATCTATTGGAACTTGGAATGCTATGAAGAAGATTTTCCTTGAAAAATATTTTCCAGCATCTCGAGTTGCCAATATAAGGAAAGAAATATGTGGGATTCGACAATCTCATGGAGAGACACTTTCCGAGTATTGGGAAAGATTTGAGCAACTATGTATTCAATGCCCTCATCATCAAATACCCGATCAACTGCTCATTCAATATTTCTATGAAGGATTGATGCCCACTGACCGTAGTATCATTGATGCTGCAAGTGGAGGAGCATTGGTGGATAAGACACCCGAGGCTGCACGCCAATTGATCTCAAACATGGCAGCCAACTCAAAACAATTTGGCACTCGTGGAGACCTCTCCAATAAACGAGTAAATGAGGTAAGTATTTCTAACCTTGAAAATAAAGTTAATGATCTTACTTCTCTTGTGCATTCTTTGGCTTGTGGAAATGTGCAGCAGGTGAAAGTTTGTAGCATATGCTCCTTATAAGGACATGCTTCGGATATGTGCCCAACAATGCAAGAAGATTACATTGAACAAGCAAATGCGGTTGATGGAACATTCAATGGACAACACTAGTGTAAGTATGATCCCTTTTCTAACACGTACAATCCTGGATGGAGAGATCATCCCAACTTCCGTTACGGGAACCCACCTCATCAAGGCAATCAAGGGAGACAGTTCTATTCCCATGGATTCCAACCACAGCCCTAGCAAAATTATCAAGCAAGACAACCCCCTCCATTCACAAACTCCAATGTTATGGGGTCATCATCCAATGATGATCTTCGTGAGATGATGAAAACTTTGGCTTCTAATACTGTTACCTTGCAACAAAATGTCATGTCTTTTCAACAGGAAACAAGGTCAAGTATTCACAACTTGGAAAAGCAAATGGGGCAAGTAGCTTCAAGTGTAGGGAAATTGGAAGCACAAATAAATGGAAAGTTGCCCTCCCAAGCATTGAATCCAAAAGAGAATGTTAGTGTTATCATGCTGCGAAGTGGGAAAGAACTTGAAGAGAAAAAGTTGAAACAAATTGAGATGGAGGAGGAAGAAGAGATAGAAACTGAATTAAGTACAAAGAAAGAACATCCTCCTCCTGCACAAACAGAAACAAAGACAAACACTCCAAAGGTAACTTCTCATTCAATTAATTCTAGTTTTAAAACAATTCCACCCTTTCTTGTGAGTTCTTCTAGGTCAAGGAAAGAAGACAAAGAAAAAGAGATCTTAGAGGTTTTCAAGAAAGTGGAACTGAACATTCCTTTGCTTGATGCTATCAAGCAAATTCCCAAGTATGCAAAATTCTTGAAGGAGTTGTGTACTACCAAGAGAGCTTTCAAACTGAAAGGTCATGAAACGGTAAGTATGGGTGAAGTTGTATCTGCCGTTGTTCAAAGGAATCTGCCTTTGAAACAAAAAGACCCAGGTGCGTTTACTATCCCATGTGTTATTGGTCATGCTAGTTTTAAAAGAGCTTTATGCGATTTAGGTGCATCCATTAGTGTTATGCCTAAACATGTTTATGATTTTGTTAGTCTTGAGCCTTTGAATAAAACTAGAATTGTAATACAACTTGTTGATCGTAGTTTTGTTTACCCACTTGGTGTGATAGAAGATGTCCTAGTCAAGATTGATAGCTTGCTAATTCCATGTGATTTTTATATTCTTGATATGGAACATGATTCTTGTGATTCATCAACCAGCACTCCTATATTGTTTGGGAGACCATTCTTGAAAACCGCCAACACAAAGATTGATTGCGGTAAGGATACCTTGTCTATGGAGGTAGGAGATGAAAAAATTGAATTCAATTTTCATGATGCAATGAAATATCCTTATAGCAATGTTTATTCTATCACATGGTATGATCAAATTGATAAGTGTGTGCAGCAAGTTTGTGATTTTGATTGCGAAGACGGATTAAGCATAGCTTTGAGCTATGGCTATGATTTCACCAAGATAGATGAGATGGAGAGGCACGTGTGTGTTCCCCAAAACGTGCACGAATCAGTATTGGCCTTACAAGCTTTGCAAACCGTTCCCCATGGTAATGACTTTGTTGATTTAGTACTCTCACATAAAAAGCTTTTGCCATCTATTTTACAGGCCCCCGAGTTAGAATTAAAACCTTTACCCGATAATTTGAAGTATGTATTCATTGGCGACAACAATACACTTCCCGTTATCATAGCAAAAGGTTTGACAAGTATGCAAGAGGAAAAACTTGTGAAGTTATTGTGTGATCACAAGACGGCCATTGGATGGACTTTAGCCGACATCAAGGGCATTAGTCCCTCAATATGTATGCATCACATACTATTGGAGGACAACACAAAACCAACAAGGGAAATGCAAAGGAGGTTGAACCCGCCTATGATGGAGGTAGTGAAAGCTGAAATTTTGAAACTATTAGATGCAGGAGTCATTTACCCCATCACTGATAGTAAATGGGTCGCGCAATCCATGTGGTACCCAAAAAGACTGGAATCACGTTGGTGAAAAACAAAAATGATGAGCTCATTCCTACTCGCATCTCGAGTGGATGGAGAATGTGTGTTGATTACAGAAAGCTCAATCTTTCTACACGCAAAGATCATTTCCCATTACCATTCATGGATCAAATGCTTGAATGCCTTGCAGGTAAGTCTTTTTATTGCTTTCTTGATGGATATAGTGGATACAATCAGATTGTTATTAATCCTGAGGATCAAGAAAAGACTACGTTTACATGTCCATTTGGTACATATGCATATAGAAGCATGCCCTTTGGTCTCTGTAATGCTCCTGCAACTTTTCAAAGATGCATGATGAGTATTTTTTCTGACTATGTTGAAAGAATAATTGAGGTTTTCATGGATGATTTCACGGTGTATGGTGATTCTTTTGATAGATGTTTAGAAAACTTATCTTTGATCTTGAAAAAGTGCATTGAAACTAACCTTGTCTTGAACTATGAAAAGTGTTATTTTATGGTAGATAAAGGAATAGTTCTTGGGCATGTTGTGTCTTCACGTGGATTGGAGGTTGATAAAGCTAAGATAGAGGTTATTTCATCATTGCCTTACCCCTCATGCGTGAGGGAAGTTCGTTCTTTTCTAGGCCATGCAGGTTTCTATCGACGCTTTATCAAAGATTTCTCGAAGATTACGGCACCCTTGTGCAAACTATTAGCCAAAAAAGTGGATTTTATGTTTGATCAAGCATGTAAAGATGCCCATGATGAGCTTAAGAGACGTGTCACATCTGCCCCTATCATCCAACCACCAAATTAGGATGAACCTTTTGAGATAATGTGTGATGCGAGTGACTATGCGGTAGGAGCTGTGCTTGGGCAAAGAATTGGGAAGAATTTGCATGTTATCGCCTATGCTTCTTGTATGTTGGATGGAGCACAATGCAATTACCATACAACTGAAAATGAACTTTTTGCAGTGGTGTTTGCTCTTGAAAAATTCAGGTCATATCTACTTGGTACAAAAGTCATTGTTTTTACTGACCATGCAGCTCTCAGGTATCTTTTGAAGAAGAAGGAGTCCAAACCAAGACTGATTAGGTGGATCTTGCTTTTACAAGAATTCGATCTTGAGATCAAAGACAAAAAAGGTGCTGAAAACCATGTGGCTGATCACTTGAGCTGATTGAGGACCGAGGATATACAGATCGAAACAATAAGAGATACATTCCCTGATGAGCAGTTGTATATGTTGCATTCCTCTACAAGACCATGGTATGCTGATTTGGTAAACTATTTAGTCACCAAAGAATTCCCTCTAGGTTTGTCTAAACCCCAAAAAGATAAGTTACGAGCTGATGCTAAATATTATTTTTGGGACGACCCTTACCTTTGAAAATTTTGTGCGGATCAAGTAGTTAGGAGGTGTGTACCACAAGATGAATTTCATTCCATTCTCATTTTTTGTCATTCTCATTCTTGTGGTGGGCATTTTGGAGCAAAAAGAACAGCCCACAAGGTACTTGAAAGTGGTTTCTATTGGCCTTTTATTTTTAAAGATGCATATCACTTCTGCAAATCATGTGAAAAATGCCAAAGAACAGGTAATATCACTCATAAGAATCAAATGCCTTTAACAAATATTCTTGTAAGTGAAATTTTTGATGTTTGGGGTATTGACTTTATGGGTCCATTTCCTTCTTCTTTTGGAAATCTTTATATTCTTCTTGCTATTGATTATGTGTCTAAATGGATTGAGGCAAAAGCTACAGAACTAACGATGCTAAGGTTGTTTTAGATTTTATCAGGGATCACATATTTGACAGGTTTGGAATCCCTAAAGCTATCATTAGCGATCGTGGCATTCATTTCTGTAATCGTTCCATGGAAGCATTGCTACACAAATATCATGTGACTCATCGAACTTCCACAGCATATCATCCTCAAACGAATGGCCAAGTTGAGATTTCAAATCGAGAAATCAAAACCATTTTGGAGAAAACAGTGCAACCTAATCGGCGAGATTGGAGTCTACGTCTTGGAGATGCACTTTGGGCTTATCGGACTGCTTATAAATCACCTATAGGAATGTCACCTTATAGAATGATTTATGGGAAAACATGTCATCTACCGGTGGAGCTTGAACACAAAGCTTTTTGGGTCATTAAACAATGTAATATGGATTATGATGCTGCTGGAATTGCAAGAAAACTGCAACTACAAGAGTTGGAAGAGATTTGAAATGATGCTTACGAGAATGGAAGGATTTACAAAGAAAAGACTAAGAATTTTCATGACCGAATGCTTACAAGAAAGGAGTTTCATGTTGGAGACAAAGTCCTTCTTTATCATTCGCGTTTGAAACTTTTTCCTGGAAAATTGCGCTCTCGTTGGATTGGACCCTTTGTTGTTTCTAATATTTTTCCTTATGGTGCAGTTGAAATTACAAGTTTAGAAACCAACAAAGTACTCAAGGTCAATGGGCATCGTTTGAAACCTTTCTATGAAAGTTGGACGACAGAAACCACCACTTCTATGGAGTTAGCTAAACCGATTTATGAAGAATGAGCATACCATATGTCGAGCCAATGACACAAAACAAAAGCGCTTCCTGGGAGGCAACCCAGCACAAAAAAAAAATAAAAAAATTCAGATTTGCTTTCTTTTTCCCTTGTCCTTTATTTTTCGCATTTTATTTCATTTTTTTCATTCTCCTATATTCCTTTTCTTTTATTTTTCAACATTGAGGACAATGTTGTGTTTTAAGTGTGGGGGTATTGGGAAAATGTCAAATTTCTTATTTTGTTTTTCTTTATTCTTCCAAAAAAAAAAACAGAGAAAAATCTATGATTGATCTTTTTGAACTCCTATTGGTTTAGGAGAATATGGGTATTATGTATGAGAATTAAGTGAGATAGATGAATATATAAATTGAATGAGTGAGTGAGCATGCAAGTTTTAATGTTTAATTGGTTGAAGGATTGACTTTGAGAATATGTCATGTTGACTTGATAGTGCTATACCAATGCAAGCTTTTGAGCCTTCAACAGTATATTCTTTGAGTGCGCATTCTTTCAATGATATGTATCTCTAGAACTTGCTTCATATCTTGTTGAGATTACATTCGCATTACATATATGCATGAAGATGATAAAGGCATTAGGAATTTTAACCGCTTGAGCCAAAAAGCCAACCTAAAGCATATTATCCTTAGTGAGCCCCTTTTGAGCTTGTTTATCTTTTCTTTGCTTTACCCATGTATAAGCCTTAAACTTTTTATATGTCTTCCTCTTTTCCCCTGGCCAAGGATTAGTAGAGCATACACTTATGATATCTCATGGAATTATGGTTGGAAATTATGTGAAAAGAAAGAAGTAGTGATGTTTGATGAAAAGATGGGCAAAGTTGCCAAAGGTGAAGAACAAAACAAAAAAAAAAAAAGAAAAAAAGAAAAAAAGAACAAAACAAAAAAAAAAGAATAAAAAAGAAGAAAAGAAGAAAAGAAAAGAATAGAAATGAGTTTGAAATCGAAAGTAGCTAAGCATTGGTGCTTAAAGATTGAAAATTGATGTATTTTGATGGAATATCTTGGTTGAAATATAAATTTTTTTTCTTTTAGAATGCTCTACTTTCTTTGGTTTGAACCTTTTCTTCTACTCTCTTTTACCTCACCTTAACCTTAGCCCCATTACAACCAGAACATAAGACCTTTTGATTTATGCATTGTTTGTAATATTTTAGTAATGGAGATGAGATTGAAGAGCAAGCTTATGGTAGAACATTTTCATTGATTGAATTTGAGAGATTTAAACACATAAACCCTAAACACATGAGTGTTGGAGTGTATATCAATGAGAGGACCTATCATTTTGGCATGGCATAGATTTCTTTTAAATCCTGAAGATTAATTGAGTTTTGAAGTTTGCATGTAAACAAATTCATGAAGATTTATGTTCTTTATCCTTATCGATTGTATTCTTATTTATAATGCTTGAATTTTTGGATATTGACGGGAGATTAAAAAATTTATCATGGTTACTTTTATTTTTAATTTATTTTTTTTTACCTATCCTTTCTCGAGGACGAGCAAGAGCTAAGTGTGGGGGTATTTGATACAACCATATTATTTGATAGTTTCATCTATATTTAACTAGTGTTTTGCATATGTTTTGTGTATAAAATACCTTGATATTCTTTGTTTTATGTTTTGAAGGTATTTTTGGATAAAAGATGCAAAAAGGAGGTAATTGGAGGTGATTGACAGATTTGACCTTCAGTCGATGTTTTGTGCAGAGCGGAAGCTCTAGAGATCAAAATGAAGTGATTCCAGTGGAATTTAAAATCTAACATCCATATCTTTCTAGAATAATAAGGCAAAAGAAATAAAATAAAGAATATCATAGAAATCGCAGCCTTCAAAGTCAAATCTTGCAATCTGCCGATGTTGACCTTTCTCCATTCAAAATTCAATATCTGGAGCTAAAGAAGTCTGATTGATGCAAACTCAATTTTCATGTATTCAGGACTCAAAGACCAAATTTCAGCTCAAAACGATTTGATATTTAGGAAATATGAATTTTACAAGAGACAACTAAATTTTGCCAACTTAAGGAAGGACTATTTTGTAAATTAGACACTAGGGTTTCTAAGCATATATAAAGGAGAAGAGAAGCAAGGAAGGGCGGCCAGCACAAAACAAAACACAAAATATTCCTCCTTCAAACCCTAAATCATGTGTTCTTCCATTTTTTTTATTTAGTTGTTCAATAAACATGCAAGGCTAGACTCTTTTGCTTGGTTGCAAGGACACAAAAACCTTCGAATTTCAAGAACCGTGAGATTTATTCTTCCTTCTATTTTCAGTTTATGTTATGAATGAGTATGATTATTTTCCTATGCATATTTCCTATGATTGTTGTTGATGATTGATAGAGCGGACTCTAAGTTATTGTTGTGAACAATCTATTGCTAAGTTTAATATCAAAACCGGAGTTGTGATATATGAACTTGTGAAGCAACTAAGCTTGATAATTGTGGCGGAACTACATTATTGAACTTAGGGAGAACATTTGAATAAATTGACACAAGTTGCGGACAACTTGTATGTTAATCTTGATGAAATTATCTAGTTCTTAAAGCTACCATTAAATTGAATCATTAGTGTAGACACTTTGATTGTTTGTTGGTTAGGATTAGTTATACGGTGGATCCGTTAATTAATTACGTTAAGAAAAGATAAAATTTCAGAACATAAATTGCATTTTCTGTTTCAAGGATCGGTTCTAATTTCCGTAGGTGGATGTATGCTTGTGACCAAGGTTTGTTTTCTTGATAAGTTTCGGTTTTAATTGATTTTGTTTGCTAGTTTAATTGTTGCCATAGTTTAGATAATCACAAACCAAATCCCCCAAATCACATAACGTACAACATAAAAATCTGACTTGAAACTTCCTCGTGGGATCGACCCCTTGCTTGCTCTATACTATCTTGTGTGTTTTAAGCTAGGGTAATTAATTTGTGCGACCGCGACATCGCAACAACAGAGTATATCCATTTACACCCAATAGGTTTGACACTAGAGGAACAAGTCACAAGATCCTAAGTATGATTGTCTTGAAGAGCTTGGATTTCTTCTTGCATGGCTTGTGGCTTGTTGCTAATAGGCTTGGGTAGCTACTTGAGTATAAAAGGAACAAAATAGTATTTAAAGTGGTAAAAAAATGAGGTATGAGAAAAATCATACCTATCTGGTGGATGTGGAACCCAAGTGGATCGCCGAGGTATTGGAACTGCAAAATCAGGTGACAAAGTAGTGTCTGGAAGAGGCGCTGCAAGAGGACGTCTTTGATACACTATACCTGGTTTAAATCGCTTAATAGAAGAAGATACATCATCAAACAGTGGAAGAGGGGCGGTAAAGGGATCAGAGATAACATGACATTGAAAGAAATATTGATTTTCAAAGAAAATCACATTCCGAGAGATTCAAAATTTGTTTCATGAGCATCAGACCTAAACTTGACTAGGTATACCTTATCAAACCTATTAGTTGTAAATGGGTAGACTTAGTTAGGGGAAAAAGACATCCCAATTTAGACCCCCTCGCGATCACTGTTCCTGACACCTGATCCTGCACAACATAACCACCATGAGAGAAATGAACATTACAGTTATTATCCACCAATTATCCAACAGAAATCAAGCTAGTAGATTATTCCGGAGAGAAAAACATTTGTAAATGAAGGACCCAAATTACAAACAACAATAATAGGAAGTGTACTACCATCAACAACTTGAATAGCTTACGAGCCTTCATACTCATGGACATCTTAAAGATTCGTCATACTATCAGTCATATATTAACACCCGAATCAACAATCCAAGAAGTGGATGTAGGAGTTGTACCTTGTAGGCCTAAAGATGTAAGAGCCGAGACAATCATCTGTTGAGCCATACCAGGTGTGAGAACAAATGAATCAAAGCTTACAATGGGAAGCACAGAAGACGAGGCCTGGACAATAGCTTGAAAAGCTTTAGATTGGTGATTCTGAGTCCACACCTGATAATCTTTGATGAAATGTCTCAGTTTCTTGTAGGAGTTCCAAACTTTCTTCGGACATTGACGAGCAATGTGACCAAGCTCTTTGCAGCTAAAACACTGCAATTTGTACGTTTCATTAAAAATTGATTATGTTGACTCTCAACATGAACCACTTAAAGAGCCGTGAGAGCTGTAATGGGAACCTTAGCATGAGCAATAGCAGAATACTCACTTCAAATATTAATAAAACCAAAATAAAATGGTTCAATGGTTAAGTTACCTTGACTTTAACTGTTAATCTCCAACTTCAATTGGAATTTCCAAGCAGTATGATCTTAATGATAAATGTGGCATAATTAGGCCCGCATAGCTTGAGCTGCAATGAAACACTAAAGATTGACAACAAGATGAGGCTCAATTGTCTCTAATAGCCATGAAATCATCTTAGCATCTTGAACCTCTGATTGGGCAAATTCTTGTTCATCAGTGAGAATTTGGGTAGAGTTATCAATATGATTTAATAATTCTTTTCCTTTTAAGAATATTTTAAATTAGAACTCCTATATAGAAAAATTCTTTCCAGTAAAATGAATAATATTATTTCCAGACATTATGCAATTATGTGGAAAATTAGCCCAAGTAGTCCAAATGTCAACCCAATTAATTAAATAGGCCCAACTAATAAGGTCTATAAAAAATTAGGCATGGCAAAACTTGCTTGAAAAATAGTCTCAGCCTAGCACCCAAGTAGTAAATGAAAGGCCAAAATAAAGGCCCACAAGTGAAAAAAAAAAAGATTGAGCCCACGCCATGGAAGAGAGCCCACGCCACATGTCAATTGAATAAGCCGACATGTAAACAAAGCAGATGCAAGTGGAATGCCGACGTGTCAAAGGAAGAAGGTCGACGTGTCAACAAAAATAAATTCAACAGATCATCGTCTTCGATAATCTCCCACAGAACAGAAGGTCATCCTCTACAACTATTCCAACAACGAGACCCAAATCACCGACCAATTGTTTCAACCACCACAGATACCCCAGCTAGCATAAAGTGTGCTGACGTGCCCACGAAAGCCCACCCACCATAGAACAAAAGACACCACAGAGGGTTACTCGCTGAACCCACTAGAGAATCACCAGAAAATCAGCAAACTCCACCATAAGAGCACAGAACAGTATGACAACCAAGAAACCCACAAAAAAATGATAGATCAAGAGACAATGTCAGACATGACCAAGTGAAGAAAAAAAATTACAGAGATGATTCTCCCACTAAAAGCTCTGATATCATGCCAAAATTGGTTTGAATGCCCTTGTTGTTTGGTTTTTTCTATATTATATAGATCCCATAATATTTTGTACAAGTATTTAATATAAAATTGCTAAATTAATATACTCAAATCCAGATCTCGTAGCTGAATACAATCAAATCTCGTGACAGTAAATGCTTAAGTATCTTAGTATCCGAACTAGTAATCACAATATCATCAACATATACTAGAAGCAATACAATTCTTATAGATGTCTTGTGAATAAACAAAGGAATCAAACTGATTTTGAATAAAGTGAAAAGCTAGCAAACTAGAGCGAAATTTACTAAAAAATGCACACGAAGCTTGTTTCAAACCATACAAAGATCGTCGTAACCGACAAACCTTTGAGGAAGGTGTAGTAAACATGCCAAATTTCTTCCTTCAAATCTCCATGTAGAAAAGCATTCTTTACGTTCATATACCAGAGAGACCACCCTTGTGATGTAGCAAATGCCAATATAGTATGTACCGTAGTCATTTTAGCAATAAATGCAAGTCTCTTTATAATCAATATTATACTCTATCAGTTCCCAAGAGCCACGAGACTAGCCTTATAACGGTCTAGTGACCTAAACTTGACTAAGTATACCCATTTACAACCAATAAGTTTGACACCAGAAGGACAAGTCACAAGATCTCAAGTGTGATTGTCTTGAAGAACTTGGATTTGTCTGGCATGGCCTATTGCCAACAGACTTGGGTGGTCGCCTAAGTATAAAAATGAGGAACAAAAATAGTATTGAGAGTGGTAGTAAGTGAGGTATGAGAAAAACCATACCTATATGGTGGATGTTGAACACAGGTGGAGTGCCGAGGTAACGGAAATGTAAAATCAGATGACGAAGTAGTGCTCGGAAAAGGCACTAAAGGAGGACATCTTTGATACACTATACCTGGTTTAGATCGCTTAATAAAAGAAGGGAAATCATCAAAAGCTGGTTAGAAGCAATAGCAGGATAAAAATAGCCTGAGATTGAAAGAAATATTGATTTTCAAAGAAAATCACATTCTGAGAGATCCATAATCTGTTTACATGAGCATCATAACAAACAAATCTTTTTTTAGTAGAACTATATCCCATAAATGCACATGTGATAGATTGAGCAGCAAGCTTGTGATGTTTAGTGGGTGGTAGATGGATAAAACAAACACACCCAAAAGTATGAAGGGATTTATACTCGGGAGGTATGCCAAATAATTGAAGATAGGGGGGATCATAATTTAGAGTGATCGAAGGCAAACGGTTGATCAAATAAACAACTGTAGATAATGCTTCTACCAAGAATTTAGAAGGTATATACGACTCAATTAGCAAAATACGAATATCTAAGAGAGCGATTCTTGCTCTCAACAACTCCATTTTGTTGAGCGGCACAAGGGCAAGAACAATGAGAAATAATCCATTTTTGCTGAAGATAGTTCTTAAAGGAATGGGACATGTATTCCTCCTGAGTTGGAGCGTAAGATTTTGATATAAGTACTCAATTGTCTCGATAAACGCAACAAATCTTTGAAAAATAGAGAGCACATCAGCTTTAGATCAAAGAAAATAGATACAAGTAAATCAACTGTAAACATCAATAAATGTCACAAAATAATGATATTGTTAATGAGCAATAATAGACCTGGCTCCCCAAACATTAGCATGCACAATTTCAAAACAAGTGGAAGCACGACTATCATGCATAGAAAAAGGTAAAGTTTTATTTTTACCAAGTAGCACAATCAAAAGATAAGAAAGAATTATTATTGCCCAAAAAACCATATTTCAAAAAATGAGTTAAGACAACATAATTAGGATGACCCAATTTCTTATGCTATACTTTATTATTACTGGCATCAGTCGTACAAGTAAAAGAAATAACATTAGGAATGGAAAAGTATAAATGAAAAAGACGTCCTACTTTAGACCCCTTCGCGATCACCAGCTCTATTACCTGATCCTGCACAACACAACCACCATGAGAGAAATGGATATCACAGTTATCATTCATAAATTGTCTAACAGAAATCATGGTAGTAAATAATTTAGGAGAGACAAAAAATCTTTAAAAGAAGGACCCAAATTACTCACAAAAGTAATAAAAAGTGTACTACCATTAGCAATTTGAATAGATTGTGTTGTCATACTCATGAACATCATGGAGACCCATCGTTGTATCAGTCATATAGTGAGAAACACCAAAATCAACAATCCAAGCGGGTGCTGACAGCACCAACAACCAAACCGAGAGATGCTTAACAGAGATTACTTACAAACCGCGAGAGCTCTGATATCATGTCAAAATAGCTTGAAGGATTGTCTGAATTTGTGCCTTTGGCTTTGATTTTTATAGCTTATATAGAGATTACAATGATGTATACATGGAAAGAAAATCAGCATAATCCTATACATGTAAACTATAGGCTGTCATATATACAAAATAAGAAATACATTAAAGAGGAAAATAAATTGTGGATTTATAAAATAGGACATCTATTACTATTATTGTTACCAAAAAAAAAAAGATTTTGGGTAAAATGTGTTGTTAAAGACTAAACATTTAAAAACCTACAATATGATTATATAAAAATTACATATTTACATATCTAGATTTTTGTACTTTGTCAAGTAATAAGCATATTTAAAAAGCATGAAAAATGTAGATAATAGTTGTTTTTGCAATTTTTTCATTCATTGGTTGCTTCTCTTTTCTAAATACTGATTGGTGGATTGGTGGGTGGCAATTTAGCTGTTTCCACATCTCCAAAGAGAATTACCCCCCGGGGGATGGGGGGACAATTTAAAATAGTATCAACTTGTATTTTCTACCTTGTGCTTGCTTAATCTTTTAGTATGGCATCTTTTATTCATACTCCAGCGATGAACTTCTTTTACAAGAGGATGGTTCAGATACGAGTTTCTTAAGCTCTGAGTTTAGTAATAGCATGCATCTTGGTTCCGGTGATCCAATGGTAGGTGTTGAAAGATCCAACCGTGCTTCAAATGCGAACTCGAGTTCATTAAACCAAAGGTATGCTTTGTGTTGGTAAAAAGCACAAATTTTCTTTCAAATCACATGGATGCCTGCATTTTATTACCAACTTCAAGTCATGATTAGTGTTATTATTAGTTGACTATTGTGCATTTGGTGGCAACCAGCATGAATAAAATATGGCGCAAATGAATCTGCAACAAGAACTTTCACGATTCAAAGGAACCAATTTTAATATCAAAACTGTCAATTGACCTCAGTTTATGTGAAGCTTCAAGTTTTGAAAATTGATTAGCATGGATTATGAGAAAGTTGGAACTCTTGCTTCATGTTTTCTGTATTTTAATTTTTGAAGAAGGGATCAGTGGGTGTTATTTTTTAATTTTAAATATTTTCTTATTCTTGATTCTTTTGTGGTTGCATTATGGTTATGTCAGACAAAATGGGCTTATTCCTGCATTTTCACATGTTAACGTGGGCAGTAACAGAAAATGGTTTGAATATCCTTTCTTGCTATTTACTTTCTCAATATATAGGGCAGAATACCTCATATATTTAATTACAATATCTTTTATATATGTTAAGCTATATCTTTGCTTTAATTGCCTACTCTAATTGAGTATATTTTCCCAATCTCCCATTATCTGCAGCATGCTTTCCTTTCTTAACTTATCTTACCGTCAGGCAGCCCTCCTTCATCTCATGATTTTCATGCTGGCTATGGCCGTTCAATATCCAAGCCTTCTTATTTTACGCCTCATGTGTCACAAAATTCTCCAAGCCGTTTAGGACAGCAACCCCACCAGCAGTTCAGTCATGGAAGGCCTGCTGTTCGGGGTAGTGAATGGAATCCTATTAAGGTCCTGCCCCCTCTTCCAGCTTCAGTTCAGGGGGGCAACGTTCTCCAGGAAGTAGTTCATTGAACAACAGCATGCCATGGGGTACTTCCTGACTGTTTTGCTTAGTTCTTGTTAGAGCTACATGAATCCAAATGTATTAACTGTTATTGGAACTCTTTTGTAGGGCGTAGGGCCAATTTGAATAGCATCCCGCCACCATCCCGAGGAAGAAATGATCTTGGAAGGATTGCCTAGTTTTGTATGACCAAAATTTTTCCTCCGATGGTTTTGTCAAGGATCTTTGGAAGAAAGTTGTGCCCAGTAGGTCGCATGCTTAGTGGGCTGTTGCTTCGAAAACCCTCACCCGAGACATGCTCATTCATTGTGCCTGCATAAAACATAATTCATCATTAGACATGCAATCTTTATTTTTCTTGGTTCCAACAATTCTGTGGCCATGATACACCCCTATCTCTCAGGATTTCAAATTTACGTATTTTACTTGTGATTGCATTTTATGAATGTGAAGGATTAAACTTTATCATTGAAGTTCAACTTCAGCTGGGAGTCAAGTGTGGTGACTGGAGTATTGCATTGGTCACATTTACTTTTCTTGTTCCAAGTGTAAATTGAGTTTTATTTACTTGAACTGTTGTTGTACACTGGAGAATTACAAGTATTTTATGATTTCCAGCTCACTGGCAGTAAACAGTTTGCCATTGTTGGTTTAAATTGAATTTTTAATTTGAGATGATTCTCAGGCTTTTTGTTTTGTGTTGCGATGTCGTGGTCGCACAAATTAATTACCCTAGCTTAAAACAAATCAAACAAGATAGTATAGAGAAAGCAAGGGGTCGATCCCACGAGGACGATTTAGTTCAGATTTTCGTGCTATATGTTATGCAATTGGGGGGGTTGGAAGTTGTCTAGACTAAGCTAAAGCAAACTAAGCGAAAATTATATAAAACTGAAATTTATTAATAAAGCAAAACTTGGTCACAAGTCAACATCCACCTACAGAAATCAGAACTGATCATGGAAACGACACATCAATTTATATTCTGAATATTTATCTCTTCTTAAAATTGGTTCGTTAACGGATCCGCCGTATAACTTACCCTAACCATCAAACAACCACAGGGTCCGCACTAGTAATTTGATTCAATGGCAGCATTAAAAACTAGATAAATTGATCAATTAAGAAACATAATTGTCCGCAATATATGCTTAGTTTGATTAAATGTTCTCCCTAAGATTAATAACGTAGATCCGCTACAATTACTAACTTAGTTGCTTCACAAGTTCATATATCACAACTCCGGTTTTGATATCAAACTTAGCAATAGATTGTCTACAACAATAACTTCGAGTCCGCTCTTAGCAATTAAATAAATAATCATAAGAAAATAAGCATAGGAGAACAAACATATTCATCATATAAACTGAAAAATTGAGGTAAAAATAGATCTCACAGTTCTTGAAATATGAAGGTTTCCGTGTCCTTGCAACCAAGCCAAAGAGTCTAGCCTTGCATGTTTATTGAACAACTAAATAAAAAGATGGAAGAACACATGATTTAGGGTTTGAAGGAGGAATATTTTGTGTTTTCTTGTGTGCTGGCCGAAATTTCCTTGCTCCTCTCTTCCTTTATATATGCTTCGAAACCCTAGTATCTATTTTACAAAATAGTCCTTCCTTAAGTTGGCAGAATTTTGTTGTCCCTTGTAAAATTCATATCTCCTTCATATGACATCGTTTTGAGCTTATATTTGGAGCGTTTATAGTTCTTTGAGTGCTGAATCCACAAAAATTGAGTTTGCATCAATCGGACTTCTGTAGCTCGAGATATGAAGGTTTGAATGGACAAAGGTCGACATTGGCAGATTGCAAGATTTGACTTTGAAGGATGCGATTCCCATGCTCTTCCTTATTTTATTTATTTTTACTTAGCATTACAGAAAGATATGGATGTTATCTTTTTAATGCCACTGGAATCACTTCATTTCGATCTCTAGAGCTTCCGCTCTGCACAAAACATCGTGAAGGTCAAATCTGTCAATCAGCTCCAATTACCTCCTTTTTGCATCTTTCATCCAAAAATGCCTTCAAAACATAAAACAAAGAATATTAAGGCATTTAATACACAAAACATATGCAAAACATTAGGTAAATATGTATGAAACTATCAAATACTATGGTTGCATCAAATACCCCCACACTTAACTCTTGCTCGTCCTCGAGAAAGGATAGGTAAAAAATTAAATTAAAAATAAAAGTAACCATGATAAAATTTTTAATCTCCCGTCAATATCCAAGAATTTAAGCATTATAAATAAGAATACAATCGAGAAGGATAAAGAACATAAATCTTCATGAATTTGTTTACATGCAAACTTCAAAACTCAATTAATCTTCGGGATTTAAAAGAAATCTATGTCATGCCAAAGTGATAGGTCCTCTCATTGATATACACTCCAACACTCATGTGTTTATGGCTTATGTGTTTAAATCTCTCAAATTCAATCAATGAAAATGTTCTACCATAAGCTTGCTCTTCAATCTCATCTCCATTACTAAAATATTACAAACAATGCATAAATCAAAAGGTCTTATGTTCTGGTTGTAATGGGGCTAAGGTTAAGGTGAGGTAAAAGAGAGTAGAAGAAAAGGTTCAAACCAAAGAAAGTAGAGCATTCTAAAAGAAAAAAAATTTATATTTCAACCAAGATATTCCATCAAAACACATCAATTTTCAATCTTTAAACACCAATGCTTAGCTACTTTCGATTTCAAACTCATTTCTATTCTTTTCTTTTCTTCTTTTCTTCTTTCTTTTTCTTTTTTTTTTTGTTTTGTTCTTTTGTTCTTTTGTTCTTTCTTTCTTTCTTTTTTGTTTTGTTCTTCACCTTTGGCAACTTTGCCCATCTTTTCATCAAACATCACTACTTCTTTCTTTTCACATAATTTCCAACCATAATTCCATGAGATATCATAAGTGTATGCTCTACTAATCCTTGGCCAGGGGAAAAGAGGAAGACATATAAAAAGTTTAAGGCTTATACATGGGTAAAGCAAAGAAAAGATAAACAAGCTCAAAAGGGGCTCACTAAGGATAATATGTTTTAGGTTGGCTTTTTGGCTCAAGCGGTTAAAATTCCTAATGCCTTTATCATCTTCATGCATATATGTAATGCGAATGTAATCTCAACAAGATATGAAGCAAGTTCTAGAGATACATATCATTGAAAGAATGCGCACTCAAAGAATATAATGTTGAAGGCTCAAAAGCTTGCATTGGTATAGCACTATCAAGTCAACATGGCATATTCTCAAAGTCAATCCCTCAACCAATTAAACATTAAAACTTGCATGCTCACTCACTCATTCAATTTATATATTCATCTATCTCACTTAATTCTCATACATAATACCCATATTCTCCTAAACCAATAGGAGTTCAAAAAGATCAATCATAGATTTTTCTCTGTTTTTTTTTTTTGGAAGAATAAAGAAAAACAAAATAAGAAAATTGACATTTTCCCAATACCCCCACACTTAAAACACAACATTGTCCTCAATGTTGAAAAATAAAAGAAAAGGAATATAGGAGAATGAAAAAAATGAAATAAAATGCAAAAAAAATAAAGGACAAGGGATAAAGAAAGCAAATCTGATTTTTTTTTTTTTTTTTTTGCTGGGTTGCCTCCCAGGAAGCGCTTTTGTTTTGTGTCATTGGCTCGACATATGGTATGCTCATTCTTCATAAATCGGTTTAGCTAACTCCATAGAAGTGGTGGTTTCTGTCGTCCAACTTTCATAGAAAGGTTTCAAACGATGCCCATTGACCTTGAGTACTTTGTTGGTTTCTAAACTTGTAATTTCAACTGCACCATAAGGAAAAACATTAGAAACAACAAAGGGTCCAATCCAACGAGAGCGCAATTTTCCAGGAAAAAGTTTCAAACGCGAATGATAAAGAAGGACTTTGTCTCCAACATGAAACTCCTTTCTTGTAAGCATTCGGTCATGAAGATTCTTAGTCTTTTCTTTGTAAATCCTTCCATTCTCATAAGCATCATTTCGAATCTCTTCCAACTCTTGTAGTTGCAGTTTTCTTGCAATTCCAGCAGAATCATAATCCATATTACATTGTTTAATGGCCCAAAAAGCTTTGTGTTCAAGCTCCACCGGTAGATGACATGTTTTCCCATAAATCATTCTATAAGGTGACATTCCTATAGGTGATTTATAAGCAGTCCGATAAGCCCAAAGTGCATCTCCAAGACGTAGACTCCAATCTCGCCGATTAGGTTGCACTGTTTTCTCCAAAATGGATTTGATTTCTCGATTTGAAATCTCATCTTGGCCATTCGTTTGAGGATGATATGCTGTGGAAGTTCGATGAGTCACATGATATTTGCGTAGCAATGCTTCCATGGAACGGTTACAGAAATGAGTGCCACGATCGCTAATGATAGCTTTAGGGATTCCAAACCTGTCAAATATGTGATTCCTGACAAAATCTAAAACAACCTTAGCATCGTTAGTTCGTGTGGCTTTCGCCTCAATCCATTTAGACACATAATCAACAGCAAGAAGAATATAAAGATTGCCAAAAGAAGAAGGAAATGGACCCATAAAGTCAATACCCCAAACATCAAAAATTTCACTTACAAGAATATTTGTTAAAGGCATTTGATTCTTACGAGTGATATTACCTGTTCTTTGGCATTTTTCACATGATTTGCAGAAGTGATATGCATCTTTAAAAATAAAAGGCCAATAGAAACCACTTTCAAGTACCTTGTGGGCTGTTCTTTTTGCTCCAAAATGCCCACCACAAGAATGAGAATGACAAAAAGTGAGAATGGAATGAAATTCATCTTGTGGTACACACCTCCTAACTACTTGATCCGCACAAAATTTCCAAAGGTAAGGGTCGTCCCAAAAATAATATTTAGCATCAGCTCGTAACTTATCTTTTTGGGGTTTAGACAAACCTGGAGGGAATTCTTTGGTGACTAAATAGTTTACCAAATCAGCATACCATGGTCTTGTAGAGGAATGCAACATATACAATTGCTCATCAGGGAATGTATCTCTTATTGTTTCGATCTGTATATCCTCGGTCCTCAATCGGCTCAAGTGATCAGCCACATGGTTTTCAACACCTTTTTTGTCTTTGATCTCAAGATCGAATTCTTGTAAAAGCAAGATCCACCTAATCGTCTTGGTTTGGACTCCTTCTTCTTCAAAAGATACCAGAGCTGCATGGTCAGTAAAACAATGACTTTTGTACCAAGTAGATATGACCTGAATTTTTCAAGAGCAAACACCACGCAAAAAGTTCCTTTTCAGTTGTATGGTAATTGCATTGTGCTCCATCCAACATACGAGAAGCATAGGCGATAACATGCAAATTCTTCCCAATTCTTTGCCCAAGCACAGCTCCTACCGCATAGTCACTCGCATCACACATTATCTCAAAAGGTTCATCCCAATTTGGTGGTTGGATGATAGGGGCAGATGTGACACGTCTCTTAAGCTCATCATGGGCATCTTTACATGCTTGATCAAACATAAAATCCACTTTTTTGGCTAATAGTTTGCACAAGGGTGCCGTAATCTTCGAGAAATCTTTGATAAAGCGTCGATAGAAACCTGCATGGCCTAGAAAAGAACGAACTTCCCTCACGCATGAGGGGTAAGGCAATGATGAAATAACATCTATCTTAGCTTTATCAACCTCCAATCCACGTGAAGACACAACATGCCCAAGAACTATTCCTTTATCTACCATAAAATAACACTTTTCATAGTTCAAGACAAGGTTAGTTTCAATGCACTTTTTCAAGATCAAAGATAAGTTTTCTAAACATCTATCAAAAGAATCACCATACACCGTGAAATCATCCATGAAAACCTCAATTATTCTTTCAACATAGTCAGAAAATACTCATCATGCATCTTTGAAAAGTTGCAGGAGCATTACAGAGACCAAAGGGCATTCTTCTATATGCATATGTACCAAATGGACATGTAAACGTAGTCTTTTCTTGATCCTCAGGATTAATAACAATCTGATTGTATCCACTATATCCATCAAGAAAGCAATAAAAAGACTTACCTGCAAGGTGTTCAAGCATTTGATCCATGAATGGTAATGGGAAATGATCTTTGCGTGTAGAAAGATTGAGCTTTCTGTAATCAACACACATTCTCCATCCACTCGAGATGCGAGTAGGAATGAGCTCATCATTTTTGTTTTTCACCAACGTGATTCCAGTCTTTTTGGGTACCACATGGATTGGCGCAACCCATTTACTGTCAGTGATGGGGTAAATGACTCCTGCATCTAATAGTTTCAAAATTTCAGCTTTCACTACCTCCATCATAGGCGGGTTCAACCTCCTTTGCATTTCCCTTGTTGGTTTTGTGTTTTCCTCCAATAGTATGTGATGCATACACATTGAGGGACTAATGCCCTTGATGTCAGCTAAAGTCCATCTAATGGCCGTCTTGTGATCACACAACAACTTCACAAGTTTTTCCTCTTGCATACTTGTCAAACCTTTTGCTATGATAACGGGAAGTGTATTGTTGTCGCCAATGAATACATACTTCAAATTATCGGGCAAAGGTTTTAATTCTAACTCGGGGCTGTAAAATAGATGGCAAAAGCTTTTTATGTGAGAGTACTAAATCAACAAAGACATTACCACGGGGAATGGTTTGCAAAGCTTGTAAGGCCAATACTGATTCGTGCACATTTTGGGGAACACACACGTGCCTCTCCATCTCTTCTATCTTGGTGAAATCATAGCCATAGCTCAAAGCTATGCTTAATCCGTCTTCGCAATCAAAATCACAAACTTGTTGCACACACTTATCAATTTGATCATAGCATGTGATAGAATAAACATTGCTATAAGGATATTTCATTGCATCATGAAAATTGAATTCAATCTTTTCATCTCCTACCTCCATAGACAAGGTATCCTTACCACAATCAATCTTTGTGTTGGCGGTTTTCAAGAATGGTCTCCCAAACAATATAGGAGTGCTGGTTGATGAATCACAAGAATCATGTTCCATATCAAGAATATAAAAATCACATGGAATTAGCAAGCTATCAATCTTGACTAGGACATCTTCTATCACACCAAGTGGGTAAACAAAACTACGATCGCAAGTTGTATTACAATGCTAGTTTTATTCAAAGGCTCAAGACTAAGAGAATCATAAACATGTTTAGGCATAACACTAATGGATGCACCTAAATCGCATAAAGCTCTTTTAAAACTAGCATTACCAATAACACATGGGATAGTAAACGCACCTGGGTCTTTTTGTTTCAAAGGCAGATTCCTTTGAACAACGGCAGATACAACTTCACCCATACTTACCGTTTCATGACCTTTCAGTTTGAAAGCTCTCTTGGTAGTACACAACTCCTTCAAGAATTTTGCATACTTGGGAATTTGCTTGATAGCATCAAGCAAAGGAATGTTCAGTTCCACTTTCTTGAAAACCTCTAAGATCTCTTTTTCTTTGTCTTCTTTCCTTGACCTAGAAGAACTCATAGGAAAGGGTGGAATTGTTTTAAAACTGGAATTAATTGAGTGAGAAGTTACCTTTGGAGTGTTGGTCTTTGTTTCAGTTTGTGGAGGAGGATGATGTTCTTTCTTTGTACTCAATTCAGTTTCTATCTCTTCTTCCTCCTCCATCTCAATTTGTTTCAACTTTTTCTCTTCAAGTTCTTTCCCACTTCGCAGCATGATAGCACTAACATTCTCTTTTGGATTCAATGCTTGGGAGGGCAACTTTCCATTTATTTGTGCTTCCAATTTCCCTACACTTGAAGCTACTTGCCCCATTTGCTTCTCCAAGTTGTGAATACTTGACCTTGTTTCCTGTTGAAAAGACATGATATTTTGTTGCATGGTCACAGTGTTAGAAGCCAAAGTTTTCATCATCTCACGAAGATCATCATTGGATGATGACCCCATAACATTAGAGTTGGTAAACGGAGGGGGCTGTCTTGCTTAATAATTGTGCTGGGGTTGTTGTTGAAATTCATGGGAATAGAACTGTCTCCCTTGATTGCCTTGATGAGGTGGGTTCCCGTAGTGAAAGTTGGGGTGATCTCTCCATCCAGGATTGTACGTGTTAGAAAAGGGATCATACTTACGCTGGGGTTGTCCATTGAATGTTCCATCAACCGCATTTGCTTGTTCAATGTAATCTTCTTGAATTGTTGGGCACATATCCGAAGCATGTCCTTGTAAGGAGCATATGCTACAAACTTTCACCTGCTGCATATTTCCACAAGCCAAAGAACGCACAAGAGAAGTAAGATCATTAACTTTATTTTCAAGGTTAGAAATACTTACCTCATTTACTCGTTTATTGGAGAGGTCTCCACGAGTGCCAAATTGTTTTGAGTTGGCTGCCATGTTTGAGATCAATTGGCGTGCAGCCTCGGGTGTCTTATCCATCAATGCTCCTCCACTTGCAGCATCAATGATACTACGGTCAGTGGGCATCAATCCTTCATAGAAATATTGAATGAGCAGCTGATCGGGTATTTGATGATGAGGGCATTGAATACATAGTTGCTCAAATCTTTCCCAATACTCGGAAAGTGTCTCTCCATGAGATTGTCGAATCCCACATATTTCTTTCCTTATATTGGCAACTCGAGATGCTGGAAAATACTTTTCAAGGAAGATCTTTTTCATGCCATTCCAAGTGTTAATGGAACCTGGGAGAATAGAAAAAAACCAAGCCTTTGCTGCCCCTTTTAAAGAGAAAGGGAAAGCTTTCAACTTAACTTGTTCTTCATTGAGTCCATTTGGTTTCATGCCAACACAAACCATGTGGAACTCCTTGAGATGAGTGTGAGGATCTTCTCCTACAAGACCATTGAATGTTGGCAGCAAATGTATAAAACCAGATTTGAGTTCAAAGTTCACATTACTGTCTATGTTAAAGCACAATGGTTGGTTTTCCACGTTAGGAGCAGCAAGCTCCTTGAGTGTTTGTCGTCGTGCAACAGCCATGATGTTGACGCGAGCTTCTTTTCGTAACCTGCGTAAAGTGTTTTCTATTTCGAGATCAACCTACACTTGATGACTTTGGTTAGCAGAACGGGTTGTAGGCATAAATCACAAAGAAAACTCAAAAGAAACCAACCACACAAGAGATTGAAAACAACGTAATCGGCAATAGTATCCCACGCTAAAAAACTAAAAGTGTCCAGAAACCTTAGAAAATGATCGAAATGGGCCTTGATAGGGTGGGGCTAGTGACCATAGGTCACTAGTTCTTCTCAAAATGTCGTTTTCCTTCAGAAAAGAGAAAGAACAATACCTAATTCCACCAAAAAATCTGTTTTGCACAGTACCTCCGCAAACACAAGTATTTTTTTTTCTTTCTTTTATCTTTTTTTTTTCTTTTTTCAGAATAAATAAAAATAACAGCAAGTAGAATCAATCACAGTACAACACAACAACACCAGAATCAACTAAAATAACATCCCCGGCAACGGCGCCAAAATTTGTTGCGATGTCGTGGTCGCACAAATTAATTACCCTAGCTTAAAACAAATCAAACAAGATAGTATAGAGAAAGCAAGGGGTCGATCCCACGAGGACGATTTAGTTCAGATTTTCGTGCTATATGTTATGCAATTGGGGGGGTTGGAAGTTGTCTAGACTAAGCTAAAGCAAACTAAGCGAAAATTATATAAAACTGAAATTTATTAATAAAGCAAAACTTGGTCACAAGTCAACATCCACCTACAGAAATCAGAACTGATCATGGAAACGACACATCAATTTATATTCTGAATATTTATCTCTTCTTAAAATTGGTTCGTTAACGGATCCGCCGTATAACTTACCCTAACCATCAAACAACCACAGGGTCCGCACTAGTAATTTGATTCAATGGCAGCATTAAAAACTAGATAAATTGATCAATTAAGAAACATAATTGTCCGCAATATATGCTTAGTTTGATTGAATGTTCTCCCTAAGATTAATAACGTAGATCCGCTACAATTACTAACTTAGTTGCTTCACAAGTTCATATATCACAACTCCGGTTTTGATATCAAACTTAGCAATAGATTGTCTACAACAATAACTTCGAGTCCGCTCTTAGCAATTAAATAAACAATCATAAGAAAATAAGCATAGGAGAACAAACATATTCATCATATAAACTGAAAAATTGAGGTAAAAATAGATCTCACAGTTCTTGAAATATGAAGGTTTCCGTGTCCTTGCAACCAAGTCAAAGAGTCTAGCCTTGCATGTTTATTGAACAACTAAATCAAAAGATGGAAGAACACATGATTTAGGGTTTGAAGGAGGAATATTTTGTGTTTTCTTGTGTGCTGGCCGAAATTTCCTTGCTCCTCTCTTCCTTTATATATGCTTCGAAACCCTAGTATCTATTTTACAAAATAGTCCTTCCTTAAGTTGGCAGAATTTTGTTGTCCCTTGTAAAATTCATATCTCCTTCATATGACATCGTTTTGAGCTTATATTTGGAGCGTTTATAGTTCTTTGAGTGCTGAATCCACAAAAATTGAGTTTGCATCAATCGGACTTCTGTAGCTCGAGATATGAAGGTTTGAATGGACAAAGGTCGACATTGGCAGATTGCAAGATTTGACTTTGAAGGATGCGATTCCCATGCTC
The DNA here is from genome assembly GCA_015731905.1 of Salix dunnii. Classification (NCBI taxonomy): domain Eukaryota; kingdom Viridiplantae; phylum Streptophyta; class Magnoliopsida; order Malpighiales; family Salicaceae; genus Salix; species Salix dunnii. Next base: position 7,232,043 of record CM027677.1, on the reverse strand, counting down.
TTCCTTATTTTATTTATTTTTACTTAGCATTACAGAAAGATATGGATGTTATCTTTTTAATGCCACTGGAATCACTTCATTTCGATCTCTAGAGCTTCCGCTCTGCACAAAACATCGACTGAAGGTCAAATCTGTCAATCAGCTCCAATTACCTCCTTTTTGCATCTTTCATCCAAAAATGCCTTCAAAACATAAAACAAAGAATATTAAGGCATTTAATACACAAAACATATGCAAAACATTAGGTAAATATGTATGAAACTATCAAATACTATGGTTGCATCATTTTGTTTGACCAAAACTGTATGTAATATCCAAGAATTCATTAAGCAATGTTTGAACATGTCATTAGATTAAATTTGATATCTAATGACATGGTGAATAATGAAGATATGGTATGCTTTTGCTGAGAATGCAAAATCAAATGTTTTTTGTAATAAAAACAAATGATTTAGGCGTTCAATTCATTTTTACATGTATTCTAAACACTAATATGAGTATAATCACCCCATATTACAATTTAACATTCCATTTTTATATGGAAGATTCTGTGTAGGATTCATTCAGACTCGTGTAAATATTTTCAGAAGTAATGTTTGCTGGACATGGCTGCATTAGTTTGAGAAACTAAAAACAGAAAGGAAAAAAATCCACAATTTACAAAAGATCAGAAGCTCATAAGAGGGATGGTGTGATACAGACAGTTGAAATGGTGACAAATAGGTTTGGCCCACAACCAAAGATTTCTGATGAGAAGAAGTGGTCACATTTTTTATTATTATAAGGTGATGTGTGGCTACCAAATGTCAAATTTCCATTCCTCAACACAAGCAATTATATTATTATTTCAAGAGAAAAAAAAAGGGTTTAAAAAAAAACAGAGAGGGATCATTAGAAAAGGAAGGAAAATATACAAGTGGTAAACTGGCAGTCTCTACACCACACAAACCTGGACCCCAATATCTGTTGCAGCCAATAGCAGCCCTCCTTTCCATATCTCCTACCCTTACACCCTAAACCCTCCATTTTATCTACAGAAATAATCATAATAGTGGTAGTAGTAAGCAAAGATTATTAAAACAGGATAAATTTTAATAAATAAAAGAAGAGGAGACAAAGATTACATTCAAAGTTGAAGTAGTGGTAGTAGTAGTAAGGTAGTTCCAGTTCACAACCTCTCTTCCCCTGACTGTTTATTGCCAACTTTGGAATCCTCCTTGCTCTCTCTCTCTCTCTCTCTCTCTCTCTGTCACTTTCAGGTATGCAACTCTTGAATCTTCCACAACATTTCTTTCCATTCTCTATTTGCTTGTGTTTTTCTTTGAACTGGAATCGGTTTGAAATTGTTTCAGTTTCATTCATGTTCTTGTTCTTTTGGCCACTTTGTCCAAATCTTGAACACAGACAATTCATAGAGAGTAGTACTCGCATAACTCAGAATCGGAAAATAGAATGAACATGGAAAATAACGGCAATGGTATACACCATTTGTGATCATTCACTCCGCAAATAAGATGGGGCTAGCTAGCTTCTACTATAACACTTTTGGAGTGTTGGTCTCATGTAAGAGGAGGCATCGTCCACTCATTCATGGTTTTAACATCACAGTCTCACTTTTACAGACTAAATTTTGATTTGCAGATGCTATAACACATAACTGTTTCGGGCTTGGCAATATAGCTCAAAACTGATTTTTATGTGGTAAAGAAAATTAAACTATGGTTTTAACACTCAATCATATTCGGTTTTGTGGTTAGGGATCTTTGTTTTTAACTCATCTGTTTTTTCATTTCCTATAGGATTGATATTTATTCACTTGGTTGCAAGATGCTAATCCTATGCATATTCATAGGTGTGACCGGATACTTGGGCAGTATATATCTGTTGTATAAAAGTCTCATTAACCCCCCCCCCCCCCCTGGAGCTTCTTTGTTTATTTGTTTGTATTGGTTAGCTTTGAATATGATTGATGAACCTGGACAAATTTGGTATAAACTGTCATGGAGCATGATGCAGTAAGGATCATTATTATCTCTCGATTACTAAGCATGACATCCTGCCAAACATATATTTAATGTTAGTAACATATTGAGGAGCCTAATGTTTGTTTTTCCAATTCTCCTTGATTTTCATTCCAGAAGGCTACCAAATTGAGCTTAGAGTGATTTATCCTATAAAACATCTACATGCACCTAGCCTAGTGGATTGAGTACGCTTGAAGAGCAGCAGACTTGATCATCAATTTTCGGAAAGCTGTGATGATTATTGTAAAATTCTGAAAAGTATCCATATGATGGCCACAGCTGCAGTTATTGGAGTTAGCACAGGAAAGAGGCTTTTGAGTTCCTCCTTTTACTATTCAGACCTCACAGAAAAGCTTTCCAATGTCAATGATCATGGAATTACCTGCTATCAAACCACTACAACAAAGAATGTAATAGTTGCAAAAAAGTCATCGAACTATGGTCCCAGCTTCCCTTCATCCAATCGAAATTCACATTCCATTAAAGCCCTTAAAGAACATGTGGATACTGATTCTGCTTCTGCTTCTTCAACTGTGGCACCATGGTTCGAAACATTTGATGACTTCGAAGAAGAGAGTTCTGTTCTGGACTATTCGGTTGAAGCTCTCCTTTTGCTGCAGAAGTCTATGCTGGAAAAGCAATGGAGTCTTTCTTTTGAGAGGACAAACTCAACTGACTCAACAAGTAAAAAAACTAACAAGAAGATACCTGTCACTTGTTCTGGGGTGTCTGCTAGACAACGAAGGGTGAATAACAGGAGAAAAAATCAGAACCAAAGTAAATTTATGTCACAAAGTAGTGATTTTAAGCTTCTAAGATCAGTTACTAGTCCAGATCTGCTGCAGAATCGTATGAAAGGTTATGTGAAGGGTGTAGTGAGTGACGAGGTGCTCCCCCATGCAGAAGTTGTGCGCTTGTCAAGGATAATTAGAGCTGGTCTTTCCATGGAGGACCACAAGTCCAGGTTCGAATACAATAATAATGATAAGAGAAGTTTTGCAGTTCAGTGTAGTTATACTGTTTGCACATCTTGAAGAGAAATCAATATTTAATGTCTTTAATGTGCTAAACAATCGACATCTTTTAAAAGCATGTAATCCATGAATTTCATTTGTGTGCTAAACAATCGACATCTTTTAAAAGCATGTAATCCATAAATTTCATTTGTGTCGTTGAATTGCTGTATAATCTATTTATTCGAATCTGGGAATTTCAGGTTAAGGGACAGATTAGGTTGTGAGCCCTCAGATGAACAAATTGCCGATTCCCTGAGGATTTCTCGTGCTGACTTACAGTCAAAATTGATTCAATGTTCTCTGGCAAGAGAGAAACTAGCAATGAGCAATGTTCGTCTAGTCATGTCTATTGCTCAAAAATATGATAACATGGGTGCTGAAATGGCTGACCTTGTTCAGGTTACTTTCTTTGCTTCATTACAAATATTATACGTTGATATCCATGAATCAAATTAACTTGGATAGATTTGTGGCCGCCTCTTATATGCAATTTTTCTCATGCAGGGGGGTTTGATTGGACTACTGCGAGGCATTGAGAAATTTGATTCTACCAAAGGCTTCAAAATCTCAACTTATGTTTATTGGTGGATACGTCAGGTAAGGCTGATTTTTCCCTTCAGATTGTAAACAATTTCATATACTGGAACAGCAGATACTACCACCAGCAGTTGTAACCATATGCCACAACAAATAACCACACAAGTCTTTTGCACCATGACAATCTAGTAACCTTTATTTGATAACATATCTTCTTATCAAGTTGAGCATTCATGGCATGTGTTTTTGCCCAAAGCAACCCTAAACTGAAAAATGAGTTGGGGGTGGTCTCTTACCTGAAGTCTATGTATGTCATTCCTGCTATGATTACAATGCCATGATGTCATGAGAGATAGATACTGAAAAACTAATGCGTTTTTTTTCATCTTTATTGGGACACAGGGTGTCTCAAGAGCTTTAGTTGATAATTCAAGAACCTTAAGATTGCCTAATCATTTACATGAAAGGTTGGGCCTGATTCGGAATGCAAAGATTAGACTAGAAGAAAAAGGAGTAACTCCATCAATTGATGTAAGTACATTACTTTACCTCGTCCAAAATTAGTTTCTCGATATATCCTGAGATTCCATTATAACCATGAACGAACGAACATTCTTAAATACCTTTTCGTTTGATGAGGAGATGGTTCGTGTTTAAGAATTTTTGTTTTATTCTGTTCAGTAATATTGCCCTTACATATCTTCTGATCACGTTATTATTTTCAGAGGATTGCAGAAAGTTTGAATATGTCTCAAAGGAAAGTTAGGAATGCTACCGAGGTACTAGATTTATGAGTCTCCCAGTTCTATCGCCTAATGCTCTATAGCTTTATGTTTATCAACAATGAAATCATATGCAGGCTATTAGTAAGGTCTTCTCGCTTGATAGGGAACCATTCCCCTCTTTGAATGGTCTTCCAGGAGAAACACACCACAGTGTAAGTGAAGCTTAACTGATCTGCTTTTGAGAACCCTTTGAGTAAATTATAGTTCAAGTGTCCTTTCTATGACTCATTTTCCTTCTCTCTCTCTCTGTTTTTTTTTTAAAAAGTATATTGCAGATAATCGCCTGGAGAACAACCCGTGGCATGGAATGGATGAGTGGGCACTAAAGGTAAAAATAACATGAAAACAAGAATTTGTAACGACAAGGATAAGCTCTTAATGGAAGAACAGGCCAGAAAATTAACTGATTACAGCTTAGGTTTAACATGGGATGTAAAATCTTTAAAAAGTTAACCTCAGCAGGTAAGATATCTTGGGAAGTAGAACTTATATATATATATATAGATAGATAGATATATAGATATAGATATAGATATACACACACACACTTAGGAGAGAAAGATATTAATCTGTTGAGTAATGTACTGACAGGAGGAAGTAAACAAGCTTATTGATTCTACTCTTCAAGAACGGGAAAAAGAGATCATACGTCTTTACCATGGTTTAGATCAGGAATGCCTTACATGGGAGGACATTAGCAAGCGGTGAGTCAAATATCAAGTGCTTGAATGATTATTTATATATATATGTTCACCGAATGTAAACTGGTCATATGGAATGGTTTTGGATGTAAATGTGTTTGAACTTTGCAGAACCTGTTTAAGTCAAGGATTAGTTCATAATAACCTTGCAGTTTGCCTAAATCCCATGGTTTGTAATGCCATTTGTAAGGAAAAAGTTCTGCAACTGCTAGATGAACATCATCATGATAAAATCCATCTTCAATTGTCAAAATGTTTTGAAAATTATATATAAATATTCTGATATTGTGATTAGCGCATCTTAGACTTTGTATCTTTGAAGTTTTTGGTTTCATTTTACTGTCTACTACTACTACTACTATTGTTATTATTATCATTTACTTTGAGCTTGTAGATTGTTGATTTGTGCAATCTTTTTCAGCATGGGATTGTCTAGAGAAAGAGTTAGGCAAGTCGGACTTGTTGCATTAGAGAAGCTAAAACATGCCGCGAGGAAGAGTAATATGGAGGCCATGTTAGTCAAACATTGAGTTCTGTGTGTGATTCAATGGATTATTTGTATATATACAGAAAGGAGAAATCTTTCTTCCATTTCATACTATAAATCAGAAGTACAGGAGGTCATGTTAATGTGCGTATAACCCTCAATTTCTGTATTGATCGAGAGCTTATAAGCTGGAGCAGAAGGTTTTTAATGTATTTATCACTCTAGGAGAGCAAAATTCTGCGTTGTGGAATTCAATTTTTTCAATTTGAAATCCTATTGGGGAGAGATCATGCCAGGAAAATCAAGGCATCCAAAGTAAATGAATGGCTCTGTTGTGATTAGATCATATGTTAGCTTTATATATATATATATATATATATATATATATATGATTAAAGTAAGTTCATCTTGTTAACCTTATGTTAGATGACACTCTTTTCAACACAGAAAGTCAAGTTAATTTTGAATGATTTTATATTTTCTTTACGCTACAACTTTGTGTATGTTTGACAGTATAACTGAAGTTGTTTTTGAAAATGTTTTTTGTTTAGAAATGTATTAAAATAATATTTTTTAATTTTTAATTATTTTTTATATTAGTACATAAAAATAATTTAAAGACATCAAAAATATTTAATTTAAAGTAAAAAAAAATATGATTTTTCATAAATGTTTTTGAAATGCAATGTCAAACAGGATTTTTATATCCCAAAATCATAAATGTCCTTGTTGTTTTACTTACCAAGTCATGTTATAACTCATTAGTAAGAAAACTAAACGAGATGGATCATTTACTATAGATTATTGTTCACTGGATATTTGATCTGCTGCTTCGCATCTACATGAGCTTGGTTTTTGTTTTTTTAAATAACTTTTTTTTTTTTAAATAACTAAGATGTCTAGGCTAGCTTACGCACACCATGACTAATCTCTAGATCCATTTTTTTTTATATTTTTTTCTTGTTTTGTTTTGTTTTGCCACTTATACAATTTTTTTTGTTTTTTTATAACAGAGGTGTTCGGGTCAGTTTACGCGCACCATAATTTTTTCTTCCTAAATATATATTTTTTTTGCTCCGGGCTAGCTTAATGCACCACGAATAATCCCTGGACTCATTTTTTTTAACATTTTTTTCTATTTTTTTCCTCACTTATATATTTTTTTATATAATTAAGATGTCCGGATCAACTTACACGCACCACGACTATTATTATTTTATAGAATACCTAAAGAAAATCACAATTCCAAAAAGTAATGAATATATATATATATATATATATATATATATATATATATAGAGAGAGAGAGAGAGAGAGAGAGAGAGAGAGAGAGTAAGGCGCTAATATGAAATAAATAGTAAAATATATAATTAGTTTAACATATTTATAAAAAAAAAATTGACAAATAATTATTATCATTATTTTTACTGTCTTATCTACAATAATTAGAAATTTCAACACCTTATAATATTTAAAAAAAAAAGAAATTAGAAAATAAAATAAATGACAAAACAAAATATTTATTGGCTAATAATATTTATTTTTATTTTTTCATTTATTTAATTTTTTTGCTTACTCTTTTATTATAATTTTTAGTTTTATTAATTATTCGAGGTAGTTATGTTTTTTTTCATTATTTATGCAATAATAATAATAATAATAATAATAATAATTTTAGATATTTTTTCAAATGATTTTTTTAAGGCTAATAAAAAAAAAAATTATTTACTCTTTTGTTATAATTTTTAGTTTTTTTATTCTTTGAGACAATTTTGTAATATTGTGTTTTTTATTATATATGTAATAATAATAATAATAATAATAATTTTAGATGGTTTTTCTTGCTTGCTATTTTGTGAAAGTTTTTGAGTTTTTTTATTTCTTAGGGTAAATTAATAATTTTTATTTTTTTAACAGTATTAATATAATAATTTAAGGTGTTATGATCATGATGATAATAGTGACATTATAAATCATAATGATAATAGCGATTATAATTTATTGTTATAGTTATAGTACTTATGATTTAACTAATTATAACTTTGATGGTAATAATAATAATAACTCATAAAATAATATAAAAATATCAATGACAAAAAAAATTATAATAATAATAATAATAATAATACTAATTATAATTTACATAATATTAATAAGAATAAAGGTGTTGATTATTGTGATGATTATTGTTGTAATAATGACAATGATTATAAAAATATTGTAAGTAATAATCAAACTATTAATTATTTACAATAATGATTATAATAACAGCTATAACAATTGTGACAATTTAAGAATCATGATAATAAAAATGTTATGATAATCAAAATAATTCATTAGTCGATGTTATTTTTATTCAAAATTAACTTTTGTGGCTTTTTATGTATGATATTTCATATTTGATATCACATAATCAAAAAATATAAGAAGTCACACATAAATAAAACAGGTAGAAAAATTAGATCAAATTATTTATAATAAAAAAATATGAGTCACTTACCTTGCATTTCACCACTGCCACAACCACAACCACATTTGTTAACATGTAAAAAAAAATGTTAGTGGTCCTAGGTTTGTATTGTGATGTTATACATTTGAGCGAAATAATCAATCTCCAAAACTTTTGATTTTTTTAGTTTTCTTATATATTTATTTTATTATGTATAATACATTTAAAATAATGATAACAATTATTTTTAAAGTTTTTCTTATTCAAACTATGTGAGACTATTTAGATATTTTTATATTTGTTTAATATTAACACCTTAGAATATATATAAAAAATATATGATTTTTTAAAATGAAAATTAATTTAATTTTAATATTTTGAAATATTTTCAATATAATAACATGAAAAATAAATCTTAAAAAATAAAACATATAATTTAATTGTCGTAAAATATAATGATAGTTGAGTGATTTATGCTTTAATCTAACTAATTATAAAAATTATTTTCTAAACTTACAATGTAATGCAAGCAATCTAACTAGTTAGAACTAGAAGGTTTTTATGGATATATAAACATCTATGATCTTCATTTTTCATCTCTGGCTCAGTGAGTGGAACAATTATGCAAATTCTAATTTTTAGCAAACCGAAGCTGAAACTTACATATGCATTTCATCTACACCTAGACTGTTGAATATTTTGACTGGTACTAAAATGGTCCTCCTTTCTGGTAAAGGAAATCATGAATGGACTTGGCTGCTCAAACAGGAGGACTTCCTATCTAAATAATTTTCTCAGTTCAAAGCTTCAAAATATTTGTTTGAACCACAACATGCTTTGAATTCAGAAACAACTCAAAGTTAATATTTTGGAGAAAAGTGATGTAATTCCTTGCAACAAAAACCCATCTCAATCACCACCAAGCTCAAAAAATAAGAAATAGCAAACCTCTTCGATGCATTTTATGCATGGCCTGTACGAACTGAATGACTGGTTTCCCAGTCCCACGTTGACCCCCACATCCTAGCACATCTTTAAGGCTTTGAGACTCAGCGTCCCTTTTGAAGAGAACTATTATGCATCTCAGGCAAATTATCAAGGTTTGTAAGCAACCAATCTTGCTCCCTCTGGACATATAACCTTTCATGTATAGGGTCCACATATATACTTAAGTTACCATACCCATATATCTGGTGGCCGTCATACATCCTTCCAGGTTTTGGCTTGAAAATCAAGCCATGATGCTGTGCATGCGCCTCAACAACTTCTTTCAGAGTCATCTCAACCGCACCATCACCAAAACTATCTATTTTTGTTGTGCTACCCATGCCAGCAGCAGTTTGATATTGAGCATGCGCTGCAGGTCTTTGCTGGACCTCAAACTGCCTCTGCTCCTGCGCCCTAATATAACTGAGGTTCGCCCTCAGATCAGGTAGGACCACTTCCATACCTTCAATAGCCCGATCAATCATTTCGAGTCCAAGAGTAAATTGATACCGAATATTTTCATGTGCCTGAAGCTCTGGTGGAAGAAGTCCTTTCCAACCAACGTACCATTCATGAACCTCTTGCAAGTTAGGATTTGAACAAAGCCAGTGATACAGAACCTGCAGCCACTTTGAAAAGAAAAACCTCTCCATCAAGTCAACCAAGAGATGAATTGGAATTGCAGATGCCCATGACATAACCCAATAGAACTGATCACGCTTCTGATTAGCTGGGTTTATTTGGAGCTCTTGCAATGCAACCTGCAACTTTGGAACTATAAATCTGCGCATAAGACGCTCCCAACTGGCTGGATCAAAAACAGTTTTCCAGGGAGATAAGATAGTGTAAGCAGATGCATCACTCGGGAGCCAATCATCAAGAACCATGCTTAACTTCATCCGTATCATCTGGTACAAACCCTCCAATTTCAGTCCTAACAGCGGCAGCCATGGGTGTACCCAGACATGTATGGGAACAGTTTCCCGACGAGGGTCCCACGAGTCAACAGCACTGGATAATTTTGGCATAACTATATTATCTAATATGCTCGGGACAACTGATGCAGGGAACAAATTTTCCCAGGACTCCAAAAATCTAACCATGGGTTCAGGGTCCCTAGGCTCCCAAGTATTAATTACAGATATTCTTACAGCAGGCAAAACTACTTCTGATACTAACTGTTCATAAGGTGTGGATTCATCCCATATATCACTACTTTCCTCACCTTGCAAAATACTCTTCCATGATTCTAATGCTTCCAATCCATGCAGTGGGTTTCTAAGAGGATCCCAACCCTGAAATACTCTAATAAACAGTGGTAAAGCATATGAACAAGCAATGCAAGACAAGTTGCAAAGCTTATAATCATCTGTAAATTTCCTCTTTATATCTGTGAAATACTTCGCAAGTGAATCCAAGGTCAAAGTTCCTGAAGACTTCTGTTCCTCAATATGGCTCACCACACCCATGATCTCCTCCATGTTATCCAATTGCTTCTTTTGGCGCGCGGCCTCTGTTTCCAACTTCTCCTTCTCCCGGTGCAAGCTTATAGCTGTCTCCCTTTCGTTTCTCAAGTCTCTATCAATCTTCTGTATATCAAGCTCTGCCAAATCCACAATCAACCTCACATTATACTGAAGCTCTGGCATTGGAACATCATTCTCCTTGTCTTTCTCTTCTGCATTCAGATTCTCCAAATTTGTCAACACCCTCACTTGTGGCCCCCGCATATCAATCACCTTCTGGAAAACCTGAGAACCTTGTTCTTCCTTATTTGCCAGCAACTCCTCTGCTGTTATATACTTCTCCTGCTGCTGCTGCTGCTTCAAGCCCTTCATCCATCGCCTGCCCTTGACTCTCCCGACTGTCTGATTCCGGCTTTGGCTCACAGTTTCCGTCTCCTGCAACTGAGGCAACTTAGCTGATGCTTCTTTAAAATCATTGAACCCCATTCCCGTATTTTTTGGCCTCATCTTTGCTTCAATTGGAGCTACGATTCCTTGCTGATTCTTCCCCAGTCCACCTCCCTTATAACCCATTTTCTCCAACAACTTCATCCCAATTCCTTTTGTATGCTTCTCGAACTCCCCAACATCCCCAGCATTCTCTTTCTTGCTTTTTCCCACTCCTTTTGCTTTCTTCTTCATTCTCTCCTGCTCTCTCCTTTCTGGCCCCTCCTTTATTCTACTCACAAACTCTGTTGGCAAAAAGTTATTCTCAGGGGCATCATGACCATCATCCTCCAAATCCTCGCTCCTTATAACCCCATTACAGTCACCAAACCCCGAATTTAACCCCAGCCCTGCATTCACCCCAGACTCTATTCCCGGCCTGTTATCATCAGCAGCTAGCATGCCATCACTATTCTCGTCTTTCAAATTCTTATCAATTTCTTGGTTAGGCATTACAGTACCTGCGAACAAACAATTCTCGTTAGCAATGAATAATATTGTTCGTTTTTTTTTTTAATAAATTCCACCTAACCTGAGGAGACGAAATTGAGAGGCTTAGTGAGGTCAGTCTTTCGGCCGTCTTTTCTTCTCTTTCGCGAGGATGAATCATAATCTGAGTCGGAGTCAGCAGATACACCATTCATCTTTCGATTGTCTGCGTTTCTATTTCTGTTTTTTAAAGTAGAACTCTCCGCCGATAAACTGGCCTTCCAAATCATTCTCCATTCCAAATCTTTCCATCTCCTCCCCGTAATCATCCATCTTCTTATCTATTCAGTCATTTATCTCTTCCACCCGATCTGCAAAACCCAGTCTATCGACAACACTCTCTTAACTTGAATCTATCCATCTAAACAAATTTATTATGGTTTAATTAGAAAACTGAAAGAGGAGGAGGAGGAAGAACGGCTAACCGATGAAATAATAATTTCAAGGGTTTTCCTCCAAAACTTTGTGATGTTCAAAGGTGAAGCTAGACAGCGAAGCTTGAGCTGGTAATGGAGGAAAAGCACACCAAACCCTAACGATCAGCACAGAATCTTAGAGACGGTGGAGTGCATACAGTTTTTTAAATATGAATTTACCGCTGCTTAAAAGCTGTCCGTACACCAAATTAATATGTCAAAAGAAAGAACTCAGAGGGCAGGGGCTGGTCCGCTCGGATGACATGTAGAAAATTCATCGGGTGTTTGAGAGTGTGATTACTGATAAAAACAAGTTATCAATGATGACTACAAAGATGCATCATCCTATTATCCAATATAAAACATCAAGAAAACATAGTCATTTCTTTTCTTCTAGTTTTAATAATTTCAGTAGTCTCCCCCATACCGAGAGATTGAAGTTATCAATATATAACTAGTTTATACTTCTAATATTCCACATCTCATAACTCCATCATGACCAAACCATCATAGGTTTAAATCCCACAAACATTTATCATCATCACAACCATAAATTTATAAAATATCGTAAACAACAAATATCATTATAGAGGAACACATGAGATAGACACTCGTACATGGAACATGATTATTTAATTTCATAATTAATTTAATCTATTCAATTTTAAACATTAATTATACAAACTAAGTTATACACATTGTCATCACCCAGTTTTGGGTGATTCCCCAAAATATACTAAAAACTAACAAAAATAAAATAAAAGGGGCTTGTGTCGGCAGAAAAATTAATGTGAAAATTTTAAACTTTTTCGGAAGCCCGATCGTACTTTTTTTTTGCCCAGAAACGAAGGAAAATGCAGATTCGAGGCTAAAATAATTTATTATTGGATAAATCTGCAAAAAAGTTAAGTCGTAAGACATAATTATATTTGTAAGGGCCAATTCGATTTAATCATCGGCCAACTTTAAAGTGTAATTATACTTCAGAATTAATTGAAAGCCCAATTGAAGGATTTAATTAAGTGCAAGAGCTTAATTATACTTTAAGTGGGTCAAATTAATTTTATTAAGGACTTAATTGGTGAGAAATTAAGTTTGAAAACTTAATCTGGGTTAAATTGAGAAGATTGAGATTTTCGGTAACGAAACTCTTCGGAATTAATTGAGAGCCCAATTGAAGGAATTAATTAAGCGCAAGAGCATAATTATACTTTAACTGGGTCAAATTAATTTTATTAAAGGCTTAATTAGTGAGAAATTAAGTTTGAAAGCCTAATTTGGGTTAAATTGAGATGATTGGAATTTTAGTGACAAAACTTTTTCGGGTGAAATCGGAAGCCAAAATTGAATGAAAAAACATCGTTCTTCCTGGATTTTCCCATTCAAAAATTCTTTTTTATCACAACCTAATTATTTCAAAATTAAAAAAAAAAAAAATACCAAACTTTTGCTGACAGCCATGGTTGGCCATTCCAGTAGCCATGCTGCACCATACCTGCCACCACTCTCACCATGCCACACCATTCCTAAGCACCATACCTTGACAACACCCCCATACCCTGCACCTTACCTCCTTCAGCTATAAATAGCAAAAGAAAATACACGAACTGAGGGGGGGAGGGGCTGGAAGACTAAAAGAAAAATTGGGAAAAACGGGGGGGAAATATTTTGACAGTGAGGGACTGATACGGGGAAAAACCTTGAAAAAAAAAAGGAAGCACAAAAGAGGGGAATAACTGGGCAAATAACACGGTCACGGGGAGAGAATTTGACGCAGAAAAATAGAGGAGGAGAATCACGTTACAGAGAGGAGTAAGAACAGAGGAAAACACGCAGAAACAAGGTGTAGGAGATGAAATAATGCATGCAGAAACACTAAAAAAACCAGACCCGTAAACAACCATCTCTCTCGCCCATCTTCCTCATCTCCAGCAAACTTCTCCATCACTCTCAGAACGACTCACATCACTTTCTAACACAAAGCCACCCTCCGCGATGACAGACCACTAGCAACCCCCCCTCTCTCTCTCTCTCTCTCCACGACAGCTCTTCTCTCTCTCTAAAAACGGACATGCAGCAGCTCCTCCTCTCCTCCGACAGCAGCCAGCCGATCACCAAGGACCATCCCACCATCACTGGCGAGCTCACTTTGAACTCCAGCATTTGCAGAGGAAGCTCCAACAAGCAGTAGCAATGGTGACAGCAAAGCAACAGCCACGACAGTTGCAAGGCAGCAACAGACCAGCCCTTCCAGCCCTCATTCCGGCCACCACAAGCCTCCATTTCCGACGCCACCACTGCAGGGACAACCACCTCGACCTCCTCTACCCGGCGGCAGTAGCAAGTGAACCTCTCATCGTGGTCGGCCGACCAAGTTACTGTTCACGTAAATTGCTATTTAGTGTTTTGCATTTTGCTTTTTTTTAATTTTATTTTATTTCTAGGCTGGGCTGCTCTCGGCCCAGCCCAGCCCAGGATTGGTGGGGCTTTGGCCCACCTTGGCTGGCCCATTTGGTTGGGTCAGGCCCGACATGAATTTTTTATTATTATTTAATAAAAAACAAAAAAATGCATTAAAAAATACATTGTAAAAAAAACAAGATGTGTTGTTTTCGTGTATATGGTCGGATTCCAAAAAATTTCCATCATATTTTTCATAAAAAAAATGTTGCATCCTTTCTCATGTTTTAAAATAAAATTGGGTATCGTAACCAGTTTACGATTATCCATTGGTATTCGGCCAAAATGTCAAAAATAATTTAACAATTATTTTGTTTTAGCTTTCACGGTGTAAATTTATATTGTAAAGTATACCTGCAGATAAGAAGAATTTTTAACTACGGTATAAAATTACATTGTAAAGTATATTCGTAGATAAAAAAAAAGTTTTTAACTGCGGTGTAAAATTACATCGTAAAGTACACCCGCAGACATTTTTTTTTTAAAATGTAGTGTAAAAATTTTGAACTTAGAAAAAACAATCAAACAACAATGCAGCTTGCCTTAGACAGGGTACACTAGGGTGATGCGTCTTCTCCTAGCACAACAAGTCCCCTTACCCAAGACTCTTGTAGACCAATAGGTTCCTAGTGACCTTAATACTAGGTGGCTACTCCTGATATTTATAGTCATAATTTTTACGACTATAAAACAAACCCTCCATTTCTCACCGCGTGCCGTTGTCTTCCCAAAACCGCGGGGGACGGCGAGGCGCGAAGCGCGAAAAATCACTATCGCGACACACATGTTTCAATATTATGAAATATAATTAAACTAGGTAACAAAAAACTAAACAAAAATTAAGATCTACTCTTGACGTTCATGCCTTGTTTATAAGACAAAATACTTATTATTGAAACATGAATATCAAATTAAGATTAGTAACACAAGCATCCAACAATTTAAAAAGGCAAATATGTCTTCACATTCTATTTTCAACTTCAAATTAAGATTCCATAATATGAACTATAATTATTTCTATTTAACACATTGTCGATACCAATTTCACTAGTATCATCATCATCATCTCATGGGCATTAATTCATGATAATCCCATTACCTACACTACATGTATGTTAGTCAAACCATATTGACACCCTTCCCTGCAATCCTAACATACACTACATGTATGTTAGTCGATGTATTATGATCTCCTTACCCTACATCTTAACATATATTAAATATATGTTAGTCAATGTATGGTGATCCCTTTACCCAGGATCCTAAAATACATTAAATGTATATTAGTCAATATATTGTGATCCTTGCATCCAGAATCCTTACATATATTAAATGTATTATAGTCAATGTATGGTGATCCTCATACCCAAGATACTAACATATATTAAATGTATGCAAATCAATGCCATATATCACACTTCTCATAATTTCATGTAAATGATACTTCTATGACTGTGATAGTTCACATGAAAAAACATTCACCTTAAACAAATAAACATTCAGGATACTTTCCAAAATAACACATCATTATATAAACTTTTATTCTTCATATAATATTTAATGTTAGCTAATTCAAATTTCACATCAATAATATATTAAATCATGAAATTTAACTAGAAAGTAGAGGTGTAGGTTCACCTACCTACAATAGAAACTCTACATGTGTTTCCTTGTTACTGTAGATATATCACATCTAAAGTCTCTCTTATAATCACAAGAAAATATCATAAATTATCCTCATCAAAGGACACATTATATAATAACCATATTAACATTCAATATAAGTATTTATTTAAATTATTCATTTATTTATATTTCTTTTTTTTTTCTTTTCACCCATTAATATCATCATTTATTCTTCGTCTGACCATAGTTATCATTACAATTTCCATGTTAAACATGACATATTTATTTTGAAAGTTAAGATGTAATATCATATGTTCCCTCAAAGTAAAAGATTCAATTTTCAACATTAATGCATCTAGATAGTTGCTTTAGCAACTTTGCAAATCTGTCAGCAGAGATGCATTCTGACCTCTCCTCATATTGTTGACTATATATGGAGTTTTAGGACTTTGTTTCAAGCAAAGTTAGTATCGTTGGAAATATGAGACATGACACTACAAGCATCTGGAAGGAGTAGAACTCCATTCTACTCCTAAGACATTCATAATTACTCATCAACAAATTAGACCTACTTGCGATAAGGGTATATCATGAACGAGTCTCAATTAATGACCTATAATTGAAGTTATATAGCTCCACATTTAGTAATACTAATTTTGGTAGTTAGTTAATATCTAGAACTACAATTTCTATGAGGAACCTGATCATAATCCTTCATCCTTTTACTCGAATTCTCTTTAAAAGTCAGGAGAAGAAACTATCCAAATTTGTTTACTCACTCATTTACACACATTCATCCATAACTTTTCCTCATCAATTTTAACTCCTAACCATATCACAAACCTTATAACATTGTCAAAATATCTTTTAAAAACCATATCACCGTAACCTTATCTCAATCTTCACATTTAGCATTAATATAGAACCTAATTGTAAATTTTGCTATATTGCCAAACAACATCCTTCTAAACTCTTTCTTTGTTATTCCTACATGCATTTTTCATCACTTTAATAATATGAATGCGCATAAAAAAGTTACGTAGCAATTACAAAACATCATCCTCTTTTTATATATTATTGGCCGAGAATTGGGTCATGAGGAACAAAGAGTTCCCTAATTTATTTCATGCTTAATCCATTCAACACACACATTCACATATAAAATAACTTATTACAATAAAATTTAATAAGGATAATCATAGATTCTTTCCCTTAATAATCCCTTCAATGGTCAGCCATGATCATTCCTAAGGAACTCCCCCTTTTCTTTCCATTTATCTTGTTATTTTAACTTCATTTCATCCCCGGTCACATTCATAAATTTAATACAATTTCATATTTTTCCTGAAATATTTCAAGGAACCCTAATCCTAATTTTGTGAAAAAACAATAAAATTTAACAATTAAATTAAGAATTTTTTACATGGATGTGAGGAACACCACATCCTTTTACTCATAGTTGTTGTTAGCTCTTACTCCTCCACCCCACATTTCTAAAAATTATACATGTTATGCTGATTTAATATTTGTTAGAAGAAATATTGGTGACTTTTAACATTTACAATGATATATTTTTTAAAAAATTATATGGATGATGATTTTATCTTATCTTGGTAAATATTTTTGATAGTTGAGTAATTAATATAAAATAAATAATGTCAAAACCTATATACATGTTTAATAATAAATAGCACTCAAATAGTAAATACCCATATGAACAAAGAGAGAAACTAGGGGATTGACGAGGGATGACCTTGCAAAAACATTCATTAACGTTATATCCCTTGAAAAAAAAAAACTTAGATTTTAGGGTCAAAACTAGTAAATTTAGATTTTTGGCCTCCCTAGAAGAAGAAAAAAAAACTCTAATCTTGTCCCTAGAAAGTTATGCTAGCTCCACCTCTACATAAAAATACTCAAAACTTGATAGATAAAATATAAACTTCTTACCCCCATGAATATTGGATATAATATAAATAAAATAGAAATTCAATCCGTAATACTCGTTGTTATCTCTAATTATATCACTTAAACAAAATGTGATCCACCTTTTTTAATAAGATAAATTTACATAGAAACTTGGCATATTTTCATTAAAAAAATTGAGTTATCTCTCTCATTAACAATAAGCTAAATCATGTGGGAAAATTATTGTTGCTCCGCACACATTTTACTGTGGATTGTAACAGTGTTTTCCCTTTTTATTTCATTCTTTGCCTTCTTCTTCTTTCATAAGCATATTTCCCTTGGTAAATTCTCTTTTCGGTCCATATGGTTTGTTTTCTATTGATCTTGAAGTTGCAATATTTTTCAATTTTATTCTAAAATATTCTTTTGTTGTTGTCGAGTAAATCTTTAGTTTTCTTTTGGCTTCATGGTAAAACATATCCTTTTTAGATGCAAGGAAACCTCATTTTTTTTAAAATATACTTTGTGCATTTAGGTGAGTGAATGAAATTTAGGTTATCACAGACAAGACAAGGAGTGCATGTCATTATTCAAACTCGAGATCTACTATATAGATCGCAAACTCTCTATAATCATGCCCATATTTATCAGATTTTTTTTTCATAATTTAATGACTCGGGAAGTTTAAAGCCCTATTTAGCACTGTATTTCAAAGTGCTTTTGAAAAAAATTAATTTTATTTATTTTTATTTTTATTTTTTATTTTAAAACATATTTTTTTGATATTTTTAAATCAATTTTATATGTTAATATAAAAACTAATATTTAAAAAATAAAATAAAATAATTATTGTAATATATTTCTGAATAAAAAATATTTTTAAAAACATCCACGAATATATTTTATACTAAAATTGTTAGGAAATAAAAATAAAAACAAGATTACATTGTCGATCTGAAAATTGTTTATTTATACCAAATATAAATATCTCATCGTAGGTGATTAGCTTTAAATTAAATACCCATCACCATTCCCACGTGTCACATCCAGATTCTTACATAAAATTGCCAATCCACCCACCAATTTTGTTTTTATTCTAATTAACATCATTTTCGCGTTCTCCCTCTCAACCCAAAGATGGCAAGTTCTCTGATACCGGCAGCTGCTTACAAATCACCACCGTCTCCCTGCCTCTCCTTTTCATTATACCCAAATCTCCTTCCTCGCCATTCTCTCTCGTTTCCATCCAAGCCGTTCCTCCACCGCCACCACCACAGCTCTCTAGCTTCATTTCATCGCCGACTCAATCCAGTTCCTGCTCTTGACTCTGACGTCCCTCACCACCCTCCTGACCATGTAATTTACTAATTTATGCTCGTACTCAACTCATGATCCCGATTGATAGTGTTGTTTATTCTACTTGAGAATAAAATTAATAATAAAAAGTTATGATATTTTGGTTTCTTTTGTTGCTGTTGCTTGTGATTTAAAAAAGGGGTCGACAGTGAAGAATAGTAAGAAATTTGAAGAATGGGATTTTTGGACAGCCAAGTTCTCCGGAGGAGCTAGTGTCCCTTTTTTGTTACTCCAAATGCCTCAAATCATTCTCAATGCAAACAATCTTATGTCTGGAAATAAAACTGCCCTTTTGGCTGTACCATGGCTGGTAATTATCCCTCTTTTCACAACTTTCTTCAAATGCCTAATAGCCTTTTCCTTTAAATAATGATGTGGTGAAAAGGCTGTTGCCAAAGAGCCTGAAATGGGTATTGTTTAGACAAGTTTTTGATTACCTGCATTGAACAATGCAGGGGATGTTAACTGGTTTGCTTGGAAACCTTTCATTGCTTTCCTACTTTGCAAAAAAGAGGGAAACCGAGGCTATTGTGGTGCAGACGCTGGGAGTGGTTTCGATTTACATTGTGATCGCTCAGCTTGCAATGGCAGGGGCCATGCCTCTGCCTTACTTTATGGTCATTTCACTTGTTGTAGCAACTGGTCTGGTATTAAATTTCTTGAATTACTTCGAAATGCTCAATGATGAAGTCTGGTGCTTTTGGGAAGATTTTATCACTGTTGGTGGATTATCGGCCCTGCCTCAGGTGAGCCATTTTCTCTCTTTCACATGCCACTAAATACCTCTGCACCATGGACTTTTGTGATCTGAATTTAGAGTGTCTTTCTTTTGTATTCATCTTGCTGTTGTGTGCGTAAACCATTGATACACTTCAAATAATTAATGATATGTTCTCTAACGTTTTTGTAAATTTGAGAACAGGTTATGTGGTCTACATTTGTCCCATTTATACCAAACAGCATTTTGCCAGGAGCAATAGCATTTGTTGCCGCAGTTGCGGCTGTTATCATGGTAAGCTTTTCAGGTTTTATTCTGCATTCTGGATTTTATTCCACTTTTGATCTAATCAGATGTAACTCTTAAAGATCAACAAAGAAGAACTATTAGAAGTTGAAGATTTAACTTTGCTCATACTGACTTTGCTTCTAAGATTACCAACTTGAGACCCAATGAAGGGACAGGTCTTAAGCACTAGTAAAGATAATTTATAGCTGATACTAATATTTGCTCTGATTGAGTGCCTACATGATTACAATTCTGTTACAGATTGTGAGTGTGTAATGAGTAATCACAATGAGATGGTACTGAAATAATAACAAATGATGCCAGAGAAATCTTTTTGAAGCTTTTGTTGATATTTATATCTTCCTTTCAATTACCCGCTAAGATTTGCAGGCAAGAACAGGGAATCTTTCAGAAAAAGGTTTAAAATTTGTTGGAGCAATATCTGGTTGGACAGCAACACTTCTCTTCATGTGGATGCCAGTGTCACAAATGGTAATGTATATAGTCTTTCTTCGATAATTTCAGCTTATCAAATCAGGCACTTCATATTTGCATCCCTGACCAAGATTCATGCTTCTTATCCAGTGGACAAATTTCCTGAATCCTGATAATATTAAAGGCTTATCAGCTTTCTCAATGCTGCTTGCTATGATTGGAAATGGACTTCTGATCCCACGTGCCCTTTTTGTTCGTGACTTCATGTGGTATTGCTTCTTTTCCTATCATTTTTTCTTCCTCTTATCCTTCTACATTTATGATACACCCATTTTTATGCTAAACTTTCTAAAATTCTGGAGTTCTATGCAACCTTACTTTGTCACAATAGTATTTCATTTGCTAACACCTTATTTCTAGAATAGTTTTTGTTGATTTTGTTATGCAATATATGTGCTGTTTCTTGTATGATACTTAATTGAAAGAATGATTTGCTTCATTTTTAGTTATCTCAACTCTTGAGAATTCTCTATATGCTTACTTTTATGTTGGATATTGGTCCTCCAAGTTTCTTGATGGAAATCAAATAACTTTTTCTACAAAAACTTTTTATGGGAGCATTGTCTAGAAGAATGGGCATCACCATAATCTTTACCATCCATTATTTATCATTTATTCAACCATTGTGGACTTTTGGATACATAGTGTGGATTGTCATATTTCATGGCTTTGGTTTATTGGATTCCCCATAGCACTCTCGTGCATTTTATTAGGTCTAACAGTACTGGAGGCCTTCGCCTTCTATATAGCATCATTGTTTATGTGCACAGAAGCATTGTGAACAAAAGCCAATTTTCTTTCAATGTTCATGTATGACCTGAATGAGCCATATGGATATTGATTGTCCTGCAAATAATCAAGTAATTTCTAGTGGTTGTAGTTTAAGTGATTTAGTCCATCATGTGCAATAAAGAAAGCAGCTATAATCATTGTAGAATGGCTTGTGTACCAGAAACATCGTATAAGATAATCATTGTACAATGGCTTGTGTACAAGAACATTGTATAAAAATATAGCTTATGTCATATTAGTTGTAGCACAAAATGTTTAACCCTGACTACAACAGGAATCTGACCAGATTATTTTTTGGAACCCAGGCTTAGTTGAGTATTTTTACCTGAAAAACCTCATACAGAGTTTTCATGAAGAGTTACTTTCATGTGATGAAAGCAGTTTATGTTAGGTTTCTTGAAACACAAGCACAACCAAAATAGTAAATTTAAATTTTTTCAGGAGCTTAAGTTTCATAATAAACAAATATAAAGTTATTTAGGGTTTATGCTAAGATTACCTGGAGATCAAATGTTCCCTTTGGCTTTGAATATTTGCTTCAAGGCTAGGTTATCGTAAATTACAAGTTGTCCAAATGTTTGGTTTCTAATTCGTAAGTGATTAATCATCCCATTTTAATTTCTATTAAATGGTTTTTAAGTGTGACTCATTATGTTCCTTGATAAAGTGGTCCAAGTATAAATCCTAATTTAAAATAAAATAAATAAAATAATTTAATTTATTATCAATTCAACAATTGATTGACTTATATTTAAAGATCAGTTATCTTGTCTAACAATTTTCATGAGCTTTCAAGTATGAAGAAAGTCATAAGCAATTTGACTAAATCTTTTAGTGACTAGTTTCTTGAACTGTATGCTCCACAATTTACAGCTTTTAAAACTAATCTATGGCCAAAATAACATCATGATGGAAGTTTTTGATTATAAACCAGAAAAAGTGGCACAACCATGGCACTGAATTCCATCAAATTTGCATCACTTGGCCATGTTTTTTGATGATAATAGAAAATCCTCGCCTTTTGATATTTCACTGCATCAGGTGATCCATCTGTGGATTAATTTCCTTATTTGATAGATGCATTGAACCATTGCAGGTTCACTGGTTCAACATGGGCTGCACTTTTTTATGGTTATGGGAATATTCTATGCATGTACTAGTAAGTTATCTTCCATTAGCTAATCTGCACCTGCAATTGCTACTTTATGTAGTTCTTTGCTTTGACTTCAAATTATGATTTCAGTTTAAACAGTATCAGCGGGAAGTTCCTCTTGGCTGCAACAGGTGGTCTGCTTTCATGGATTGGTAGACCCTCTATCCCTGCAGTTTAGAGTAGTAACCCCATTGTCCTGACCCTGCTCGCCCAGCAGAGGGGGAGTGGGGTGGTGGGTTCAAATTAGCAACATTCTACAATTATGCTTCTGCCTGTGATAGCTCTGAACTTGAAAGCATTCCTTCATTACAGGTATGGCTCTGTGGCGAGACACAGTAGCATATGGACACAGCTCACCTCTGAGGTCTTTGAAAGAGTTGGTTTTTGTTTCTTGAATTCCAAAGGCATACTTGATCGGTCGAAAGCCCGCCCGTTGAAGTTAACACGAGAGGAACAAATAATTCTTGTGAGTTGTATATAATTATTGTTAAATATCAAGTAATAAATTGTATTATTGGTGTTCGAGTGTTGTATAAAAAAAATCATGATCTGCAAAGCAAGAGTCATGGCCTGCTACGGGATACAAATTGCTGCTAATAATAGAGCTAACATCAAAAGCAGCATATAGAATCAGCAACGGAAAGTTTGTCCATCAACAGTGATAAACAAAAAACTGCTGAATTGTTTGCCAAGCTCAATGAACATTTGAAGCAGTGTTGTTAATTTTGTTTCGGCCAATTTGTGTTGGTCTAAAAAACAATATAAAACGATGTAGTTTTTATCTCGTTTAAAATTTTGATCCATTCTAGAAATTTCAACCAAATTCGGCCAGAATTTTCTGATTTTATTCCGTTCGTTTTGTTTCGGTCAAATAATATTTTTTTTTAAATAATAAATAATTTTACAATATCAATTATATTTCTTAATCTGACTGTTAGATTAAGATGAAATTTTATGAGGAATCTCTTAATATATTTATATATTATATTAAAATTTCAGTGCAGTCAGAGAATGTAATGATCTTGTGAGATAGATAATGTTATTTTCGTAATATTATACAGGTTCATAATTTTATTTAAAAAAAATATTTTATTGTATTTTGTTAGATTAAATCGTATAATTCTAAATAATTTTATTTTTTGGTTTGAATAATTTTTTTAATTAATATATTTAACTATATATGCACACACATAAATAATATAACCTTGAAACGATGTACTAGAACATTTCAAAATAAAATTTCAATTGAAAAAAAAAAAAAACATCAATCAAATTGACATTGAAAACTTTGATTCGAAGAGAGATTGTACAAATTTTGAATTGATGGTGGGGAACAACGAAATAGACAGTATTTATGAATTAGAGGAGATTGACTTGGAGGAAATCTTTGACCATGGATGATGTCACTGTTATGCATGTTGTTAGCCGTGCATGGTACCCCCGAGGACTCAACCAAGGAAACGAGTCACGATCAATGCCCTCATAAACATGGACCAAATTCTGAATATCAATGGATATATTTTCACAAACCAAGCTATGATGAGATGCCAAAATTTGAAACTTGGGTGCGGTTTGGTTTGTATAGAATTTTTTTTTTTTTTTTTATAGAGAATTTCCATGTAAAAGAAGTTATTATTTGGATGTATATGGAAAAATATTTTTCAATGATATAATAACTTGGGATAAAACACAATATTCATAATAAAAATGGCAGCAACTGTAATTATAATGATAACTTTAACGATAATTGTAATTGATTATGTGGTAATGATAATATAACAATAGTAATGAAATAATAGTTATTTTTATATTAAATTGATGTGGTTGTCTGAGTGAAGATAATATTCTAGCATTATGGCAAAATGATAATAAAATAATAGTTATATTGATAATAAAATGATGATAGTGAGTAGTGGTGATGAAATCATTATATCAATGGTGGTGAGTAATTATGGGTTGTAATGACATGATAGTTATGATAATAATATGGTGTTTGATGAACAGTACAAGTTAGTAGTGTCATGGAAAATATATTTTTTTCATTTATGGAGTTAAAATATTTTCTTCTAAATTGACAGTATTAGATATTGATTGGAAAGTATTTTCCATGAACTTATCTTAGTATTTATTTCACAATGAATTATTTTCCTAGAAAACAATTCTCATAAAACAAACACAATAACAAACTTTAGGTCATTAAATAACATGCTACTTTTTCTTCATTTTATCCTTAGAGATTATGTCATATTTAACATAATACTAGCAAATTTAAGAATCCAAAACTAGAGTCCATAAAAGGACACCAGCTAAGGGGCTTTATTTCGTTAGTCATCCAAAAAAGAAGCGTGTAATATCTTCGCGTTGAATGTACAATTGTCCATTATCCTATAAAGCATATGACATAAACATTTCAATAAAAATTACAGTAAAAAGCAAATCTTAATGTCAAAGCTAAGAAAAACTTTGCTTGGATCTACACTCTCATCATGGATAATATTGGACTAGATACATGGGTGTTGCAAAACAACACTTTGATAGCTATGTTTGTGTAATGTTTCCAGGGTGTTTTTTCTTCTAAGAAAGATGTAAAGTTAGTGATTGTAGATATATAGTTGTGAATGTAAATACTCATCTCTTTCGTTTTTGTTTCACCTTATTTGTATAACTTATCTTAGGGGAAGAAAAAAAAAGTAATGCATGGATAATTGAGACAGGCATATCTCTTTAAACATTTGCTTTATGTTGGAATAATTGAATGGCATGGGTGAACCATTGATAAAGTTGTAGTTTGTATAGTATGACATCATTCGCAACATATGAGTAACTAACATAAATAATAATAAATTAAATAGAAAAAAAGAAGAAAACCAAGTTGCTTAATTGAACCAGTCTAATATAAGTCGAACCAAATAAAAAATAGATTAGTTAGCTTCAGTTTGATTATGATTAAACCAACTCCATGTAGTGCTATGTTTGATTATGGTCAAACCAAGCCTAAAAAGAGTCAAACAAAGCTCAAAATGGGCTTGATTGGGTTTAGTTTGACTAAGTTTAAGCCAAACTCTATTTCGCCTACTTGGCCAACAAAAGAGATTTCATAGGTCCCAAGTAAGAAAAACTTCTCCACCTTTTCATGAAAATATTAAGAGTATAATGACATAAAGATAAAGTCCTTTGCTTTCATTTATATGTTAGTTAAGAAGAAATATAAAGCATCATTTAGAAAATATGGGGAAAGCATAGTCAAAATCCAATGTTTTGTGTTTGAGAGAACTTGAATACATGGTGAGGAAGTTTATTCCTTATGTTATTTCAGTCTTTTTGAAATAATAAGAGAATATAACTTTTTGTTCATGGACCATAACCTAATAGAATAGGTCTTGGTCCATTGATAAAGCTCATCAAAATTTAACCTAGCCCTTTTGGTTAGGCTCAATCCAAAATAAAAAGAAGAAAAATAAAAAACTATCAGCTATTTATTGGCTCGACATAAAAAGCAAGTTGAGATAAGCCTAATCCAAACTTATACATATGAGCTTAGGCTTTGGTCTAGTATGCCCAATCATATGGTTGAGCTTAGTCCACCATAACATTTAAAGTGTGTTCAACATGCTTAATTTTTACCCAAAAAAAAATATTTTTTTTTCTTATTTGTTTTCCTAAAATGTCCTTGAAGCATTTTTTGTGTTATTTTTTGGATAAATATATGTTTAGCAAACATCCTATATCATGTTTTATCAACATTGGCTTGTCTTTTTTTTTTTTTTTTGCTAAACAAGCTCTAAATGATTTTTAAAAATTATGAAGAAAATTCAAGTATCATTTTAAAATTGGGTCCCTCATATTTTATTTTAATAATTTTACTTAATATCAGGGCTATAGACTTATATCATAAGGTACTTGTCTAGCATTAAAAATACAATTTTTCTTTGAAATTTCAGAAAAAAATTGAAAAAAAATATTAGTTAAGAATAAAATATTTTTGTTTGTGTTTACAAACAAATTCTAATTTTTTTTCCATACATAATTATAAGAAGAAGAAATTCCATTTTTACCTTGAATCAACAACAAATCATTTAATTATGTTTAATTGGGTTAGAACTTGGACTGTAATTGGTATATTTTAATAAGGATTTCTTTAATTTTACAAATGAGTCCACGTTTTATTATTTTGCATCCTTATAGGCATAGGCTAAACTTTTACATGTGATATGAAATGGGGTCTAAAAATATTTTTAGGTTTATCTATGGAATCAAAATCCTATTTACTCTAGATACTGTTGTCAAAATTACAAGTTGACTCGTAAAATTATATAATTTTACTAGTCAAAATAACAAAACTGGTCAAATCAGATTAAAAAATCGGACTCCTTTAAAATCATATAAGAATCATTAAAATTGTATGGACTCGTAAATCGAACCGAATTGGTTTGATTTTACGATTCCAGTCTATTCCACTAATCTGACGCCAACTAGGTTCTCTCTCTCTCTCTCGCCACCTCGTCCATAAACCACCTCTTTTCTCACTCTTATGGTTTGTTAAATGCATGCACACACCATATTAACTTTAAAATTTATAATTGATTTTTTTAAAAAATAAATTTATTATTATTATTATTATTACTTTAAATTATATTTTTTAATATTTTTATATCACTTTCATGTGCTAATGTCAAAATAATTTATTATAGTTGGAGCTATTATTATCAGTATCGATGTTGGTACTAGTAGTAGTATTAATAATACTTTCAATAGTAATATTTTTTATGAATGTATTAAAAATAGTAAAGAAGATAACAATAATGAGACTGATTTTAATTTACATAACACACCAGTAGAATTTTTTTAAAAAAATTTGTTAGTTTTTACCTAATAAAATTCTATAAACATAATTGTTTTGTAGTATATTTTTAAGTTATTTTAAATCATGTATGAACCTTTACTAATAAAATTTTATGGCTATAATTATATTATATTGTATTCAGAAATATTATACTTATAATTTTATGATTTTTCTACTTGCACAATTTTAATTGTACTTTTATGATCTCTTTACGGAAAAATTTCAGATATAATTTTACAATCTGATTTTACAATCCAAGTTCAGAAATAACTTCCACGTTATGTTAAAACCTTGCTCTAATGTCAAAAAATTTAAGGATTTCTAGTTACCATATGAATCCATGTAGGTTAAAAATAACTACAAGTCAACATTCAATGACTCAAAAGTTACTGAAAAAGTCTTTAGCAAGAAGAGCATCAACCTAGAAAGGGAGAGATTGTAAAGAAAGTCATTAAAAACGATCAGTCTTCTTGCAGTTATTTAAAAAAATAAATTATTTAAAAATATATTAAAATATTTTTTTTAGGTTTTCAAAATTATTTTTTGATATCAATATATGAAAAACATAAAAAAAAAAAATTTAAAATAAAAAAATTTCAATTTTTTTCAAAATCGAAACACCCTTTTAAGTATCATATCTCAGATGCACTATCACATTCCACTTTCAAAATCACAAAGAAACCAAATTGAACACCAAATGTTTCTGTCTTTCTTTTACCTTTGACATCACCATGCTATCAGTTAGGCATGCTGCTCAGGTTAGTATTAAGATTTAAGAGGGAGAGGAGCATTTTCTGAACAATAAAGCAATACAATCATCCTTTGTCAGCTGGAAGCTGCACTGAGAGATCCAGCCAGATGCTCTAATGATCTAGCTAAGCATTCATCGACCATTCATAGCATGATGGTATAGCTCATCCCACGCACAGAACGAATATGTTCCCATTTCAGAAGGATGCGCTGACTTCTTGGTTTGCTTTCAAGTGCAGACTGGTAATGTTAATGGCTTTCTCTCCTCTCTTCATCTGTCAGCAGTGTCTTCAGATGCCATGAACTAAGAGATTGGCATAGCAATTCTGCAATTTCAAGAATAATATCACTGAATCATTAAGTGCAAGTAATAATTTAAAAGATCTATTATCAAAAGCTTGTCCAAGAGAAATCATCGAGTAAAACAGACAAACATACTATGTATCAGAACCACCATTAATGACTTCCTAGAAACAAAAAGCCAAAGCAAGAAAAGGTGGAAAATCAATAAGGACCTATAATTTTGTTGAACACTGTAACAGATATTCTAAACAAAAACAGCAAGGGAAAAGAAAACACAAAAGGCCAAAATTAACAATCTATCAAAATAAATTATGATGTCCTGACAGTGGAAGACATAAAAGAAAGCTCGTTCTTTTCTCATGCAATGGTTGTTAAAAATTACTCTTGATTGACATATCCAAAGTTCTTGCAAATTAGCAAAACAAGTCAACTTACGAAAATTAAGAAAAAAAATCAGATCCTTAACACCTTTTACTCATCTTTGGTCTTCACCCAGAAAAGAAAATAAAAAGTAAAAAGACTAAAAAAGCACAACTCAGTTGTAAGAAATAGCTTTTAATCAAGTACACTGAAATAGCTACAAGTTACGATGAGAAGCCAATACCAGTTATTTTATCCGAATATTTATGTGCAAGCAATTCTTAATGAAGTGTTGCAATTGCGGCAGCACTCAATATGTTAAATGGTATTGCAAAGGCTGGCTATCACAGAACATGCCATTTCCTATCTTTTATTTCCACCCCTGAATTAACTTTGTTTTCTTTTGTACATATCCTTCAACATATTCTTAGCATCAACCACCATTCCAGGTCTAGCAAAGGTAGAGCTGATACAAGCTAGAGTATTTTCACATGGGACAAACCCTTTTTCATTCATCTCTGCAAATAAGGTTCTTGCTTCAGTCCTGCATGTCTTCTTTGATATCCTATCCAGTTCTGGTTGTTTTGATAAATTGCACCAGCCACATATTAGTATGTCATAAGTGGAGGAATTAGGGGGCACCCTTCTCACTTGCATCTCATTCAAAAGTTCTCTAGCCTGATCCATCTTTCCTACCTTGGCAAAATCTTCAATAAGCACATTATAGGTGCTAGTCTTGGGAACAAGGCCTTTAGTAACCATTTCACAGTAAAATTTTATAGCTTCCTTCTTATTACCAATCTTACCATGGCCAGAGATTAGAGTATTGTATAGAGAAGCATCAGGATCTAGGCCACTTTCCTTCATTTTACCAAGTATTTCATATGCCTTGCTCATCAAACCTGCTGCTAAAAGACCACCCAAAAGGATATTGTAAGTTCTGATACCAGGAGAAACTCCTTCATTTAACATCTGAGTGTATGTGGCAAGAGCCTTCTCAACATGACTGCTTTTAAAATGTCCATGTATGAGGGCATTATAAGTGATGGTATCTGCTGAAATCCCCTCTTTATTCATGTTGTTTAACACTAAAGTTGCTCTTTTTGTCATGCCTAGCCCACATAAAACCGTGATAAGGCTGTTATAAACTTCTTGATTGACTTTAAGTCCCATCCCAACAAGTCGCTTATGCATTTGCAAAATTGTGTCAGCCCTTTTGCATTTTGAACATGCATTCAGTAGAGCTTTATGAATAGTTATGTTAGGGCAAATTCCCCAGAGCAACATTTCATTCAACACATCAATGGCTCTTTCAGTCTCACCAGCTTTTGAAAGCCCTCCAACCAGAATATTACATGTAATTGAATTTGGCATTACTGAGTGATCCTTCATCTCATTCCAAAGCTTAATGGCATTTTCCAGTTTCCCCTGCTTGCAATATGCATTAATCATGGTGTTATATGTAGCACAATCAGGAGCCAAACCCAACTCTCTTATTCCAGAATAAACAGATTCTGCATCATATTTGCCAAGCCTCAAGAGACCATTAATTAGCACATTATACGCAACAACATCAAATGTTATACCTGTCTCTGCCATTTTTTCAGCCATGTTCAATGCAGCTGACTCCCTTCCTGTCTTGAAGAAAGCATCCATCAGAGATGTGTAGTTAACACGGTCAAGCAACACACCCTTTGACATCATATATTTACATAATCCCTCAGCTTCCTCCATCTTTTTGCCCCTTTTCAAGTTGTTAATGAAAGCATCAACTATAAAACTGTTTTCCTCCAATCCATTCAGTTTCATTTCATTATAGAGATCAACAGCAGCATCTTGTTTACCAGCCTTAAAATGGCCATCTATTAATATAGCATATATATAAGCATTTGGCATGATATTTTGGTCCAGCATCTTTTTCATAATACAAACAGCTTCATCAAGCATTCCTTTCTTTGTATAGCCATTTATTATAGAAGAATAGGTGATGACATTTGGAGCAACCTGTTTCCTCTCCATTTCTCGTAACAGAGATTCAGCACCATCCATGTCTCCCAACTTGCAGCATCCATCGATCATTGCTGTATAGGTAATGTTATTTGGAATACAATTTAGCTTTGCAAGTGTGCAAAACATGGCCTCAGCCTCATCAGATTTACCAGACTTGAAAAGTCCATCAATCAATGTGGTGCACACCACCAGATCAAGAGAAACTCCACAGACTATCATTTGACTTTGATAGATAAAAGATTCCCAAGCACTCCCTGCTTTAAATAATGAATCAACTAGAATAGCATAAACAACATGATTGGGATTCACACCCATCTTGTCCATCTCCTTCAAAAGTGCCTTTGCTTCTGTCAACATCCCACGCTTGCAAAGACCATTTATAATGGAACCATATGTAACAACATCAGGCAAGAATCCATCTGAAATCATTTCTTCATACAGAGAAAGCGCTTCGCTGAGCCCATGCTGCTTACAGTATGCACTTATAAGTGTGGTGTATGTAACGAGATTTGGTTCCAAATTCATTCTACCATCATCATCATCGTTCACATCATCAATCTTTCTGAAAGCACAATCTTTTTTCTTCCTAAACCCCAAAATCTCATCAATCAGACTCTTCGCTCTGTCAAAATCACCTCTTTTGGTGCACCCATTGATCAAGGTATTATAAGTAACAATATCGGGAAACACACCTTGGTTCCTCATTCTTTCCATCAACTCAAATGCGTAACTTATTTCACCAACTTTACAATATCCATCGATCAATGTATTAAAACCTACAGCATCCTTATAAATCCCACCATTAACCAAATTATCCATAACCCACTCTCCATACTTAACTGACCCAATTCTACAGAACCCCTTAACCAATATATTACAAGTGAAAGAATCAAAGAATGTATCTTTCTTTACCATTATTGACAAAAACCCAAAACCCTGATTAGCCAAACCTTGCTGACAAAACCCCCAAATAACAGTATTATATGTTACAGTATCAACATCAAAATCAACATTTCTAATAAAATCTAAAGCCAAACTCAAATGACCCATTTTGCACCAAGCATGTACCAATATGTTGTGAGTGAAAACATTAGGCGAAACCCCACAAGATAACATCTCAGAGTAAAGGTCCCATACCTGAGAAACCAAGCCAGTGGCATTGAACTGGTAGATAAGGCGGTTCCATAAGGGCAAAGTGGGAACAATATGGTGAGTTCTTATCATGTCATAGAAAGTGTCTGTTGCTTTGGAAAGTCTGCCACAAGTCAAGTAAAGGTGTATAAGAGTGCAGAAAAAAGAAGCATAAAGATGGGTTTTAGCTGGCGAGATGGAAGTTGTATGCAGATGGTGAAAAGGAAGGATTTTTGGGAGAGGTTTTGGGTGTTTGGTTGATGAGAAAGTGAAAGACCTTGAGAGGAAAGCCCTTGTTTGATAGTACTTGAGATAGTTCATCATAATTAAAGAACAATCTTCTCGTATTCGTTTTCTTCGAGGATTTTAATGAAAACTGAAAGACTTTGAGTGTTTTATTAGATGTTGTGTCAGAAAGCTTTCATGTCTACCTATTTGAGTTTGACTGTGACTGTGAGGGTGAGGAAGAACTTGAAGGGTCGGGAGGGAGGGACTGGTTATAGAAGACGACAGCGTTACAATTCTTTCTTAACTTTTTTTTTTTTTTTGTTAAACTATATTTCTCCCCTACAGTTACTTCTTTTTTTTTTAATGCATGTTTATTTTTAAAATTAGTTAATATTAAAAATAAAAAATATTATTTTAATATATTTATTAAAAAAAATACTTTACGTATCCTAAATTGTTTATTCATGTAATAACTACCATTCTATTTCGGCCCAAAACGTGCTTTTCCATTAAAAAACCAAAATAAAACGGTATTGTTTTCATCTCGGTTTTAATTTAAGCCCGTTCTGAAAATTCTGGATGGAACATCTCGGTACCGTTCCGGCCTTAAAATCCTCCTTATTTTGATTAATTTGTGATTTTTTTTCTAATTTTAAGATTATATTTATTTGACTTTGTATTTATATTGTATAATTTAAAATTAATTTATCTTGAATTTTAATTATACTTGTTAAATTAATATTTTAAGTTTTTTCTTTTATATATATATATATATATATATATATATATGAACAGTACAACCCCGAAACGGTACATCGAAATGCTCCGAAACCGAAACATTCCATAACAATAGAAAAACTGGAACAGCGACCAGAACAATATTAACAACCTTGCCTTCCATTTTATTTGGTAAATCATGTTTAATTTTATGTGATTCTAAGCTTGGAATATTTATTAAATGGAGGTTTTTTTTTTTTCCAAAGAAACCTAATATTGTGGCAT
The DNA here is from genome assembly GCA_015731905.1 of Salix dunnii. Taxonomy (NCBI): domain Eukaryota; kingdom Viridiplantae; phylum Streptophyta; class Magnoliopsida; order Malpighiales; family Salicaceae; genus Salix; species Salix dunnii. The sequence continues at coordinate 7,198,777 of CM027677.1, read as the reverse complement.
TTATACGATAGATGTGTAGCAATGTGATAAAAGATACTTGGAATTGAATTATTGTTTTTTTTTTTTATCTTATTCATTGATTTGTTTTCTACTTGGTCATGATTTTTTTATTTTTAATTCCATTCTTTCACATTGTATTAATTATAAATTAGACTTGATATTATATTTATTTTATTTTATCATGAGTTATCATGGTATAAAAAAACATCATGACACTATGTTAATGCTTGATTTTAGAAGAAAGAATTCATTGCTAGCAAATAAAATAAAAATTAGAGGACCAAAATTTACATAAAGACCAAAGAGAAGGCTTTTTTTCAACATTGTTATGTTTTTTTTTAACTATTTTGGCCTTGATAGTTTTGCAAATTTCACTTTCTGTCTTAAAATCATAAGTTTGATGAGTTAATCAAAGTAGATCAAAAAATTATTATTTTGATATATAAAAATAAAGGATCAAAATGGTATTGTCTTAATATCAACTCTAGTTTTAACTAGGTTAATTTTAGATATTTTATGTCAACCAAGTCACATTAGATCAGTTTCTATATTGTTCAATTTGAAACTTAATCTAGGCAACGAGTTGTATGAGAGGATCTTCAGGTATAACCTAAACAGAAGAAAAATCCACTCAAACATATTCCACATACATTAAATTGTTTTTACATAACATCAACTACCACAAACTAGTTTGTGTACATAACTACCAAGTTTAATTTTTATCATACTTAAAAATTTGAAAAGTAATTATAAGGTATAAAGTTTTGGAGCTATATATTACAAACACCAGTTTAATTTTTATCATACTTAAAAATTTGAAGAGTAATTATAAGGTATAAAGTTTTGGAGCCTACATATTGCAAACACCTAAATGGTAGTCCTCAGTTGTTGTCTAGGCCTTGTGGCTCCCTATGCAACAATAGATATATCACATCATTAATCATAAGCGTTCATTTCTTCTACCTAAAAAATTTAAATAATTCCTCTTTAACCATATCATTCATCATTATCTTTATTTTTTAAACTTTACATCTCATGTTCCCATTAAATCTTATTCCCTCGGTTTTTTAATAAAAAAATGTAACTTATATCGAATTTGAGAAGATTTTCTTATTTCAACATTATTTGATGTTTCGCCTATAAATAACATTACATAACCTCATTTAAAATGGAGTTTAATCCCTTGAAAGGTAAGACATGGTGATACAACACACACTAAATGGGAAAAATACTCAATTATGCCCTTAGGATCCCCAAGACTAGTCATTTTAGAGTACATGAAAAGTTATCACATAGGGTATATTTCAATTCTCTCTCATTTTTCATCCATATCTAAGGCTATAGAGCATTAGATCATATAAGATCAATTTTATTGGATAGATAAAATCTACAAATACAAGTATAATTAAAAAAAAAAACTAAACCTAAACTGTCCCATTTTCATGTTCAAATTCCCCTTGGAATGCCAAGAGATAAAATTATCCAATTTCATCAATAAATTTGTAAATACTCCCACGTCAATAATTAATTTATCTTTATAAAAAAACCAATTTTCTTTACATGTTATATACTATATTTCTTCCAAAACACCTTCAAAATTAGTCTTTTGAATTTTATTATTTTATATTTCAATACACTTTTTAACCTTTATAATACTTTCCTATTTTTCCCCATGCATTTTCATCATTTTAACTTCACAAACAAATATATCATTGAGTCAAGAATTCAAATAACTCATTTTGCCCCCCTCAACACACTTTAATAGTTGACCACTAATAAACAAAAAGGAGACACCATTTTTCTTTCAAAATTATTTGTCATTTCAATCCGTTATAATTCTATTTAATATCATATACATTAATTTGATTCAACCTCGCATTTCTTTCAAAGTTTATAATGAACCATAATCCCTAATATGATGAAATATAATGAAGATTTAAAAATTGAGTGTTTAAATACCTTACCCAAAATAAATTAACCTTTCAAATGCTAATAATAATAAAAAAAAAAATCTTTTTACTCTTCTTCCTCTTTGCTTAATGCTTATCTCCTCTATTCTTAAAGTATCTTCTAAATTTCTTCTAAAAAATACTCTAAATCTAAAAAAAAAATATTAAATCCTTTAATATCAGTGTCTTTTCATCTTTTTCTTGTTATTCTCCTAATTCTTTCAAGAAATGAAGCTCTTTTTCTCTTCTTTTACTTTCTCTCATGACTAACCAAGACAAGCTATTTATATGGCCAATAAGTTATCAAATTTCTTTTATGTCCATCAAATAATAATTTTTATAATTATCTAATACAAACTTTTAACATTCAATATGAGAGTTTAATAATTTATGCCTTGATACTTTTATTTCCTCACACTTCTATTAAGGTTTTATTAAAATTTTGATTTTTTTAAAATTTTTTAGATATTTTTCATACTTCTATTGATTTGTTTGTTTATTTAGTTTATTTTTTCAAATTTCAAAGGTTTATGTCCTTTCCTTGACAATAAATATCAAATCTTATTGTTTTGTATTTACTTGCCTTAATCTTCTTATATAAATCTTTTTATGGAATTTCTTAATTGTAGTTGTTGTACAAGTCCTTACCTTAAATATATGCAAATGATAGATTTCAAGTTAATTTATGTATTCTTACCTTTTTAGATACACGCGTGTGCACACATTCAATTTATTAATATCTGATATAGTTCCTCTTGTTTTTTTTAATTAATTAAACTCGTGCATGAACTTTAAAATTTATAATTAAAATTTTTTATATCAAAATAGATTGAAAAAAAGTTAATCTATTAGAAAAACAGAAGTGAAATAACTAGCATAAATACTAGGTCTCCTACAAAGTATAATTAAATGGCTTTATCATATAGTAAACTATTTATTAGTTTTTAAGGATTACCACATAATGTTTTTGGAAGTTGTCTCATATATATAAAAAAAAAATTAAGTAATTTTGTTATTTAAATTTGACATTATCATTTATTTTTTATCCTAGTTGATGTAATTTTGATAATCGAAGGACTTAACAATGTAGTAAAAAGTCTTGAAAGCTTACAACTAAGTGTCAGTTTGGAAGTGTAATTGAAATTGATTTTAAAAATGTTATTAGTTTAGGAATATATTAAAATAATATTTTTTATTTTTTTAAATTTATTTTTAATATTAACACATGAAAATGATCTAAGAACACCAAAAAAAAAATTAATTTAAAGTAAAAAACTAAAACTAAAAAATCTTTATTTTTTTCAAAAGCGTTTTTTAAACACAATGTCAAGCAAAGCCTTAAGTCTTTTGGATTAACACCTATTTTACTTCTTTCTTTCTCTCTTTCTTTAATATTAAGGGAAAATTCAATTAAGATTATATGTTTTATCAATTTGATAATATTTTCTTAATATTTAGAAATGAAAAATTCAATTCTTTAAAACTCTTAAAACCTTAGCAATTAATAGAAAATAATTTTATGTATCCTCCAGTTGGTAGATCTATTTTCCATGTTATTGTGTATATGGATTGATGGAAATGAAATGAAATCAAGGAGAGAAAATTCAATTTATTTTGTTTTTTTACACAAAAAAACATTTAGATTCAATCTAAATGGGCATGAAGATAAAAAAAACAAAGGGATTTTTTTTCATTAATTACTTTAATATTAGTTAAGATAATAAAATTTAATAAAATATATATGGTGGGGGTAACAATATATATAAATTATTGTGGATTGATGCAATAAAATTATTATTTTGTCATTGAGTGGAAAATAATAGTGGCCATAGTTTGTTTTTCTTCTATTTTGTTGATCATTAAAAAAATATTAGTTATATTTTAGTCCTTTTATTTTACATAATATAAATATGATTTTACTCTTGAAGTTAATAAAATTTAGAACTAATGATCAAGAGTTTTCTTAATTTTTCATAAATTTTTAAATGATAAAAATACATTTTATACTCGGAATCAAAAATATAATAGGCAAGAATAATTTTTTTTTTTCCATTCTTCATGCACAATAAAAATACAAATCTAACCTCAGATAAGACAAAATAATATTTGTATCATAAAGTATTTTAGTATTTTCACAAGTATTTTAGGTAATTACCAGGCCATAAGAACATTATGGTATTTCACGTTTGACTTATTAATTTTTTAATCAAAAATTTTGTTGGCATGTTCTAGCAAACTAAGTGACATTCATTCCATTTAGGCAATTCATTAATGTTATTTGGTGACTAAACTTGATCTTTCATTATTTCTTTGGATGTGCCACCATTTTCTCTTTTGTACGATGTAAAATGTGACAACATATAGAAATTATATTATTATCAGTGGTCATTTTTCTCTCTTTCTTTTTTTCTCTCTTGCCAGATAAAGTTCTCAATTGTTTTTAGTTTTTCAATTTCAGTCAACATATTATTTATTTATTATTTCATCTTTTTTTTTTTTATAAAAGTTTTTTCAATTTAGTTCTTCAATTGCAATTTCTCATACGTTTGTTTTATTTAAGTCATCGTCATCATCATCATTATTATTCCTTTTTTACCTTAGCCCTTTTGTTAAGTTTTTTTTGGCTTTCAATTCATCATTTAATCAAAGTTTTTTTTTAATTTGACCTTTATTTTTTGACTTTTTTTTATTAAAGCTGTTTTTCAATTCAAATTAACCCTCCAATTGAAGATTTTTGTTTTCATTCCAGTTAATTTTTTTACACTTTATTTTTAGATCATTTTGTGTGATTTTTTTTTTATTTTGATATTTAATTTGTTAGGAGTTTAACTTCGTATAATCTTATTGTTTTACATTAGTTTTTTTTAAATATCAGTGTTATGATTATAATTCATTTTTTTATATGGTTTTATCTTGATCTTATGATCTAAATCATGTGTTGTATATGTTTTTTTTAATATAAGCTATTTTTAAAAAATATTTGTTTTGTGTTTGATTTTTCAAGATATTATTATAATTCATCCATAAAATATTTTTTATATACAAATAAAATTTATTTTTATAATAAATCTTTAAATAATATTTCAGACATTTTCGACCTTGATTTATATAAACAAGTTTAGTAGAAATAATTAGTTAATATATCATTTTATATGATTAAATATTTTGATCCATATTCATCTCTTAATTGTTTTCAATTTTTTTTTTGTTATTATTAACATTTTATTTATATACAAATAATATTATTAATTTAAACCGCGGGTAAAGTAGATAAAAAGACAGACCCTCACACGTGTCCCTTTCCCATACCCCTTCGTATATATAATGAATCCCAGAAAAATTTAAGAAAAGAAAGCACTCAAAACCTTCATCTTTTTTAGCTTGAGAAAATAAAACAGAGAGAGAAATGGTGTCTTCTACTCCTCCTCCTTCTTCATCGGGTGATAAGGACCCGAACCCGACAAGGAGAATACTGGGTTTTGGATTCTGGATACAAGGGTTCAGGTGCTTGCCATGGATGGCTATTAACTTTTTTTTGAAAGATGGGCTTCATGTGGACCCTTCTACTCTCCAGCTCCTTCAAAACTCTGCAAATCTTCCCATGGTCGGTAAGCCTCTCTATGGTGTCATTTCTGACGCTGTTTACATTTCTGGTCAGCACCGCATTCCTTATATCGCCATCGGTGGTAAGTGAAATCATCACAACTACCTTACCTCAAGCTTTTCTTTGCTTCATTCTTTTCCTCCTCATTGAGTATAGTTTAATTGAGTTTTGTTTCACTTGTTTGATTTTATTTTATTTATTCCAGGGATCAAAGTATAGGCAGAAGGGATGCAATGGCCTTTTAAGCCCCTTCTTGATCTGATAAAAGATATAATAGAGTTTGTGTCTTTCGATGAAGGATTTGTTATTATGTTAAAGGAAATATAGGTTTTTGGAGTTTTAATGCTATGGTTATCTGGGATGATGTTGGTTTTATGAGTTTGCTTTTGTACGATTAGTATCAATAGTAGTTGTTTTCTTAGAATTCTTTTCTCCCGAAACTGCTGTCATGATGATTTTTTCCTGTTTATTTTACTCATTGGATAAGTTCTTGATCTTATAACTTTAACTACTTTTCTTGTCAGTAAGACAGGAAGAGCACAGGTGCATCTTATGTTTCAATAAACAATCCGTTATGGTTTTTCTTGAAGTTCTAAACTAGTAGAGTATCTAACGGTGATGTGGGATAATACTTACCACTTGAATATGTTTTTGACATTCAGGGGAATTATCTCATTGCTTCTTCAAATTGTATTAACTTGTAATGTTCCTGCCAAGCTTGTTTATCTATTACAATTATCTCAGCTGTCTCCTTCACGATAATGTTTTCCATGCACTTTTGCTCATGGAACGAGTTATATGTTACCCGATAAAGATAGCTTTGAAAATAGAGAAATAGTGAATTGGAGCTTAAATCTTGCACTAATTTTCCTGCAAGGAAAAGGTTTGGTACCATGGAGAGCTGATGGATATGATTCTGTAGTCTGTACAAAAATGCACGGTCTTTTATCTCTTTTGTGATATAACTCAAAACCACTCCATAACAAGTTTGCTCATATGTTATTGCAGCTTTCTTGCAATCAGTTTCATGGCTAGCTATAGCAATCCTCTCTCCATCAGGCATCTCAATCGTCACCTTGAGCCTATGTCTCCTCCTTAGTAATCTTGGTGCTTCAATAGCTGAGGTTGCAAATGATGCCATTGTTGCAGAGATAGGAAAGCAGCCCACGGTGCCCCCTAAAAAATCCCACTCATATTCCTCGGGTGAGCTCCAATCATTTGTCTGGATTGCTTCCTCTGCTGGTGGTGTCCTTGGAAACCTGCTTGGTGGTATTGCCATTAACATTTATGGTCCCCATGCTATGTTCCTCCTTTTCAGCCTTACTGTTGCTCTGCAGTTGTTTATTATTATAACTGTCCGTGAAAGCTCACTTAACCTCCCCAAAAGTTCATCCAAAGTTGGAATCAGAAAACAGCTTTCAGACCTCTCAGTTGCATTACAGAAACCTGAGATTGCTTGCTCAATAACATGGCTGGCTGCATCAAATGCCATAATTCCAGCACTAACAGGAACCATGTTCTTTTACCAAACACAGTATCTTAACATCAATTCATCTGTATTGGGGATCTCCAAGGTTTTTGGCCAGGCAGCAATGCTTGTATGGAGTGTCATCTACAATCGCTTTTTAAAGTCAGTCCCATCAAAGAAACTAATAGCAGCCATTCAGGGAGTGATGGCATTATTCATGCTTTCTGATGTGCTGTTCGTGAAGGGAGTTTATCGGAGCATGGGTGTGCCAGATTTGTTATATGTTATAGTCTTTTCAGGCCTTTTGGAGGTTCTATTCTTCTTCAAGCTTCTGCCTTTCAATATTTTAATAGCACAGCTCTGCCCTTCTGGATGTGAGGGATCCCTGATGGCGCTTGTGGCTTCTGCTACTGCCCTTTCATTCATAGTGAGTGGATACCTTGGAGTTGCACTTTCATCATTTGTTGGAGTCACTGGCAGTGATTTTTCAGGATTTCCTCGTGCCCTTCTAATACAGGCAGTCTGCACAATCTTGCCGATCTATTGGTCATCTTGCATTCCCGATGATAAGACATCGAAAAGCAGGAGGAAAAATGAGTAGAATTATAGTTTTGAGGATTCATTTGATTTTCTAGAGCATTTTTTTGTTCCATATTTTCTACACATGTTGTGACGCTGTGTTACTGGATCTCTTTTCATGCATGCAATTCAATTTTAGTGTTATAATAACTTACCTGCTACAACAGATCAACTTCTAACCTATTCACCCCTCCCTAACCTTGATGCTTGTTTTTGCAAAAACAATTTAGTTTTGTTGCTTACAAAAAAATCAAAATTCAAGTACCTAATTTAACATTATGTCCAAAACAAAGGTTTTTATTTTATTTTATTTAACCTATATTGTTTTAGGATTTTTTGCCTTTTAAATTGTTTCAGGTTTCATTCTAGTCCTTTTAATTTTGAAATTGTTGTTTCATTCCAAAATTTTATTTTGTTTATATTTTAGTGTTTGGTGTGAGAGAAGAGAGAGAGTCATGGGGGAATAGTGAAAGATAGATAATAGTGGACTGAATATCAATTATAAAACAAGTCATTGGTGTAAATGAATTTCAAGTATTAAATGTTGAGTTGATAGTTTTTTTAATTTGATTTTGTGTTTTTGTTTTTATAACTTAGAGGTGTTTTGAGTTGAGATTATTTTTAAAGTTATACTAGTGTTTATTAGGTAAAAATAAGTTTTAAAAAATATATTTTTAGGTCTAAAATAACCCAACTTGATAAAATGATGTTTTGTATTATTTCTATTATAGAATAGAAGATCTGTCATTCTTGTTTTAAGCTAAGAAAAAAAATAAAAAAAGAAAAGGTTAGGCGCATTTAGCCTTCTCATTTTATGGGTTGAGCCTGCTACCCCACCTAAACCTAGGTTATTAATCTATTTTTACGTTAAAATTTTTTTTTCTTTTTATATTTAAATTTATTTATTTAATATTTTTAATTTTATTTTATAGTTTTCTTTTGAATGTCTATTTATAGAGTAATTAAATGAAAGGTGGATTCTAAGAAAAAACCATCTAAACAAGAGCAAGTCCATGACTTGGGTTTAGGGTTTTATAGATTAACTAGGTTGATTTGCTTTGACTTAAAACACAATCAACTCGATATTGTTTTACGAATAAGGTAAAAAGATGTTGTCTTGAAATATTTCATTTTTATATAATTCAAGTTGCGTGGGTATTTAAATTGAAATTAATTTAAATAAAATTAATTTAAAATATCTCTAGAATATTATTCAATAAATTAAAATTATTTTCTTCTTTTTTAAAAGGATTACAACATGTTTTACTAATATTAACAAATATTTTCCTAAGAGTCCTTTATTTGTTTTCCCGTTATTTTATTCATTCAACTTCATTGTGCATCTTTCTTGATTATTGTATAACTATATCAAAAACTTCATTCTAAGAAATATAGTTATCAAACTCAATCGAGTCCATGATCTTTGTAGTAGGTTAATCTAGATCAACAAAAAATATTGTTGTTTTAAAAGTAATTTTAAAAATTGAACAGAAAGACTTGTAAAATTTATTTGAGTCAAGTTGGTTTTTGAATGGAATAATTTAGTCATGTTTGGACTCGCTAAAACAAATAGATCATATCATATCATATATAATATGGTTAATTTAAATATATAACTATTGATTTATATTGTTAAATATACTCGTCAAGTTTTCAATTTACATTTGAAGATTTTCTTAGTAAAAAAAAACATAACAATGATCATATATTCTTTTCTTTAATATTAAAATTAACTTTTGATTCGGGTTCAACTAAGTGCACACACCAAAGCTAGTTTGAACTAAAAGAAAAGGAAACTATATTTTTTTAATAGAAAGCCTCATTATCTTATTTGTTCATATCTTTTTTATTTTAAAATTATTTTTCAAAAGTATCATTTTTATGCAAAAACTTATTATGATCATGAAAAAAAGTTTCAATTAAAAATAATTATTGATCATATCTATATATTTAAAAAATAATTAAAAACAATAAATTTTATAAAACATTATAATGAAAAAAAAATAAAAATAGATATTTTATTCTAATCAAATACTGACAAGAAAATTATTTTAAAATTTCTACATGTTAGGATGATACATAATTATTCATATAGAAATTGATAATATCATCTTAAAATACCATAATGTTCTTAAGAACAATAGATAATGACTTAAATGTAATTCCAATAAATTGATTTAAAGATATTTTTTTGTAAGAAATTAAAAAAAAAATCTTAAAATGCCTATTGCTTGTGCTTTGAAGGCCAGGGTCACTCGCCTAGTTGATTTGATGTTTTTTATTTGAACATGTGGATTATTTGTTGTCGGTCCACTTTTTAAGAACAAAATAGCCATGCATTATTTCTTGATCGACTTTCTTGAATATATTTTTATTTTAAAAAAGTCAAGGTCAAGTTTTGTAACCTTAAAAACTCATTTCAATCATTTTTCACTTGAAAAAATATAAAGGCCTCATAAAACTTATTTACAACTTTAAAACATACTTAAATTCATCCAAAAATCCAAAATTAAATTAAACCACACCAAATTTATAATTCTCATTAAATACTAATACTCATTAAATACAATATTATTCATAAAACAATTGATAATATCATCATGAAAAATCCTTAATCTTATTTAAAATTATGGAATAACTAGATTGATAATGGAGTAAATGTAATATTAACAAATTTATTTTAAACATTCGTCTAACCTTTCCAAATCCAACCTCAAACACATTTCCAAACATGGTCTAAGTTTTGGAACCACATAAACCATTTTTCAACTATTTTTCACTTGAAAACACCATAAAAAAAAAAAACAAGAAAAAAAAAACACCACAATGACCTCAATAAACCCATTTAGAACTTCAAACCACACTTAAATCAATCTAAGAATCCAAAATTAAGTTGAAACAAACTAAACATTTTGAACTCCAATCTATTATTTTGGTGACATAAATGGTAAAAAAAAAAAACACTATTAAAAATTCTTTTGCCGAAAATAACTCATTGATGTTAAATTTAACTTTTTTTAATGGTTGAATTATAGCCAAACAATCACTCTCTCCTCCTTTCATTTTTCATTTACTCTCTACTCTCAAATTTTACATATACTAAAATGCAAGGTTGTCAATACCGTTTCGTTCCGCCCGAAACGGCCGGAACGTTCCGTTCCATTCAAAAAACCGAGACAAAACGATATTGTTTTCGTCTCGGTTTTAATTCCGGTCCGTTTTGAAAATTCTGGCCATAACATCTCGGTATTGTTCCAAGTATGCCGTTTCGGTCTTAAAATCCTCTTTATTTTGATTAACTTGTGATTTTTTTTTTCTAATTTTGAGATTATATTTGTTTGGCTTTGTGTTTGTATTGCATAATTTAAAGTTAATTTATCTTGAATTTTAATTATGTTTATTAAATTAATATTTTAATTTTATATATATATATATAATTAATTATATATGAACAGTACAACCCCGAAACAGCACGCCAAAATGCTCTGAAACCGAAACGTTTCGTACCAATAAAAAAACCAGAACTGCAACTGGAACGGTATTGACAATCTTGCTAAAATGTAAAAAAAAAAGAAATTTACTATTAAAAACTTAAACCTATAAAAAGAACTAAAAGTATAAAAGTAAAAAACTAGAGGGACTAAACTGTTCAGTTTTCACAAAATAAAGGTTTCCAATTTTTTTCTTGTGTTAAAGTCGATCTTTGTTGTTTCAATATTTGTAAGTGATAAAATCATATCATATTTTGTAAAATTATGGAGGAATCAACCTAGAGGTTTTTTTTCTTTACCACAAATATAATATAGTATACAAACCAAAACAAATAATTAGGCTTGAAACCATATGAACATAACTATAAAGAATAAAATTAAAGAAAAGGTTTATTAACCGAAAAAAATAATTTTTGAAAGACCAAAACAAAAATAAAAGGCAAGATGGAAGCATATAGTAGCCTTCAACAATGTAACTATATCTAATACAACATTAAAATGAGCACGAAAACCTTTTTGTTGTGGATCTATTGTTCAAAAAAAAATTTTGTTTTCAATTTAATTCTTAATCATTTTTTAGTGATTGCATCATTTTTATGCAAATTCAAAGTAAATTGAGTCAAGTTTCAAAGATAAAACTCAAAGATAGGGAAGTAAAGTAGAAAATACAACACAAATCACAAATAGTCAGATGGTTTCAAAGTTTAAAGTTTAATTTAGTTCTCATACTTTAAAAATTATACATATTTAGTCCTTTAATATTTGCTCAATTAAATTTTGATACAAAACTTTATTATTGTTATTTTTGTCTCTGGTTTCACTGTCAAATATATCGATCTATGTCTACCAATTTTCCATTTTTGTCTAAAAATATTGTTATGAAAAATTATATTTTTAACACTTTTAGTTCTTGACTTCTTTGATTAAATATATGCATAAGTTTTTAGATTTACACCTTTTTTCATGTATAAAGTCTTTATATATAAAATATTTTTAAATATATATATATAAAAAAAACATTTAACCCAAAGTATATCGCAAGTTAAATAGCTAGTCTTATCTCATTAATATAACCAAAACATCTTTTGGCTAACAGGAGGATTGTTTTCATTTCTAACTCAGAGAGAATTCAATTTTCAGGCAGGCTAGCAAAATTTTCTTGAGTAACCAAACAACTCAAATGAGGGGAAAATGAAAGACGGTGTATAGTAAATTGTCTGCTCGAAGAGCCTTAAGAAGTTTATCCAATGTATAGTAAAGCTACATTATATTCGTTTCCTGGACAACACAGAAAATTTACAAGCAGTTAGCAACAACTTTTTTTATGAGAGAAAACCCCACCAGACAAGTTTTACGAGCCCGGGAAAGCTAGTAAAATTTTAATTGTTCCAGGTTTTTATAAAATACATGTGTCTTGATTTGAGCTTGAAACCTGCAATACAGATCTCAAATTCTTTGTCACCACACGACACTCCTTAAGTACAAGTTAGCAACAAACCGACAAGTTCCCAAGGTATCTTCCATTATCTGCTCCTAACCATGCTTATTTATACAGAAACTACAGCATTCAATCATGATATTCCAAATTAAAACAAAAAAATATAGCAAATTCAAATCCGAATGCACTCTTTGACATGCTAGAGAAGAATAATTATAGCCAAAATCTCAAATTTCAGCAACACAACATTTACGTCCATAAAAGTTTTTGATTAAGATGAGCAGAGCTCACAGTGAATATTATCAGAACATATAAACAGAGACTAACAGCACAGCCAGAGGCTGAACAAAACACAACAAATTACAAGCACAGCTTCCAAAGCATAGTATTAGTAACTTCTAAATGCAACCATCCCACAAGCATTCTGATCGAACCTTTTCGCCCTTCAGCAGGCCCTCGATTTCTTTCGGTGGGTTCAGACCTAAACGTTGAGCACGCTCCCAACGAGCAAGCCGAGACATCCCCAGGCACGGTCCATACGCACTGTTCATGTCAAATTGCCTCAACACATCCTCATGTTTGTCATAATCATCTATTAAACTCAAAACACACACAAAAAAATATAAATAAGCATAATATATTTATACATCATACACATATAACACAATTTCAATTAACCAATGCCGGTATTTAACAACGAATTTCATCACTAAATAATAGACCCAGATACAATTTTCCAATTTGAGTAAAATAAACGAAAAATAAGTAACTAAGGGTCTGTTGGAGAGTACGGTTGTGTAGATTTTGAAATTGCTTTTCATGCTTAAATATATTAAAATGATGTTTTTTTTATTTTTAAAAAATTATTTTTGACATAAATTTAAAATTAAATTAAAATGATGGAAAACATCAATTCGCAGGTTTTTAAAATGAAAAAAAAAAAAAAAACGCCGGCCGCCCTCCCAAACGGGCTCTAAAAGAACAAAGAATTATCTTTCTTTTTTGTGAGATGAAGCAATTTTCCACCATTTTGATTCTTAAATAAAAACAGACAGTAAAGGGAGAGGAAAAAAATCCCAGAAGTGTCGGGAAAAAAAAGGAGACGATATAAGAAACAGAAACCTTTGAGATCAGGAGAGCCATGGGAAACCACGGCAGATGGATGGGTAAAATCAGAGCCAAGAGTGGCCGCGTGAAGAAGGGACGACTTATCGGACTTGGTAGATTTGGGTTTTCTGATACCACTCTCCTTCTTCTTTTGCCTGTAGAAACCCTTCAAGTTGCTTGATGCTGTTGCCATCTCTCTCCCTCAAATTTCAAAATTCGAATTTGTGTTTCTGTTTCTGTCTAGAGAGAGATGAGAGCTATTTAAATACACAAAGCGCAACCATGTGGGCTTCGCTTTTTCAACCTTCCTCCATGCTGTAGATAGATTTATTTTTTTACTCTAAAATTATATTAAAAATATATATTTTTTTAATATAATATTAAAAATATAATATATTAAATTGACTCAAAATAATAATAGTTAACTTCTAAATTTAAATTATAAGATTATGATAAAATCATGGAAGCTGCATCAAAATAAAATAGATTTATGATAATAAATCAAATATTAAAAAAATAAGAAAAAAAGTAACCCAAGTAAATTCATATTGATAGTAAATTCAATCAGGTTAACTCGTAAAACTCATAACAACACAAGTCATGAGATCAATAAAATTTAATAGAAAAGAAAACCACGAGCCTATTTTGTAAAACAAATAAATTAGTTTCTATCAATGAGATAAAATAAACTAATAAATAATGATATCAACTCGTGTTAGCTTATAAAAATCATGACTTGGATCATTTGATTAGAAACATCGAACTTGAAAAGGCCATGAAGCCCAATTTCAATAAATTAAATATTAAATTACCAAAAAAATTATACAAAATTAAAAAAAAAAGCAATTAAAAGAATGAGAATTCTTTTTAAAAAAGATGAGAAGATGGATAATTTTGAATTGAAGAGTTAAATTTAAAAGAAAAATAAAATTCATGAAATGAGAAATCACTAAGAGAATGAGGACAAAAAAAAAAACATTAATTTTTTTTATCAAATGATGAAATTAAAAACAATTGAAATTAAAAGAATTAAGATCAAAATTAAAGAAATAAAAATAAAAATAAAAATATCACTATAATGTTTTTCATGCTCTACGCTTGGCCATCCTCGAGGGGGCATAAAATTATGACTATAAATCTTAGAAGTCACCACTTAGTATTAGGATCATTAGGAAACCCAATGTCATATAAGAGTTTGAGTAAGAGGACTTGTTGTGCAAGGGGAAGACGCATCACCCCCAATGCATCCTACATAAGGTAAGTTGCATTAATGTTTAATTGTTTTTTATAAGTCAGATTTTCTATTCGTTGGTCTTTACTAAGGCTCGAACTAGATATCTCTTTGGGAGAGTTTCTACCTCGTTGGAAGTCAAAAACCTAATCGTTCTAAAATTTAAAAAATTTTCACACTGCATTTAATTTTTTTACTATCTGTGAGTGTACTTTACAATGCATTTCTACACCCCGACAGTTAAAACAAAATCATTATTAATTTTTGATATTTTAGGCAAATTCCAATAGATAATCATAAATTGGTTACGATATCCAATTTTCCTTAAAAACATGTAAAAGATGCAAAATATATTTTTTTAAGAAAAATATACATGGAAAACCTTGGAATACGGCTATATGCATGAAAACAATATTTTTTTAAAAGTGATTTTTTTATATTATATTTTTTAAAAAAAATAGACTGGACCTGACTCAATTGAATGGGTCGCCCCAGCCACGTTGGGTCAAAAGGGGCAACTTTGCTGGACTTGGGTCGGACCCGACCCACCCAACTAGATTGGACCGAGAACAACTCCAACCCAATAACACAATCAGAAAAAAAATTGAAAACTATTGCACTATCATGTATTACATGAACAGTAACAGGTGATCGATCAAGGGAGACGAGAGGCTCACTTGCCGCTGCCACCTAGTAAAGAAGATCAAGGTGGTTCTACTGCTGGTGATGGTGTTGAAATCGGTGGTCCATGACGACTGAGAGAGCTGCCAGAAGTTTCTGCATTGGTTAAGAAAAAGAGAGATAGAAAGGTTGTTGTTGAACTTGTTACTGGAGAAGGGAAAGGGAGTTGTTGCTGTGCTGAAGGACCAGTTGTTAGTGCTCATTGGACAAAGCTGCTGAAATTACTATTGGAGATGTTCGACTACTACTGGTCTTATAAAAAAAACCATGGTTGTTGGTTGTTGTGGTGAAGAGAGAGAGATTGTCGGTGCTAAGGTGAAGGTGGCATCAGTGTTGAGGAAAAGGGTGATTGTCACTAGTTGCTGCTCTTCTTCTCTACTTATGTTTTTTGTGTGTGTTTTTTGTAATTTTCTGGTCATCTCCTTTGTCTGTGTGTGATTGTCTCCCCAATATTATTTCATGACCCCCGCATCATGCATGGTTCTGTTCTATTTATAGACGCAGGAGGTAACCATTGCATTTAGTGGTGGGTTGACTCCTGCGGGCGCGTGCCTTCAACGGTGTGTATGCAACGACAAATCTGTAGTTTTTGGGAGAAGGTGCAAGTGTATTTTGGTCCCTCAAATTGTAATTATTCTAATTAAACCTCTAATTGGCTTTGAAATTTTAAATTTGTGCAATTGTATCCCCACAAAAATTTCAATGATAGCCTTAAAAATTTGCTTGGAAAAAATGAATTTGGTTCTCGAAAATTCCAATCACACAAAATAAACTTGAATTAAGCATAAAAACTTGATTTTTATCAATTAAACCTCTAATTAAATTAATTTGATCAATTTATAGTATAATTAAGTCCTTACACTTAATTAATTCCTTCAATTAGACATTAAATTAATTTCTAAACATAATTATATTTTAAATTGGCTCTCGATTAAATCAAGATGACTTATAAAAAATATAATTATGTCTTTCAACTTAATTTTTTATGCATATTTATCCAATAATAAATTATTTTAATATTGAATCTGTATCTTTCTTCATTTTTGGACACAAAAGAGGTATGATCGATCTCTCAAAGGCGTCCAAACTTTCTATTTTGATTTTTCTACTGACATCATCCCTTTTTATTTGTTTATTTTTTTTATTTTGAGTAGATTTGAGGGAATAACCCAAAAGTGGATTATGACATACAATAAAAATTTAAAGAGAGGATAGAGATAAGAAAATGATATTACCGACAATAATCTGCCAAGAAATAACATATAAGTGATGTCGCCAAAAAAAGAGGAGAATTTCACGAGAAATGCAATGACACAAATGGAAGATAATTTTTAGCTGTTAGAGTCAATCACACAAGTCACTCGAAGATAGAGGGGTGACTAACTAGTGCATTGCACTTGTCAATAGCTTTTTTTTAATTTATTTATTAAATTACTAAATTATCCCTAATACCAAATAATTATTATGAAAAAGATTTTATGAAATGGTGCAAATTATTATAAAGTTTTGATTTTAAAGGCAAATTATTCATTACATTGCAAAAAAAAAAAGAAGAAGAGAAAAACCAAAAATATCCTTAGGTTATATGCAAGTCTTTTTTTTTAATGGTATTCTAGCAATTTTATTGTGAAAAAATAAAAATATTGAGTTACCCCTTAACATATATAAAATAAAAAATGAATTTCATGAGAATATAATGATTTTTTTTTATTTAAGGGAAAAAACATCAACTTAATATTATAATATTTAGTGAATCTAGAAATGTGTACAATGATTTTATAATATGGGGGTGTTTGGAAGTGCTTTTAGAAAGTGCTTATGAAAAAATTTAAAATTTAAAATAATTTATTAATCTAGTTAACCATTTTAATAATGCCATGTTTTTTTAATGAAAAATAATTTTATAAAAACTATTTTCTAGGTTTTTCTATTTTTTATCATTATAAAAACTGATCAATAAAAAAAAATACATTTTCAATTAAAGAGAAATTTGATTTGATTTCTAGAAAAGTGTTTTTATTTTATTTTCACAGGAATACACTTTTTCAACATTGCAAAAAATAAAAAATAAAAATAATATTATTTGTTGATTATATCAAAAACATTTCTCAATCTTTTTTTTTTCTATATATTTTATTTGATTATTTTTTTTCTATATATGATTTAATTTGATCCTTTTCTTTTTATTGTGTTATGTTTTCCTCAAATAATTATCTTAATTAATTTTTGTTTTATCTATCATACATGATCTTCATTTTTTTATTGCTATTTTTTTAAATAATTATTAAATTAGATTGTTTAAAAATTCCATTATCTTTCAACTTTTTTATTTTCATATTTAGTCTTTGATTTTTTATTTAATTGTTTGAAGTAACTTATGAAATTGGATTTTATTGTTTAATTCATCATCCTTTATTTTTTATTTTTTTGTTAGATTTGATCCATACTCTTTTGATTTCTATTTTTTATTTGAAATAATTTTTGAAATTAGAGGGGGGGTTTTAATTTCATTCCCCATCAACCTTTTCATCTATTAGTTTTCATTCCTATTGTTTTAATAAACTTAAAAAAGAAAAAAATATATTATTAAGTTATTTTGCAACTTATTTTTTATGACATGCCTTAAAATTGGAAAGTAATTTTCAACTTATTAACCATGACATTGATAAAACATAAAAAATAATTCATTTTCCATGAATTTATTTTCTATAGAAATCACTTTAGAAAAAAAAAACCATTTTTCAGAAGAAAAAAAAGGCTTTGATCTCAAGATTAAACATGCATGTAAATTTTCATTTCAATACGAGGCTTATAATGTTGTAATTATATCATTGTTCCTATAATATCAAAAATTTGAAAATAATGATTTTAACTTCACAAAATATAATAATTAACAAAAAAGGTGAAGGTTATATAGTTATAATTACCTCTTACAACATTTTAATCTATTTTTTACATATCTAAAGAGACCTAATGTTTTCCAGATTGTTTAGTATGTTGGATAAAAAATATTTTTAACCATTTTAAGATGGTCAAAACTAAAGGCTTCTTTCACAAGACATAGCTTGATTTGTATTGAATATCTCTCTTCTTAAAAGAGATGAATATTAGAAATTCTACCAATGAATCTTCCTTTTATTTGTGTGCTTGAAACTTTTTATCATGGATCCTAAATATATTATATATATATATATATATATATATATATATATATATATATATATATATATATATATATATCACATACTAAGTTATTTATCCTAAGGCATAACATGGCTATAGTAAATTCTAATATATTGTTTGAAATCTATTATATTGTATCATTGTTTAATTTAGGAAGAGAAATAAAATGTAATCTCATGAGATCACTAAAATGCTAACTTAGCTTCTTTTAGATGATTATTCTAGCTTTCAACCATTAATTTGTAGCTAGGCATTAGTAAATTCTATTTGCTTATAAATGTTACCAATGAATTTAACGACATTACTAGATAATAAAAAATATAATTTTTGAATTTATGATGAGACAAATAAATTTTAGCATTGGATATGAAACTCTTGATCTTATAATAATATCATATTTCTAAGAGACCAAAAATCTAAAAGTAATGATTTTTATCAACAACTTCAAAAAATATAATAACATTGATAAAAAGAATTACCTTAAATTATGGAGATGAAGCCTTTTGCAAATGTTTCAACCTATTCTTTATCATGATCTTTTAATAATATCATATTCCTATAACACCAAAAATCTAAAAATAATGATTTTGATCAGCAACTTCACAAAATATAATAATATTGATAAAGAAATTATCTTAAATTGTGGAGATGAAGCTATTATAATCACCTCTTGCAATGCTTCATCCTATTCTTTATCATGATCTTTTAATATTATCATATTCCTATAACACTAAAAATCTAAAAATAATGATTTTGATCAGCAACTTCACAAAATATAATAATATTGTTAAAGAAATTACCTTAAATTATGGAGATGAAGCTATTATAATCACCTCTTGCAATGCTTCATCCTATTCTTTATCATCTTCGAAAAGGTCTAATATTGTGCACATTGTTTGGTATGTTGGATAAAGAATATCTTTAATTGTTTTATGATGGTCAAAGCTCAAGGCTCTCTTAACATGACCAAGCATTACTCATATAAAATATAACTTTTTGTAACTGGATAGACATAAGAGTTCTATTGATGGATTTTTTTTTACTACTCCAAATGTATTATCCTAGATCCAAAACACATTTAGATATAAATTTTGAATCAAAAAGATCTTGAGCATCATGATTAATTTTATTGTATATAAACCATTATGTGTGCATTATTTTGTCAATATTAGATCTCTTTATCAAAGAGTTCAACAAAACATCATTTGAAGAACATGATGTAGTGTTGTAGTGATAAATGAACTTATAACATTTCAATTGAAAGGGCACGAATATGAACGAGAAACTTCAAAAATCTTCAAAACTCTTCGTATCAACATATGAAATGGTTGTTTAGGTATTTCTGTATTTCATCATGGTTTTATTTTCTATAATCATTCAAAACTTATCAAGTCCCTTGCTCATATAGAAAAAGACTTTTTATAAGTATTGATTGAAAAAAACTTTCTACATTGATATAACCATTGCATTAGAGAATAAGTTCCTCATTATAAGGCACACCATAACTATTGTTAAGTCTAACATCTCATTTGACATCATTGTTTTGAGAGGAATCATGTTATATATAATAAATGATACATTATCATAAAAAGTTATTTAAGATTTAAATTTTTTAGAAAAATGTTTAAATTAGTGGTTACATTTCATGTATGAAGAGATTTCACCACATGGCTCATAGATAATAAATTGAGAAATACTGTTATAACAAAGTGGATCATTATGTTTATTTAGTATTTTAGCTAAAATAATTGAATTCATATCTTTTTATTGTTCGTCGCTAGAAGTCATTTGGGAGTCAAATAAGAATATGAAAATGATAAAGGTCTCCATTTTTTAGAATTTGATGGCCATAAACATATGTTTGTGAGAGAAAAGGCTTGAAATTATGTATAAAGAGAAATAAAAAGTGGTAATCCTAAAAGGCTTTAAAGATTTACTATAGGAGAGTATGTCATTAAACTTCACTTAAAAAAGATTTTTTCTCATACTTATAGTTTTTTTAGTGTTATTTTAATTTTACACCAATAAAGATTGCACGTAAATGTAATACATAGATTTAAAATACCATAAACATGATAAACTATCATTATATTTTAGTAAGTGCTTGTTTGAGAGTGTGATTGAGGTTGCTTTTGAAAATGTTTTTCGTTTAAAAATGCATCAAAATAATATTTTTTTTTTATTTTTAAAAAAATATTTTTGATATCAACACATCAAAATGATCTAAAACACCAAAAATAATTAATTTAAAGTAAAAAAATAAAAATAAACATTTTTCAAATTGTTTCAAAAGTACCTTCCAAACGCATTCTCAAACACCCCCTAAGTATTTATCATATATCTAGTAACTCTAATTGATAAAGAAATAAAGAGCAAAGGTTTTCCCATAATTAAAACCATTTTAATCACCTCGTAAAACCATATTATGAATTCCTTTGTAAAGTTTCCTTAAGCTATTTTGGTTCATTTTGATAAAATCAACTCCATCTTCTTTTATATTGATAAAAACATCAATAAAAAATCATTATAGCAAACAACCTCATTTTAATATAGTGCAATGTTCAACATTAATATCTTAAAGTTATATGAATAATAAGTATGCATTGTTATGTGCTCTTTTTTTTCTTTTTTTTTTTATGAAGGTGGACAATAATTCTTGTTGAGTCTTATATCATAGTAAATCCATCTTCACCATACAGAAATAAAAATGAATATTGAAATTCATAAACTTCAAGTGCAATTTGGATATCTATTATAGTGAATTAAAATATTTCTTAATAATGATATCTTATTGTAACAATGAATCATCAATATTGCCAACCACTAGACCACCAAAGTTTGATGATGTAAGATTGTCATATTGCTTTGTATTGTCATTCCTTTTACCAAAAGGTCAAGATTTATAAGCATAATCAATGCTATTAGATAAATGCTTTTCTTTTCCCATTCAAAATAGCTTTACCAACTCATTTGATGAGTTTAACATCTCAATAAGGCTATAGAAAATATTAACATCCAGTGGATGCTCTCATTCTTCTCCACCAAACATGAATAATATATTAGAAACTTCATCTATAATAGATATAAAGTAGTGCAAATTTTGATTTCTCTTCTTCCGAAGAAAGTTCTAAATAAAGAGGTAAACCATTAAGTGGTGGTAATTTATGGTAAATTTAGCTGTCATTGATGCAAATGAAAACATGTTAGTTTGGACTTCAATATTATCATGAAATGTTTAGATATAGACCCATGATTTTGATTCAGTAAATAATATAAAACTTGAGGAGTTAGTTGAGATCTTGGTAGCTTAAGAAGTGTATGAACACATAAGCCAAAAATATTAGGTAGCATTTTGATGAGACAAAACTTTGTTTTTGAATCCAAAAAATACACCACAATATTCACATGAAAAAATTATATATTCAAAATCAATGTATTCACCATATGGACCTATAAAGAAACTATAAAGAAATAAAGATTGAATGAGTACAGAGTAAGAGAGAAATTGTCAAAAGAGACTAAAAATTTAGAAATTAAGTAATAATAAAGACTAAAAGATAACCAAGAAGGAAGAATAAGGAATTTTTTTTTTGAAGAAAATAAGATTATAAGAATATTGAAAGCTTTTACTTGTTTGACTTCCACGATAAAGATCTTGGCCATATAAATGGCTTAAATTCAAAGTCATTTACATTCCATACATGTTTTCATTAAAAATAATATGTTATTAGATTAAACATTAGATTGATTTCATTGAAAAATATATGAAGAAATCGAAGTAGATGTAACCTTAAAAATAAGAATAATAAAATAAGAACCAAAATAGCTATGTAGTTGTATTTCAAGTATTGTATCTATTTCTACTTGAGTAGTTGATATATCAATTTGAAATGGAAGCAACATAAAAAAAAAAACATAATGAGACTCAAGCTACATTTTCATTGATGTTTTTCAGTTTTGACTGGAACATTAAAAATCTTAGAAAAAGAATCTAAGAAAAAGTTTGGATGATTGATATTGAAAGTTGTTTAATTGCTAAAGATAGTTGGATGATGTATTGAATTTTAAAACAAAGAATGTTGGTATAAAACCAATAAAGCAAAAAAAAAAAAAAACAATTAATAAGCCAACTTTTTTTTTATCATTTAAAAGAATATTAGAGATCCTAAGAAAATATAAAACATGTTCCTAAAATAGGAGAAAGGCCAAATATAAGAAGTAGAATATGAAGGTCAACCCATTATGGCATTAGTGCTAAAAAAGGTAATTTAAAGTGTAATGGATTTGAAAGTTTCAATATTTCTACTAAGAAAAAAATGATTGGCTATAAATTGTAAAGTTATATTAATAAACTTACAAGAATTATAAATAAAATAAAATTAGATAACATATGCTCTAAAAATAAAGGAAAATATTTTTAGTTTTCTAATAGTGAAGCCAAGTAGTAATATATAAGACAGTTTGGAAAATAAGTTTTAGGAAAAATATAAGCATAAAAAAGAACGTATATTATCAAATAACTTGCATTTAGATACACTTAAGTAAAGGCATAAGTCAACACACCGAAATAGTAGAGCTATAAGATCTATACATATATGTAAGCTAAGAGGGTGTATATCACATAGCAAAAATCTTAATCAACAAATAGTAACTAATAATGAAAAAAAAAATGATAAAATAAATTATTGATTCTTATTTGATAAAAATATCTCTAAAATTAATTATCTAGTGTGTAAGGTTATTATCTCAATTAACAATAAAAATTCAAAACACGGAAAATGACTCTTTAATTAGATTGATTTATATATCACCATAAAAGTTATGGAAAAAAAAAGGTGTTTTTCACCTAGCTAACCAAAATATAAAACTACATTATTGAATGATCAATCAATGGTTGATATTTAAAAAAAAAGCATTATCCTAACTAGAATACAAAGCTAAAAGATGGTGTTCTTAAATAAACTAAAGGATTGACCTAAA
The DNA here is from genome assembly GCA_015731905.1 of Salix dunnii. NCBI lineage: Eukaryota > Viridiplantae > Streptophyta > Magnoliopsida > Malpighiales > Salicaceae > Salix > Salix dunnii. The sequence goes on along the minus strand of CM027677.1, from coordinate 7,175,066 downwards.
AATCATAATTATATGATTATTCTAGGATTATGTTAATTATATCCAATAAATTATTAATTATGTTTAAGTTCATGAATTGGTTTGAATTTGTATTTCTCATTATAATGTAGTTCAAACTATTAAACAATCATATATATATATATATATATATATATATATATATATGTGAGGCAAAGAAATTATAATTGTATTTTATAAACAATTTAGTACATCAACATTGTTTAATTAGGAAATAGTTAATGATCTTAACTCTAAGAATTTCCACGATAAATAAACCTTGTTAATGTCATTCAAAACCTTATTTTTGATGGTCTCTACTACCTAAGGTAATTAAAGGTAGTGTTTCTTGACTTCTAATAGAAATATATTGTTTTTATGTTATTTATGACTTGAATCACACTAGAATTCATACTAGAATTCATATTAGTGGTAACCTTAGTAAACTCCTTCTGAACCTAAACAAGTTTTATCCCTGATATGAGTCACCTTAACTTCTTAAAATTAGACTTATGAGGAAGAATATTTAAGAGTTAGTTAGCATATTGGATAGTTAAAGATTCAAGTTCCTATGAGTCTCTTTAGGCTCTAAGAGATTATCAAATAACCTTATAATCTTGTAATAATTTGGTTACAATTTTGTTGGCACTAATAAAGGGATGAATATCCTTTAACAAGTATACAAAGGCTTCACTTGTATTGAGGTATAATGAATCATTTAAAGCCTAAGAAAAAGGTGCCTTTTAAAAGTTGCTTCAAATAATTAATAAAGGTTTTATTACCTAAAACATTATTCTTTATAGAAATAATGATGATGACCTCTTTGATGTTTGCTAGTAATGACTATTTGAGTTGATCTTTTTCCTCAACCTTTATTACAGGAGATATATAGTCTATTAGTGGAAATAGAGATTTCAGAGAGTAAAACATCTAGAGCTCTTTATTTTTTTTTTGTTAACACTAAAAATATATAAATCAAAAGGCTTTTTAAGTAAAAATAAGAATTTACACACTATCTCGTGATAGTCACCATAAAAGGTTAAAATGGAACCATGACCTCTTCTTTCTTAATATAAATAGTAGGAACATCATTATAATAATTTTTTAGTGATATAGAGAAACCAAGAACTTCATCTCTTAAAGACATTTTAGGGATACCAACCTTTATATCAACAAGAAATGGTTGATAATTATTGTTAATTCTTTATCTTGATTTTTCTTAATATTGCCACCCATTTTGTCACTAAAAGAAGTAACTTTTAGAGTTATTATAATAGTGCTCTGGGTATCCTTTTTTTTACTTTATGATATGAGCAACCATGTTATCCAATATTACTTATGTTTTTGCAAAAATAACTTTCAAATATCTAGGCACACTTTTAAATTTAAAAGGGGGTACTTTAAAAAACTCCATCACAAAAAGTAGTTCATACTATTGCTTCAAAAGATGACGAGTTTCCTATAATACTTTTGCATAATCCCTTTGATTAATAAAAGTAGTTGGAAATCTAACTTTTTAGGTGAATGAAACTTCTTAGATCTTAGTAGTAGTAATAGAGAGCTTGATTTCTAAAGGATGTTGAGTAACATGTTTATGCAATAAAATACAAGATTAGAGATAAACCTAAGTTAATAAATGACATGAAACAATATCAAACAAATGGTCAAGAACTTACTTAAGTTTTGATCTTTAGCTTCAAAATTAGGTCTTCACTTTTTTTTTTAAGATGATATAGGATTTTAAAATTGAATAAGATTGACATTTATTTTAAAGCAAATAAAATTTTGATTTTTTCAAAAACACTTTTGAAATGGAAAAACAAAATGCTTAAAGTAGTCGTGATTCAAATTCAAAATTTTATGTGGAAATTAATAGATTATTTTGCCATTATTTTCATTGTGGATGTTTTTCTAATGTTTTTACCATGTTAAATTCTATTCCTAATATTTATTTTTTAATTGCTTAGTTTTAATGTTGATATTCTACATGTGCATATAAATTATAATTTATTTTATTGTATTATTGATTTAATAGCTTAATATATTACTTAATTATAGCACCACAATGGTTTTTTTTTTTTTTTTTTTATGTTTCACTATTCATAACTATATACTATTACACAAAAACAATTATGATTTTTTTTTATAATGGTTCATTGTACATATATTGATAACAACTATGTCATTACATTACATAGGTGATTAGCTCATGTATATAAAACTAGAGAATATAGGTTTAAGAAAAAAAATAGGAATGAGCGACATAACTAGACATAAAAACTTGACTTCTTTTTGTTGAATTTTGTCACTTAAAAAGTATTATTATATTCATTTACTTTTTAATTTTAATATAATTTTATAAGTTCTTATTTGATTTCTAATTATTATATATCTAATATGAAAATATTAAAAATTCATCTCCAATTATTTTTTCTTAAGTTTTGAATATAATTTTATCATATTTTTTCTTTGATCTTATAATTAAGTAAAAATAGATTTTAAAAGTAGACTTATTAAACTGTCATGTCCATAACTCACATCGTGGGCTTAGTAAGTTGACTCGACTTGAATTTTCTTTTGACAATGAAATTGCTTTTTTTACTAGTTGTTTAAGTTGACTTTTGACATGTCAAATTAATTCACATGAGAGTCTATTACTATTAAGAGTTTGTTTGATATAATGATAATGATTATTTTTTAAAGTGTTTTTCTCTTAAGAATTCATCAAAATATATATATATATATATATATATATATATATATATATATCTTTATTTTTTAAAATTTATTTTTGACATCAACACATCAAAATTATTTGAAAACACACAAGAAATAATTTAAAGTAAAGCAGATAAATTTTTAATAGAGATGCATTGAGATAATTTTTTAAGAAATTATTTTTGACATTAACATATCAAAATAATATAAAAACACATAAAAAAATAATTTAAAAAAAAGGAAAAACATTTAATTTAAAGCAAGGATAAAAAATATATTTTTTATTTTTTTCAAAAATAGTTCTGAAATATAAAAACTATGAGACTGGAGGAGGTTGTGATTTAAATTTAAAGTTTTATGTGTTTTTAGAAATTAATATATTATTTTGACATTAATTTTATTGTGATGTTTTTCTAACAATTTTACCATGTTAAATATTGTTTTATTCTTAATTTGTATTTTATGATTGCTTAGTTTTAGTGTTGATATTCTACACGTGTATATAAATTATAATTATTATGTTGGATTACTGATTTAATAGCTTAATATATTACTTAATTATATCTCTAAATTAAACAATTAATTTTTTTTTTGTGTTTCACTATTTATAATTATTATACTAGTGCACTAAAACAACTAAGATTTACATTGTAAATATGCAATTTAATATATTTTTAATTTAAATGGTAACAACCTAGTAGCTCCTATATCTAAAATTAGAGAACTTGACTTCCTTTTTTTGTTATTTAAAAAATATTATTAGATTAATTTATTTTTTAATTTTAACATCATTTTATAAATTTTTATTTATTTTGAATTATTATATATCTAATATGAAAATATTAAAAATTCATTTCAAATTTTCAAATTATTTTTTATAATATATATATATATATATATTTAATTTTCAATCAAAATCTCAAAAATATTTAATGAATGGTGGATTATGAGAAATCTAATGGTGGAGATTTGTTTTTGATGGTTGTTATATAAGGATCTTGCCATGGCCATGTTCACATTCTAAAAACACCAGAGGTGGAAATCTGTAGTCCTCGTCTCCTCCTTCCCTGTCGATCCAGTAGTCGTTCATAGAACATAGCAAAGATAGAAATGGATCATCATCATCAACAACAGCAACAGCAACAGAAACAGCAACAGCAACAGCAACAGCAACAGCAACAATTGCTTTTACAACAACAGCAGCAGCAGCAGCAGCAGCAGCAGCAACTACAACAACAACAGGTGCAGCACCAGCAGCAGCACCAGCAACAACAACAACAGGTGCAGCACCAGCAGCAGCACCAGCAACAACAATTCCTCTTGTTACAGCAATTAACAAAACAAGCCCAACAACAACAACAAGCTGCTGCTATTTCTCGATTCCCATCGAATATTGATGCCCACCTGCGTCCACCATCTATTCATCGCCCACTTACTCTTCAACAACAAAACCCTAACCCCAACCCCAATCCTAGCCCTAACCCTAACCCTAACCCTAATTTGCAGCAGCAGCAGCAAAGTTCCAATTTAGGGCAAAATGCGCAGCATTCACAGCAATCGCAACAACAGCCTCAGCCTCAGCAGCAGCAGCAGCAGCAAAAGGGGATTCGGCCCCAGGTGAACCAGGCGGAGATCCAAATGGCTTACCAGGATGCTTGGCGTGTTTGTCATCCAGATTTCAAGAGGCCATTCGCTTCTCTTGAAGATGCTTGCGAGAGGTTCTTTCCTTCTGAATTCCCTCTCTCGTTTTTTTTTTTATACAACTCAAATTTTAATTTCTATGTGTATTTTGCATGTGGGTATTTCATTTTCTGTCTGGTTGTTATGGAATGAGGGAATTTGTTTATTCAAGCGCTTTATGGTGATGAGACTTTTTGTGTAATGAGATTGATAACATATTAATATGCAGTAATGGTGCAGTTGCTTTTTGGGTTGGGTTTTGCTGCACTGCAACTAGTTAGTTTTGATCTCATTTTATGTGGCATGATGTAGTAGAGAACCTGCATTATTTGACCTAGATCACCTAGGTTACCATTTTATGTGCTAATGTGAACATTGTTATTTGGTGTGATTGTTCAAAGATACAAATGTTTTTTTTTGTCGGAGATAAGTTCTGGATTATATGATTGATTACAATTTAATAGATAGGCTTTATATGCATCAACGGAACAAATTGATGGGAGTTGCCATGTGGTGCTTTCACCCTGATGATTAGGGATGCTATTTGCGTGTTTACACCACCATTACATGTGGCATAGAAAGAGATGTAATTCTTTATCACGGTTTCCCAACAACTTGAAGATAGAACTGGTATAAGAATAATTGTTAATTATGGTGTTTGAGTTCATGTATTTGCCAAATGGCATGTCGAGCTGTGGCTAGTTATTTTCTTTTCACATGCCCCCCTTATTTGTACTTCAGTATTTTATTCAGTTATCTGACATAGCCAGAAAATGAAAAGAACATGAAAGAAACACCAGACGTTTGTTGCACTGTAGTAAGATATGCTATTTTTCTCTGACCGAGTGCAACAATGGAAACCTTTCTTAGATTGCCGTGGAAAAAACTGTTTACATCTATTTATACTGATTATTGTAAATATTATGAATTTATTTTCAGAATAATTGAGTGTTGAAATAAATTTCATCTTTTTTCTTTAACTACACTTGCATGTTGAAAAAGGATCTGATAAGAATTTGATGAGATGGATTGGCAATAAACCAATAGAAATGTCGAAATAGAAATGATTTTCCAATTTTATATAGTAGGAATCCAAATAAGTGTCTCTAGATTTTATAAAACAACTCTTTTAATAGCATTTTACAGTATATCTAGAGGTTCTTAAATGATTCAATAATTATAAACAGTACACAACGATGCGCTTCCTAACTCTCCTTCCCAGCCTTCATTTATGCATGGCGAAACAAAATGCAAAAACATCATACATCAAATGTATGTTTGCATATACTCTGTAAATTACAGAAATTCAGTATAAGAAATCCCACATGGTGATGTGATGCTTCCTCAACCTGCTCTATGCACAGAACATCTGGTATCCTGTAGTCATGTATATTTGATGTCCTTTTCCCAAACCAGGGGATATATTTTATTATCTACAAAAACAAAAACTGTTAATCTTATTTTGTTTGTAGCTAGTGGAATTCACCTACATCCTTTGATTTTCCTCCATTTTTGTGATTGCTTGCTCTTTAATATGGAAATCCAGTGTAACTGACTTGGTATTTGAATTGAAGTTCTATTTGGCAGCTGTTGCTTTGAACTCTTTTGGCATTACAAAGTCGTGAGCATTTTTTTGTAAGGCAATACTAAGTGGTTGACATGAGTGAACTGTGTTTTATATTTGTGTTGATGTATTTACCAAGGAGTATCTTGTTGAACTCCTATCCTTGGCTTCTTGAGCTGCCAACCACATACAGGTTTAGTTCATTAAAAAATCAAGTGAGGGAGAGGGGATGTGGAGGAGTAGACAGTTCATAATACACACCAGTTTTTGTTGATTTATTGATCTATATGATTTTTTACTAACTACATGTTAGGCCTTTTAGGTTGATAGTTTTTCAACTCAATACATGGGTGTTAACCCCGCTGGAACCTTATTATTTATGCTATTCCAGCTCTCTTTGTTATGATGTGAGATTTCTGTTATTCTAAATTATTTGAGCCAACAAATGGAGAAGGAGTAACAATAGTTTCTTTGTCATATGAAATATGTACACCTCCAGACTTCTAGTCTTTCACTTCTATCTTGTGAGAAATTAGATTTTGTTGGGTGTTAGCCCCAAATATAGGTTAGTTAGCACTCTGATTCAAGGATTAACATTGTGATTTCTAAATTTTTGTTTGGCAAATTGATGAAATTTAATATTTTCATTATCCAATCAAAAAGGAAAGAATTAAGCTATGGGATATAGTGCCTTCCATTACTTGCAGATGTCACTTCTCCTAGACTCCACATACTTTAATTGCGATTTGTAGTAGTACAGTCCTGCACCACTAATTGAATGAATAATTACCACCATGGCTTTCAAAAGTTCTGCATTCATTTCATCTTTCCCCTTGCACAACATTTGCAGATTACTGCCTTACCATGTAGTAGCAGACTATGAGGCAGAGGAGGATGATAGAATCCTTGATTTAGACACAACAGGTCAGATGCCATCTCGTTCACAGCAGTGGGATCATAACATTGCTGCTAAAGTTGCCGAGTTCACAGGTACATTTGAGAAACAAGCCTTAGCCTTCAACATAATAACCCGCAAGCGTTCCTTGGGGGAATTCCGATCTGAAGAGAGATTGAAGATTGAGCAGGCTCTCCTCCAAGAGGAGAAGCGACTTTTGCTCAATATGAAAGCTGAAATGGATGCCAGGGAGAAGGCCAGTCGGGATGCTCAGTTAAGAATGGCGGCTATGTTTCAGGCCGAGCAAGCTCAGGCAGAATCACACGCTCATGCTGAAATGATGTCTCGGGCCCCGATAAGGGCAGGTGCACTTGGATCGCAAGGCAACAATATTCCGATTGGTCATGACATGGGAGAGCAGGAGCATGGGGTCAACCCAGATGAGATGATGAATGGGTGGGGAGGCAATGCTCAGAGAGATGAGAAAGAGCCTTCTGAGGATTTCTTGAATGATGAGGAAACTGAAAATGGGAACACAGCAGTACACAGTGAGTGGCGAGAAGTGGGAGAATTTGATCTGAACACTAGATGAACCATGCAGAAGTATTGGCAGGAAAGAATGCTGATGGTCGGTTTCTCAATCTTCATGGGAAGAGAATGACTGAATGAGACCTGATTTGTGATTCTCTTTCTGGAAATCATATCCAGCTCCAAGGCGGCTGGGCAATACAATGCTGTAATTTCTGAATGCTAATGTTCTTCCATGGTTTTGTTAGGCAATCTTGTTCAAAGTAGCTGTGAGATGCATAAGATTTCCTTGTAGTAGGTAAACCTCGAAGTACCCTCGTGTATATCTAAGGGTGCACTACTATTTCCATGCTCCATGCTAATTCTAAACGTTTCCCATAATTTCAGTAATTCTCATGGAAACAATGGTGTCTGTTTATTTCTCTCTTCCTTTTCCTTTCCTTGGTTATTGCAGATGTGTCATTCGATGCATCTCTAGCAATGTTGTTTTTGACAATTCAAAAATATTTTCGAAAAAAATTAAATTTTTTAATTTTTATTTGAAATTAAATTTTTTTAGTGTTTTTAAATTATATGTTAATATTAAAAATAATTTTAAAAAATAGAAATAATTTATTTTAATATATTTTTAAATAAAAAATAATTTTAATCATATTTCTTAACTTTGTTCTGATGAAACAGGACAAAATTGGAAGTGTTTGAATGAAGACATGTAAAGACATAGACGGGTGGTTCACTGGTTTATTGCCTTTTGACATCGGTTTGATGCTAGACAAGAGAGAGAGATACAATTGAATAATATAAAACAAACCTTAATCAAATCATTACTAATAATTGGGCTAATGTTCCACCAAAATAGATAGGATGCAACAAATTTAATAACAAATTTAAGTACAATATAAGGTCCAAAATAGATAGGATAGAAAAAAGTTAAGTAATAAAATTAAATAATAGTCCAATAAATTTGACTTGATTGTACTCTAAATTTTTTAATCAAAAAATAAAGTTATTTTTATGTTATCTTTAACCTTATTGTGGTTGGAATCACTAGACCTTATATGTGTAGCTCGTGGTGGCTTTGATAGTGTTTTTATAGATAAATATTAATTTGTTACCATGTATATCAAGTGATCCAAATATAGTCCAAATTAGATCAACTTGTTTAGAAAATATTTATGGACATAATCTTTTTAGAAGTTTTGTTCATTTAAACTTGCATGAGATGTAATTGATCCTAAATGGTTCTAGAATAATTAGTTAGGGTTAAGTTCATGACAGATATAAACTCTAAGGCTGGACATTAGACAACTACAACGCAAATACACGCAACAAAATTTTAAAGATGTGTTTATACCAAAATTAAACTATCCATATATCAACTATATATGAATAATAGTTGTTAACTACATGTTTTTTTTTAAAAAAAAGAGAGAAAAGAAGGCTAAGATCAACCATATACCATTTTTTAAGAAGATATTAGTCAATCAAGGAGATCATGATGCAATCAATCATAGAGATACAAGCTCATATGATCGATCATAAAACCAAGTTTTATTCATAATAAGACTTGGTCTTCTAGTTAATCGTGTAAATTTAATTCTTATTTAGGATAGGATTTAATATGACTTGAGCTTTTAATAAATCATATGAACTTAAATCTTATTTAAAATAAGTCTTTAACATATTAAACTACAAAATATTACAAACTAATTAGGATTCATATGACTAGTAAAAAAGAGATGTAACGATAGGAATATAGATTGTATTAGGATTTATAATGTAAAATTTTGAATTGTGATAGATAGTTTATATAAGTCATCTAGTAGCTTGAAATATGGTCAACTCCACACACACACACACACACACACACCCCAATAAAAAGAAGAGGTTATATAATAAGAGAATATGTTAAGAGGAAAGAAAGAATATAATTAACACGTGGCGTTGTTAAACTCCTACCATGAAAGCTTAAGTTTTCATTTGTTCCAGTAATCCGCAGGTCAGGTATCCAACTGATATACCAATTTTGAACAAGAAAATGAAAATAAAGAGATTTCTGGGTTGAATGATTGAGGCAAGACCAACAATGTCAGGATTTTTAGTTAAACACAAAGTATACTTAGTTTGTAATAAAATTTATAGAAATGTAAATATATAGAATATATGAAGTTTGAGGAAATTAACCTTGATTTGTATAAAGTAAAATAGGAGATATATACAAGAGAGTTTGTTTATAAGGCATATAAAGGGTATATTTACAAAATAATGCTTAGGGAAAGGTTTTCTTCTGTTTGAGAAATTCTATTTTGTGCACTAAGTTCTGTCCTTTGATTTTAGATGAAGGTCTTCTTATAGGAAATGGAGATAGCCTAACATCCTAATGAGATGAAATCTTTGCACCAAAAAAGATTTGTTTATTTGAAGTGGTGGGCAACACCCTTGATGTTTTTTGTAAAGTGACTTGTCTAGATACACCCATAAAAAAAAGTTTCTCGTGTTCTGTTGAGAATTGTCTTAGGCTGGATCGAAGCATGAATTAGAGCTTGGAGAGCAGTTATGGAGTTTAGAAAGGTCTGAGCTTAGTTGGGCTAAAAATTCAATCCAAATCAACTTCTCTTTTTTACAGATAATGCTCAAGCTTTTTGTATGAAAGGCATAATGACATAATAATCATCTTCATTTTCATCCTCTAGTTTGGAGAAGGAATTTGAGGTAGATAACGTGTTAGAGGAACTTGATTTGGATATAACTGATTTGGAGTCTTGTAAAAGATGATGCATAAGGTGGAAGTATTCCTTTTTAGTCTTGGCAGTGGCAAAGAGGGTAAAGGCATGAGATTTGTGAGCTAGGAATTTGGATTACAGATGAGCATCCGTGATGGGAGTAGTCTGATGCTTTTGAAGCCATTTAGTTACAGCTAGCTTAAAGCTTTTGGACTCTCATGCAAAAGAATCCCAACATTTGATTTTAAATTTTCTAACAAGAATATGATATCCTTATTGGGTGTTGTAATCAAAATATCATGAGCATACCAAAGATACAAAGAATTTTGTAAAAAACATGAAAATTGAAAGGAAATTTTTCTCAGAAAGAGATGGTTTGAAGTTTTGTTTGAAATGTAAGTAACAATTTTCAATGAGAGGGCGAGACTTAAAAATGTCATAGTGACAACCAAAACAATCCCACATTTGGAGGAACTAGATTGGAAGTTTGGAGGTATCTATGGAGTTACGGAAATAAAAGAGCTATGAATGACTATCTAGAATTTTGGAGGAATAAGGTATTGAACCATGCCTGTTAATAGTCCCAATAAGTGATGACAAAGGAATTTTAAAGGGTTGTATGAAATCTGACTAGAAAGGAATTGGTCTGTAAAAAGCATGTTGTCATTTGGAGGGGTGAATGATTCTATGGATGATAGAAATGAAATAAATAGGTTTAAAGTGATTTGGTTGAATTTTGAAGTATTTGAATTTTGTCAAGCTAATTGCTTCTAAGATGGCTGAGTAAAAGGCCGGTGGCTTGGTCAGATCCCAAGGCTTGTAATGCTAGTTTAGAGGGAAGATTTTTAAAGAGATTATTGAGGGGTCATCATGAAAGAAACCATCCTCAATGGTTAAACTGTTTTGAAAATAAATGTTGTGAATATATTTAGATATGGTTTTTGAAAGAAAAATTATTTGTGAAGTTTGTAATTAAAGCAAGGTTTTTTTGGGGTAAAAAACCTACTTTTGTTTTGGAAATAGTTTTAGAAATACTACTTGTTTGTGACTTTTGATTATTGGAGATTTGATGGGAAACCTTTTGTAATGCTAGGAGTTTTAGAGAATTTGATATAGTATATACTAAATGTGGTGCTTTCGTGTTTTGTAATTGATATTCATTTATAAAATTTTCATCTTCAATGACTGCTTCATACTATGATTTAATGGCTTTTGCTGGAAAAATGGCTAAAGCCATAAGTTTTGTAGGATTTTTGGCTGTCTGGTTTTATAGGTTATGTATAGAGGTTCCTGTTGTCTTTGGATCATGCATTGGGAGGCATCAAGATTTATTTTAATAAATTCTCGATTTCAAAAATCAGGAATGGAATTTGTAACTCTTTTTATATATTCAATAGAAAAATCAAATATACTTAAATTAGTTTGCTGACGGTTAAAAAATTGTTTTGAAGTAATATTTTGAACATCTTTTGGAGAACTTCTTTTACAAATTTTTAGTCAATTCTTAAATGAAAATTTTCATTTAACAAATCAGATTGAAAAATTATAATACATAAAGCAATTGAAAGAATATTTTTTTTAGTAGAATAATTCTTTTGACTATTGTTTCAATAAGCAAAAGTAAATTGAAAGGTTTGTACTTTTTGATTTTGTACTTGTTTGAGAATATCTTCATAACTTGAATCTGAAGCATTAGTCTAAACAATTTTAGGAGCTAAAGGATTGGTTATATAACATAGAAGAATGGTTTGAACTTGTTTCTTAATTTGACGGACCACTTATGTTTGGTCATTTGACCATGGAATTAGGTTTTTCTTTAATTGATAATGAAGAAGGGTTTAATAACCCTACTAATATTTGGATAAAAATCAAGAATATAGTTTAGACTTCCTAGGAATCTTTGAAGTTGGGTTATGTTAATGATTTTATTTAGGAATTTCAATGCGAAAGATGATGATCTTTCTATGGGTATGATAATGCTTTGACAAATATAATGACTCAGAAAGTGAACACGAGTTTAAATTAGAGAAATTTTGGATTATTCTATTTTATAAAATGAAAGAATGTTTGTAGATGTTTGAAATATTGCTCTAAGGAATTGGAGAAAACAAAAACATCATCAATGTAAACAATGCAAAATTTGGAGTATGCATTGAAAATATCATTCATTATTCATTGAAATTTAGATAGTGAATTTTTTAAACCAAATAGCATGGTATTCCATTCATATTGGTTAAAAGGTATTGTGAATGCAGTCTTATATCGATCTTTATGGTTTATTTGAATTTTCCAATATCTTGATTTCATATCAAACTTACAAAATATAAAAGAAAAATATAATTTTAGTAATAAATCTATTTTATTTTGAATTAGATATGAAATCCATTTTAAATCAATATTTAAAGGTTTGTAATTAAATCATTAGTTCAATTTTCTTTTTTCAATCTCATAATTCTTATTTACAAAAAAAGCATTTCACAACCAAGGTAATTTGGATTTTTGAATAATGCCTTTAGACTCTAAATCTTAAATTTTAATTCTTCAATGTTGTTCTAAATCAATATTTATCTGAATAGGCCTTGATTTTGTTGGTATTGTTTTTTTCAACAAGTTATCTTCATAAGAAAGATCAACAACAATATGTTTTTCTCTTTTCCAAAAAGCATTTGGTAAATTAGAATAGATTTCTTGTTTGATTTTACTTTGAAAATCATAAATTCTTTTTTGTAAAACAAGATTTTGTAATTGTTGTTCAAATCTTTGAAAAAAAACATGACTTTTCAAATCTTGCAATTGAAATTGTTATTCATGGATCAATGTATTGATTTGATGAGTATGTATGGAACATGCTTTGATTAAATTCATATTTCTAGGCTTTGATATTTTTCTAAGAATGGGAAAACAAGTTTTATGTTATTGATTTAGGAAAAAAATGCACTCATGTTGTACTTTTTATGGGGGTAATCATGCATGTAAAAGGGGTTCCTAGAATAATAGTAAAGAAAGATTTCAGGTAAATATCTTCATTTAAAATAGAGGCTTGTGTTTTTCTGGCATTATGAAGTTTGAATTTATTTGCTATAGAAAGTCCTTTAAAGATAGTTTGTAAAATTCATTTTAGAACTATTCCTTTGATACAATTTAAATATGCACCTATATCAAATAGGGTTGTAGTTTCAAGTTTATAGTCTTTTGAAAAAAACTAAGGTAATTTTCATCAAATACTTTTTTAAAGTAATTTGGGTTAAAACATTTAAAAAATCTTTTGGAATATGCTTGATGTTTGATAATGTATGATCTAAAGTATATGACTCAATGTTTCGGTATTTTGACTTAGGCTTATAATCAAATTGACTCTCTATTTTTGATAGAAGATGTTGTAAAATGGATGAGTCTTTTTATTAGGATTGTTTCAAAGTTCATAATTCATATTTGAGAGTTTTGATCTAGACTGTAGTTATAGGAAAATAGCCATGGTTTTGGATTTCTTTTTGTTGAAGATTTTTATAAGGTCATAAGAATTTGTACTGGTTATAGGTAAAACAAAATGGGTTTGAGCTGGTTTTTATGTTTCTTGTTTGTTAAAATCATTCAACAATTTGTCTAAGGTTTTTTTTTTTTTTTATATATATATATATATATATATATATATATATAATTGAGGGTCTTTAAGTCTTCTGATAGCTTCAAGAATAAAATCTTGATCTTTGGTTAAGACATTGATTTGTTTGGAATTTGTAGAGGTTTCTAAATTAGAACTAAAGGTTGCTAATTCATCTATTTAGAATTCTTCTTCATAAGAGTCTAAAGGAGTTGATTTTATCTTGAGGTTTCAATGACAAAGTTTTAAATATGGTGAATAACCTCTTCATCTATTTATAGTTCATAGAGCTTTGTATTGATTTTGCAGAATTAGAATGTACATTCTTCATGTTCGCATTTGTGGCAAATAATGGTCTTAAGGTCAAACTTAGGTTTAGGCATGGATTGTGAAGGTTTATGGGTTCTTACAAACTTTTATAGGGATTTTTATAATAGGTTTATTCTGGTTTGGTGTAAAATTATTTTTGGTATTTGTGGTTTGATTTTTTATAAGATGATTTATTGGATTTTGGATAGGATATGGGTTTAGAATAGTTTTCACTGCAAATGGGTTTTTGGATTGAAATATCAAATTGATGGCAAAAACTAGCAAGTTCCTATCTAGTTCATTTCATTTTCTACTTTTAGTGTTTTTAGAGTTTGAGGTCTTGACAAATTTTGAGAGCTTATTGGGCCAAGATAACAAGTTCATTATAGGTAAGTTGGTCATAAAGAATGGTGGTTTTTTTATAGGAATATATCTTTGACTTTGTTTCGAACCTTTTCTCGTAGAAGGATAGGTAATCTTGCAAAGAATTTTTCTTTTCAAAAGAGTTGGTTTAAGTCTTCTATAAACATGGCACATACAAGTATTTTTATGACATTGAAAGTCAGCTTCTTACATCTAATATTAGATAGAAGTTTGACATTCTTGCCTTTTAAACGAGAAAGATCTCTTATAAAATGTGAGAAGATTATAAAGGTATGGGCTGAAATAACATCTTGGATAGTGTTTCCTAATGTGTCAAGAATGAGAGTTGGTCTTCATACATTTAGATGGAGTATAGGATGTGTAGGTATTCAAATTCAGTTTAGAATACTCCTACAATATTCTTCTCAACATTTATGCTCTGATGCTGAGAAGCAATAACCACCTAGGTTATGTTCTTAGACTGTTGGATCATGATTTTAAAGCAAAATTTACTTGTAAACCTCACTAATCCGATAACACACACACACACACACACACACACACACGAGTCCAACTCCTTTTGGAAACTTGTGTTCAGATTTTGTATAAAGGGGATTTAGATATTTTCCAAACAGAAGATTGTCAATTACAAAGATCTCCAACATGCGCACTTTTGAACAAGCATATAAAATGCATCAAACATTCTAAACTAGGTTATGAAAGAAAACTGGAAAGAAGAGAGAAAAAGGAAGCCTATCCCAAAATTCGGAATGTAGAAGTATAATCAAAGAAAAGAACGAGGAAACAAGCAAGAATACACATCCTACCATAGTCTACAAAATATTAGGGAGCTGTGAATCCAATCTGAGCTGCAATTCTTTAATCTTCATGGTAAGCTCTGCCTTCTGCTCCTTGTAGCTCTGCAACAAGTACCCTTTCCCTTCTATCACTTCCTTCAACTCACCCACTTCCCTCTTCAGCTTCTCAATCCTCTCGACATCTCCCCTTCCCTTTTCCAATGACTCAAAATTGCTGTCCCCATCAAAATATCCATTTGCATGGCCATTTCTTGCCTCAGATGGCCATGTTGTGATTGCTGATGGTTTTTCATTGATCCCCACATGTTTCATACAGTGATCAGCCATTGCCTTTCTCAGCCTCTGGATTTCTCTTTCAGAATCAAACAAATCCCTATGAGCTGCATTGATCTGTGATTGCAAATTTGAAGCAAGTGTCAGCTGAGCATTGAGCGAATTCTGTAATTCCAGAATCTGGTCCTGCATCTCCAGTATCATGTCATCTCTCCTCTTTACTTGCTGCCTCAGCTTCTGTATAACTTCTCGTTTGCTGAAAATGTCAGAACCAGATTCTGAGACACATGGTGAGTCAGAGCAGTTTGAATGGTGGAATGGCTTTGGTGGCAACTCAAGACGATCAGGAGATGATGCCCACATAACACCATTCTCCTTGGGGAATTCTGCAGCAGGCACCGTCACCAAAGGTAGACCAACATCTGATTCAGACAGCATCTGGTCATTGGACCGATGCCTCATATCTACATTGCCTTCATTCCCTGTTCCAACCCAAAATTCACATAAAATAGAGGGAAAAGGTCTTCTGATTCCATTATAAAATAACATAGTATATGATTGTCAAATAAAAAAAAAAACTCAATGTAACAACTTAACCGTCTCAAAACCCAAACTAGCTGGACAAGGAACATTGATCTATTTTACATTGTTCTGCACAAGGCACTTCTTTTCTCTGGATCTGTGACAAAGAAAAGATGGATCTATATTTTTTGGGTGGATATTTCATATCTGCAAATGCCTTGATCCCCTAAACCAATCTACTGTCAATTTTCGATGGACTAATGTCCAATGTTCATTCATCTTTCCCTCGTACTAAAAAGAAAAACACAAAGATGGGTTGCAAGAAAGCACTGCAAGTTTAGGAAGGAATACATGTCAAATTATAGGAAGAGAAGCGTTGATCATGATACCAATATTTTGTGTCTTATCCCTATTTGTACAGGAAAATGAAAAGAAATGCTAGACAAACAAGTGTCAATCCAACAGAGAAGAAGGTAGCATATGTCCATCATGTCCACATAGGACATGAACTGCTATGATGTAAGCACAAAAAAAGAGAGTTCATTGAGAAGAGAGTTCATTGTTTATCATTTCCTCTCGCCTAATAGTAACATTACTACCTCTCTCACAATCCCTCCCACAGTCCCCAGTCCAAGGCAGTGCCACAAGTAAACAATGAAGATATATCCAGAAGCTGAAGGAATTGCACTGAAATGTAGATGCAATGCAATGTGATGTTATTGTGCAACTACAACTAGCCAACTACCAGAATCTAATCACAAGATATCCAAAAAAACAAGGAAACCAAACAGAAGCTGGCAAACATTTAAATTGAAGTATCAATATATGTTCTCTTTAACCCTTTGGCATCTTGAACAAGAAGAACTGTCATACCGCAGTTGTAGCAACCATCATCATCATCTTGTGTAAACGAATACATGTTTGAATGCATATTGCAACCTGGTGACCTCCTGTCAGATGATTTCATATTCCCTGTATTGTTCAAACTTCAAAAGTTATGGCCAAGTCATACTGAAGGAATCTAGCTGATGCTATAAACAGTACAACACCTTTCAGACTATTACTAGCATTTGCCTGTTGCTTTGAGTCCATTATCTGCTTGAGCTTGTAACCAAGGTGAATTGACAATGTACTTAGCAAGGCACCACCTGCAATAAGAATCCAATTCCGTCCCTCCCCTTGAAAATCTTGTGCCTTCTGACCACTAGAAGTCCCCTTAGTTCTTGGTTTCATTTTAAGAGCAACTAAGAAGCTTGAGATCACACTGGATCATCCAAATATGACCTATATTAACTATGCATCAAAATTCCGTTGGTAATTAAACAGACATGATTGGTGAAATCACATCATGAAGCAACAAGATTACTAGATTTCAGCATTTCCTATAATGACATGTCATACATAATTAAATATATGTCTTGCATGCTTGTGCATAAGTAATTCAATTAAAGAAAGAAAGAAGCACAAATCAAACATATCATCGACAAGATGTCCATATATTAAATTTTAGTTGTAGTTCAACACAATCAATGCTAAGTTAAATGCCATGCCATCAGCACTAGCCTATAAAGCACATATCCACATACATGGGTCTCCAAAAATCCAACCACACAGTTCCAAACATATTAAATGTTTGTTTGTTTATTTTCATCTTATGCTGGAAAGATCACAAGTAAAGCTTTAAACTTGACCTGTTTCACATGTTCTATCAAAGTACCACTAGCTAAACAAGCAATTATACATGCTGACCTACTGCATACAAATTGCTACATAGTAAACACATCAAGTTCCTGACAAGCTAGAACATTTCCAACTTCCAAAAGCCAAATCCATATGAATACTCATATTTACATTGTTTTAGAACAGAGAATAACATGGCTAGGACAATCCTAACATTAAGTCAATCCTCTCCAGGAACAACGGATTTTCACACTTGCAGCATGAAAATACCATGTAGTGCATAACAAAAGCCTCTTGTGTGTCAATGGAGGAGGAGAAAAAAATAAATAAATTTAGGGATGGCATGCTAAAGCTTGCATGTGTTTACCTCAGAATTGTTCTTAACCACACTTCAAACTTCGCAAACATTCATCTACATTATCTATGGTCTATCTTTCCATTTCCAACAGGACAAAAATTTTAAGACTCATTATTAACCAGGACCAGTACACATGTTTCCTTCATATTTCAAATGCCAATTCCCTAACATCCCTCGACCTCACTTGTCCCAAAATCATCCTCATCTCCTACTGTACCACGCAATCTGCTCCTGACATGCAAAATTGACGTTATCTAACATATAGATTGATGTTCTTATGAACCCTTCTGGTATTCACTTCATGAAATAGAGTTAAAACCTTCATAAAACTGGATTACGTTAAGCAAATGACATGCACAGCACCATGAGCAGCTCAAATTTGAGCACCCAGGTTGACACCCCAAGCATTAAATTTCTGACGCGAAATACTAACACTACAAATGCAAAAGCAGTCTGTCACTTTTATCAATTCTTGAAACAAATAAATTATTAAAACCGACAAATATGGCATGATTAAATGGAGGGAAACGTGACAACATCTCTGTCGGCTTCATGAACAGTAGTTATACAGGGAAACAGTAAATATTACTGAAGAAAAAAAAGAATAATTCGACGGAAACTTCATTTCCAAATAAAGAGGCTTGATATGCAATTAACCCATCTCAATCCAAATAAAACTAGGAGCAACAGCACCTTAATTAACAATAAAAAATAAAAACAAGCCAGCCACTTCATTCGTAAACCCAAAAGAGAAACAAGAGCCAATCAATCCATTACTTTACAAAATCGATTATCGCAAACTGAGAACAAAAAACAAAAACAAACCTCATTCAGTCATATACAGATTAGGGTTTACTCATTTCTCTCATGAATCCGTTGAAACCGCCCTTTTTAACATCTTTTACCGTTTCTCACTGATTTTTGTTTTTTTTCACTTTATATCTCTGTAATGTAATGCCAAAACGATTAAAAAGTGTATTATGGGTTATTTTTATAATTAATTTTAATGTTAACAAATTAAAATAATTTAAAACATAAAAAAATACAAGCTTTAATATTTTTAAGTGTTTATATTTCGATCCCAAATACTTTATTTTTCTCACATTATGTCTCTAAATTTTATATAAAAAAGTTCAATTTAGTCCCTTTAAGTTTCTATAAAAGTTGAAATTCATCCCTAAATATCTTATAAGTGTAGACTAAAACAATATTTGCATGTGCATGTATATTTGGTTCTCATGAGGAAGATCAACTTCTAGCTTTAGTTAATTATAAAATAATACATATTATTTTATCCTTTTTTTTATTTTTAATTAATTATTTTGTAAATATTGGAAGCATGAAATCTTGATATGTTGCAATCAATTTAACTTCAATGGAATATTTGGAAGAACATAAAGACACAAATTCATTGGTAATATTTACTAGAAAATATAATGGTTTTCATACCCCCGGCTAATGAAAAACAAATGTCTCGGGGTTCGGAGGTATTTAGATATTTTTAGACTTAATGGTCATTAAACAATTGATTAAAGGTATGTGTATTTTAAATAGTGAAATGATCCAATTGTTCTTGGAATCAAGATTCACCAAATAGAAAATAAAGGTAGCAATTTCTTTTTATTTTCAAATATTATAAAATGAAAACTTTATATTTACAAATAAAAATAAATACTTAAATCTTGCATCAAAGGAATTTTGGTCTTTTATAAAGCTTTAATTTTTAATTACATTAAAAAATATATTGGCATATATGACACATCTTGTGACTAAAAATACATATCTGTTGTGTTGCTAGAAAAGTAGCCGTGTCTTCTTTCTCATGGTGGTGGCACATGTTAGTGATAAAGAAGTGATTGGTAGTTGATGAGTCTTTCTCTTTTCTTTTTCTTTTTATCTCCCATCTCCTAAATATTAAAATTTGATCCTCTATCTTGATGTTTCAACTTCAAATTATATATATATAATTTTTGTTCTCAATTATTTTATAAAAAATTTATTGATTTTCAATTTTGTTTGTCAATTCCAATTTGATATATATTGTTTTTTGCAAGTTGATCCTTATTCTTTTGATTTATATTTTTTTTCCTAACTCTTTTGTAAAAGTTTTATTTGTTTTTAATTTAATCATTTAATGCAGATTTATGGTATTATATATTCTAATTTGGTTCTTATTTTTTGGATTTCTCATTTTTACCTTGGTGTTTTTATAAAAAGTTTTATTTTTTCAATTTTATCCTTCAATCCAAATGTATCATATATTATTTTAACCAATTTTAATTGTAACCTTGTATTTAGCATTCTTTTGAAATGAAATTGGTTGTTATCCTTAATTTTCTTCTTTTGTTGCCATTAATTGTAATGTCCCCTTCTTTATAAGACAATTTTTTTTTATTAATACACGTTCACCAAGAAAAAAAATGTATACATATAAGGTTTCATCTTAATTTCTATTGAAATTTTGACAAAATCTCTTATGTACTAGTAAATCCCAAGTTATTGACTTATAATATAACTTTTAATTCAATCTTGGCCGAATTATCTTGGGTCTACACAGCTATAAATATTATTTTCATCACAAACCCAATAAATAAACTATATAGTTAATAACAATCGATAATTTACACAAGAGCTACGATAAATTTAGTCACATTTAATAGAATATGACAAAAGAGTTAGTTTTTTTACGTTGATAAATTTAGTCACATTTAATAGAATATGAAAAAAGAGTTAGTTTTCTTATATTGATAAATTTAATCACATTTAATAGAATATGATAAAAAAAAAGTTAGTTTTTTTATGTTGATAAATTTAGTCACATTTAATAGAATATAACAAAAGAGTTAGTTTTCTTACATTCCAATCTCTTAAAAAATTGTGATCATATATATTATTTTACCAATATTTAATTTATACAAAATAATATTAGATATAAAAATCTATGAAACAACATATTTACTCCTGGCATGAAGATGATGCACCTGAAAAGAAAATACAAGATAACTTCATAAATAAAATCTGGAAAAATAGTATTAAAGTTATTAAACCCGCAATATATAATCATATATAATTATAATAATTAACATATTTAAAACTTCTTCACTTATATATTGTCAATACTAAGTATTGTCGATACTCTCATCATATTATTGACATTGACAATCAAAGAAGACTCATTCCCAGATCTTTGACATACCTCCTTATTTTATTTGAGGATGTAAGTCAATTCTTTTTTCTTTTTTTTGAAATTTCAACATACACGAATGTGTATTAAACATTGCATCACAATCTTTTTATCCGGGATTCTAACATACACTTGATGTATATTAGCCTGTGCATAGTGATCCTCATCCTTAGGATCCTAACATCCATTGAATTTATGACAATCATTTATGATTATCCTCTTATTCAAGATCCTAGAATACATTAAAATATATGCTAACCATTCTTGGCAATCTCGTTATTCATGATCCTAGCATACCATAAATGTATGCTAATCACCATCATGTTTTGTTCATTCAGTATGGTCTACATTGATGATATTATTATAACATGATAATTTTACACAGAACCCTGATTTTCCTAACCCACGTCTTAAACATTGTTGTTGATGAATCACATCTTTTGGAACTTGTACCGAAGCTTTAAGCATAATTACACATTTTTATTATGAAAATTAAATCATAAAACACAGGCATGAATCATCTATCTATTTTGGATGGTCTCCTCATGATCTCCTGTTGCTGTTGTTGCACCACACTTATGTTCTCTCTTGTAGTTATAAGAATTTTTCATGAATTATTTTCAACCAACAATACACTTCATAATAACCACATCGAAACAATTTAATAAGTTTTTTAAATTTTTTATTCTTTCCTTTTTATTTTATTACAACATTTGTCAATCAAGATATTATTATAAACACTCATTTTTTAACATAACTTGTTTATTTTATTTTAATGCATCTAACTTTGTTGCTTTCTGACCTCTTATATTTCTTTTCTTTCTCTCTCAAATCTGCTAGTAAAGGTTGAATTTTGACCTCTGCCCAAATTTTTTACTATAACAAAAGTTTAAAAACTCTATTTTTTACGAAGTTGATGTCGTTGGAAAGCTAAATATAGGGCTACAATGCTCCTGAAGAGAGGAAAACTTAGTTCTGCCCTCAACATTCATGAAATTCATCACAAATGTGGCACACCTTCTGCCATGTAAAGTCTGCCTTGTTAAGCTATATTTAATGACCTAATACTGGAGTTCTAAAATTCAAAATTAAATGAAATCAATTTTTTTAGATGGTAAACAACCAAAACTACAATTTCTAAGAAGAAAATCGATTTTAATTCCTTTATTTTTCCACTTAGATTCTCTCCATAAGTTAGTAGACTAATCTGCCTAATATGTTAACTAATGTTTAATATCATCTTCCCCCTTCTTATACGTATTTGGCCAAAACTTTGCCTCAAAAAAATGACACTTCCTCATTCTATTCATGCTTAATCCATTCATTACATAAATATTCACATCTAACACTACACATACAATAATTATTTTCAAAAACACATAATCTTTTCCTCTTAATTATTGCCTTCAATGACCAACCATGTCTTTTCCTAGGGGGTTTCTCTTTTTCTTTTTATTTATCTTGCTAATTAACTCTTATTTTATCCCATTTCATGTCACACTTCATCAATTACATACAATTTCATATTTTCTCCAAAACTTTTCCAAGAACCCTAACCCAAATCTCATAAAAAAATAATGCAATTTAACAATAAACTCAAGAACTTTTATATACATATAAGAAACATCATACCAAGAAAGTTTTAAAATCCTAATTGCTCGTAAAATTACAATCTCTTCCCCACTTTTTTTCTCCAATTTCTTCTTCCAATAAAACTATAAATTCTTGTGTTTTTTATGTTTGAATGTTTTGGTATTACTAAATCTCTTTTTTACTTTGAAATTCTTTTTAAATTAGGTAAGAAAAATATTAAAACATATCTCCCTTTCTTCCCCTCACTCTGCCAAACATAAGAGAAATTAAAGGGGTATTTATACCTCTCAATTTTTTTTATTTGCACTTAGACCCCTATTTCCTCTAAATATTTTCTTTTTACCCCAAAATTAGATCCGACTATTTACATGTCTTCCAATTCCACCCCCTCAACCTATTTTATTTCTATTATAGTTCATTTCTTTAATTTAAAACTAATCCCAATTAATTCTGATTTAAAAACTACAATATCTTGAATATTTTATCTAGACATTATATCCAAATTTTTCAACTCTCATTTTTTTAAATCTATTTGTGAATTCTTCCATTTTTATTTTCTTCATTCATTTATTTGTTTTATAATTTACACCTAAATTTATTTCTTGGGGTTTACATAAATTGTCCTTCAAAGACTAGGAAACATAATCAAAGCTGCTAAAATATTCTCCTTGCACACTAGAAAACCTTGTTACTCATGTTTCTAAAATCAACTTAGGTTTATTTGTTTTCTTTGTTGTGTTTTATTCTCACCTAGAAAAAAATAAAAAAAATAAATCTTAATACTTAAAGGAAATACATATTGTTCCCACATATATTAAAAAAAAATCCTTAAAACAAATGGAAACTTAAATAAACAAGGCTAATTGAAACCACTACAAAAATTAATAACATTGTTGCTAAAACTTCATAAGCCCAAATAAAGTTGGATTGAGTCTCTCTTATGCATAAATGATAGGTATTAAAGTATTCTCTTAATACTCTAATGGATCTTAAGATTTGTCCTAACAAAAACTTGTAAAACAAACTCATTCATAGCTTATTTCAACACCTTTTGTTTTGAATCATGTAATAGGCTCATTTAATATATGGATTGGGTCTTTGTTGATGTGTGTGAGTTGATCCACATCAATGTCTTCCATTCATCTACTCTAATTGTATTGTTTTCAGTGAACCCTAGAAAATAACTAATAAGATACAAGTAATTATTCCAAGAGAACTATAAAATTACTTCACAATAAATCCTAAATTTATATAATATTTATAAAAATATGCATTGAAATTACCTCTACCTCTTTTTGCTAAATTTTGAGAGAACCAGATCAATTTACCGCTAGTTCTATTACATATTCAAAATTTATTATTTGAAATTATTTTATTGGATCATGTGGTCAAATATTATGTACTTATATTACAAAAGTTTTATTTAATCATAACCCTTATTTATTAATTAATGTTATTTATCAAAATCTTTATTTTTAATAAGGTAACATTTTTTATTTTCTAGCTCACAAAACATATTGAAAACATAGATAATAAAGAGAAAAAAACACAACCAACATATTTTTGAACTAACAAAACATATCTGAAAACATAAGTAGGACAATTATAAAAATAGATATAGACGTAAAACTGAGCGCCACCTGTACTATATCATTGAAATCGGGGCAACCTAGTGATTAGAATCCGACCCGGAAATCATTTCATCTGGATTGTAAAATATTATTTTAATATATTTTTTGTAAACAAAAAATACTTGCAAAAATAATTTCTAGTGTACTTTTAAACAAGCACTTCTATATAATGAAAAGTCTCGAAAAAATAACTATTATTATATGATTTTAAGTGACTGTTTTAGAATGTGGTTAGAATTATTTTTCAAAATATTTTTCCATTTAAAAATATATTATAATAATATTTTTAAAAAATATTAACATCAAGTCATCACAATAATCTACAACCATAAAAAAATATATATTTTAAAAAAAAAAAACATAGTGTAAAACAGTCCATTACGTCAATAGTGAAACAGCATGAGTAGTATAGAAAAAGAAAGGCGCGTGTCGTGAAGGCTCTGCCAAGTGCCAATACCGCTGCCACTAGAAGGCTATCAGCTTCTGCAATTTTCTATCCACAAAACCTGAACAAGAGCAACCAATTTCGCTAACTACGACGACAGAACTTACACCAGTACTCTTGCTAGCTCTTCCGGTAGGAGGCACCAGCAATGTCATCAGCTGTAGTTGCAGGAACCACCTCCACTTCTTGCTTTCCAACTTTTAGCAAGAATCAATCCCTTAAAACTACCTCTACGAAATCATTCATCTCCTCTCATCACCAGGTTAAGTTTACAGAAATCTCTGATCTGTATGTGTCTGTTTTCCCTGGTAAATGAAAGATATTGATGATTAAATGTTTTTTCATCTCTTTCTTTCTCAATAGAAAACCAACTTTCAAGGCCTATCACTTCAAGATGGGAGAAGGGGTTGCTCGGAGTTCTTCATGCCTAACAACAACTGCAGTGCTTTCATCAATGTGAGAACAGGGCTTCAGGTCACTGCCAGAACAGCTGGGGCTGCAAAAACAATTGAGGTTGAGGTTGACAAGCCACTGGGTCTCACTTTGGGTCAGAAATCTGGCGGTGGTGTAGTCATCACTGTGAGTCTCCTTGTGATTGTATTCTATATTTTTGTGTTTCTGGTCATTCTTTTGTTGCTCATCAAATTGACATTGTTGGTTAGGGCGTGGAGGGGGGTGGGAATGCAGCCAAAGCAGGGCTAAAAGCAGGGGACCAGGTGCTCTACACCAGTAGCTTCTTCGGGGATGAACTTTGGCCTGCTGATAAGCTGGGGTTTACTAAAACTGCCATCCAAGCAAAGCCAGATTCTATTTATTTTGTTGTTAGCAGGTGTTCTTTCCTTCTACCTTATTTCTTGCTGCCATGTATTACATATCAGTGATGGTTTGAAATTTACAAAACATCTTTCTCGTAGAAAACAAATTACAGAGCATTTATGTAAGATTCATCAATTAACAAGTTGGAATCAAGAACACAAACACTTATAAAAAAAACTTCAGTCTTTTCGCATAGAAGGTAGCGGTGTTTGGATTGATGATATGGAAAAAGAAAAAAAAATCTTCATGGGAACCGAGTTTGGCTAAGAAGGATCAATTACGTGCTTGATGAAACACATATTATGGGGAAAACACTGACCAAATTAATTGCAGTCTCTGTGTGAGGAAGTTCCTTAGTAGCAGGTGAGGGATCGCTTACAATATTAAAAGCAAGTAGATATAGACAATGGCATATAGCAAGAGTGAAAGATAATTAATTATATAACATATAGGGATCACTGCTTGTAGAATTAAGACTTGTCTTTATTAGATGTTTGTCTCGCAAGTGGGGATTGCATTCTTCATATAATTGTATTAATCTATGTATATTGTATACATGAGCAAGTTTTGTCAATTTCAAGCGGCAAGTCAAGAATTCTGTAAAGATTGTGGTAATATGGCTGGTACATGCTGATTTGCAATCTCCGTCCAGCGACTAAGTTCCAGTTTTTATACCAAACCTTGATCAGATTGTTCATCTCCTTTTCAAAATTACCAAGAACTAAAACATGTTACATGCATCAAAATGGGGCAGGGATAAAATGCAGCCTGAATTCTAGGAATACTATAAACATGCATAAGCTCATAAGTCATTTTTCCTGTAGTTATATGTGGTTCAAAACTGACAGAAGTTCAATCTTTGCTGCAAAACAGAGGTGCAGAGGTGGACGTCAAACGACTGCCAAAGCGCCCTGCTCCTCCCCGCTTCGGAAGGAAGTTGACTGAGACTCAAAAGGCATGCTTTTTTTCCTTCTTTTTTCCTTTCATGTCCAGTTTAGTGTGTTGATTTCTTATTGTCATGTCGCTCAACACTAATGGTGTCAAGCTTTTTGCAGGCTAGAGCAACTCACATATGCCTTGATTGTGGATTCATATACACCTTACAGAAACCTTTTGATGAGCAGGCACGTTTGTCCACTTTGTATAGAGAAATATACTTCTCTTAAAACATCAAATCTTGTGTGGGCCAAATCAATATTACATTGCTCAAGAAACATAGCAGAAAATAGATTTCTGGGAAGAAGAGATTCTGACCAACTAAGCACATCTCTTCATCCCCGGCTATTCCTAGCAGAGATTTATTTATTCTTTTCTTCTTGTTTTATGCAGCCGGATGCGTACGTTTGCCCACAATGTAGAGCACCAAAGAAGAGATTTGCACGATATGATGTGAATACTGGAAGAGCAGTTGGTGGGGGACTGCCTCCTGTTGGAGTCATTCTTGGTCTGGTGGCTGGCATTGGTGCAGTTGGTGCTCTGCTTGTTTATGGCCTTCAATGATGCAGCTGCTGCTTACTGTAGCCCAGATTTTTACTGTCTAGTCTATTTTATCGTAAACATCATATGTGCCTTCAGTATACATGTTACCACAGAGTTCATGTTATATACTTTTTTTTTTTCAACGTAAAAAAATATTAATGTGTGAGATTTTTTTATTATAATATAAATTTAACAAAATAATAAATTTATGCAAAAATCTGAAATGTAAGTTTTTTATAAAATAAATAAATTTTCAATGGATATAAATTTATTTGTATAGTAAGTATCAACGAAATAACCAGTATGAAATTATTATTATTATTAAAAAAAAACAAGAAAATTTGGATATTTGAATTATTGAATTTATTGTTGTCGTGATGGCTGTTTTTAGGCGTTTCGCGCCCTGCCGTTCCCTAGGATTTGGGGAGACAACGGCGCGCGGTAAAATGAGGGGGTTGTTTTATAGCCGTAAAAATTACAACTATAAATATAAGAAGTCGACACCTAATATTAAGGTTACTAGGAACCTCTTAGTCTGCAAGAGTCTGGATAAGGGGACTTGTTGTGCAAGGAGAAGACGCATCACTCCCAGTGCACCCTACTTATGGCAAGCTGCATTGTTGTTTGATTGCTTTTTTTTTAAGCTAATTTTTTTACTGCATAAAAAAATAATTTTTTATCTGCGGGTGTATTTTACGATGTAATTTTACACCGCAATTAGGAAACCTTTTTTATTAATTTTTTTTATCTACAGATGTAATTTACAATTTAAATTTACACCGTAGTAAAAATTTTTTTTTTTATCCCTGGATGTATTTTACAATGTAAATTTACATCATAATAGATAAAACAAAAATGGTTTTGATTATTTTTGATATTTTGGCAAAATTCCAATGGATAATCATAAACTGGTTACCATATCCAATTTTGTTTTAAAACATGAGAAAGATACAATATTTTTTTTACGAAAAATATGCTGAGAAAAACTTTGAAATTTGGCCGTATGCACGAAAACAACATATTTTATGTTTTTTTTTAAATTTTTTTTTGTAGTAATAATAGTAGTAAAAAAAATATATAAAAATATATTTTTTATTTTTTATTTTTAATGGGCTGGGCTGTCAGCCACAATGGGCTAGCACCCTGCCCTTGAATGGGCAGGGCTTCCAGCCTTCACGATCTGGAAGCCTAGGTAGATGTGGGCTGGAAGCCCATAAGGTTGTGGGTTGGTCTGCTGGGCTGGGTCGGTCAGCCCGAAAAAAAAAAGAGAAATAAAATTAAACAAAGAAGAACATGAACAGTGTAGTATTAGCACTGTTCACGTTCATGAACAATAGTGATCGACTTCGACGAGAGGGTTACTTGATGATGCAGCCATGTAGAGGAGATCGAGGTGGTCCTTCCCGTCATGGTGACATCGAAAATGGTGGCCCGTGGTGGCCAGAGGAGGCGTTGGAAGTCACCGGACTGCTGCTCGAGTTCGTGGTTGTTGGTTGCCGTGCGTCGTTACCAGAACTAGAGGGAGAGCTGAGCCTGATGGTGGTCACGGTGGGTCGGTTCTTTGGAGGAGGAGCTCACGGTGGTTCGGGAAAAGAGGGTTGGGTGCTGTATAGGAGAGAGAGGGACGTCGATGCTGGTTTTAGAGAGAGAGGGGGGCTGTGAAACCAGGGAGAAAGAGGGGAGGCTGACGCTGATGATGGCGCGATTTTTAACGTTTGTTTTGCTTGTTTTTTATGCTAAAAATCTATGGCCTTTTCCCTCATTTTCTCTCCTTTTTTTTCTGGTTTTTCTTCCCAGTTTTTTTTCTCCCCTTTTTCTTCTTCTCTGGTGCAGCGTCCATGGTGGTTTTTATAGGGGAGTTTGGCCTGACACGGTGGCTGACTGGTCAGCGGCGTGGTGGCTAGCGTGCCTACAACTGTGGCTGGTCGGCGGGCGTTCAGGCGGCTGGTCGGCAGGCATGCATGGGAAGGCAGCGGGGTGCAGCAACTTTGGGTAAGGTAAAAGTGCATTTTGGTCCTTCGATTT
Organism: Salix dunnii; assembly: GCA_015731905.1. Taxonomy (NCBI): domain Eukaryota; kingdom Viridiplantae; phylum Streptophyta; class Magnoliopsida; order Malpighiales; family Salicaceae; genus Salix; species Salix dunnii. The sequence continues at coordinate 7,145,864 of CM027677.1, read as the reverse complement.
GTAATTGTGCTAATTGCACCCTCAATTGGATTTAAATTTGTAATTTTGTGCAGTTGTGCCCCTGTCCGAATTTCAATATTACCGTTGTCTTTGCGCGCCTTTTTCATTTTGGTCCCTCAGTTTTGATTCATGCAATTTGACCCTTAATTGACAATTAAACTCTCCATTGTCTTCAATTTGATCCCTAATTATGCCAAATTAGCTTGGAAAAATTCAATTGGGTCTCCAAAAATTCTGATTTTTTCAATTAAGCCCGAATCAAATTCAAGAATTAAATTTTTCATTAATTAAGCCTTTAATAAAATTAATTTAACCAATTTAAAAGCATAATTAAGTCCTTGCGCTTAATTACATTCTTCAATTGGACCCTAAATTAATTCTCAAACATAATAATATTTTGAATTAGCCCATGATTAAATCAAATTGGCTTATAAAAAATATAATTATGATTTTTGACTTAATTTTTAACTTGAATTTGTATTTTCTCTCATATTTTGGCATAAAAGAGATACGATTCGCCTAAAAAAATTTCCAAAGTTTCTACCGTGATTTTTCTACCGGCTCCAAACCCCTTTTATTTTATTTTTATTTTATTTTGGGGAGTAACCCAAAAATTGGGTTACGACAACTATATTGAGATTATTTTATTTTATAATTCAATTTAAATTAAACACAACCAACAAAAGATAAATTGTGAAAACACCAACAATAATGAAATAACAAAAATAAGAAGTTAATTTTCTTTCTCTAAAAAAAAGAAAACATAAATTAAAAATACATCACTACATTACCGTTATTATCATTACTATAATAGCTAAAATTATTATCAACATCACTGCCTAAACTGTTGAAATCATTAAATTAGCCTAAAGAATAAAAAAAGAATTTTTTTTACAAAAAAACAAAAAAAATAATCACTAAAATTATCATTATCAATGCGCAAACAATAAAATCATAAAATCATTTGATCCAAAAAACAGATAAAAATAATAGAAAACATGCAAAAAAAAAAGAAAGAACAAAGGGAATAAAAGAGCAATATTAATTTTAAAATGATTACCAACATACATTAAAATTTAAAAACTTAACCGAATAAAAATAAAACCTTACTAAAAAATAAAATGTTAAATATTAAAAAAAAATAAAAGTAAAAAAAATACTCATAAAAAATAAAAATTGTCCAAGAATAACTGAAAATACCAAAGGAATCAATACTAAATAAAAAAGTAAAGAAATAAGTGTCAACATAAAAAATAATATATATAATTAATTCTAATTGAATGAGAAAACCTGTAACAAATTAAAACCTTGGGACCAAAAATAATAAAATGATTTTTAAAAATAAAATACAATGTAACCAACATAAATTAAAAATTCAGAACAGAACCTCATAAAAATAAAACCCCGATAAAAAAATAAAATGAGTAAAAATATAAAAAAAAATCTATAAGCATAAATGAATAAATATGAACAGAAAACAAACACTGTCCAAGAATGACTAGGAAAAAAATCAATAATAAATAAAAAATTAAAAGAATAAGTGTCACAATGAAAAACAAAATATACAATTAATTATAATTGAATGACAAAACTGTAACAAACCAAAACCTTGAAATCTAAAAAAATAAAGAGATTTAAAAAAAAATAGTGTAATTAATATAGATTAAAATTTCATAACGAGACGAAATAACAAAAACCAATAAAAAATAAAACGACAACAATTTAAAACAAAAACTAAAGGCATAAATGCATAGATATAGATAAAAAATATACATTGTCCATGAAAAACAAAAAAACCAAAGAAATTAATACCAAAAAAATTAAAAGAATAAGTGCCAAAATAAAAAAACAAAATATGTAATTAATTCCAATTAAAGGATAAAAGTAAAAAAAAATCAAAATTTCAGGATCGAAAAACAATAAAGGAATTTAAAAAAATCAGTAAAGTGCAATTGTTTAACAAATTATAAGAATAATGACCAAAATGAAAAGTAGCATATATGACCAATTTCAATTGGAGGACAAAATTAGAATAAATTAATACTTGCATACCAAAATTATTAAAGGAATCAACATAACCAAAAATCAAAAGATGAATTACCGAAATGAAAGTATACAATCAGTTTCAATTAAAAAGCATAATTGAAAATAATTAAAATTTTCATTGAAAAATTAGTAAAAAAATCAAAATCAAAACCTTAGGGACTAAAATGCAACCACAACAAATATAAAGGTCTTGATTGTACTTCCTCGGAAACAGGAGAGAGAGAAAAAAGGGGAAAGAAAAACCATTCACCGGTGATGATCAAACCATATTAATAGGCCACGCGTCACTTAAGGAGGAAGAGGAAATTGAGCCTCATCTAGAGGCACGGCAGAATGCTAATTTTGACGGTCTTATTACACCGCACGTGCCGTCCAAAGGACATGTGCGGGTGAAAGCAGGCATGTTAGTATTACTGACACGCCTGCAGTGTTCTGAACAAAATAATATTAAAAAATAGGTCAATTATCCATATAACCATGTATCCATTGGTATCTACTAAAAAACCAAGGTGCAAGTATTGTAATACCCCCAGTGCTAAGCGTTGTTTTTTATTGTTTTCTAAGGCCATTTCAATCTTTTCACTATGCAACAAATTTGAAAATATCATCCATGTCCCATAGAAAATGCAAAAATACCCCCAATTTTGGAGGCTAAAAATTTTCGTACATGGAATTAAAATGATAATTGTACTGTAGCAATTAATAGTAAATTGAGTGTGTGTGAACAGTAGAAAAAGTCACAGTAAAACACCAACACATTTTATTTTATAGTTAACTAGTCAATTCCCCCGCGCCTCGTCACGGGCGGCACTATATTTTTTTTAATGCAAAAAATATTAATTATATGTTTTTTTGTTATGATATAAATTTAGTCAAAATAATAAATATGTGCAACATTACTGTGAAGTGCATATTTTCTATAAAATATGTGTTTTTTAAATTGATATAAATTTAACTGTTTAGTAGGTTTTTATGAAATAATCAACATAGAATTATCGTCTTCATTAAAAAAGCAAGAAGATTCGAATATTTGAATTATTGAATTCATTGTATTAAGATTAATTCATTTTATAATTCAATATAAATCACATTTAAAAAAATATAAATTGTAAGAAGACTTGCAATCATCAAACAAAAAATAAGTAGTTAATTTTCTATCCATAAAAAGATGAAAACATAAATTGAAAATTCATCCCTACATTATCGTCAGTTTTATTATTATAAAAGTTAAAATTATTATTAACATTACTGCTCAAATAATTAAAATCACTAAATTACCTCAAAAAAATAAAAACATTTTAACAAAAAAAAACAATAAAAAATAATCACTAAAATTATCATCATTATTGCGCAAACAATAAAATCATAAAATTATCTAATCTGAAAAACAGATAAAATAACAAAAAAAACACATAAAAAAAAAGAACAAAGGGAAAAAATCGATATTAATTTTAAAATTATCACCAATAGAATTTAAAATTTTAGAACTGAACCTGATAAAAATAAAACCCATACAAAAAATGAATAAAAAAAAATCTAAAAGTATAAATACGGACAAAAAACAAACATTGTTTTTAGATTATTTTCATGTGTTAATGTTAAAGATAATTAAAAAACAATTAGCATTTTAATATATTTCTAAATATTTTTTTTTTAAAATCAATCACATTTCAAAGGAAAATAAAAAATGTTTCATTGAAAAGAATGAAAAAAAACATAATAAGGAAAAAAAATATTTCTAAATAAAAAATATATATTTTTTTAAATCAATCATATTTCCAAGCAAAATAAAAAATATTTCATGGAGAAAATGAAAAAAAAAACATAATCAGGAAAAAAATAAAAAAAAATTATAAAACAAATTGAATTTGAGGATTTATTATAGTACACTTAAGCTAGCCTAGATAATTCATTTATAAAAAAAAACAATTATATATATATATATATATATATATATATATATAAGTGGGGAAAAAAGAAGAAAAATATAATTAACAAAAAAAAATCATAAAAGAAAAGAAAAGAAAAGAAAAATGTAATAAAAAAAAGGAAAAAACGGAAAATTTTGCTAAAAATAGTATTCGAACTGCGACCTCCTCCGGAGACAATTTATATTAATAGTTTTTTTATTGTGGCAAAATGAAAACATGTAGAGAGTCGGATTTGAACCATCACCCTACCTTCTAATATCGCGCTCCTTGAACCAACTCAGCTACCTTAACATATAACATAATATTCTCAACAACTTATATTAATCGTAAGTGTTACTGTGGATTCGTACAGTAAATATGTGACGCGGTTTATATATATATATTCCTGTCAAAACAACTAAGAACTATAATTACAATTTAAGAAAAAACTAAAATGTTTGGCCCTTTTTCTCTTCATTGATTGCAGCTTCGATCATATTTCACTGTTTTCAAAGACAATGTTTTTCTTATTGGTCCTTGAAATTTTGACCTTTTCCCCTTTGGTTATTAGACTTTATTTCTTTTCAATTATATCCTAGCAAATTATGTTGACATGTATTTATCTACTATTATATGTTATGATTTTCATGTTCTCATGTATAGTTAGATCTTCTAGCTTTTAATTAGGGAACAATTTTATAAAATGAATATTTGTTTGTGTTTCAATTTGGTTCCTCAAGTTTTACTTTTTTATATTTGGTCTAAAGTTCTTAAGGGTTTTTACCATTTAGATCATAAGATTTTTTTTGGCTTGCTCTATTGCCCCTAAATGTCTAGATAACAAAGAGCAAGTTATCAAGAATGGCAATACTTTGGCCAATAACTACAATTTTAATGCTTTAAAGAAATATTTAAGAGTGATAATTTTTTCTCCACTTCTGTTCCTGTGCGTGTGTGTGTGTGTGTGTGTGTATCAAAATGATTACTTTAAATTTTAAATTATTTTTGTTTCAAATGTATTTTATCCTTATCTAATTTTCACATATAATCATATTTTTAAACTTAAGATATCAGTTTAAGATAAGGAGCGAGTCATAAGTTAAAAGAGTTAACTTAATTTGACTTCAATTTTATTTAAATAAAGATTAAGGTGAAATCATTTTGACCTTTAATTTTTCTTTAAAATAATAATAATAACTAGTTTTATACATGTACCAATAAAAGTGGCAAGTTTATACTTAATTTTTTAGGTTCAAATTGATTCACAACCAATGTCAAGTTCACCAACCTTTTTTGTCTCTTAAAGTTTTCTCCTTATTTGGGTTAATATATTTAACTTCATGTACCTTCTGTGTTCTTTTCACCCTTTCCAAACTTTTTTTAGTGAGGGAATTTCTTTGTTTGGAGTGTTTTGATTCCTTCTTTATGAAGAAATTATAACATGAATTCGGCTAATTATTATTAATCTACTTTCACAAAATAATTTCTTTAAAATCTATAGTATATGTTCGCATAATTTCTTCCCGGTGTCTTGATGGTTCTAATCCAAAAATCATTCACATCTTTTCTCATATCTCACTATATTCATTACTCTTTTTTTTTTTAATTAATCATACTTATGACAACGCCTCAATCATCTTTTTTTCATGTTTTAATTTAACCACTTTCATAAAATCATTGTAAAACTCTTAATTCATCATCTAAATCTATTTAGGATTCATTTCCCACTTCCATACTCATAGATCATACTATACTAATTTGAAATTTAGGTTTATGGAACATTTTTAAATTTTTTGGTTGATAAATTAGTTCTCATATGTTTTCATGATGTTGGTAAAGTACTTTTAGGTTTAAACAACTTAAAATTTGGGATTTTAGAGAGAGGAAAAACTATGCTATAATTTTTCAATCACCACAACGATGGTCAAACTATAGGCAGCAAGAGATTAGTCATCTAATTTAGTAGGGCAACAACTAAAAACTACAATTACAATTTAAGAAAAAACTAAAATACATGGCCCTTTTTCCTTTCATTGATTGCAACTTAAATCATATTTTGTTGTTTTCAAGGCCAATGTTTTTCTTATTGGTCCTTGAAATTTTTACCTCTTCCCCTTTGGTTATTAGACTTTATTTCTTTTCAATTATGTCCTTGCGAATTATGTTGACATGTATTGATCTACTATTGTATGTTTTCATTTTCATATTCTCATGTATAGTTAGATATTCCACCATTTAATTAGGAAATAATTTTATAAAATGAATTTTTTTTTTTGTATTTTAGTTTGGTTCCTCAAGTTTTACTTTTTTATATTTGGTCTTAGTTCTTAAGGGCTTTTACCATTTAGATCATAAGATTTTTTTTCTTCCTCTTTTGTCCCTAAATATCTAGATAACATAGAGAAAGTTATTAAGAATAGAAGTGGAGAAAGAATGGCAAAACTTTGTCTAATAACTACAATTTTGGTGCTTTGAAGAAATATTTAAGAGTGAAATAATTTTTTGAGTTTTTTGAACAATTAAAATTTGGTTTTAGTTATGAATGAGAAATGTACAGATTTATAACGTTTTAGGTCAAAACAACATTAAAATTATGATATTTGGGGTCTAAGAATTCAAACCTGAGCATGCAACCTTTTTATAGCCTATACACACTATGCTTTTTTTAAATGCTATATATATATAAAAGGCATATTGGTCAATCTTTCAAGAATTAGCTTACAATCATATCTATAATATAAAACGGGGTACATTGACTAATTTAAAAGGTATGAAAAATAATTTTTTTATATCAAAATGATTACTTCAAATTTTTAATTATTTTTATTTCAAATGTATTTTATCCTTATTTAATTTTCACATATACTTATATTTTTAAAATTTGACTCAGATGTCGGTTTGAAGTAAGGTCTAAGTCATAAGTTAGAAGAGTTAAGTTGGTTTAACTTCAATTTTATTTAAAGAAGGATTAAGACGACATCATTTTGACCTTTAATTGTTCTTTATAAAAAAAAATGATTGTTTCCTCATTAACTTTTACCCAAATCAACTAGGTCTCGAGTCAACTTATATTTTTATTCGAGTTTAGTTGGTTCAATTATTTTTTATTTTCACTAAAAATTGAATTAGTCTAGGTTCTAGTTTAGCTGAATCCCAAATTGACTTGTCAAGATGGTCTCGGTTTTATTATTAGCTATATAAATGTACCAATAAAAGTGGTAAGTTGATACTTTATTTTTTAGGTTCAAAAGGATTCACAACCGATATCAAGTTCACCCATCTTTTTTGTCTCTCAAAGTTTTCTCTTTGTTTGGTTAATAGACTTAACTTCTTATGCCTTTCATGTTATTTTCACCCTTTCCAAACATTTTTTGATGAGAGAATTTCTTCGTTTTTGAAGGATTTTGATTAATTCTTCATGAAGAAATTATAACATAAATAAAAAGATTGTTGAAAGATTTTTTATATTTTAGCCAAAATCTAACAAATAATTAGAAACTAATTACAATATCCTATTTTTGTTTTAAAAAATGAGAAAATATGTGATTTGTTTTACAAAAAAATTGTTGAGGAAAAATTTAGAATTCTATAGTATGCACGGAAATAACACTTTTTTTCTTTCTAAAAATAAAATTTTTTATACATTTATTTTTAAAAAGATCAAATTGGACCAAACCCAATGAAATGGGTTGGCCCAGCCATGGTGGGCCATTTTGGTCCAGCACCCCCTCGGGTCGGGTTGTACAAAATGTCAAATGAGAAATTGAGGAGAGAAGAGGTTATATGTCATTATCGTCATGTAGAGAAGGTCAAACTGGTTTTGCAAATGGTGGTTATATCGAGAATGGTGACTTGTGATAGTTAGGAGAGTTGTCAGAAAGTGTTGCAATGATTGTTGTCACTATGTGCAGCTGTTGGTGCATGGCCGAAGAAGAAGAAGAGCTATTGCTGGAGGAGAAGTTGACGATGTTGGGGAAGAAAGAGTTGTTATAGTTACTGTTGACTTGAAGTGTAGTTATTGTTGCCATAAGGGATGATGAAACTGTTAATGTTAAGGAAGAAGAAGTTATTGTTGGGCTGCTGCTGTCGAGGAGAAAGAAAGAGAAGTTCTCATCCGTCACTGGAGCAAAAGAAGTTGTTGTTGCCAATGACAGTGAGCTGAAAATTATGGCTAACAACACCGACATGTAACTGTTGCATAGGGAGAAAAAGTAGCTATTAATAGTGAAGGTAGTGGCTGACAACTAAAAATGAAAAAAAAATCAGGACTATGATTGACGGTGAAAAAGAAAAGGACTGAGCCTACTGGTGCTGAGGAAGGAGAAGTTGGTGTCCTGTTGATGTTGAGGAAGATAAAGGCATTACTGTTAGCAATAGGGACCAAAAATAAAATTTCATTTTCCCCTCTATTCTGTGTTTCTTCCCTCTCTCTACTTATTATGGTGTCTACTGTTTATAGAAGAAAGGAGGAGACCCTTTGACTGCTCATTACGTGCAGCGATGTGTTGCCTTTTCCTCTTCTACACCGGCGTGCCTACACTGTTTAGACTACTGAACAGTGGAGTGACGCTTGCAAATCTTGCAAAAAAGCACAAATGCATTTTTTTCCCTTGATTTATAATTGTTCAAATTGCATTCCTAATTAACCTTAAACTTTTTAAAGTTATGCAAATTTATCCTCGTTAAAATTTCAATAACACCCTTGAATTTACATGTTTTTTTTACTTCAGTCCTTGGTCTCGGATTTATGTAATTTGACCCTCAATTGTTCATTAAACTTTCAATTGTCTTCGATTTAGCTCTTGATTCCATCCAACTGACTTTGTAAAAATTGAATTTGATCTTTGAAAATTTCAATCTTCTCAATTAAACCCGAATTATGTTCTCGAACATGATATTTCACCAATTAAAACTTTAATAAAATGAATTTGACCAATTTAAAGTATAATTAAGTTCTTGAACTTAATTAAATCCTTCAACTGGACTTTAAAATAATTTTTAAATATAATTATATTTTAAATTGGATAACGATTAAATCAAATTGGCATATAAAAATATAATTATGTCTTTCAACTTTATTTTTACATAGATTTATCCAATAATAAATTATTTTAGCCTTGAATTTGCGTTCTCCTTTATTTTTTGGCATAATAAAAGTATGATCAGGCTCTCAAATCAAATCTATATTTCTACAACCAGTAGTTTTTTTTATTTTATTTTTATTATTTTAATTTTATTTTAATAAATTTTGAAAAATAACTTAAAAATAGCTTATAACAACACCGATAAACCGGTAGTGAAAATGAGAGAGTTAAAAGAAAAAGGGAGAAAGGGAGAGAGAGGGACCAAAGTTTTGGCCGTGATGGCATGTCGACCATGCGCCGCCATTAGTCCATTTTGAATTGTTTTATTGTGATTATTTTTTAAAATATTTTTTATTTTTTAAAAATAATTTTTGATATCAACACATTAAAATAATCTAAAATTTTTTAACTTTTTTTATAAATATTTTCCAATCACAATACTAGACATCCTCTAAAGAGATTTCCGTTAATTCTTATCCGTTTATCTATTTTTATCTATCTGATCCCATAAAATATATTTTATAAAAAATTAAATTTACTCATAATTTAAAAAAATATCATATCTTTAGGAGAGAAAAAAAAGACAATGATTTTTCTTGGCCTTGTTCGATAATGATAATAATATAAATAGTAAAAATATGGGATGAGGTCGCATCACATAAACTATCAACCTATCTTTGAACTGACCTGAATGAAAGCAGAAGTTCGGGTTTTGATGCAACCTCCTCTGACCATGATCAAAAATGGAATGTGTCAGGTTGTCGGTTACAAGGAGGGATTAACAAATAACAGTGAGGTCAACATTCAGAGTCAATATTTTGTTAATAGATGCACGTCCACCTTGCCCGGAGCTTCCACCGGGGGCAGACGGAATTTTCAGTCCAAGGATCCAGCTAGGGCTGGATGTTGATGTGGATCAAAATCATATATAGAGTTAAAAGAAATATTAAAAGGTGATCTTCAACCCTAGAATTGAAAGGTTTTTGTATGAAAACAAATGCTTATAACTTTCACCAATAATTAAATGGTAATACATAGTGAAGCAGCAGGGCGAGTTGCTGATAATACAGATAATGCACATGCGCCAGCTCTGCTGCCAAGAAATACACACATTGTAGCAAAATCTACCATGATAATACAGATTACAAACCAGCTGATGATTGATATCTACTTTTGAATTATTTCTTTGCTTCCTTGACGCACTCATCCTTCTCTTTCAACCACAAATCTGCAAACTCACAGTGCTTCCATGCCTCAAACCATGGCCCTCCACGAGTATAATGTATTGCTTTTGGAAATGTTGCTGTGTCACCCTCCACAACTTTGTTATGGCCCTCCAGGAAATTCCACACAAACGGGATGGAACCAATTTCTTCATCCTCAAGCCATTGAAACCTGTGAAGGAAAGCACCAGTTTGGGTGCTTACAACCTCAGGCGTGAGAACCTTGTTCTTCGGATGCCCACAATTGTACAGCACCATGGAAGACCAATTCTTCCTCGGATATACAGTTTGCACCGCCCCATCCATTTTTGTGGTCTCTTTTGGAGCATAGTCGTGATGCACACACATGATGGCATACTTATCATCAATCAAATCCCTCAATTCCTTAATGTCAGCTAAGTAGAGGAAATCACAGTCAACAAACATTGCCCAGCCATCATAATTAGCCAAATGCGGGGTCAAGAAACGAGTGAAGGAGAACTCTGTGCTCTCAAGCTTGCCCCTCTCACGCCAATACAGGCCATTCTTTCTGAGCTCTGATTGCACAATGGGGGTGATTTCAACAGGGATCGAGGATCGTTTCAGAATAGAATGGCAGCAAACCTCATAGGCAATATCTTCACTTGGATCGTAACCCACAAAAATCTTGAAGGGCTTGTCATTCGTAAGGCCCCCGTTGGCAGTCACTGAATGCGCCTCCCCATTGGTCAAGGTCATGGTCACTCTAGCTGGCTCTGGATTGTGAATCAGGGTAGCAGATCTGTGTAAAACAAACAAACAAACAGTTTATAGCTGCAATTACATTTATTTAGACCAGGCAGGCATATCACGGATCTGTACAAAACACCAATCAAACAGTTCATGATTGAATTTATCTGCTCAGATTATTTTTCGAAAATTTATAGAATAGGAGCATGGTTTTCAAAGGGTTGCCCGGATTAACCCTAGGTAAAGAAATCAAAATCATAAAAACAGAAATAACCCCATTATGCAAAAACAAAACCAAAAAAGAATAAAAGAGAACATCACTGCTGGCAGTCTAAATTAATGAGAAATCCAGTTGTTGGAGCTCAGTTTCATCACCCGCATTTTGTCGATCAGTGATTAACAGAGAACCCAGCTCAGTTTAATCACCCGCATTTTGTCGATCAGTGATTAACAGAGAACCCAGCTCAGTTTAATCACCCGCATTTTGTCAATCAGTGCATAACAGAGAACCCAAGTCATTAAGCCATCATTTGCTTATATATATAAACATCAAAATCAAGAAAAACAAAATTTGAAAAGAAAAAAAAAAGAGCAGGGATCAAACGTGATGAGAGTACCTGGAGATTTTGAGAGAGAGAATTCTAGTTCGTTCTATATGCGGTGGATGTGAGCAAGAGACAGAGAGATTTATGGAGGCAGAAAATTGAAAGTTCTGTTACTCAATCACCCACTGTTTTTCTCTTCTAAAAGTAAAAGTCAATTTCTCTATGGATGTTTCTCACGGTATTTTAAAAGTTTAAAAAAAAATTAAAAAAATTAAATTAAATTAAATTTTTAGATATTTCCATATATTAATATGAAATTATTTTTTAAAAAATAAAAAAATATTATTTTAATATATTTATTTTGATTATATAAGTATTTAATTTTTATTATATATTTTAAATAAAAAAATTAAAAACAATTATTAAACCCAATTAAAATTATGAACCGAGTCTCATTTGATCTATATTAGATAATATATTATTGCAAAATTATTAAATGTTCTTAAATCATGAAACGTGATTCCCATAGCATTTCAAAAATATTTAAAAAAAATAATAATTTTTTTTATTTTAAATTAAAAAATTAATATTTTTATATATCAATATTAAAAATAATTTTTATATTTTTATATATCAATATTAAAAATAATTTTTAAAAAAATATATATATTTCTAAAGAAAAAATAATTTAAAAAGCAAAAGGAGCCACGCTACAAAAACAGGCACATAGTTTGTCAGGCATCTAATCGCTTGGTAATAAGAAATTGCATGGCTGTCGTCTGACCAAATACACTACTCTATCGCGCCTCACTTAACGGCAGATGATTGCCAAGTGAATCGTACGGACAGCATAGCGAGTACGTAAGCCTTAATTTAAGCTGGACCGGAAACGTGAGGCAAATGTCGGCCACCGACACTACACAGCTGTGATCGTGACTGGAAAAGCAATCTGTGCACATGAGATATTAGGGTTTTTTTTTTTTTTATATAATATAATAATCACCACAGATTCCATGAGTGGAGTTGATGGTTTCCTGATCCATAATAAATTAAAATATTTATTTATTTATTGATGTTAAAAATAAATTAAAAAAATTATTTTAATATATTTTAAAATAAAAAATATTTTTAAAAACAAATAAAATAGAATAGATTGGTGACGGTGCTATGCACATGCTGCAGGTACCAAAAAAATATTATAAAAATATATTAAGGAGATTATAATATTTTTAAAAGGTAAAAAAAATATATTTAAATTATTAAAAAATTTAATTTAAAAAATAAACAATGATAACATATGAATTATTATAAAAAAAAATACTAGGTAGGTGCAAAAACTCAGGAGAGAAAATAATGAAAGAGAAAAAAGACAAGAAAATAATGGTTTTTTAGTACATGTACAGCCATAAAATTATTTTTTTGCCATTTAAATTAAATATTATTAATTAAAATACTAAATTGTCCTAAATAAATATAATAATAATAATAATAATAATAATAATAATAATAATAATAATAAATAGTACAATGACAACAATATTTTTTTGACACAATATGTTAGAATTTAAACTTTAAAGGCAATTAGATAATTTATTGTGATTTTAAAAGTGAAGTGATGAAAATGCCCCTCATTGCAAATTAAAGGGTTTTTATTGTAAAAATAAATATGTTACTGTACACTTCACTTATATATATAATTACTAAAATAAACAAAGGTAGAGTTGTAAATTGTAATTTCTTGCTTTTAAGGAAATTTAAATTATTTATGTGCAAATAAAAAGCAAAATGTCCATCTTATCCTTTGTCATAGCTAAAATGCCTAAATGGTCCCGATACAAACAATTTTACCATTCTTTCATTATATAATGGTTTGTATACTAAAAACAAAAATTGCAATGATGGTGTGTTTTGTATCTGTTTAGTATAATATTTTAAAAGTATTTTAGAAAAAAAAACAATATTTTTTATTTTAAATTAAAAATTAAAAAAATAATAATTTTAGATAATTTTGACGTGTTGATGTAAAAAATAATTTAAAAAATATTATTTTGATATTTTTTAAATAAAAAATATTTTAAAAAATAATTTCAACCACATTCTTAAACATAACTTTATAGAGTTATAAGAAGAAAAAAATATAATAAAATATCAGTCATTGCAACTTAAAGGGTTTTTATTGTAAAAGTAAATATGTTACTTTACTCTTAGCCTTGTAATTTCTTGCTTTTAAGGAAATTTAAATCTTTCACATCCAAATAAAAATCAAAATGTCCAATTTATCCTTTGTCATTTCTAAAAATACCTAAATGGTCCCATACAAACAATTTTACCATTCTTTCATTATATAATAATATATAATGGTTTGCATACTAAAAACAAAAATTATGGTATATTTTGAATTTGTTGGGCGCTGTGTTTCAAAAGTATTTTTGAAAAAATTAAAAAAAATTATTTTTATTTTTATTTTAAATTAAAAAATTAATATTTTTAGATCATTTTAATTTGCTGATGTCAAAAATATTTTTTTTAAATAAAAAATATATAATTTTGATGTTTTTCTAAATAAAAAAAACTTTAAAAATTAATCTTAACCATATACTTAAACAGATCTTAATAAAGTTATAAGAAAAAACATAATATAATAATATCTTTACAGGAATAAGGCAGAGGGAAATAGTAGAAAAAATATTTTATTTATTTATTTATTTATGTAAATATGCTGACATGAGATATATAATTATATTCATACATATATTATTGGGCTAAAAAGTCAAATAGAGCTTCAATTGACTTTAGTGCAAAGGCCACGCCACCCTCTGTGTATAATCTAGATGTCTCTTATCAGGCATTCGAAGTAGAATTGTATTGTAAGTTTCAGTTATATACAAGATGAAATAAAATATTAAAAGAATTATTGTATTTTAATATATGTTGTTAAATTTATATATTATAAAAAATACTTAAATATTAATTTTTTTAATTTAGTGTATGTTGAACATGCAAAATAATAACTTCAATTATAAAAATAAGATTATCTTGACTAGCTGACCCGAGGTTTTGATTGGTTCGAGTTTAAAAGAAATAAAAGAAGAATTAACTCAATTTAACCTAATTAAAATTTTAAGTCAATTTAGATAAAACAAAGTTAAAAAACTCAATGAATTTTTTTGGAAAAATATATCAAAACAATGTTGATTAGATTATTTTTAAAATTGTTGTAGGGTCAAACTTGATTCTCTCAACCACTAACCTTAACCTTGTCTCATTTCGATTAGATTTAAAAACTATAATAATAATAATATTTTTTTATTCATACATTGATTAAGATCAATCCATGTTGACCTTTTGGACCTATGACTTAGGTCTTGTCTTATTTCACCCATGAGTTGAGTTTTAAAATTATTATAATAATAATTTTTGTCATTACATTGACATGAATCAATTGTGGTTGACCATTCTAGTGCTATTTGGCATTGCATTTTCAAAAGTGCTTTTGAAAACAAAATTTGTTTAAATTATATTTTTTTATGTTTTTAGATAATTTTGATATGTTGATGTCAAAAATAATTTTTAAAAAATAAAAAAATTATTTTGATTCATTTTTGAACAAAAAATAATTTGAAAAACAATCTCAATAGCACTCACAAATAGACCATAATCCATTACCTAGACTTTACTCGGAGTTGACCTCAAATCAAGTTTTTAAACTTTATAATAATTACTTTTATCTTATGTTGACCCTCCTGACATATGACCTGAACCTTTCCTCAAGTTGACCCTTGTGTTTATGTTATAAGACTATGATAATAATTATTTTTGTTTTTATATTCAATCAGGTTGATGGTCAATCTTATTTGTGACACCAGACTTACTTTAGATAAACTCTCAAACAATGTTTAAAACTATAATAATAACCTCTTTTTATTTTTATGTTAATTTAAATCAACATGGTTAACCCAATTCATAACATGAGCCTTTGACTAGTTATTTATTGTAGAAAAGAATCATCTTCACCTAAAACGAACAAATTGTATATAAATACTTTCTTTTCTACCAAATTAGAGTTACAATTCAAGATTAGATAGATCTGATATCTTTTTAAAAATGTATGAAAAATATATACTTAAGGGGAAGATTTTCATATAAAGATGATCAAATAAGATTATTTTATTTTATTTATAGAACCAATAATTATATAAAATAATCCTAACCATCAATTAAAATCTAAAGGCTACGATTTAACTAACATGATATATCATGTTAGCACCTATGTTATTAACTATTGGTTGACATTTCAAAACCAAAGGGTCTTATGTTAATACTAAATAAAGGGAGCTTCAAATATAATCTATGGTAAAATAAAAAATAAAATGCCTTTAAAATTATACATTTTTCAAAAAAATCACTTTCCATAAAATATTCAAACAAAAAGGTCTTGAAAAATATAATATAATATAATATAATTTTAAGTTGCAATCAAGTAAGAATTTAATTTCTAACTGGTCAAAAAGTTATATTGGCATTCAATTTGTCGTTTAATTCAGAAAATACAAAGAAAGGATGGGTCATAATTGATGAAGTTCAACGACCAAGGATCAAAATAAGGATCAAAATAAAAGAGATGAAAAAGTTTGGAAGTCTAAATAATTAGAGGCCTAATTGAGAAGAAAATAGAATTAAAGGAAAATTTAGCTAAATTCACAAATCAATTACCAAAATAAAAGCCAAGAAAAAGTTTGGAATCCAATTCATTTAATTAGAGATTTAATTACAGAAAAAATAAAAAAATCAAAGTCAATTTGATCAAAATTAAAAGAATTAAAAGACCAATAATTAAAATGAAAAGGATGTTCAAGTTTAGGGATCCTATTAACTCAATGAGGAGTGTAATTGAAGAGAAAAAACTTATTGAAGTTAATTTGATTAAAATTGAAAGAATTAAAGAACAACTCAATAATAATAAATTAGTGATGCTATTGTTGTTCTAGTTGTTTTTATTACTAATATTATAATTATTTTTGCTATTATTACTACTATTACTATTAATACCATTATCATAATTGTTTTTTTTTCCATATTATTGTTAGTGATGGTGACATTAATTTGTTTTAAAAAATATTATTATTAACATTACAATTCTACCATCACTTATTCCTCCCACCCTTATTTCTCCATTACTACCAATCCAGTTAGTTTTATATTTTTTACATTAGTGATGCAATTAGTTTATCACTGATAAAAAATAGAAAGTATTGAATTTAAAATATCATATTGAATTTAAAATTATTTCATTTTTATTTCTTCATTTTATACTAAAAGCATTTGAGGCATTAATTTTTGATAAAACCAATTTTATGCTTTAAATTTCATAAATTAGATACTTGTGGTTGTTTTCTAGACAATTTGATAACAATTGAGTCAAATATTTCAATGACTTTTAAAGAAAGAGTGGAAAACATATCATCCCTTTTATTATTTTAATTTCAAAATTAAAATTGATTAAACATTGGAAAATAATAATGAAAAAAAATTCAAAAGAACTATTTTTTTCATTTTTTTTATTTATGACCAAGATATTTTCCTATTATTTTTTTAGTTCTATTTTTTTTTCAAAATTTATTATAAAATTTAAATAAAATAAAAATAAATAGATTAATATTTTTCTTTAAAAAAAATATTTATTATTTATTCTGGTTGTTTTTCTATTTTTCATATAATTTATTTTTATTTTAAAAGTAAAAAAAATTATGTAAAAAAATAAAAAAGTCCTACACACAAAAAATCTATTTTTTTTCTGAAATATTACACCTTAAGCACTATTAAATATATTTCACCAATAAATGCATAATTTTTATCCTTATTTGAATACTATCATAGCATCTTTCAATTTACAAGATTTTAATAATCACTATGGAATTTACTAATTAATTTTTTATTTTGAAATAAGTAAAATATAAAAAAGGTATTTAAACAATTTTTATTTATTTTTTAAATTTAAAAAGAAATTATTTTTATTACTAATGGTAATAAAAAAAAACTCCATGAGCAATAAAAGTTTGCAAAAATTTTCTAGCAATTTTTATTATTTTTTTGTAATTTCAATAATTTTTTTGGTATAAAACTACAACATCTATCAAACAACATCTAATTATTTAATTTTACATTTATCTTTGCATTATTACTTAACTATAAATCACATTAAAATTTATTGAAATCAACTAGCTAATCATTAGAAAATTAAGAATATTTATAATTTGGTTACCATTGCTTCTTTAATTAAAATAATATCTTTAGAAAAAATATTTTATTTTCAAACTAAGTTCATCATGCTATCCATTTCTCTTATTTGTTTTTAGAAGAAAAGAAAATGGAAAAGAAGATAAAATTGATATTAATAAATATTAACAATATGGTTCATTAGAGCAATTTATTGTTCATGCTCCGGAAAAAAATTCATTTACTAAAAATTCATTTTTTAATATTTTAATCCTTGAAGTTTTAAGTTGTTTTAATTTGATCACTGCACTTAAGCTCTTTTAATTGTATCCTTCAAAGTTGAGCTTTTGTTGTTTTATAAGCTTGAATATGTCTTTTTTTTCTTGCTTTGTTGGTGTGTATTTAAATGCTTTTGCATGTAATTAACAATTTATGATGAAATATGATTTTATCTTTGATCAAAAAAATCAATTGAGAGATTGATGATCAAAATTCACAAGATAAAGTCCCATTTGACCCCTATTGTTTCACTTTTTATTTCTTTTTTTTCATTATGTGTAAGACCTATAATAATAATAATAATAATAATAATAATAATTCATGGTAATAGATTATGTATGAAAACAATAAAGATGAGGAAGGTTAGCTTTAAGAATTAATAGAAATTAAATAGGAATAAGAGGTTGTTTGGCATTATGATTTGAAAATATTTATGAAAAAATTTGAAATTTTTTTATTTTTATATTTTCTTTTAAATTAAAAGAATTTAGTGTCTTTAGATCATTTTGAAGTGCTGATGTCAAAAATAATTTTAAAAAATAAAAAAAAATCATTTTAAAGCATTTCTAAACGAAAAACACTTTCAAAAGCAACCGCAATCACACTCCCAAACAGGCACTTAGTTTATGAGGGTGGAAAAAAATGTTAGCTCAAAATTAAAAGGGATTGAAGAGAGAGAAAATGAGCTTAGTGAGAGAAATTAAAAGGGAAGAAAAAAACGAGGAATATTTTTGTAAAAACATAAACAGAACATCCTCGAAATGAAAAGTTAAACGCTTCAAAACTAATATTCTATTTTAATTGAAAAAACAAAACACCAACATACATTCGTCCTGTTAGAAATCATCCCTCACCTCTGCAAATAGTTACTTACCAATACTCCATATCTCTATTTGCTATATTTCATGACTTCATCTACAAGCATTGTCAGATAGTCTTCATGTGTGATTGGGATGAATTCTTGAATAGATTTATGGAGCTAAGACTATTCAGAATTTTTTTTTCAGTGTGTTCTTCATTCAATCATGTAACTACTGGTTTTTCATTTTGATAACTGTATATGTTGAACATGGTAGAGAATTTGAGGAATCAGAGATCAAAGCCTCGGAAAGACAATCAATTGAGACTTGTAATGCAAGCAAAAAGAAGATTGTCCTTTCTTAACCTAGAGATGTTAAATTCGAGTATCACTAGTTGATATTGGTCTACAAACCTGGAAATTTGTTTGATACCGTAAAGGAGTTCTAGTGGATAGCAATATATGTTTTAGGAAATATTTACGAGATTTATTTTTGGATTCGAGGAAACCCCACTCTCCAGAAAACACACTTTGTGGGCACAAATAAGCAAAAAAAACCCTGATTATCTTAGGGTCTTATAAGAGATGCACGCCCTAACTCGAACTCGAGATCTGATATGCAAATTTCAATCCCTATATCATCATACCATGCCTCTTGTGCATAATATTTAAGAGATTGTTTGGACTAATTTTGCTTTACATGTGACCAATTGATAGTCATAAGATATCACATGACTAATTTTGCTTTACATGATATCTTATGACTATCAATTACCTAAATCTAGAAAAAATGTTCATTCCAAGACTAAACATAATGAGGCTGGTCTACACATTTATTTTACACTTAAGAAAAAGGTTTAAATTCAATTGAAAAATAGAATTAGATTGGATAGTTTTTACTCCTTTCACTAAGGGGTATTTATACAAGATCCGTATCAATCATTTAGGTAAGTCAATCTACTTGTCCTTTGAGCTCTTTCATTTCCAACTTAGGATTTTCATTATATCAAACAAAATCTAATTATTTAATTTTACATTTATATTTGCATTATCATGAACTTTAAATCACATTATAGTTTATTGAAATCAACTAGCTAGTTATTAGAGAATTAAGAATATTTTAAATTTGGTTACCGTTGTGCCTTTAATTAAAATAATATTTTTAGAAAAAAGTCTTATTTTCAAACTAATTTCGTCATGCTATCCATTTCTATTATTTCTGTTTAGAAGAAATAAAAAGGAAATGGAAATGAAGATAAAATTGATATTAATAAATATTAACAATATGGTCTTTCATTAGAGCAATTTATTGTTCATGCTCTGAAAATCAAATTCATTTACTAAAAATAAAGAAGAGGAAGGTTAGCTTTAAGAAATAATAGAAATTAAGATAAAAGTGGGGTTACATTATAATATTTAAAATTTTATAAATTAAAGAAATAACTTAAAAAAAAAAGAGATTTGTGAGAATCTAAATAAGGAAAAATCAACCTACCCCTTATAATTCTAAGAAGGCTGACAACAAGCTATAAGAGAATGGGGATGCGTTTTTTTTAAAAACAATTTATGCTTCTCATTTGAAATTATTAGAATACTTAAGATTTTAAAGAGAATGAGTATTTGAACTCTAAATTAAAAGGGATGGAAGAGAGGGAAAGTGAGTTTAGTGAGACAAAACAAGGGGGGAAGGAAAAAATGAGAAAAGTTGATATATTTTTTTTGCATTTAAAAGTTTAAAACTATTGACTAATAAGGTACCTAGAACTCAATGTGTGTGTGTGTGTGTGTGTGTGTGTGTATATGAGTATAGTTTGAAATTGAGTTAATTAGGGTATTATTGATTGTAATGGATAAAGAAATCATGGTAGAATGTATTGTAAATGGACGACCAAAGTAAAAGAAATTAAATTAATAATGTAAATTACATCTTGATGGTAGTATAAGGTGTGATTTGATTGTTCCTTAATAGTTTATTCCAAAGAAATATTAAATAGTTATTATTAATTGTCTAAATAGTTACTCTTATATGACTATCCTAAAATATAACAGGAGGTTCCAAAACTTGTCCATCATTACTTCTATATATCTTTGTATTAAAAACTATTGATTATAAAGATTTTATGATGGACTTAAATAGGAATTAAATATATTTTTTAGATATGCGTAATCTTAAACAATATGAGAGTTAGTATGAGCTGCTTAAATTATAGAGAGAGTAGTCAGAGATGAGCTAGGACCAGAGGTGGAATAAGGATATGTAACTAGGTCAAAAATAAAGGAATTTATATTTTCTATGAGTAGGCCCCATTTTTAAAATGGGAAAAGATGGGCAATCATTTAAGCAATTCCAAAGAAAATAATTTTTTTTTACTCCAAAGTAAATACATAGGGGCCATGCAGATTAGTAATGGAGGATCCTCTAATGGTCAGGTCTATTAGAAGACAAACATCACCTGAGGGTCTATATAGAAGAGGGAACTCACTCATCTATTATGTATGAGGTGCAATCAAAAACACTATAAATTGTTCAGCAACACCTAGAAGGTGTTATATGTACATAGTAAAGGGACATTGATGAATGGATTATCAATACCTAGAAAATGACTATTATTATCATGGGGATACAAGTCATTAGAAGAACCAATGTCCCCACGTGGTTATAAAAATAACGCATAGTCAAAGAGTAGTTTCTCAGAATCAACAATAGTTTGTTACTATTAATTGACTCATAAGGCCACTAAGTCAAGAGTAAATATAAACAGTGGCTAATCTCGATTCCAGAAGGAAAAGGCTTTAGGTAAGATATATGACATGAACCAAGAGGACGTGAGTTGGGTGCTAGATGTTTTGATAGGTACATTACAATTATAATTGATGCAAATTTATGCTTTATTTGATCATAAAGCCAGTCATTCTTTTATATCTTATTGAACTATAAACAATTTGCATGTGTTTCCTAGTATAATAAATGTAGGAGTAACTATTAGTACACCCCTAAGATAAAACATAGACATTGATAATATTTTATAAAGGTTTTAAAATATATATTAAAGGGTAGGAATTAAAGGTAGATTTAATGCTTTTGAAATTGGATGATTTTGATTTAATTTTGGATATGGATGAGTTAAGTGAACATCGAACACAAGTGGATTGTGTCACCCAAATAGTGACTAAACAAGAAATGACAGAAAAAAACATGATATTTAAAGGGGAGAGGTAAGTAATACCTTGTTGTGTAATTTCAATTAAGATAGATAAAAAGTTGATCAAGAAATGATGTTCTTTGTATTTAGCTCATGTGAGATAATTAAAAAATAATAATGTACAGTTGGTTAGCATTCTTATTGCAATGGAGTTTCATAATGTGTTTTTATAGGAATTGCCTAGACCACCTCCCAAGTACAAAAATCGATTTTTAATTGAAACTTTTCTTGGAATCATATTTATAGAACAATCTTTTTGTAGGATGAAGCATACAAAATTAGTTGAGTTGAAGGTTCAACTTTATGAGTTATTGTATAAAGATTTTATTCGTCCTACTTGCTCACCTTGGTGAGATCTAATGTTGTTTATAAAGAATAAAATATGGCACCTTTAGATTGTGAATTGATTATCATTAATTGAATAGGACATCGGTTTTGGTTTAAAGAGGTAGTATTTCAAAGAAATGTTATACATGCAGAAGGAATATTTATAGATATGAAAAAGGTAGAGGTTGTTTCAAAATGTAAAAGACCTATCAATATAACACAAATTTTTATTTTCTTATAGGATATTATCAAAGATTTATTGAGGGATTGTCAACAATAACATCTTTTTTGACCTAGTTAACTCTTAAAATGTTTAGATTTATTACTTAAAAAAATATAAGGAAAGTTTTCAAAAAATAAAAAGGAAAGCTTAACTTTACTTTAGTTTTGGTTCTTCCCTTAAAGACTGGAGGATTTGTAATGTATAATGATGCATAAAAGAGAGGTTTGGGGTATGTATTGATGCAATATAGAAGAATAACTTCTTATGCTTCAAGATAATTAAAGCTGCATAAAATGAATTACCTAATACATGAATTGGATAAAATGAATTACCTAATACATGAATTGGAAAACTTGTAGCTATAATATTTGCTCTCTAGTATAGAGACATTATTTGTATGGATCTCAAGTTTAGATCTTTACAAATCATAAGAATTCAAAATATTTAATGTCATAAAAAGAATTAAATACACAGAAAAAGAATGGAATTAATAAAAGGCTAAGATTGTGTTACTGATTACAATTTTAAAAAAGCTAAAATATTTATTGATGCTATAAGTAAAAAAGGAAAAGGCAATAGTAAATATCAAACATGATAACATGATGACTTTTAAAAATTAGAAGAAAAGAGAACATATATATGACATCTTGTTCTTAAAAAAAATGTCTTATTTAATAAGATATCATCTGATATTATGGTCACTGGAAACTCTAACTAGTCTACAAATAATTTATGGTATGAGATTAGCTATAAAAAAAAAAATATTATCACCCCTAAAGTGTTTTACCTTGGGTAGATTGTATTATTGATTTTGTCTTAAATTATTAAGGATTTATGATGTTATGTTATTGATGATGTGTCTATACTATTCATAAGCCCATGTCTAATATTCCAAATATATCTCTGAAAAATCCTAGTATATGGAAGCTTTCTTTGACATTTCAATAGAAATTACAGTAAAATTATAAATAAATATGTGATTTCCATGAATATAATTGTGTGTTGACCTGTAAATCACGATTGCTACACTATATTTTTAGGCTATTACATTTTAGTCTCTAAAAGTTTGGAGAAGAGAGAAAAAGTTGCCAAAAATATTATGAGAGAGAGGTTTTGGATGAAATTTTTTTAATATAAATTTGATTTTGTGTTTATTAGTTAGTTAAACAATTTTTTGTTATCAAAATTAGGGTTTTAAATGTCCATGACATTTATTTTTTATGTTCTTAACTGAAAACAATGGTTGAAATATTGTTTTTATCAAAGATGTAGGACCTATTTTTTCAATGATTAAAAACAAGTATGGTTATTGAAAAACTAAATCAAATGATGACACTTTGTGTGGCCAAATAGATAAAGTATCATTAACTATTATATTTTAAAAAACCATGTGGATGACATGTAAGAGCCTGAGCGTGAACTATGAGGCCCAAACACATTTGTTTGTGCACGCTAGACATTTGAATATTGTATTCCGGAGCATAAAATTTACATGTCTATTTTTTTCTCTTAATTGTTGTTTATTGACTTTATTGTATAATAAAATACTATCTAATTAAAATCATTATGATGGAATTTATAAATTGAACTATTATGCTTTGTTTTTTGAAAATGATTCAACATTGTTATTGAGTAAGAATGATCACAACATGATTTTGTTTTCTACTGAAACTTGCTTTTCATATAATGTTAAGTTTTTATTTAAAAATCCATTATACTAAAACAAACATATTTTAATTGGGGAAAAAATGATTAAAGAAATAAAGTTTTGGTTAAATAAGTTTTTTTCTATATTTAAATCATTTAATTCTTGCAAATGTTTATTTTAATTGTGTTATATTTTTTATTCAAAAAAACATGCTAGTTATAAAGACAATCCTCTAATAAAAAAAAAATCATACTAAACAATTTAGACTATTTTAGTTATGAAAATTATTTACTTTTATTATCCTATGATTAAATAAAAACATGTTTAAAAAATCATCCCACTAATATTATATTGGTACATAACTAGTTATAAAGAAGGCTAAAATAGAATGAGACTTGTTATTGTAGATAGAGTAGAAATTGTTTTTTTTTCTTTTCTTTTATTTTTTTGAGAAACTACATCTTTATTTGCCGAAATTGATTTTGAATTTTTTAAATTTTTGGAAGGAATTAAAAATTCAGTGACAAATAACTAAAAAGAAAAACACAAAGTACTTAGTAACAATCTAAGCTCCGAGGGAAAACATTATTTTCATTCTCATACTTACATTTCTCAATCTCATGAAGCCATACATTTTCCCAAATTTAATTTTGATAGAAAAAATATTTTTGTTGGGCTTTTTTAGGCCTTGGTGGGTTGTTTGATCCAAGTCCTTTTGTACTTAGGTAAAGACATGTTGTTTAAAGAATTATTAAAGCTAAATGAGTCATAATTAGACTTAAAAAATTGACAATCTAGATGGTAAATCTCAATTAATATAATATATTTTTATTTCAATATTTTTTTAAGAAAAATATGTCACATTGAAATTTATTTTTAAAACATTTCATTTATTTTAAATTAATTTTTGAGATGTGTTTTGTTTTAGTTTACGTAGAATTAATTTGTTTCTAGTTAATTTCTATAATATTATCATGGTCTCTTAACTTGGATCACAGGTCTATCAAATTAACCCTAGTTATAGGTATATCATTTTTTTAAAATATTATTTTGAATTTTTTTCTTTCAACTTTATTTTTTTACCTTTTTTATTTTTTATCGTAATAGTGGAGTTTATAATTTGAATAGTAAATTTAGTGAATTAAACCATAAAATTCAAATTGATCATAAATATATTTTGTTTTAATAATTTTAATTTTTGAAAAAATGTCATATTGATTTTTTTTATTATAATATGATATATTTGAATTCACTTATTATTATTTTTTTATGCTGGTTAGAGTATAATTAATTTATTTCCCTTGCAATCTCCTTCAACTCGTCCTGTTCCAAATCATCCCTCCCCTCTGCAAACAGTTACTTACCCCCACTCTCTTCATTTCTCTATTTACTATATTTCTTATAAATAATAATAATAATAATAATAATAATAATAATAATAATAATAATTTAATTTCTGGGTAATAAAAGAAATGGAGGTCAAGATGGATAAATTGGAAGGTGGGTCTGTTTTGTTAGATATTATTACTTGTCTTCATGTCTGCTTGATGCTCTGCAACAATGGTATACATTTTTTATTTCATTTTTTTTTATATTTTTTTCTTATGCCATTGGATTGGAATGGCCCATACCATTTTCTATTTATTTATTTATTTATTTACAGTATGTCTTGTATTATCAATATAGAGCATGGATGTAAATTTAGCTGTGGCCGAAACATTTCATATTAGTTAAAAAAATAAGACAAAACAACATTGTTTTTATTTCGAGTTAAATTCTGGTCTATTTCGGATTTTTCAGTCAAATTCTTGCCAAAACACGCTGGAATCATTTCTCTTGTGCCGTTTCGGCCAAATAATATATTTTTTTTAAATAATGAATAATTTTACAGTATCAATCATATCTCTTAATCTGACCATTAGATTGAGATGAAATTTTACACAAGGAGTCTCTTGACATATTTATATATATATTATGTTAAAATTTCAGAGCAATCAAAGAATGTAATGACATTGCAAGATTGATGATGATATTCTCGTAATATTATACATGTTCATAATTTTATTTAGAAAAATCATTTTATTGTGTTTTTTTAGAATAAATTACACAATTCTAAATAATTTTATTTTTTGGACTTGAACTAAAATTTTTTTTAATTAATATATTTAATTATATATACACACACACATAAACATTACAACTCCGAAACAACGCGCCGAAACATTTCAAAACCAAAACATTCTATTCTAATTAAAAAAAATAAAGTAATAACCGAAACAGAATTGATAACCAAAATGGACTGACAACCTTGACAAAGCAGCAACCACACCCTTCACCTATAGGATGTAACATGATTCACGAACCAGGATAGTACGATACACTGCAGGCCGAGAGACAGACCAAAGAGTGGATCGAATGTTGAAGACATGTCGACATATGAACTCATCTGTACAATAAATGTGGATGAAGATCAAAAATGGTTAAGGATGGCGTGTCCCTTTGTGCAAATTTTCATTAGAGAATAGGTTTATTAGGGGGTTATCTGTAGTATTATCTCAAAGGTTCTTCACCTCATGTGGCTGGGCTTGTGTTTCAGATATTTTAACAAAGGTTGTTAATATCATTTCGGTTGTAATTTTGGTTGCTGTTCTAGTTTTTTTATTGATAAAGAACATTTCGGTTTCAGAGTATTTCGGTATGCCGTTTCGAGACAGTACTGTTTATATATAATTAATTATATATATAAAAAAAACTTAAAATATTAATTTAAGAAGCATAATTAAAATTTATAATAGATTAACTTTAAATTATACAATACAAACACAAAAGTCAAACAAACATAATCTCAAAATTAGAAAAAAAAAATCACAAGTTAATCAAAATAAAGAGGATTTTAAGGTAGGAACGGTACCGAGACGTTCTGGCCGGAATTAAAACCGAGACGAAAACGATACCGTTTTGTCTCGGTTTTTTTAATAGAACGAAACGTTCCAACCATTCCGGACAGAACGAAACGATATTGACAACCTTGCTTTTAACATCACTAAATTTCAGGTTCATTATGGTCAAGAGTGGGTAGGTGGGAATTTGCTAGAAACTAGTAAGTGTCTGTTTTGGAATGCGGTTAAGATTGTTTTTAAGATTGTTTTTTAAGGTGTTTCTCTTTCAAAAATATATTATAATGATATTTTTTTAATTCTTAAAAATTAATTTTGACATTAGCACATCAAAATAATCCAAAATCACTAAAAAATTAATTTAAAATAAAAATAAAAAAATTGAAATTTTTTTCGAAAGCATTTTCGAAATGATTCCCAAAACCCCCTAAATCAAAAGTGGTTAAAACAAATTTATCAGAATTAATTGAGCAAACTATCTACCACACTTCATACCTTACGTGCATGGTTTTTACTGTATTTTGTTTCCAGATTTGCTTGCAAATATGATGGAAGTCTTGGAATTGCACTCAAGCTTGCTGTATTATCTACATATTTCTATCTTTAGATGAGCAGGATACATTATTGTGCAACATGTCGAGGTACCAAGTTGTTTGCTTTCTCTCTAGCAAACTAGAAATTAGATATTTCATGACTTCATCTACAAGCATTGCCGTGTTGTCTTCATGCTTGATTGGGATGTATTCTTGAATAGATTTATGGAGCTAAGATTAATCAGATTTCTTCAGTGCGTTCTTTATTTAACCATGTAACTGCTGGTTTTTCGTTTTGATAACTTTATATGTTGAACATGGTAGAGAATTTGAGGAATCAGAGATCACAGCCTTGGAAAGACAATCAATTGAGACTTGTATTGCAAAGAAGAAGAAGATTGTCCTTTCTCAACCGGAGATGGAACGAATTCAGGGATCAGAGGATATCATATATGTCGAACATGGATTGACAGTTGTGTACACCCAATACATGTTAAGTCTACCCTTCAAGCTGGTGTATAAATATCATATATGTCCAACTTGGATAGCAACATATGGAAGGAACCACTAGTAGCAACATCAGTCATCATGTCAGCCAAAAAAATTCACTCTTAATATGAGAAATCTCAACTACACAAGAATCTAGATTATCTTTGATGCAATTCCTATCAAGTTCAATATCCTTGGTCTGATCATGCTGAATTGGGTTGTTGGTAATCTCACTAGCAATTGTGTTGTCACATATGAGTACCATTAGTTATTTTAGGTTGTAACCAAGTTCACCCAGGAGAACTTTCAGACAAGTAAGCTATGTAATCGCATGATGGAGGAGGGCACAATACTCTTCATCCGCTCTAGATAGTGATACTGCATTTTGTTATTTTCACTCCAAGTTACTAAGTTACCTTCCATATGTGACACATACTTATCTAATTTGTATCCAACAAAATGAGAATCAGTATATCCCACAATACCAAAATGGTTATGTTAGAAGAACATAACACCTTTATACAGAGGATTTCAAGAAAACCAAGATGCTGGGACAACATAACACCTTTACTTGGAGATGATTTTATGGAAGTCAAGATATGATTCATTGCATTCATGTTTCAGTTATTTGAACTATGCATGAATTGGCTCGCAACACATTGCATATGATATGTCTAGTTTAGTATGAGCTAGAGAGGTCAACTTCCCTACCAATATCTGATATCTCGTATCAACTTGTCAAACCAAGCCTTCAATGATTGCTCTAGTCCATGTTGTTGATCTTTCATATAATCTTTTGATCAAATATGATATCAATTAATTGTTTCTTGGATCCTACCTCTCACTTGAAATCCACAAATCATTTTTCTGCTAACCATAAATGATCTACCTTACTACTAAATTCTTTTGGAATAGGAGCAAAAGACACATTCCCAGAAAAACAACACACTTTTCCATAGAATCGAACATCCATGGAAACAATATTTATCATAAGGGATGAAAGCACTTGTGTTCATTTTGAGAATTATAATAACCCATAAAGTATACATTAAAAGGCACGAGGAATGAGCCTATCCCTATGAGAGTGAAAATGAACATACCACAACCAAAAAATCTTAGCACAAAGATTGAGAGTAGAAGGAATAGAGTGGAACCTTGAGAACATCCTTAAAGGGGTTTAATAATCAATAATAAAATGCATGCATTATTTAATGAGGAAGACACAATCATGACAAAATCATCTAAGAAAAGTTTAGGAACATGCATAATAAATCATAATGTCCAAACTACCTCTAAGAGGTGCCGGTTTGTAGATTATTATATGTTCTATTGTGGGGTGCAAGCATATTGTCTAATAGAGGATGCCTTGAGCCTTGAAGAAATCAATAAGAGATTAAATATACCCAACTTACCTTAGCGCAATCATCAATAAAAAAAATATAAAAACATTTATGACCTGAAGTAGAGGTAGAAAATAGACCCCAAACATCAATATAAACACATGAAAAAGGATTTGAACTTCTATTGAAACTGACTTCAAAAGGAGCTCAATGGTTTTTAGCATAAATGCATTGTTCGCATGGTTAGCTATAAAAAAAAATATCACAAAACAAATCAAAAAAGGATTCGCTCCAGCTTTATCATGAGCATACTATCCTGAGGATTACAAAAATGACCTAATCTAAAACAAACTTGAGGAACATAAATGAGCTCTGTTTCTGATAATGAGTTGTGCTTGAATTAGTGAATGGATTTGGATAGGTTAATGGTGAAACTGAATTCATATGCCCATTGCAACGTGAATATATTACCGTGTTGCCAATTTGTGTCATCATAAATGGGTTATTCACTATGATATCACAGCACAGTTTGCCACAAAAGCACCCGCTTGCTCCTTGACAGCGAGAACATTCCATTCTGCTCTGTCCATGCCTCCGTCCCAAGGATCCCAAGTATGCAGCACAATAACTTCACCTCGTGGACCTCTATGCCCTCCAATCACCAGCAAGCTGCCACCCCATGATTTAAATCCTAATCCCCATCCATTAGAAGAGTCAGCCCTAACTGGCAACCTCTTCACAACACTCCATGAATTATTAGTTTTATTGTAGCTCTTGACCTCGTTGGTTGCTTGATCAGCAGAGTAAAGTTGATTATTTACAACAGCAACCAGTGGAGGAGAACGCATGGCAGGATGACCTGCAATGGGGAGAGGGTACATGTTCTCTATCCTCCTCCACGTCCTTGTCTTGATGTTATACTCTTCACCACAACTTAAACAATCTGTTTGGGTTGACATACCCCCAATTACATAGAACTTCCCATCCATAAAAAAGCCAGAACACAGCTTCCGAGGCAAGTTCATATCCGGCAAAGTTACCCAAGTACCCAGCTCAGAGTTATAAAGCTCTGCAGATCTCATGATACATCCATTCTTGTCGCTTCCTCCAGCAACAATAGCAATTTCCCCAAGGCTGCTTGTACCAAACAGACAACGGGGTAAGTTCATTGGTGGGCATCTGGACCAGTCATTTGTAAGCAAGCTATACATCCAAACAGCAAATCCTAACATCTCACGCCCAAAAACAAGTAGCTGAGTTCCTACTGCAAGAGACTCCTTGTCGGCATACGTGAAGCATTCATCGCAAGGCATCCTAGGTAATCGCATCCATCTCTGGCTTGCAGGATCAAAAGCTTCCCAAGGCATCAAAATACAAGCTAAATAAATCCAGTGTTCAATTACACCAAGCTGCCGCCTCACATTATTTAAACACCCACTTTCAATCAATGCTTTGAATTTCTTATTCAGACAAGCAAATTTGGGGTAATCCGATCTACAACTCCAAGCCAAAATATCTATTGCAGCGTCATCATGAAGACCAGGAATGAGACTGTCTTCGGATGCTTGCCCATCACGATTCTCTCCCGTATCCATAGGTTCATAATCAGAATACAAGTTTTCCCTTTCCAACAGACCAATTCCAACATTTTCGGAATGGTTATTATGAATATAAGCCCGTAAGTCTTGCTCTTCGTTCACGGTGGGATGCAAAATAACGCAATTTTGCAAACCAGCCATAACAGATGAGTCACAACCTGCCCAGCCCATCTTCACTTGTGGTTTCCTTCTGCAACACCAATCAATTAAAGCAGATAAAAAAAAAAAAACAATACACTGTCAAAAACAAGTTGCTATTTAATTAACATAAGTTGCAACTAAGTAATAACATCAACTTCAAATGGGCATACACAAAAGAAACACCAAATCTAACATGCGATAAATCGAGATGCAAAGACATGAAGAACCCAGAAAGGATACAGATCCAATCACGCAATGAAGTCAAAAGCATCAATCTTTAACCGAAATATAAATTCACCATCAAATCCAACCAATATAAATTTCATTTCAATAGAGAGAAAAAAAAGTATCTTTGTTTGTGGGTCTTACCTTAAATAGCTGATTTCTCTCTCTCTCTCTCACACACACAGATAAAACCGCAACAGATCAGATCAGTTTAATAAGCAGTACTCTCTCTCTCTCTCTGTCTGAAAAGCTCAAATCTTCGGATTTTCTTCTTCTTCTTCCTTTTCTCTTTAAACTAAAGCGGCTATATCTTGCTCTATCTTCTATTCATCCATGGTTTGGTTTCTGTTTTTCTTTTTATTTATGATGATAGAACTTGAAGAAGAGTAGTATTTTTCTTTGCTGTTTCTCTCAGGAGAGGGAAGGGGCAGAGGAATTTTAATGGTGGAATCGATCCATCCATTGATGTTATTAATCAATTAATTTTTCATTATTATTATTAAATAAAAAAAGCAAAGCAAAGCGAAACAAAGGTTGTCGTGTTGGTGGTTTTTTTTTTGTTTTTCATGTTTCACTGCCCTTGTAATTTGCTCTCCTCAGTCTTTCTCTTTTAACGTTTCTGTTTAATATTGCTGCGGCGTAAATTGTGTTTTAAGAAAAATATAGTTTATAATTATTTGGCAAAATTTTTATTGCAATTTTTATTGTCATAGGACCAATTAAAAATATTGTTGAACCACCATTTATAAGAAGCAGAAATTTGAAGATTTTGCCTATGTTTTATTTTGGGTCTCTACTTGCGTTTCATTTTTAACTGTGAAGGACAATAAAATAACAGAGGACCACCATCACAACAAGAGAGAGTGGAAGAAAAAGATGGCACAACATAAAAAATTTGTAGCATAATCACCGATCACCTTGCAACCCTCGACGCCTGCAGGACCATCAACAACTCTCTCTCTCTCGGTTGCAGGTTTCTCTCTAAAAAACAATCATGGATACAACCCTCTCTCTCCTCCAGCAGCAGCAGTCACCGGTGAGTACTAGCAGCTCCACCTTCGACACAATCAACCTCTCCTCTTCACCGGAAGCACTTGCAACAGTGCAATCTTATCCCCCAACTCTATCGTCAAGCAACAGCAGCGCACAACCTTCCAACGCTTTCCCGGCTACCACAGGCCACCATTTCCAGCAACGCCACCATAGGAAAAACCACTTCAGCCTCCTCTTGGCGGCATCAATAGGTGAGTTTCTCGTCACTGTCGATCGACCTACTACTGTTCATGTGTATTAATTCACGTTGTCTCACATTGCATTATTCATGTTTTAAAAAGACTTGAATAGTGCAACACACCATTTCACTCTTTTTACCTCTTGGGCTGGACTTGATCTCGGCCCAACCAAAGTCCAGTAGAGTTGGGCCTCTTGGGCCAACTTGGCTGGGGCGGCCCATTTAATTGGGTCAGGCCCAATCCAATTTTTTTTCTAAAAATATATAAAAATTATATTTTTTTAAAAAAAATATATGTACATAGAGATCAATCCCGATGAAAGGGAAGGACACGTGATTTCATTTCACTCCACAACCTAGTTGCTTTTCGATTGATTATGGATAAAAAAACTTGCAACTGGATTTGGCCTTAAAATTATATCTCTACAATATGTAGATAGAGATCTTGAAACTCGGTATGAACCTCAGATGTTGTTCCTGATGATATAACACCAGATGTTATTCCTCGATCAAATAGCAAGGGATCGCAGAGGCCTTCACGTATGAATTTAGTTCGTGATGTAATTGCAAGTAGTTTGATGAGAGAATAAATACAAGTATTTAATTTACTTAAATTATTAATTATATTTTATTATTATTATTATTATTATTATTAAATCTATAATATTTTAAAAAATAATATATATGTGTGTGTGTGTGTGTGTGTTCTTTAAAGTAATTTTACAAGTTAACAGCAATATGAAAAGCTTGATAACCGACCACACAAAACTATTTTTCACTAAACCTCAAATTCAACCATAGTTTTAAATCAACGCTTCAATTTCAACTATGAACCGTAAAATTTTCATGAAGCAATACTCTCTCTCTCTCAAAAGCACAAATCTTCCTTTTCTCTTTATACTAAAGTGGTTATATCTTCCTCTATCTTTTATTAATCCATGGTTTGGTTTCTGTTTTTCTTTTTATTTATGATGATAGAACATGAAGAAGATTAGTATTTTTCTTTAAAGTTTCTCTTGGGAGAGAGAGGGGGAGAGGGAGAGACTTGAGGAATTTTAATGGTGGAATCGATCCATCCATTGATGCTATTAATTAATTAATTTTTCATTATTATTATTAATAATAATAAAAAAGCAAAGCAAAGTGAAACAAAGGTTGTTATGTTTTTTTTTTAACGTTTAGTTATTTTTTGTTTTTCGTTTAGTTATGTTTTGTATTTTTAGATCATTTTGATGTGCTGATGTCAAAAATATTTTTTTTTAAAATCATTATTTTGATACATTTCTAAACGAAAAACACTTTCTTTATCAACTAGTTTAACTTTGTATCTACTAGTGATCTCATTTGACCTATAATTCATTGAAAACACGAATTTAAATCCTATTGTTTTCTGTTTTTTTTAAGGTAATTCATCCACCTCCTTGGAAGAGCTTTTCTAGAGTACCTTCATTTCAACAACCATACGAAACTTCCACTTAAGGTCTCTTAAGAGCTTCCAAAAAATGTCTAGGAATAAAGATAATTGAAACCTAGACAAGATAAGTGAGACTTAGACAAGTGATGATAAGACACAAAATAAGACATGGGATAAATGACATTAGAAGATTTGAAAAATCCAAATCTATCAATCTCCTTATGGTCATGAAAGGAGTATATCCTTTCTTCACCATAAATTTATGAGTATGAGTTAGGCAGACTCTAAAGATACATGTTGTGAATCTATAAAAGAAGGGACATGTATCTCAAGGTCAATCATGTAAGAGTTAATTGTTTGTATGTTTTTTCATCAAGTGGAGTATTGGACTCAAGACGAGGTGGAGGCTTGACAATTAATTTTTAGTTCTTTCTTGTACAATCTTTAGAGAAAAACTAAGTAGGCCTTTCATCCATATCTTCTTCAGGTTTGGATACAACTTCTTTTATAGGATTAAAAGATATCTCCCCCTCACCCATGATACTTGGATCCTTCCTCTCACTTGAAATCCACAATCTTTTTTCCGCCAACCATAAATGATCTTCCTTTCTATTAAATTCTTTTGGAAGAGGAACGAAAGACACATTCCCAGAAAAATAACACACTTTTCCATAGAATTGAACATCCATAGAAACAATATTTATCATAAGGGATGAAAATACTTATGTTCATTTTGAGAATTATAGTAATCCTGAAAGTATGCATTATAGGGCATAAGGATTGAACCTATCCCTATAAGAGTGAAAATGAACATACCAAAACCAAAAAATCTTAGCACAAAGATTGAGATTAGAAGGAATAGAGTGGAACCTTGATAACATCCTTAGAGGGGTTTAATAATCAATAATAAAATGCATGCATTATTTAATCAGGAAGACACAATCCTGACAAAATCATCTAAGAGAAGTTTAGAAACAAGCATAATAAAACATAATGTCGAAACTACCTTTAAGAAGTGGCGATTTGTAGATTATTATATGATACTAAAAGCTAAACGAGATCGTGGTTTTCGATAATAATACACAGTGAAAATCATTATTCCTCTAAACTCATATTCACTATGGATTATAATAGTAAAATTACTAATTTACCCCCTGTTTACAGTTATTTTAGCCTTGGAATCATTGTTATAAAAAACGCGAGTTCACTCGCAAAATCGTATGATTTTGCGAGTCAACTCATGAAAACGGGTTAACTCGGGAAGAAAACTCGAATCCGGTCAAACCCGTTTAAAATTAGTCCGACTCGTAAAATCAGACTAGATCGGTCCGATTTTACGAGTTTAAGGTGTTCGGACATCGGGGCTTTCATTTTCAATTTTTCATTCTTTCAATTACATTCGAAGCTCAAATCAAAATCTTCTCTGCTCTTCTCACCCCTAAATCCCCCAAATCATCAGCTCTCACCCCCAAAATCTTCTCTTCTCTTATCAGCACAAAATCCCCCAAATCATCAGCTCTCACCCCCAAAATCTTCTCTTCTCTTCTCAGCACAAAATCCCCAAATAGTCAGTTCTTAGTTCGACCGATCTCCTCCCCAGTACCCCAACTGTTCTTCTCATCCTTCTCTTCAGTCTTCCCCAAATCGTCCGCTCCTCTCATCACTTGAATCGTCTTCTCCAGTAAGAGGCTAAGAGTTGTCCTCTCCTCTATCTTTGTTGTCGTTGCCGTCGTTGCCATTAAAGGTTTATGCAAGCTTGATTTTCATTGATTTATAAATCTCAATTGAAATTTTTTACTGTAATATTCTTCTCGGTGTCATAAGTTCATCACATAATAATGAATTTATTATTAGCATTTTCATTGCCTCAATGCATGTTGTGCAGTTGTCTTGATTCTAAATTTTCTAATGTATGGGACGTTGCATATGCTTTACTGGCCTCCTTATATTTCCATGTGGATACAGACATAAGAATGAGAACATGCCTGTATGTAAGATTGTGGCAACAAATATGGGTACCCCAGAACCTGTAGAATTGAATTTAGAAAGTCCAGAACCTGAAGAGATATAGCCAATGGAATGCCTGTGAATCACCTCAATCAGATATGATTAGCAACTCTTACGTTAGAAATTTAGAATAATAAGTTTTTTGTTCTGTCCAGGTTATGGCTTGAGTTGGTGTTTTGGGATTTTCAAACGAAGAAAGACATTCGTGGATAGTTGCTTTTAGCATCTTAGTTACTTTGTTGGCAGGTTGTATCAGTTGCAGGTCAATGATGCATGAATGTATCAAACATGCAAAACTGATATGGATGATTATTGTGTTCTTTATTTTTCTTTTCTCAATGGATAATTATATTAAGAACTTGAAAATTCAGATTGTAAAATTTTGGCAATTAGTAGTTACATTTTATTTTGATCTGGAAAATGGTTTCTTCCAGCTGTTATTTCCAAATTGTAAAAAATAAACTCATTGAGGTTAGAGGTTACTTTAATGATATATTTTTTTTAAAAAAAATAGATGTTTGCAAAATTAAACATTAATAGAATTATGCTCGATGAAACATGTCCTGAAATTCTGTGTTTTGAAGTTATTTTAAATCATGTATGAACCTAAACTAATTAAGTTTTATGTCCATAATTATGTTATATTGTATTCAGAAATATTTTACTTACGATTTTTCTGCTCACACGATTTTAGCTGTGATTTTACGATTTTTGTACGGACAAATCTGGGTACGATCTTACAATTTTAAGATCTGATTTTACGATCCGAGTTTCGGAAGGCCCTTCTGTGTCGTGTAAAAATCGCGATTTTGACAACCTTGCTTGGAATCAGGGTATTTTCAATTTTTTCCACTTTATGCACAGTAAAATAACTATTATATCACATAAGCTGCGAAAACCTCCTCCCCGCTGTGGAAAACTCTCATCTCCTTAAAGGAGCAACTTATTCAGGATTGTGGGAGTAGCTCATCTGCTATTGCTACCTTGGTTAGCTGGACTGCTGGTACTGGTTGTTTCTCGGCTAATGCCTATGAATTTTTTTGGTTAAAAGGTTGCAAGGTCCACTGGGATACAGTGGTGTGGGAGCAATGGTCCTTACCTAAGCATTGCTTTGTGTTGTGGCTTGCGGTGCTAGGGAAACTTAAAACTAAAGATCGTCTGCTTTTTCTTCCCTTAGATACTAATTGTGTTTTTTGTAGTCAGGAGCAGGAATCCCATGACTTTTTGTTCTTCAAATGTCCTTGGACATCGTCTTTATGGGGTGACATTGTCCGTTGGCTACATATCCATCGTCTTATGAGTTCCCTAACTAGTGCTATTCAAGGCCTTATCTCTAAAAGGAACAAAATGGAGCACAGAATGCGAAGAGCCTCTCTTGGCATTTCGGTTTACCTCATATGGGAAGAGAGAAACAAAAGGCTTTTTGATAATTCTTATACCTTGGTTAAGAAGGTGTTCACGAGATTCCAAGTCCTGTTCTTCACTGTTTTTCACTTCCATGAACGGGATCACTTCTCCATTGATGTGGGATGACGGGTTTGCAGGTGATGGGTTGTTGTAGGCTTCTATTGCCTTTGAGTTTGGTCTCTTCAATTAGTTTAAATGTTGTTATATTTATCTTTCTGTATGAGTTAGTTTGTTTGTTTTTTTGCCTTTAGTTTGCTGTTTGAGAGCATGTTCCTATTTCAGCTGTCATTTGTTCTCCTTTTGTATTGTTTCTTCTTGATCTTAATAAACTTACCTTTGATAAAAAAAAAAAGATAAAAAATAACTAGTTTTGCCTCTAGGATATCACGGTACTTTCACATTTTAATGAACGGTAAAATAAATGTGTAGATACTAATATGCCCCCATAAAAGATAAAGTATAAGAATTAACTATAAAGGTGTTTAGGTAATTGATCATTTTTAAAATATTAATTATTTTCAAATACTGTAGGTGCGTTCGGCACACACCCCAATAATTTTCGGCCTCACGTCCCTTTCGAGCGGCGCGTGCGGTAATTCAGGCGGTCCAAAATGTCCATCCACTGTGTCACCGGATCTTGCATCCCACGGTGGATGAAAACCCGCTGGTTGTCGGTCAAAAGTTTCCCCTCCCTTTTCTCTCTCTTACAAGCGAAATTGCTCGATCATCCTCGGTGTTGTTGGTTTTTTCATTTTAGTCCCTTTATCTTTTAATTATGTTGTATGACTCTGATTTATGTTATAGAAGTTTTGAGTTGTTTCAATTATTTCATTCGATGAAAATTGATTATATATTAAGGTTTCAATTCGATCCTTATTCTTTTAATTTTCAAATTGAGTTGAAATCCCTTAATAAATTCGGTATAGAGGTTTTGATTTTTGCAATTGTATCCTTTGATGAAAATTGATTATATATTTTGTTTTCATTTAAGCCTTTCTACTTTTAATTTTTTATTTCAATTCCTTTATTTGTTTTATATTTCTTAAATTGTCCCTATTTTTGTCCGTGTGTGTGTGTGTGTGTGTATTATTAGTTTTGGTTTTTAATTTTTATTATTTTCTCTTTTGTTGAGGTAATATTCTTTTAAATAATTTAAATCTTAAATTCTAGTTCATGATTGTGATCATTTAAAAATTGATATTTCTTTTTTCTCTCCTTTGTTCTTTCTTTTAGTTTTTTAGTTTTTTATTTCGTCTTCATGTGAAATTATTTTTTTTAGCTAATTATATTTATTTTTGTTTTCTCATTTATTTTTTGTGTTTGCTTTTCTATTCAAGTTCTTTTTTATTTGGTAGAATTTTATTTTTTCCATTATTTAAGCAATAATAATAATGGTTAATTTGTTTTCTTTCTTACTCTTTTGTGAAAATTTTATAGTTTTTTTATATTCTTCAAAATAATATGACTTTTTTTTTTGTTTTAGCATTAACAGTAATGATAATTTTATTTATTATAATTATCATAATAATAATGACATAATTGATCATAATAATGATAGCAATTGTTATTTATTATAATGATTATTGTACTCGTGATGTTAATAATTATGACTTTGATAATAAGAATAACAATAACACATAAAATAATATAAAAAATATTAGTGATGACAAAATAATTTATAATAATGATAATAATACTAATTATAATTTTGATTATATTAATAAAAAGGGTGATGATTATTGTAATAATAATTACAATGATTATAATAATAATGATAGCGATATCGATAAAACTGTCAATAATAATCAGAATATTGATTATTTACAATAATAGTTATAATGGAAGCTATACTAATTGTGATAATTTAAAAATTATGATGATAACAATAAAAATAATAATCCAAATCATTCGTTGGTCGATGTTATTTTTATTAAAAAAATACTTTTACAATATTTTTATGTATACGATTCCAAATCTAATATCACATGGACAAATAAAAAATATGAGGCAACACGTGAAAAAAATAGGTAGACAAATTTTCCCAAATTATCTATAATAAAAAAAATATATGAGTCATTTCCCTGTGTTTTGCCACAGCCAAAAACATATTTTTTAACAAGTGAAAGAAATGTTAACGGTCCAATATGTTTTTTTTAATAATGCTATACATCTTAATGAAATAATCAACCAATAAAACTTTCAATTATTTAGTTTCTTTTGAATTTTTATCTCACTTTGGATAATATGTTTAAAATATTGATAATGATTATTTTAAAGATATTTTTCTTGGAAAAATTGAGAATAATTATATATTTTTATATTTATTTAATATTAATGCCTTCATATATATATATATATATATATAGATAGATAGATAGATAGATAGATATAGATATAGATATAATTAATTTGATATTTCTTCAAAAACAATTTAGCGCACACACACACACACGTGTGTGTGTGTGTGTAAATGAGCTAAATTGTTTTTGAAGAAATATCAAATTAATTTCATGTGAGTGTTCTAATATCACATAAAATATAATAATATAAAGAATAAATCTTCAAAAATAAAAACAAATACTTTCATTTCTTTTGATAGCAATATTGATAATAACAATGATAGTATTGTCATTGATAATTAGAATATTAATTATTTGCAATTACATTCATAATAGCAATTATAATAATTATGATAATTTAGCATTCGTTATAATAACAATGATAATAATAATCACAATAATTCATTGATTGATGTTATTTTTGTGAAAAAATGACTTCTGTGACTTTTTTTTGTATGATGTTTGAAATCTAATATCACATAAATAAAAAACTATACAACTAAGTTTTAAAAAAATTACCCTGCGTTTCGTTGCAGCCAACACTGAATGTTTTTAACATGTGAAAAAAATTTAAATGGCCCTATATATTTTTTTATAATGCTATATATCTAAGCTAAATAATCAACTTAAAAAACTTACAATCATCTAGTTTTTATATGTATTAATTTTACTATAGATAAGACATATAGAATAATGATTAAATTATTTTTATGACTTTTTTCCTTAAAAATATGTGAGACTAATTATATATTGTGATATTTTTTATATTAACATCTTAATATATATATATATATATATATATAATAAATTATATTTTTTTATAAATCTCACATTAATTTAATCCTAGTGCTCTAAAATACTTTTAATATATTAATATGAAGAAAAAAAACATGAAAAAGTAATCTTTAGTAAATTTTAGCAATTGCATTTTTATTATATGTCAAATAAATTATTCGTCAAATAGTTCAAACATGTCCAACAAACAATTAGAAATAACTCATATTTATTCAATTTGATAAATTGCAATTTTGTTATCTATCAATTAAATTATTACTCAAGTAGTTAAAACAAAACCATCAATCAAATTGTTTGTTGCATAAAACAAATCACTCATCTATGCTAAAATTTATCGATTGCAATTTTACTATTTACTAATGAAATAATTCATTAAACAAATAAAATATACACAATAATCAATCAGTATGTTACACAAAGCACATGACTAATTTTCAATGAATTTTATTGATTCCAATTGTGCAATCTACTGATTAAATAATTATCAAAAAAGTTTTAACAATACCAAAATTTAATCAGTTTTAGACAAAAAAAAAAAAACCTCATTTTTAACATATTTTATCGATTATAATTTTACTAAATAAATATTAAGGTAACCAATTACAACATGTACAAAATCAATCAGTTTTCTATATAAAAAAAGTTCAATGCAGTGCGTGGACAAGTAACCTCGTGTTGTTCTATTATGGGGTGCAAGCATATTGTCTAATAGAGGATGCCTTAAGCCTTGAAGAAATCAATACGAGATTAAATATACCCAACTTATTTTAGTACAATCATCAATAAAAAAAAAAAAAATTATGACCTCAAGTAGAGGTAGAAAATAGACCCCAAACATCTATATAAACACATGAAAAAGGATTTGGAGACTTCTATTGAAATCAAAGTTGTCCATTTCGACTAGGGTTGATGGAAGTGGGTGCAAGAAAAAAACAGCAAGAGTGTCAACAATGGCTGCTGGTTAAAAATGAAGATTCATATAAGATCTCATCAAAGAATCGAGTTAGGGCCATTAATCTAAAATGCTAAAACTCAGCTGACTAATTGACAGCTATATACACCTATTATATTTTAACAAACTATGCTGCAAGTTATTTTCGTCAAAGTCCTAACTTCGTAGGAATTTATGCTTAGGATTAATGGCAAACTGAAAGATAACTTTTTATTTTTTTAGATTTAAGTAAACTTGATATCTTGAAAAATATATTTTATGAGCCAGTTAGACAAGTTATTCCAAAGATAACTTATTTGCTTAGGGATGCACAAACTAGATGTAAAAATGAGTTTGCCAATCATCTGACATCTTTATGATATAACTAGGCTCACTGTCCTATTTTTCCACGCAAGCTTTCAAGTTCATGCCCTCACTTGTGCAAATGCACAAACATGTGTATGTTTATGATTCACGTACAATAACTTATTCCCCTTCTGTTAAAAACTTTAGATCTAATACTCTGTTCATTAAAGTTTATATCGCTAATAATCTTTAGAAATCCTTGCACTTTGACATTTCTGACTTGAGGTTGTATGGAGTTGAAATTATAATGATTAGCA
This sequence comes from Salix dunnii, assembly GCA_015731905.1. Taxonomy (NCBI): domain Eukaryota; kingdom Viridiplantae; phylum Streptophyta; class Magnoliopsida; order Malpighiales; family Salicaceae; genus Salix; species Salix dunnii. The sequence goes on along the minus strand of CM027677.1, from coordinate 7,103,683 downwards.
ACTAGATTGGTTATCCTTGTTAGAGAATAATATAAATCATATTCAGGGACCTCACCTAACAGTTTAAGTTTTTAGGTGAGTTAGTTCCTTAACATGGTATCAAAACCTTGTTGACCCAGCGGTCACGAGTTTAAATCTCACCACCCTCATTCTATTTGAGAAAAATCAAGCATAAATTAATGTGAACTTGTGCAAGTTTCAAGCCCAAAGAGCTTTCACTTGAAAGGATGTATCAAAGAATGATAAAAATCATATTATAGGACCTTACCTAACAGCTTAAACTTTTAAGTGAGATGGTTCCTTAACATGGTATCAAAGCTTTGTTGACCCAGTGGTCGCGAGTTCAAATTTCACACCCCTATTCTATTCGATAAAAATCAATCACAAGGTAATGTAGGTCTATGCAAGTTTCAAGCCCAAAAAGCTTTCATTTGATGAGGATGTTAGAGAATAATATAAAGTAACAGTGTCTTTTGACATGACTGCTACAGATGCATGCCTGGAGTCTCAACTAACTTATAGTAATAATCTGTTGAAGCTGATGGTTTTATAGATTGGAAGTGATCAGAAGTAAGAAGCTTACCTTAACAACATATAGTGTTCGGCAATATGCAGTTCATCTTTGCTGTTTCCAGAGCTGGGAGTGTATCTTTAAGCAATTTTATACTTTTCCTGTCTGAAATTATGGGAATGTACTTTGTCTTTTCTATACTACTGATAAGAAAGGCTTAGCAACTGAGTACATGTATGGTAGTTTTTGATACAAGGTCAAATTACTGATTCTACACATGAATTTTTGTCAACCATCTTTATGTATTTTCTATCCTTGTTCTGCAATTGCTTTGAACAGGCCATCAATTCTTAGCTTTCTAGTGAACACCTTGCTGTAGAACCAGGAAGTGTTTCAATCCCAGTTGTCAGAATGAAAAGATAACTTTATTTGCGTTGGAAATTTGTAGAAATTGCAGTTGGATTGCGTTGCTGGTCCCCCCCGCAGTTGGAAGAATATGTGCATTGCATGGTCAGTAGTTTAACAGCGTGCTTGTCTTCAGCATTTTTTTCCTCTTCTGCGTGTCTATGAAGGAAACTGTTGAGCATCTTTTCAAAATCAATTTGAGGACCCAATTTTCTGAAATTTGAAATGTCTTCAGTTTATCCCAAATGTCTTAAATGTTGCTGCTGAAATTTCCCCCCATTGCTAAATATTCTATCTTGAAATCCCTATGTATTTCTCAATGATTCATAGTTCAACTAGGGGATAACATCTGTTTCCAAAGCTTATGGGAAGTCCTCATGTTGAACATTTCATTTTTTTAAGAAAGAGGGAAAACAAAAATTGTTGCTGAAATAAGATCATGTACACCATGTTAAGAAACCATCTCAGCTAAAAGTTTAAACTATTAGGTGAAGCCTCAGAATAAATTTATATTATTCTCTAACACCTCCTTTCAAGTGAAAGCTTTTTGGGCTTGAAGTTTTTATATTTGATTTTTATCAAATAAAATAGGGGTAGTGAGATTCAAACTCGTGACCGGTGGATCAACAAAACTCTGATACCATATTAAAAAATCATCTTACCTAAGAGTTTAAGCTATTAGATGAGACCCCAGAATATGATTTATGTTATTCTCTAATACATCAAGTACTGAATTATTTATTGTCAGACATAATTACAAAGATGGTGTTACCAGACTATAATGTCAATTGTTTTAGCAAGGTGGTGATTCCTGACCCTGTTAGGCAAGTTTTTCCAGTATTTCAGACAGCAAATTCTTAATAGATTTGTAGGTCTTTTGTTCATTCTCTTGAAAATATAAGTACTGTTCTCTGATTAATTAACTTGCACAATACTGATGTGTATGCAGATTAATACGTGGCTACTTGTTATTTATTCTTTTGTTAGCTGGGCTGCTTTCAACATATTATTGATTTTGTATGAACTGTTATCTCTTAGCAGGATAATCATAAGAGGTGTCTTAGGTGGAGAAACTCAGTTTGGCACCTTTCACCAGTAGTTTGATGCAATCGTTGCTGCAAGTGCTTTCCATTCACTGCTTTTGCTTTCTGCACATTATAAGTCTTGCCAGTCTAATAAACACCCAATTGATTGATGAATACACTGTGCAAGTATGTGCTAATTTTAAAAAATCAATTGTTCACTGTCATCTCATGTTTAAAGTAAGGTTGTCAGCGGTTTTGATTGGTGTTTTATTTTTTTAATTGGAATGGAATATTTCTATTTCGAAGTGTTTTGACGTGACGTTTCGAGGTTATACTATATAGATATATAGTTAAATATATTAATTCAAAAAAAAATTATTTCAAATCCAAAAATAAAATTATTTAGAACTATGCAATTTAATCTAAAAAAAGTCATAATAAAATGATTTTTCTGAACAATATTATGAACATGTATAATATTACGAGAATATTATCATCAATCTCGCAAGGTCATCACATTCTCCGATTGCAATGAAATTTTAACACAATATATATAAATATGTCAAGACACTCCTCGTAAAATTTCATCTCAATCTAACGGTCAGGTTAAGAGATATGATTGATATTGTAAAATTATTTATTATTTAAAAAAACACTATTTAGCCGAAACGGAATGGGCGAAACGAAATTGGAACGTTTCGACCAGTATTTGGCCGAAAAATCCAGAACATAATGAAATCCAAACTGAGGTAAAACAACACCGTTCTGTCTTGTTTTTTTAACTAGTAAGAAATGTTTCGGCCATTTCTATCAAAACAAAACGATGATTTAAAGGAATAGAGTGTTGTCTTTCTTCCTTTGCCATCTCTAGTCCTTGCCTGAAACTCCTCTTTTTGGTTGGAATCCTCCTATGCTCCTTCCTTAAACGGTAATCTCGTCATCATTGTGGATTATTAATTCTCATGCAAGTGCTCTATCAGCAGACCACTTATTTTGCTGCTGTGTCTGTCATGCAGGAAGCATACTTGTAAGATGATGACTCCAATCCGAAACTAGGTACCTCCTATTCACTTGATTTCCTTTTCATTCACACCAAATTAGCACACCACCTCTTATTTATACTGTTCTTATAAAAAGTAGTTTATGAATAACATGCAACTCCTATCCTGCGAACTGACTAGGATTCGCACCAGCTTTATCATGAGCATACTATCCTCAGGATTACAAAACTGACCTAATCTAAAACAAACTTGAGGAACATAAATGAGCTCTGTTTTGAAATTTGTTTCAATGTTCTGATAACGAGTTGTGCTTGAATCAGTGAATGGATTTGGATAGATCAGTAATAGTTTTAGAATCTCGATGAGCCACAGCCCCAGAACGCGAGACTAGGCAGAACTGTGCTTTGATTATTTTAGGAGGATATCTGTTTCGGACATGAAGGCCATTGCAGTTGTCAGAAACAAAGGTCCATGGTGGGATGAAATCTTGACGTGTAGACCTCAGCAGTTTGCATCATAGATGTCAATCTCGTTTCATTTCAGCTGAAACGGCCAAAACATTTCATATCGGTTTAAAAAACGAGATAAAATGGCTTAGTTTTTACCTTATTTAAAATTTCGATCCATTACAGAAATTCCGTTCAAATTTCAGTCAGAATATTCCAGTTCTGTTGTGCCCCTTCTGTTTCGGTTAAATAATATTTTTTTTTAAATATTGAATAATTTTACAACATCAATCATATCTCTTAAGCCAACCGTTAGATTGAGATGAAATTTTACGACGAGTCTCTTGATATATTTATATATATTGTGTTAAAATTTCATAGCATTCAGAGAATTGAAATTGAAATTTTAATGACCTTGCGAGATTGATGATGATATTCTCATAATATTATACATGTTCATAATTTTGTTCAAAAGAATCATTCTATTATATTTTTTTAGATTAAACTGAACAGTTCTAAATATTTTTATTTTTAGATTTAAGCTAATTTTTTTTAATCAATATATTTAATTATATATATACATACACACATAAACATAAACAGTACAATCCCAAAACAGCATGCTGAGATGCTCCGAAACCAAAACATAGACATCAGCAGTTTGCATGAAGTGGCCGTAAAAGGTTGTTCTTCTCGATCTTCAATGACTCCCAGAGATGAATCATTGTAAAATGATGCAGTAGTGAATGGAATGCAGGATTCTACACTAAACTCATGGTTCTGTATGATGGAGGTTTGCTGTGTCAAGATGACATCGGCTGCTCGATAGTGGCAGCTTCCACGCCGATGCTTTATTCCTAAAGGGCATAAAATGAGACTGGAAAAGGAGATGGAGGCGTGCAGACCACCCCAGCCAAGGATGCCTTTTGGATTCTGCACCACAACTTGTGTACATTAGAATTTGATACATAGAAAATGCATGCCCTGCGTGGCTGTTTGGGAATGTAGTTGCCGCTGTTTTTTAAAGTATTTTTTGTTTAGAAATATATTAAAATAATATTTTTTATTTTTTTAAAATTATTTTTAACATCGATATATTAAAATGATCTAAAAATACTAAAAAATATAATTTAAAATAAAAAATAAAAATAGAAACAGAAAATTCCGCATCTTGCCTCGTTAAAGACATTGATGTCGCTTTCCTCCTTCAAGAGAGATGGTTTACAGCCTATTGCACGTTAAAAAGACTTCGAGACAGATTTTTTTTTTTTACAAGGTCAACACCGGCAGCTCTGTACAACTAAAACAGTAATTTTTATTTTGGTTGGTGTTTTATTTTTTTATTAATACAGAATATTTTTTGTTTTAGAGCGTTTGACATATCATTTCGAGATTATACTGTTCATTTATAATTAATTAATTATATATAAAAAAATAAAAAATAGATATAATTTTATTTTTTTATAAAATCAAAATTGACGTAATAATTTTATTATTTTGTAATATATATTTTTTAAATTTTTATTGTTTTAATTTTGGTTTATATATATATATATAAACAATGACAACCATTTGTCTAGCGGGAAATGAAAAGCATAGTGACAACAATTTGTTTAGGTAGGAGATGATTTTTTTTTTATAGCCGAAATGACACAGCAAAAGTAATACTGGTATGTTTTGATCAGTATTTAATCAAAAAATCTAGAATATATTGAAATTTAAATCAAGGTAAAAATAATATTATTTTATTTTATTTTTAATTAGTATAAAATATTTCAGCCGTTTTGATCGTAACAAAACAAAATCAACAATTATGATGTATAACTGTAGAGGGGGAAAATTCACTTGTAATGGAAGTCAACTTGATGAAGGATGGTGCTTATGGAAGGCCTGATTATTATTATTATTATTATTATTGTTGTTGTTATTGTTGTTGTTGTTGTTGTTTTAATAAAAATAACACTTTTTTTTTAAAAAAAAAAGAAAGAAAGAAATTGTAGGTGAACAACAGGGGTCACTGCCAATCTTGAGCCACCGTGCTGACCTTTTCAACTTGCAGTCAATAATGGTTCCTTATATTGTAAAAGTCTGTCTCTACAGAGTTGCAATTTCAAAAGAAAAGGGAAAAAAATAATATTTATTATTTATTTTTATAATTATAATTATAAAAAAAAGGAGCTATATTGAAGAATTAAAATAATATTTCCAAATTGATAAGTTATTTTTACATATTAGATAAAAAAAATTAAATAATTATTTAATATATTTCTATTAAAAAAATAGTTTTGATTGTGCTTGTTTTAGTTATTTATTATTATTAAATAATTATACCAATATTATATATATTAAAATAGAATTGGTTTTTCTATTTTTTTTATTGGAGTGTAAATATAAAAAATTATTATATTTACACTTTCTAAAAAGCTATATTATTAAATTGACTTCTCTAAATAGCTTTTTCACTTAGAGATGCTCTTGCGGTTCAAATAGACGAGTCGTTGGTTTAGAGAATTCCACCGCACCCAATTTCATACCATTCGACAACTTAGAAGCTGTTTGGGGCAGCTTTTGCACCGCAGGTTTGCTGCGGTGCACTATTTTTTTTCTTTTTTTTCAATAAAAATATTTTTTTATTGTTTTAGATTATTTTGATGTGCTGATGTCAAAAATAATTTTTAAAAAATAAAAAAACATCATTTTGATATATTTGGGCACGAAAAGCACTTTGAAAAGCTACCGTAACAACTCTCCCAAACAGGCCCTTAATGTTTATTTAAAAGTGTGGTTGATGTTGTTTTTTTAAGTATTTTTTATTTAAAAATATATCAAAATTATATATTTTTTATTTTTTATTTTTTGAATTATTTTTAATATTAACATTCAAATATAATTTAATAATATTTAAAAATTTTAATTTAAAATAAAAAATAACCATAAAAATGAGGTGGTGTCACGGCATCTGATACCAACTTTGAAAAAGCCTGCTGGTGGTGGTACGCAAAGCAGAGGGGGGGGAGAACATGAAAAGGCATCAAAAGGAAGGGTGGTGTCATCAGACGACATCAATCATCGAGATCAGATTTGGGAGTTAAATTTACGCAGTGACACCCCCACCCCCAATCATTATCTTCTCAAAGGACGACGTACCGTGCACTTTCCTTACGGTCATGTTTTTCATCGCATTTTAAAAAATATTAAAAAAATATTTTTTTATTTTAAATTAAAATAAATTTGGTGTTTTAAAATTATTAAGATGGGTTAATGTCAACAATAATTTTTTAAAAATAAAAAATATTATTTTAACATATTTTTAATCTAAAAATATTTTAAAAACAACTTCGATCATATTCCTGTATAGACACGTAGTACTCTAGCTTCCAAAATTAGTAGGTAGATGTCTTGGGTTGATTTTTTCACATGTAAAACAAAATATTCATGTGGTTCAATGTCTTAGAAAGAGTAAAAAACAATCTAGAAATTTAATAGCTAAAAGGGGATGACTTGTAAAGTGGACCAACAAAATACTATGAATGATGCTTATTCTTGCAATTAATTTAATTTAATTAAAAAGTTAGATTCATTAAAAGGTAGGGGGGACCCTAGTTAATTTCAAGATGATATAAAACTTGTATAATAAATAAATAAATAAAATATTGGTGGAATCAGGGGAAAAAAAAACTTATTTTAAAATATTAGGGAAAATTAAGTGTTTATTTAAAAAGATATTTGGCACTTATTTTAAATAAAAAATAAAAAAAATTGAAATTATTTTATTTTTTATTTTTATTTTTATTTTTAAATTAAAAAATTAGTGTTTTTAAATTATTTCAATGTGATAATATCAAAAATAATTTTTTTAAAAAATATATATATTATTTTGAAACATTTCTAAACGAAAATTATTTTAAAAAATAACCGCTACCACAATCCCAAATAGCACAAAGTGTTGTTAAGTATTTTTAAAAATTCTTTTCGTTTAGAAATATATTAAAATAATATTTTTTATTTTTAAAAATTATTTTTAATATAAATCAATGAAAATAAATCTAAAACTACCAAAAAATTTCAAATTAAAATAATAAAAAAAATATTTTTTTTTCAAAAACACTGATTCTTAGTGTCAAACATGTTAAGAGTCAAAATCTAAGGCATCCCCACATCATTGGCCTCTCTTCATTTCCTCCAGTAAAAATAAAAGGATTTCCATCTAAAATGGATGGAGTCATAGTGTAATCTGTTCATATGTCTCAGGGCACTTGAAGCCATGTTCATGGAGCATATGGGAATCAAAGCCAAGAAGCCATACCTCCAGCAGCATTTCTAGTCCCTAAGCGAATAACCATGGAACCAGATACTGAGGTTTAAGCTACACTCTGGTTTGCTTAGAAACCAAACAGGAAGCATCATGTCCAAAGCCAGTCATCTGGATTTGTAATAATAATAACAACAAAAAGTCTTAAACCTCTACCAGGCAAGAATGAGGGTGTTTAGATTCTAATGATGTTTTTCCCAGATTTCAAGTTTTAAGTAATTTCAGAACGGAATGAGCTTCAAAACCTGAAATTTAGTGCGGCGCAGCTAAAGAGCATGGCCGCAACAGCAAAGCATGAAACAACCATAAAGATTACTCCAACATTTTATAAATGAGTACAGAAAAACACTATTGAACAAACAAAAACTAAAAGAATCAACTGTGAGAATTAACAAAATGCAGAGCACATCATAAAAATATCCACAGAAATGAGCACAGGGAGATCGAGACCAAATCATGACTTTCAATGTCAGTGTGTGGTCAATTATGATCATCTGAATACCTTTAGCAACTCAAATACAGAATGTTACAAATACATAATTATGGGCTTACAATCACATGGTATCAATGTGTCCAGGTTTTCGTCTTGAGAGCAGCCACTTCAAATAAAAAATACTGAAGCATAGGACTGCCTTCAAATTCTTCCTCTCAAGATCCTGCTTCAACGGAATCACAACAGGATAACAACCCTTCTTTCATGTTCCATGAAATCAATAAGCATCAAGATAGAAATAAAATACAAGTTAACATTGTAAAGTTCTCGATAAAAATGATAATGACGAAACAAGTGTCACCTTCCCAATCAATTTAACATTTGGTTTTGTCCTTAAGTCAAAGGTTTGCACCAAACATAGGAATGAAGCAGAGCATCAACATCCCATTACAGCACAGTTTGCCACAAAAGCACCTGCTCGCTCCTTGACAGCGAGAACATTCCATTCTGCTCTGTCCATGCTTCTGTCCTGAGGATCCCAAGTATGTAGCACAATAACTTCACCTTGTGGACCTCTATGCCCTCCAATCACCAACAAGCTGCTACCACATGCTTTAAATGCTAATCCCCATCCATTAGAAGAGTCAGCCCTAACTGGCAACCTCTTCACAACACTCCATGAATTATTAATTTTATTGTAGCTCTTGACCTCATTGGTTGCTTGATCAGCGGAGTAAAGTTGATTATTTACAACAGCGACCAGTGGAGGAGAACGCATGGCAGGATGACCTGCAATGGGGAGAGGGTACATGTTCTCTATCCTCCTCCACGTCCTTGTCTCGATGTTATACTCTTCACCACAACTTAAACAATCCGTTTGGGTTGACATACCCCCAATGACATAGAACTTCCCATCCATAAAAAAGCCAGAGCACAGCTTCCGAGGCAAGTTCATATCCGGCAAAGTTACCCAAGTACCCAGCTCAGAGTTATAAAGCTCTGCAGATCTCATTATACATCCATTCTTGTCGCTTCCTCCAGCAACAATAGCAATTTCCCCAAGGCTGCTTGAACCAAACAGACAACGGGGTAAGTTCATTGGTGGGCATCTGGACCAGTCATGGGTAAGCAAGCTATACATCCAAACAGCAAATCCTAACAACTCACGCCCAAAAACAAGTAGCTGAGTTCCTACTGCAAGAGACTCCTTATCGGCATACGTGAAGCATTCGTCACATGGCATCCTAGGTAATCGCATCCATCTCTGGCTTGCAGGATCAAAAGCTTCCCAAGGCATCAAAATACAAGCTAAATAAATCCAGTGTTCAATAACACCAAGCTGCCGCCTCACATTATATAAACACCCACTTTCAATCAATGCCTTGAATTTCTTATTCAGACGAGCAAAATTGGGGTACTCTGATCTACAACTCCAAGCCAAAATATCTATTGCAGCGTCATCATGAAGACCAGGAACGAGACTGTCTTCGGATGCTTGCCCATCACGATTGTCTCCCGTATCCATAGGTTCATAATCAGAATACAAGCTTTCCCTTTCGAACAGACCAATTCCAACATTTTCGGAATGGTTATTATAAATATAAGCCCGTACATGCAAATCCTTCTGGAAAGGTCCCAAGTCTTGCTCTAAGTTCACGGTGGGATGCAAAATAACGCAATTTTGCAAGCCAACCATAACAGATGAGTCGCAACCTGCCCTGCCCACCTTCACTTTTGGTTCCCTGATAATATCTCTAAAAACCATTCTTTTTTTTACCAAAAAAAAAAGAGAGAGAACTGGGTTGGGTTTCCTTCTGCAACACCAATCAATTAAAGCAGATAAAAAAAAAAAAAAAAACAATACACTGTCAAAAACAAGTTGCTATTTAATTAACATAAGTTGCAACTAAGTAATAACATCAACTTCAAATGGGCATACACAAAAGAAACACCAAATCTAACATGCCATAAATCGAGATGCAAAGACATGAAGAACCCAGAAAGGATACAGATCCAATCACGCAATGAAGTCAAAAGCATCAATCTTTAACCGAAATATAAATTCACCATCAAATCCAACCAATATAAATTTCATTTCAATAGAGAAAAAAAAAATCTTTGTTTGTGGGTCTTACCTTAAATAGCCGAATTCTCTCTCTCTCACACACACACAGATAAAAACCGCAACTGATCAGATCAGTTTAAAGAAGCAGTACTCTCTTTCTCTCTTTCTCTCTCTCTGAAAAGCTCAGATCTTCAGATTTTCTTCTTCCTTTTCTCTTTATACTAAAGCGGCTATATCTTTCTCTATCTTCTATTCATCCATGGTTTGGTTTCTGTTTTTCTTTCTATTTACGATGATAGAACATGAAGAAGATTAGTATTTTTGTTTAATATTTCTCTCGGGAGAGGGGGGGGGGAGGGGGAAGGAGAGACTTGAGGAATTTTAATGGTGGAATCGATCCATCCATTGATGCTATTAATTAATTAATTAATTTTTCATTATTATATTAATAAAGCAAAGCGAAACAAAGGTTGCTGTGTTGGTTTTTTTTTTTTTTTTTTAACGTTTAGTTATGTTTTGTTTTTCATGTTTCACTGCCTTCGTAATTTGCTCCCCCCAATCTCTCTCCCCCACAGTCTCTCTCTCCCCCCCCCCCCCCCATTCTCTCTCTCTCCCTCTCTCTCTCTCTCTATCTATCTCTTTTCATCTTTGACCGAAGCAGCCAGGAAGAATGTGCTGAGTGAAACCGCCTCTTCTCGTCGGCCCTCCCTCTTATTTTGCTTCCCTTATAATGCTCTGCACGTGCTTCTTCTGCCCCCCTCCCTCCTTTTCTTTAAAAAATAACATATAATAGGAGTCTTAATTGTGTTTAGTGTTTGTGAAGATTTTTTTGAAAAAAAATATTTTTTATTTTAAATTAAAAAATTTTAGTATTTTTAAATCATTTTATATATTGATGTCAAAAAATATTTTCAAAAATAAAACTTCCAAACAAGCACTTAAGACATTATTTGTTTGGGATTACGAATGAAAAGTATTTATGAAAAAATTAAAAAAAATATATTTTTTATTTTAAATTAAAAAAATTTAGTGTTTTTAGATCATTTTGATGTGTTGATGACAAAAATAATTTTTAAAAAATAAAAAAAAATATTATTTTGATACATTTCTAAACGAAAAGCACTTTCAAAAGCAACAACAATTACATTTCCAAACAGGCACTTAGTGTTTTTATATCATTTTTATATATTGATATAAAAAATAATTTTAAAAAATAAAAAAAAATATTATTTTAATGCATTTCTAAATGAAAAAAACTTTTTTAAAAAAATTCAATCACACTCTTAAACAAGAACTTAAGACATTGTTCCATTTTTTTTAAAAAAAAAAAAACTCTCATGTCACTCAAATTACATTTCACATGACTTAATAAAAATAGTTTTATATTTGATTTAAAATTAATTCTAACTAAATATAGTTATCTTTTTTTTATTTATATGCTAAAACTAATTCCAATCAATTCATATCATACAAAACATTTTTTTTTTTTCTTATTTTATTTATACCAGAGGATTGAGTTTCAAATATTATAACATTAGTAACTTGTCATTTGTTTTTCATATTAAGTATATGTTTGGTAGTGTTATTGTTGTTATTACTAAAGTGTTTTTCATTAAAAATATATCAAAATAATATTTTTTATTTTAAAAAAATTATTATTAATATCAACACATAAAAATGATCTAAAAATATCAAAAAAATATTAATTTAAAATAAAAAATAAAACTCAATTTAAAAAAACACTTTTAAAACACAAATGTCGAATAGGAAGTAAGTTTATAACTTCAATTCTTATTTTTTTTATTATTTAATTTACATTTTAAACCCTTTAAATTGGTCCTCAAGAAATCTTATTGTCATCAAGTTATATTATAACTCGTAATAGTTTTCATTTGATTTTATTTATTAGTATATCATGTCATTAAAAATAGATATAAGCAACATTAAAAAAAAAAGAGTTTTCTTCGCTCACTTTTTCATCCAATAATGAGAAATCCACGTAGCCACCTTCCTCCCTCTCTCCCGCCAAAATCACAGTCGCCCTCATCCCTCTCGCGCGCGCGGCGGCACAACCAACAGCCGCCCTCGAGCGGCATCGCCAGCATCCCTCCCTCTCTCTCGCATGGCGCAGCCACCCTCCTTCCTCTCATTTATGTCAGTCCCAAAACAGTTTCTTCTGCATTTCAACCTCCAACATGCATGATTTTGTCAGTACAGAAGATCACATTATTACACGCTGTTTTCTCTGTTTTGCTTGATAAGGATTGTTTGAAATCCAACGCAGGTTGCTGTTGAGATTTGAATTGTCGAGAGAATCAACCTTGATTGGAAAAATTGGGACTTGATTTGATAAAATCGTACTGTTTTATATATTGGACTAACATGGGAGAGATCTTGCTCGAAGCTACAATGGAAATCTTATCGAATACAGTCACCTGATCCCTTCGTTTATTTCTCGCAGAGACAGGATCGAGAGGAAGCAGGTGAGGAAGAAGACTGCAATGATTCCATCCCATTTAAAAAATTAGTTATTAGTTAAATTTTTATAATATAATTTATATTATTTTCTAGCGTAGTTTTTTAAATGAAAATCCTTTGAACAGGGATGTCAATCTCGTTTTATTTCAGCTAAAACGGCAAAAATATTTTATACCAGTTAAAAAATAAGATAAAATATTGTCATTTTTATTTCGATTTAATTTCCAATCCATTTTGGATTTTTCAATCAAATTCCAGCTGAAACGCATTGGAATCATTTCGCTTGTGCCGTTTCTGTCAAATATTATTTTTTTAAATAATAAATAATTTTACAATATCAATTATATTTTTTAATCCAACCGTTTAATTGATATGATATTTTACGAGTCTCTTGACATATTTATATATATTATGTTAAAATTTCAGAGCAATTAAAAAATGTAATGACTTTGCTAGATTGATGATGACATTCTCGTAATACTATACATGTTTATAATTTATTTTAGAAAAATTATTTGAATGTGTCTTTCTTTAGATTAAATTATATAATTCTAAATAATTTTATTTTTTGATTTAAACTAAAAAATTTCTCAGATTAATACACACACACACACACACACATATATATATATATATAAATAGTACAATTCCAACGTGTCGAAATATTCCAAAACAAAAATTTTTTATTTCAATTGAAAAAATAAAATATCAACTGAAACGAAATTAATAATTTTGCTTTGGACATGAAATTTGTATAAATATATATTATTTTATATTTAATTTTTATAAAATAGAATAAAAATAATAAAATTTAAACGTATCAGACCGTTGTACGTGAAGCTGTGAAAGTGCTATTAAAGAACGTACTTTTTTAAGGGCTCATGAATCAAGCCTTACTTTTCTCTAGGCCTGAAACAGGAATCACGAAACTCCTTGTTAACATTCTTGTTTTCATTTCGATGTAGCAGGCAAATCTGAGACAACAGCCAGAAAATTCTGAAGAAACATGGTGGTCTGCTGCATCTATGCTTGCTTGTTCTAGCACTAGCTAGTTCTTAAATCTTCGTTCCTGTTAGCCATCTAGTTGCATCAAATTTTGAGTTTGATTCTATTTAGATTCTTGTCTGTTTGATGACACCATGTTTCTGCCGCCTTGGTAAGAGCTTCCAGCTCCACCAACTGCAGTGCAAGAAAATCCCTCATGGCTTATGCTGCTTCCATAAGCTTCTGCTGTCGCAGACTGATGTGCTGCATTCACTAACGTGGGTGAGGAAGCTGGTTTTTGAAAGATCATCGGGTGTTGAAGAACATGGGAAATGTAGCTTTAAGAATAATCTGACAACGTGCTTCATCAATGTAACTTCTTTCTTAAACCATCAAGTAGGTGGCTTACTGAGAGTAGGGTTGTTAATATTGTTTCGTGTGGTTAAAAAAATCGAGATAAAATGGTGTTGTTTTCATCTTGGTTTTAATTCTAACTTTTTCTGAAAATATTGGCTAAATACCAGCTGGAATACCTTCGCTATCATTTTGGGTGTATTGTTTCGACCTCAAAATCCTCCTTCTTTTCTTATTTTGAGATTTTGATTAAAATTTTTTTGATTAACCTGTGGTTGTATTTCTAATTTTGAGATGATGTTTGTTTGACTTTGTGTTTGTATTATATAATTTAAAGTTAATTTATTTTGAATTTTAATTATGCTTGTTAAATCAATATTTTATTTTTTTCATATATATGTGTGTGTGTGTGTGTGTGTGTGTGTGTGTGTGTGTGTGTATATAAACAATACAACCCCGAAACGACACGCTAAAACGCTTTGAAACTGAAATATTACGTACTAATTGAAAAACCGAAACGGTGACTGGAACGATATTGACAACCTTGAGTAAGAGTATGAGACTAAGAGATTCGCTCTTTTTGTAGTCTCAGGTTCAAGTCTTGTAGTGTTAATATGATGACCACTAAAAATTTATATGATTGTTAATTTCAAAATCCATGAGATTAGTCGAAATGTGTATAAACTGATCTAGACATCCACGTTAATATAATATAAAAAAATGTAACTTCTTTCTTCATAACTAATCATTAAGCATCCCTGCTTTACAACAAAATTATGTAAAAATCAATTTAGCCATAGTTGCTATCTAAATCCTTTTACAAATAAATTACATTAATTACCACAACTTATTCCAAAAGTGGAGCCCAAACAATTACTAATAAGCTAAATAAGTCACACATCCACTGTAGCAAAATTACTATAGTAATAGACACAAATTATTGTGAATTATAATAGTGATATTATTATTTTACCCCACAATAACTTTAGCCTTGAAATTAGGAGTATTTTTTATTTTTTATATTCTTGTGCATAGTACAATAACCATTATACCCTTGGATAATCGATGGAAATTAATTTTATACTTTTTTCATTTCGGCCCTTATACTTTTAATTTTTTATTTTAACCTTTATTTTTTTATATTTCTAAAGTAGTCCTTATTTTTGTCCATGTATATATATATATATATATATATATATATATATATATATATATATATATATATATATATATATGCTCTTAGTTTTGCTTTTTAATTTTTTTATTGAGGTAGTATTTAAAAAAAAAAAACAGCTCTTAAATGTTTGTGATCATTTGAAAATTAATATTTTTTTTCTTTGTTCTTTCTTTTAGGTTTTTTTATTTTTATTTAATATCCAAGTCAAATGAATTTTTTCCAGATAATAATATTTATTTTTGTGTATCATTTATTTTCTTTTATTTTTTGATCTTTCGTTAAAGTTCTTAGGGTTTTTTTATTCTTTGATTTTATTTTTTTTGCCAATATTTGCACAGTAATAATAATAATTTTATATTTTTCTTCTTGCATCCTCTTTTATTAAAGTTTATGAGTTTTTTTTTATTTCTTGAGGTAATTTAATCATTTTTATTATTTTAGCAGTAACAGTAATGATAATTTTAGGTGTTATAATCATGATAATAATAGTGATATTATTAATCATAATGACAATAGCAATTATAATTTATTATGATGGTTATAATATTTATGGTGTTAATAATGATGGCTTTGATGATAATAATAACAATAACTCATAAAATAATATATAAAATATCAATAATGACAAAAATTACAATAATGATAATAATAATAATAATAAAAACAATAATAATTATTATTATAATTTCAATTATATTAATAAAAATAATTATGTTGATTATCGTAATAGTTATTGTTGTAATAATAACAATAATGATGGTGATAACGATACTACTGCCAATAATAATCAAGATATTAATTATTTACATTAACGATAGCTATAATAATTATGATAGTTTAACAATAATAATAATAACAATGAGATAATAATCGAAATAATTCATTAGTCAATGTTTTTTTTGTTAAAAAATAATTTTTGTAATCTTTTTATATATGATATTTTAGAGTTAATATCACATTAAAAAAAATATATGAAGCCACATGTAGAGAAAACAGGTGGAAAAGTAGGGCAAGATTATCTATAATGAAAAAAGTAAACAAGCCACTTGCTCTGCGTTTTATCGCAGCCAAAACCAAATTTTTTAACATGTGAAAAAATGATAATGGTCCTAGATATTTTTATGATGCTGTTATACATCTTAGTGAAATAATCAACCTACAAAATTTTTGATTATTTACTTTTTATATATACTCATTTTATTATAGATAATTGAAAGTTTGTTAATAAAATTTATTATAGATAAGTTTCATTTCAGTCCTTATTCTTTTAATTTTGGGATTGATTTTAAATCCCTTAATATTTTTGGTATATAAGTTTAGGGTTTTTTTTTTAATTTTGTCCTCCGATTTAAATTAATGATATATTTTATTTTCAATTCAGTCCTTATATTTTGAATTTTTTATTTTATTTTAATTTTTTTACTTTTTATATATATTTCTGAAATAGTCCCTTTTTTGTCCATGGTTATATGTATATATGCTCTTAGTTTTTGTTTTAAATTTTTATTATTTTATATTTTGTTAAGGTTGTATTTTTTTTTAATTTAGTTCTTAAATTTTAATTTGTGTTTATGATCATTTAAAAATTGATATTTCTTTTTTTTTTCTCTTTGTTATTTTTTTAAAGTTCTTATATTTATTTTTCAGGACAAATGATTTTTTGTAAGCTAATAATATTTATTTTTGTTTTGTCATTCAATTTATTTCTTGATTTTTTTATGTTGTTTTCGTTTGCAAATGATTTTTGGAGTTTTTTTATGTATGATATTTTAGATCTAATATAATATAAATAAAAAAAATTTATAAAGCCACACACAGATAACAAGAGTGGACAAATTTGGTCAAATTATCAACAATAAAAAAAAATATGCGAGGCTAATTATACATTTTGGTATTTGTTTAATATTTACACCTGAAAATATATATAAAAAATGAATTTTGTTTTTAAAAAGTCTCAAATTAATTTAATCTAAATGTTCGGAAATACTTTTCATATAGTAATATAAAGAATAAAATCTTAAAAAAATGAATTTATTTTAATAAAAATAATGATAGTGACAACAATGGTACTACCAGTAACAATTAAAATATGAATTATTTATAATAATGGTTATAATAGCAGCTAAATAATTGTGACAATTTAACAATCATAATACTAACGATGAAAATAATAATCGAAATAATTCATCAGTCGATGTTGTTTTTGTTAAAATTTAACCTTTACGGCCTTTTTATGTATAATATTTTAGATCTAATATTACATAAACAAAAAAATATACGAAGCCACACCTAAACAAATTGGGTGGACAAATTGGGTCAAATTATCTATAGTGAAAAAAATATATGAGTCACTTTCCCTGCACTTCGCCGTAACTAAAACCAAATGTTTAACATGTAAAAAATTTTTAATGCTCTTAGATATTTTTTATGATGTTATACATCTCAGTGAAATAATCACCCTACAAATTTTTTATTATTTTTTTTATATATTCATTTAATTATAGAAAAGGTGTTTAAAATACTGATGACAATTATTTTAGAGATATTTTTTTCTTAAAAATATATGAGTCTAATTATATATTTTGATGTTTTTTAATATTAACATTTTAAAATATATATAAAAAATAAATTAAGTTTTTTTTTAAAACAAAAATATATTAATTTAATCTTAGTGTTCTGAAATACTTTTAATATAATAATATGAATAATAAATCTTAAAAAATAAAAACATAATTGAATTGATTTTTATGATGATAATGATAGTGGCAGTGATAGAATTGCCAATAATAATTAGAATTTTAATTATTTACAATAATGATAGCTATAATAATTATGATAATTTAACAGTTATGATAATAACAACGAGAATAATAATCAAAATAATTTATTAGTCGATGTTATTTTTGTTAAAAAATAACTTGTGTTTTTTTATGTTTGATATTTCATATCTAATGTCACATAAAAAAAATATATGAAGCCACATGTAGACAAAATAGGTGGAAAAATTGAGTCAAATTATCTATAGTGAAAAAATATACGACTGACTTGCCCTGCACTTCGCCACAGCTAGAACTAAATTTTTTATCATGTAAAAAAATGTTAATGGTCAATTGGTCTTAGATTTTTTTTTTTTATGATTCTTTATATCTGATATAAATAATCATCCTACAAATTTTTTTTATTATTTATTTTTTTATATATTTATTTTATTATGGATAAAACGTTTAAAATAATAAGAATGATTATTTTTAATGTCTTTTCTCTTAAAAATAATTGCATATTTTAATATTTTTTTAATATTAATGCCTTAAAATCTATATATAAAATGAACTAAGATATTTTTAGAAAAATATCAAATAATTTTTAAAAAATACAAAAAAAATTAAATGTTTTTTATAAATAAAAATCATTTTAAACTAAAAATATATCATGTCACACAGAGATAAAATAAATGCAAAAAGACCCAAAGATAACAAATCAATAACAACATAAAATTCACTATACTTGATCAGAAAAAAAACGATAAAAAAAAAGATCAAAACTAAGCCAAAAAATAAAAACCGATATATAAAACAAAAAATTATATATGTTAAAATGAGTCAATAAAAGAAATTTATCACTATAATGGAGCGCAGACTAATGACTTGTTCCTTCCTATAAGGCGGGAATGCAGTAGTGTACTAATTTTTTTTCCACTTTTAAAATCATCAAAATTAAACTACAAAGAGCCATGTTTCAACTTTCATGACTAGCCCTTCGAGTAAAAACACCAGCCTAAACATACCACTCATAAGAGGGAGAAAAAAAAATTAATGTTCCAAAGGAATAAAAACAATTATATATAGTTTTATTACATGCTCCTAAAATATTTCTCAAGATTTTAGTATTTAAAAAAATCTCAAACATTAAATGAAAATCTCAATATTAAAACATTTCTCTAGTTTTTAGTATTTAAGAAAATCACAAACATTAATAGAAAATCACAAATCATTTATTGCATTTCTTCAAGCTTTATTTTTTTTACTCATTCGCTTCCATCATTTGTGATTGTTGGAAACACACTTCATATGTTTCTTGTAGTTGTAAGTGTGATTTTAGATTATACTAGTTAAATTGCCTGTATTAGATTGCGGGCCAAATAAATAATTTTTATAAATATTAGAATTATAACAATTAATAGCTTTTACTAGTTTAAAAATAAAATATAATATCTATACATGTAAGGTTTGATATAATAAAACATATCAATACATATCATAACAACAACAATATCGAAGGCTTAACATCTAAAAATATTATTACTATTATTGTTAAAACAATAAAAAATATTAAATTACCCTATGGAACAAAACTCAAAAACATTAACAAAAAAGAAAGCAAGAAAAAAACTAAAATTATTATTATTATTATTATTATTATTATTATCATTATTATTATTGCATGAATAATGGGAAAATAAATTCAATAAAAGAATAAAAAAAAGCCCAAAAACTTTAACAAAAGAGCAAAAACAAAAATGATAAAAAACTATTGGCTAAATAAAATCATTTGATGTGAAAATGATAATAATAAAAAAAAACTAATATAAAAAACCCAAAGAAAGAACAAAGGAAAAAAAAAGAAAAAGAAATAGCAATTGTATTATTACTATTATTACTAAAACAATAAAAAATATTAAATTAACATGAATAAAAAAACTCAAAAACATTAACAAAAGAGGAAGCAAAAAAAGAACTAAAATAATAATAATAATAATAATAATAATAATAATTACTATTATTATTATTATTATTATTATTATGATTATCACCATCATCATCATCATCATCATCATTGCGTGAATAATGGGAAAATAAATTCAAATAAAAAAAGCTCAAAAACTTTAACAAAAGAGCAAACAAAAAATAAAAAAAATATTAGCTAAAAAAATCATTTGAAGTAAAAATAATAATAAAAAAAAAACCAAAAGAAAGAACAAAGGAAAAAAAATATAAATTTTCAAATGATCCTAAACACAAAATAAAATTTAAAAACAAAATTTTTGAAAAATATGTTATCTCAACAAAAGAGAAAATAATAAAAATTAAAAAAAAAACTAAGAGCACATATATATAAGCATTGAAAAAAATAAGAAATATTTAAGAAATATAAAAAAAAATAAAGGAATTAAAGTAAAAACTTAAAAGTATAAGGGTTGTAATGAAAACCACATATATTATCAATTTAAATCCAAGGTCAAAATTGAAAAAATCAAATCTTCTATATATCAAATATTAAAGGATTTAAAAGCAATCCGAAAATTAAAAGAATAAGGATTGAAATAAAACTATAATATATAACCAATTTCAATCAAAGAACACAATTGAAACAAATCAAAACTCATATAATAGACATAAGGATGACACAACACAATTAAAAGAGACATGATGGAAATGAAAATATCATAAAAGTTGGGGGTTGATGTGTAGTTTAGGTTGTAGGAGAGAGAAAAGAGGGGAAAGGTTCAAGTGCCCACCAGCTTGTCCCCAGGCACCGTGGTATGACACCCACCACTCCATAAGAAAGAGGACACGGAGGTGCATTGATAGAGACGTTAGAAGGACATTTTATGCCACTGTATGAGGCTGCATGCGCCTCCAAAAGAGGGCATGAGGTCAAGTACCATCAGCCGCGTGTGCTACACGCAACGACAGTAATTCGAGAAAAATAAAAATATACATGGGCAATTACCATGACACTCCTGCAGCCATTTCTTTAATTTTGTCTTATTTGGGGGGCATATCCGTATTTAGTTATTTTAAAAAATATATCAAATTCCCATGACAACCCTTCTGGCGAGAGCTGATTTTTGTCTTTTTCAAGGGATAAAATGGTTATTTTACTATGAAAAAAATATAAAACAATAGAAAAATCGGTGACCCAAACTAGACCGTAAATGTGCAATTACCATGGAACCCCTTCAACTTGCATCTGTTTTTTGTCTTTTTCTAGAGTTGAAGTGGTTATTTTACTCTGCAAATAAGTGAACCAAACAAACCGAATGAACCAAACAAACCGAATGAACCAAACAAACCGAATGAACCAAACCGACTCGAAAACTGAGCAATACTATTGCAATCCACAGTGATTTGTCTTGCAATGCACAGTAACTGAACCATGTTTTTTTTTAGTATACAGTATAATTTTTACTTTTCTTTTTATTTTGATGCATTTTTAAACGCAAAGTGCTTTAAAAAATAACATCAATCACGCTGTCAACTAGGCACTTAACCTATTTTCATTACCAGCAATAATCCTCAACACAGTAAAGGCTCTCCTCATTAACTAATTGAAATGTAGTGTGATTTATGATGATAAAATGTTATCTTTTTGATAAATAAAATTTTCAAACCCAAGTCCTTGTTTTTCATTATTTGTTCAACTTTTTATATAATGTGAGGGGTTATAGTGTGAAGGGATAACAAAAAATCCCAAATCTATTCGTAAAGCTTATAGAGCATGATAACACAATTAACTTGCTGTATTAAATTTGTGATAAGTTGAAATAATAGAAGAATTATTTGCATCAAACTATTTATTATCATAATTCACAAGTTTGAAGGTTTAAAAAACAAGTATCACTAATATATGCATCAATAATTCTTTGAGACATTACTTGCAAAATCTCATGTCATAATTTGAAAATATTTTTCTTTTATAAACTTTAGATGCATGGATCAATATCTTATAATTGTGAATCAATGCTCTTAGATTAATCCCATTTCTCTAAAACAAATTCATTAAAAGACCATCCTTATGTTTTTCGATGGCATAAAAACAATCAGTCTTGTGCTCGTATACTTTTAAGGTAATTAAAAACACCATGTTGGGCTAAGTCAAGATGAGAATTAGCCTATCAAACACTTCTCTTACTTTATTCATTTGACATATTTTAATATTAACGAACATGATCCTTCTATTTCTAGTGTTGTTGCTTTTTTGTTATGGAAATTTGAAGAGGTATTTATCGAAGATGATCCTAGTGGTTGGAGCAACGATTTATAATTGTCTAGCCTACAAAAATAATTTGAAAAGATGAAAAAGATTCAAAGACAAAAATTGATGTCTTAGGGGTAAATAAGAGAAAGAATGAGTTCATGTGCTAAGTCAATGCTAGTAGTGCTAAAAGTATGGACTTTAGAGAATGTATTATGATTATTGAGTTATCAACAATGTTATGGTAAAGTAATGGATGAAATGACTTATCCAACCTATTTTTAGAATGCTTGGTGTTTGTGGGCTTCTAGTGTAGTTTTTCCACTCTTTTCTTTAATAATAAAATTTAGTAGATGAACATTTTGCTTATAGTGGCAATACATAATTTGCTAGTTTAGATTTTAGGTATCAAACTTGGTCTTATCTTTTATATCTATATTAATATTTTAAATTTGCAAATCTTATACTAAATTCAATTAAAAAAAAGTCCAATTGCAAATAGATTTAACACTAAAAGATATATATATTCTCCAAAGAAAAAAGGTAATAATAAAAAGAATGAGGATCAAACCTGATGGTGAAAAAATAGAGGATAAAATTGCAACAAAAAAATTCATTTTGGAAAATAATCTCTAACAAAAAAAAGTATAAAGAATAAAAATCAAATTTAAAATATGAAAATAATAAAAAAGGATAAATTTGAAAACAATTTCTAATATGAAATAATTAATTAAAATAAAATAAGTGCAATTAAAATAAAATGATTAAATCTCAAGAAAAAATAAATGAATTGACTGTTGTGATTTTTTATGTGTAACGCACCTATCAAGGTGAAAAGAGAGAAAAACAAAATTCAATCAAACTAGCTAGAATGATAAATCATATAATCGAACTAGCTAAAATGATAATACACATGTTCCTTATACAAATAACTAAACTTAAGATAAATAAAAAAAACATCTTGAAAAGTTATTTTTATCTAGTGTAATTTGAATGCAAGAAAGCGACTTATTTTTATTTATTTTATATATTAATAAAAATATTAATGTGCCTTTTTTATAACATGACAATTAATAAAACAAGAGGAAAATACTAATAAAACCTACAATTAATAAAACAAGAGGAAAATACTAATAAAACCTAAAGTGAAGGCTAATTTGTTTTTCAAAATCTAAGAATTAAATGGTCATAACACTATGCTTAAAAAAAATTTAAAAACTCAATGAACCCTTGATTCAAGTTAACCATGTAAGCATTTCATCAGATGAAGTGCTTGTTTAGAAGTGTGGTTGAGACTGTTTTTTAAAGTGTTTTTCATTCATAAATATATATAATTTTACTCCAATGTTTATATGAAGACCAACTTATCTCCAATGTTTTTTTAGTCTCTATAAAATTACAAAAAATATTCTTAAAAAACAATGTATTTTTTTAGTTTTATGGAAAAAAAGACATATAACACTTTTGTAACTATAAATTTAAATTAAAGCCATAATAAAGGACTGATATTTTTTTTTTGTTTTTAATAGTCCTTTGCTAGTAGGAGTATTTTATTTTTTGCCATCAAGATATTGACTTATCCAATTTCGTAGGAACAACCATCCAATGGCTTTGTGTGTACATGGAAATTGTTAAAGGGCACATGGATAGGCTATAGAATTTGAACATTTGAATTTGAAATATGGTTTTCGATCATTTCTAGTTGAAAGATAAGTGAAAGTAAAAGGTATTGTGAACATATTTTTTATTAGTATTTTTTTTATTTAAGAATATATTAAAATAATTATATATTTTTATTTATTTTTTATATTAACATATTAAAATAATAATAATAATAATAATAATAATAATAATAATAATAATAATTTATAGTAATAATAAAAATTAAAAACACATGAAAAACAATCATTGCCATTGAGTGAAATCCATTAGTTCTCTTTATTTTCAGCAAATGAAGAATAACTCACCATCTAGAAGAATGTGACTAGTTGACAAATAACACTGGCCATGCATAAATGATCAAAATCATGTCACTCTTATAACATAGGAGCATTTAAATGGTTATTGATGAGGTCTTATTTTATCTCATAGGCTTGAAGGTCGAGCTTGAGCTCGAGATAAAATCATTAATTTCTTGATTCTAATAATCTCTCCCATTTGAGGATGAGAATGCATGTATATCATTGTTGTTTTTTTGGAAAAGTTTTCTTTTATCTATATAAAGACTCTTCGATGATTAAATTATAATTGATTTGTGAAAACATCAATTATCCGTTTGAGAAAGGTTTTTCTCTCTTTTTAAGATAGAATTGTCCTTGTTAAAGCATAAAGAAAACAATAAACCTAGTGTAATCATCATTTTTCCTCCTTTTATAGTCCCCCACTTGCTTCTTTTCTTTGTAGGGAAAAGGTTGGACTATCTGCAAAATATCTTTATTCTGTTAGGATAAAATGTATATGATTCATCATGATAAAATATTTTTGATCCACAATCCCATCATGATAAAATATCTATAATTCATCAGGACAAAATATCTCTAATTCATTATGAGGCATCTAGGCTCAATGTTTGGCGGAGCCTATAGATGATGGGTTTTACAACTCACCAAAATTATAGATGGATAGGCTAAATGCTTGGTTGAGCTTAGGAATGATGGGTCACAACCGTTTTATTTTTAGCCTTTAAGAGAGCAATTTAAAATAAACAAGAAAAAAACAATAAAAATCGATCCCTAACAACCTTCAATATGTTTGGTTATTATAAGCAAAGATTTTAAAAAGCCTTTCCTGTAGCAAATGATTTTTTTTATATATTTTTTTTATAAGATTAATATATGTCCATTCTAGCATCGTTGGGATCTTCAAGTCTAGGTAGCTTTTTTTGGTTAAGAGGTTTACCATAGGGAACAAAATGATGACTAACACTCAATGTAGCACTTGAATAGCCTTCTTAAGGTGTATGATACATAGAAAGTTTTGATATTCATTGGTGAGGATGTAAGGATTTTTTTTCTTTATAGCCTTAGTTGTTATTACCTTTTTATTTCCCTTACTTTTACTTTGTCTGGTTTATAAAAAAACTCATAATCATATAAAGATCTCAAGTCACATCTTTTTTAACCTGAAACAACCTTGTATGAATCATCCTCAAAATGAGGAGTTTAGGTTTCATCTAGAGCCTAGAAAAAACAATATGGGATATGGGTCCAATAGTTAGCCCCAAAGAGGATGTCATATTTGTGTTGTCCTTTAATGTGAGAGGAGAGAAGATCATCTTATAGAGGTTGGTCAATTTTTTTTCTACTAGAGGTGCTCAAGAGAAAGGGTCATATATGTCACAAATATCAAATTTCTATGTAAATTTGTTCTGTATTTTCATTGATTTACAAAAGAGAAATTCAATCCTCTAAACACATGTAATAATCCCTAATTTACAGTCTATAATCCCTAATTTGTAGTTCATAATAAATACAAGATATTCTGTTACAATTGAGTTGCCATGTATTGCTAATATTCTTGTCATATACACTGACAATATAGAAGTCCCTCTTTGTCCCCAACTGAGACCCTCATAAGAGAGGCAAGTTACCTCATACCCATAAAGATGTCATCCACAAGAACATATATGTTGTGGATATAGAAATCATGACTCACCAACATATATGAGTTTATATAAAACTGATATTGGGAACCTTCTAGGGTATCTTCAATATCATGGTCCATTCTGTATGTACAAAAAGAAAAAAATTTCCTTCTCCAAGGATTTATAAGGGATGTGTTTAGCTACTTCTATTTAGGCCTAGACCAATTGTATCCTAACAGGCAAACACTCGAGTTTGCTTTTAATTTTTTTTTTTTGCAAAATGATTAGGCTTGAGCCCATTGTAAATGTCTTTAAAAATTGCTATCAACTGGTCACTAACACCGATGATAGCAATGAAAAATATGTTGGTTCTTGTCGCAACGGTGATTTTTTATGCGCTTCGCGCCCCGCCAAATGGCGCACGGTGAAAATGGGGTGTTTGTTTTATAGCCGTAAAATTTACGACTATAATTATGAGGGAGTCGCCACCTAGTATTAAGGTTACTAGGAACCTATTGGTCTGCGAGAGTCTGGATAAGGGGACTTGTTGTGCAAGGGGAAGACGCATCACCCCCAGTGCACCTTACCTAAGGTAAGCTGCATTGTCATTTGATTGTTTTTTCTAAGTTTAATTTTTTTTTACCTTGCATAAAAACAATTTTTTTTTATCTGCGGGTGTAATTTACAATGTAATTTTACACCGCAGTTAGAAAATCTCTTTTTTTTTTTGTAGTTTTTATCTACGGATGTAATTTACGCTTTTAAATTTACACCGTAGTTAAAATCCCCTTTTTTTATTCGTGGATGTACTTTACAATGTAAATTTACACCCTAATAGATAAAACAAAAATGGTTTTTATTATTTTTGATATTTTGGCCAAATTCCAACGGATAATCATAAACCGGTTACGATATCCGATTTTTATTTTAAAACATGAGAAAGATGCAATATTTTTTTTTTACAAAAAATATGCTTGGAAAATATCGGAATTCGGCCGTATGCACGAAAACACATTTTTGATATTTTTGAAATTTTTTGCAATAATAATAGTAGTGAGCAAAAAAAAATTATTTTTTATTTTTTATTTTTTTTATTTCTTTTATTTTTTATTTTTTATTTTTTTAATGGGCTAGGCTGGCAGCATAGTGGGCTGACAGCCCAGCATGAGTGGACTGGGCTTCTAGGCCTCGTGGGCTGGAAGCCCAAAGGGTCTTGGGCTGGGCTGGTAGTCCAACCTATGATAGGCTGGACTGGCAGACCGCTGGGAATGGGGCTGGGCTGACAGCCCAAGTAGGCTGTCAGCCCACCTTCCTTTCTTTTTTTGGACCGGGCCTTGTGCCCAGCCCGACTCACTCGAATCCGACCCGCATGAACAGTGGGACGAAAATTTCATCCTGCTGCATGCAAACATGGAGAAGACGATGAACAATCGATTTTTCGACTGTGAAGAAAGGTGTACCTGATGATACCTTTAGATAGAGGGGATCGAGGTGGTTGTCCTGGTGGTTTTGGCGTCATTAACGGTGGCCTGTGGTGGCCGGAGTAAGCCTCCAAAGTCGCCGGAGCTGTGTTGCAGCTGCTGCAACGGTCGTCGTTTCTTCGCCTGAAAGTGTTGGTGAGTTTCTAGCGTCGATCAGAAGCTTACCGTGGTGATGAAAGTGGTTTTGGGTGGTCAAGCCACCGTCACTGTGGAGAGAGAGGAGGCGCCAGCGAGTCTGCAACTAGAGAGAGAGGGGAGCTGTGAAACCGGGGAGAGAGAGAGGGAGGATTGACGCCGAAGAAGATGAAGATGATGGTGTTTTTCTTGTTTTAAAAACCTCTGGCCTTTCCCCTCATTTTCTCTTTGTTTTTTTTGGGTTTTTCTTCCCCTTTTCTCCTGCATTTTTCTCCTTTTTTCTTCCCCTCAAGCCGTCGTGCATGGTGGCTTTTATAGGCATGCTCGGCCTAACACGGTGGCTGGATGGTCGGTGACGTGGTGGCCTGCTGGTGGGCTGTCGGTGGCGTGGTGGCTAGTCGGCAATGGGCTGTCGGCAGGTGTGCATGTAAAGGCAACGGGGTGCAGCTTTGGGTAATGGTAAAGATTCATTTTGGTCCTTTACTTGTAATTGTTCTAATTGCACCCTCAATTGGATTTAAATTTGTAATTTTGCGCAATTGTGCCCCTGTCCAAATATCAACATTACCCTTGGCTTTGCGCGCCTTTTTCATTTTGGTCCCTCACTTCTGATTCATGCAATTTGGCCCTCAATTGATAATTAAACTTTCAACTGTCTTCAATTTAATCCCTAATTATGCTAAATTAGTTTGGAAAAATTCAATTGGGTTTCGAAAAATTCTGATTTTCTCAATTAGGCCCAAATTAAATTCAAGAATTCAATTTTTCATCAATTAAGCCCTTAATAAAATTAATTTAACCAATTTAAAGCATAATTAAGTCCTTGCACTTAATTAAATTCTTCAATTGGACCCTAAATTAATTCTCAAACATAATAATATTTTGAATTAGCCCATGATTAAATCAAATTGGCTTATAAAAAATATAATTATGATTTTTATCTTAATTTTTACCTTGAATTTGTATTTTCTCTCATTTTTGGGCATAAAAGAGATTCGATTCACCTCATAAAATTTCCAAAATTTCCACCGTGATTTTTCTACCGACGCCAAATCCTTTTTATTTTATTTATTTATTTTGGGGAGTAACCCAAAAATTAAGTTACGACAGTTCTTAATGTATGCTAATAAGAACAACGATATTATGAAGGGGACATTAACTAAAAAATCCAACCCTACCAAGAAGTGAGCGGTAATATGGTTGGTCATAAGATATACTAGGGCATTTGATTGATAAAGAGGATTGTTATAAATATAAGTTGTTCCCCTTATTAGAAGACTCTTCCTTATGAGGTAAACAACTAGCCTCATTTTAGCTTGAAAAGGGAGAAAAAACGTGTTGTATTGGATTTAACCAAAATCAACTATAAAATTGATATAATGGTCAAGGGATAATAAAAAGCTATTTGTAAGGTATAGATTCATCTTATGATGTTGTCTTCTTCTTTTTACCTATTTAAGAGTTTAATATTCATTTTTCCATATAGTGTTAACTAGATAAAGGATAAAGGGAGGTGCCACAACAACTTCTAATCAAGAGTTTGCTAGTGGTTCTTCAGCTTAGGTCATTGATGAAGATAAAGGTGAAAAAAAAGGGAAAACTCCTCCTCCTCAGTATGGAATTCCTTTCTTTTCAGGATCTTGTCTTTATGGAGATAACATCAACCGTTACGGCCCTCATAAAAGTTAGGGGTTATAATCTTTTCTTACTAAGGAGAAAAAAAGCTTAACCTTTTATATAATGATTGCAAGGATTTGCCACCACTCATTTCAAAATGAGAAACTTTTAAGTTGTGATGTGGGGATCGCACAAATTAATGACCCTAACTTCAAACACAACATATAAGATAGTATAGATCAAGTAAGAGGTCGATCCCATAAAGAAGGTTTAAGTCATATTTTTATGCTATATGATATGCAAATTGGGAGGGGTTGGAAGTTTTCTAGGTTGGAAGTAAACATCCACTTATAGAAATAAAATTGATCATGAAAACAAAATAACATTTTATATTCTAAATATTTATCTCTCCTTAACATTGGTTACTTAACAGATTCGCTCTATAACTTACTCTAACCATCAAACAACCACAATGTCTATACTAGTAATTTAATTTAATGGTAGCCTTAAGAGCTAGATAAGTTCATCAATCAAGAAAACATAATTGTTCGCAATCTATGTGTTGATTTGATTGATTGTTCTCTGTAAGATTAATAACGTAGATTCGCCACAATTATTAAACTCATTTACTTCACAAATTCATATCCATAACTCTAGTTTTAGTATGAAACTTAGTAATAGATTGTCTATTGTCGCGATGATGTTTTTATGCGTTTCGCGCCATACCATCCTCGGATTTGGGGAGACAACAACGTGCAGTACAATGAGGGTGTTTTATAGTCGTAAAAATTACAACTATAATTATCAAGAATTGCCACCTAGTATTAAGGTCACTAAGAACCTAATGGTTTGTGAGAGTCTGGGCAAGATGATTTGTTATGCAAGTAGAAGATGCATCACCCCAGTGCATCCTACTTAAGGCAAGCTGTATTTTTATTTAATTTTTTTTCTAAGTTTGATTTTTTCATTGTATTTTCTAAATTTTAACGTAGATCTCTCTTCATGAGAGAATCTCTATCTCGTTAGGAGTTTGAAAGACAAACCAAAAGATTTTTACACTGTATTTAAAAAAAACATTTTTTTACCTATCTGCGAGTGTACTTTACAATGTAATTTTACATTGCAATAGCTAAAACAAAATAATTGTTAAATTATTTTGATATTTTGGCCAAATTCCAATGGATATTCATAAACTGGTTACGATATCCATTTTTTGTTAAAAATATGAGAAAGATGCAACATGTATTTTTTTTATGAAAAATATGCTTGGAAAACCTTGAAATTCAACCATATGCACAAAAATAGCATATATTTTTTTAAATGTATTTTTTTTTATCTTTTTTAAAAAAATTCAGGTTGCGCCTAGCCCAACTAAATGGGCCAGCCCAACTAAGGTGGGCTTGCTGGACTTGGTTGGACTCGACCCAACCATATGGGTTGGGCCAATAGCAGTCCAGCCCAAGACACAGTAGAAAAAAATAAAAAGAAAAGAAAACTGCACAGTTTAGAACGCGTGAAAGAATGAATCAATATTGTTCACGTGTTACGTGAACAGTAACAAGATGGTCGGCCGACCACGACGAGAGATTTACCTGCTACTGCCGCCAGGTAGAGGAGATCGAGGTGGTTTTCCTGTCATCGTGGCGTCAAAAATGGTGGTCTGTCATAATTGAAGGAGACGCTAGAAGCTGTCGGTCTACTACTGTTGCTGCTAGTCTGCTACTTCATTACCGACACTAGAGAAAAAGGATAAGCTCACTGTTAGAGAGCTACTTGAGTGGGGTTCACGGTGAGCTTGCTGATGATGAAGGGGTGACTCTTAGTGATTGGCTGGCTGCTGCTAGAGGAGAGAGAGGACCGTCAATGCTGTCAAATAGAGAGATAGAACGATGCAAACACCAGTGTTGTTAAACTTGCGAGTTGACTCCCTAAATTTGTCAACTCGATTAGAAAAATAGTTTTTCTTCAAACTTGAAAAAAAAACCCTCAAAATCGATCAAGATCGTAAAATGGACCGGATCGGTCCGATTTTACGATCCTAAATTTTCCATCTGCAAAGCCGGCTCCCAAGCTTTTTCGCTTTCTATTCTGCAAAGCTAGGCATAGCCTAGCCCCCTCCCCTCTCTGCTCTTTGCAAGGCTGCAAGCTAGGCCTAGTCTAGCCCCTCTCCCCTCTCTACAAGCTAGGCCTAGTCTGGCCCCTCTCCCCTCTCTACAAGCTATCTCTCTCTCAATAAAAAAACAAATTAAGGAAATTGTGTGTGCTGATTTTCTTAATTCTCTATCTCTCTTAATAAAAAAACAAATTAAAAAAACCATTACACAGACTATTTATTAGAGAAAATTTTTTTTGATTATCATGTATTAATTTAAATATTAACTTTAAAATTTATATTTGAAATTTTTAGGAAAAAAATATTTTTATTTTTTAATTTAAATTATTTTTTTATGTTTTTAAATTATTTTTATTTGTCCATGTTGAAATAATTTGTTGGAGCTGGAACTAGTACTAGCAATATCGGTGTTGATATCAGTAGTAGTACTAATAATCCTTTCAATATCAGTGTTTTTGATGAATGTATTAGAAATAACGAGGAAGATAATTATAATGAGAATGATTTTAGTTTACATAGCACATAAGCAAAATATTTGTTTTAAAGTTGTTAGTTTTTACCTTATGAAATTTTATGGATATAATTGGTTTGTAATGTACTTTTAAGTTATTTATAATCATGTATGAACCTTAACTAATAAAGTTTTATGGCCATAATTATGATGTATTGTATTCGGAAATATTTTACTTATGATTTTATGATTTTTCTACCTACACGATTTTAGTTGTGATTTTACGATTTTTGTACAGAAAAATTCAGTGTCATTTTATGATCTTACGATCCGAGTTTCAGCGTCTTCCGTGTCATGTCAAAATTGTAATTTTGACAACCTTGGCAAACACCCGCTGCCAAGCTTTGTCGTTGCTAAAGAAGAAGAAGAAGATGGG
This sequence comes from Salix dunnii, assembly GCA_015731905.1. Classification (NCBI taxonomy): domain Eukaryota; kingdom Viridiplantae; phylum Streptophyta; class Magnoliopsida; order Malpighiales; family Salicaceae; genus Salix; species Salix dunnii. Next base: position 7,071,701 of record CM027677.1, on the reverse strand, counting down.
TTGCTCTGTGTGTGTGTTATTTCTGTGTTATTTCCAATTTAAATGGTCTCCCCTCTCCCCAGTTTACAATTGTTCCCGCGTGTTATTTCCCCCTCTGTTAACTGGTCTCTCCCCGTGACTGTGTATTATTCCCCAGTTTTTGATCATCTTTGTGTTCAATCCCCCAATTTCAAAATTTTCTCCTCAGTTCCTCTCTATTGTCAAAAATTTTCCTCCCCTTTTATAGACCAAATTTGTTGTTTAAAAGCATGGAAGAGGTGTCTAGGAATGGGATGATATGTGTTGCAGGAGGGTTAGTGGGTGGTAGGCATGGTTATCGATATGGTGCAACATGGCTCCGTCAGTAGGTAAGTGTTTTTTATAATAATATAAAATAGAATGACAAAAATGGGTTGTTACAATAAGAGGTTTTCAAAGGGAAGAATAGTGTGTTTTCTTTTCAATTTTGGTTTCTGATTTCACCAAAAAAAGTTTCGTCTCTGAAAATTCCGATCTTCTCAATCTAACCCAAATTAGGCTTCCAAACTTAATTTCTCACCAATTAAGCCTTTAATAAAATTAATTTAACCCATTTAAAATATAACTAAGTCTTGCGCTTAATTAAATCCTTCAATTGGGCTCTCAATTAATCCCTACACATAATTACACTTTAAATTGGTTGACAATTAAATCAAATTGGACCATAAAAATATAATTATGTCTTTCATCTTAAATTTTACGCAGATATATCCAATAATATATTATTTTAGCATTGAATCTGCATTTTTCTTCATTTCTAGGAACAAAAGAGGTACGATCGAGCTCTCGAAAATGTCCAAAATTTTCACCTTGATTTTTCTATCCACACCAGCCCTTTTTATTTTTATTTTGTTATTTTTTGGTATATTTTAGGGAATAACCCAGAAATTGGGTTATGAAATATTTAATAATAACTTAGAGTCCGCTCTAGCAATTAAAATAAAACAATCATAGGAGAACATATATATTCATCATATAAACTACAAAGAAAAGGTAAAATAAATCTCGTAGTTCTTGAAATTCGAAGGTTTCTGTGTCCTTAAAACCAAGAAAAATAGTTTACTCTTGCATGTTTGCTGAACAACTAATAAAAAAGAACAAAGAAAACATGATTTTTTGGGTTTGTGGAGGAGAAGGGGTGTGTTTCTTATCGTTGTTGTTGTTGTTGGCCGTCACTCCTCTTCTCCTTCTTTATACATGCTAAGAAATCCTAGTTTTTATTTTACATCTCTTAAGTTTCGTTTGAGTCAGGAATCCAATAAAATTGAGTTTGCATCAATTGGACTTTTAGAGCTTTAGATATTCAAGTTGGAATGACAAAAGGTCAACACTAACAAATTGCAGGATTTGACTTTGAAGGTTGCGATTTCCATGCTCTTTTTTATTATTTTTGTTTTCATAGATTTCCAAAAAGGTATGGATGCTATATTTGTAATACCATTAGAATCACTTCATTTTGACTTTTAGATATCACACTTTGCACAAAACATTGCCTAACGATCAAATCTGTTAATTACCTCCAATTTACTCTTTTTTGCATCTTTTATTTAAAAGTGCCTTCAAAACATTAAACAAAGAATATCAAGGCATTTTATATATAAAACATAGGCAAAACACTTGTTAAATATAGGTGCAACTATCAAATAATGTGGTTACATCACCCTCACACTTAGCTCTTTCTCGTCTTCGAGAAAGGATATATAAAATCAAATTGAAAATAACTATAACTAATCTCTTAATCTCCTATCAATATCCAAGAATATATGCTTCATAAACAAGAATACAATCAAGAAGGATAAATAGTATTTCATGAATTTATTTACATGCAAACTTCAAAACTCAATTAATTATCAAGATTTAAATGAAATCTATGTCATGCCAAAATGATAGGTTCTCTTATTGATACACACTCTAACACTTATGTGTTTAAAACTCTCAATTTCAATCAATTAATATATTCTATCATAAACTCGCTCATCAATCTCAACTCCATTACTAACATATTGCAAACAATTCATGAATAAAAAAGTTTTATTTTTTAGCGGTAAGGTTAAGATGACGTAAAAGAAAGTAAAAGCAAAGGTTAAAACCAAAGAAAATAGAGCATTCTGACAAATGATATTTCGAAAAGGATGTTCCATCAAAACACATAAAATTTCAATCTTTAATTACTGATGCTTAACCTCTTTTGATTTCAAGTTCTTTCAACTTAAAATCTTAATAACATAAAGGAACATTTTTTTTCTTCTTTTTTTGGCAATTTTGCCACTTTTTTCTTTTGTTTTGTTTTTTTTTATCAAACATCACTTCTTCTTTCTTTTCACATAATTTCTAACCATAATTCCATGAGATATCACAAGTATATGCTATACTAATCCTTAGCTAAGGGAAATGGAAAACATATAAGAAGTTAAGATTTATACGTGGATAAAATAAAAAAAAAGAAAGATAAACAAGCTTAAAAGATATTCAATAAGGATAGTATGTTTTATGTTGGCTTTTTGGTTTAAGTGGTTAAATTTTTAATGCCTTTATCATCTTCATGTATATATATAATGCGAATGTAATCTCAACAAGATATTAAGCAAGTTCAAGAGATATATATCATTAAAAGAATACACAATTAAATAATATAATGTTGAAGGTTTAAAAGCTTGTATAACACTATAAAGTTAACATGACATATTCTCAAAGTCAATCCCTAAACCAATTAAACATTAAAATTCCCATGCACACTCCTTCATTTTATTTATATCTTTATCTATCTTAATTAATCTCTATATATAATACTCACATTCTTATAAACCAATAGGAGCTCAAAAGACTAAACATAGAAATTTGTTTTTTTTTGGGAAACACGAAGAAAACCAAAATAAGAAGACCAACATTCTCTTAATACCCTCACACTTAAAACATAACATTGTTCTTAATGTTAAAATAAGAGAAAAGGAATATAAAAAAAATGATAAAAATATAGTAAAATGCAAAATATAAAAGATAAGGAAAAAGAAAGCAAATCTAATTTTTTTTTATTGGGTTGCTTCCTAGTAAGTGTTTTTGTTTTATGTCATTGGCTCGACATGCTGCAAACTCATTCTTCATAGATTGGTCCAGCTAATTCCATCGAAACAGTGAGTTTTGTCATCCAACCTTCATAGACAGGTTTCAAGTTATGTCCATTGACCTTGAGTACTTTGCCGGTTTCTATGCTTGTAATTTAAACTGCACCATAAGAAAAAATATTTGAAACAATAAATGGTCCAATCCAACGAGAACGCAACTTTCCAGGAAAAAAATTAGAAACAATAAATGATCCAATCCAACAGGAATGCAACTTTCCAGGAAAAAGTATCAAACCACGAATGATAAAGGACTTTGTCTCTAACATGAAACTCTTTTCTTGTAATCATTCGGTCATTAAGACTCTTAGTCTTTTCTTTATAAATCGTTACATTCTCATAAGCATCATTTCGAATCTCTTCCAACTCTTGCAATCCCAGCAACATTATAATCCATGTTATATTTTTTAATGGGACAAAAAGCTTTGTGTTCAAGCTCCACCAGTATATGACATGTTTTTCCATAAATCATACTACAAGGTGACATTATTATAGGTGATTTGTAAGTAGTTCGATAAGTCCAAAATACATCACCAAATCGTAGACTCCAATCTTGCTGATTAGGATGCACTATCTTCTCGATTTGAGATTTTTACCTAGTCATTTGTCTGAACTTGATATGTTATGTAAGTCCAATGAGTCACATGATATTTGCGTAACAATACTTCCAATGAATGATTGCAAAAATGAGTGTCAAAATCACTAATGATAGCTTTAAGGATTCCAAACTTATCAAATATATGAGTCCTCACAAAATCTAAAACAACCTTAGCATTGTTAGTTCGTACGGCTTTCGCCTCAATCGATTTGGACACATAATCAATAACAAGAAGGATATACAAATTGCCAAATAAAGAAAAAAAAATGGACCCATACAATCAATACCCTAAACAAAAAAACAAAAAATTAAGTTACAAGAATATTTGTTAAAGGTAATTGATTCTTATGAGTGATATTACTTATGCTTTGATATTTTTTACATAATTTGCAAAAATGACATGCATCCTTAAAAATAAAAGACCAATAAAAATCACCTTCAGGTACCTTGTGTATTGTTCTTTTTGCTCCAAAATATCCACCATAAGAATGAGAATGACAAGGTAAGAATGGAATGAAATTCATCATGTGGTACATATCTCCTAACTACTTGATCCATACAGAATTCCCACAAATAAGGAGTATCCCAAAAATAATATTTAGCATCAGTTAATAACTTGTCATTTTTAGATGTAAATAAACTAGGAGGGAATTCTTTGGTGAGTAAATAGTTTACAAAATCAGAATATCATGGTTTGTAAAGGAATGTAACTCATACTCCCTTGCCTTATTCACCATGCCTTTTTATAGTGAGCTCATATACACAAAGATTAAAATAACAAAAATAAATTCCCTTAAAAAAAGAAGTAGAAACACACATGAATAAAAAAAAATACAAATCTCCTGTTATTCCAACTATATCCTCCTCTTAAAAAAATCCACATTTGCAAAGTTCTTTCCTTTACATCTTGATCTTCCTTTTTCATCCACCATTTTTGTGTATCTAGAGAAAACTAATCCTATAATTATATAAAAAACAAAATGTATTAGGAAATATAATTGTATCAAATCCATATGCAATCCAAATAAGAATAATTGTTTCCAAATGCATTTTTTTTATCTTTTAAAGGGTGGTTGAAAGTCAAATATAATGATAAAAACAAAAAAAAAATCCAGTTCAAATTCAATAAAAAAAAATTGAAGCATTAATCCTTATCCAAAAATTCTTACAAAAATTATCTTACAATAATAAAATATCTTAAACTAAAACAATATAATAATAGATGAAAATAAAGAGGGAAGAATATTTAAAAAAAAACAATGAAGAGTATCAACATAAATATATGCATTAAATGCACAATAATGAAGGTATAAGAATTGTGGATAAAACCAAGACTTAAATAGTACTCAAAAACTAATAAAAAAAGAATAAAAGGGTAAAAGTATATAGGTCATCAACATATAAAACTAGTAGAGGCAAACCATATGAAAGGAAAAAAACATTATTTCATTTTATAATTAGTTATTAATTTGGTGTGGTTGAAAATGTTAGTTTTGGTTATGTTCACATGAGAATTAGTAGTAGTAGTAGTAATTGTGTGTTACTTTTACGTTATTTAACACTCAAAGAATACAAAAACTTTATTTTTATAATTTATAACTTTATTTTATAATTTTAGCATGAAAGGAAAACATATCATTTCATTTTTGTTTAATTAGTTATTAATTTGGTGTGATTGAAATTGATAGTTTTAGTTATGCTGACATGGGAATTAATAATAATAACAACAACAATTGTTTGTTGCTTTTATGCTATGTACTACTCAAAAAATACAAAAACATTATTTTTATAATTTATAGCTTTATTTTTAGAACTTCAGCAAGACTTGCATCTAAAGCTCTAGAAAAGCTAAAAACAAGGTCCCTAAGGGGCGTGACATGATGGTAGAAGACTTATGATCTATACAGGAGGTCTCAAGTTGGAGTTATGACGTGCATGCCTTGTAAAAGATAAGGACAATCAAGGTTTTACTCGTTCACTTGGGCCCACAAAGTACGTTTTCAGAAGGTAAGGTTTCATCGCATATAAAAAAAAGTTGAAGACAAGGGTTCTCTTAAATAATCTCTACATGGGGGCATAAGTCATTGAAGATTTTTATGACCCTGGTTGGTATGACGTTTCAAAAATACTTTCGAAAAAAATAGATTTTTATTTATTTTTACTTTAAATTAATTTTTTTAGTGTTTTTAAATTATTTTCATGTATTGATGTTAAAAATTAATTTTTTTTAACAAAATATTATTTTGATGTATTTATAAATAAAAAGCACTTAAAACAACATCAACTACACTCTCAAACAAACATCAAGAGATAATTAACTAGCAATAACCCATAAGTTTCAAGTCACGCATGAGTTCTACACGATTCAAACAAGCAAAACCCCTATAGTTTCCCAAGTGTGCACATGCAATAAGACATGCTCGTCATCGACATTCAAAGTTTGAATCCCCTTTTTTTTTCTATATATAAGTATTAAACAATAAAAAAATAAAGATTTTATTTTTATGAAACACCTAACCCCTACCCTCTAAAATAATATAAAAAAGAAAAGGAAAAGGAAAAAGAAATTATAAGTAAAATATCTTTTTGTCCCATGTTCAACTCAATTCTAGCTTTGTTTATTATTTTTAAAAAGCTATGATTTATTGTTGTTTGTTTTTGCATTTTAAATTTTCATTTTAATTATTTTTTTCAAAATAAAATTTATTTTGGTTTGCTTGTATCATTTCGATGTGTTGATATTTAAAATAATTTTTAAAAAATAAAAATATATATTATTTCAATGAAAATTTATATTTTATTTATTTATTTCAAATTATTTTTTGGGTGTTTCCAAATCATTTTTTATTTTCTAATATAGAAAATAAATTTTAAAATTCAAAAATATATTATTTTGATATGAATTTTCAATCAAATGGTTTTTTTTTAAAACCAAATAACTACTGCAATACAAAACAAACTCTTAATCTATCAATGATCACCTAAACTTGAATTCAAATAATTAAATGATAGATTTTAGATTAAGAACAAACTAGCATATTAAATACATATTATATAATACTAGTCCATTGGCCTACACTTTGTCTCGGGTCGGATAAATTTGTTAAAATATAAAAATATATGTTAAGAGACAAAGATTTTTTTATTGTGTTATTAAATTTGACTTTAAAGGGTTAATCTTGAAATCTTGTAGTTTAACTTGGGTTTCAAAGTAAATCATGTTGCAATTAGCCTGAAGCAAATTGATTAATTTCATGAATCAAAATACAATCTTGATGGCTCAGAAAAATAGGTGTAATTTTTAACAAAACTTCAAGATGATGATTTCTTTAACAAAAACTATTAAGATAATGAAAGGTTCAATTGATCTCAATCCCTGAGCAAACCATGCTATGTACTCTATTGAGTTTAATAATTTATTTTTTATAAATATTTTTTAATTAAATGATAAAAATATATGCTCATAAAATTGAACACCAACCTAAAAATAAAAATATATTTGAGCCACTAATAAACCTAAAAAAAAGGAAAAACAATTCATATAGTTTATATCCCAGTAAATTTAATATTAAAGGTAAAATCAAGAAAAAAAACTGTTAAAAAAATTTACTAACCAAAAACTAAAAAAACATATTCGGTAATCGGGTGAATTCGTCAAACCTATAAAGCAAGTAGTTGAGTTAACACGCCAAACTGGTGAAACGAGTTATGGACTATCGTGAGAATATTTTTTTTTTTCAAAAGTATTTTTTATTTAATGACATGATAAAAAATATGCAATCACATAAAATACCAACTTAATAATAAGATATAGTAAGAAATTAAGCGACAAATGAAGATCAAAATAAATTATTTTGCTTGGTAAATATCTCTATCAAAATAAATTTTTAACATAAAAAACAAATAATTTTTTTAACATAAATTGATACATACATACAATTTTGTAAATAAAAACAAAACAAAATGCAAAGCTACACACATGAAAACCATTATAAAAAAACCATTGTTTAAAAATAAATTTAATTCGTATAAAATTTAAAAACAATTCATATATAATTCATACCTACTTCTTTTAAAACTAAACACACAAAATATAATTAAAATAACATCTCATAGTAATTAAAACATAAACCTAATATTTATTGTAAAAAATATCAATTAATGCATTATTTTTCAAACTATTTTAAGAAATCAAGTTAAACGTTGTGAGGTCTTGTAGGTCAAGCCTAGCGCCTAACCCATTCAAGCAATGACCAGTGCACAGGCCCACAAGGCAAGATCCAAGCCTGTGGCCTACATGTTTTTCCAAGTTTAATGGGGCGTGTGAGTCATCGACAACCCCATGCATCATAAAAAAAATGATGTGCCACTTGTATTAGGAGACAACATGTCGTCTAGTCATTTTCATAATTTAACCAATATAATGGCTAGAAAAATAAGACCTTTTGTTCATTTTATCCATAAACCTATTTCAACCTATTTTTGGTCAAAAACACTTAAAAAACACGTGAAAGACTTTATTTAATCTATTAGTTAGCCATGAAAAACACAAAATAATTGCCCCTAAACTTGAAATAAATTTTTTTTTTGAGCTCATATATGATTTTTAAGTGTTTAAATCTTAACTCCTCTCATTAGATAAAACTATTTGACACAAAAAAAAAAAAATTCCATTATGGTTGTTGAAATCTTCATCAATAAACACCTTTTCTTCTTTAAGTAAGAATTCAACAACTTTATATTTCTTTCAACCAAAAACTAAGAAATAAAATTTGATATCTAAATTAACTTATGTAAAATGCAAGAGACCAATCACCTAATAGCTAAGAAAAATGAAGGACTCAAATGAATATTTGATAAAAAATTTCAATATGCCACTTATATCACCTGTTATATTCACTTCAATCCTTTTACTTTAAATTCAAACATTCCTTGCATAAAATCATGCAATTGATATCTAATTTGTGCTCAAAAAGACTTAATAATGCAAAAAAAGTTTGAATACCACATTATTTAAAAAAAAAAACCATTTTAATTCATAATAAAACACGAGACGATAAATTGTATTTTGTGAACATTAAAAATTTCATATCTTTTAATATCATATATTATATATAGTAGCTAAGAAAAATAAGAGACTTGAATGAATATTTAATAAAAAATTCTAATTCACTCTCTATATTACCTGATATTTTCACTTCAATTCTTTTTTAAAAAAAATTCAAGCATTCCTTACACAAAAAAACAAACATGTAATTAAATTTTAATTTAGTTTTAAAAAAGCTTAATTATGCAATAAATAAATAAATTCAATAATCAATTCCTGTTTTTTTTAATATAAAAATTGCAACATTATTTATAGCTCACAATGAAATATAAAAGAATAAACAATGTTTTGTGAACAGTAAAAATGCTATTTTTTTTCTTTATATATAATAATGATAAACAGCACCAAAATTAAGGAGTTAAATTACAGATTTATAAATATATAGGACAGCATCATAATAATATTAATAAATATTAAATCTAATTGACTCAAGTCCTTGTGGGTGTGAGAAAAAGATATATAGAACACAGACTCGGAGAGAAACCATCAAAGGCAGCGAGAGAGAGAGAGAGAGAGAGAGAGGGAGAGAGCTTGAAGAAGTTGATTATGGGTTTTATCAGTATTTATTTAAACCACCCATTTAAATATTTCCTTTCCAGATCATAGAGAGAGAAAGTAGAGATATAGAGAGAGAGGGAGGGGTTTTAATGGATTAAAATAATAATTAGTAAATAAATAGCAGGTATGCGTGTGTATTAATTAGATCCTCCTGTATGATTGTGTGTGTGTGTGTGTGTGTTTAATCTGATTGTTGTAGCTGTTTTCTGTGTTTAATATTAAAATAACGTCAGAAAAGAGAAATACTACTAATAATAATTAATAACAGGTGAGAATTATTGTGAGATTTGGAGGGAGAAAGTAGGGATTGATGGTGTTCGATTGTGGTGGATTGTGTCCGTGGAGAAGGGGATGACAGCCAAGAGAAGAGGAAGAAACGTTCAAGAGCTATGCAATGCGACGGACATAATTGGGGAATCAAAGACATGTATGTTATTTTATCTTGTAGGGTTTCTTTTCTTTGCCGTTTTTAATTTATGTTTAATCGATTGTTTATCATTGATTTTGGATTGTTTGGGGTTTGGATTGTTTGGGGCTACTCAGTGGATTAGGTCCCCCCCCCCCGGTATTTTGCTGAATTGATTGATTGTTTTTATATTTACTTTGTGTTTCTGGCGTATGCTTGGAAAGTCTTAGTTTTTGCTGATTCGATTGTGGTTTCGACGGTGCTTTTAGATCACTTCAGTGTTGAGAGGGATTCATCGTAGGCGAGGGCCATTAAACGAAACTCTGAAGAAGGACATGGTGAGGAGAAAGGGTAATTTACGTTCTGTTTTTCTTTATTTTGTTTACAATTTTCTTCATTCCCTTTTCCCATAGGGTTTACTTTAATGGGGAGCACCATCCATTGAATGAAAATATGTAGCTATATAGCATAAATTGATGAAACTGAATACCACAATCGGGTATCTCATTTGTATTGGTAGAATTTAAGATGCTATGATTCTTTTCTTCAATGGAAGTTGTTCAAACGGATTGTTTGTATAATAATAATAGCTATAAGTGTTATCTATATATTTCCTAGAGCCATGGTGTTTTTCTTTTTCTTTTTATCATCTTGAATGTGGATTCTCATTACCATTGATGGAACATAGTTAATCTATCAAATGCTGTATTGTTAATCAACTTTGAATTCAACCATTATTCTGAAGTCCTACAAGATTCCATATATTGCTGTTATGTGTATACTTGCCAATGAACTTGTTCATATGATGACCACCGTTGCAAAACTAAGCTTTTGTAGACGTATCAGGGCTAAGGAGAAAACACCTGTAATGATATTACTTGGGGTGCATTTACTTTCCAGTTAAAATTTTACATTATTCAATTTTGCTCTCTGCTATTGTCTACATAACAATTTGCTCTCTTGTTGATTACTCTTACAACCTTCTCAGGCTAGGAGTTATGGGTTGCTTGATCTAGTGTTTTTTTCTTCTCTTTTTTCCTGTCACATCAACACATCTTCTTGGAAAGCTTATCCTTGATGGGAAGCGGGTTTCTAAAAGGAATGATCTTATCAAGCTCAATGTCTTTTGTCTATTTGTAGTGATCAAGCAAGCACAACATTGTATTTTCCAGCAACATCTTATTATTTATATAGGTATAAAGGTACATGGTAGTTGCAAAACCTCCCATGACTAGAGCTCAACCAATATATACAAAAAGAGAAGAAATCCTAGAAAAGATTGAACGTACTCTCAGAATGGGTTGCACTTCTGATAAGGCATACATTTTGTTTTCTTTGTGTTACTCCCTTCCTTGGGCATTGTAAATGAGCAGTCAGCATTTGATAGGAACTTGCTTATCATTGTTAAATGATTGAAGGTACTCCCAAGAGCAGGTGCACTTTTGATAATCAAGGCATACATTTTGTTTTCTGTGTTACTCCCAAGAGCAGTTGGCATTTAGCAGGAACTTGCTTATCATTGTTACCTTCACGAGGATGTAAAAATGAAGCTGTCATGGAATATTCTCAGTCAAAGGATTATTGTCTTAGTTTTAGTTAGGTACAAGTTGGTTTTCAACAGAGAAAACTTGTGATGTTGTATAGTTTACCCTTGGTTTTAAACCTAAAGAGACAGTGATAGTTGATGCTCCTTGGCTATTTTAAACTCAGATAATTGAATGCTACCTTCTTTTTATCTATTTGAATATTTTTTCCCAAAATGTTTGAAGTGCATTATCTTGGACTCTCTTGGAGGCTAATGGGAGAAGTCTTCTGGTTTGATTAACGTGACAGTGAGCATTCCAGTTGAAAATAGTCACTCTTGGACTGGTTAAAGCTTCCCACAATTACCTTTTTGCTTGCCATTCTTTTGTTTTTTGTTACAAAACAAGGATCAGATGTATATGATTTTTGAGTAAGTATGAATGTGTGGAAAGACTATTGTTCTTTTGTTTCTCATGAAAGATAGGTGTTCAAAAATGTGTCCTGGGGAGGATAAAGCAATAAGACCTGTTAACAAAAGGATTTTTGAAATGAAATGCATATTGGATGACTTTTTGTCTTATGAAGAAGTGTGTTTCATATGGAAGGAAGCATCTGAATTGTACAAAGGTTTACCACTCAACAAATACAAATAATTTCATGCTTTGTAGCACTGTCACTATTCAGTTGCTTTTGTTGTATAGGTAAGGCTTGATTGCTGACAAAGATGATTATTACAGCACGATCAGCCACAGGCAGCATGCACATAAATTATTTCCCACCCTTACATATGATAAGAAAACTGCAGAAAAAGTTCTTATTCAATGAAAACCTTATATAGCCTGGTTTAGTTTTTAAATGTATGCACATGCAAATTTACTATTTGAGGGGGAGTTAAGTGCTCTTTTTTGGTTTCTTTATTAAAAAGGTGTGAATTCCCCACCCTTTGTTTTTCTTATCTGATTACTTATATTCTGCTTTATTTTTACTAGGAATCATCACAGGCTGAAAAAGGATTAGGCAAACCTTCCATGAGAAGGAAAGTTAATACCAGCACTGAGTCCGGGAACTGTAATGTGTGCTCTGCTCCTTGTTCATCTTGTATGCATCTTCAGCTAGCCTGTATGGGATCAAAGGTTGATGCGTTTTCTGATGAAACCTGTCATGTAACTGCATCAAGTCAGTTTTCTAATAATGATGGTGATGGTTTAGTCTCTTTTAAAAGTAGAGCATGTGACAGCTTAAAGCATACCACCAGTGAAGCAAGCAACCTGCTCAGTGTCAGTTCAAGTCATGATTCTCTGTCTGAAAATGCAGAAAGTAAAGTAAACAGAAAGTCATCTGATGCGGATGCATCAGCAGAGTCTCATATGCATCCGAAGATGACCTCTGATAGAGCTGTTGCAGAAGATCAGTTTTCTCTAAAAGCAGAGAGTTTTCCTGATCAGAAAACTTTCTCAAAGAACTATGTGGATTCTAAATCTGAAGAGGGCCATGATGATAACATGTCATGTGTTAGTAGAGCTAATTATGCAAGCAAAGTGGTTAGTTATCATAACAAGAATCTAGACATGAATAATTGTTTGCACAGTTCAGCTTTAGAAGCGGAAGGATCTGGAAAGGCACTATTTTCTCACAAATCAGGTTCAGTCGAGACTTCTTCAAATGATGTTGATGCTGGCAATAGCTCGCCAAAGGTCCATACTAAGTGCCGTTCCTCAATTGCAAATGGTAAACATTTAGATGAAGATCCCTCTTTACATGACCATGGAAAACAGTTTGAATGTCTAATAGAACAAGTCAATCTGTCGTTGTCAAATGAAGCAGCAGCTACAATTGATTGTGTTGGCAACTTGACTGCACACAACATTGCTGATAACCATGCAAATGGTAAAAGTACCCTCAATGCAGATAGTTCCAAGGTTTCATGTAAAATTAATTCAAAATTAGAATTAGATGCTGACAAGGATAGCGGGGACCAAGCTGATGAGGGTTTTAAATGTTCTGACCATATTGAACGAAAAGAGAACTTGAATGAGCCAGATGAGCTAGCAGATATTCCTATATTGCAATCTGCATCTGGAGATGAAAGTGACGAGTCTGAAATCCTGGAACATGATGTGAGTAACTTTTCTTATACTTGTTTAGTAAGAAGGCTTGTACATGCATCTGCTTAATGGGTGCTTTATGAATGCTTACAGAACTTGTTTTTGCTATCTCTTTTCAATTTACCCATCTTGCATTCTGGTGATCTGAAAGTATTTTCTCCCATCCAGTTTATGTCTCAGTATCTCATATATCTGTGTGTTGCCTTCTTTCTGTTTTTTCTATTCTCCGTGTTGCGCTTCATATTTTCCGCCCATGTGGTTTCCCCTCTGTCCTCTACTGAACTATTTGCTTCCCTGAAACAGGTAAAAGTATGTGATATTTGTGGGGATGCAGGGCGGGAGGATTTGCTTGCAATATGTAGTAGGTGTGCAGATGGTGCAGAACACATGTAAGAATATACAACTTTTGTCTATATATTCAGTTGACAACCCAAACTGTTTTTTTTTTTTTTTAATCCTATCAATTGTTACATTGCATTTTAACATGGCTATTTCTACTAACCAGCTATTGTATGCGAGAGATGCTTCAGAATCTTCCTGAAGGTGATTGGTTGTGCGAAGAATGCAAGTTGGTTGAGGAAGCTGAAAATCAAAAGCAAGGTAAAGCTGAAGTAGCAGTCCAAACTGTCTTTTATTTTGGTGATAAAAACCCACTTCTTGGACACAAGCATTTTCATACTAGTATCTTTTCAAAATTAATTTGAGGGTTCAGATGCTGAGGAAAAAAGGATGAATGTAGCAAGTACGCAAAACTCAGGCAAGAGACATGCAGAACCTATGGAGCTGGCTTCTGCACCCAAAAGGCAGGCAACTGAGTCAAGTTTGGCATCACCCAAGTCATGCAGTCCTAGCAGAATTGCTGCAATGTCTCGGGATACTTCATCCAAGAGCTTAGATAAGGGAAAAGTAAAGATAGGTCATCAAACGTCTTTTGGCAATAAATCCTGTATGGATATTTCAGAAATTGCACGCCCTTTTGTGAATGGTCCACGTGTTCAAATTCTCAAGGGTAAGAATCAGAACCTTGTTTGCTCATTTTCCTTTTTGTTCATATTCACATTGTACAATATATAGAGGTTTTGAATGTTTGGCAATTTGGTTTTGCACCATTTCACAATTTCAATGCAGTCCACAATTTATGTTTAGGATACCATACCATTTATGTGGATCAATGTTTCAATTTCAGATCTGTTGAACAGCAATAGGTTAAGTAATCAATATCTTCGATTCAGATTTCTGTTTATATTCTTGATGAACAAAAATGTCCACATAATTGGAATGCCTATCAAAATATGGTTGATACGTGATAAATAGGGATGGAGAATTAGGATGTGATGGTTGGTCTGATAAAAACTAATTACATAAAGAATTCATAAGTGGTTTAAAAAAAGAACTGATATGTTTGTACCCTGCGTAATATAAGGTTGTTTTTGGTTTGGGGGTAAAACTTTGGAGATCAGGTGTCAAGTGGTGAAGTATTGATGATAATGATGGAGCAAAAATATGTATAGTGGGGGGACCTTATAAATTTTAAACTAACATTTTAAAAATTACGAGTAAATAATGTCTGGTGGTGTGGCCTAATAATGATGTCCAAGTGTAAGTGACTAAATGGGTGAGGCTCACCCCCCACTAGGTTAACGTTTGACCCCATTGTAGGAGTTAAAGGGGTCACCCCCCACTAGGTTAACGTTTGACTCCAATGTTAACCCCTTAAGTTTTTCCTCCTTCAAATATGTTTTCAAACAAGATTAACCTTAAATTGATATGGACAGCTGAACAGACTCCATAGCTTTGCTCTATCAAATATTTCTTAGAAACTTGGTTTTATAATGTCAAGCTGAGTCAAATTCTTTTTTCTACAGGGGCCTTGTTGAAGTCCAATTCATCCAACACCTTAAATTCCAAACTGAAAGCGAAACTTGTTGATGAAGTTCCTCAAAAGCATAAGGGTGCTAGAGAGAGTTCTCTTGATATGGAGGGTCCTGCTAGAATGATGAGGAAAAGTATGTCATTTAAATCTGTGAGCTCAGGCCGATCCAACACTAATGAGCTAAAAGTTAAAATGCTTCCATCCAAATTCTCACAAATTCAAGATTCAAGAGGATTGAAACAAGTAAAAGACCGGGATGCTGTTGATAGAAAAAAATTGTCTCGATTGGATCGCCCTCTAGGTAGTTCAATGACAAGTAGTGCAGTTTCTGCACCTAAGCTTGATCAAAGGCTCACTCCTCGTTGTGAAAGTGTTATAGCATCATCCACAGGCAACCATAGAGAGTTGAAGTCTGCACAATCTGAAGGAAAATTGGGTACCCTATTAAGATCAACTAGCAATGTAGGTTGTAAAGGTGCAGATACTCCAGTTACTTCAGGTATTTCTTGATTGATAGGTTTGACAAAATATAATGTCATCAATTTTGCCTAATTGTATTTTGTGATACTTAATTTATTTTTTATTTTTTGGTAAGATAAACTAAGTTGCTATTTTATTTTTGCCAATTCAGTTCGAGCCTCGTCTACAAATGGAATAAGCAGTAGTTCTGTGGGAAAAAAATTGAACCAAATTAGCCCCAAGGATGAACCCTTGTCTAGTTCTTGGAATGCTGAGAGACTATCATGTAATGCTACTGAAAATTTGCAAGATGGCTTACCTCGATCACAAGAATCATCAAATCAAGGTGAAAAGGCTAGGGAAAATTCTCTCAATCACTTGAGACCTGCTGGTATCACTGGGTTGAAAAATGTCATTTGTCAAAAGTGCAAGGAAATTGGTCATGCTACAGAAAATTGCACTGTTGTGGCTATGAGCAAAGGTAGTAAATTGAAAGCTGCAATTGTGGCTACAATGCTTAAGAAGCCTGAAATATACAGAAAGGAAAAAGAAAATGATCGATCCAATGAGTTGTCCTCATCAAATGTGGATGAAAGTGGTGAGATAGCTTCTCAAGATCAGCTCTCAATTTTAAATAAGATGAGTGAAGGAACAGATGAATGGCAAGCAAACATTGGTGCTTCTACATCTGAGTTCTGCAAATCAACAGATATTAATAATGTGAAGCAGCTTAATGAGTACTCCAATGATGCTGTTTGTCCTTTCAAGGAGTGGTCAGATTCCGCTGTCCCTTACTTTGGGAAGCCTGTTCATCCTTCTGCAGAAAAGTCTGTACTTACAAAGATGGGATCAGATTCCATTGCCCCTTACATGGGAAAGCTTGTTCATGGTTCTTCCTCTGAGTTCTGCAAATCAACAGACAGTAATAATGTGAAGCAGCCTAATGAGCACTCCAATGATGTTGCTTGTCCTTTCAAGGTGGGGTTAGATTCCATTGCCCTTTATTCAGGAAAGTCTATTCATGCTCCAGCAGAAAAATCTGTTCTTACAAAGATGTCAGCTATCCCAGAGCATGAATATATTTGGCAGTAAGTTTGTTTCTTAAAGTGTGTGCATTGACATTGCCTTTTACTCCACATTCCTTCCTGCATGTCTTAAAAAATGCAATGTAGGTAAGCTTCTGTCTTGTAAATACAGGGGGGTGTTTGAAGTGCATAGAGCTGAAACGGTTATTAGCTCATACAGTGGAATTCAAGCACATTTATCGACCTGTGCATCTCCTAAAGTCCTTGATGTGGTTAGCAAATTCCCCCAGAAAATTAACTTGGATGAAGTACCTCGTTTAAGCACATGGCCAAGACAATTCCATTCCGCTGGTGCTAAAGAGGAAAATATTGCTCTTTACTTCTTTGCAAAGAATTTTGAAAGGTGAACGTGTGCCTTTTCAGATTGAGTGTTTTTTCATCTTTTCAATTATTTTTTTTTACACTACTCAGATACAGTTATGAGAACTAGAAGAGATTGTTAGACAACATGATTAACTCTTCATCTTTTTTTCTTACCCCACTCATGATACAGTTATGAGAACTACAAGAGATTGTTAGACAACATGATTAAAAAGGATTTGGCCCTCAAAGGATCATTTGAAGGTGTGGAATTCTTCATATTCCCATCCACACTGCTTCCAGAGAACTCACAACGTAAGATTATTTGAAAATTGTCTTACAAACTGATTGGTGCACCATGATTATTTCCTCGTAGCATTTGTGTTTTAGACCATGAGATGTTTTTAAGACCCTATACCATCAAATATTGCTTCATGGAGGTTGATGGAGCACCCTATAACAGAATGGTTTGAATTGCCTGCCTCATTGAGATTAGCCTTTCATTTATAGGGAAAATTGTCTTGTACACAGTAATTACAAAGAGTAATTCTAGGATGCTGTATATGTTAAGCTAGATCTAGGGAGCTATCTATGGTAAGAGAAATCTCCTATTTATATCTTAGTATTTACAACCTGCTTGAATTCAGCATTTCTATTAAACTGCATGCTATTAACCTGTTAACCTGCATACTGCTTGATTATAGCTTTTTATTGACACGCTATCCCAACTTTCTCATGATTTTCATATGTGCAATGTAGTCTGCAGCAAAAGAAAAAAAAAGAAAAGAAAAGAAAAGCTAATTCTCTATGCATTATAAAACCTGATTCTGACCTGTGTATGTAACTCTGCTTTACTCGTTTTCACTTTCGTTGTTGCCTGGTATGTTCTTCTTGGTCATTTTTTCCTCTTTTTGTTTGTTGCTTCAAATCCCTTCCATTCTTGTGTGCTTGCTGCTCTTGGTTGTACTGGCTCTTATTTGACACACTTATTCTGGACCAAATAAATGTTATCATATAATTTCATTGGAACTTGCTTGTGTTATTGTTTACTAGGTCTTCTAGAAAGATAAAAAAATCATTACCTGCTGGAAGATGCATAAAAGTTTTTATTGTATTAAGTTTTATGAAGTCTAAGACTATTGTCATCAGAGGTTAATATAGGTAAAAAAAACAGTTTTATGAAGTGCCAACAGCTATATGGGCAAATATGAATGAACTGTATGCACATAAGAAATGATCAGCTAGCAGTTAAAATACACTAGGTTTCTGCTAGCTGAGCATTTCTAAAGCATGACTGTTCTTTTTAAATGTCAGTTATAGGTATTATTCTCCTTTTAAGAAGAGAAACAAAGGAGATAGCCTAGTGAATTTTGAAAGCACTGTCATGCTAGCTGATAATGTTTAAGTCAGCTGGCTAGCCTTCAGCTGCTTTTCAGGTAGGAAATTCTATAGGAGCTTGCTTGTATGCTCAAAAGTTTTGAGATTAAAATAATATAGTTTGTGATTATTTTTTTGCAGGCTGGAACATGTTATATTTCTTGTGGGGAGTGTTCAGGGGAAGTAGATCTGATTTTTCAGATTCATTCAAGAAGTTAGTTATGCCTAGTTTGAATGGTGTGCCCAAGGACAAAGACATTCCTGCTGCTGTCATGACTTCATCTGAGAATCTTTGTGTGCCTGAATGTATAGTTAAAAATACATTTGCATGTGACAGTTCTTCTCATGTGCTTCTTTCAGCAAATAATCCTGAGAAGCCAAGTGTTTCCTTAAATGGGAATTTTGATGATAAAGTATTTAATTCACAAACCAACCTAGAGAAGCATGATGGTAAAGTTGACTCCAGATCGTTGGCAAAGATTCCAGGCAGCAGTACCCCATGGTACCAAGAAACTAGATGCAGCAGTCGTTCTCTGGTATTTTTTTTGCCTCACACATGACAAATGACAAAACACTTGATTTGGTTGATATTACTCCTTGGTTTTATCTATGTTGGAGTCTTTGTGGAATGACTACCCTGTCTGGTGGCTAGCACACTATAATGCCAACAATAAACACATGATGCAACACAGAAACAGATTATTTTTAGATTTTTTTCTCATTTAATGTGACTCTATCCATCACTGATCAGCAAAGTAGTAATCTTGTAAATTTCTCAAGTTTTTCTTGCTTTGTTGTTTTGCCATATATTTGAAAAATAAAGTGGCAGCGACATGGGATTTCTTTTATCTCCACAATCCAGTCAGATCATTTAGTACTCATGCTACATCAGCAAGGTGGAACATGTGACCTGCTTGGATGTGTTTTTGACATTTTCCTTTCATTGCAGCTCTATAAAGCATCTGGCTTTAGATTATTATTTTTTCTTTCTTTTCCTAAAGTTTTCCTTTTCCTGTATATATTATCATTAGAATTTTAAATGACACTCTCTTTTCTAAAAAGCCTTGCGACTTTTAGGCCTGTTGAGCCAAGTGATTAAGTTCTGACTTTATTTTAACCTGGATGGATTTAGCATGGCATGGGCCAGTTGACTGATGCTTAATTATTGGAATTTTTTATTTTTTTGCTATAAGGTAAATTTAATGTAGTACGAGTAATTGCACCCATATTTTCCTGATGGTATGCATATGAATGATTCTGTTATGGAATGTGGTTATATTGGTCCTTTGTTATGGAATGTGGTTATATTGCCCAAGGACCGGGATGTGTTGTGCTCCTAAAGACTGCTTCCCACAAGCCCTCATACAATATCAACATGTTGTTTGCTCTTCCCACAATACTTCATTGAAATCTTAACATTGTCTTCCAAGTCTGTGCCTGCAATGAATCATGGGCAGCTATTAAAGACAAACACTTGTCAACCCTTGCAACGAAACCCTTGACTGCTTTCCATATTTCCTGGCACAGCTTCTTGATTCGATGCTAGTTTAGTGAGATACTTGGAATAGCAGGGGATTTTATTGCAGTTTGACTGGCGTGGTCAAACTTGTAAATATTTTTGTTTCATGTTTGCTTGCTTTCATAGTGTCCATTGTGCATGACTATGAATTTTATATATTCTTGCTCTTTGAGGTCCTTGAGGCATGTCCATAAAAAGGATAAGAAAGAAAAATTAAAAGTCAGATAGTGATTTAACTTTAGTGAGGTTCAAGCTCTTCTGTAACAATCAGAAAATAAGGATCATTAGCTTGTCCAGTTCTGCCCTTCTAGGTTCAGGAAACAGTGCTAGAAAATACCTAACCAAAAAAATGAAGCTAATCTGTAATCTTGAGAATTTTTTAAGTTTTCTAGACATTTTCTAGAAAAATAATGAAAAATGTGTTTTCTGTTAACTTTTTTTATTGGAAAACATGATTTTAAATTTTATATTCCTAAAAGTTATCACCCAAATTCGCTACTTTGGAAGCGAAGGGTCTTGTTTAGTTCTGATATTCAAACTGTTGTTCTTTGTTTTGAAGACAATCCATGCAAGGCTCATGTTTCTATTTTTGAGAACAATTTACTGAGTAAACATGTTCTCTCAGTTTTTTTTATGTAGGGATGATTTTGGAATTAAGATGTATACTGGATTTGAAAATTGACAAATTGTTTTCTAAAAATGAAATCAAACTAAGTCTCTCTAGAAGTATGTTTCTAAATATTTACTTTTATTTTTTGTTTTTGTTCTCTCTTTTCCTGGGTGCTGCTCATATTTATGTGTTTCAGCGAAGCTTGTTTCAAACTTCTTCACTTACCATTACAATTGAATGATATTGGCCCTTCTTTTTACAGGAAGAAGTTGGTCCTCCTAGGTGCAGTCTGGATGTGGACCCGAAACCTTGTAGTGAGGTAACTCAAACCAATTCTGGCTCTGATATGAAGGGGATACAAGTTCATGAAGGTCCTTCACGTCCTAGAGAAGATATGCAATCCTTCAAAATTTTCGGTGTTGGCAGTCAAAATTCAGGTTGCGGGAGGATTCTTTGTGAGGAAAAAATAGTTGATAGAACATTTAGTGGCAGGGATAATATTATAGTTGAAAGAGACTTGAATGAAGATAACATGAATATGGATGTGGAGACTTTCTCAGAGAAAGGTCTGAGGAAACGACCATTTTTGGATTTGTCAGATACTGCACCACTGATTTCGAGTTGCATGCCTCAAAAGGCTCCATGGAATAAGGCAGATAATAATAGGTTAGTGGATGGAGAGGGCATCAGTAAGAAGCTGAAGACGGGTTTTAGTGGTTCAAGAGATGAAAATTCTTTGAGTGGTAGTTTTACTTCGCAAACATGTGATTTGGGTTCCAGCTCCTCCATTGAGGAGAGGAGCTATGACAGAGCATCTGTTGAAAAAGTTATCTTGGAGGACCTGGGAACTAGTGAAAGGTACTTCTTTCCCGTGGATTCACATCCTGTCAAGGATAGTCGGTTGCCTGCAATCTCCATGCCCTGGAACTCATCAAATGTCGAGGATCCAAATCTTGAGCTTGCCTTGGGGGCTGAGACAAAACCCCCAAACATCCTGCCTTTCTTTGGAATGGCTGAGAAAAATCATAACCAGAAGAAGCCTCCCGACAAGGTAATGAATAAGGAAGAGGATGATGATGTCTCTGCTTCCCTCTCCCTTTCCCTCTCATTCCCATTCCCAGACAAGGAACAAACTGTAAAACCTGTTTCAAAAACGGAGCCGCATGTGCCTGAAAGGTGTGATTTAAATACTTCACTGCTCCTTTTTACGGGCCTTCCAGATAAATAGGGCAATGGTGACTCACTGTGTACACATTGTGCCCCCACATGTATGTGGTATATGTGTCACGTACACACTGATAGTCTTTATAGGGAAATCAATTTCCATCTGTTCATAAACCCACACAGGATTTACTAATATTTCTTCCCTTTTTAACATTTCTGAGCTCTTTGTTTTTGAGTGCAGAGTCACGGCCGTTTGTATATAAAGAGATTTTAAGCCGGCACATTTTAAAAATGCCATTAAATATTCGCAACCTCTCTCGTGTTTCTGATTTTGCTTCTTGGTATTGGTGCAGTTGTTATTTTGAACTGTTTGCTGCCAGGAAAATGGTATGAACAGATGATGCTTGTGACTATAAAAGCTGTCCAGGCAGATGTTTAAGAAGTAGAGTAATGCAGGCATGTTACAAAGAATGTTTTGTGATTGCTGGAAAATGATTTTGGGGAATTCTCCAACGTTTTGCTGCATCAGTAAGGTTGTGGATCCCTTGGAATCAAACTCCTGCAGTGATATAAATCCGTTCATGTTGAGCAATCTCCCTCTCTAGCCTGAGAAAAGATCAACTCAGGACTACTAGGTTTGCTCATTTGTGGTCTCATATTCGAGTTTTATGATTGCTAATATAATAACTATTAAAGATTTATATAATTATTAATTTTAATCTATAAGATTAATCATAAAATTAATAAAGATGACCTGGATATCTATGTTAATAAAAATAATAATAACTCATCATCCAAATTATTACATGTTAATCATTTTAGCAATCAATTCTTCGTGTGATTATCACTTTTCCATACATCTTTCTCATATAGCTATTAGAGATCAATATAATTATTAATTTTAAAATTTATGAAATTAATTATATAATTAATAAAGGTGGCCTGTATATTTATCATAATAAAAAAAAATACAACTCATCCAAATTACATATTAGTCACTAGCAATCAATTTTTCTTATGATTCATTTTTGCTGACGTCTTTCTCCGTTCTCTTAGAAAGCCACTAACAATGCCAATCACTAAACTTTATGCTTGTTCAGAAATATGATTAAAGTTATATTTAAAAGTGTTTTTTATTCATAAATATATCAAAATAATTTTTTTTATTTTAAAAAAATTATTTTTAATATCAACACATCAAAATAATCTAAAAATACTAAATAAATTTAATTTAAAGTAAAAAATTAAAATAAATTTTTTTCAAAAATATTTTTCAATTATACTCCTAAACATTCATTCCTTAACCTATCATAGATCAGAAAAATTGTGGACATCATATATCTCCTCGTCTATCAATTAGAGACATAACCGGAATTAAAACTCTTGGTATAAGAATGGCATTAATCATTAGAGCTACTCATCCAAACCTGTTCATTGTGGAGTGGAGCCCTACCTAAATATTTCTTGTGAGTATTTTTAGTTAATTCTTTTAGTAAACATACAATTAATTTCAATTGGATTAGTAGGTTATCCAACTTCGAGAATAAACCACGTAAATCTAGTCTTAGCTAGATTAATATGTTAATCAATCTTGACTTTATTTAATAACTTGTTAGAGAATTATATAAATTATATTTATAAATATGAAAAGAAAACATATAAAGATAAGATTCTAATATTTTTGAGGATTTAATCAAGAATATGTATAGTCTTGGAATTTTTTTTTATTAATATGGGTTTCTAGGCCAGTTTATACACACCTCGACTAATTACATCGTTCCTAAAATTAATAACTATGTAAACCTTTAGTGGTTATCATATTAGTAATTACGAGGATCGAAACTAAGACCGCAAAAGAGACTAATTCTTAGTCTCAAGTTTTTACCACTAAGTAAACTTTTTACCACTAAGTAACCTGATAGATGATTAGATTTGGGAATTTATTTGAGAAATGGAGTGTTGAGCAAGAGACTAATAAGATTTTCTAATATAAAGTGATTGTTTATAAGTATATTTGAAGTTGTTTTTTAAAGTATTTTTCGTTAAAAAATATATCAAAATAATGTTTTTATTTTTATTTTTTTAGAATTATTTTTGACATCAACACATAAAAATAATCTAAAAACATAAAAAAAAAATTAATTTAAAATAAAAAGAAAAATAAAAAATTTTATTTTTTTAATATATATATATATATATGTTAGCTGAGGGCGGACAACCCAAAGCGGTGCTGCTTTGGTCTCAGCTCTCAACTGCTGCAGAACTGTCTTATCTATCTGGATGAGTTGGGAACTTCAATGCTGCCCCTCACTCTTTTCTCTTTTTTTTTTTTCTTAAAGAAAAAGAAATGCTTATATTGATACGTCACCGTATCGGTGAAGGAAATGCCTAAATGAAATAAAATAGCTGTCTATTTTATATATAAAAATATATTAAATAGCTTTAAATCTGTTTTTTAATTGGGATTTCCATGAAAAATCCAAGTTTATAAAATCGAGAGCTGTTATAGATTTATTCTTAATATAATATATATTCAATCAATATGATAATTGTTTTTTTTTCCTGTGAGATTACTATGTTCACAATTTCTCCCCTTAATGAAAAAAATGGCTTTAGGATAAGGTGTAATTATAAGAATATAATTAGAAATTAATGTTGTAAGTTTTTGTGTCTGTTTAAAAGTGTGAATGAAGTTGATTTTGAAATACTTTTCATTCAAAAATATATTAAAATAATATATTTTTATTTTATTTTTTAAAATTATTTTTGACATCAGGACATTAAAATAAATAAAATACCATAAATTTTAATTTAATTTAAAAAATAAAAATAATTTTTTTTTAATTTCTTAAAAATACTTTTGAAATGCAATGCTACACTTGACCAATTTGATGTTGCGGTTCAAACAAAAAATAGCCAAATTTTTTTAAAAAATATTTGTTGAAAATTATTATTTTTTATATTTTAGATTGTTTTGATCATGGTTGTCAAAATCATAATTTTGACACGAATCGGAAGTTGCTTCTGAATTTGGATTGTAAAATCAGAATTGTAAAATTATAAAATTGTACTTAAAATGTACCGTACAAAAATTATAAAATCACAATTAAAATCGTTTAGATAGAAAAAACATAAAATCATAAATAAAATATTTTTTAATACAATATAATATAATTATGGCCATAAAATTTTATTAGTTAAAGTTTATACATGATTTAAAAAAAATAAAAATATATAACAATTATATCATTATATTAGCATTTAAAAAATACTGATTTTTTTATTTTAAAAATAGGAAAGAGAGGGGAGAGGTGCCTAGCCTATGCCGGGGGGGCTAGCCACGGAAAAGAGAAAGGGAGGCTAGCTTGGCCTGGGGAGAGGTATCAAAAATGATTTTTAAAAAATAAAAAAACATCATTTTAATGTATTTCAGCACGAAACATACTTTGAAAAGCTACAGCAACAGCTCTCCCAAACACCCTCTTAATAAGGTTTGATGAGTTGATATTTTTTAAAATATAATAAAAATATTATTTTAATATATTTTTAAGTAAAAAACCACTACTAACATAATTCTAAATATTTCTTTTAAAACAAGAGTTAATCTAGTAAGAATTAGAATTTGTTTTTTTTTTAAATTATATGGTAACAGTTATTTTAAAAATATATATATTTAAATATTAATAATATAAAAATAATTTAAAAACACATAAAAAATATTTTTAAAACCGAGCATCAAACCGGCTACTCTTCTTCTTCTTCTTCTTCTTGATTTTGGGCTTATATAGTAGATCTTCTAAAACTACTTGTCATTAGTTTTCTCTCCAAACTATTAGAACTCCATGGCTACATCCTGTGCTCCTGTTTCAATCGCATCAGGTTTAAATTATAACTTCTTCCTTCTCTTCCGTTTAGTTTTCGTAAAGGTTTTTTTTTTTTCTTTAACTTATAATCTTCCATGGAGTATTTATGAAATCTTTTTTATTAACACAATTGAAGTGCGAGATGAGAATTCTGAGAGTTTGTTTAATTTTGGGTCCATGTAGGTGGATCTCAACTAAAGGCACGTCCACTTTGGTCGTCAAAATCCAATTCATTTGCCAAATCTCCAAGACTGGCAGTTGGAAGGAAATCAAACCCAGTGGGAACCAGCCCCAAGTTAGCAGTTCGTGCCCAATACAAGTATGTTTGTTATTCTTGATTCCCAAGTCCTATGATTTGATATCACGAAGTGATAAGCCGTTTGAAAAATAGTCATGATGTTGGTATCCCTATTTCATGCCAAGCAATGCACGAATATGCTCATTTCCAACTGGGAGTTGAAGGTGTTTGCCCACATTTTGAGGGTGGGACTTTTGCTTGCGAAGTTGTTAATATTAAAGGGTTGTTGACTCAACTAGATCAGACCTCTGATATCCATTCTAACTAGGAAGAATTGAACCCCATCTCCACCCAATTCATTTTTCTTATCTGAGCCGAGCCCCTTGTTGTGTGTATTAATCATTTTATGATGTTGATTCTTTTCTCCCTTAGTCGGCTTTTGTTTAAAGTAGTCCTGTACTCTTTTGCTGATTTAACTCGTCATCTCCTTTTGTTTCTTTCTGTTACGTGCAGTGATGGTAGCAGCGGTGGCGGCGGTGATTTTGCTGCTGGTTTTCTTTTAGGAGGTGCTATATTTGGAACTCTGGCATATATTTTTGCTCCTCAGGTGATTAGATTTCTTGCCTTGTAATAATTTTGGGCCACAAGGTACTTAAATGCTTCGTATGAAGGACCTAAAATGTTGGCTTTTCATTGAAATAAATCAACCGGCATCTCAAGTTGCTCAACCTTTGCACAACAATTGGTAAGTACATGTTGCATCAGGTCTAGTCTAGCTCTGGATGTCTAAATGAAAGTAGATGAATGTTCAATCTTCATGCTTCTCAAAAGGCTTTTGCTTGTTATGCAGATCTAACAGTAGAATCTGTATGGTTGCCCGTATTTTTTTTCATTTCTTTTCTTTTTTACTTTTTGATAACAATGTATCCATAGCCTACTGACTACTTTTGCAATTGAATAGCATCTCATACTTCATGGCATCTATTCAATATGCTTCATCTTGATATTCTCTTTGCTCTGCTGTTTGCTAGCCTTTTAATGCTCCTATTCTCCATTGTCTGAGATGGGCTTTCCCATTACCTTCCTGTTAACTAATGTAATGATCATGGCAGAACATAATTTGAGTTCATCATTAAATAAATTATTAGAGTATCACTAGTGTTACCTTATTTCATTACTTGTGGCTGTCTGCATGTATTGCTGTGTATTTTTCTTTTATTTCCAGATGCTGCATATCTTGCCATGATGACTCATTATTGCTGAAGCTCTGTCTAGGAAGAAAAATTGATTATGTTTGCTTTATCAAATATATTGTAGCTGGATGGAACCAAAACAGATTTTTTCTTTGTTACTCTTGTTTGAGAAATGCTTATGGTTTATTACTCTTTTGAAGTAAAGGGTGTTTCTAGTAAAGAGCTGGTTTCATATTTGTTTCCTTGTATTGTTCAGATAAGAAGATCCCTGCTAAATGAAGATGAATACGGATTTCGGAGGGCCAAGCGGCCAATATACTATGATGAAGGCTTAGAGGTAATTACATTTTATTCACTGTGCATCTTTTCTGCTTGATGGATAGCTATGACAGGAATTTAACATTGGACTTCCTTCCCTTTTCTGCAAAAAGCAGAAGACCAGGAAGACCTTGAATGCAAAAATCAGCCAATTGAATTCTGCTATCGACAAAGTATCTTCTCGTCTGAGAGGTGGAAATAATTCTCCTCGTGTGCCTCTTGAAGCTGATCCTGAGATGGAAACTACAATGTGAGACTCGTCTCTGATTGTTCATAATAATTTCTGAGACCACGTAATGTTTGAAGATCAGACAATGCACCATGTGTTTATGCCGTTACTGCTGATTAAAGGTTGCTTTTGTTATGTTTAAATGAGAATATGAATGATGAAGTTGCTGTTTTATTGGTCTAAAAGCTTAGGGAATATGTTTGAAAAGCCATATAAACAGCATTCTACAGCTGCTTTAGAATTTTTTTTTTTAACATCCATTCTCTTCTGGTCAATGCGAGAACGAGTTCAAAAGTCTTGTTTATGAGACCAGATGACCTCTTTTATTGAGCTGTGACAGCATAACGGATATTTGAATGGATCCTCAGGAATCATTTTCATATTTGTGATAGCACCATGCTGGGTTTTTTTTTTCCTTTCTAGTTTCGTCCTCTTTGTTCAATTGGTGCCCATATTCTTGGTGCCCCTTATGGTCCGTGGTTTTAAGTTCTAACAAAATATTTATGGCTGAGCTGAAATGAACTAGCTGCAAAAGGATCCTGGTAGTATGAGACATAAAACATTTCTAAACTTGCAATCAGTCTGTTTCCTTGGCAATTTTCAAATCTCGATTCTAGTATTCTGAAATTCTGGCGTAAATTTATTGATCATGAGCTGTGTTCAATTATTTGGCTGCTCAACTTCACATTACATGTACACACCATTGATTGTGAAAATTTTACCACTTGATTGGGGCTTTAAGAGATGGGAACACTGAGCAGGGTTCATGCATAATTTGTTTGTTTCGAGGTCAGATTGAATGCCGGATTCCTCCTATCCCAGTAATCTAAGGGATAATCTGAAGGCAAGCGATTGGTACTGTTTCTGGTTTTTTGTATATTATTTCTGTGTTGCTGCTGACGCTTGAGGGTGTTTGGTAAAAAAATAAGTAGCATAGTTTCAGAATAGGAAAACTTGAAGGTCTGGCAAGAAATATACTAGAGCACCTGCCGAATCAAAATTAATTTTTCATCAACTTCAATAAACTCGAATTATTTATTTTATTTTTTAATTGATGTTTTTAAAATATTTAAAAATAATTTAAAAAAAAATATTTTAATATATTTTTGAACAAAAATATTTAAAAAAATAATCGTAGATACATTTCTAAACAGATATTTAAACTGCACGACGCTCTGTTCTTGAGATGTAGCAAAGCTTGAAACTATTAGATTAATTGATATTCAATATCCACACCGTCTATTATTAAATTATTTGTTTGAGAGTATAATTGAGGTTATTTTTTAAAGTATTTTTTATTCAGAAATATATTAAAATAATATATTTTTTAATTTTTTAAAAAATTATTTTTAAAATTGAAAATGATTTAAAAATATTTAATTTAAAGTAAAGTAAAAATAAAAAAATTATTTATTTATTTATTTATTTTGAAATGGAAAAGGAAGTGAAAGGGTGAGTATCAAACCTTAAAAGGAGAAAAAAAGAAAAGAGGAGATGAAGCAAGAGTGAATTTACACCGCCGTTTTAAATATATTTTTGAAAAAAAAAAATTTAATTTACTTTTTTATATATTCTTAGATTATTTTTATATAATAATATTAAAAATATTTTTTAAAAAATAAAAAAATATCATTTTAATAAAAATGATTGACATTTGGTTGAATATAGGGTCTGTTTAGCACAGTTGTTGCTGTTGTGGTTGAGGTTGAAAAAAACAGTTTTATAAAAAATACTTTTAACTGTGTTTCATAACTGAAATTTAAATGTTTGGTTAAAACTGTGGTTGAGGTTGAGTTTAATGAAAAATAATTTTGTGTGTTTGGTTACTATGTTTTTCATATTGCTGTTAACTTGTGAAATTAATTAAATATATAATTTTATTACATGAATTAATTTTTTTATGATGTGAAATTAATTTTTTATTTTCATTTTTATAATTTACAAAATAAAAATTTGTGTAAAATAAAGAAAATTATAAAAATTATTACAAAAGAAAACAAAATAAAATCAACTTGAGGTTGTCTCTTACATTAATTAAAAATGATGACATGGGACAACATTGCAATTAGGAACACTACGGGGTGAGTTTTGAATTTAATCGCTCTAAATGCAAATATCTGGGCTAACAATAGGAAATTGAGCTAGCTTGAACGTTCAAGAAAGCAAAAGCAAGCTATTCTCTGCGCAAACCCAGATTTCACAACACAGAGCAGTAATTGTGGATATCCTTTTTTCGACAGACAAGAGATTACTCTTTCCTCTTCTCCAACGAAAATAATCTGATGCTACCAGTTTCTAGTGCCACCCCTGGACAGCCACCTCTGGCATGTAATTCATTGAAGACTCTCACAAACAAGCTGGTAATGGAGAAAATCCCACCGCGTATGTCCTTGCAAAGAAAGCCTATCATCAAAGCAGTTCATCATTCAGCACAACAGCTCATGGGTAGCAACGATAGCGAAGGATCACAAAGACCCAATGATGCAACATCGAATCCCAAACGGCCGGTGAAGCCACATGAGACCCGATGATTGTGAAGGTGAAAAGGCTCTTCTCATAATCAGAAAAATGTTTAACACCAAAGGTTTATTGGTAGTGACAATGGAGATATAAAAATGGAGGCAAGCTTTGGAGACATATAACAAAGGAAGAGAAAAGAAGTGAAAGGCAAGGGTGGCCAGGGAAGACAAGGATGGCATGAGGGAGGTGAGGGTGAGGAGGGAGACATCCCGTTGGTCCCGTGACAGAGGCGACGAGCAGAGATGCTTGAAATTTTGTGGTTAATTTTGTGTCGTAGCTGCAAAAGTAGCTCTCGCTTGCTTTTGCAGTTGCGGCGGAATTAAATGGGTAAAGTAGAGATACAAGCTAACCGATGGAATATGGTTTTAATTAGTATACTTTGTTTAGATTTTCATTATTTATTTAAGTGGATGCATTTTCTTCTTCTTTTTTATATGTAATTTATACTATAGTAAAATAATTTATTTTTAAATAATAAGAACATTCATTATTATAATTTAAAGCAATCAACAACATAAAATTAAATATTCATCACACATATAATTTGAATAATAAAATATTCATGACATTATAATAATGAATGGATGCAAATGCTCTGACACCTTTCTAGACTTGATGTTTTGTAGCCTTGGGAAATTCATCTCAGTTGCTGTTTTATGAGCTCTTTTATTGCTTCGACATAACCATGGCCAGGCTTTCTTATCAGCTTAATCAATCAAATCTTGATGAGCACCTTCACACAATCTGGTTGCTTTAACAGCTCAAATGCTTTCTCGATATCTTGCAATGTAACTTCATGAGTCAGAAGCTCATCAAGATGGAATTCCTGCCAGAAATTTAGCAGGCCCGCCATCAGTTTTTCTTGCTTAGTTTATGGTAAATGATTTTCTTCATTCTATGCCTGTTGAAGTAAAATATGGCTGCAACAAGTGAATACCTTGTTTTTGCATTTCTCAAGCACGATGGGAAGATCAGAATTTACTTTGAGCCCTCCAAAAATGGATCCCTTCAGGGTCCTACCACTCAAGAGAGGAAAGTAATCGATCTTCACGCTCTTGATTCCTGCACCTATAACGATTGTTTTCCCTTTTCCCTGACACCCAGAATCGAAGGTGAAACTCTTGTTAATGTTAAATTCATACCATCCTCAGAAGAACAAATGATCAATGGTGGTTTTCAGCTAGAATATGATCACACACACACACACCTCTTTTGTGGCTTGGATGGCTTGATTAATCAAGGACTCGGCACCAACGCACTCAAAGCAATAATCCACTCCCATTCCACCAGTCAGGTCTTTTATGATTTGTGAAATAGATTTATCAGAATATTCATCAGGGTTGATGAAATCAGTCATTCCAAAAGCTAGCCCCTTGTCTTTTTTCATGGTATTCTTATCAATGCCGATTATCCTAGCTGCCCCTTGCATTCGAGCTCCTTCAGTGACCTGCATTTTTGAGAGACAACTAAGGGCATTGGCAAAAGAAAAACTATTTTTCTCCTTAGGGAGAGGAAAAGAACAAAACAAACCCCGAGTCCAACAGCACCAAGGCCTAAAACAGCCACAGTTGATCCCTTTTTAACCGGAGCTTCCTTCCAAGCTGCTCCAAATCCGGTTGAAAATCCACACGATAATAGACTGGCATGAGGCAGAGCTATACCTGGATCGATCTTGCATACAAATTTGGAATCGATAACCATGTATTCGGACCAGGTGGAGCAGCTAAACATGTGATACAATTTATGCCCTTTAATGGACATTCTTGAAGTGCCATCTGACATGAGACCACCAAGGCTAAAAGGGTATGTCAGGCACAAATTGGTGTTCGCTGATGTACAGTTCTCGCAGGCTCCACACTCTGCTAACATTGTTGGTATCACGTGATCTCCTTCTTCAAGACCATCTACTTCATCCCCAAAGCTCTCCACCGCTCTTCAATGGCGGTACAATTCAAGTTATTGTAAGATTAGCACTTCTTTCATCAAAAGCTAGCTAGCCCAGCTTCTGAGTGCTAGTTTTGATATATATAGTAAAAAGAGGACTTACCCAACGCCTTCGTGGCCCAGGACTCGAGGGAAAAGTGGCTGGAAAAGGAGATAAAATGGTGAAACAAAGTAAGCTCGAAAGACATTAATAATAATTCTGCAGGGATGATCGTGAAAATCAAGTAAATTGTATTACAAGAGGATCTTCTTTGCCCTGGGCACGTATGATATCAGTTTGACACAAGCTTGCATATAGCATCCTCACTCGAACTTCAGTCGATTTTGGCGGGTCTATTTGTATCTCTTCAACCTTCAATGGCTCCCCGCATCCCCATATTACTGCCGCTGGCAGACGAAGCCCAGAACAGATTTTAGCAAATTAAAGACTGAAAAAGCAAAGGAATTATCAGAAACATGAATCAAACTCATTCATCAGCATACCTTTACATGTAATGATCTGTGAGCTGCTGCTCTTCGACATTGCTGATGAATGCTGATGCTGCAGCTAGCAAATCTATAGTAGAAGATGAACTCCTGAATCGACTGGAATCCACTCTCCCAGTAATGTTTTTTGAAGTATTATTGATACACCAACTTGTGCAAATGGTAAATCCCTTTATATATATATATATATATATATATATACACGTCTTAAAATAATACTTTTGATACCACATGAAAAACAAGGTGCAAAGACAGCCTCACAATTGAGCCATTTGTTTTATATAAAAGTTCATATATATATATATACACGTCTTAAAATAATACTTTTGATACCACATGAAAAACAAGGTGCAAAGACAGCCTCACAATTGAGCCATTTGTTTTATATAAAAGTTCATAACATTCCAAGATAAATAATGCAAAAAAAAAACCTAAATCCCTTTACACACACACACATAAAAACAACTGAGTTTCTCGTGAAAGACTACGTAATATGTAAAGATAGTTCCTTTGCAAGAGGGAAAGAGTGAGTGAGATTCCATAGAAAGAAGTGAGTATTTGTTAGAGGCTACTAAATATTGAGGTAATAATAACATGAGATTCAGCATACTCAAGGACACATGGTGAAGATAAATCGGTTTTGTTTTGTTTAGGCAATATATTTTAGAAAAATAAATGATTTAAAAAATGAATACTTTTAAAAAATCATTTCTGTAAGAGAAAATTGAAATAAATGCGAAAATAATATAAAATTAACAGTTAAAATTATTATCAACATTACTGCCCAAACAATTAAAATCATTAAATTACCCTAAAAAATAAAATAAAAAAGCGAAATATTTTTACAAAAAAAAAATCACTAAAATTATCATTTATATCAAGGATCATTTATATCTTCAAATTCCATGGAAAAAAAAAAAACTTTTAAATACACCTTAAACAAAAACAACTTATAAGGTTGAAGAGAATAAATTAAAATTGCAAGAACTTCAAGATAAAAAAAGTTGCATCAACCTGTAAATTGTAGAATGATGTTTCTCTTGCAAAGTTGCTTTTTAAAATATGTTTTTGAGATTGTAAATGTGTGAGATTGTGAATGTGTTGGAAATCACTCTCGCTTATATAGAAAAATTGATTGAAAATTTGTGTAATTCTTCATGTGGTTCTGCAATTTTTGGCTTTCATTTGCATTTTGTTCTTGTCATTTACCTAACAATAATTCAAATTTTCTGCATATTTATACATTTTTTTCCTGCAAAACATGTGGGTAAACAGTAATTTGTTGTCACAATTATAGATTTCATTTTTCCTTTGCGGGAGACCTGATTTCCATTTCACCGTGGGTCAATTTTTGTTGTTGCATGTGAGTGCACAGCTCAAATGAGCAGGAAAAAACTACACAAATTAATCATATTTTTCTATGTAAGTGCAAAAAACTGCCGAGCAGAAAAAAACAGATTAAAAATTGCGTAACAATAATGAAAAATTATGAACAACTGCAGGAAAAAAATTAAAATATCCATAACACATGCAAAATTATTAACAGGAGCACACAACAATTAAAATATGCAAAACACATGACAAATTATTAATAGGATTAGGAAAAAAAATTATCGATAAAAAAATAATCTCACTCAAGCATTAATACAACAATACAATTGATTTATATATCCCTAAACACTTACGAGAAAATTCAAATTCAAATACAAACTTTTATAACAATCCAAAATCAAATTCAAATAAAGAGACTCATTGAAACTAATGATTATAACATACCAATTAATACAATAACAAAACTCATCTTCAACAATGCGCGGATTGAAAACTAATGTTACCAAAATTGTCCGCGCAACTATTATCAACCATTTAACAATTTTACGAATAATCATCAATCACCCAATAATTTTATGAACCACTAACAATCATTCAATGATTTTAAGATTCATAAACAACCATTCAACAAGTCATAATTTTTATGAAATTTATCTCATAAATTTAACACAAATAGTAAATGAAAAACAATTTCGCAGATAAACAATTATAATTTGTAGAAACAAAAAACGAAAATGAGCATAGGCACAATTGAGCTTGTTTGACAGCCACGATTCACAACATTTTCAACAAATTTCAAGTCATTACTAGCTATTTTCATACTTTTAATTTCGAGCCTAACTTGTAACAAAAACAATTCCTTGGTATGATTTTCATCTCAAATCATTAGTATTTGTTCAATTACTAGCTATTTGTTCAATTTTTTCCCCATCATTCACAAACATTTGCTACAATATTACCGGGTTATACAATCAAAATCTTAGGTTCTCTATTGTTCATAAAAAGAAAAAAACTGGGAGGAAAATACACACACCTTCGATGTGCAGAAATCAATGCCTCCCCTTCATGGTCAATGTTGATATAAGGGAGAAGGCTGGACTTCGTGCAAATGTGGTTGAGAGAGTGTTGCAGTTTGGTGTGGCTACGGGAAAGAGATGGCGGATGTGGGTGGTCTGTGTATTCTGAAGGAGAGGTTCTGTGAGGAAAAGGAGGTGAGGGAGAAGGGAGAAGGCTGGAGGCTGAAATTCCTTCATGGTGTAGCTGAGGGAGTGTTGTAAGTGGGTGTGGCTGAGGGGGAAGGGACGGTGGATGTGGGTCAATGTTGATCTGAAGGAGAAGGCTGGACTTCGTGCAGATGTGGTTGAGAGAGTGTTGCAGTTTGGTGTGGCTAAGGGAAAGAGACGGTGGATGTGGGTGGTCTGTGTATTCTGAAGGAGAGGTTCTGTGAGGAAAATGAGGTGAGGGAGAAGGGAGAAGGCTGAAGGCTGGACTTCCTTCATGGTGTAGCTGAGGGAGTGTTGTGAGTGGGTGTGGCTGAGGGGGAAGGGACGGTGTGGTCTGTGGGTTGAGAAAGAGGTTCTGTGATGGAGAGAGGGAGTCGAGGGAGAAGGCTGAAGGCTGGACTTCCTTCATGGTGTGGCTGAGGGAGTGTTAAGGAATCATCTCACCTAAAAGCTTAAGCTGATAGGTGAGGTCCTAGAATATACTTTATATTATTCTCTAACACACCCCCTCAAGTGAAAACCATTTAGACTTGAAACTTGTACAAACCCACGTTTCCTTGTGCTTCATTTTTATCAAATAGAATGGAGGTGATGAGATTCGAACTCGTGACCGCTTGATCAATAAGGCTCTGATACCATGTTAAGGAACCATCTCACCTAAAAGATTAAGTTGATAGGTGAGGTCCTAGAATATGATTTATATTATTCTCTAACAGGGAGTTTTGCTGGTGGGTGTGGCTGAAGAGGAAGGGACCGTGGATATGAGTGGTTTGTGAGCTGAGGGAGAGAGGGAGGTGAGGGGGAGAGGGAAAAGGCTAAAGGCTGGATTTCCTTCACGGTGTGGATGAGGGAGTGTTGTAGGTGGGTGTGACTGAGAAAAAAGGGACAATGGATGTGGGTGGGATTTGGGCTGAGGGAGTGGTTCTGTGATGGAAGTGAGGGAGAAGACAGAGATGTCTGTGTGTGTGATGGTTAGCATGTGCTCAGAAATGCCTATAAACTGCAGCGTGTGGTCACTTTACATCGCAACTGCAAAAGCATCTTTTAGCTGCTTTTGCACCTGCGGGCGGATCATTACTTTTTTGGTGGGACCCACAGTAAAAAACTAGAGTATCGTTTGGTAAAGGTTGTATTTGGCTCTACGGTTCAACTCAACATAAAATTAAATATTCATCTCACATATAATTTGAATAATAAAATATTCATGACATTATATTTTAAAGAGCACAGATGTAATTTTAAAGAGCCAGCTAAAATGATTTTTTAGCTACAAAATAAGAAGAATGGATGCAAATGCTCAAACACCTTCCTACACTTCATGTTTTCTAGCCTTGGGAACTTTATTTCAGTTGCTGTTTTATGAGCTCCTTTTATACTTCGACATAACCATGGCCAGGCTTTATTAGCAGCTTAATCAATCAAATCTTGATGAGCACCTTCACACAATCTGGTTGCTTTAACAGCTCAAATGCTTTCTCGATATCTTGCAATGTAACTTCATGAGTCAGAAGCTCATCAAGATGGAATTCCTGTCAGAAATTAAGCAGACCCGCCATCAGTTTTTCTTAGTTTATGGTAAATGATTTTCTTCAATTAATACATATATTCCACATGATATGCCTGTTGAAGTAAAATATGGCTGGAACAAGTGCATACCTTATTTTTGCATTTCTCAAATACGATGGGAAGATCAGATTTTACTTTGAGCCCTCCAAAAATGGATCCCTTCAGGGTTCTACCACTCAGGAGAGGAAAGTAATCGATCTTCACGCTCTTGATTCCTCCACCTATTACTACTGTTTTCCCTTTTCCCTAACAACCAGCATCGAAGGAAAAACTCTTGTTAATGTGAAATTCATACCACCCTCATACAAGAAAACATCAATGGTGGTTTTCCGAACATCACATGTTGAGCTAGAATATGATCAGCTGAATTTATTGCTTCATTACAGCAGAACAAAGCAGAGCATATATATATATATATATACATACCT
This sequence comes from Salix dunnii, assembly GCA_015731905.1. Classification (NCBI taxonomy): domain Eukaryota; kingdom Viridiplantae; phylum Streptophyta; class Magnoliopsida; order Malpighiales; family Salicaceae; genus Salix; species Salix dunnii. The sequence goes on along the minus strand of CM027677.1, from coordinate 7,034,539 downwards.
CTTTGGAGGCTTGGATGGCTTGATTAATCAAGGACTCGGAACCAACGCACTCAAAGCAATAATCCACCCCCATTCCACCAGTCAAGTCTTTTATGATTTGTGAAATAGATTTATCAGAATATTCATCAGGGTTAATGAAATCAGTCATTCCAAAAGCTAGCCCCTTGTCTTTTTTCATGGTATTCTTATCAATGCCGATTATCCTAGCTGCCCCATGCATTCGAGCTCCTTCTGTGACCTGCATTACTAAGGGCCTTAGCAAAAGAAAAACCATTTTTCTCCTTAAGGAAAGGAAAAGAACAAAACAAACCCCGAGTCCAACAGCACCAAGGCCTAAAACAGCCACAGATGATCCCTTTATAACCTGAACTTCCTTCCAAGCCGCTCCAAATCCAGTAGAAAATCCACACGATAACAGACTGGCATGAGGCAGAGCTATACCTGGATCGATCTTGCATACAAATTTGGAATCAATAACCATGTATTCGGACCAGGTGGAGCAGCTAAACATGTGATACAGTTTATGCCCTTTGATGGACATTCTTGAAGTGCCATCTGACATTAGACCACTACGGCTAAACGGGTATGTCAGGCATAAATTGGTGTTCGCTGATGTACAATTCTCGCAGGCTCCACACTCTGCTAACATTGTTGGTATCACGTAATCTCCTTCTTCAAGACCATCTACTTCATCCCCAAAGCTCTCCACCGCTCTTCAATGGCGGTACAATTCAAGTTATTGTAAGATTAGCTCTTCATTCATCAAAAGTAGATAGATAGATATAGATATAGTAAAAAGAGGACTTACCCAACGCCTTCGTGGCCCAGGACTCGAGGAAAAAGTGGCTGGAAAAGGAGATAAAATGGTGAAACAAAGTAAGCTGGAAAGACATTTATAGTAATTCTGCAGGGGTGATCATGAAAATCAAGGAAATTGTATTACAAGAGGATTTCCTTTGCCCTGGGCACGTAAGATATCAGTGTGACACACGCTTGCATAAAGCATCCTCACTCGAACTTCAGTCGATTTTGGTGGGTCTATTTGTATATCTTCAAACTTCAATGGCTCTCCGCATCCCCATATTACTGCCGCTGGCAGACGAAGCCCGGATCAGATTTGAACATACTGAAGACTGAAAAAGCAAAGGAAGTATCACAAACATAAATCAAACTCATTCATCAGCATACCTTTACATGTAATGATCTGTGAGCTGCTGCTCTTTGACATTGCCGAGGAATGCTGATGCTGTGCTCGCAGCTAGCAAATCTAAAGTAGAATATGGACTCCTGAATCTAAAGTAGAATATTTTTTCTTTTATGTCCTGAAATGTCTGAATTCAGAGAAATGAAAGGATAGCATGGGACAACTCCTCCCTCTCTCCTCTATTATTATTATTTTATTATTATTATTATTATTATTATTATTTATTTCTTATTACGTATCTTATGTTATCTTGTCTTATTATTATTATTTTATGACGGTTGATTCTGGATGAATTGAAATTTAAAATCATTTTTTATTTAAAAAAAATACAAAATTAATATTTTTTAAAACATTAATACCTAACACGCGTTTAGATTACTTATGATACCACATAAGCATGTTGCAAAGACAACCTCAATTGAGCCATTTGTTTTATACAAATAAATATAAAAAATAACATTTTCAAGTCAAATAATGCAAAAGACAACCTGAATAGGTTGGTGACGAGACATCCTCACCTTTCCACCCTCTCACACAACAACAAGGGGTGTGTTTATATATATTCTATTTTGAATTTTATTTAATAATTTAAATTTTTAAATAAGATGATATTTTTATATGGTACTAGAATTTTATTAACCTAACAGTTATAAATTTGAATTTTATTATTCCTATTCTATTTTATTTAAAAAATCAAGTATAAAATCGTATGGACTTATGAAATTTTCAAGTCCAAAAAGGTTTTTACTTTAGGGATATGTTAAAGAATAATGTAAATCATATTATGAGATTTCACCTTACAGTTTTAGCTTTTAGATGAGATGATTATTATATATATATATATATATATATATAAATTTAGGTGAGATGATTTTTTATATGGTATCAGAGTCTTGTTAACCCAACAGTCATAAATTCAAATCTCATTATTCCTATTCTATTTTATTTAAAAAATTAAGTATAAAATAGTGTGGATTTATAAAATTTTCAAGTCCAAAAAGGCTTTCACTTTAAGGATATGTTAAAGAATAATGTAAATCATATTATGAAATTTCACTTTACAGTTTAAACTTTTAGATGAGATGGTTATTATCTATATATATATATATATATATATATAGCATTAATATTGGTGAATGATGATTTTTATTTGTATTTTAAATATTTCATGCTTAATCTAAAGTTAAAATATTGTTGAAGGATGAGTTCTTCTAGCTATTCACTAGCCATTATGTCCGCGCGATGTGCTGAGTTTTTTTATCTATAAAGAAAATTGATTGATTTTAGGTGTGTTATATTTTGTTATTTTAATATTTAATCAGTAAAATTATAATTGATGAAACGGGTTTCTTTCCCATCAAAAAGTGATTGAATATTGCTACTGCCAAAACTCTTTTGATAAAATCTGTTAGAATTTTTTTTTTCATGTAGAAAATTGATTGTAAAATTGATTGTTCATATTATTATATTAAATATATTTTAGAATAATAATAAATAGGTTATATATATATATATATATATATATATATATATATATATAAAGGTGTTGATATTAAATAAATATCAAAATATATAATTAGTCTCACATATTGATAAGGAAAAAAATATTACAAATAATCATTATCATTATTTTGAATGTCTTAACTATAATAATAAGAAATTTTAAGACCTTACAATATTAATAAAAAAAACAACTAAAAAACTAAATAAATGACAAAATTAAAAAAAAAATATTAGATTTTAAAAAATTATTTCAATTGAAGAATAAAAAAAGAAAAAAATAGAAAATATTATTTTTGAAATGATCATGAACATGAATTAAAATGTAAACATTAATAAAAAAAAAATAACCTTAATAACAGTGGAAATAATAAAAATTGGTTAGACTATCATTATTGTTAGATAAAAAAATCCATAATATTTTTTACTTTCATATTATTATATTAAAAGTATTTCAGAATAATGATAGTATTTTTTTTTCAAAAAAAACTTAAGTCATTTTTATATATTAAGGCTCTAATATTAAATAAATATCAAAATATATAATTAGTCTAATATATTTAAAATAAATAAAAGTTATAAATAGTCATTATTATTATTATTTCAAATATTTATTTGTAATAATTAGAAAATTCAATACCTAAAAATAGATCCAGAGATTAATTAACCACAACAGATCACTCACCTAGTCCACAGTGGATTTAGGTATGCGTGAATAGGGGATCACTGATCTCCTTTAGCTGTTAAAAAAAATAGATCTAGAGATTAGTCGTGGTGTGTGTAAGTTGCCACGGATAACTTAATTTAAAAAAAAAGCCTGTAAAAAAAACAAAAGAAACAAAAACCCACAGCATATCACACACCCAAGTCCACAATGGAAATGGGTGTGCATGAACAAGAGATCGTTGAACAGTAAATCACCTATCTCTTTTAGTTCTTTTACTAATAATACTAATAATTACTAATTTCCTATTATTTATTTAATATTGTATAGAATTTAATAATAGAAAAATGCATTCTCTTTTTTTTTCCTGACAGATAATAGATATAAAATAAAGTAAAAAGAGTGGCCCCGTGTCTGATTTTCAAATTTTAAGAAGCAGCTCTGATTTTCAAACAACGCAGTGTGTATTGTTGTTCCTCTTTAACCTGCAATTTACAGTTTGCACTCTCGGTCTATCCACACAGCAGCGTCAACCATTCGTCTATAAATCGTTTCATAATTACAATGTTAAGCAGTCGATCACGCACCCCAATCCACAATGGATTTGGGTGTGTGTGAATAGTAATTCTACAGTAAATGTCTGTCCACGTAGCAGGGTCAACCATTCGTCTGTAAATTGTCTCGCAATTACAATGTTAAATAGTCGATCACACACCCCAGTCCATAATGGATTTGGGTGTGCGTGAACAGTAATTCTACAATATATAACTGATCTACTTTAGTTTTTCCTAATGTTATTTATTTAATATCTTATTTCTGGTTAAAATCTACTTCTTTACATTCTAAGGAATACTTGATTATTAATATTAAATAAAAAAATATATATTGTGGGATAAATATTGTAGTATTAGACGTGGATTATTTTGGACGATAATAGTACAATTATTATTTTACTCCTCAGTGTGTTTAAAATTAACTCTGTGTATTGGGGGTGTTTTTTATTTTTTTTCAAGGGATATCGATTGACATCATCTAATTCTTTGGGTTATTTATATCTTTTCTGGTTTTTTGCAAAGTAAAACTATGATTTTATTTCTGCCAGCAGACAACAAACAATTGACTTCCCAGAGTATTTTTATAGTAAAATATCAAAATACCTCTAATAAGACCAAAACCAAAAGTTAGATGGGTGTGTATTTAGTAATTCAAATATTTCTAAACAGTAAAACTATGGATATGTCATATGAAAAGACAAAATACAAGCGTAAGATGGAGGAGTGTTTAGGTAATTATAAATTTTTTATTATTTTTTTTATGCAAAAAACAACAAATATGTCTTCCTAGACACACCAATGGTTTTTTTTCTTACGCTACCTTCAGGTGGCGTGTCTAGAGCCGCTCAGTGGTTGAAAATATCCATTTGTCGTATCACCAGATGTGTTATTGTATCCTCTTCCATGCATTGGTGTGCGTGTCATCTCATAGTGGGCGGACAATGATGATGATCACTTAATGGTTTTGTCCTATTTTCTCTCTTTATGTAGCTGCAAAATATAGGTTTGTCCTTTTTTTATGGTTGTTTTTGCTTGGTCCTTGGTATTTTTATTGCGTTTTTTCATTTTGATTTCTGCTATAAAAATTTTGGTTTGTTTCAATTTTATCTTTCAATTAAAATTAATTAGAAATCTATGTTTCATTTCGGCCATTATTCTTATGATTTTTTTTCATTTATGTTATTTTTTCGGTGTTAAGATTTTAATTGTTTCAAGTTTATCTTTCAATTGAAATTTCTCATATATTGTGTTATTCATTTTGGCCCTTATTCTTTTAATTTTTTCAATTAGTTAGTTTTTTTTATATACATTAATTTTATTATGGATAAGGTGTTGAAAATAATGATATAGATTATTTTTATAGTATTTTTTCCTGAAAAAGATGTTAGATTAATTATAAAATTAGGTTTTAAACACAATTTTCACCAATTAAACCTCTAATAAAATTAATTCAATCTATTTAAAGTATAATTAGGTCATCACACCTAATTAAATCCATTAATTGGATTTAAATTAATTCTTAAATATAATTAAACTTCAATTTGATATATGATTAAATTAAATTGGCCTATTAAAAATTAAATTATGTTATTGAACTTAATTTTTATGTAAATTTATCCAACAATAATGTGTTTTGACCTTAAATATATATTTATTCTCAATCTCGGGCATAATAAAGGGTATGATTAAGCTTTTGAATTTGTTCAAAGTTTTTTATTTATTTTTACATCACACTAATCCCTTTTATTTTTATTTAAAATAAATGAATTTTAAAATAATTTAGAGATAAGTTATGATATCCTCGTGATTAAAAATCAATCAAAATCTATCTAATGACATGAAGAATATCTTGTTATTAAGATGAGAATGATTACATGAAGAAAATATCCATTTACGTCATTAGTTATAATAAACCTATAAATTATCCAATTATGAAGCTCCAAGTGGCGATTCATGCAAGAACAAATGTCAATATCTAGTCTTAAGACTTTTTGTATTATATGAAATTTATTTTGGATTTAATGGTATCTTTATTTTGATTTTAATTTATTAAATAACTTAAAGATTAATAAATAACAATATATATTTTTAATTAAAACAATTACTCTATCTTCTTCTTTTTTAAAATTATACTTTACATTTTATTATTTATATGGTTAATAATACTTTACAAAATAAGTGCATCTTTAGAAGTATGATTTATATTGATTTTGAAAATATTTTTTTTTATAAAAAAAATATGAAAATAATATTTTTTTTATTTTTTTAAATTATTTTTGACATCAACACATGAAATGATTTAAAAATACTATTTTTTTTTAATTTTACTTACACACACACTAGGGCATAAATTTAAAAATATAATTTAAGTTGTTTTTTAAAATATTTTTTATTTTATTTTTTAAAAATTATTTTTAATATAAAAATAAAGTAATATAAAAATATTAAGTTTTTTTAATTTTAATTATATATATAAAAAAAAAGCATGACAAACACCCATTCATACAAATCTAGTCAACAATTATATATATATATGTAATATATATACACACCAAGGAAAAATTGGAGACACAAATCCAAAGAGTAGCGTTGTGGCAATCAAAGAACCTCACCTTCCATTCCTTCCCTGCATTTTCCGTCTCCTCAAAATAAATCTACCACACAAAACCCTCAATTCTTTGTTCTTTTATAACTCTTCAAATATCTTACCAAACTGAATTTCATTGTTTTGAGAAGATCCCATCAACATCCTCTGTTTTATTTTTATTTTTGTTTGGTTTTATGAGATGAAGAATGCTCAAAATCGTCTCCACAACAAACCCATCACCGTAGCTTATGGAAGGCAATGAAAACACCACTCATAAGGTGCACAACTGCTTATCCTTAATACCTTCTGGGGTTTCATTTTCATGGTTTCCCCCCTCATCTTAGTTTCTTTGAAGGGTTTCTTCTCTTTAATGGTGAGAAATAGTTGGGAATAAATAAATAAATGGGAAGGGTTGTCTATAGTACATGGCGTCTTATCCTTGGGAATAGCTTGTTTAATTAAATATAATAATTGGCTGAACGGATTTCTTAATGTTCTATGATGTACATGTGAGTTTAGGCTCTCTTGTTTAGACCACAATGGAAGTTGTTTTACTGTTAATTTTTTCCTTTATTCATGATTTGAGGTACAGTTGAAACATGATTTCCAGTGAGTAATGGTCAATGGGTAAGCTTTCAGAAGCTTTGTTTGATTACTTAGATATGACACAAAAGCAAGGATTCATAATTTTTATTCAACTTTCAGGCTAGCTGACTGGTCTGATTCGTGTAAATTTATTCTCTTTTTGGTAATGAAGTTATGCTTGCTTCAATAACAGATATGCCTTGCCCTTTACAACTTCGTACAGTTTGCTGCTGCATATTTGGTGTCCTGCAATCTTAAATGCTGCTCTGTTTTATCGCGTATAACTGTCAGCTGTTAATATGTTAGACGAGCCTCATTTTTTTAGTTTCATTCGTATGTCTCTATGATGGAGTGCTCCCAGATCACACTTTTTTTCACACCAACTCACTTTATTTTTGTATTCTGGTGCTCATATGCTGTTAGATATGCCTGATGCATTTACATAATTTAAAATGTAAGAAACTTTTAAATTATGAGATAGGATATTTTACCAATGGCGTCTAAGTTAAAAGATTCTAGAAAATCACTCTTTTTTGGGCTGTAGGTGGGGGGTTGTTCAATAACGGAATCATGAGACCAGAAACTTGATTTTCCAAAAATCATCGTATTCTAATCTGCATCCAGGTTTTGTCAGATTGTTGGTTCCTTCCCTCTGGTTTGGCAAGCGGCCGTTGCACTCACCTTCCAACCTGTGTATGAGTTTTTGAATATCACATGACAACAAAATATTGAATTTTCCATTAATAAGGTGGTTTCTATGAGTCACATGGTCATATGACAAATAAAATACTACAGGATAAAGAGTATCGTGCTGAAGCTGATTATAGAATTAATTAAATATAATGATAAAACTCCTAAGAAAATTGTTTGAATAGTTGTGGATTAGAGAATAGTTGCAACTCAAAACCCTGTTTAACTGCTGTTTGTTCCTATTTATATGGTCTCGGGAACCATTCAATGATGACTTCAGGTGTCATTGCCTCTAGCTTGTTATTCACAATACTTGTTGTGTGATAAGTTGACATGCTTTCCCATTGTGGATATTTTAGGTTGCACTTTCGTCTACATCGTCTTATGATTGACCCTTACTCTTTGTAGGATTACTACAAAATTTTGGAGGTTGATTATGATGCAACAGATGAGAAGATACGATTAAATTACCGAAAGCTTGCATTGGTTAGTGGTGCATCTGTTCTGAGCAGCTTCTTATGTGAGCTTTTTAAGTCTTGATTGAATGATTGTTTTCCTTAATAACTTTGGCATGGACTAAGAAAGTTTCTTGATATTTTTGTTTGGTTGTAGAAGTGGCATCCTGATAAGCACAAGGGGGATGATGCAGTTACTACCAAATTTCAAGAGATCAACGAAGCTTACAATGGTAATTCTCATGCATGCACATACGACCAAGCCCTTAATTCTTAATTCTGCATATTATTTTCAGGGAAAAAACCAGTGAAATCTAGTTTATCATTCTGGTCAATGACATTGCTTATAGTTTTTAGAAATTAATGCGTTCTTTTATTAAATGTTTCCTGCAAAATGCATAAGAGGATGCAAGCAAACTTTTTAATTGAATCAAGCCAAGTTTATTAATTTACATATAAAATGTAGTCACTATCATTTAACATCACTATCCAAGGTCTTTGAAATATGTGTTGGATATTTGAAAATGTGAGTGCTGCTTAAAAAAAGAAAACAATAGAAGAATACATTTAATAGTGATAGATGTACTATATTTCCTGCCCTTGTCAGCTGAGATGTGCATGCACACACGCACGTGCACCCTTAGAGAGAGATTTTCACGCATGCACACATAACAAACAATGTTTACGCTCTCTCTCCCTCTCCCTCACACACATGGTTATGGTTATCCTGTTTCTGGGAGAAAAATGCTCACACACTCACACAAATATATATATTCTTCATCTGGGATCTTTTATTTATATACAGGCAGAGCACATTTCTTGTTACATATAGAAAACTTTGCAGAAAGTAATAGTTCTTATTTCCAAACCACATATCCCTTTGGCTTAAACAAATTTATGCATCTGTCGATGTCTTAAATGTAACTGCTATGACATTAGGTGATACAATAGCAAATGTCTAGAGGTACTACAGAATGGCAGGTCTTCAATTTTATGACTTCTGCTCATATCTTTTCTTACTCTTATTTTGTTCTGCAGTATTGAGGGATCCTGATAAACGCTTTGATTATGACATAACTGGAATATATGAGATTGATAAGTATACTTTGCGGGTAAGAATTTTGATATTGTTAATTCTAGATGGCAGGATTACACTTGTCTTGGCCGATGTCAAAGGTCTATTTGGGTATAATTTATTGATGCTCATATGGAAACTCTGTAATTGCATTGCAGGAATATCTGACCAGATTTAAAGGAATGATACTTACGTGCAATGGTCTTGGTATCAGTAATACATCAATATGGTAATCGTTTAATGTCTTTCTGTAATGAAATTTCCTTGGAAGAGTTCCTTATGTTCTATGAATCTGTCTTGGCTTTATGTTAGATGGGATGTCGATGGAGTTCTCTTGTCATATGGAACTGTAATTAGAAGGATGCCTACATGGTTTATGGGGAATTGAAATTGTGGGGATGTATGGCTCATACTGGTAATATTAGCTTTCAGAAATACCGTGGAAGAAATGAAAGTCAGAGTAATCTTGGTATAGTATAGTAATGAGGACGAACACATATAATGGATAAAAACTGAAGTTATCTTCTTATCTGGACCGCAATTTCAGAATGAAATCCAGGGTCTCCACCAAATGAATATTTTTAATTGGAGTGGGAAGCCCATGTCCTAATTGTCTGAATTTTTTAACCAGGAAACTACCTGTGTTTTCAATCAAGTTGGACAGAGTTGACTTATGCAAAGCCGCCTCCAAAAGTCTCTTTTTTAGTGATCAGTGGGTACTTACATGACACTTTGTCTGTCCTGCTAACTAAAGTTTCCAATGGGTTAGTTAATATTAGCTTGATGAAAGAGGTCAGGCTAGTTAGAATTATTTGTTGTCTTGATGTTGGGATCAGAAATAGAGGGGTGGGAAAGACAACTGATCACAACTAAAGTTGTTTCAAAACCTCAAGTATTTGTGGCAATTTGAAGTGGATGGTGGTTGAGAACCATATCGAGGGAAGTGTAAGGGTTTATGGTGGAAATAAGAATGTTATTTCTTTCTATCAACAGTACTGGTTTCAGTGGATTTTCTTCAATATAACTTTTGCATGTCATTGGGTTGTACAAATACCTCTTAATGTGATTAATCCATCCAAAAACTAAGTTGGTGTAAATTTCCTAGACTAAGTAAGGACTTGGCAAGAAGACGTACAAATCCAGCACGATAAAAACTTACTATGGTCCAAAGTTAGTGTTTACTTTACAAATTCAAGTTTCAGCAAACTACCTTTTTATCTTTCTTAGTTTTCAATTAATGCATGGCTTTTCAAAACCGAAGAGCAGATGCAAAAGACCTTTCATTTTTTATGGCCCATAAACTTGTTTTGTAACTACTTTAGAAGCTCAGTCAAACTTTGATGTGTATAAGTGAAAATCTTCTTATAGGAGTTCAGTTCCGTCCTAGTTAAGTTTTTTTATGCTATAGTATGGTTGTTGTTGGTGATTGTATCATGCTTGAAGCCTTTATACTAGGCAAGCACTTTTGAAATTAGGAGATATAGGCAATTGAACCAGGAACATAAGTTTAAAGTGTCTTTCAGAAATATGAACTATAAACTTTCGCTTGAAACTTTACATGAAAAACTCTCAAGACTTAAAACCTGATGGAATCCCCATTCGAGTTAAAACCCCATGTTCCTAACACCTTTCATTTGCTAGCGGTCTCCCTTGTCAATGTTTGAACTAATCTACTGAAACTGCATCAGTGAGCTATTTGCCCTCTTAAGGATTCGATTCAACAAAGCAACCTTTGCAAATGTGGCCATGTTGTGGTTAATCTAAAATTTTGAATATCTTCTATTGTATAGCTTCCATTACTAGTTACAAACTCTGGAATAGTGCAGGACCCAACAACTGACTGACGTCAAAGAGTTTGCAGAAAAATAAGGAGCAAATCCAGTATTTAACCTTTGTAAGTTGCCCATTATCATGATCTGCTTGATTTCACCCATGGTGAATATTTTAGTTTACTTGAACCTTGAATTTATTTTGTCCAGTGAAGTTGCTTTATTGATTTGAAGCAGGGATGAAAACATGGATACCATTGTGCGAAAACAACATGGGAACAGCTTTGCAATATATGTAGGTGGAGCTACTTGCCATATTACATGATGAAAATGTGAATCCAAATTATTGCCAACACTTTTGTATCTTGTTTATCTTAATCATACATTTCATGCACTACCAAGTATGTTGTTAGCCTAGTGATTTTGTTGCATGTGGCATCAAATTGAATTTCTAGTATTTTTTCTATAATCTTGATATGCCGATGTAGAATAATAATAATAAAAAAACAAATATTTTGATATATTTTCAAGTAAAAAAGCATTCTAAAAATCATGTTATATCAAAATACCAACCATACATTTATGTCAATCATACACAAATGGCTTACGTATATCATATATTTTTTATAGTTTGCTTCCTTTGTGCATGATGTCTCTGTTGCTTTAAAAGCTAAGATCCCATGCAATCCTATGAGTGAGGGGGTCAATTGATGATGATCAAGCCTTGAAAACTCTCTACTTTTTCTCCCTTTTCTTCTTATCTCAGGATTTCAAAATTTTAATTTTCATTATTTCTTCTCCCGGATTTAACCATATGAGATGTTTTATTAGGGGTGATTATTTTTTGTTTGGTTTTGTTTTCATGTAAAAAATCAACCGAACTGAACTTTTTTAAGAAAAATCAAAACCAAATTGAAAAAGGTTTTGGTTCGGTTCGATTTGATTATTTTAATTTTTAAAATCAAAGAAATCTATATTGTTGTTTGGGGATTTATGTTGGGCTTGCAATTAATATTAATATAATCTAATTTGTTTACAAGATTTTGGTGTAAATTAATTTTCCTTGCCATTCATTGATATTAAATTGTTAGTTGATCCTGTATTCAATATGCTACAAGCTTGTGTTTTGTTTTGATTGAGTGATTAAATTCAATGCTAATGAGAGTTTAAATAAAACATATTAATAAGTTAAAATTCAAAAGCCATTATGGATATAGGATTAATTAGAACATGTCGTGTGTAACATTTAAAAATATTATTCTTTCACCGACCTAAAATATCTAATTTATCATTATTAAAATTCTTATTTTAACCCCATTTTTGTTTTCTAAATTATTTTTCTCATGTGGATGCTTTTTAAATAGAGCCAAAGTGTTCCATCTATCTCTATGTCATCACTAGCATTAACATCCTATTTATCTTTATCATCATCAATCATTTTATCAACTTCAAATAAAACTTATCAAAATAAAATTTTATATATTTAATATTTAAACTTCAAATGTGGATCTACAATATTAGCAATATACAACAATTTTTTTAAATTTTTTTTTTATCATAACCTCAATACTTCTCTAACTTTAACATCATTCTCATTATTATTTTGGTTAAAATATTATCTTAATTTTTACACAATTGCAATAAGTTTTTGTGCATTTAATTAAGAAATAATTTGATGTGACATGCAATGAGCTAAAAAGTCTTGATGTAACCGTATGAAATATTTTTAAGAACTTCATTTAAGTTTTAGTATTTCCTAATTCTCTAAAATTGGTGGTCTTATACTTTTTATTCCCCTGTGAATCAACCTCTCAAAGATAACTCATATACCTAATTTTATATTCATCTAACCTCATACACCTATGTTCTAACATAAGATAAGTTGAATTACATTGAGTTGCAATACTCAAACACAATGATTTTTTATACGCTACAACAATTTTTCCGCATACTTTTTAATGCAAGTTGCCTGAAAGTTAAAGATCTCACAAACTTAATCGCATTTCAAATCTTAATATCCGAAATGTTAATCTCTCAAGTCATTGCACATAATAAGTTTAACAATGTGTGCATAACATCTAATATGCAAATGTTTATTTGACAATATATTAGTTACCAATCTTTCATCACATTCTTCAAATACAAAATAATCACATTGTTAGAGCTTGTATTGTTTATTGTAATAGTCAAAAGTTTACCAATCCATTACTTTGATAAACAATTCTCAATAACATGACCAATTTGATTGAAAACTTATAATAAATTTTACTTATTATAAATCCAATGAGCTATTAAAAACATATAGTTAATGTTTTGGATTGATATCCATATTGTTAAGTACATTCATCGACCCCTGAGAGTTGTTATTAATTTTTCTTTTCTTTTCAATATAAAATTTCAAAAAATCTCAATGGATCAATGAAATGTCAAATCTATATTATATAGTTCTAGAAAATAATCTATATCTTTGATCCTCTATAAAATTAAAATGCATCTCATCAATTTATAACTTTTTTTTTCTAGTGTTTTTTTACGTTCATTTAATTATAACCTATTGTCTTAAGAGTTTCCACATGTCAATCTTTTTATTCACCTACTCTTTCTGAGTTTCTAATACCAAAACTTTTTGTTTCCTATCAACTTAACACCAAGTTAATAAAATATCATTGTCAAAAAATATTTTTAAAAAATGACAGACTTGAGAAATTGTTTTAGTCAAATTAGATTTAAAAAAGAATGACTAAATTATCTTTAGACCTCTAAGTCAAACATAAGCCAACTCCAACGTTAATTAATTTGAAACTCAAACCATGCAAGGCTCACATTATATAGCTAAGTCAAATTATTATTATATATATAAAAAAAAAAACATGAGTAACTATGCTTACAAGTTAAATTATTTATTTTATTTTATTTCTAAAAATCAGAAATAATTAAATTAAAAAACAAATAGCATAGCATAACATAACATAACATATCAAGTTATCATAGTTCTTTATATCTATCTCTTTTATTAATTAAAAATAAATAAATATCATAACATAATATGTGATCATAATATTTTATGTTTTTTATTAACATATGATCATCAAATTTGAGCTAGAACCTGTAACATTTTTTTTCTGTTAAAATCTGAACCGCAACGGGGCACGAAAACTTGTTGTCATCTATACAACTTTTGAAAACAAGTTGGTTCAACGTAATAGTCAAAACGTTGGGTATTTGTAATTATATTTCAAAAGAATTTAAAATAAAAATTAATTTTTAATTAAAATTATTTTTTTTTAGTATTTTTATATCATTTTCATATTCTAATATCAAAAATAATTTTTAAAAAGTAAAAAAATATTATTTAAACTAAAATTATTAATCTCAATCATGCCCTAATCGAATCATACCCTAATCGACCCTCTGGATCAATAACCCATAAGATTTTGGTGCAAGTATATACAATATCTAAAAGAGTAATATCTGCTTTAGCAATAATTCTGATGTACACCATGAAGAGATTTCATGGGGAAAAAAAAAGTAAAAACAAGTGGAGGTTCGATTATCCACTAGTATGATCGATTGAGAATTCCAATGAGGCAACAAGGATTACCCTTTGTTGAGCTCTCAAATGCTCACTGTAAACTGCCTTTTTATATGAACAGCGGAGAAAAGGCACTTGGGATCTGCATCATGCGCATCAACTCTTGATGATTTCCTCTATCCTGACTCTCAATGCATCAGCTCTTGATGATTTCCTCTATCCTGGCTTCGAACGACCTTCCACGCAACTTGTTTATGCCCCTGCCAGAGAGTTCCACACTATTAAAGAAAGAAAGAAATAGTAATTTACAATGTCACATTGGCCTACATAACAATTTAAAATTGTTTTTGTTCTAAATTGTCATGATAAAATCTCTCTGATCATCTGACAGTCAAGAAACCTCTTTCTGCCTCTGGTGTTGAAACATCGTGGAGTGAAGAATCTAGACTTTGTGCATCCTTTATTTGAATTGGACGATACTTGTGGTGAAATATAACAAGATGTAAAGTACTCGTGCAATATATAACATCTTAAAGTGTAATATCTGAATTTAGTAAAGCCAATGTTCATCCCAACTAAAATTTTACCAAGATGGAGAAGGTAAAGATATACTCTGACATGTATTCACCCAACATGAATCAGCAACAAGACGTGGAATACAGATTTTTCTAATGGTGTACCTAATCAAATGCATGATTATGACTGACAATGATATGTCATTTGACAGAGAAGAGAGGCTACCGCTGTAGATCCCACTTGAGGGCCTTCTATTTATATTTGGACATGAGAGGGAGCTGGGTCTAGCCGAGTGTCAACCTGCATATTATTGCAAAGTTTACAAGAACTGAAAACACTGTATAACATGCTGATTATCATTTACCAATATTCACTTGGTATTTTATCCTTCAGTGTTTTATATGCGATGCAACTAACTCAGGAAAATATACAGTAGCTTAAGAATCAATAGTTCGCATTTGCTCATCAACTTTGTCATGGTAGAGTGTTCAATAGTACAATTTTATTAAAAATTATAACTTAAAATTCACATGCATTTTCGTGAAACATGGTACCACTTCACGTCCAAAAAAGAGACAGTACAACAAGAGAAGTCTCGAGTCCTATAATATTTGCTTTAGCCTGTAAACATTAATCTTATTCAGGAGTTGCATTTTTCCCAACTTCCACCACATATTCCATTACCACCATACATCAAAATCAACATTTTTTACCCAGCAAGTAACAAGGCATGTGTATACACATTACATTCCAATTACTGGAAAATCTTCATTAACAAAGTCAAAGTCTGTTTACCACGACATTCTATGCAGAACATCCCAGGATTGTTCAATCACAGAACCAAAATTAACAATGACTACAAGTTTTAAGTCATTAACTAATTTAAAGAAACATGACCATGTAATTTTTTCTCTCAAAATATTCTTTCCATCCAACTTCAACAAAATCTCTCAAATGATCAATGATCTACAGCAATATCCACTGCAATATGCACTTGCATTGTAATACTCTCTCTCTCTCTCTCGGTGGAAAAATGAACTAGACAGTGCACTCATATTTTCCACTGCTTATTAGGGCAAAACCGTGTTACAAATTTAATAGAATTTCTCTTATGTTCCGCACCAAAAGATCAAGAAGACAAAAAGATACATTATATTTCCTAACGCCTTGTTTTTTTGCAAGAAAGTAGTTTCATAATGGAGTGTGAATTTCTAGAAAGTAGATTATTTTTTATGTTTAGCAGTGTTCTGAAAAATGAGTTGAAAAATATTTTTCAATGTTTGGCTATGCCATAGAAAAGGAGCTGAAAAATTACTGATTAATATTTTAATTGATTTGTCAAGTTTATTAAAAGAAAGGGAACCAAAACTAGCAAATGAAAAAGATAAAGGAGAATGAAATTGGAAAAAAAAAAAAAACAATATAATTTCATAAATTATTTCAAATAAAAAAAAATAGCGACCTAAGAGTTGAAATCAAATCTGAATGATAAAAGAGAATGAAATTGGAAAAAAAAAAAAAACAATATAATTTCATAAATTATTTCAAATAAAAAAAAATAGCGATCTAAGAGTTGAAATCAAATCTGAATGATAAAAGAGAATGAAATTGGAAAAAAAAAAAAAAACAATATAATTTCATAAATTATTTCAAATAAAAAAAAATAGCAATCTAAGAGTTGAAATCAAATCTGAATGATAAGAAAGTTGAAAGATGGTCATATTAAAAAACAAAATGATTTCATATATGATTTAAAATAAAATAAATAGCAATAAAAAAGTATTAAATCTAATAGATAAAAAAAAAAATCAATTAAAAAGAATAAGAGAAAAAAAAATAAAGACCAAATTTGCAATGATAATTTAGCCATTTCACTTTATTTTTATGTGCAATTTCTAGAAAGTGTATTTTGTTTTAAAAAAAAATCCTTTCTTAAAAAGCAAGCTAAATTTTAAAATTATTTTCCATTGACCAACTTTCCTAATCTTAATGGTAAATAAACAAGAAAAAGTTTGGAAACGGTATCCAGAAAACCACTTTCCATTAAAAAAAACGGGGCCTAAAACTAAGATATCACTCAAGGGCACTTTAATCTCATCATAATACAGAACCTCACTGTATAATAGTTGTCATAATGTAAACACGCTATTTTCACGCGTCCAAACACATTCAGTGTTTACTGAAATCAAAGTCAATCATTCCTTCATAGTTGATACTAGTTCCTAAACTACAAATGAATCATTTCATAGAAAATGAAAGCAACTTTCATACGCTAAAATATTAGCTATAGAAGATTAAACACATAGGAGGAGTTTGACAGCTTACTCGTAGTAAGAATCCTCAGCACCATTCCTAGGCGCACTAGTTTACAGTCTTATGAGTCCAGTGATGCTAAGAAGCAGGATCAATTCCGATAGAAGACACAACATTTCTCCGCACTGGGCGAGTTGATTTCTTCACATAAGAAGAATTCCATTCCCCCCCATCCTGAGCATAGTAATCCATGGGATACTCCCCACCAAAATCTTTCTCCACACCCTTTGCATCCCCATTGCTACATTCACAACATGATCCATCGTTCTTCTGACCACATCCCAAACCACTCCCGCCTCCACCACACCCTGAATTCACCACCAAACTCTTTTCCCACCAACCAGCTAAATCCCCAAGGGCAATCTCTGCCTCGAAAGGCGTCAACAATGGCTTCGTAAAAGCATCCCCCCAATCAATAGAAAGCCTAGGACAAGCGATTTGAATCCAAGCATCAACCGAATCCTCAAACAATGCAATCCTTCCCGGACTAATTTCTGACATCAAAACAACCATATAATCAAAACCTTTCTCTCTCATCTTCTTTTCCAACCTTTCCAATATCCTCGGATTCCCTTGCCTCCCCAAAGTTCCCAAAACAACCCCCCAATTCCTCGCTCCCTTTGCCCTCTCTATAGCCTTTTTCCTTACCTCCTTCATTCCCTTATGATCATACTCCTCCAAAAACAACTTCCCTACGTAAGGGTCATACCTAAATGCCTTAATCCCCGGATTTGCAATCATAAATGCCTCTAAATGAAACCTTCCATCTGCTACAAACACCAAAACCATCTCCTCCTCACTAAGACCCAAATTCCCAACAGCATTTTTTGACAATTTGGGTGCGGTACAGCCCAAAACCTCTCCAGCCGACAAGGGTCTCGATTGCGGAACAAAAACAGCAAACCCATTATTTTCCAATTCAGGTTTCGCTTCCCTAATCGCCGAAGCAAACTGAATCGTGCCCGCGAGCACAATATTTCTCTTGTGGGTCCCAAAATTGAGGCTGATGGTATTGATGAGACGGCTGACATCAATTTTGATTTCTACAAAGACATAGAGGCATGGGATTTTAGTGGCATCAATAGGCACCAAACAACTATGACCGTAGTGAATCAATAAATCGGCATCGAGAGCCAAAGCCGACAAATCGTCTACACAGCAGGCGCCGTAAGTGACATCGCCAAGGATGAAGCAGTGTGTGACGTCAGCGAAGGCAGTGAAGATATCAGAGAGGATTAGAGAATACATGAGGAGGCCTTCCGGGAGCTGGAGGGCGATGCGTTTAGCGTTGGTGGATCGCACGCGCCAGATACATTTGTGGATTTCGAGGTTGTAGTTGGAAGGCAAGAGGGAGATGGAGGCGTTGAGTGATGGGTCGTTCAGGATTGAGTCTGGGATTTGGGATTTCACGAAACGTTTTGGTGTTGGTTTGGATTTTTGATTGTGTTGGATTGCTTCCATGTTTTCTTGAGATTTATAATATTGATTTTTGAGAATTATGAAGCGTCTGGAATTACAAAATGCTGCTGCTGAGAAGGGAAGGAGTTTGGGGGTCTCCGAATTGCGAATCTAGGGTTTTAGCAATGCGGAGGAGTGGATATCTGTTGCCCGGCACTGGGCGGGCGGGCGGGCGGGCGGGTAGCAATAATAATAATAATGATTATTATTATTATTATTATATTATATTATATACTAAACAAAATTCAGATTTGGAATTATTATTATCCTTTAGGTAATGTTTTTATTCTTCTTAATTTGACTCTCAGATTTAAAATTCATTGTTGTCCTTTAATTAATTTATTTTTGCAATTCTAACCCTCAACTTTCTAGTAGATTTTCAGTCATTTAAGGTTACTGAAAATTAGACAACATTGCAAGAGTAAACAAGTTGTCTGAAGAGCTGCAGGCAGGACTATACTCCCAAATATACATTAATTCAAACCAAATCACACAGACAAAAAATCATACACAAATATCATCCAAACAAGATTTTAAGGCTACATCATCACAATAATCTAAAAAAGTCACGATAATTAGATTTTATAATAAAAAAATGAAAAGACATATTAAAAAAATATAAACTTGATACCTTTTCAAGGTAAATACACATTAAAAATACAATTAAACTTAGTGCATGATTGGAAGTGTAATTGAAATTATTTTTTATTTAAAAATATATCAAAATAAAATATTTTTTATGTTAATATATAAAAATAATATAAAAACATCAATTTTATTTATTTAAAATAAAAATAACGTAACTTGATTATAGAGGGTTTATAATATATATATAACAGGTCTTGATTTTAAATTAAAAAATATATTTATTGTAAGGTTTAGAATAATCGAGATAATAAAATAAATTTTTTGAGAGTTGAATTTACTTTCATTAAAAAAAAAAAAAATTAAATCCTGGCAAGCCAGTTTTTTATGAAGGAATTTTTTAATTTAAATGTATTTTAAATTAGTATTTCGTGTCTTTCATTTAAAGACATAAGTGATGACGAGACTACTATAACAGCTTGAGTTAAAAAGCATGTATGTACTGCTACCTGAGTAAACGAGTTGGACCGGTATCTCTTCGAGTACAAACTGACTTCTGCAACTGATGATGTCTGACACTATTTTTTTAAAATATTTAAAAAAAAAATTAAATTTTTTTTGTTTTAAATTAAAAAAAATATTATTTCTAAATCATTTTCAATATCAAAAATAATTTTAAAAAAATAAAAATATATTATTTTAATATATTTGGAAATAAAAATCATTTTCCAAGCAATCATAAGCAGATTTCCAAACCGCCCCTGAGAGTTCATTGCGTGCGAGTTTCCATGTTTGAATTCTTTCTTTCCAGGACCAGAAAGCCATCGCCTCCATCGCTGACAATTCTACCGACAGTTGTTATCTAGCACCGGCAAACCACGGTCAAAGTTTTTAGTATTGTGGTTTGGAGCTCGAAAATCATGGATGACTTGGCCAAATCCGATATAAAGGAACCAGAAGAAAGGTTAGCAGACCACTGGAGCTCACCTGAATTCATCTTCAAAACTCAAAACCAATGGAGCTAGCTTTTTCAATCCTCCTCTTCGGCTTCCTCTTTGCATCTCTCACTCTTCAACCTTCATACTGTCAGCAAACCTACATTAATGAGACGCAGCTAAACTGCAGCGCGAACCCTGCAGTTTCAAAAGGATATCTCTGCAATGGCCCTCAAACATGTCAATCTTTTGTCACCTTTCGATCTCGTAAACCTTACAATACCCCAGTAAGAATCGCCTCTCTTTTGGCGGCTGAAGGTTCCGATATAGTGGCGATTAACAACGTTTCTGCAGAATCTGCGATTCCCCCAAATAAAATGATCATAATTCCAGTCACTTGTTCCTGTTTCGGCAATATTTACAAGCACCCTGCCCCTTACACTGTCAAAAGAAACGATACATATTATCTTCTTGCAAACGAGATTTACCAGGGTCTTAGCACTTGCCAGGCCGTGATTAGCCAAAATTATTACGATAGTGAAGACATTCCAGTGGGAGTAGAGCTACTGGTCCCGATAAGATGCGCATGTCCTAGCAAAAACCAGATTGCTAATGGCGTGATTTCTCTGATGAGTTACATGCCAGCCGAGGGAGATACCCTAAGTAGAATGGGAGAGCTTTTTGGTGTTAGCCCACAAAGCATAATGAACGCAAACAGCATTTCTCAAAACACAACTGTTAACCTCTTGACGCCAGTTTTGATTCCACTACGTGATGAGAGCTGCCCGATGAGTCCGAGTAGTTTTTTCTGCCGTTGTTCTAATGGCCAATTTTCTTATCGATATGGAAATGCTTGCGAAGTTGATGGTAAAGATGGTGAAGACTTTCCAGTCAAGTTGATCATCATGCTTGGTATGTCTCCCCCTGCATTTCTTTCGCTTTATTTAATCCATCCTTATTGATAAACAGTGCCTTGGTTTGCTTTTAATTAGCTATAAAACTATGTTTTCAACGTTAATGTGAATATAATCAAGCAGAAGTTGATTAAAACTCTTCATTATTAATTTGTTGACTGGTTATGTTCAACTCCACAAATCTAATGCAAATTTCTCATCTGATTCAGGGGTTGGAATTGGTGTGGGGCTCTTGTGTTCTGTGTTTTTGGGCCACTACTTCTACTTATTCTTGAAGAAAAGAAAGCACAAAATACGCAAGGAAAGATTCTTCAAGCAAAATGGTGGCTTATTGTTGAAAGAACAATTTACACCTTCTGGCAGAGGCGAAAAAACTAGATTATTTAGTGCAGAGGAGCTGAGAAGAGCAACAGATAACTTCAATCAAAGAAGGTTTCTTGGTCGAGGAGGCTATGGCACAGTTTATAAAGGAATGTTACTTGATGGAAGCCTGGTTGCTGTGAAAAGATCAACAGCAATCGACAAAAGCCAGATCAAACAATTTATCAACGACGTTAGCGTTCTATCTCAAATCAATCACAGGAACGTGGTAAGACTTCTGGGTTGCTGTTTGGAAATTGAGGTTCCACTTCTAGTCTATGAATTCGTTCCCAATGGTAATCTTTCACACCACATCCATAATCAAGACCAAGAATGTTCACTTTCATGGGAAACCCGCTTTAAAATTGCGTGTGAGGTGGCTGGAGCTCTTTCGTATATGCATTCTGAAGCCTCGATCCCCATTTTTCACCGGGATATCAAATCTTCAAATATTCTATTGGATGACAAGTTTAGTGCCAAAATCTCAGACTTCGGGACTTCAATATCAGTTCCATCAGACAAAACACACATAACAACTGCAGTTCAAGGAACTTTTGGTTATTTGGATCCAGAGTACTTCCAGTCGAGTCAATTTACTGATAAAAGTGATGTTTACAGTTTCGGAGTCGTGCTTGTCGAGCTCTTGACTGGGGAAAAACCAACGTCTTTCACAAGAAATGACCAGGAGATTCATCTGATCGCGCACTTCATATCCTCCATGGGAGATGAAAGCAAACTGCTTGAGATTATAGATCCTCAAGTTGTAGAGGAAGCAAGGAGCGCTGATGTTTTTGCTGTCGCAAGGCTCGCGAAGAGATGTCTGAGATTGAATGGAAAGAAAAGACCCACAATGAAAGAAGTTTCAGCTGAACTAGAAGGACTAACAAGGTCTCAGAACGCCATAGAAATTGACCAGAATCCTCTGTTATTCGAAGATGAAGTGCCATTCCCATTTACACGCTCTTCTGGTGAACCTCCACAGGATTCTACAAACGACAACATTTCCCTGGAGATGGAGACTGTCTCAATGTAGACATCAACATAGCCAAACAAACAAGTGATTGGAAGTCATGGGTCACTAGATATCAATCTCGTGGAGCCTAGATCACAAGTACAGACCCTAACAATGTATAAGATTAGGCCTAGGCACAAATCCAGGCCTAGCACTAAACCTAAACAACATAATTAAACCTAAGTGGCTTAGGGCCTTGTTTCATTTACAGGGCATCAGGCCACAAAGCCTGTAACATTTATCATTTTATGTTGTCAAGCTAGTAGCCTAATGCAATATACATATGTGTAAGGCATTAGGATTTTATTATTTAAAAAAAAAAAAAAATTTATTTTTTTCTTTTTTTTTATTCTTTAAAAATTATATTTTATTTTAATATTAAAAAAACTTCCAATTAAAGTTAAAAAAGAAACTATTTTTTTCAATTATTTTAATCCACCTATTATTTTGTTCTTGAAATCATCAATGCTTTCTTATTTCTCTCCTATTCCCTCTAAAGAAAATGTAATCCCAACTTTGCATCATTATCTACTTCTTTTCCTATCAAAGCAATTGACTTTCTTGGATTCTCCTTGCTCTTGCTAATTACTAGAAATTCAAGCAATGTTGATAATGGGATGAACAAAGCATAAATCTTTCTAATTTTGTGCAAACTTTGTCATATTTAATTTCTTATGTAGGGTGACAATGTTAATTCTTGGATGCTGTTCATTTCTTTTCCATTTCCATAGTTTGATATACAAATTTTATTTTGAGAAGCATATGATGTATTAAGGTTGAGAAAATAAATATTTTTTGGAGGATCAGGATAAGACGATAACATACCTATACTATTCAGACTAGGATACAGAATCTGAGTTCTGTAGAATGATAGTATTTTGATAAATATAATTTGATCCATCTCATGATTGTTATAATTACATTCTTAATTGGCAATAAACATTTTTTTTTTAATTTTATCCCCATAAAAAATTCAATGGTAGCCTCGAATTTACACGTCTTTTTAACGTTGGTCATTGGTCTTGAATTTATATAATTTGACCTTCAATTCACAATTAAACTTTCGATTTCTTTTTATTTCAACCTTGATTTCATCCAATTAAGATATATAATTATATCTTTTGACTTAATATTTATGCATATTTATCCAAAAATTATTTATTTTAAAATTGAATCTACATTACTCTTAATCTTTGAGCACAATAGAGATACGATTGAGCTATTGAATTCATCTAAAATTTTTAACTTAATTTTTCTATAACACTAGCCTTTTTATTTTATTTTAATCTTAGAATTTTCATTTCATTCAAGATTAAAAATGTTTTTTTCATTTATTAGAAGATCGATAATGTCTTGGCCTTGGTTAAATTGAAAAATAAAAAGGCTATATATGGAAGTCTGCATCAGCATTAAAGCTTCTTTCTGCATGTCACACAAAGCTGAGAAAAAAAAAATATATATAATGGGGACGGTTCTTGGCTTTGTTATATTCCGGTGGAATTCATACTCAGATTGAAAATGACACGGATTTTTAATATATTTTGTACATGATTCCACTATGCATCTCGTCCATTTTAGCAAAAGCTTTGAAAATAATTTAATTCGGATTTAATACTCGAAGACCTTACTACACTGGAATAATTTTGAATATGCTACTTATAATAATAATAATAATAATAATAATAATAATAATAAAAAAAAACCATGTAGCAGGTGGCTACTCGTAAGAGCTTGGAACTATAAGGTTTTTTACCTTGTAATCCCAGGTATGAATCCTGTGATTGTTAGTGTGATGATCATTGAAGATTTATATGGTCGTTAATTTCAAGATTGATAAAATTAGTTAAGGTGAGCATAAACATTCTTTGTGATTTTAGGTTCGAGCTATGTGGGTATTAATATGATGATCACTAGAGATTTACATGGTTATTAACTTCAGGACACATAAAATTAGTCAAGATATGTGTAAACTGACCCAGACACTACGTTAAATTTTTTTAATAGTAATAATAATAGAATCATTTATTAGTGGTAAGAGCTTAAGACTAAGATATTTGTTTTTTATATGATCTTAGATTCGAGTCGAGTGATTGCTAATATGATGGTAAGAGCTTAAGATTAAGATGTTTGTTTTTTATATGATCTTAGATTCGAGTCGAGTGATTGCTAATATGATGGTTATTGAAGGTTTACATGGTCGTTAATTTCAGGGTTCATGGGATTAGTTGATGTGTGCGTAAACTCCCCCTATGGTCTTAGATTCGAGCACTATAGCTGTTAATATAATAGTCACTATAACCTTATATAATTATTAATTTTAGAGTATATAGAATTAATCAAGGGGTGTATAAATTGACCTGAATACTTTAATTAAAAAAAAAAATAGTTGAATTTTGTAGCATCGAATGGCGACGCCATGGTTTCGCATGGCAATCAACATCAACAGCCAGTGTGCGGCTCAATATTAACCTTAAAGGACAAATCAATTAATAATCTCAAAAATAGTTGACCTTTGACTCCTCTTGTGATTCAACACTGAAGTGGTGCAGGCAAAAATAATGCCCCTTCAGAGGGCTTAACTTGTGCTTCGGCTTATTTGAGAAAGCACTTCCGTCGGCTCAATTACTTCTTCGACATAAAAAAATAAATATGAGAAGAATTAAATAATAAGATAAAAAAAAATGGGGTTAGTGGTGCATAAAATAAATGGATTGTTTTTTTATTCTGTATATTAAAATATTTAATTTAAAATAAAATATATAAATATATTTTTTTAATTTTTTTCAAGAACGTTTTGAAGTACAGTGCCAAACAATATTTTAGTGGCTATTTGGAAGTATGATTATGGTTGATTTTGAAAGTTTTTTTTGTTTAAAAATACATCAAAATGATATTTTTTTATTTTTTATAAATTATTTTTAACATTAGCACATGAAAATGATCTAAAATACTAAAAATATTTAATTTAAAATAAAAAAATAAATTATTATATGTATTAAGGGATTGTGTTTGCCACCACATTATATAAAATGCTAAAAAATAATGCAAGGTGTGGTAACAAACATTAAATGTATTAAGGGATTGTGTTTGCCACCACAACAACAACTATGGTAGTGGTAATTATTATTTAAAAGTTATGAAAATCAAATGATAAATAAATTATGAATGATGATAGTGATAAAATGGCAATTTATGTGCTTATTAAAATAATTGTATAAACAAAAAAAATATGTTTATTTATAAATAATCTCATCTTAGGACAAGTTCAATAGCAATAGTCATTTAGGAGACACAAATCTTTAAAATGACTCCTTAAATATTGTATATATGATTTTTTTGTTGATATGTTCTCTAATAGTAAAAGCTATTTTGGAGAGCTATTTTTTTTTATCTTTTTTAAATAAAATTCAATTATTTTATATATAGTTTAATTATGCAATTAATTATATAATTAAAAGGATTAAGCTATATAATTAAATAATTTCTTTTGAAAAACCCTCCAACAATAATATTAATATTTATTAATTATATTTAAATTAAAAAATAAAATTTAAATATAATTAACGGACCCACAATATTTGAGATTTGAAATTTAAGCTATTTATTATATATTTTTCAACTAATTGTATATTTTTTTATGGTTGTTGTATTTAAAGTTAATTAATATTATTTATTGTCTTAAATTAATAGGATTTTTTAAAACTATTTTTTATGCTAATTATTATTATTATTATTATTATTATTAATTATAAAACCCTTCGATTATTATTATTATAACCCCCTCCCGTAGAAACCTACTTTATTATTAGTATTATTATTAATTATTATTGGTAGTATAAAACAGTAATCCTAATTCCCTTCCACCCTCCTACATGCATCTCCCTCCCTCTCCTTGCGCCGCTACTCTCTTCCTCGTCATTTCCTCATCCTCTTCTTCACTTCTTTTTTTTTTTTTTTGTCTTCCTCCATCTTCCTTTGTTGTATCATTTCTCTTTTCCTTCTTTCTCCACCATCATTATCACCACCACCACCACTATTAGCAGTCTCGACTCCATTCTCAAACCTATCAATAATGGCAAGAGAAGGAACAAGTGCAAATATTATTGATTTTGGCTGCCAAGAAATTTTTTATTATTTTTGTATTTTTGAACTATGATTTTATTGATTGTGATTGTAATTATTTGTGTATTTTTGAACTGTGATTTTATGAATTTCATTGTTATTTTTTGTTGCAATGCAACGGTATAATTTCTTGAATCCTAACAATTCTTTTTCAATTTAGATCTTCATTTTTCCATTTATAAAAATACCTTCCTAGTTGAATAAAAAACAAAATATCTATCGATATATCTATCCTATTAAAAACAATTAGACTCGAGAACTTGTTTCTCTAACAATTACATGACTCTACTTTTATTTATTTATTTGAGTGATTGTACCTCTACTATTTTTTAATTAATTCATATAGTTTTTAAATTATTTAATATATATTTCAAATATTGTTTTCCAGTAACATATGAAATACATCATATTTTAAATTATTATGTAAAAAAATCTTACTCTTATTCTTATTTAATATTTATTATTAAAAAATAAAAAAAATGAAAGAGATGAAAATTGAAAACAGAAGATAAAGAGGAAAAAAAAAAAAACCCTTTCCTCGTACATTCAGATGAAAAACAGAAATGGCAACTTGTGTTTTCGGACACAGAAGGAAGATCATCAGCCACTTGATCTACGACCATGATTAAACATACTTGATGAAACATCAAATCACAAACCAAGACCCCTCGATTTCCCACAGAAACACCGAGTTCTTGAAATCGAAATCAATTATCACTACAAGAAGACACAAAAACATTAATCTGCTCAAGAAAATTCAGATTCTGTGGCCTATCTTTCCTCTTCACATACCCTTTAGCCTCTTTCTCTCCATACACTCCATAGCCTCTCTTCCCACTCCTCTTCCACATCTCCATCGCATAGCTCCTGTGCCCGTAATACGCCTCCACCCCATACACGGCGTCCCCTCCGTTAATCGGCTCTACCTTTATCGGCAGCCTCTCGTAGTGACCCCTGTTCGTTCCCTCCAATTCATCGAGCCTGGACAGCCCCTGAGCCGACACGGCGTACAGCTCGCCCGTGACCCGGTGAGACCCGGTGGCGTCTGGGAGGTTGAGGAGGAATGGGACCCGGTAGGGCCCGCATACAAGCGGGTAGTTCTCTACGGTTCTGTAGACCCCATACAAGACTGCATCTCCGGATTTGATCAGATCCTGCATCAAGACGTGATTGGAAAAGCCCCTCTTCAAAGTCCCGTACGTGAATATCAACGTTGTCGTTGTCGATGTACGATTGCAGTTGATTTGTATCTCGATGCCCATGCTCTCTCTCTCTCTCTCTCTCTCGACGACTTGTTGTTCCTCTTCACACCTTCAATTCTCAAATAAAAGAGAGTGCCTATTTGTGGGTGGAAAGCGGATAGACGGAGGGCAGAAATAAGAGACGGGGGGGTTGTATTTATAGAAGTTTTTATTTGATTTATTATTTTTTAAGTCATTGAATATTAAAGGTTTTTTTTTTAAATATTTTTATATTATTTTTATATGTTAATATTAAAAATAAAAAAAAATATTTTTAATATATTTCTAAGAAAAAAAATAATTTAAAAAATAACATCAACCATTATATTTTACTGGTTTGTTGTGATTTTTTTTTTATGTTTTTAGATTCAAGAAAATCCCTCTCAGAAAACACGTTTTGTGAGGCTAGATGAGCAAGTAAAATCTCGATTATTTATAATTTTTATAGAAAATATTTATTTTACCTCGAACTTGAGATTTATTATGTAAATTTTAATTTTTTTTATCATCGTATTATACTTTTCGAGAACTTTTGAGGATTTAGTTGTGATTATTTATGCTATCTATTACAAGATTTTGAATTTCTAATTTTTTTTTGGTTGATATTTTTTTAGTTTAATTTGCCGATTCAATGATCGAATACAAGTTCTTCAATGGAAGGTTAAAATCTTGAAATCTGCGTTCCCTTTTTTTAATTTTCAATAATATGTTTCTCATGAATGATTTAATATTATAATTTTAAATAATATAATTTCAGCATTATAACTCATGGGCTTTTTACTTCCCATCTAACCCTCTTCACAAAATAATTTGATGGCAACCGTTTTTATTTTTTAATTAAAAGTTCATTTTCATCTCACAAAGTTTTTTTATTTTTACATTTGTGGTCCTTATAAATTTGATTTTATGGTTTCTATGCTCATTTCTCAAATTTCATTTTCAATATGTTTTAGTTTTATGTTTTGTTTGGTATTGTATTTTAAAAATTGTTGTGAAAAAATTAAAAAAAAATATTTTATTTTATTTTAGTGTTTTTAGATTATTTTTATACGGTGATACCAAAAATAATTTTTAAAAAATAAAATAAAATTATTTTTATATATTTCTAAACAAAAAATAATTTTATAACAACCTCCCATTACACTTCCAAATAGTCATTTAGTCTTTAAATTGTAAGAAATGAGAGAGAATCGGAAAAAAAAAAAAAGAGAAAATTTTTTTGGTTGGTTAAAAAAAACTAACCATAATACCAATGGTTCATCTTATACATGATATCATTTTACCCTTCGACTAATATTTTTTCATAGCGAAACCTTTAAAAACACTTGATCCCATATATAAAACACTAATGATCTTATCAAATTGTTCACATAGCTTTTTATTTTTTTTATTTTTTTTTATCTATTTTATTTCTCTCTCTCATCATTTCCTTGATCACTTTTATCTTATGGATAACCATTTCCACTATTTATATCCCTAAGAACTTATTTTTAATCCAAGTATTTATAACCCAATTCAAACCCAATAACTTAGCCCATCAAAATCAATTTAATATGGTATGACAATTCTTTTCAAACTTGTATACTCAAATTCCCTTTAATATAGCCAAAACATTGTAGATTTTAAAAAATTAAAGATTAAATTTCTAAGTTTTCCAAATTTTTGTAAACTAATAATTCAACCAAATACAAAAGCAACTTATTATTGTTTTAACTTGCTCATCTCATTTATCAAACATGATATTCTCAATATCAAAAACACAACACAACTCAATTCAATAATTTCACACACATGTTGGCTACTTGGCAAACAAGGAATTTATATTTTTGTTTTCAATTGTATTCCATTACATCTATTTACTTTATTGCTACACTTTTAAACCCTTAATTAATATTGTCTCATAAAGTTTTCACCATAACTTGGGAATTCAATATCTACTTCAAATATAATTTCTTAAACCATCATATTAAATTAATACTCAGTATCATAAAATTTAAGTTAATGTTTTCATCTTCTCCATTATCCCCCATAATCAACTTTATATAAATTAATTATCCATTGATTTTTTTCTTCTATTTTTTCTGTGAATTCACCTCTATTAACACCCATTTAATCAAACTATTTCTTCTATTTTTTCTGTGAATTCACCTCTATTAACACCCATTTAATCAAACTATTATAACCAACCATTTCCCTAAATTCTTTACAAACATTATAATTGCATAAGTTTATATCATGCTTGTTGAGTTTTGAGAGGTTTTATTTGACGGAATTATGGTAGGAATAAGAAATGATATGTTGTTGATAAATTAAAGAGGAAATTGGTTAGTTTTGGTTATTTATCTTATCAAGTAAGAGGTGATCAACTTTAACTTAAAATTTAAAGGGAAAAATCAAGAGATGACAAAATAAAAAAATAAAACTTAAACATATTAAATCAACATGAAATATTATGAGAATTAACAAGCATTATCAAAAGATTTATTAGAGGTGCCAATTGGACCAATAAGGTCTAAAATTTAAAAAGATTAAGGAGGAATGAATTGAGTTGACTCAAGATGTTTAGGCTAAAAAATTGCAAATATGTTAGATTAGACCAATGTGTGCTATAGGGGCCATATCTAAAACTATAGGTGGTGTTTGTATGTGATTCGAGTTGCTATGAAAACTAGACATCTCAATTTTTCATAGACTTACCCAAAATCAATTGTTTTTATGGAATTCCTCTTATACTTTCAGACCAAACTAAAAAAAAATATAAAATGGGTCCATAAAAAATATGTGATAGCAATCTAACACTCAGGTGCTAAGCTCATAAAGTTTTAACTTAAATTTATGGAGATTTGTTGGGCTCAAATTCTTTAAAGCCTGGTTAGGTTACTGGGTTCAAAATCAAAAGGAGCTTTGTTAAATTCAATGGGATCCTATAAAGGAATGATTTTTAAAAGGGATTTCTGAAACTCTTTTAGAGGAAGATTGCACAGTTAATTCATCCGGGATCATGAAACCAGAAGTACGTTTTCATGCTAGAAATTTGCCACTTATATCTTGATAACATCCTGCCTCACTAGCATGCTAAGTTTTTTTTCTTAGTTACACACCATCCATTGTTGTTTGTTTTGTTTTATTTGGGCCGAAATGTTTTGTATTAGTTAAAAAATCGAGACAAAACAATATCGTTTTTATCTCAGTTTAAATTCTAGTTTGTTCTGGATTTTTAGGCTAAATACAGGCCAAAACGTTCTGATTTTGTTCTACCCGTTTTATTTCGGTTAAATAGTGTTTTTTCAATAATGAATAATTTTACAATATCAATCATATTTCATAATCCGACCATTAGATTGAGATGAAATTTTACGCGGAGTCTCTTGATATATTTATACATATCATGTTAAAATTTTGGAGTAATCAGAGAATAAAAGATCTTGTGAAATTGATGATGACATTCTCAAAATATTATATATAATCTTGTTTAGAAAAATCATTTTATTATATTTTTTTTAGATTAAACTATATAATTTTAAATAATTTTATTTTTAAATTTAAACTATTTTATTTTTGAAATATATATATAAACAATATAACTCTACAACAACACAATAAAAAACCTCAAAATCAGTATAGACAACCTTGAAACAGCACGATGAAAAGCTTTAAAACCGGTATGGGCAACCTTTATTCTAAGAGACCTGTCCCATCTTTTACTGCTTAAAGAGTGATAACTCTTCCCCGACGTGTGATTTTGTCCCCAATTTGCGATCTATAACTCCTAGTTTGTTGTTGTAAGAGACGTTACATCATCTATAACTCCTTTGCGATTGAGAATCTGCCCCTAGCTTGCGATCTCACCCCTTGTTTGTTGTTCTGACAGTTACCAAACTTGGATTGAAAGCATCTCAACGTAAGTTTAAAAACATTTTGTTTTGTTTTGGGAGAGTGGTTGATGCTAAAACATGACTTGCGACCTTCCCGAGATATGATCACCAAATGCTGGTTTCATCTGGCACAAGCTTCACTAAATGCTGCAAGGATTTCTATCAGAAAGTTGCAACAGCTAGGCTATATGTAACGACTAACCGAAGCTTTAAGCACCCATTTTTGTCTTTAACTTCAACAAAAAATGAACGTTGAGATTTTTGATGGCTTAAATGATCGATTTCGTCATCGGTTTGTGCCTTAAAAACACACTTTTCTTAACACAAGGACAGGGGTGTTAGCTTCTAGTCTTCCCACTTTCTTTTGGTCTTTTCTGCGTCACGAGAAAAGAGTCTTACTATGAATTTTCTTGTTACAAGCAAGCAAAAATAAAAGCATGATCCTACTTTCTTCTTCAGTTACATTTTGGCTGCTTCTCTACGGTTCTCACTACCTTCTAACTGGGATCAGAGCAGCTTTTCATTAGATTATGATTTGCGTTTCTCTGATTCTCAAAAAGTCACCCTGAGTAGACCCTTTTAGATTATGTTTTTATCTTGTTTGGTGTTCAACAACCTGGAAACTACAATAAAGATATAAGCTAACTTGATTTTAAGCATTTCCTTATGATGCTAAGTTCATTATTGATCAGAATATTATATTTTGTTTTCAAATTGTTGGGTTTGGAATTCTTTGTCTCTTTCATGGCTATTGAGTGATTTACAGTGGCAGATGGTGAAATCAAATTTGTCGGAGGTTATTGATCTTCTTTGATGCGATCCAACCATTAAAGGATCCATTAGAGATTCCAGTTAGTACAATTACTAGACTTAGGGCTAAGAAGTTCAAAGAAATTTTCAATGGACTTCAAGAGGATTTGTAATAATAAAGAGCAAGCCTTGATTAATCATTCATGTTCAAGAAGGGCTTGTTGGTGGAACCAAGACCATTATACAAGGATTGGGAGAAGAAGACTAAATTCAGACAGTTTGACCTTTGGTTACTCTTTTAGTCATAACTAGAGCTACATATCGAGTTTTGTTGTGATGTCGCAGTCGCACAAATTAATTACCCTATCTTAAAACATATCAAACAAGATAGTATAGAGCAAGTAAGGGGTCGATTCCACGAGGACGATTTAGTTATGATTTTTGTGTTATATGCTATGCAATTGGGGGGGGGGGTTGGAAGTTGTCTAGGCTAGGCTAAAGCAAACTAAGCGAAAGTTATATAAAACTAAAATTTATCAATAAAGCAAACCTTGGTCACAAGTCAACATCCACCTACAGAAATCAGAACTGATCATGGAAACGACACATTAATTTATATTTTGAATATCTATCTCTTCTTAAAATTGGTTCATTAACGGATCCACCGTATAACTTACCCTAACCATCAAACAACCACAATGTCCGCACTAATAATTTGATTCAATGGCAGCATTAAAAGCTAGATAAGTTGATCAATTAAGAAACATAATTATCCGTAATATATGTTTAGTTCGATTGAATGTTCTCCCTAAGATTCATAACGTAGATCCACTATAATTACTAACTTAGTTGCTTCACAAGTTCATATATCACAACTCCGGTTTTGATATCAAACTTAACAATAAATTGTCTACAACAATAACTTTGAGTCCGCTCTTAGCAATTAAATAACAATCATAGAAAAATAAGCATAGGAGAACAAACATATTTATCATATAAACTGAAAAATTGGGGTAAAAATAGATCTCACAATTCTTGAAATCTAAAGGTTTCCGTGTCCTTGCAACCAAGCAAAAGAGTCTAGCCTTGCATGTTTATTGAACAACTAAATAAAAAGATGGAAAAGAACATGATTTAGGGTTTGGAGGAGGAAGATTTGTGTTTTCTTTGGTGCTGGCAGAAATTTCCTTACTCCTTTCTTCCTTTATATATGCTTTGAAACCCTAGTATCTATTTTACAAAATAGTCCTTTCTTAAGTTGGCAGAATTTAGTTGTCCCTTGTAAAATTCATATCTCATTAATATCACATCTTTTTGAGCTGATATTTGGAGAATTTATAGGTCTTTGAGTCATGAATCCAAAAAAATTAGTTTTGCATCAATCGGACTTCTGTAGCTCGAGATATGAAGGTTTGAATGGACAAAGGTCGACATCAGCAGATTGCAAGATTTGACTTTGAAGGATGCGATTCCCATGCTCTTCCTTATTTTATTTATTTTTACTTAGCATTACAGAAATATATGGATGCTAGCTTTTTAATGCCACTGGAATCACTTGATTTCGATCTCTAGAGCTTCTGCTCTGCACAAAACATCGACTGAAGGTCAAATCTATCAATCAGCTCCAACTACCTCCTTTTTGCATCTTTCATAAAAAAATGCCTTCAAAACATAAAAGAAAGAATATCAAGGCATTTAATACACAAAACACTAGGTAAATATGGATGAAACTATCTAATAATATGGTCGCATCAAGTTTTGATGTGATTCTAGTTTTTATGGAAACTAGACTTCCAAACCTTTCCAACGGTATATGTCACGCCTTCTAATTCCTTAAGACGAGAGAGAACCATCTGTTTTAAGTTGGGTCTTGCTACTGCCCGACAAAATACGGAAACAACAAAGTTGTCTTATTTAATTAGTTGGGCTATCAAATTTTAATTATTTTGAGAGTTGGCAATTTGTTCGGGTTTTTATACTTTTTATTTATTTATTTTAATTAGTTTGGGCTAGTTTTAGCTTGGGTTGATTATTATTTAATTTGGGCTATGTGAGACCCATTAGGGAAACTAGGGTTTTGGCTTGGAGTATAAATACAGCCGTCTTTGGTTGCTTCATCTTGGTTCTTGGTTGAACTTTCAACTCTTCAAAGAATTGACCATTCTTTGTTGTGAATTTATACTTCTTTTGCTTGTCTCCAGGTGTAGGCGTTGTGATCGAGTTGATTTATAGTCTTGTTATCTTGGAGCAGGTCTTCCATTGTGATAAGCTCATTCAAATCTCCATAAACTTGGGTTAGATTGATCTTGGGGTCGCCAATACCATTGAATTCCGCTAGGGTTCGCATCATTCTTCCATTCTTTTCAGAAAAATGATTGTCAAGAAGATCCAGTACTTATTCTGATGCATGGGCAAGGAACTCGAATACAAAGAAGGCAAGCAAGATAACCGTATAGTATGTGATCCAGTAATAAGAGTTTAGGGCTAAAAGGTTTTCTACCATATGGTTGCTAATATAATTGCTACTAGAAGTTTATAGGATCGCTACCGTGAAATTAGTTGAGATGCGCACAATCTAATTCAGGCATCCATGTTAAAAAAACAATGAAGATGTTGAAAGACATAGAATTAGAGGTGGGAATTCAAGCCTGAGAAGATTATATGAGTATTCACTTTTTTTAGAACTGAATTTTCGTTACGTAGACTATTTGGGAGTGTCTATATAACAGAAATAAGAAAAATAAAATAGACGCTAATTGTTAGTTGTAATTCTATTTACTTCTATTTAGATTGGTGGGCTCTACAAATTGATGATTGGTTTCGTGAAAAAAGAGAGAGATTAGACTAGATTGCTTTTAAGAAATTAAAAGTGAGTGCTCTAAAACTATTCTTTTTTGAAAAAGAATGTCAATTATAACTTTTTTTTTCTTTTTTTTTTCTCACTTCAATCATCGAATCTTTTATTCTTTTCAATTGGATTCTTTTCATTTGGGTTGGTGAAGATTTAAAATTGATATTTTATTTTAATTGTTTTTTTATTTGGTTATATTGATTACAAAACTCATATTATATTTATTTTGTGCTAGGTTTCATAATTTTTTTTTTATTTTCTAAGAAGAATTTAAAATGAGATGACTGACATTATATTAGTGAAAAATTTGAGGGTCATTTTAAAAAAATATTTTTCAACACCTATATGTGTTTTTGCCTAAAAATTAATATTTGGCCCTTTTACTTTTGAAATTAGATGTTAGATCCAAAATTTTATTTTCCCTTCATTTTAGTCTCTACATTTGAGAGAAAAGAAATATAGAGTCATCGGATTATGGGTAAAAACAAATAAAGTTACCATACACTCACTTATTCTCAATAAAACTTGTAATTCTTGGTATCAAAGAGTTCTATTTCCTTATAGGGGTTCTATTTAGGCCTTTTTTTCCATTTATCTTACCCAAAAAAAATGACTAGATTATATTTTGATTTGGGTTGGTTTTTTTCAAGCAATTAAATGGTTTAATACCAAAATTGAGTTTTTTTTGGTCTTTAAAGTGTTTCCTAGATTTTGAGCATAAACAATAAGTTAAAAAGGGTTCTTATAATGAAAGTGAGATGAGAATCAATGAGTATCATCAAATGATTAATTGAAAGTACTAGTTAGGCTTGTTACAAGGTCTAAAACCAAGAAATTATTAGAAGAAGTGATTGAGTTAATTCAGGATATTTAGATTAAAAAGTTATAAATTTGTCAAACTAAACTTTTATGTACTATTTGTACTATATCTAGAGTTACATGTGGAATTTTGCTATGATTTTAGTTGAGAAACTAGATATCTCTAACTTTCTATCAATGTATAGTTAACTTAGTATGTCAATTAAGGAGAGAGATCGACAAGTTTTCATATAATTTGTAGATTTTTAAAAGACAATAATTTGATTATATATCAAATATTTAATTTGAAAGGATTATTTACATTATAAAAAGATCAATTAAGCAACTATCCTTATTTATTTGTTGTATTTTAGTCTTGATTATTGTTAGAATGGAATAAAAACAAATAAAAAGTTTATGTTAGAAAAGGCTACTGCTGGATAAATATAGTAGAGGAAAAAAAGGGTTGAAGTAGCAAGTTTTTTATTTTTTTATAAATTGGTTTTTTAAGAAAATAAATTTGGGACTTAAGTAAAAAATTCAATTCATATCAAGATTTCAGGTTATTTTAGAATATTATGAATTATTGTTCACTAAAATTAGTTTTCATAGTCAATAAATTTCATTTATTTATTGGTATTAACGTTGGGTTAGTATAATCTATTATGGTTTTGGATTATTAAAGTCTTTCTGGTTGATCATTATGAGCCTAGGATTTTTTTATTGTTTGTGATTAGTTTTTTTAAAGAGATAAAAAGGAGAGCACAAGAGGTTAAATGATAAAATAAGATATTATTTTAAGAAGCTAGAATTGACTAAAAAAACTAGTGGAGTGACATCTTATTAAGTATAAATATATGAGATAGCAATTGTTTGAAGATATATTTTATTACTACTAACATGATATTTTATATTTTAACAATACAAGTCACCATTTACAAAGAAAAGAAATAATTATAGTCCATCTAATATCCATATAAGAAGATAAATGTGAGGTTTTTGAAGGAAAAAAAGATAAGAGGTCATGATTGCTAGTTTCTGTTAGGGGTCAATCCAAGGGGTTTGAATGTTAAAGGGCTAGAAAGACATGTTAACTTACCTTTAAATGAATTTATTAATGAGAATCATAATAAATAAGCCAAAAATCTTAACCATGCATCAATTAGTGAAAATGACAAATTATTGTAGCTTAGAAACTAAAACTATTTGAGATTTTAGGTGAATGTAATGGAAGAAAGGGAAACTACAATGACTAGGTTTTAAAATGGGTTGACTTCTAACATAATAACCTTAGTGGAATTGCAACACCATGTGGAGTTAGGAAACATGTACATATGGTTATAAAGGTAAAACTATAAATTAAGCTAAAAGATAATACATAAAAATATTAAAATCTAGGTGTTTTTTATATAGAGGTTGGCTTATATTAATAAGGGGGTTGTCCAAACAAAACCAAATTAGGGAGTCGAGGTTAGATATTTTAAGACAAAAAAGTTACCACTAACACTAAAGATGAATCTTATCGCCCGTCACCGCACGACGTCCCTGGAGAGGGTCTCGACGGGTGTTGAGGAGTCACCACCTGGCTGTTGAAGGCTAGGAAAACCCGGTTGAACTGGTCTGGTTAGACATTCAAGGGTAGGGGACTGGTTATGTAAATGGAAGATATTAGCACCCCTATTACGTCTTATCTGAGGTAAGATGCATTGTATATCTTGATGTGATTTTGAATGTTTCTACGGGTAGTATTTATTCATGTGAATAAATCTAACTTTTGAAATTTTATTATGAGTTCGTGAACCCAAATAAAATATTAAAAAAAAAGATCTATGTAGATTTCTTAAAAGGATCATCTATCATAGATGAGTGAATGAGTTTTCTGCAATTTATGCTTTGTAAAAAATATTCTGAATCAAGAAATTGGTCATTGCTCAAAATAACTCCGGGACTTTTTTTATTGTTTCTAGATATTTAAATGTTAGCCTACTTGTAGATCCAATATTTATTATTTGAATTTAACCATTAATTCTCATTAATTAATTTCACGATTTATTTCAATATAGGATAAGTTCTCAAGATTTAATAAACTTGTTATTAAATCTAAAGTAATTTTTCTGGAATGTTTTAGCTGTATGCACAAAAACAAACATAAATTGCTTTTTTTAAAATATATTTTTTATGTTTTTTAATGAGATTTTTTTTAAAAAAATAAAGGAAAATTCGGATTGGGCTTATCCTAAGTAAATTGGCCGACCCAGCCAAGTTGGGCTAAAAGGCCCAACCCTGTTGGACTTGGGCTGAACTCGGCGCAACTAACTGGGCTAGGCCAAAAGCAGTCCAACCCAAAAATTAAAAAAAAAACGGAAAAAAAGGAAATCGGGGTGTTACTATTTACGTGCTACGTAAACAATAACAAGGTGGTAGGTTGATGGTGACAAGAGACTTACCTGCTAATACCATCGGGTAGAGGAGGACGAGGTGGTTCTTCTTGTGGTAATGACATCAGAAATGGTAGCCTGTGGTGGCTGGAGGATCTGTCAGAAGTTGGCTGGTCCGTGCTGGAATTCGTTGTTATTGCTTCACTGGAGCTGGTTGCTACTGTTAGAGGTACGGTGGAGCTGCTGCTTGGTTGGACTATGGAGAGGGAAGGGTAGCCAATGCTTAAGAAGGAAACAAGGGTGGTGAATGGGGGCTGGTTGGAGGGGAGAGAGAGAGTGCTACCTGTCACCTGTTGGAGGAGAGAGAGACGACACTGCAAAAGAGGGAGAGAGAGGTGCCGATGATGATTCTGCCAGAGATGAGGAAGATGATGGTGGCTAGCGTTAGTGGTTATGTGTGTAAGTGTTTTTTTTTTTAATTTTTCACACTGTGTCTTCCTCTTCTTCGTGCTTTCTTTGCAAGTTTACTGCTTGTTTCTCTTGTTTTACTCCCCCTGTATATTTTTGTGTTCCTCCTCTCTATTACGTAAATTTCTCCCTGTGTTCTGCAAATTTTCCTGTTAATCTCTCCCATTCTCCTCCCTCTGTCTACTTCTCTCCCTTTGTCTCCTTCTCCACCTCTTTCTACTTCTCCTCCTATGTGTATGATGTGATGGTGTCATTTATAGGTGAAGAGGCAACCCTTTGGCTGCCCATTGCGTGCAGCGA
The DNA here is from genome assembly GCA_015731905.1 of Salix dunnii. Lineage (NCBI taxonomy): Eukaryota > Viridiplantae > Streptophyta > Magnoliopsida > Malpighiales > Salicaceae > Salix > Salix dunnii. The sequence continues at coordinate 6,995,048 of CM027677.1, read as the reverse complement.
TGGGTTGCCACCTTTGAACTTGTAGGGGTGTGCTTTGCACTGTTCAGCTGACTGAACAGTGCTGGCATGCCTGTTAAATGATTATGGGAAGGTTAAAGTATGATTTAGTCCCTCAATTTGTAATTGTTCTAATTACACCCCTAATTAGCTTTAAACTTTTAATTTTGTACAATTGCATCCCTGTCAAAATTTTAACAGCAACCTTAACTTTGCGTGCTTTTTTTATTTTGTTCCTTGGTTTTTGATTTCTGCGATTTGACCCTTAATTGACCATTAAACTCTCAATTTTCTTTAAATTGACTCCTGACTTCACACAATTATCTTTGGAAAAATTCAATTTGATTTCCAAAAACTCTCATCCTCTTAATTGAACCCAAATTAAGCTCAAGAACTTGATTTTTCATCGATTAAGCCCTTAATAAAATTAATTTGACCAATTTAAAGTATAATTAAGTCATTGCACTTAATTAAATCCTTAAATTGGACCCTAAATTAATTCTCAAACGTAAGTATACTTTTAAATTGGCCAACAATTAAATCAAACTAGCCAATAAAAATATAATTATATCTTTTGACTTAATTTTTACACAGATTTATCCAATAATAAATTACTTTATCCTTGAATTTGTATTTTCATTCATTTCTGGGCATAAAAGAGGTACGATCGAGCCCTCGAAAACGTCCAAAAATTTCACCTTGATTTTTTTGCCGACACTTGTCCCTTTTATTTTATTTTATTTTTTATTTTTAGGTAGATTTGAGGAATAACCTAAAATTGGGCTGTTACAGATATGATACTCAAATATCTAGTAAATTTGATATGAAGTGTTTTTAATGTTTAGAAATAGGTAACATAACATCTCAATAACCAAACAAGAGAGTTATAATTCTACGAGATCATGGGGAGGTTGATACTAAAAGTGACAACAATGATGATGAGATGACATCACTTGAGGATGATAGCAATGAGGATATAGGTATTCGATTGATAGATAATTCTTTGGTTTTTAGTACGAATTGAATGTTCAAATTAAAGAAAATAATTTGGAGCAATAAAGGAAAAATATTTATTCTATACAAGATGCCATATCAGAAATAAGGTATGTAGTATGATTATAGATGATGAAAGTTATGCTGATATATATACTTGTTAAAAAGTTGAATTTAAACATTATATAACATTATAAACCTTAAAGACTTTAAGGTTCATAAACAAGTCTTGATTTTGTTTTTTATTAGGTAATATAGTGATGAGTTTTTGTGTGATGTGTTTATATGAATATATGAGACTTATTATTGAAGAGTCCATGACAATTTAATAGAAAAGTAATCCATAATGGGTTTCGAAATAAGTATTATTTTGTAAAAGATGAAAAAATCCATCACTTTTGTACCATTGTCACCAAACCAATGCAAGCTTAATGAAGCAGAAGAGTTTTATTCATTAGTGATTGCTTTTGAGACATGGTAACATTATTTATAGTAGAAAAAAAAAAAAACTAGGTAAAATATTTTGTGTGCTACAAAAAAACCTTGGTTAGATATTTTCATAGAATTTTTTAGGATAAACTAGGTAATAAAAGGGTAAAGATTCTATATGATGAAATATTTCATGTCATATTATAAAACTAATGAAGTAACCAATATTATTGATTTATTCTTTAAATATATAGTACGACTTCATTGTATTTGTAGGATAATTATTTTTTTCTTATCATGATAAATTTCTTAATTACTTTTGAAAGATTTTATGAGAAAAGTTGGGAGCTAAGTTATTGTATTTTACTACTTGTTATCTATAACTAATGATCAAATAGAAATAATGAATATGACTTTAACTACTTTATTACATACTATTATTTAAAAGAATATAAATGGATTATTTTTCATTCATTGAGTTTGTATATAATGGGATTGTGCATTAAACTATTGACCATTCCCTATTTGAGATTGTATATGGATTTAACTCTATTAGATTTGATTCCCCTATTTGTTGATAAAAAAAATAGTCTTGATGGTGGTAGAAAAACAAAGATGGTAAAGGCTCTCTATGAAATTTTTTTGACAATGTAAATATAAAAAAGTTCATCTAAAGCTAATAAAAAGCAAAAACACATTATTTTTTAACTAGGTTATTGGGTTTAGGTGTATATGATAAAAAAAATAGGTTCTTAGACCATACAAGATTTAAGTTGTAGCCTAGAGGAGATCGTTTGTTCCAAGTTCTTGAAAGGATAATGACAATACTTATATAGTGAAATTCATAGATGAGTATGATGTTAGTACTATTTTTAATGGTTTATGATTTTTTTATATTTGATATAGGTGATGATTCATTGGTGAGTCTTTTTAAAGAGAGGGAGAATGATTAGAACAACTAACCACATTAAGGATCCATTAAAGGTGTTAATTGGATAAACACATCTAATATAAAAATGTACTATAAATACTTACAAAAACAACTATCTAGGGCAAACACTATTATTTTAGGATATATGATTGTTTTTAAGAACAAATATTTTTGTTAATGAGAATCAACTAATCACACTAAATGATCCATTAGAGGTGCTAATTGACACAAATATAAGGTGAAAGGCCAAGAACTTTAAAGAAGTATTCAATTGGCTTTTTGACATATTTAAGGCAAGTTAACCTTTCAAATTTAATAAGGATTGATCATGCTTTAATTAATTGATACATACAAGAGCTAGACATTATTAAATAAGTTTCAAGCTTTTTTTTTTCTTTTTTCTAATAGACATTATCAAAAGAAATATAAAATTCAAATGAACTATTAGATCGAGTTAAAATTTTATCAAATTTTTTTAAAAGAATTCTTTTATACAAGAATAAAATTTTGTAGTGATCTAATATTGAAAAGACCTTGTGATAAGGTTAATAAATAATAATATGTGATTTATATTATTTTTCTATTGGATTTATGGTTTTTTTATTACTTTATTTATTTTTCCATCCTTGTTTATGATATTTTTACGTATTTATGTTTTATTTTTCATACTTGGTTTATTTCAAAATAATATTTTGTGTGTGGAGAGTTCACTCATTTTTTGTTCTTCATTGAACTTTTTTTGGACTTATCCAAAGACAATTATTATTATGGTGTTTGTCCTATACTTTTGTTCTTAATTCCCTATAATTATAGGTTGGAGTATTTTTCATCTAATAAATTTGGTTTCTTGATCAAATCATTGTGTAAGGTGTTTTTTTTTTTTTATCATAATTGATTTTAGCTTTCTTGAGTTATATTCTTCATACGCAAGGATTCAATGATTCTTAGCTTTTGATTCCACATCAACTCTTATTACCTCAATGTACTTTGGTAAGGGTATTTAGAATTATATACAATAACATATACATATAGTTGATTTTAGAGATTAAAATTGTCATCATAATTCACATTATACATTTTTATTAAAGAAACTAAGTAATATATAGTAAACAAAAAGACAAACTTAAACAAGCTTAATTGAATAACTGAAACATAAAAAGAGTACTAAATTTGAAGACTTGAAAAAATATGTTTTAGAAAAAGTGGTTAACTTCACATTATGGATTTTGTTCAATGATAATTGAGAGTTAATTTGGTTAAAAATAAAACTATTTTTTGTTACCAAATTTTTAATTATTAAATCACTAATAAGATGAACAAAGAACACATAACCCATCCACTAATTTCATGTTTATGAAGTTACTGTTAGATTTTTCAAAACACATATGTAAAAAAAAAAGAGAAAGAGTAAATTTTTTTTCTTTTTCTTTATGATTCCTAAGAATTTTGTTAGATAGATTTAAAATTATCTAGGATTTATATAAAGATTACCTAAATACCATATATTTATTTTGGCATTGAATAATTGCTTCAAAAGTTAATTGTCACAAACCACAAGTCGTCTAAGTATTTAGCCTCTAATAATAATAATTCATACAAACCATCAAGGAGAAATCTTCTAAACCCATTTAGAAAAGAGGGCTTTATAAGCATTCGAGTGCTAGCTTTTTTGTGTTTTCAGGTGTTAGTTGTATTGTTGCATTGTTTAAAATATAAGAAGCATAACATTTTATTTATAAAAATTTCTAGAAACCTACTGAATGATAAAATATCATTTTTCCATTCGAATAATATCACATATATTATTTCAAACTAAATTTATAAATTTATTCAATAAAGTTCATACATGATTATTTTAGGTCTAGAATTGTAATTTCATGTATAATTTACATTTCAATCCTTAATTTCTAAAACTTATTTACAATCAAGTCACACTTGATTAATCATCCTACTTTAATTTCTATCCAACAATTCTTATACGTGTGACCTATTATGCTCCCTAATACGTTGACTTAAATATAAATCAAATCCTAAATAAAATAGAATTAAATTAATTAATTTATTATCCATTCAAACAATTGATTGAACACAAATATCACATAAGCCTTTTTATAAACAAAAGTGATTTCTCTATATAAAATTTTCATGCAGATCAGTTTTATATACATGTCATCTGAAAAGTGCCTATATAATAGCTATAGGTATCTCACATATCTTATTTTATGAGAATAATTGTATCTTGTTATAATATGTATTAATTTCTAACTTTAATCTATGTTTAGCATTAATAGAGCATTAGTTTGTAACATTTAAGAAAAGTACTTTGATATATTAGGAATACAATAATTATAACAACTTTATAAAGACTTCATCTTCAATCTATATTTTTTTGTAAAATATATAATGGATATTAGAGATTTAAGTCCTTATTAAAAGATAAAATATGTTTACATGATTAAAGTTAATATCACTCGTAACCAACTAATTAGGTACAACACATATACATTAACTATTAAACCATGTATGCTTGGTGTGTATGTTAGGGAACTTCAATAGTATTATGGTCTTTGGCATGCAAAACTTATTAGTTTATCTTTTTGTTTATTCTTATAATAATGAGGCATGTGAATTTTATAGGGCTTTCATGTTTTTTGAAAGGTTGTACTTGGTGTTCATTTGCATCAACACACCTAATATATATAAAAAAGTATCCCTATAAATAATTAGAAAAAAATATCTTAATAAAGGTAGAACACCAAAAATCTATTTTAGTCCTTCATTGTCTCTAGGTGGGGTTAGCAAAAATTTTGATACGTTGATCCTAATGTTTTCCAAATTTAAATTATGATAAAACTAAATCTTCATCAAATCCTCACCATCTCATTCTATTTTGAGTTAGGTTATATTAGTTTTGTTTGTCACTTGCAAGCTTGATATATAGTTAGTTAGGTAGTTTGTCACTTGAAAATATAAATGTGTGAGAACTAGATTTTTACATTGTTTGGTATTGTGATAATTATTGCTTTTAAAATGTTTTTTCTTTGAAATTCATCAAAATAAATTTTTTATTTTTAAAAATAATTTTAACATCAATATTTCAAAACTGTCTGAAAACATTAAAAAAAAATTAATTTATAAAAAATATAAAAAAAACATTTGGTAGAGCTTTATTTTTTTGAAAAATCTTAGAGAAAATTATAGGAAAACAATAAGGAGAAAGAAGAAAAATAAGTGACACTAAAGGATTTAAATAATATAATACTTTAAATTTAAAGTGTCCTCAAAATGATATTTAAAGGATAGGGCAAAAAATGACATGATAAGCATCAAGCTAGGAAGAAGAAGAAGAAGAAGAAGAAGAAGTAATTTTAGAAGAAACTTTCTTAAATAGTTTGCCTTTGGAGGTTAATTCCTTTAAGGTAAGGTATCTAAACACTTAATTAACAAGTTTTTATAATAATTGTTAAGCCTCCATTATTCTTTATTCAAATTGGGCATAGGGTTCATGATAAATTTATGGGAAATGATAAATCGAATCAAATTGATATTTTTGACATAAAAATAGAATTGGAATAAGTAGAAATAACAAATAACTTTAAAAGAAAAATGGTGTTTCCTTTTTATCTAACTGGTCGTCCATTCAGCAAGTTTAGGGAGAGAAAATTAATTAAATTTTTATTTGATAATATGTGTTTTTATAAATTTAAAATGATGAAAAATGTATGGAGGATAACAAGAAAGAGTTAGAAGGGTAGAAAAGTATATTAAATTAATATCCTAATAAAGTTTGGGAGACAAATTTTGAAGGTGTATTGGTTGCATCATGGTGTATAGAGAACATGGACATAAATTGATTTTTTGAAAGGGATGAATTAAATTGATGTGGGAGCATTTATGAAACTATTGATAAAATTGGACAATTTCATCTCTTGGTATTTGAGGGGGTATTTGGACATAGAAATATAGGAACTGGAATTCAGTTTCTTCATGAAACTTATTTCTTTAAATGTTATCTATTCAAGAACGTTAACCTTGTTGATTTAGAATTTTATAGCTTCTGATATGAGTGAAAAACCAAGAGTGGGCAATATGGACTCCATGGGATATTTTTTCACCCACTCTAAAATGATTAGTTTTGAGGACCTTAAGGGTATATTTGGGCTTCTCTCTTTTCAGTAGACTTGTAGTTTCGTGTCTTATCTTTCCAAGGGATTAGACCACATGTTAAATGAAACTATATAATTTTAGGTATGGATGAAATGTCATACAATGCTTGAATAAGGAAATATCGTTAAATTCAAGGTGGATTGTATTTTATTATAGAACTTATTGAAAAATATTTAAATGAAATATGAGATGTAAAATTAATGAAATAGGGAAAAACTGGATGAAATAGTTAACGAGTAGTTATTAGATTTTTATGGTAAAGAAATAAAATAATTGCAAGTAATGATATGATATGCTTGTTGATGTAAAGGGAGCAACAAGAACTAGACATTAGATAGGGACTACCAGTTAAGCTTCTGCAGCAGGTTGATTCCATTCTTTATTCCTTTGTAATTACCATTATAATTGTTATGTATGTTAGAAATTTAACTTGATAGTTATATATACGAATATGAGTATGGTAGCCGATGTATTGTGAAAAAAAATTGATATTTATGGGATGACAAGATGATATCTATGGGGTTCCAATGGTACTGATATTTTTAAATTGATTAGTCAACTCTAAATAACTGGGATGACTAATGATGTTAGTAAGGGTTTCTAATATCGACATGGATTCCTGCTAGTTAAGGGAATGAAATAAATGGATTAACAATTCTTAGTCGAGAATAGTTAATGATATTAATCAGATGCATTGCTATCGATATGCATTTTAAGTGTGATTGACTATTCCAGATTAGAAGTTAACAATATTAAGTTTATAACATCAACATATTAGGTAAACAAGATGTGGTTAGACTTGATTAACTATTCAAAGGAAATGAGTAATTAATAATATCAACTTGTCATATTGATATCGACTTTTCAGTAGATTTGCTTAGTATGAATGATATTGAGAAACCTTTAAAGTAGATTGAATTTATTAATAATAATAATTATTTTGAAGAATTAGAAGTTAGCTAGCGTTATCAAGTGAAAGTTTTGTTGTGATAAATTAGTTAGGTCATGTATAGAATAGGGAGAGCATGAGAAATTGCTTGTATCAAGCGAATTGTTAGTGAAGTTATGGTTTTTCCTTTTGTTTGGTATTCAAAAGCTCTTTTATTTATCTTGGTATATTTATATATGCATGATTAATTTTCATTTTCAGGTACATCAAATTCATAGCATAAGTAGACTTTAGTTAGTAAAACATTTGCTATTTTCATTTTCAGGTACATCAAATTCATAGCATAAGTAGACTTTAGTTAGTAAAACATTTGCTATTAGTTATAGGGAAATTTGTTTTGTAATTCAAGATACTTATTATTCATAAACCTGAATATGGAATATAAAATTATAGATTTGATAAATGATTTATATTAATGTTTAAAATTTTAAGTAACCATAATGTATTCATGTTTTTGTTTTTCAATCTAAACTTTTACTTGAATTGTACAATATGGTATCATTATATTGATATAATTTATGTTATAATATTCTATAAATCTTGTATGATGCCTTGTTATTATTTCTATAAATTTTATTTTGATAAGTATTGAATTGATATTGTTGAGATCTAGGATGTGCGGATCAAATCTTGAATTGATAAAGTTATAAAGGAAATTTGTTTAGTCAATAACTTAGGATCCTTCTGTATAAGAGAAACTCTATTGAAATTTTAGTAAAAATCTCGGTACAAATTAAAAAACATTTACTTGAAAAATTCAATTTACTCGAAAAACTCTATCAAAATTTATATATTTTTTTTGTCATTGTTCTTTTAATCTTATTTATAATATAAAATGAAAATTTGATTAGTCAATAACTTGGGATCCTTGAGTATAAGAGAAACTCTATCAAAATTTCAATATAAATCTCGGTAAAAATTAAAAAACATTTACTTGAAAAACTGTATCAAAATTTCTATAATATTTTGTTATTGTTCTTTTAATTTTATTTATAATATAAAATGAACTCTGTTTTAGTTTTCATATTAATCTTTAACTTAATGACATAATATTTTTTTAACACGTTACATAAACAATAACATATAAATAAAAATAAGTCCCAATATATAAAACAACATCAATATAATTTGAAAAGTTTGATATGACAAAAAATATCATAATGGCTGTGTTGCCAAGATCAATCTTGCTGCTCCTCTTGACAAAGTTTGTGTTCTTAGCTGTGGAATCTCTACAGGTCGGGAGAGATGCATGATTTAATAAAGATTACTGAATAGGGGAATTTGTTGCTTTATTTTAATGGGGATTTCTCTTTTGACGTGCAGGTCTTGGTGCCACCTTGAATGTCGCAGAACAAAGAAAGGCTCTTTGGTAGCTATTTTTGGATTAGGAGTTGTAGGTCTTGCTGTAAGATTGTTTTTATAGTAGATTAACGACGCATTTTTCTACTCAAGCTTCTGATAGTGCTTAAGCAGAACTTGTCTGCGTTGTTTTCCTCGTCCAGGCTGCTGAAGGGGCTCGAATTGCTGGTGCTTCAAGAAGCATTGGTGTCGATTTGAATTCCAATAGATTGTATGGCGAGAGAAGCTATAATGTTGTCCCCAAGGAGTGTGGCGTAGTGGTAAAGGGTTTGAGATCTACACAGTAGGTCTCGAGTTTGAGTTAGGGCGTGCACTTCTTGTAAGAACCTGGGATAGTCGAGGTTTTATTTACTCAACTGGGCCCACAAAGTGCGTTTTCTGGAGAGTGTGGTTTTCTCGAATAAAAAAAAAAAGCTATAATGTTGTTCCTTGTAGTTATAACACATTTCTCTTAAATTATTGATTGATAGTTAGTTATATCTAATAGATAATATCACAAAACTGATGAATTTAAGTAGCTTTAATGTTGCTCATAACAATTTAGGATCTTACAGAGGTTTTCAACACGTTTATGAATTGTTATCTTGGATTATTGAGTGTTGGTTAAGAGATTTATGGTGTGATGCAGACTTCATAAACCCTATTACTGCATTTTAATGCCAGGTTATTTATACTTTGCACTAAAGTTTTAGCATTTCTTAGACAAGTGAACACTTGTTCTTATAGTCATTAGTTATAGCTGTGTTATTGAAGCATATTTGCTTTCCCTTTGCTAGACTTTTCAATTTTGGATGTTTGTGAGTCACCTATTGATTAATCCCCATTTCCTAGTAAGTTAGGCCAATTTGATGGTTGAATGAGCTGACAAATCAGGTAAGTTATATGTTAATGGCTTAAAGAGTTACATGGGTGTGAATTTCTATATAACTAATTTGAAGTATGGATTGTTTAGTATTTTTTGCAAGAGTAGGAACTTGAATGATAACAAAAAATGATAGTTTGGGAGATGGGAAAGGGAGGAATGGGAGGGAAGTGCATGAAAAGGAAATTGCTTTAAATATGTTTTAAATATATTATTTAGTGTGAAAAATATGCTTTTAAATAGTCTTTTGCTTTCCTTTTGAGATTAAAAGCATATTAGTTGAAGTTCCAAGCCAAAAGTTGAATGTGAATAATCATGCTTACAATTAGTTAATCAAGAAAAAAACCATAATATTTACAGGTTGTTTATAAACCATAATGTTTGGATATTTTTTGTGCTTGTTCCCATAATCATCTCTTGGGTACTATTATCTTGTTATGAAATAACTCCTAATATGTTTGTTGATAATGATGTTTTCTTGTATTAAATAGATGTTTTTATAAATTTATTAATAACATGAGTTCGATAAAATTTGAGTTGGAAAGAATGTAACATATCACCTAACATAATTATTTTGTTAGATGGACTCAAATTTGCCAAATTCATTCATCAACTTTCTATAAGTGAGTCTAAAGATATTGTTTCTCAACCAAGTGATCCTACTCAACTTTCTTATGACTTCAAACACTCTAATTTAATTACCAATACACTTTAAAAATCACAAAGAAATAAAAGCTTTTCACATGAGGAAGATTGTTTACTTATGTCTGAATGGTTAAATATAAGCAAAGTCCAATTACAAGAGTTGAACAACAAACAAGATAATTTTAGGCTAGAGTACATGCTTACTTTGTAAAGAACGGAGGAAACTTAAATAATCATTGTAAAATAAGCATTTCAAGTATATGACAAGAAATAAATAGAGAAATTGGTAAATTTATTAGATTTGTTACTCAAATTGAAAACCATCAACAAAGTGGAATGATTGAAGAATAAAGGGTAATTTTAATTTCTTTTTTTCATTTCCATATTAAATTGTTTATTTCATATATTTTATTAACGTGGTTCAATTTATTGACTTTGTTTTACCAAATTGATGATACTCGTCAAATGTATGCCTCATTTGTTCACAAACGATTTAAACTAGAAAATTATTGGGTTATCTTAAAAAAAAGAATTCAAATGACAATGTGAGTATTCAACTCAACATTAAAGATCAAATAAGAAACGAAAAAATCTTGAAAATGTAAGTCCAACATCTTTAACTCCATCAACCCTTGATTCTATTAGTTTAGGAGAAGATAGTGTAGCATTTATTTATCAAAATAGACCTATTGGTCAGAAGGCTGCAAAGGAACGATTTAAATGTAGAAATGAAAAAAAGAAAGTTTAGGAGATAACTGTAACAAATCCCTTACAATAGTTTAAGGATACTTTAGTTGAAATTGAGGATAAAAAAACAAGACAGAAAAATAATGTTAGAGCAACAAGCTATAATGATTAAACAAATTCAAGAGTAACAAGAATTGGATAGGATTGAGAAAGAACAAATTATGAAAATGGATACTTCTAATTTGGATCTAATATCTATCGTGTATTTTCAAAATAGAAAGTTGAAAATTATGGAAAAATAGGAGTTTTAATTTATAATTAATTTGATTGAATTATTTGTAAGGGAATGCATTTTTAATTAATTATATTTAAACTTATTGGTTACTTTAAGTATCTTGTTTAGTGTGTTAATTTTATTAATTGATAATATTTTATCGTGTTATAAAATTGATAACAATTCAATTTGTTTTTTTATGTTCTTATAACACCCAACAACAATAAATAGGATTAATTAACTTGAAATATAACAACCATAAAAAAACAAATAATTACTTGAAAATTATGATAACATAAGAAACTTAAATCTAATGATCATTTACTCATTACCGTATTATTCTCATAAATGCTCAATCAAATCTTCTTGGAGTTGGGAGTTCGTTGCTCTATCCCTGATTAGATTATGAGTTTGAAGAAAATCATATAGTTTTGGTGTTTCATCATGTGACAGTGATATAAAAGAACTGATTTCATTTTCATGGTCAAATCCAAGGTTCATTGCTCCTTCATCCTCATTAATCAAATTATGCATTATTATGCAAGCTTTCATAACATTTGCAAGAGCATCTTCATCACAGTATTGCACAGGTCCATGCACTATTACGAAACAAGATTGTAACACCCCAAATGTCCTCTTCACATCCTTTGTTACAGACTCTTGTTTACTTGCAAAATATTTTCTTTTTGTTCCTAATAGCCTTGGGATTGTCTTAATAAAAGTTAACCAATTCAGATAAATCTCATTTGCTAAACAATATCCTATTTCATCTTCATGTCCATTGATTGTGTAATTAATAGGAGGAACATGACTTTTAGCAAATACAGCAAAGACAAGTGACCGATTAAGAATATTAATATCATTTTAGTGAACCAGGCATTCTAAAGATCTTGTGGAGCCACCACCTTTAAAATTATAGTAGATTCATGATAATATCCAATATATATCTTATGTGATGCAATTGGACAATTCTCTCATCTCTATTACATGCAATCAATGCTCCGTAACATCCCTGGAAGTTCATAATGCTCGCCAATTGATAATAACCGACCAATATAGGACTCGTTTGGTACCCTTAGATGTCAATCCCTAAAAACTTCAATAATTGATTTGATGAAAGCTTTAAGACTTTTTTATTGCAGTGCTTTCCCTGATCCTAATATATTCATCAGTAAGATCTACAAGAATATCATAACTGAAATATGGATTGTGAGCTTCCACTGCATTTGTGATCCGAAGAAAAAGACGATGATCCTAAATCTCTTTTGAAACTAACTTTCCATGAATTTAGGATTTTCTTCAAAAAAAATAGTTATATATAACCTCAATAATTCACTTTCCTTTCTATTATGAGTGACGATATTGTATCCAAAAACAGAGCTATGGGACTTTGTTCTCCACCCATGATTTATCAATTCTTTTTCAGCAACCACTACATCAACAACTTGGAAGGTGAATATGGAAGTGTCATCATCAAAATCAAAAGCATTGTCGCGACGGCAATTTTTTCGCGCTTCGCGCCCCGCTGTCCCCCGCGGGTTTGGGAGACAATGGTGCGCGGTGAAAAATGGAGGGTTGTTTTTTATAGCCGTAAAATTTACAACTATAATTATAAGGAGTCGCCACCTAGTATTAAGGTCACTAGGAACCTATTGGTCTGCAAGAGTCTTGGGTAAGGGGACTTGTTGTGCAAGGGGAAGACGCGTCACCCCCAGTGCACCCTACCTAAGGTAAGCTGCATTGTTGTTTGATTGTTTTTTTTTTTTTTTTTAAGCTTGATTCTTACTAGTCTTCCTAAAATTCGACGTAGATTTCTCTCCGTGAGAATCTCTACCTCATTGCGGGTTTGAAAGACTAAAAAAAAAATAATAATAATTTTTACACCATATTTTGAAAGGCACATTTTAACTATCTACGAGTGTACTTTACAATGTAAATTTACACTGCAGTTAAAAACCTCTTTTTTATCTACGGATGCTTTACAATGTAAATTTACATCATAGTTAAAAAAATTCTTTTTATCTGCGAGTGTATTTTACAATGTAAATTTACACCACAAAAGTTAAAACAAAATAATTGTTAAATTATTTTTGACATTTTGGCCGAATGCCAACGGATAATCGTGAACTGGTTACGATACCCAATTTTGTTTTAAAATATGAAAAAGATGCAATATTTTTTTTACGAAAAATATGCTTGAAAAGTCTTGGAATTCGGCCGTATGCACGAAAACAAAATATTTTATATTTTTCCTTTTTTTTTAAATGTATTTTTTTTTAGTAATAATAGTAGTTTTTTTTTAAAAAATAGATTTATATTTTTTTTTTGTCAATTTGTATTTTTTTTATTTTTTATTTATTTATTATTTTTATTTATTTTATTTATATTAAATTAATTTGAAATTACACTTCTTGATTAAGCCCTAGTATAGGATTACACGAGTCATGTATTTAGGTTATTAACCCAAATTTAAAAAAAAAAATTAAACAGAAAGAAGAAAACGAAACCGAGAAGAACGTGAACAGTGTTGTTTTAAACACTGTTCACGTTCATGAACAGTAATTCGTCGAATTTGATGAGAGGGTTACCTGATGATGCAGCCGTGTAGAGGGGATCGAGGGCGTCCTTCCTGTCATGGTGGCGTCGGAAACGGAGGTCTGTGGTGGCCGGAATGAGGGCCGGAAGCTTGCTGGTGGTCGCCTCTGCACTTCGCCGTTGCTGCTGTTTCTTTGCCGAAGACCACTTATGGGTGGCTTACGAGGTGGAGGAACTTGTGGCAGAGAGGATGGTGGTGCTAGGTGTGTGGTCGGTTGCCGTGGGGATGAGGGAAAGCCGCCGTGGGTGGTGCTGTTTTTAGAGAGAGAATCGTCGCTGGAGGAGAGAGAGAGAGAGAGATAGATAGAGAAGAGAGGGTGGCTGTGACGGAAAAAGAAGTGAGCTAGTGAGGTAGCCTTGCCGACGACCAGAAAAGGAGAAGGTGATTGTTGCACCGGTTGACTGTGATTTTACTGCAATTTCCGTTTGTTCAGCGTTTTTCTCCCCCGGTTTTTTTTTTTTTCTTCTACAATCTTCCTCTATTTATAGGCTAATCTTTGCAACTTGCAGTATGGGATTGATGTCCACAGCATGGCATTTTCAGGGAGTGGTTTGCAGGGCATGGCTGCCATGGCTGCCGGCATGCCACAGGTATGACAGCCGGCAATGCCATTGTCCAGTCAGCTCAGAACTGATTCGCCCCTTTTTTTTTTTTTTAATTTAAAATATACTGAATAAAATAAAACGGGTTATCAGAAAGAGTTTTTTTGACAGGAAGAATGATATTTTTACTTTCAATTTTAGTTTCTAATTTCATCCAAAAAGTTTCGTCGTCGAAAATTTTGATTTTCTCAATTTAAACCAGATTTGGCTTCCGAATTTAATTTCTCAGCAATCAAATCCTCAATTAGATTAATTTGACCCATTTTAAGTGTAATTAAGCCCTTGCGCTTAATTAAATCCTTCAATCGGGTTCTCAATTAATCCTGAAGTGTTTCGTCACCGAAAATCTTAATTTTCTCAATTTAACCCAGATTAAGCTTCCAAATTTAATTTCTCAGCAATCAAACCCTCAATTAGACTAATTTGACCCATTTTAAGTGTAATTAAGCCCTTGCGCTAAATTAAATCCTTCAATTGGGCACTCAATTAATCATGAAGAGTTTCGTCACCGAAAATCTTAATTTTCTCAATTTAACCCGGATTAAGCTTCCAAATTTAATTTCTCAGCAATCAAACCCTCAATTAGATTAATTTGACCCATTTTAAGTGTAATTAAGCCCTTGCGCTTAATTAAGTCCTTCAATTGGGCTCTCAATTAATCATGAAGAGTTTCGTCACCGAAAATCTTAATTTTCTCAATTTAACCCGGATTAAGCTTCCAAATTTAATTTCTCAGCAATCAAACCCTCAATTAGATTAATTTGACCTATTTTAAGTGTAATTAAGCCCTTGCGCTTAATTAAGTCCTTCAATTGGGCTCTCAATTAATCATGAAGAGTTTCGTCACCGAAAATCTTAATTTTCTCAATTTAACCCAAATTAAGCTTTCAAATTTAATTTCTCAGCAATCAAACCCTCAATTAGATTAGCTTGACCCATTTTAAGTGTAATTAAGCCCTTGCACTTAATTAAGTCCTTGAATTGGGCTCTCAATTAATTCCGGAGAGTTTCGTCACCGAAAATGCTGATTTTCTCAATTGAACCCAGATTCGGCTTTGAAACTTAATTTCTCTCTAATTAGGCCCTTAATAAAATTAACTTGACCCATTTA
Organism: Salix dunnii; assembly: GCA_015731905.1. Classification (NCBI taxonomy): domain Eukaryota; kingdom Viridiplantae; phylum Streptophyta; class Magnoliopsida; order Malpighiales; family Salicaceae; genus Salix; species Salix dunnii. The sequence continues at coordinate 6,979,446 of CM027677.1, read as the reverse complement.
AAGTATAATTAATCCCTTGCGCTAAATTAAATCCTTCAATTGGGCTCTCAATTAATTTCGAAGCATAATTACACTTTACATCGGCCGATGATTAAATCAAATTGACCCATAAAAATATAACTATGTCTTACGACCTAACTTTTATACAGATTTATCCAATAATAAATTATCTTCGCCTCGAATCTGCATTTTCTTCATTTCGGGTAAAAAGGAAGTACGATCGGACTTCAAAACGTTCAAAATTTCCACATTGATTTTTCTACGAGCCCCTTTTAATTAATTAATTTATTTATTATTATTTTTTGATATATTTTAGGAATCACCCGAAGTTGGGTGATGACTGCCCCCCTCTTTATAATGCTTCGACTAAAGTCTTGTAAAAGACTTTAAATAGTAAGCGTTGTAAAGAAAAAGAAAATGGATTTATCAAACCAAGAATTGGTTAATCCGACCAGGAATAAGAATGAGGGCTATAAAAAGCACTAAGAAGGGAAGGTCTAGAAAGTGTACTACCCTAATGGATGACTGAGGGTTGGAAAACTTGCTCAGGAGAGGGAAGGAACGACTGCGAAACGCACTATCCTAATGGATGGCTGAGGGTTGGAAAACTCGCTCAGGAGAGGAAAGGAACGGCTGAGAAGCGCACTATCCTAATCGATGGCTGAGGGTTGGAAAACGCATTATTCTAGTTAATGACGAGGGTTGAAAAACACACTCGAATGTGAAGGGAAAATAAGACTGGAAAGCACACTACCTTAATTTGTCGATGGCTAGAAAGCACACTAAAAGGGTAAAAGAGATAGTGTTGAAAAACGCTTTATCTATGTTGATGAAAGGCTCACTGGGCACTTAGGGAAGTGAAAGTGGTAAAGACCCAAAGGTGCACACAAAACAATGAGTGGAGGTTTGCAAATTACAATCCCTCCAAAACATTTCTTGGATTATTAGTGGAAAGATGCCATGCGTGATGGCAACCAAATTTAGCGCGTCAAAGAGGTAAGAGCCTGGAGGCGTATACAAAATGATGAATGAAGGTTCGTAAATTACGATTCCTCCAAAACATTTCCTAGATTCTCAACGAGGATGGAATACATGATGATACCCAAAATCAAGGAGATAAAGTTGAAAAACATGCTCAAGGACATGGAAAAGGTGGGAGCATGAAAGCGCACAAAAATGATGAATGAAAGTTCATAAATTACGATCCTTCCAAAATGTTTCCTAGATTTTTAATGGGGATGCAATGCATGATGAATGCATGTATACTTACCTGAAAGATATAGGTCCCCTTTCTTCTTCCCAACCTTCTTTCCTTAGGTTGGATCTCTGGCTTTGACGGCTTCTACTTCTGCTTACTCGAACCGCAACTTAAGATTCTGACCACTGGAGATGACAAATTTTCCATATCAACATGCCCCCTGAATTTGATCCAGGTTCTTTGAAAAGGAATGATGGAGCTGGCTTCAATTGTATTTGTAGATTGCCCTCGGTCTGGTCATGCCTCACAAGTGTTTTGGGCTTGAAGAGTAGTGTTTGCATGAAAAGGCTTGGTTATTTGCAAAAATTGTGTTGTCATGTGGGATTTTTGGAATTTTAGAGTCATTCCAAATACAAAAATCATTTTGATTGCCCCATTCAGGTCATGCCACAGCAGTGCTTTGGGCTTCAAGTGTTTGTAGAAAAATGATGGTTATTTGGAAAAATTGTTTTCATCTTAGATTTTTGAAATTTCAAAGTCATTCCAAACATAAAAACCATTTTGATGTTTGTTTAAACAAATTTGTTCTCGAAAGAATTCAAGTGATCCCATTGTCGGGTTTTGTGTTGATTTTGACAAGAACGTGAAATGATACTTGTTTGCATGTCTTGTATTTCAAAAAGGCTTCGATCAAGTTTGGTGAAGCATTTGTAAGGATCATTTCGAATGGAAAAGCATTGCCTATCGATCCAGATTACTTGTATTTGATCAGAAAAGGCTTTATCAGGCTTGTAGCGTAGGCTCAGGCTGTTGGCTACGAAGAAAAGATATTTGCAGGCTCAAAAAGTGTTTAAGGGTTTTCTAGACTAAGGATCACTTAGTGCTCACTGTTAGAACTCTTTTTAGTCCTCATGATTGATTTTCATGACATGCCCCCCAACATTTTGTTTAAGGTTTTACTTAGACATGCCCCCCCAGTATTTGTTTGGGCTTTTTATCATGGGTTTTTAGTACTATCATGTTGACTCGGCTTGTCGTAATGTACTAAAACTCCTTTTATGTTTATGGCCCACAATTTTATTTGGGGTCTCTTAACATGCCACCCGGTATTTGTTTGAGCTCTTGAGAATGAGTTGTTAACAATGCCATCATGTCAACTTGACATGCCCCCAAGAATTTTATTTGGGCTTTTATTGTGATATGCCCCCCAGAATTTTTGGCTTTTCATGTTGGGTCGTTAGTACTACTAAAATGTTGAATTGATTTGCTAGTGTACTGAAAAAACCTTTTTATGTTTATGCCCCCCAGCTTTCTTTGGGCATCTTTTGTCATTAATTGAGAGTTCTTCTCTTTTCACACTTGCCCCCCAGTGTAGGGTGTGATCCTAATCAGGATTAATTATTAGAAAAAATAATTATTCAGCTCAAATAGGACTGCAATGGATATTTAAGACTTTGTGAAGGCACGTCAAAGATGGCCTCTCCTCATTTCAAAACATGCAATCTAAACCGATAGGCTTTGCTTTTCCGTGCGAAATACTTTTTTGAATTTTTGGATTATTTGTTTAGCTAAAGGCTTAGCTTTATTATACGGGTTTTTGGGGTATGAGATCACCTTCCAATGATATCCTTTGAATTCCCAGAACATATTTGTTAAACAAACATTAATTGGCATTTTCGTACTAGACTTTGATCTGCCAAATTTTTTTTAATGAAACTATAAGATCATACAGGAATAGAAAGGAGAGGATACACTAAAAATTCATGGCCAAATTTCAATTTCATTAGATGTGATGAGTGATACACTAAGCATAATATTTTTTCACAACATCGGAGTTAACAGGCCTAGGCAGATTTTCTCCATCCATGCTAGTTAGAATTAAAGCTCCTCCAGAAAAAGCCTTCTTTACCACATATGGTCCCTCATAGTTTGGCGCCCATTTACTCTGGTCTTCTCCTACTGACATCTTCTTCAATACCAGATCTCCCTCTTTGAATACCCTCGACCTGACCTTTTTGTTGTAAGCTCTTGCTATCCTGCCCTGATATAATTGGTGATGGCAAATAGCTGCTAATCTCTTTTCATCAATTAAGTTTAACTGTTCGAGCCTCACCTTTGCCCACTCTGATTCATCTAACTCTGCATTTTTCAAGACCCTTAGTGATGGAATCTCCATTTCTAAAGGTGCGACTGCCTCCATTCCATATACTAAGGCATATGGGGTTGCCCCTACAGAAGTTCGAACAGTAGTGCGATATGCGTGCAAAGCGCATGGGAGCATTTCATGCCAATCTTTGTAAGTAACAACCATCTTTTGGATGATTTTCTTAAGATTCTTATTAGCTGCTTCAACGGCCCCATTCATCTTTGGTCTATAAGGAGAGGAGTTGAGATGCTTAATCTTCCATTTGGTGCAAAGTTCGGCAATCAACTTTCCATTAAAATTCTGAGCATTATCGGTTACTAGTCTTGCGGGTAGGCCATAGCGATAGACCAAGTCCCTTTCAATGAACTTCTTGACAACCTTTTGTGTTACATGGGCATAGGAATTAGCCTCAACCCATTTGGTAAAGTAATCAATTGCCACTAGAATGAATCTATGCCCGTTGCTTGCCTTCGGGTTGATTGGCCCTATGACATCCAATCCCCACATGTTGAACGGCCATGGTGAAGTCATGTTGAATAAAGGTTTTGGAGGTGCGTTTATTTTATCACCATAAATTTGGCATTTATGACATTTCTTAACGTATGCCACGCAATCCCTCTCCATCGTCAACCAAAAATATCCAAATCTTTGCATTTGCCTTGCCATCGTATGACCATTGGCATGGGTGGCACAAATTCCTTTGTGAACTTCTTTCAAAGCCTGCCCAATTTCTTTCTCGTCCAAACATCTGAGTAGAGTTCCATCAAATGACCTCCTGTATAGGATTTCACCGTCCAAGAAAAAATTTGCAGCCAACCTTCTCAAGGTCTCTTTGTCTGTCTCAGAAGCTTCTTGGGGGTATTCTCGGTGTTTGATGAATCTCTTAATATCATTATACCATGGTTCTCCATCTGGTGACTCCTCAAGTGTGCAACAATGGGCTTGATGATTTCGAATCTTGATGTCAATTGGGTGGATCTTTTCTCTAGCGACAATTTGTACCATTGAGGCTAAAGTTGCCAAAGCATCGGCAAACTGATTTTTATCCCTACTCATATGAGTGAACTTGATCTCTTCGAATTTACTAGCTAATTTTACAAGGTAGTTTTGGTAGGGTTTCAATTTTTCATCCTTTGTTTGCCATTCTCCTTTTACTTGGCAGATGATCAACATGGAATCCCCAAAGACTTCAAGCTTCTTAACTTTGAGTTCTAAAGCAGCCTCTAAACCAAGGATACATGCCTCATATTCGGCCGTGTTATTAGTGCACTCAAACTGTAACCTTCTTGAAAAGGGTATTGCTTCCCATCTGGGGAAATTATTACTGCCCCAACCCCATTTCCTGATACATTTACTGCTCCGTCAAAATAAAGTGTCCACCACTCACTCGTTCTCATATCATCCCTGATCGCCAACACATCTTCATCAGGGAGATCAAAATCTAGAGGCTCATATTCTTCCATGGCATGATCTGCAAGATGGTCAGCGATTATACTACCTTTGACGGCTTTCCTTGTCATAAAAATAATGTCGTACTCTGCTAATAACACTTGCCATCTTGCTATTCTACTTGACAGATAGGGCTTCTCACAGATGTACTTAAGTGGATCTAGTTTGGAAATTAGCCATGTTGTGTAGTCCAACATATACTGCCTGAGTCTTCTTGCAGTCCATACCAAAGCACAACATAACTTCTCAATCATGGTGTATCGAGACTCACAATCGTTGAATTTTTTACTCAGGTAGTATATAGCTTGCTCTTTTCTTCCAGATTCATCATGTTGTCCCAACACACAACCCATGGCTGTTTCTGTGATAGTTAAGTACAAGATCAATGGTTTCCCTGGTACCGGAGGTACCAACAAAGGAGGGTTTTGTAAGTATCTCTTTATCTTGTCGAAGGCCTCTTGGCAATCATCATCCCACATTCCAGGATTTTTCTTTCTGAGTAAGCGAAAAATTGGTTCACACGTTACTGTTCGTTGGGATATGAAACGGGATATGTAATTTAAGCGCCCGAGAAAACTTCTTACTTCCTTTTCAGTTTTTGGCGTCGGCATTTCTTGTATGGCCTTGGCTTTATCCGGATCGACTTCTATTCCTCGACTGCTCACAATAAAACCCAGTAATTTTCCCGTCTTTACTCCAAAAGAGCATTTGGCAGGGTTTAACTTTAGCTGGTACTTTCGTAATCTCTCAAATAATTTCCTTAATATTTGCACGTGGTCTTCCTCAACTTTGGATTTAGCCAAAATATCATCCACGTAGACCTCAACTTCTTGGTGCATCATATCATGGAATAAAGCGACCATTGCTCGTTGATACGTAGCCCCAGCATTCTTCAAACCAAATGGCATCACTTTATAGCAAACAGTCCCCCATGGTGTGACAAAGGTGGTTCTCTTTGTCTTCTTCTGCCATCCTAATTTGGTTATAACCAGAAAACCCATCCATGAATGAATATGTGGCGTTTTTAGCAGCGTTATCCACTAAGATATCTATATGAGGCAATGGAAAATCATCTTTAGGGCTTGCCTTGTTCAAATCTCTATAATCCACACAAACTCGGATCTTTCCATCTTTCTTGGGGACCACAACCATATTGGCTACCCACTGAGGATAATGAACGACCTCTAAAAATCCAGCATCCCATTGCTTTTGAATTTCAGTTTTTACCTTTAGGAGCATATCCGGCCGCATTCTCCTGATTTTTTGTTTTACTGGTATGCTTCCTTCTATCAAAGGGATTTTATGCACAACTATATCAGTATCTAAAACAGGCATTTCTTAATAAGTCCATGCAAAAACATCCATATACTCATGTAAAAGAGAAATCAAATTTCCTCTTTCTTCAGTTGCAATAAGGGTACCGATTTTTAATTCTTTTCTTTCTTGTTCCGTTCCTAAATTGATGATTTCAAGCTCTTCACTCAAAGGTTTCCAAGCTTTTTCAGAATTTTCCACCAACTTAGTGAACTCTTTTATGTCTTCCTCTGCCCATTCTTCATCATCCAGTGCAGTGATATTATTGAAATTTGGCCAATTATTCTTAGCGTGGTAGTTTCGTTTGGAAATTTCAAAATCCTTTTTGAACACAACATGAACTAACTCCATCTTCCAGTTCTGGAACACTTCTCCTTCAGCTAATTTCCTCACAAAGGACCTTGTAGAGGGAGCGTCGATGTTATATATGGAGAGTTGCGGAAAATCTGTCTCTGCCTCTTGGTATTCCAGAGTACTGATGTGCAGATCTCTTATGCTTGTTTTGACTATCTCCGTTGAGCTGCGAAAGGATTCTTGAAGTGATGGGATGGCAAGGTCTTCATCTTTCGATTCTCTTCCTTCGATTTTTGCCATTCTGGCCTCCCTTCTAATCCGAGCAACCCGTTTGAAATCCTCTTTCTTCGGCTTATATCCAAGCCCAAACCTTCGATCTGCGCATTTCAATTTTATTATGTTGACTCGCTCTGGCATTCCACTGACAGGGTCCAGCTGAAAAGGGATTCCATTTCGCAAGAAACATTTGGCGGCCATCTTTGCAGCTTCGGGGATCCTCGGTTTCTTCACTGTTGTGCCTTCAAAGACCCATTCTGCATTTACTACTTCAAAGGCATGGATGTTCCCATCTTTGCAAGCCTCTGTTTCTATGAATGGTATAGCCGTATTTTTTATCATTGATATGGTCTCTTCAGCTTTTATAGTGATCAACATCCCATTTGCAATATACTTTAAGCATTGATGTAAGAAGCCACCGCTCCGGCTGCATGAATCCATGGCCTTCCCAGTAATATACTATAGGATGGATGAATATCCATCACTTGCAGCGTTACCAAGAATACCTGTGGTCCTATACACAACTCTACCTCAATAGTCCCCACTATCTGTCTTGGTGACCCATCATATGCTCTTGCCATCATGGTACTAGGCTTGATGTGTGACTCGTCGATGGGTATTTCTTTCAGCATATGCATTGGTAACACATTCAGAGCAGAGCCATTATCAATTAATACTTTTCCAATTAAAACATCTTTACATCGTATCGTGATGTATAATGGCTTATTGTGCCCTGTACCGTCAGGACCCACTTCATCATCAGAAAAGTACACATAATTTGAAGCCTGTATTCTCCCCACTAAATGCTCCATGGCTTCTTGATTGATGTCTTGAGGTACATAGGCCTCATTCAGCACTTTTTGTAAAGTCTTTCGATGAGATTCAGAACTTAAAATCAAGGAAAGTAATGATATCTTAGCAGGGGTTCTTCTAAGTTGCTCCACAATACTATACTCGCTGTGCTTCATCAACTTTAAGAATTCATTGGCTTCCTCTTCCGTCACAGGTTTATTTATCACTTCAGGCTCATCAACCACCTCTTTCCCTTTAATCTTCTTGAGCTCCTCTGGAGTAAAACATCTGCCACTTCGGGTCAGACCTCCAATTTCAGGTAGAAAGATTTGTGGTTGTCTTTCATTCTGAGGGAATGAATGCCCATAGTTATATGACATGGCATTATAATCTTTTTTATATGTAGTGGGGGGCTTAGTTAAAACTAACTTGGGTGGTGCTCCTGGAGTAAACTGAACTCGGCACACCTCTTTATCGGAGACCTCTGTCATAGACACTTTATCATCTGCTATTGTCCCTACCTGAAGCAGACCTCTATTTATCATTTGCATCACCATTTTATAGAAGCCTTGGCAGTGACTGATAGAATGACCTTTCTGATTGTAGTGCTGGCAACATCTCATGTCATCATATTTTGCTTTTACCAGCATCTGATAAATTTTTCCCATCGGCACCTTTAAGTTCTTTGGACACTCCACCTCCAACATATTCACTGATCCGCTACCCGAAGCATGATTAGGTAGAGGATTGGTGCTTACATTTGGGGGTTCTTCAAATGTTACCCATCCAGCTTTTATTAATTGGAGGAGCTTCCTTTTGAAAGCGTTGCATGTATGGATATTGTGTCCTGCAATTCCTGCATAGTATTCACAAGTGAGATCCGGCTTATACCAAGTAGGATAAGGTGGCTGTAAAGGTACCAAAGGTACAGGGACTACTTGTCCAATACTTAATAGCTTCTGGTATATTTCATTCAAAGGTAATGGTAATGGGGGTAACTGTTCCTGAGGCTTTTGGTGATTCTTTTTGGGAAAATTTCCGATTTGGTTTTTTGGTAAATCTCCAATTTGGTTTTCGGGTCTTTTGGCAGAGAATGGAGAGTTGAAGTTAATGTTGGCGACTTGGGACGATGAGGGGTTGTATTTTGGAAATGGGGTATTCCTGCCTTTATACCCACCTTCAATATGATCAATTTCTTTTCTCTTTCCGCTGAAACCCTTCTTTTCCATAGGTGCAGAGATTCTCCCACTTTTTATGCCTTGCTCTATGCGTTCTGCCACGGCCACAGCATCTGTAAATTGTTGTGCCGAACTTCCCATTACATGCTCATAATATGGTGCCCTAAGTGTGTTAGCAAATAGAGTAACCATCTCTCTATCTAAAAGGGGAGGGTGAACCTGCGCAGCTAGGTCTCTCCATCTCTGAGCATATTCTCTTATGCTCTCTTTCTCCCCTTTTTCCAGGTTGGACAGACTAGTTCTATCAGGGGCAATATCCATATTATACTTGTATTGCTTGACAAAAGCATCTACTAAGTCCTTCCAATTACGAACTCTAGTGTTATCAAGCCTCATGTACCAACTTAAAGCTGCCCCACTCAAACTATCTTGAAAGAAATGCATTAATAATTTCTCATCACGTACCACTTCTGCCATTTTGTTACAATATGATTTCAGATGTGTGACAGGGCATTGTGTTCCAGTATATTTGATGAACTCAGGAACACGGAACTTTTTGGGTACTATGACATTTGGTACTAAACACATTTCAGCAGCCTTTACTGAATCATACAACTCTGCCCCTTCAATGATCCTTATCCTAGCTTCCAATGCTGCCATTTTGTCTTGATCTACATCATTAGATGATTGTATCTTATGAGATTCATTCATTGATGCTCCCACAATAGGTGTTGGTAAGGGTACCGCCGCGGTTGCCTGTACCAAAACAGGATTTTGCTGAGGATCTTGAACCCCCTCTCTAATTAACTCATCAGGGTGGTTTACCGCTTGTGTTTGAGTAGTTGTTGTGGGTCTAGTTGAAGGACCCTCACCGGAGGAATTTCTTAGTGTCTGTTCAAGTAAGCTGGCGATGCGAGCTACACTATCTTTTAAAGCATTCAACTCTTCTTGAAAGTGAGCATTTTGATGTGCACGTTCTTCATCCTCCATATTTCTTTGACGGAGTCGAGTGTGAGGAGCTCTTCGGGGACCTATATTTTGACCCTGTTGATAACATGTTATGTATAGTGATGGATGCGTGTGCATGTGGATGTAAATGTATGTACATATATGACATGTGAATTATCGGAGGATTTGTATCCAAAGACAGGTTCTAGGTCATTATATGAGGGGTAAGCTTTCTACCTGGTCTCAAAGGGTCTATGAACTGCCCAGTGACCGCCTCACGTGAAGGTGGTGTAGGGGTTTACAAGAAATGGTTGGGGCACGATGTGACCGCCATTATCAAGTAAACACTCAGTTCATAGTTGGATGTTTCACGAATCTGAACCCCGACTGAAAGTCATGAGGCAGACCGCTAATCCCCACCTAACCTAAAATTGGGTTTATTCGCAAAATTAAAATGCATGATGAAATTGATTCACACCCAATGATATGAATGACTTGAAATTAACATGCATGCTAAAACAGTAACAATGCGAAAAAAAAATGAACTCAAAAACAACAATAAAAAAACAATGCTCAGTCCAGCGATGTCCCCAGTGGAGTCGCCATCTGTCGCGACGGCAATTTTTTCGCACTTCGCGCCCCGCCGTCCCCCGCGGGTTTGGGAGACAATGGTGCGCGGTGAAAAATGGAGGGTTGTTTTTTATAGCCGTAAAATTTACAACTATAATTATAAGGAGTCGCCACCTAGTATTAAGGTCACTAGGAACCTATTGGTCTGCAAGAGTCTTGGGTAAGGGGACTTGTTGTGCAAGGGGAAGACGCGTCACCCCCAGTGCACCCTACCTAAGGTAAGCTGCATTGTTGTTTGATTGTTTTTTTTTTTTTTTCTAAGCTTGATTCTTACTAGTCTTCCTAAAATTCGACGTAAATTTCTCTCCGTGAGAATCTCTACCTCATTGCGGGTTTGAAAGACTAAAAAAAAAATAATAATAATTTTTACACCATATTTTGAAAGGCACATTTTAACTATCTACGAGTGTACTTTACAATGTAAATTTACACTGCAGTTAAAAACCTCTTTTTTATCTACGGATGCTTTACACTGTAAATTTACATCATAGTTAAAAAATTCTTTTTATCTGCGAGTGTATTTTACAATGTAAATTTACACCACAAAAGTTAAAACAAAATAATTGTTAAATTATTTTTGACATTTTGGCCGAATGCCAACGGATAATCGTGAACTAGTTACGATACCCAATTTTGTTTTAAAATATGAAAAAGATGCAATATTTTTTTCTGAAAAATATGCTTGAAAAGTCTTGGAATTCAGTATGCACGAAAACAAAATATTTTATATTTTTCCTTTTTTTTAAATGTATTTTTTTAGTAATAATAGTAGTTTTTTTTAAAAATAGATTTATATATTTTTTTGTCAATTTGTATTTTTTTTATTTTTATTTATTTATTATTTTTATTTATTTTATTTATAAATTTTGCTTGATCCTGATTAAGTGACCCACCCTAAGTAATTGGGCTTCCGACCTTCAAAGGCTGAAGCCCACATTAAATTTGGTCGGTTCAACCCAAATTTAAAAAAAAAAAAAAAAATTAAAGAAAGAAAAGAAAAAAGAACGTGAACAGTGTTGTTTTAAACATTGTTCACGTTCATGAACAATAATTCGTCGAATTTGATGAGAGGGTTACTGATGATGCAGCCGTGTAGAGGATCGAGGCGTCCTTCTGTCGTGGTGGCGTCGGAAGCGGAGGTCTGTGGTGGCGGAATGGAAGCTTGCTGGTGGTCGCCTCTGCACTTCGCCGTTGCTGCTGTTTCTTTGCCGGAGACCACTTATGGGTGGCTTACGAGGTGGAGGAACTTGTGGCAGAGAGGATGGTGGTGCTAGGTGTGTGGTCGGTTGCCGTGGGGATGAGGGAAAGCCGCCGTGGGTGGTGCTGTTTTTAGAGAGAGAATCGTCGATGGAGGAGAGAGAGAGAGAGATAGATAGAGAAGAGAGGGTGGCTGTGACGGAAAAAGAAGTGAGCTAGTGAGGTAGCCTTGCCGACGACCAGAAAAGGAGAAGGTGATTGTTGCACCGGTTGACTGTGATTTTACTGCAATTTCCGTTTGTTCAGCGTTTTTCCCCCCCGGTTTTTTTTTTTTTCTTTTTCTTCTACAATCTTCCTCTATTTATAGGCTAATCTTTGCAACTTGCAGTATGGGATTGATGTCCACAGCATGGCATTTTCAGGGAGTGGTTTGCAGGGCATGGCTGCCATGGCATGACAGCCGGCAATGCCATTGTCCAGTCAGCTCAGAACTGATTCGCCCCTTTTTTTTTTTTTAATTTAAAATATACTGAATAAAATAAAACGGGTTATCAGAAAGAGTTTTTTTGACAGGAAGAATGATATTTTTACTTTCAATTTTAGTTTCTGATTTCATCCAAAAAGTTTCGTCGTCGAAAATTTTGATTTTCTCAATTTAAACCAGATTTGGCTTCCGAATTTAATTTCTCAGCAATCAAATCCTCAATTAGATTAATTTGACCCATTTTAAGTGTAATTAAGCCCTTGCGCTTAATTAAATCCTTCAATCGGGTTCTCAATTAATCCTGAAGTGTTTCGTCACCGAAAATCTTAATTTTCTCAATTTAACCCAGATTAAGCTTCCAAATTTAATTTCTCAGCAATCAAACCCTCAATTAGACTAATTTGACCCATTTTAAGTGTAATTAAGCCCTTGCGCTAAATTAAATCCTTCAATTGGGCACTCAATTAATCATGAAGAGTTTCGTCACCGAAAATCTTAATTTTCTCAATTTAACCCGGATTAAGCTTCCAAATTTAATTTCTCAGCAATCAAACCCTCAATTAGATTAATTTGACCCATTTTAAGTGTAATTAAGCCCTTGCGCTTAATTAAGTCCTTCAATTGGGCTCTCAATTAATCATGAAGAGTTTAATCACCGAAAATCTTAATTTTCTCAATTTAACCGGATTAAGCTTCCAAATTTAATTTCTCAGCAATCAAACCCTCAATTAGATTAATTTGACCTATTTTAAGTGTAATTAAGCCCTTGCGCTTAATTAAGTCCTTCAATTGGGCTCTCAATTAATCATGAAGAGTTTCGTCACCGAAAATCTTAATTTTCTCAATTTAACCCAAATTAAGCTTTCAAATTTAATTTCTCAGCAATCAAACCCTCAATTAGATTAGCTTGACCCATTTTAAGTGTAATTAAGCCCTTGCGCTTAATTAAGTCCTTGAATTGGGCTCTCAATTAATTCCGGAGAGTTTCGTCACCGAAAATGCTGATTTTCTCAATTGAACCCAGATTCGGCTTTGAAACTTAATTTCTCTCTAATTAGGCCCTTAATAAAATTAACTTGACCCATTTAAAGTATAATTAATCCCTTGCGCTAAATTAAATCCTTCAATTGGGCTCTCAATTAATTTCGAAGCATAATTACACTTTACATCGGCCGATGATTAAATCAAATTGACCCATAAAAATATAACTATGTCTTACGACCTAACTTTTATACAGATTTATCCAATAATAAATTATCTTCGCCTCGAATCTGCATTTTCTTCATTTCTGGGTAAAAAGGAAGTACGATCGGGCTTCCGAAAACGTTCAAAATTTCCACATTGATTTTTCTGCCGACACCAGCCCCTTTTAATTAATTTATTTATTTATTATTATTTTTTTTGATATATTTTAGGGAATCACCCAGAAGTTGGGTGATGACAAGCATCATAAAAATTCAAATACAAATGATTCATTATGAACTTTAATGAAATAAAATATATATTGGAAAGAAAAAAACAATGAAGAAAAATATAATGAAGAAAAATGTTTCTTGTTTATGCGAATATTTATAGATGAATTTATTCTCCCTAAAATTTGAAATTTTAAAATTTAAAATGTTAGAGATTTTTTTTCAATATTTGAAATCCAAAAACTTTAAAATTTGGCAGTTATTTTTTCAATATTTGAAAATTTAAAATTTCATAAGTTGGTGGCTATTTTGTTCTTTAAAAAAAAAAAATGAAATTTTGGTAGATTTTTTTAAAATTTAAGATGTTGGCAGTTTTTTATTTCAAATTTTATTTTATTTATTTAAATTAATTTAAAAAATAAAAAATTATAGTGTTGGAGGTTTTTTTAAAAGAAATAATTTAATTATATAAATTACTTGTATTAATTGTATAATTATATTATATACAAAAATAATTGCTCTCCATTTAAAATGATTTAAAAAAATAGTTTTTCTAAATGTCTTTTAACATTGAAATACACATATATAAAAATATTATATTTATACTATTCGAAAAGCTATTATATCAATTTAGCTCTTTAAAATGATTTTTTACATTGAAGTTGCTCTAATATGAGTATCTGGGTCAACTTGCATGTACTTTAACTAATTCCATAAATCTTGAAATTAATGACCATATAAATTATCATATTAACTACCACAAAACTTGAATTTAAGATCATACGAGGAGTAAATTTTATAATCTCGAACTCTTATCGCTTTAAGTTCCAAACATTTTAGTAAACCTTGTCACGATTAATAGTCACTCGCATGAACATAAGAGCACCTGCACACAAAGTGACTGATGAAAGATATTTGCTGTCAAAACAAGACATATATAGCTCCATTTTTCTAGGGATTTGCCGTAGAAAACAAAAAAGAAGGGCCTTTAGTCGAGTAAAGTTAGGAAGAGGCTGACTCCTCGGACACTTTATTTTCAATAAAGGCTGCGTTAGATGTTCCTCTGAGGACATGGAGGGGACAGCCCCGACTAAGCTGCCTGTCGTGTGCTAGTGTGGTGGCCGCCCATACCTTTTGGTCTTCCTCAATTTTTGTTTATTTGTAATAATTAACCACTAATATCACATGGTTTTTAAGGTTGCATGTGCTGAGTGGATTAATCACGAGAATTAACCACTAATGGCATTGTCATTGCCCCACTCCTTTTTGGCGACAAATGATCAGCCTCTTCCCATTAATTTGTTACCATGTTACATGGTAAGAAAATAACTTTGAGCTTTCAAATCCAAACATCCATTGTAGGCTGGCTTTCATTAAGAGTTTTAGGAAACTTGACTTACTAAACAATGATACTTCTATCAATAATTTCATTGCCAATGCTATTTTTTCGAGCAACCTCCATATTTATGAACCTGAAATCCTAGTTATTCATTAAAATTATTATTAAAAAATTATTTATTATTGGTTTTTTTTAATCGTTATGGATCCCAGAACACCCTCCTCGCAAGGTAAACTCAAACTTAATGAGCCTACATCAAGAAAGAGTGTTTATTCCTCGAGAGCTTGATCATGGTCAGCACCTAATGATTAGGTGTCGTTAGAAATACTACCAAAAAAAAAGTAGTAATACTCATTGACAACTCTCTACTCATAATCTAAACAAATTAAGTATAGAAAATATAATAACATTATTATTATATTCAATTTAATTTTTTTTGACAAACCTCCCTTATAAAATAATAGACTACCGAAAAAAATTACTTTCAAATATACATTAATAAATAAAATCACAAACCAATTGATTTTTTTATAACTACTATTTATTTTAAAATGTATGTGGACAATATCTCAATGCCCAAAATTTTGAACATTCAAGAATTTAAGAAAAATCTCCATATAAAAATATCTAAAACAATAAAATTTATCTATGCACAATTTCAATCACTCACTTTATGCACATATTTATTTCATTTCTAAAACAAGCATTACTTTACTCATTTATGTCTTTATATCTTTTATTACCTCACAATCTATCTTTGTTTCTTTTCAAACATTTCTATTGAATTTAAGCTCTAATAAATTATTTTTTATGCAATCAAATTCCAACCAAATTATTTATTTCAAAATGATAGAAAGGATATGTCAATAACAATATGTTTTAAGAATTGTCAAATTATATAACAAGACAGAGAAAAAAACAACAACAATGAAGAGGTTTATTTTACCTTAAATAAGATCTTTGATGCTATTATTGGAGAGACTCGATTAGTAACAACAAGTACATAAAAAAGTCATCATCTTTAAATAATAAAATGCTAAAGAAGAAAATCAAGCTAATAAAAAAACAATTTTTAAATTTCATAATTATAGAATGGCTGAATATTCTATATTAATGTTGGGTAACATAATAAAAAAAATGGTTATAAAAGCCTTCCATCTAATTCTACTTTATTTCATTTTATTCTCACAAATAAAAATATATATTTCTATTTCTATGTAAGTCAATCAGCTTTTAAGGTAGCAAATCAATATTAGTAATAATAATGGAAAGAAAATTTAACTTAAGTCTCATAGAAGATGCAACTTAATAAACCTAAAGGTAGTCTTTATGAAGCCTATTTGGGATCCAAAACTTCTTGTAAGTAAAAACAAAAGGTATTATTTTAAAACCAATATGTTTAGGCAGAATAATACGGAAAAAGGACAATAACAAAACAAAGTAGAATATCATCCAATATGTAAGAACTTCTTAAAACAAAGTAGTATTGATAGAAAAAAAATACTACAAGCCTTGGATCATATATCAAAAGTAGTTTGATAGAGATTTACTTAGTGAAGTCATGTAAGCTTGGAGGCATATAGGAGTTGAGGATGAAGAAATTCAGAGGAATTGAGGAAAAGATAGTAGAAATTAACAGAAAGGTAATAAAAGATTTATAGAGAGAGAAGAGGAAGAGAGAAGAAAACATCTCATTATGGGTTATTCCCCTAAAATCTATCAAAATAAAACAGTATGATAAAAATAGAATAAAAAAGGTTGGTGTCGGTAGAAAAATCAAGATTATATATATTTAATTGTACCTCATTTGTGCTTAAAAATTGAAAAAATACAGATTCAAGGCTAAAATCATTTATTATTGGATAAAACTACGTAAAAATTAGGTCGAAAGACATAATTTTATTTTTTATAAGCCAATTTGATTTAACCATGAGCCAATTGAAAGTATACTTATGTTTAAGAATTAATTTAGGATCTAATTGAAGGATTTAATAAAGTGCAAAGACTTAATTATATTTTAAATTGGTCAATTTCATTTTATTAAGGGCTTAATCGATGAAAAATCAAGCTCATAAACTTAATCCGGGTTCCATTGAGAAGAATGGAATTTTTGAAGATCGAATTGAATTTTTCCAAGCCAATTGTGTGAAGTAAAGGGTCAAATTGAAGAAAATTGAGAGTTTAATGACCAACTGAGGGTCAAATTGCATAAATTTGAAACCAATGACCAAAATAAAAAAAATAAAAAAAAACATACAAAGCTAAGGTTGCTGTTGAAATTCTGACAGGGATACAATTGCATAAAATTAAAATTTTAGAGCCAATTGGAGTGAAATTAGAATAAATATAAATTGAGGTACCAAATTGCAATTGCACCTTCTCCCAAAACTGCAATCTCTCGCAGCGCACGCCCTGCAGGAATGGAGCCAAGGAGGTAAACCACTGCGGCACATAATGGGTACCTCCTGCACTTATAAATAGGGAAGAAACACACAGAAACCACAAGGAATGACAGGGAAAAATTTGTAGAGAAAAACAAATAGAATGGGAGAAGAACATGAAATAATACAAATGAACACATAGACACTAGAGAATTTCAGCCAACCCACATAAAAAATAACAAACAGGTAGTCTCCCTCTTCCTTGGCACCGGTAGAACCACGCCGACAGATCCCTCTGTCTCCTACAGTCAACTGGCGATCTCTCTCTATATATGTAGTTAGCGGCAACTCCCTCCCTCTCCTCCAGAAACAATTTCCAGGAAGCACCACCATCATCCCCATCAACCCCGACAGCTTCTCCTTCACACCAGCATCAGCACCTGCAATGGTCGTCTACCTTTTGACTCTTCTCTCTCAACTTTGACGTCAAGCAACAGCAGCAGAAGCACAAAATAGTCAGCTTCTGACAGCTCGCCCGACCGTCAAAGGCCATCATTTCCAATGCCACTACCATAGGAAGAACTATCTCGACCTTCTCTTCCTGATGACAGAGGCTAGTAAGTCTCTCGTCACCCTTAGTCGACCACGCTGTTATTGTTCACGTAACATGTGAATAGTGCACTAGTTTAGTTTATTTTCTTTGATTATGTCTTAGATCGGATTGTTCTCAACTTATTCCACTTGGCTCCCTAGAACTTTTTGAGAGACTTAATTCATCATTATTTTCTTCTGACTCCCTAAAACTTTTTCAGAGACTTAATCCAACATTAATTATATTTGTAATTGTTAATGGAAAGATCTTATAATTGTTTTCTAAATCTCTAGAACATTCATAAGGACTTGGTTAATCAATTTTGTTTTGTTGGTATATTATAGTACATTAGCAACTCTATTGGTATAAAAACAAATAACTTTTCCCTAAATATTTTTGTATTCTCTATTTACCGAACCTATATACAATAAAATCATAACACATTAACACCATATATGTTCAATAACATCATAATAAATCAATACAATAAGTACTTTATCAGGGTTAACAGTAGTTCATTATTAAGAAACACCATATATGTTGAATAACATAATAATAAAATCACTACAATAAACACTTTATCAGGGTTAATAGTAGCTCATTATTGAGAATCGTCTAGCATGATTATACTGAAGTCAATTTTATTACACATTGATGTTTTACATTTAAAATAAATTTGAATGTTTTTAATTAGAATTGTCTTCTTCATCCTTTTCAATTTCATCATCATCATGTCTATCATAATCATCTTTAATGAGATAAAGCTCATTACTTTCATTATTTTCATCAACTTTTATATGTCCACTAGTTCTCAATATATCAGTTAACTTTTCAACATCAACATCAACATCAACATCAATAAAACTTTTCCTAGCTACATAAGAAATTGAGGTTTCTTTTAAGTTGGTAGGTGAAGCAACTTTAAATGGATTAACTAACTTATCAAGTTTAAAGATATTGTGTCTCATAGTTAATTTATTGTTACCATTTTGAAAAAATTGGACATGAATTTTGGGTTTTGACTTCATCATAGATAACCAATTAAGCCTAGTATGATCCTTCCTAAAGAAAAGAATGTATATGTAATAAACTTGTTTGTATTTTTTGGCAAAAACAAAAGCATTAGCAATATTGAGAAATCTAACCTTTGTATTGATTTTGATAAAAAAAAAAAAATTATAATGAGGATGTACTCTAATTCATTTATTAGTGGTATCATACTAATAACATTGGAATCAAAAAGGCTTTATTTTGTTTGTTATGATATTGTATTTCAATCACATCTTCTAACTCATTAGCAGTTAATTTCCTAACACAAACTTCACTATTATACATCTTTTTACATTGACCATACTCTTTAATATATATATATATATATATATATATATATAACATACCCGTTATAACCTTTACCTACCTTTATTTCAAAATCCAAACATAGTAAATCCAGATTACCACTAGCATTCTCTTCCATTTGATAAACATGGTACATGATTACAATAACCAATAGTTAAAGAGAAATGTATGATGAAATTAAGTAGTACAATAGTTAAGAATTATTAAGTGAAGCTTACATATATTTTAGAGCCATATGGAAAATTATTGAACTTGTAATTGAAAATTTTGAGTTTCATTGTGATGTGAATATTGAGATTAATGATGTTGCTTATGAGAAATTATACAATCTATTAGTTTATGAAAATTTAAGAGAAATATTATTTTAAAAGAAGATTTTTTTTTGTTCTTTTTATACTAATGATTAATTGTCAAGAACCTTTAGTCGCAATATAAGGAGATGTTTTGCCAGTTTTTGTTATGATGAAAGACTTTATTTTCCATATAGTATGGACAAGATAACTATAAACCATCCAAAACACATTAAAAAAAATCATTAATAGTCCACACCAAAATTTTATTTATCTAAAAATTCTACTTTCTTTGATTACCATAATTAATTCTCATAAATCTTTGGTTGAAGATAAACATATATATCCCTACCCAAACTATTAGGATTGGGTATTATCATAAATAAAAACATGAACTTAAACCTAATACACATATGGTGGAAGATGCTAGTAATTAGATCTATATGTATATTGAACAATATGAATGCTTCATGGTTTTTTTGAAAACTAGGGATGCTCTGTATTAAACTTCTTCCAAGTTTCACCATCAAAAGAGTGTACCATGACTCCATCTATCATATCAAACCAGGATACTTCATAATCATTCCTAGACTAAAGTGCTCAATAGTTTTTTAAGACATGAATTCCTTTTATAATCTGGGAGTGATTAGAAAGTATCTCGGTTTTTTATGTGCTAAAAAAGTACTTTCCTTACCAGTTCAGAGTTTATACTAAGCATGCCCACTAGTTTTCACTCAGTAATTCAGAGTTTATACTAAGCATGCCCACTAGTTTTTCACTCAATAACATATGCATTTTCAAGATAGTACAACATGTAGAAGTTTGAATATATATCAAGTTTTTGGTATCCTAGGCCAGGGGGTTTCATTATGGTTTTATCAACATAAAAGATTTTTTCCTTCATATTCCCTTAAGGTAAAATGCTTCTCACTCATTTGATGTTTTTATTATAACTAGCCTCATTTAGCATATGATATGATTCAATGGTTAACATTTGTGCAACGACCAATAATTTATTATGATTTGTGCATCGATCTTGTAATGGTTAATTAAAATCTTTCAAGAGATGAAAAAAAAAAATTTAGGCATCTGACTTCGTTTCACTCCACAATCTTGTTGCTTTTCAATTGATTATGGATTAGAAACTTGCAACTGGATTTGGGATTGAAATTATATCTCTATAACATGTAGATAGAGATCCTGAAAATGGATCACAAATGTTATTCTGATGATATATTTTTTCATATGTTGTTCCTAGATCAAATAGCAAGGGATTGCAGGAAGTCTTCACATATAAATTTAGTTCATGATAAAATTGCAAGTAGTTTGATGGAAGAATAAAAACAAGTGTCTAATTTACTTGAATTATTAATTATATTTTATTATTATGATTATTAAATTTACAATATTTAAAAAAAATATGTGTCATTTAAAGTAATTTTACATGTTGACAGAAATATGAAAAACATGGTAACCAAATACACGAAACTATTTTTCATAAACCTCAAACTCAACTACAGTTTTAACCAAATACTTCAATTTAAATTATGAACCGCAACTAAAAAAAATTTTCATAAAATTATATTTTTTCAATATCAACCACAATAGTAATCATATTGTCAAACAAGCTTTACTGAATTGTCTCATTAGATGGGGTAAATATCCACACATGTTAGTAAACCTTGTCACGATTAATAGTCACTCGCATGAACATAAGAGCACCTGCACACAAAGTGATTAACGAAAGATATTTGTTGTTTGAAAAAGAGATTTATAGCTTCATTTTTCTAGGGATTTGCCGTAGAAAACAAAAAAAAAAAAGGCCTTCAGTCGAATAAAGTTAGGAAGAGGCTGGCTCCTCGGACACTTTATTTTCAATAAAGGCTGCGTTTGATGTTCCTCCGAGGACATGGAGGGGACAACCTCGACTAAGCTGCCTGTCGTGTGCTAGTGTGGTGGCCGTCCATACTCTTTGGTCTTCTCTCAATTTTTGTTTATTTGTGATAATTAACCACTAATATCACATGATTTATAAGGATGCATGTGATGAGTGGACTAATCACGAGAATTAACCACTAATGGCATTGTCATTGCCCCACTCCTTTTTGGCGACAAAATTATCAGCCTCTTCCCATTATTATTTTTTTCTAGCAAATTTATTTTATAAAATATTTATTTTTTTAATAAAAACATATACCATGTTAAATAATAAAAAAATAACTTTAAACTTTCAAAACCAAACATCCATTTTAGCCTTTCATTGAGAGTTTTAGGAAACTTGACTTACTAAAACAATGATACTTCTATCAACAATTTCATTGGAATTTCATTACCAATGCTATCGTGAGAGCAACCTCCATATTTATAAACCTAAAATCATAGTCATTCATTGAAATTAATAATGATGAAAAGGGAAAAAAAATATTATGATCGAGCTTTCACTAAGCAATTTACTTCCTCATATATATACATCTCAAAAGGACACCCTCTTAACTAGGCGAACTCAAATTTAATGAGCCTCCATAAAGATAGAGTGTTTATTTCTTGGGAGCTTGATCCATAAAATAATAGACTACTAAGAATAAAATTTATTCTCAAATATACATTAATAAATAAAATCACAAACTAATTGATTTTATTATGACTACGATACATCTTATTTATTTTAAAATGTATGTGGACAATATCTTGAAAATTCAACAAGAATTTAAGAAAAAATTCCACATAAAAATATTTAAAACAATAAAATTTATACAAAAGTTCAATCACTCACTATAAACTTTAGGCATATTTCATTTCTAAAACAAGCATTAGTTTAATCAATCACTTTAATGTTTAAGCATTATTCATTTCTCTCTTTATATCTTTTCTTTTCTAACCTAACTATATATCTTCGTTTCTTTTCAAACAATTATATTAAATTTAAGCTCTAATACATTATTTTTATGCAATCAAATTTCAATTAAACTGCTTACTTCAAAATGATAGATTGGGTATGTCACTAACAATGTGTTTTAAGAATTGTCAAATGATTATATAACAGGACAAAAAAAAATACGACAATGAAAAGGTTGATTTTACCTTAGATAAGATCTTTAAGATTATTGTTAGAGAGACTTAATTAGTAACAATAACAAGTACATAAAAATTCATCATTAAATAATAATATGCTAAAGAAGAAAATGAAGCTAACAAAAAAAAAATTTCTAAATTTTAGAATAGATGAAAATTCTATATTAATCTTGGGTAATATAAGAAAAAATAAATTTGGTTATAAAAATTTTCCATCCAATTCTACTTTATTTTATTTTATTCTCACAAATAAAAGTATATTTTCTAGAAAATTTTTATAAATATATATTTCAATTTCTATGTAATTCAATGAGCTTTTAAGGTAGAAAATCAATATTGGTAATAATAATAGAAAAAATTTAATTTATATCTCATAGAAGATACAACTTAACAAACCTGAAGGTTGTCTATATAAAGCCTATATAGGATCCAAAACTTCTTGTAAGTAGAAACAAAAGGTAGTGTTTTAAAACCATTAATATATTTAGATAGAATAATAGGGAAAGGGAACAAGAACAAAATAAAGTAGAATATCATCTAATAGTATTGATAAAAAAAGTACGACAAGCCTCGAATCAAATATCAAAAGTAGTTTGATAGAGATTTAGCTGGTGAAGTCATGTAGGCTTGGAGGCATATAAGAGTTGAGGATGAAGAAAATTAGAGGAATTAAGGAAAACAAAGAAGAAATTACCATAAGGTAATAGATATTGATAGAAAGAGAAAAGAGGAAGAGGGAAGACATTGTTATGGATTTGTAGAATTACTATTTTTGAATGTCAATCAATTAAACCTAAAATTTTCTAACAACCCTCAAGATTCTCTTATCAAATATCATTTTATTTTATTTATAATGCTAATTGGAAAGGTCATGTAATTTTGTTTTCAACACTTTGGAAGTTTTTGATGAAGTTAGTTTATCAACAAGTTTGCTTGTAATTGTTAGTGGCAAAATCCTATAATTATTTTCTAAATCTCTAGAACATTCATAAGGACTTCGTTAATCAATTTTGTTTTGTTGGTATATTATAGTCCATTAACAACTCTATTGGTATAGAAACAAATAAATTTTCCCTAAATGTTTTTGTATTCTCTATTTACCTAACCTATAAATATAGTAAAACCATAACACATCAACACCATATATGTTTAATAACATGATAATAAAATCACTACAATAAACACTTTATCAAGGTTAACAGTAGTTCATTATTAAGAAACATCTAGCATAATTATATTAAAGTCAATTTTATTACACATTGATGTTTTACATTTAAAATAAATTTGAAATGTTTTTAATTAGATTGTTTTTTTTTTTTTAATTTCATCATCATCGTGTCTATTATAATCATCTTTAATGAGATAAAGCTCAGTACTTTCATTATTTTCATCAACTTTTATATGCCCACTAGTTCTGAATATATCATTTAACTTCTCAACATCAACATCAACAAAACTTTTCCTAGCTACATAAAAAATTCAGCTTTCTTCTAAGTTGATAGATAAAGCAACTTTAAATGGATCAACTAACTTATCAAGTTGAAAAATATTATGTCTCATAATTACTTTATTGTTATTATTTTGAAAAAATTAGACATGAATTTTGGGTTTTGTTTTCATCATATATAACCAATTACGACTAGTATGATCCTTCATAAAGAAAAGAATATATATATATATATCATAAACTTACTGGTATTTTTGGGCAAAACAAAAGCATTAGTAATATTGAGAAGTCTAGCCTTTATATTGATTTTGAGAAAATTATAATGAGGATGTACTCTAATTTCTTTATTAGCGGTATCATGCTAATACATTTGAATGAAAAAGACTTTATTTTGTTTATTATGATATTGGAGTTCAATCACCTCTTCTAACACATTAACAGTTAATTCTATAACATAAACTCCACTATTATAAATGTTTTTACGTTGACCATACTCTTTAATGTAAAAAAAAAACATATTCATTGATAACATACCCGCTATAACGCTTACCTACCTTTATTTCAAGCCCAAACATAGTAAATCTAGATCACCATTAGCATTCTCTTCCACTTGATAAGCATGGTACTTGATTATAACCACCAATAGTTAAAGAGAAATGTATGATAAAGTTAAGTACTGCAATGGTTAAGAATTTTTAAATGGAGCTTATATATGTTCCAGAACCACGTGGCAATTTATTGAACTTGTAATTGAAAAATGTGAGTTTCATTCATATGTGAATTTTAAAATTAATGATGTTGCTTATGAGAAATTATTAAATCTATTAGCTTATGAAAGTATAAAAGAAATATTATTTTAAAAGAAGTTTCTTTTTGTTCTTTATATACTTATGATAATTGGCAAAAACCTATACTCGCAATAAAAAAAGATGTCTTGCCATCTTTTGTTATGATCAAAGACTTTTTATTTTCCATATAGTATGGACAGGATAATTTTTTAGACGTGGTCCAACTATAAACCATCCAATACACAAAAAAAAAAAATCATTAATAGTACACACCAAAAAATTCTATTTTCTTTAATGTCCATAATTGATTCAACTCCTTGATCATTGGTTGAAGATAAGCATATATATCCCTACTTAGACTATTAGGATTAGGTATGATAATAAATAAAAACAATAATTTAAACCTTTTATACACATATATGGTGGAAAATATTAGTTGTTAGATCCATATGTATATTAAACAATCTGAATGCTTCATGATTTTTTTTAAAAACTAAGGATGCTCTCTGTTAAACTACTTCTCACCATCTAAAGATTGTACCGTGACTCCATCCATTATATCATATGAATGATATCATGTTATATGCTCAATAGTTTTTTAAGACATAAATTACCTTAATAGTTATCGTGACGATAATTTTTTCGCGCTTCGCACCCCGCTATCCCCGATGTTTTGGGGAGACAACGGTGCGTGATGAAAATGAGGGTTTATTTTATAATTGTAAAAATTATGACTATAATTATAAGGAGTCGTCACCTAGTATTAAGGTCACTAAGAACCTATTGGTCTGCGAGACTCTTGGGCAAGGGGACTTGTTGTGCAAGGGGAAGACGCATCACCCCCAGTGCACCCTACCTAGGGTAAGCTACATTGTTGTTTGATTATTATTTTTTTACACTGCATTCAAAAAAACTTTTTTCTATCCGCGGTTGTACTTTACAATGTAATTTCACACCGCAGTTAGAAAATCCTTTTGTTATCTACGGATGTACTTTACAATGTAAATTTACACCATAGTTTAATTTTTTTTTATCCATTGATGTATTTTTACGATGTAAATTTACATCCTAATAGATAGAACAAAAATAAATTTAATTATTTTTGATATTTTGGCCAAATTCCATTGGATAATTATAAACTGGTTACAATATCCAATTTTTTCGCGTTTAAAATATGAGAAAGATGCACAATATTTTTTTACGCAAAATATGCTTGAAAAGTCTTGAAATTCAGTTGTATGCACAAAAACAATATATTTTATATTTTTGAATTTTTTTTGTAGTAATAATACTAGTAAAAAAAATAATAAAAATATTTTTTTGTGCCTATTTGTATTTTTTATTTTTATTTTATTTATTTATTTTTATTTCATTTATAGGCTGGGCTGTCAGCCACAGTTGGCTGACAGCCTGCCCCTGAGTGGGTTGGGCTTCCAATCCTCATGAACTGGAGGCCCAGGCGGTTTTGAGATGGGCTTCCAGTCCTCACGGGTTGGAAGCCCATTTTATTTTGGACTAGGTTCAGAACCAAACCTAACTTCAGTGATTGGGCCGGACACAAAGTCCGGCTCGATTTCCACTGTTCACGCATGTGAACAGTGGGACGTGTTCGTGAACAGTGTGACGCAAAACACGTCCCACTGTTCACATGCAGTGAATAGTGGGAAAAACAGGGGGACAATGAACAGTGAGGGGGGGTTTCGAGTTTGACGAACGGCATATCTGTTAGCACTGTAAGGTAGAGGAACTCGAGGTGGTTGTCCTAGTGGTGGTGGCGTTGTCAACAGTGGCCTGTAGTGGCCAGAGGGAGCTTCCAAAGTCGATGGGGTTTATGTTGCAATTGCTGCAACCGTCATCATGGCCTCGCCTGAGAGTGTGGATGGGCCGCTGGTGTGGAAAGGAAACTCACGGTGGTGATAAGGGTGGTTTTGGGTGGTTGAATGGCCTGCAATGGTAGAGAGAAGGAGAGTTCAACGGGGTTATTTTAGAGAGAGAGACGGGCTGTTGAAATTGGAAGAGAGAGAGCTGATGAGGAAGATGAAAATGATCATGTTTTTTGGTGTGATTCTTCTTGTTTTTATTTGCTAAAAATTTTCTTGAATCTCCAGCACTTTCCCTCGTTTTTTCTCGTTTTTTCTTTTCTTTTCTTCTCTCCGTTACTCCCTGCATGCAACGTTCATGGCTGTTATTTATAGACCAAAACCGACCTACTATGGTGGCTAGCTGGTCAGCGTGGTGGCCTGCAAAAGATAGCGTGGTGGCAGCTGCTGGTGGCCTGTCGACGGTGGTGTTTAGGCGGCTGTCTGGAGGCGGTGCAGAAGGCTACGGCGGGGTGCAGGTTTTGGAAAAAGTGGAATTGCACTTTAGCCCTCAATTTATAATTTTTTTAATTGCACCCCCAATTGGATTTAAATTTTTAATTTTGTGCAATTGTACCCCTGTCTGAATTTCAACATTACCCTTAACTTTGTGCGCCCTTTTCATTCTAGTCCCTTACTTCTGATTTATGCAATTTGACCCTCAATTGACAATTAAACTCTCAATTGTCTTCAATTTGATCCCGAATTATGCCAAATTAGCTTGGAAAAATTCAGTTAGTTCTCAAAAAATTCCAATCTTCTCAATTGAGCTCCAATTAAATTCAAGAATTTGATTTTTCATCAATTAAGCCCTTAATAAAATTAATTTGACCAATTTAAAGCATAATTAAGTCTTTGCACTTAATTAAATTCTTCAATTGTATCCTAAATTAATTATCAGACATAATAATATTTTAAATTAGGCCATGATTAAATCAAATTAACCTATAAAAAAATATAATTATGATTTTTTACTTAATTTTTACCTTGAACTTGTATTTTCTCTCATTTTTTGGCACAAAAGAGAGATATGATTCAGCTTAGAAAATATTCAAAATTTTCATTGTGATTTTTCTACCGACGCCAAACCCCTTTTATTTTATTATTTTTATTTTTATTTTATTTTTAGGAGTAACCCAAAAATTAGGTTACGACAATAGTTTAGGAGTGATTAGGAACTATCTCAATTTTTTATGTGTTAGAAGAGTACTTTCCCTGCCAATTCAAAGTTTATACTAAGCATGCCCACTTTTTAACTCAATAACATATGTATTTTCAAGATAGTAAAAATGTAGAAGTTTGGATATATGTCAAGTTTTTGATATCCTAGGCCAAGTGGTTTCATTCTGGATTTATCAACATAAAAGTTTTTTTTTTCTTCATATTCCCTAAAGGTAAAATGCTTCTCACCCATTTGATGTTTCTATCATAACTTGCCTTAACTTATGATCAGATTCAATGGTGAACACTTGTATAACGAACAATAATTTATTATGATTTATGCATTTATCTTGTAATTGTTCATTAAAATATTTCAAGAGATAAAAAAAAACTTTAGTTGCATTTATATTTGGTTTATCATTTACGATTGAATATTCATCTATATAAGCATGTTTCATTTCCCTTGCATCCATAACTATACACCTATAACAATTACTATTATCATCAACAACTTCATGAAAATTACAAGAACTAGAACTTGACCCAATCTTCCTTTGTATCATGGTCTCATAAGGAACATATAGTTCTCCATTTTTAAACCAACTAAACAAAAAATTCATAAACTTTTTTTGTAGAAGATGCATCATAACAACATTTGAATAAAAAAAAACTTATTTTTTTATTCTTATGCTTATTATATGGACACCTAACACAACTTCCACTAATATTACAAGTGCATAATTAATAAAAGCCTAACCCTATTGCAATAATCTATCATATGTAACCCTTTAAGTAAAACTTGATATATCTAAAAATGATCATTCATTACTTGTATAAAACCTATATAGAATATTAATGACAACATGCATTGATTTATAATGTGAGCTAAATAAATTATTAGTACCCAAATAATTTAATTGTACCATGAAATCATCATCTATTTTCTCTAAAAATTATGATTCTTCCGAATTTACTAAAATCCTCAACTTAACAATAAAAATGAATAAATATGAAACATACCCATTAAATAAATCATTATTTATTTCATTATAAAACTCATATGTTAGCAGATAAAACTCAATTTCATCAAATCAAAAACCAATGCAATTTTTTAAAATCTTAAACAAACCATAACTTGTACTAATCATATATTCATACAACAAGTTTCCATAGGGAAAAAACTATAAAACAAGTAAAAACACTAATAAACTATATATACTACATAAAAATGCTAAAAATTAACATTTTAAAAATTGGTTACAAGAAAAAAAAGAAAAGGAAGATTTGCTTACTTGATGTGATGACTCACAAATGAGAGGAGTTTTACTTACATTCTTTAAAATGATTGTATTAGGTCATTCTAGCATCTCTCATGTATGTTATCCACTGTCTATAATGATTATTATATGATAAAATGACCCAAAAAATATAACCGATTGTGCATTTAAAATAAATTATGCTCTTATATTACACGGAAGAAAATCATTTCTTAATTAATGAACCCTAAATTATATTTTAAACATATAACAACCATGAACTTTTTTATATATACAAGGAAAATCTACCTTCGAAAAGTATGTTTTATCGGTCCAGATAAACGAGTAAAACTCCGTTTATCTTATACTCCTTCAAGAAATGCACGTCCTAATTTCAATTTAAAATCTATTATACAGATCATAAACTATTAATATCAATGGGCACTTCACAACTATGATTTTGACTTCACAACTACGATTTTGGAATCAGCATAATAAACACATGGAGCCAAAAATTTTTGACGAGGATAACCGTGTACATGCAAGTGACAAATTTAGTTAAGTAAATGTAGAACTTATCGATCTTAATTACGATCATTAGGAATCCATCCCATCCGTGTACTTAAATGCTTCCAAGTTGATCTTAGCCTAGCAAGGCTGAGCTGCAAAGCATACCTGGGTTACGCCTAAACCAGTCAAAATCATAGTAAACAAACACCACTTATGGTTAATTAAGATTAATTATAAATTGTATATTTCATTTTAATTATCTATAGAATCAAAGTTCTTGGATAGTTCGATAATGACCAAGATGTCGTCTTCTTGAGTCTTTCTTCTCTTCACCAAATCCCAATTGCTGTTCCAAGAGTCCAAAACGCTGCGCCGAGCCTTTTGTTTAATTCATACATTCAAATTTAACTATGTCTTAAATGATCTCGATGAGAAAATGGACTTTTCCCATAAACAAATTAAAGAACTCCCTCAGTGGTGGCATAGTATAATAATAAAAGATTTAAAATCTGTACAATTAGTTTCGAGTTTGAATCAGAGTATATATCTCTTATAAGAATCTAAAATAAACAGAATTTTACCGGTATACATAAACTCACAAAGTATATTTTATAGGGAACGAGATTTTCTTGAATCCAAAAAATATAAAAAATAATAATAAGAAACTCTTCTCACAAGGCGTTTCAAGCATGAATTTCTATATATTATAGTAGATAAATTAGCAGCATGATTCTTTCGTTAATAATTTTTCAAAAATTATTTAAACATCGTCTCAATCTCAGGTAATTTCATATAGATAAATAGATTAAATAAATTGGACCAGATGTTATGGTAAGTGCTATTTAACGATGTTACATCATTATCATTAATGTTGTGGTTAGTTTGTGTGTATTTCAATTAATTTTATGGATCCTGAAATAAACGATCAGTTAAATAGTCTTATAAGATTTAGATAATTGTGAACTTGAACTGATAATCTCTAAAAAATAAACCTAGAATATGACAAGTTAAGTTGCACGCTCAAATTCTATTATGGAAATTACTTGAAACTTGGTGTCAAATTTTATATATATAGACAAATAGATAGGCATCTATCAAATCTTAAATACTGAAGAAAACAAATTATCTTAAGTATTGCAAAAAAATTATAGCAACTACTCATAACCATAGTTGTTAGTTTTGTTTTTGTTGATGTTTTTTTTTTTTGATATGAAATGTTTCAGTTTCAGAACATTTCAGCACGCCGTTTCGAAGTTGTATTGTTCATATATAATTAATTAATTATATATATGAAAAAAAATTTAAAAAGCAAAAAACTTAAATATTATTTTTATTTTTTATAAAATCAAAGTTGACACAACAATTTAACTTTTTTATAATATATATTTTTTTAATTTTTATTGTTTTGATTTTCACATTTTCAATATATCTCATAAACAATAAATACAATATATATGTACACAAATATATACAATATATATATATATATACACACACATACATCTACATATATATACACACACAAATAAATACAATAGTGCACATCTGTTTTGTCCTAGCGGGCGGGACAGTAGAGTGTATGTCTATACATACATACATACATACATACATACATACATACATACATACATACATACACACATACACACATACATACATACACATACATACATACATACATACATATATATATATATATATATATATATATATATATATATATATATATATATATAAACATTATTTATAGGTCACATCAGTGCACAGTACACAACAATTTGTTTTGCGCAGCTGATACGGGAAATGAGTTTTTTTTTTTTCACCAAAACAGTATAAACAAAATAATACCGGTATATTTTTACCGATATTTAATCAAATAATTTAATATGGATCAAATTTTAAATTAAATTAAAAACAATATTATTTTGTTTTTGTTTTTTTTTAATTATTACGAAAACTGAAAAACGTGCAACAAAATAATGGTCAGCTATGAGCCGAAAAACTGAAAAGAAAAGGTGACCAGACAAGCTTAACATCATCTGATAGAACACCTTTCACTATGTTTGCCATTATCCTTTCCTCGTTTGTGTGTGTGACCAAACAATGTTTGATAAGTCACAAGGGACTTGTAATAAAAAAATGGATGCGGAGGAATTTATGATCAATTAAATAAATAAAATTTTAATTATTTTAAATTTTTAAAAAATATATATATTTTTTAATTTAAATTCAAGAATTTTTATTTAAATTATAAATTCTCTATATATTGCCATGATGATGTGTAAAATCACTATTGCCAAAACCTAAGTAGAGATTGCAAATGGTATATAATTAATTACAGTTTTGGCCTTCATTTTGAATTAATGACAAGTAATCCTTATTGCAAACGCAGGCATAAGGATTTTTTAGGAGGTGTTTGGTAGTGCGGTTGTGGTTATTTTTCAAAGTGTTTTTCATGCCGAAATACATTAAAATAATTTTTTTTATTTTTTAAAAATTATTTTTGATATCAGCACATCAAAATGATCTAAAAATACAAAATCACGGTCATTTAAAATGAAAAAAAATAGGCCAATTACAGCAAAACTATGATTGGCCCGTAGTGCCAAACACGCGCTTAATCATTTTGGATTAATAAAAGAGAGAGAGTTGAGTTAATTGGTACTCCAACAATTTTTTATTAATTAATTCCTTATTGTTGTTTCGAACATAATAAACTAAGCATGTTAACATTTTCACAATTAAAACAATATTTAAAAAAAAATATTTTTATTTTTTACTTTAAATTATTTTTATTTTTAGATTATTTTCATGTGTTGATGTTAAAAATAATTTTTAAAAATTAAAAAATATATATTATTTTGATGTATTTCTAAAAAATAAATATTTTCAAAAATAATCTCAATCATACTCTCAAAGAGATATTAAATGTTTTCAAAAATAATATGAATCATACTCTCAAAAAATATTTTTAGTATGTTTTTTTTTTCTATAAAAACAATCCCTCCTTGGTGAACAATTTGAGCTTCAATAATGACCAAATTTGAAGTTTAAATAAATATTTAGTCTCTGTTTTTTGTCAGCATCAATAATTGATTTGCATGGTTAAAGGGGAGGCTCATGTTCTTTTTTAATTTTGATCCCTCAACTTTTAGGTTTGTATTTTGATCCTTTTACATTGGCTTTATTTCGAATTTGACTTGATCCTTTTAGTATGTTAAGGAATCAAATTTGAAACTAAAACAAATTCAAGGACTGCGGTAAATGGGTAGAGTAATTTGGATGGCACGTTTCAGCAGTATGTGTGGCTTCCTTCATTGACTAAACATCGGTTTCTACAATGTTATTGGAAGTGGTACAATGAGCTTTTAAGTCAATGTTGAGTTTTATTTTTGTAATTGAAATAAATATTTTGGTTTTTGACTATTTTGCGTTTACTAAATATGATTTGTATGAGTGATTAGTCATGTATTTTGAACTTAATAATATACCTAGTACTTTCATAAGGCAAGTGAACCATATTTTAGGTAATTTTATAAGTAAATTTGATTTGATTTATCTTGATGATATTATAATTTATAGCAAGACTTTACATGAGCATGTTTAACATTTAAGGAATATATTAGATTTTCTTATATATATAAAAAAATGTTTTATGCTAATATGAAAATATGTAAATTGTACATGAAAAAAACTTTTTCTTAGTTATGATATTAGTGAATAAAGGTATTGAGACGAATGAGGAACAAATAATGGGTATCCAAGAATGGCATACACCTAATTCAATCATAAAGGTAGGAAGTTTACATTATTTGGCTAGTTTTATAGAAGATTTAATAAAGCAGAATAAGTTTCATTTTTTTTTATCTTAAACTTATTTTAATAAAGTTTCTAAGAATGAATATAATGCTTCTGAAATAGGCATTTGAGTTTTTTTCACATGTGAGAAATAACTCATTGCTTACTTTAACAAAAAAACTTAATGGTGTAACTCTTAATTACGAGACTTATGATAAAAAGTTATTGTGTTAGTGAGGACTTTAAGAACTTGACAACATTATCTTTGACAAAAAGAGTTTATGGTCCACATTAATATTAATATTTAGAGTACTTTAAAGCTAAGGTAAGTTGGGTCGATAACATGCCAAATGAATTGGAAATTGAGATATTCTTATTTGTGTTTAAATACAAGCAATATAAGAAAAATATTGTTGTTGTTGCTTTATCATAAAGGCATATTGATGTAGACTAGAAACTTGAAGTGTCTGCTATTTTGGGTGCTCTAAGCGTTTCAAATATGCATTTGCTACCCTGCCTACATCACATATTCTATTTAATAATCTAAATACTAATTCAAGTTAATTCGTTAGTTTTTGGGTATTTTGAAGCTAGTTTTAAATTGGTAAAATGAGTTCATTAAGTTATCATAAGGTTTTATTTCTAAGAGAATAAATACTCTTTTATAAGACTTATTTTTTTCATTTAATAGAAATAAAATTGGCACATGTTGTAGTATAGAAAATAGAATTTTTTTATTGAACTACACTCTTCGAGAAATTGGTCAATCTTTATTATGATTTTATATCCCTTATACTTGTCCTTAGTGAGGACGTTTTGTGAGCATATAATCATGGTATCTAGAGACAAATTGTTTATTGTGTCAAACTCAATTATCAATCTCAAATCTGAATTAGATAGATCTTGGGTTAGTGGATTCAATTAAGAATTTTGCTAGGGTTCATATCATGTGCTAGCGTAAAAAGAAAATAAATAATCTAAAACGATTATTTTATTTGATTTTATCAAAGAAGTACATAACATGTCAATAATATATGACAATAACTAAATGAATTGAAGTCATTGTCTCAAATATTTTCAATGAAATAAACTACTACAATAAGATCTTTATAATAGTTTGGCTATAAGTAAAATTTTATTCATATTATACGGTTTAATATTCTTTATTTTCTACAATTAATTTCATTTTAAAGCATGATTTTATAAAAGTTAAAATAATTTATTTTGCATGCAAAATCTCATTTCACAAATAATTTTAACCTGATATATTTTTTTTTATATCTAGTTTTCTAAAATAATAACTAAAAATATTTTAAAAATCATGGTCACAAAAAAATCATTATAATATATATATATAAAAGTCGTGGCGTTTTTATTGTGTAAATTTCTATTGTTCACCCAGACCTAGCTCATTATTCATTGCTACAGTGTAATGACTATTTTACCTTCAGGTCCGAAAAGTTTTATCCCCCAGGACAAGAAGTATTTTTTTTTATTTTTCATGAAACACGAATGATATTTCCATATTTGTTTCACAATGAAACAACGCAATTAGCTCCCCTAAACGATAAAACACGTCATCAGCACCCGGGGTATTTCAAAATTTTCACCATTGATTTTTTCATAATTATGGCTGGGGTCAAGGGTTATATGGATAATTGACTAATTTTTTTAATTTTTTATCTGGAACATTGCATGCTTGTCATTTGTACACGCCAGTAGCACTCCGACCTCACGCGCTTTTCAGGTGGCGCATGTGGTATACTCCATCATCGGAAAATATTCTTCTGCCATTTCAGATGATTTGCCGCCATGTTATCTTCCTCCACATGCTGCGCATGTAAATCAAATAAGGCTGTGTGATCTCCGGTGAACAGTTTTTCTTCCCCCTTCTCTTTTCTCTCTATTGTTGCCAATGAAGTACAAGACAATCCCTCATTTATATGTAGTTCATTTGGGTCTCTAATCTTTGAATTTCATTTTTATTAATGATTTTTGAATGGAACTTTCAATTTTTTTTCAATTATGCCCTTGAATTGAAATTGATTATATACGGTAAGTTTCATTTCGATCCTTCATCTTTTGATTTTTATTTCTTTTTGGTTCCTTTAATAATTTTCGTATGCAAGTTTGAATTTATTGTAAATTTGTCATATATATTACTTTTTATTTTGGTCATTATTCTTTTAATTAGTTCAATAATTGCACTATATTGATTTTTTAAAATTCCTTTATTGTTTTTTCGTCCCAAAATTTTGATTTGTTTCATTTTTATCCTTCAAATAGACTTAATTATATTTTTTATTTTTTATTTTTTCACTTATTCTTTTTATGTTTTTTTATTAATTTATTTGGTTTTTTGTTCTTCTTAAACAATATTTATTTTTTATCCATATTTATACATTTGTGATTTTAGATATTATTTTTATTTTTTGACATTTTATTTTTTGTTAGAGTTTTCATTTTGGGACTTATTCTTTTATTTTTTTATTTAGTATTGATCCCTTTTTTTTTTCTTGGACATTGTTTCTATTTTGCCCGTCTTCATTCATTTATACTTTTGGTTTTTGTTTTTAATTTTTGTCATTTTATTTTTTATTATGGTTTTATTTTTATTCGATTCAATTCTGAGATTTGAATTTATGTTCAAAATTAATATTTCTCTATTTTTCTCTTTGTTCTTTTTTTCTTTTTTTGTTATTTTTTTCTTATTTTCAAATCAGATGGTTTTATGATTTTATTGTTTACATTATAATTATGATAATTTTTGCGATATTTTTATTGTTTTTTTGATAAAAAAAAAGTAATTTAATTATTTAGGGCAATTTAATCATTTTCAATATTTAAATAATAATTTTGATAATAATTTTAACTATCATAGTAATGATAATGACAATAATATGGGAATGAATTTTCAATTTATTTTTTCTTCCTTTTGGAGATAAAAAATTAACTATTTTTTTATTTGATTAATGCAAGTTTTTTCACAATTTATATTTTATTTGATGTGTTTAATTTAAATTGAATTGTAAATGAATTAATCTTAATACAATGTATTCAATAGTTCAGATATCTGAATCTTATTAAAAAAATTTAATGATAATAATAATTTTATATTGGTTATTTCATTAAAACCTATGAAACAGATAAATTTATATCCATTTAAAATTTATATATTTTATAGAAAACTCACACTTTATAATATTTTTACACAAATTTATTATTTTAACTAAATTTATATTATAATAAAAAAATTATATAAAATTAATATTTTTTATATTAAAAAAATATTATTTCAACCATCACGAGACACAGTTGTCATCGCATGAATATATATATATAACCACCGTGACAGACCATTCAATTTCAAAAACAAATTAAAAAAAAGAAAAAAAAACAGGGCGTACCCTCCTCACCTCTGACTTTTTCCCCTCATTAGAAAATCGTTAGCAACAAACTCACCTCACACCGTACACGTTTACGGTGACAGATGAAGCCGCACGTGCATAACGCCCTGTGCAGCACTGTCGTCACCGAAAACGAAACACGACAAAAACCTAAAACGGTTTTCGAAAGCAAACAAGGAAGCCTGACAGTCAGAGGTTACAAATAGCTTGAGCAAATTAAATAAAAATAAAAAATAAAAATAAAAAGGCAGGGTAGTGTACGGTTACAACTCAGTGACGCCAAAATGCTCTCTCTCTCTCTACCTCTCCTTTACGTTACGATGTAATTAAGGAAAGAAGAGAGAGAGAGCAGGTGGAAGAGTTGTTGAAACCGTGAAATTTACACGCCTGCTCTGTCACGATGCCTTCCGTTCGGTGATGTGATCAGATCAGTCACCGGCTTTCGAATGATGAACGAACAGCTCTCTAACTTCCGGATTCTTTCATGAAAGCCTTCGAAATATTGGCGGCAAAAAATATTTCTGATTATAATTATTTTTTAAAATATTTTTTATTTAGAAATATATTAAAATAATATTTTTTTTATTTTTAAAAAATTATTTTTAACATCAATATATTAAAATATCTAAAAACACTAAAAAAATTTAATTTAAAATGAAAAATAAAAGTAATTTTTTTCATACACACTTTTTAAAAGCACCCCCAAACATTAGAGTGTTTGTTAACACGTTTCAAATAATTTTATATAAATATTTTATTTATATTTTTATAAAAATATTATGAATCGGACATCATAAGGTTAGAGTTTTTTTTTTTAATTTTATTAACTTTAGTATCTTAGTGATGAGAATCAACTAGCATCACCGATGTATCCATTAGAGATACCAGTTAGACATATTACATGGTGTATAACTAAAATGATCTATGAGATATTGATTGGGTTAATTTAAATATTTAAGTTAAAAAGTTGTAAATCTGTCAAATTAGATTTTTATTTATTGTTTAGACTATATTTTTATTTATTGGGTTAATTTAAAATATTTAACTTTTGGATTCTTGCATGAAAGCCTTCAAAATATTCGAGGCAAGAAAGACTTGCTAGTGACTGTTTATAAGTGCAGTTGCGGTTGTTTTTAAAAATATTTTCTATTTAGAAATATATCAAAATAATATTTTAAAAAAAAATTATTTTTGACATCAACACATCAAAATGATCTAAAAACACTAAAAAAATTAATTTAAAGTGAAAAATAATATAAAAAACAATTTTTTTCATAAGAATTTTCTAAAAGAACTCCCAAACATTAGAGTGTTTGGTAATGCATTCCAAAAAAATTTATAAAAATATTTTATTTATATTTTGAATTTAGCTTTTTGTAGGAGATTGATTATTTTTAGAATAATATTTTATATACAGTGAGATCACTGATGCTTTTGGTTCTTTAATGATTTTTTTCTTAGACTTGTCATAGATCAATTCTTTTGGTGATGTTCTCTACATTTTACCTTTAGTTCATGAATCATGATAATCATGGGGTTAGGGTTTTTTTATCTGATTAACTTTAGTATCTTAGTGACTTGAATCAGCTAGCATCACCAAATAATTCATTAGGGATATCAATCAGGCATATTACATGGTTTATAATTAAAAAGATATATGAAATATTAATTGGGCTAATTTAAAATATTTAAGTTACAAAATTGTAAATTTGTCAAATTGGATTTTTATTTATTGTTTAGACTATATTTAGAGTTATAAATGAAAGTTTTCTACAATTTTATTTCTTATAATAGTGAATGTCATAAACAATGGTTTTGCCATTTCTCTCAGGTGTGAAAAAAAAAATATTATACTTTAAATTCATAAAGAAAATTCAAAATACTCTACAAAAAAAAAAAACCAAGGTAAATGTTTTTATCCTAGCATAATCAAGAGATCCTCTCATATGGCTCATATTATTCATAGTGATAACAAAATTCAAAAATTCATTATACAACTTGCAAAAAATTTAGTCTTCCTCATTGTTATCCAAATCAACCTCATTGTCATTACGCAACTTATGATAAGCAACTCGATCTTCTCTTACAAGCAGTGTAGACTTATCCATTACACAAGAAATCTCTATTAAAGCTTCAATTGCAAAGAAAATAAGTGACACACGTAACACAATCAATGATAAACTATCAAGATAATTCTTATCAATATCCTTTTTGTCATCCTTATAGGTTCTCACAAACGATATTAACAACGAAGGATTAGTTATTTATCAAAATCTCCAACATTAAAAGATATCAGCTAGTTTGTTGTTGAATATGGTTTGATATACTTGAATTAGTATTGGTCTACTAAAACCAATAAACCCTTATAAATAAAATCATCATCGACGCCATACATTAGACATATGTTCTTAATATTTTACTCCTATGATGAGCAAAAAAAGATAAGGGATATATATGAACCATGTGATTAAATCACCATAAGACATCTTTATTATTTGTAAAATAACATCCATTTTGGTACTTTTTCCTATCAACACCACAACTAATAAAAGTACAATGAAAGAAAATTATACACATGTTGATTTGGTTTCTATAAGAATGAAACCCAAAAGGAATTAAAGTTGAAGGAGAAGGCAAGAAACTTTAAGATATCATAACCTCCTACGTTAATATTATAGTTAAAACCTATAAATCAAAAACAAAACAAAGAAAAGGAAAAAAAAGGTTGTATCGAGGGTTCAAAGATACAAAGAAATGAATCAAAGTTATAACTTATAAAACTTCTTCCTTTTTATCTTCTTTAGCCTTATTTAGTGTATTAGGCACCAAATCAAAGTTTTTATATAACTACAATTTTGTTTAATACAGTTATTTTGAACAATATATTATCTTTATCTTGATATACGTTATAGTGTAACCCTCAAAACTTGAATATGCATAATAGGTTTAATCAAAGTTAGGGATGACTCATATGAAGATGTTTCTAAAATCATAGTTGTACAAAAAAAAAACCTTTAAGTGATTAGTATATGTTTTTAAAATAGTGATATGATATTGAAAAACTTTTATATGTTGTATTACTTATAAAATTAAAAAAATAATAAAATAATCCCCAGCCTGTTTTTTTCTTTTGATGCTTGGAATGCATAGATGTTTGTACAAATATGCAAGCATAAGTGAGCCCTAACTATATAAAGAGATTGCATTAAATTTATCTAGTAATGTGTGATAACATAATGACATAAAATTCATGTTACGATCTATAAATACTATGTTGCTAAACATATACAAAATGTACACTCAATATACTTATGTAACTACTTATCATCAAACTAAATTTATAGATATAATTGCATAGGATTTATTTATTAGAATCATATAGTTGGTTTGCAAAAGTACATTTTATATTTGTGGCAATTTAAACAAGAGTAAATATATGATTCTAATATTGATAAATATATCATTTGACTTATGTATGTCCTCTAATTACATGACATATGTCAAAAAGGACTAAAAGTAAAGTAATAAAAATCCTTGTCTCCATTGTGGGAATATAGATGTCAGAACATAAATAGCCCTTTTATGAAGGGAAAAAAAAAAACTATCTTGAGCATGTAAATGCTCCCTTTGTGAAACTAAGGGAGCACCTTGAATATACGACTTCATATGTAATCATATTTATAAGACATAATTTATTGTTGAGTATTAGAATATAATATAAAAAACAAAACAATATAGTTATACAACAGCAGCAAATAACATGTAATATGTAAACTTATCGAATATTGTAAGATTTTGTAAATTAAAAAAAAAACTCATTTTAATTAACTAGACGTAATTAAAACAAAATTGCGTGAAATCAACTATAATTGCATCAAATCATAGTTGATCTATTACCATTAAAACAAGATATCCAATTACAATAATTAACTCTAAAATTCAATATAAAGCCTAATTGATCTAATTTTTACCTAATTGATGTTATTCTTATTCTTAATTGCATGAATTTAATCCTAATTGTATCAATTCATTACTAATTTATCACAATTTAAATAAGATAATCATTCAAAACAACTAATGTTAAATTTCAATGCAAAGCCTAATTGATCAAATTTATACCTAATTGATGTCATTTCTATACTTGATTGTAATTTCAATGCAAAGCCTAATTGATCAAATTATATTAAGATGCAAACAGCTTTACTATTATTTTACACAATATACCTCTACCTTGTGAGTGTAATTTCTTTCTTTGTTCATTTTTTTTTCTGTTGCCCAAAAGCCATGTTTACGTGAGAAATTGGTCAAAGCTCACATGGCCTATAATCTTCATTACATCTGAGGGGATACATAACATCCACTGCACGTAAACTATTCTGTACCTTTTCTTTTCTCTCTGTGAACAGGAGATGATGAGGTTCGCCAGATGATGAATTAAAACAAAATTGCGTGAAATCAACTATAATTGCATCAAATCATAGTTGATCTATTACCATTAAAACAAGATATCCAATTACAATAATTAACTCTAAAATTCAATATAAAGCCTAATTGATCTAATTTTTACCTAATTGATGTTATTCTTATTCTTAATTGCATGAATTTAATCCTAATTGTATCAATTCATTACTAATTTATCACAATTTAAATAAGATAATCATTCAAAACAACTAATGTTAAATTTCAATGCAAAGCCTAATTGATCAAATTTATACCTAATTGATGTCATTTCTATACTTGATTGTAATTTCAATGCAAAGCCTAATTGATCAAATTATATTAAGATGCAAACAGCTTTACTATTATTTTACACAATATACCTCTACCTTGTGAGTGTAATTTCTTTCTTTGTTCATTTTTTTTTCTGTTGCCCAAAAG
Source organism: Salix dunnii (assembly GCA_015731905.1). Taxonomy (NCBI): domain Eukaryota; kingdom Viridiplantae; phylum Streptophyta; class Magnoliopsida; order Malpighiales; family Salicaceae; genus Salix; species Salix dunnii. The sequence continues at coordinate 6,937,994 of CM027677.1, read as the reverse complement.
CCATGTTTACGTGAGAAATTGGTCAAAGCTCACATGGCCTATAATCTTCATTACATCTGAGGGGATACATAACATCCACTGCACGTAAACTATTCTGTACCTTTTCTTTTCTCTCTGTGAACAGGAGATGATGAGGTTCGCCAGATGATGAATTAAAACAAAATTGCGTGAAATCAACTATAATTGCATCAAATCATAGTTGATCTATTACCATTAAAACAAGATATCCAATTACAATAATTAACTCTAAAATTCAATATAAAGCCTAATTGATCTAATTTTTACCTAATTGATGTTATTCTTATTCTTAATTGCATGAATTTAATCCTAATTGTATCAATTCATTACTAATTTATCACAATTTAAATAAGATAATCATTCAAAACAACTAATGTTAAATTTCAATGCAAAGCCTAATTGATCAAATTTATACCTAATTGATGTCATTTCTATACTTAATTGCCTAAAATCAATCATCATTGAATCATTTCATAACTAAATTATCACAATTGATACAAGAGACTCAATTACAACAATAAACTCCAAAACACAATGCAAAACATAATTGATATAATTTCTACCTAATTGATGTTATTTTCATGATCAATTGAAAGAAATCGATCCTAACTACATGAATTCATGGTGAACTTGTATAAAACCCTTTATTACAACAATTAATCTTAAAATTCAAAAACTCTAAGTGATCTAATTTCTACCTAATTAATGTTATTTTTATGCTTACTTGTATAAATTCAATCTTAGTTGTGTAAAATCATAAATAGCCTATCACAAGTCAAATAAGATACTCAATTATGATAATTAATGACAAAATCCAACTAAAAGCCCAATTGAAATTATTTTCATGCTCAATTGCTTAAAATCAATCATAGTGGCATCAATTCATAGCTAATTTATCATAACTGAAACAAGATATCTAATTACGACAATTCAATGTAAAGCTTAATAGATCTAATTGATGTTATTTTCATTTTGGAAAAAAAATTCACTTTATTAGCCCTCTTTTTTATGATCAAATTTTGTTTCTCAAGTTAATCATGGCAGTTGAGAGTTTGCATGGTAATAACAAGTAATTATTTATAATTAATAGACTGAAAATTCACCCCAAAAATCGTTATCTTAATGTTAAATTGTCAATATTTTTGTTTTAAAAAGTGAATATTATTAATTAAAATCCTGATATATCAACACTTTATGCAGAAGGCAACACATTTTTAGATATTTTTAGGGTGTTTAACACTGTATTTCAAAAGTGCTTTTGAAAAAAATTGATTGTTTTTATATTTTACTTTAAATTAAAAAAAATAATGTTTGTAAATCATTTTCATGTGCTGATATAAAAAATAATTCTTAAAAAAATATCATTTTGATGTATTTATATTGAAAAACACTTTCAAAAGCAACTACAACCATAACCATATTTCCAAACAGACACATTCGATGTGGGTATTGAAATATTTCAAGATATATCCACAAAAAATATATTCAATTATTCATTAGATTATCAATGTGTGAATCTAATATGTGATTTTACTAGAAGAGTTTAAGTTTAATAATTTCAAGAAGGAGTTTAATGACACCATAATGTGTGTGAAAAGGAGGGTTGATTTGTGAAGAAAAAGAAAGTCTGGGGAATTTTATCAAGAATTTGGAAATTGAGGACTGAATTGTAAGACATTATTATGTAATTGAATACTGATTTTGGGACATTGTGAGTGCGGACTGTGGAGGCGTTTCTGTTTTTGGAGCGTGATGGTGAGATTCGGGGCAATGAAAGCCAAATATTTTCCTTTATTAACTTTCTGATATCATGTGATGTGATATTCTTCAACAAAGTTTTCTTTTTTACAGCTTTTGCATTTTACTTTTACTTTTAAAAATATATTAAAATGTTTTTTTTTAAAAAATATTTTTAACATCAAATATTTAAAAAAATAATATAAATAAAAAATAATAATATATTTTTTATTTATTAAAAAACACTTTTAAAATACAATATCAAACATAATTTTGCTAATTATAATCCAAATAATATCTAAAATAGACTTTTCGGTGTATTTTGTGAGATGCAATTGAAAGCAAAACATAATCTCACTTTTTTTTCTTCTTAAGGGGTGTTTGGGAGTGCTTATCAAAAATGTTTATGAAAAAAAAATTATTTTTAATTTTTATTTAAAATCAAAATTTTTTAATATTTTTAAATCATTTTAATGTGCTGATGTTAAAAATAATTTTTTAAAAATAAAAAAATATTATTTTGATGTATCTTTAAACGAAAAATACTTTAAAAAACAACTGTAATCACGTTCTCAATACTAGCCACATGCCCATAACTATATATAGCCATGCACAACATAAATCCTATTTTTACAAGTGCTTTTGAAAAAATATTTTTTTTTATTTTTTATTTTAAATTAAAATTTATTAAAATTTGTATATTATTTTGATGTGCTGATATATAAAATAATTTTTCAAAGATAAAAACTATTATTAAAATATTTTTTTGAATAAAAAATATTTTAAAAAAGAATATTCATCATTACAGTCAAATATATTATCAATATTTGATCTTTATCCAAGCCAAATATATATTTTGGGATCTTTTTGATGAAGTCTTTATAGCATATCTTATCAATATAAGTAAATGAAAAGGTCTTATTCATAATAAATTAGATTAAATTATTGGTTAGAATTTTACGTAATTATGAAAATAAAATTACACAAAAATAAAAGTGAACAACCTTCCATCTGTTCATATTAACATGTGTTCAGCATATGTTAATTAGAAAGGAAAAAAAAAAAACACATTTCATTTGCCTATATTGGATAAATCACAATAAATCTAAACAAAATTCTAATTTTTTAATAAAATATATAACCAAATTATTAATTAAAGACTGGAAATTTTAATTTATAAAACCTTGAATGATTACTCCAAATCAAAGGATAAAAAAAAAATTAAAAATTATATTTTCTCGTGTTAAAGATTACTCTAAAGGCGTCTAAGAGTATTTTTTGAAAATATTTTAAAAAATAATTATATTTTGATATTTTTATATTATTTTAATGTATTATAACAAAAAAATATTTTTTAAAATAATAATATAACATATTTTTAAATAAAAAATATTTAAAAAATTATATTAAGATGCAAACAGCTTTACTATTATTTTACACAATATACCTCTACCTTGTGAGTGTAATTTCTTTCTTTGTTCATTTTTTTTTCTGTTGCCCAAAAGCCATGTTTACGTGAGAAACTGGTCAAAGCTCACATGGCCTATAATCTTTATTACATCTGAGGGGATACATAACATCCACTGCACGTAAACTATTCTGTACCTTTTCTTTTCTCTCTGTGAACAGGAGATGATGAGGTTCGCCAGATGATGAATTATTGATGGAAGTATTGAAGGAGAGTGGTCTGAATATAAAAAATTTGAGATCTCTATACTAAATTTTAAATTTAAATTAATATATGATAATTAAAATTTTACTCGCTCATCTAAATTTTTTATAAAAATTATGTCATGATGATAAAGAACTTATCATCTACATAGTAAATTTCGAGTTTGAGTTAATCTTGCACTTGTTGTAAAAATATAGGATAGCCAAAGTTTTACTTTCTTACGTATACCTCATGTAAGGGAAATAACGTGATGACATAGAGTTTGTGATCTGTACATTAGGTTTCAAGTTTAAGTTAGCTGTGCATCTCTTGTAAAAATTTAGGACAATTAGAGTTTTACTTGCTTATTTGAATCTCTTGTAAGGAGCGTGACGTGATAACAAAGAATTTATGATCTACATAGCACGTTTCGAGTTTGAGTTACACGTGCATTTCTTGTAAAGATCTAACACAACTAAAATTGATATAATTACACAAGGAGCGTGTCATGATGATAAAGAGCTTGTGATCTGTACAACAGGTTTCAAGTTTATGTCAGACGTGCACCTCTTGTAAGAGTCTAGGACAACCAGAGTTTTACTAGTTCACCTAGATTTTTTATAACAGACATGGTGTAATAACATAAAACTTATGATCTACTCGATAAATTTTAAATTTAAATCAAGCAAGTATATTTTATAAAAATCTAACTTAATTTTACATTGACAGAATTTTACTCACTGAAACTTTCCATATGCGAGTTTCTCGAATAGATTTTATTTATTTATTTTTGAGATAAGCGATTGACGAAAGCCTGTAACAGTAGAGAAAGGAGATAGCAGCAGGCAAAAAAGGGGATGAATTATTGAGGAAACAAATGCGTTGGCTGTCTCCCACGAGGCCTGCAATAATATCTTCAACAGTCAAACAAGCAATGCTCATCATTGTCTGTGCTCAACAAGTAAAACTCTCGCAGTTACGTTACCTGCTGTCCTCCCTCTCTCTCTCTCTCTCTTCCAAAGAAAAGAATGGCGTTGCTCGTTTTTTATTTTTAATTATTTATTTTACATGAAAATTTAAATGGATAAATGAAGTTTTAAAATATAAATTATATTATTTTTTAATATAATTTTTTTAGATTTGTGTTTAATTTTTATCTAATAGAATAATAATGATGAGATTCGGACTTTATGTAATGATTTTTAAAAAATATCGCTTTTCCTTCATCTAAAAGTACCTTTAGTTTCCAATGAAATAACATGCTTGTAACTTTGTATTATGTATTTAAGTGGTAAAAGTTTATGACTAAGTGCTTTATTTTTCTTATGATCCCATGTTCGAACCTTGAAGTTGTCAATATGATAGTCGTTGGAGGTTTATGTGGTCGTTAACTTGTAATAATGATATTTGTAATTATCCAAATGATTATAATAATGGTATTCATAATAATAATAATATTAATTTTGTGTTTATCCTTTAATTTTTCATTTGATTATTATCATTTATTATCCCAATCAAATAATATTTTTTTATGCTTCTAATATTTAATTTAGTTTTGCCTTGAATTATAAGAATAACAGTAACAAATTTAGATTTAGAAATTTATAGCAATCAATTAGTTCGCTGCAAAAAACAAATAACTCATCTTTACTTGATTTTATCAATTATATTTTTATTATATGCAATTAAATATGTATCCAAACATCTAAAGTAGACCCAACATTTAGTTAGTTTGATACAGAAAACAAATAATTTATCTTGTATGGATTTTATCAATTATCTGCTCATAAATCTATCAATGCAGTTGTATTTAATTTTTTTACCTTATTTTTATAAAATTTTAGTACATCACATTATTATTAAACATAAAAAATTATCTTATTTTTGTTTTAATATTACTTAGCAAAAATTATGTCCAGGCTAATTACTAATGCAATTCTCTTTACATTTGAAATTTTTTTGTTCTCCTTGCATCAAGAGTGCAAGGCAAATGCCATGTGTATACCTATACTATGTTTTCTTGACTCACTATGTTTATCTAATATGTAGACAACAAACTATGGTTAATGTAGGACATGTAGCATGCTAGTCTAAAGATACATTCTAAACAAGTTAATTTTGATTATTTGTTTTTCCAATTGGAGAAATAATAAATAATAAATATAACAAAAATGCACTTGAGTTTTATGTGTTATTTATAAAATATTCCTAGTAAGGTATGTGTATGTTCACAAGTAATTTATTTATTTTTAACAAAGGAAACTATCAATTGTGAAGGAAAAAAATAATGTCAATTTATTTATTGATTTTTTTTCAACTTATAATGTTTTTTTTTATTAGAATAATGATATCTCACACCACATTATTAACATTCTATAAGCCAATTTATGTTTTATTATCAGAGTTTTTTTCACCTAATTATTGTTTTATAAAAATCTTTGATGATATATAACTCATCATGAAAGCCATTAAGGATTATGGAAAAATCATTGGTTTTGGAAAGGCAACATATTCTTACTTTTTAAATATTAGAGAAAAACTAAATATTATTATCTTGTGAGAAGCTACAAAATAACACTTTAAATATTTGTAGACACATTTAGAAACAAATAGTATTTTAATATATGCCTTTTTAGGTCATTTTCTATAATTTATTATTCAACTATTTATACAAATATATAAATTTTTTAGTTCAACCTTTAATCTATAGAGGTGTATTTTTTTTCCTTGTATTCAAATCACAAAAAGATATAATAATACTTGTAAGACACTTATATTGCAATGATACAAGAAAATATATTGTTTTTCAGGACTTGACTTGTTCAAATAGTAAGACTACATCTGTACAAAAAAATAAACCTTGAAAATAAATTAATGAAAAATATTTATCAATCACTTCTAAATAATATAATTACTATTTTATAATTATCTTATCATAACTCTCCATCACTGCCATAACCATAATTACCATCACCCCGTCATCATTAACCATATGGTCAATGACCATATACCTAACAATCATCAACACCAACTATTATTATATCATGATTGTAATTGTCGTTTTATCGTTGACCTACCAAAACTCTCTAGCACCAATGTTGGTATTGCTAACATTATATTATCATTAAAGTTATTATCATTTCATTATTGTTTTCAAAAATCACTATTTTAACAATCATTATCTTATAGCAATTATCATTATGATTTTTATTCAAACCAACACTAGAAAAAAATATTTTAAAAAATATCATAGGTGAAAATATTTTTTAAAAAGTAGCATATCTAAAAAAAAAGAGAGAAGCTATTAGGAACATGTTTTTCAATAAAAAACATTGTTATGAATAATGTATAAGAAAAACACTAGTTCCACTAGCATGATATATTTTTTGGGAAAACATAGGTATTGATAATATTTTTGTTATATATATATAAAGAAAAGAAAAGATTAACCCACATCGTCTCTTTCTAGTTGTACTATTTTTCAAAATTCTTATTTTATTCTGAAAAAATTTCAAATATGTTAGTTTTATCTTTTAATCATTACTAACAATATTATTGGTATTAAATACTATAAAGATAACTATTATTAAGACTACTACACTTATAACTATCATAGATATCGCAATGGCTACAAATATAAGAATTAAAATAATTTATCTTATAAAAAATATATTTTTCTTGATAATAAGTTAGGATTGTAAAGGAAGCATTCCAACTCTTGAATTGCTAAATTAGCAATTAATTGCGTTTTGCCTTTCGAGCTTTGTATAAGATTATTTTTTTACATAGCGTAACAACCATGAATTTGAATCAATGAAGTGCCTGTTTAGCCAAGCGGCTGGACCGCTGTTTGGCTAATTTTTTTTTTTATTATTTTAAATAAATTTTATTGATGTTTTTAGATTATTTTGATGTGCTGATATTAAAAATAATTTTTTTAAAATAAAAACATATCATTTTGATGTGTTTCTAAATGAAAAACACTTTGAAAAGCAACCGCAACCATACTCCAAAACACCCCCGGAGTAATGGAAAAACACTAGAAGTTACACAAATCATAATGAGAGAGCAGCTAAAAAGAGAAGTGAGCAATTTTTTTCAAAGTATTTTTTTTAGAATATATTAAAAAAATATTTTTATTTTTTAAAATTATTTCAATATTAGTTCATGAAAACTAGCTAAAACAATGAGAATATTTAATTTAAAATAAAAAAAATATTATTTTTTTAAAAAACATTCTTGAAACGGAATTACTAACTACTTATTTTGTTTTCTCTAATGATTATTTGACGCTACATTTTAAAAGTATTTATTAAAAAAAATTAAAAAATTTTATTTTTAATTTTTAATTTACATTAAATTTATTTGATATTTTTATATTATTTTGATACAGAAATATTAAAAATAATTTTAAAATAAATTATTTTTTCAAAAAAAATCTAAATGAGTCTTCAACATGCAATTAATTTCAGTTTTCCTTTGAAAAAAGCAAAAGACAGAAACTTTCAGGTTTCTCCAAACCCCAAGAAAGACCAAGACAAGAGAGAGGAAACAAAGCCAAACACCAATTCCAACACCAAAACGCATATGTTATTCGAGGGACGCACCCACCTACCCACACGAGTGGTTTTCGAGTGAGCTGCATGAAATGCAACCCTCCCAACAAGAGCGAGAGAGAGAGAGAGAGGATAGACGCTGATTCTTTCCTGCAGACACCATATTGTTGGTGTTGTGTAGGAGTAGCATTGACTGTAGAGAGAGAGATCAGTTTCAAAACAAGGAATCTGACCTCATTTCTCCAGACTCTGTATAAATAAACAGACAAACACTTAGTTTTTATGGAGAGTGAGAATCGTGCGTGTGTTTCTCTTCTTTTTTGGTAATACTATCTTTGCTTTTCTCATCTGACAGCGAAACCCCATTTCATTTCTTGTTCCCCTTTTCTTATAAATTAACTTCATCTTTTTAATGTGATTCTTCTCTGTCCAGAATAGTAAAAAAATGATGGTTTCTCTCTTGCCAACGAGCCCTTTGAAATGGGCAAGAGAGGGCTAACATGGAGCTGCATTTCAGTTTCCTTGGCCTCTGATCGATCACTCTTCTCCTCTAATATCTCTCTTGCCAAAACCTAGCCCCCCTTCCTTTCTCCTCATTATAAGTTAGGGTCTATCTGGTTTAGTTCTTGTCAGAATGAGTCTACAGCACCTGATGACTGACAGACGTGTTTTCAACGGGTATCCAGACATGAACTTTTTGCCTCCACCTCCTCCCCCAGCTCCACATCTCTCTCTCTCTCATGCAATTGGGGTCATGGGTCAACCAAGAGAGACTACCAATCCTCAAATGGGGTTTCAGATTTTGAGCCATTCGATGGGCCAGGGCACGAAACCACGGAGAAGTCAACAGTTTGAAAGCAGGGGAGCTAAGAGACGTAGTGATACGAGTGATGGGGATTTTGGCGTTCAAAAAAAGAGTTTTACTTTGAATTTAGGCGAGGAAGAGGAGCTTAAAACCTCTTCTCTTGGTAGAAATGGGCATACAAAGCTTTGCGCTAGAGGCCATTGGAGACCAGCTGAAGATGCTAAGCTAAAAGAGCTCGTGGTTCAGTATGGTCCTCAAAACTGGAACTTGATCGCAGAGAATCTTGAAGGAAGATCAGGTAAACCACCTACAAAATCCGTCGTAAAAAAGTGTAAAAGACGTTTGTTTGAGCCAAAAATGTCCTCCAAGATGTTCACTTTGTACACTGATCACATCATAAAATTGTTAGGAAGTCCGTTGATTTTTCCATTTCGAAAGACCAAATCTGTTAGTAAAATTTCTGCTCTATATTCTGGTTTTCAGGTAAGAGCTGTAGATTAAGGTGGTTTAACCAACTAGATCCAAGAATTAACAGGAGGGCATTCACTGACGAGGAAGAGGAGAGACTTCTAGTTGCTCATAGACTTTATGGCAACAAATGGGCCATGATTGCTAGGCTATTTCCAGGAAGGACTGATAATGCAGTTAAGAACCATTGGCATGTGATCATGGCCAGGAAACAGAGAGAAAATTCCAGCGTTTCCAGGAGGAGAAAGTCGACTTCTTCCTCTCAAATCCTCCCTAAAAGATCATTAGATGTCACTTTGCAAAACAATGCATGTAGTGAATCAACAACCATCTCAAGCATTATTGAGGAGTCTGGCTCAACATGCACTGATCTTTCTCTTACTCTTTCTTCAGCCAAAGTTCCTGCTAGACTTTTCACCAGGTTCAGTCCTCAAGGTTGTTCCCAAAGGGGTAAGTGCTTAGTTTCCCAAATCTCTGTAAATTATTATTATTATTATTATCATTTTATAGTTTTCCTTAATGGGTTTTTAAATCTGGACTTGTTGAAATTCATTATAGCATGCTATGGTTTTTTGGGTATGCAGGTTCCTCGGCAGAGAATGAAGCGAATATGGGAAATATGGATTTTGACGAGTTTTCCGGCAGCAATTCAAACTCAGAAGATTCTTTAGCTGGGTCAGTGGTCACCGACAGGGCCAATCCCGCGCTCTCTGGTGACTGTGAAACTAGGAATGAGAAAATCAACATGCCCTTCATAGACTTTCTAGGAGTAGGAGCTTCATAAGACAAGTTGGATTGTAGGTAAAATTAAAGAAAGAAAACTGGGTTTCAGGTGTAATTGACAATGTTTACAGCACAGTAACCTTAATCAGAGAAAAAGAGAACAACAATGAGTAGCTAAGAGTTGGAAAACAACAATAATCCTCAAAAAACTTGCAGTTTTTGGAGTTATTTCCTCTCACTGGCATGGCCAAATCTTGTTTGTGCATGAGAGAGAGAGAGAGAGATGGGTGTTTCTCTTCTGACAACTGGGGACTGTATGACTCATGATGAATGAATCTGCCATCTCTGGTGACTTTTCAATGCTGTGCGTGTCTTTGTTGCCTGATATGCTGCTTTTGTTGACCATGTTTTTTACGCTCTTGTGCAATTAATACGATATTTGTCATTGCTATAATGTTTGGAAAAAAATAAAAAATATTTAAATTAAAAAATTTAGTGCTCGTTGATATTTTTTATATATTAATATTAAAAATAATTTTAAAAAAAATATTATTTTAATGAAAAATATTTTTTAATATAATTTTAATTATATTTACAAATAATCATCAAGTAACTACTCATCACATATCCAAAATGCAAATCAAGTGGGGTCTACGAATCTTGGATGAGTTTCCATTCATTAAAAAGTAGTGGTTAAATTTATATTTTAAATTGATTTTTAAAAATTTAATGAAATAATTTGTTTATTTTTTAATAAAAAAGAATTTATTTATTTATTTTTTAAAAAATTTTTATTTTCTTTCCAATCATCCATTTTCAGTGCAGTAATTAATTAGTTTTAGCCTTGGTATTATATTTTAAAGAATTTAAAAAAAATATATATATTTTTTAATTTTTTATTTTAAATTAAAATTTATTAAATGTTTTTAATTATTTTTATACACTGATATTTTTTATTTTAAAAATAACTTCAAAAATAGATAATTAGACGGTTTCGTTAGCATCTGTTGTTTGGAGGTTTCTGAAATTTTTCTATAAAGGAAAATGATGTTTTTTTAATTATTTTTATACACTGATATTAAAAATAAATTTTTAAAAATAAATTTTTAAAAATAAAATAATATTATTTTAATATATTTATAAAAAATATTTTTAAAAATAACTTTAAAAATAAATAATTAGATGGTTTCGTTGGCATTTGTTGTTTGGTTTGAAATTTTTTTTTGTGAAGGAAAAAGAGGCCCATTTACTCGGCCCTCTTTAGGATATCCTTGGCTATTCTCTTGTTGTGCAATAAAAATATAATTAATTAATTAATTAATTTAGAAAATTGGAAACCGTTGGCTTTGGTTCTCAAAATAATAGGTTCTCAAAATAATAGATTGCAAGTCTTGGGATAATTAATGGAGATAGCCTTCACCACACCTAAATTTTAAATATTTCTTTGTTGTGTTTAATTAAATATTTTAATAAATATGTAATTATTTATATCTCTTAACAATAATACAATGCAGATATCTAAATGATATTTTTAATATTTTAACTTGAATGTTTCAATTATATTCTTTTAAAATTAAAAAAAAAATATTTAAAAAAAATTAATTTGAAAGATGAGGTACGAGGGATGAATGAAATTAATATATAGGTACTTGTTATATATATATATATATATTGAACTGATTCCTAAGAGAATTATATATGAAGAGATCATTTATATCTATAGAAAAACTCACATGATAGTTATTTAAAGTGATCCATAAACTTCACTAAGTATCTCTTTAGAGATTCCAATTGGTCAAGTGACAAGACTTAAGGGCTAAGAGGCTCAAAAAAGAGTTCAATGAATGTTTTCAAGACACGTGAGTCAAGGTGAACTTCAAAAAGATATTAAATAATTAAGTACAACCCCTGATTAATTTGATTTATATTCAAGAAAGACTTGTAGATAAACATTCAAACATTACAAAAAATCTCAATAAGAAGATCCAAATATGCTAGTTTTGAACTTTAGCAATTGTTTTGGCCATAAATAGACATATATATGGAATATTAATATGATTTTAATTGGTGGAAGTACACATCCATAAATATCGTGAGATATATAAAACACTTTCTATTTTTATACGATGAGCAATAACTTTGTGTTTGGATTTAAGCTTTGATTTACCTAATGAATTATGAAAACAACTTTAGTTTTATTTAAATTATTTAGGCTATTGTTTTATTTATCTTTCAATTATTATCGAACATTTTAAACATATCGTGTCGTTTATTTAAATATGAGAAAATTAAATTATTATTACTTATTAGATTTATACATATTCATTAGGATATCATATTAGAATTAGGATCCTTTCTAGTATAAATATTTTTTTGCAAATGTTTTTTGAAAAAGACTAATTTTAAATTAATAAATTGTCATACTTGCTATTTTTTGTGTGATTGAGTGATTTCCACACTAAGTTATTCATTGAATTTGCAAACTCTTTGAATGGTTGATCAACTTCATTGTAATTTTATATTGCTCTTCGCGTTTATTTATAAGTGTGGACAAGAGTGATCATTGTGTATAACTTTAATTCTCTAAGATTGGTTCTTACCATATCAAATTGTAAACCATTCAAATATAATTTTAGCATATCTTGGAAAATATTTGCATCAATTGAGATAACTAAATTATTTTATATAAATGGTATTAAGACTTGATCTGGCCACTTGTTATCATAATCAAGAGTAACAAATAAACACATATTGGATACAATATAAACTAATGAATGTATAATTGATTGTGAAATCTTTGACTAAGATGAAATGAGATTTGAAGAGAGTTTCAAATTTTATTCAAAGAATTAATGACTATAGTTTTGAAGAATAAACGATGTAATAAAGTAGATATAATCTATGATATATTATAATATCTAAATCAAAACATTCTTGATGAAGATATAATAATTACACCGAGAAACTGATAATCGAATGGTAAGTCCAACCACTTATAATTTTTCTAATATTTAAAGGGTCATGGTAAAGTGCTTATATATTGTACTTGTTCTTTAAATATAAATCAATCAGTTATTTAATTGATAATAAATTAAATTATTTATCGTATTTGATCTTATTTTATTTAAGATTATGATTTATGTTAGAAAACTAAATGAGTCACACTTATAAGAACTATTGATTATAAATTAAAATGGGATAATTAATCAAATGTAGTTGATTGTGAATAGATTTTAGTTAGAAATTGAAGAATATAACGTAATTAATATCAAGGATTACAATTCTAGACCTAGAAAAAAAAAATCAAGATTGAATAAATTTAAAAAATTATCCTAAAATAATATATGTGATATTATTTAAGAGGAAATTTAATATTTTATCATTTATAGGATTTTTAGATTTTCTTATAAATAGAATGCCATGTCTCTTATTTTCTTCATTTGACAGCACAATATAACATTTTTAAACTGATTTAACACAAAATAAAAAAAAAACTAGTACTCAAATACAAAATAATTTCTTTCTCCTAAAAGGGTTTAATATATTTCTCACATGAGGTTCACGTGGATTATCATTAGAGACAAAATACTTGGACAACTTATAGTTTGAGACAACCTAACCTTGAAGCAATTATTCAAAACTCGAAAAAAAAATATGATCTTCATGTAATATTCATTTAAACTCTACAAAACTTTAGATATGTCTAACAAGATTCTTGGGATTCCATAATTTTTTTTTATCATTTTTGCTGCCTGTGTGCTTTTCAAGAAACCCAATATTGATAATAGAGACTTCATTAGACAATTATAGTTGTTGTTGCATGTTTTAATTGTTATTGGTGTTAATTACAAATTAAAGTTGTGTGAAAATTTATTTTTTCACAAGAGTAATACTCTCTCTATTTTTTTCTAATTTTTTTCGGCTACTATTCTAGTTAGATCCAGCTAAAATCCTAAACAAAAGACATTTTAGGTTTTGTGGCTCTATTAGTGGTGATTCCATTCGCTAGTGTGTCTAGTTAGATACATAGACTAGCTCGCTATATTTTATTGAGGCAGCAAGTATGCTACCTTTCTAGGAGCAATGGTCGACGTTGTTACATGTAGCCTTGCATTGCTATGCACATCAATGGCAAAAAAAAAAAAAAAAAAATCTAAGATTATGATTATTAACTCAAACAAGTTTAATAAACTTTGTTAATTTAATAATATGATTAGCAAATAAGATATCAATACCATATAAAGCAAAACAACAACACAAGAACTAAATGCAAAAGATATCAATATTATGAACATATATCTTCATAATATTCCTAAATGTCTTAATGATCTTATTTTTTTTAAATAATAAAAACTAAATTAAAATAGAACAATTGCATAGAAAGAAAAATGAATCTCTATTCCTTACAAATAAAATGACGAATGATAAAATTAAAAAGAAAAACAAATCATGAAGTTTAATTATAAAAAAAGAAATTGACCTATGACTGTCTAAGCTATCATATAGGTGAATTCTAAAAATATATCCTCCAAAATAACCAAAGATGATAATATTTTAACATCCAAATTTAGCAAAACTCAAACCAAATTTATAATGTAGTTGTCGTGACTAAGATCACTGCATGGAAAACAAATTGAATAAAATTTTGAAGTTAATTTCTCAAATCAATATAATATTGAAGATCCAAATACTTTTTTTTTTATTTTAAAAAAGCTCAAGTCAAACTTGATGATCTTGTTGAATCCAAGGCCTAAGACTTGATATCGGGAACATGAACCAAACCTGGTGAACTTGTTGAATCCATGATTCTATAGAAAGAAAAGGTAAAAAAACAAAGAATACCAATTTCTAATAAAACCAATAATGATGGACGAAATAAAAAATGACCAAATGCAATCCGGCTCAACTTTCAAAACTTGTGACATGGATCATGCAGCCAGATCATGGCATAAAAAGAAAACTTGAAAAAATAATAGTGTAAAATTCCTAGCCAACCAAAATAACTAGGGATAAATTTCAAAAACAAATTAAATAAAAAAGGATAAAAAAGAAAAAAAATATAGATTTGAAAAGATTGAGAACCATATTTGATATTAAAAAATCATAATGGATAAAATTGAAGAACAATTTAAATTAAAAAAGGATAAGACAAACTACAAATAAAAATAAAACAAATGAAGATTGAATTTGATATAAAATTCAAATGCCAATCTATGAAATTGAAAAAAATATTCAATAAAGGATTCAAGACAAAATACATTGCAATTGAAAAAGATATGGATGAGATCTGAAATAAAAATCAAATGTGAAGGGATGAAATTGAAAACCAACTAACTCAATAAATTATGCTATACCACATACATTGCAATCAAAAGTTATAGGCATTGCTAACTTGCTAGCGCATGTTGGTATACACTAACCACTTTTTAATTTTAATATTATTTTATATAAATTAAACAAACAAATCACAATTGACCCCATGTTAGAATGAAAAAACAAAAAAACTAGGGTGCTCGTGCATTTAAAACTAAGAAAGATTATGTTCTTAGAGACATCTAAGTGAATGCACTTGACAAAACGAATTTAAGAACCCAAAAATCCCATTAAGTAATTAAAATATAGGTAAAAGAAGTAAAAATATTGTAACCCTGTCTTTTCCTATAATGAGTAAAAAGTTTTAGCCTCCAAACTCATATTTTGTAAGCTTGTCAACTAAGAGTAAAATAGTAATTTAAATAATCGAATCTACAATGAAATGGAAACGTGAGTGTATGCATGGTGAATATGTAAGCTTTTTTAGACTTTTGTATAATTCATTCATCTTACTAAACACTCCCATATAAAATATTTACAAGTAAAACAAAGAACAAGGTTTGGCTCATAATAAATTTATTAAATGGTAAAAGAGATTCTCATACCATATTTTATATTAACCAGGATTTAGGGTTTTTTTTTTAACAATTTTAAAAACACCCTTCATTTGTCTAGCATATTCGAATAAATTTGATAAACTTGTTCTTACCTCAAAATTTGAACCTAGAAAGTTAGGAAATCAAATGCACATCCTTAACCATAATATAAGAATCTTACAGCTCATAACAATTTTAAGGTCAACATTTCCATAGCAAAATAAAAAAAGTGAAAATAAATAAATTAAATATGACTTGATTCAGGTCTAATTTGTTAATCTCACCCCAAGAAATGACATAGTGTTATAATCAAAGGAAACATACAAATATATATCATGAGCTTGGAGTTTAGTCTTTGGTGGTGTCCAATACATTATCCTATAAATATATACACGAGCGAACTTGCCAACGCGCTGTGCTGAAATGTTTTTTTCTGTGTAGGAAACTGATTGATTTTATAGTATTGTAATTGGTTATCTTAATATTTAATTGGTAAAATTACAATTAATAGAATTTATTAGAAACGAGTTTTCCCTTGTCTAAAAGTCATTGAATATTGCTATTATTAAAACTATATAAATAATTATTTAATCGGTAGATTCTACAATTGGAATCAAATTTATTATGTTAAAATGAGCCACATGTTTTGTGTAACAGACTGATTGTTTATTGTTTATGTTTTATTTGTTTCATGAATATACGATTAGGAAAAAAAATTGTTGTGCGCTTAAGATGACCATAACAACATAGTTATAAAAACCAAAAAATATATATAAGTGACAAAAAAAAAAGAGAAAAAATGTAAAAAAAAAAATGGATCTGAAGATTAGTCATGGTGCACATAAGTTATATTGGACACCCTGATTATAAAAGAAAACAAACAAAAAAAAGGATGCTCGGTTAAAAAAAAAAGTGCAAGGGGAAAACACCTTTCTAAATGGTAACGAACAGTGAAAATCATTGTTCATTTTAGGAAAAAAAATTATGGTGTGCGTAGCTTGACACAGACACCCTGGTTATAAAAAAAAATGTATAAATGGAAAAAAACAGGAAAAAAATATTAAAAAAAAATAGATTCGGAGATTAGTCTTGATGCCCATAAGTTGCTCTGGACACTAGAAAAAAGGAAAATCACCTTTTCAGTAATGAATAGTGAAATCTGTTTAAATCCAAAATCATTTCGTTGCCTGCCTGAGGATTCGAACTTCCATGTGCAGGCACACATCTTAACCATTCGGCCAAAGCAACTTCGTTGTTCAACCGAGTATACAAATTATACTTAATACAAATGATATGATAATATAAAATTAAAAATCCAAAATCATTTTCGTCATCTAGGAGGTTCAAACTCCCGTGTATTTAGTAGGAACGAGCCTTAGCCACTCAACCAAAGTGACCTTTTTGTTTAGTTTTAGTATAAAAATGCTAATTATATTATTATGTAATTTCATTATTCCAATTCACAGTGCATCTGAGTCTAGATGAACATTGCAAAATACTATTTCAAAACCCATTCTGTTTTAGTTTCTTTAGTAATAAACTAGTTAATTGCCCACATTACGTCGCGGGTGGAACAAATAATTTTTATAACTGTTGAGATTAAAAATAACTAAAATTATTATTATTATTATTATTATTATTATTATTATTATGTTAATAATGAAAAAAATAAAAGACTAAAAAAATCCAAAAAACTTTAACAAAAGATCAAACAAAAAAATAAAATAAAAATAACAATTATGAGGTATAAAAAAATTCATTTGACTTGAAAATAATAATAATAAAAATGAATAAAAAACTAAAAGAAAGAAAAAAGGGAAAAAAGAAACATAAATATAAATTTTCAAATGATTATAGACACAAAATAAAATTTAAGATTTTTTTTCAAAAAATACCACCTCAACATATAAGAAATAAAAAAAAATTACAAACCAAAGCTAAGAGTAAACTTATATACATGGATAAAAGTAGGGACTATTCCATAAATATAAAGAAAGAAAGGGATCAAAATAAAAAATAAAAAGTATAAGGGCCGAAATGAAAATCAAATATATTATCAATTTCAATCAAAGGATAAAATTGTAAAAATTGAAACTTCTATACCGAATATATTAAGGGATTTAAACCCAATCCGTAAATTAAAAGAAGGAGGATTGAAGTGAAACCTTAATATATAATTAATTTCAATTGAAGGACTTAATCGAGCTAAATAAAAACTTATATAATAGAAATCATGACCATATGCAAAATTAAAAATATAGGGACTAAAGTGAAACATTAATAAAAATAGGGGTCTCTTTTGTAGTTTTGGGTGCGGAAGAGAGAAAACAGGAAAAAAGGCTTTAATTGGTCACCGTCGCGTACACGGCCACCGGTTGCCAACACGCGTGGCACCTTGAGGAAGACCACGCTGCAGTGCATCGATGGAGATGCTAGAATCCCATTTTCATTGACTTGAGTAGTCCTCATGCGTCTCCAGAACAGGGTGTGAGACAAAATACTGCTGATCACGTGTGCCATACACACCGATAATATTCTAAGAAAAATAATAAACAATTATGGTTAATTACCGATCTATCCCTGTGCCTAAGTCATCAATTTTATTTTATTATGAACTATATTCATTTTTAGTCATTTTAAAAAATATAAAATTCCCGTGGCACCCCTCGCGCCAAGATTTGATTTTTATCATTTTCGAAGGTTAGAATAGTTCTTTTACTGTGCAAAAAAATATAAAAAATTAAAAAATACGATGGAATGGGTCGGACCGAACTAGACCAAAAATGTGCAATTATTGCAGAACCTCTTGGTCCAGAGATATTTTTTTATCTTTTTCGAGGGACAAAACCGTTATTTTACTGTGTAAAATTGAAAAAAACCAGCAAACTAGCAAATCGAACGACCCGAACCGACCTAAAAATTGAGCAATACTATTGTAATCCACAGTGATTTGTCTCACAATGCACAATAACTCGCCCATGATGTCACGACCTCTTTTAGTGTATTGTGTGTGTTTGTATAATAGATCGTTGGTCCACAGTAAATAATGAATAAAATCAATTTTTTTTTAACATACAAAAGAAATATTCAAGCATTCTTAGCATTTTTCAAGTAAATATATTTTTTTTAAATTATGTTGAAGTTGACCTAATATGACTTGATGTGTCTAGAACAACTCAAATGACTAGTAAAAATATAGTTTGTTTATAAAAATTTAAGACAATATTTTTTCTTCTTAAAAGAAGAATATTAAAAAAACAACATATTAAATTGATTCAGACTAATCTAGTTTAGTCTGTTAAATCTGTGATTCGGATCATGAGACTATAATACCCTTGTATAAAGTGTATTAAAACAAATTATAAAGCTTAATTTTTAATTAACTCAAGATTGAAGGATAGAGTTAAAATAACAAATTAAAAAATAATAAAATAATTAACTTGAGTTAATCCACAAAACTAGTGACTAGAGTAGAATATCATAAAAATCAAACAAATAATGACTTAAGTTAATAAGAGTTAACCTACCCTACATACTACTAATATCATGAGACTATAATAATAATAATAATAATTAATTAAAAAATACAAAAAAAAACAAAGCCAACCTCACGAAGATGCCAAACCCCTGACATGCTAACCATGTATAAAATAGATTATAATGAATTACGAAATATAATTTCTAAATCATAAGATGACATTATTGAGGTTGAAGAGGTCACAGCTATCAAACTCTTCCAAGCTATTGTTAAACATATCTCTTCTCTGACCTGAGCTTTCTGATCTTCTTGTCTGAGCAAATCACAGCTCTTGCAGAACATCTTGAATCCAGGTAAAGTACATAAACTTCATCTTCTTCATTTTATTGGTGTTTTTGTTTTCACATGTAAAGAAAAGGTTGTATCAGTTGATCTTTCTCAGTTCTTATAATCCATGCCTTACAGACTTGATTATCTTTTTGTTAATTATTATTCTCTTCTGTGTTTGCTTAATTGGTTTAGCTTTACACTTTATTTTTTCAATTTCCATTATTTTTTATTCAATACTTTGATTTTTACTCTCTGTAGGAAAAAATGGTTCGATCAAATGATCCATTTTGGAATGATGTTGAAGATATGAATAATGGTGGCATGATATGTAAATTTTGTGGGCATTTATTTGCCGAGAATACTTCCATTTCGAGGATCAAATGGCATCTGTCAGGTGTGAAAGGGCGTGGTGTTAAAATTTGCGAGAAAGTCCCTGAAGAGGTTCAAAGTGCAGTCCGAGCAGCAATAATCGATGGCCCTCCGGAAAAAAAACGTAAATCTGTAGCAGGCTCGAGCAGTAACGAGGCCACTGAAGCAATTTCATCTTCTGTGATGATACTGGAAGGAGATGCTCCTTTCGTTGGAGAGACCGAACACTGGCTGAGTAGATTAACTGATGAAGACATTGAGCTTCTGAGAGGTACATTTCATGAGGGAGCATCAATTAATCCAGCTGACGAGCCTCGAGTAAATTCATCCCAGCCAAAAGACCCATGGTGTCTTGACCATGGAAGATATTATGATCGACCTTGTGCTCCATTAGTAACCAATGACGTAATTATGAATGTTGTGGAGGACATGGTTAGAGTGAGGACAGAACTAATGGAGGATGAGGAGGAGGAGCAGAGGAAGAAAAATGATGTGGGGAACAATAGTGAGCCTGGCGCAGTAGCTAGCTCTTCTGGAGGGCTTGCAAGCAACACAAATGAGATTAATGGAGATGCTCTACCAACGAGAAAACTGGTGGGTCAAGCATTCGAAGACCATATGAAGACTATTTGGTCTTGGTTGATGCACGATAACGTTTCAAGTATTGGCATCTATGGTATGGGCGGAGTTGGTAAGACGACATTGGTGACACATATATATAATCAGCTACTAGAAAGACCAGACACTTTCTATCATGTTTTCTGGATTACTGTTTCACAAGATACCAGCATCAACAGATTACAGAAAAGTTTGGCGAGATGTATTGGTTTAGATCTTTCTAATGAAGACGAGGAGCTGCACAGAGCTGTCAAATTGAGAAAAGAATTAACGAAGAAAAAGAAATGGGTTTTGATTTTAGATGATATGTGGAAGGCTTTTGACTTACAAAAGCTGGGAATTCCTGACCAAGTTAGGGGATGCAAGCTGATTCTTACATCTCGATCAGTAAAGGTTTGCCAACAGATGAAAACCCAACACACAATCAAAGTGCAGCCTATTTTGAAGAACGAAGCTTGGACTTTGTTCATTGAGAGACTTGGACATGACGTAGCACTTTCTCCGGAAGTGAAACAAATTGCTGTGGATATTGCAGGGGAATGTGCCGGTTTGCCATTGGGAATTATTACAATGGCAGGAAGCTTGAGGGGAGTTGATGATTTGCATGAGTGGAGAAATACATTGAAGAAATTGAAAGAATCAAAATTTAGAGACATGGAAGATGAGGTATTCCAGTTGTTGAGGTTGAGTTATGATCGGCTAGATAATGATTTAGCACTACAACAATGTCTCCTGTATTGTGCATTATATCCCGAAGATCATAAGATTGAAAGGGAGGAGTTAATATGTTATATGATTGATGAAGGAATAGTTGGAGGAATGAGGAGCAGACAAGCAGCATTTGACGAGGGCCACACGATGCTTAATAAACTTGAAAATGTTTGTTTGCTGGAAAGTTGTTTTGGTCATTATCACCGTAGATGTGTCAAGATGCATGACTTGATTAGGGACATGGCCCTCCAAATACTCCAAACCAGCTCTCCAGTTATGGTCAGGGACCGTGTTGAAGAATTACCAGATGTGGATATGTGGAAAGAGGATCTAGTGAGAGTCTCCTTGAAGGATTGCTATTTCAAGGAAATTCCATCCAGCCATTCACCAAAGTGTCCCAATCTGTCAACTCTATTGTTACGCAATAATGAAGGGTTAGAATTCATTGCAGCTTCTTTTTTTGAGCAACTGCACAGACTCAAGGTTCTTAATCTGTCTCATACAAATATCACAAAGTTGCCTGATTCTGTTTCTGAATTGGTGAGTCTCTCAGCATTATTGCTCACAAGTTGTGTGAAGTTAAAGCTTGTGCCATCATTAAAAAAGCTCAAGGCACTGAAGAGGTTAGACCTCTCATGCACTGCACTTGAAAAGATGCCTCAGGGCATGGAATGTCTATCCAACCTGAGATATCTTAGGATGAATGGATGTGGTGACAAGGAGTTTCCTAGTGGAATATTACCTCAACTCTCTCGCCTACAAGTCTTTGTATTACAGGATGAGTTTCTTTCTTGTCTGATAACAGTCAAAGGAAAGGAAGTAGGAAGCTTGAGGGAGTTGGAAACTTTGTTGTGCCATTTTGAAGGTGAATCGGACTTTGTGGAGTATCTCCATTCTCAGGATAAGAACCAATCACTTAGCACATACCAAATTTTTGTAGGACAAATGGATAAAGATGACTATAGTAGAATCATGGATGATTGTCACAGAAGTAAAACAGTTGCTTTGTGTAATTTGAGTATCAATATGGATGGAGATTTTCAGATCATGTTTCCTAATGACATTCAAGAACTGGTTATTTATAAATGTTCATGTGATGTCTACTCTCTATTAAAGTATGCAACTGATCTGGAGGTTATCAGGATATGGGATAGCAATTGCATGGAGAGCTTGGTTTCATCTTCTTGGCTCTGCTCTGCTCCCTCACCATTGCCATCTTATAATGGTATATTTTCTGGTCTTGTCGAGTTCTACTGCTATGGATGTAGAAGTATGAAGATGCTCTTCCCTAGTCTCTTCTTGCTACCACACCTCGTAAACTTAAAAGTCATCAGAGTTCTTTATTGTGAGAAAATGGAGGAGATAGTAGGGACAGGATCAGATGAAGAAGGGTTTATGGTTGAAGAAAACAGCAGTAGCAGCTGTGAATTCAAGCTCCCACAGTTAAGAAATCTGGAATTAAGGGGATTACCAGAACTGAAAAGCATTTGTAGTGGAAAACTGGTTTGTGATTCTCTCCAACATATTTGGATAGCAGATTGTCAGAAGCTGAAGAGGATGCCGATATGTCTTCCGTTGCTTGAAAATGGTCAGCCATCTGCTCTCCCTTCTCTTCAAAATATCTTTATACATCCAAAAGAATGGTGGGAGTTTGTAGTGCAGTGGGATCATCCCAACGCTAAGAATGTCCTTCGTCCCTTCGTAAAGATCTTGTAGTATACCAACACTGCTCTCTGCCTGTAAATATAATACAATATTTAATACACGTAATGAGATATAGGGGGATAGTTTTTCGTAATAAGAATTTCAAAATGGTCCTTGATTTTTGATTCTTTTCAATTGAATCCAAAATAAACTATAAAGTGTCTTAATTAAATCAAAAGAATCTCGTAAACCATGCTAGTTTGACATTTCAGTCTCCGGTCCCCTAATTCATTTAAATGCAACCAATTTTCTCCAATTGAACCCTTAAAGTGCCTTATAAATAAATAGAAAAAACTATTCTTGTCCAATTAAAACTTTGAGCAATTTTGAAAAGCTTATTTGATTATTTTTTTGAATTTGTTGATTTTTTTTTGGAATTGGATTTCACATTTTTGACTTCTCAAACTTTATTTGGTAATAATTTAACATGGATTTGAGATAAGATAAAGGGAAAAGAAGTTTGAATTAATAAATTATCCTTGATTTGAAATGCGCGCGCGGTAATTTTGTCTAAGAAGAATTGGTAATTTATAAAGATTAAGAAACAATAAAGTAAAATTAAGTTAAAGTTAAAATTAAAACTAAACTTTTGTCCAAGTTTTACTATAATATATATAAGGATAAATATTATGGATTCAAATAGTGCTTATCTCTTTTTTGTTCCCTTTACTTTTCTTACTATGGTAACTAATTTTTTTTCTTTCAAATTAAGCATTCCATATGAGCTTTAAGATCTAATTTAATTTGCGTAAGATAAAGTTATTTCAATCTAAAAAACTGTTTCGACATTGATTTCATGCTTTATTTTTCAAAGGAAAAAAAATTTCGATGTTTGCAGAACATTTAGAATTTAGGGATCGCAATTTGAAATTTATTAGTGGTAGATATTTATGCTCTTTTTTCCCCCACTTAACATTTAGCTTCTTTTCATAGTATTTTACCTTTGGAATTTCTTTGTTTTCCTTTATGGTTGCTTTATTTTAAAACTTTTATATTTTAGTTCAAAACTTTATTTTGTTCATTTTCAAAGAGAAAACAATCAAAAAATGAAAAGAAAAAAAAACGATAGAGAATGTTAATGATTAGCTAATTTTAAACAACAAAACAAGACGATTTTCATTTGAACAAATTCTTTTGAGATGTTTATGAGCTTTCCTCTTGTCATAAAAAGTAGATTGGAGTTATAAAATATTTTCTTTCTAGTTTAATTTTGTATTTTTGGATCAATTTAGAGTGTTTCAAGTTGAGAAATGAGTTTATTATGATACAGAGGATTTTTAGTAGGTATTTTAGGTTAAAATGGATTAAAAATATATTTTTGAGTTGAAAAAACCCTTGTCTCATTTTTTGATCACCTCTTAGGTGGTGACCCATCAAGCAAACAGGCTACATATCATCTACCACATTAGAGAATGAGTTATGATGTGCTTTGTTTTCTTCAAAAAAGGAGTGGTTGATATATTGTACATAAAAAAAAGGGAGGCTAGGCACATTGATAAGGACCAGCCTAACATCAAGTGAAATCACGCAAATGGCCCATTGGTGGTGTCAAGTGGGCCTATTACAAAAATTAGAGCAAAGAGACTTAAAGAGACATTGAATGGGCTAGTTCTTAGTACATGAAATAAGATGGACCTATAGGGACAAATGACACCTATAGAGTTTAAAGAGCAACCTCTAATTCATTTAATCCAAGTCTAAGTAGGGTCACGTTCAAGTTTTGAAAAGGATTGATGTGTTAAGCCTTATGTCATTAGGCTTATTTTTTCGAATATGACATGGAGTCCAAGTCCAGAAAACTGTCTAAAGAAGTGATGATTTTTAGCATTTAAAAGAAGTTTCCTAGTCTAGTAAGGAAACCTAAAAGTCAGCAACATTCAAGATCAAATAAATCTTCTTTATCTTATTTTTATGTTGATGCAACTCAAACTTTTTATTTGAAATTCATATTTTTATGATTTAGGGTTAATAGACATCAATTGATTTTAGATGCTTAGGGATTTGAGTCTGATTGTAAGTTAACATTATACAAATCTACATCTTTGGGTATTCTCGGGTTTGGCTTAGATTAAAAATACATATCTAATCTAAGTTTCAAATAAGATTTTATGCTTAATGATACATGTCGCGACGACGATTTTTCGCGCTTCGCGTCCCGCCGTTCCCCGTGGTTTGGGAGACAACGGTGCACGGTGAAAATGAAGGGTTTGTTTTATAGCCGTAAAAATTACAACTATAAATATTAAGGAGTCGCCACCTAGTATTAAGGTCACTAGAAACCTAATGGTCTGCGAGAGTCTTGGGTAAGGGGACTTGTTGTGCAAGGGGAAGACGCGTCACCCCCAGCGCACCCTACCTAAGGTAAGCTGCATTGTTGTTTGCTGTTTTTTCCTAAGTCATTTTTACTAGTCTTTTCCTAAAGTTTGACGTAGATTTTTCTCCGAGAGAAAATATCTACCTCACTGCAGGCTTATTGCGGTTTGAAAGACTAACCACAAAAATAAATTTCACATTGCATTTTGAAAATCACGATTTTACCCATCTACGAGTGCACTTTACATTGTAATTTTACATCGCGATAGATAAAACAAAATAATTGTTAAATTATTTTTGACATTTTGGCCGAATACCAACGGATAATTGTAAACTGGTTACGATATCCAATTTTTGCTTTTAAAACATGGAAGAAGATGCAACATATTTTTTTGCGAAAAATACAATGGGAAAAACTTTGGGATCCGGCCGTATGCACGAAAACAGTTTTTTTGTTTTTGAAATGTCATTTTTATGTGTTTTTTTAATTATCATTTTTTATGCAACTCACACACCCATTCTCTTTTTCATTATATTTTTTTGGTACATTTTACAATTACATAACATTTACAAAGATAAATAAACATAAAAAATAATTTAAATACAAATACAAAATAAAAAAAATCACAAAAGCAACCCTGGAAGCACTGCTAACAGCCGGAGTCATGCAGGGCAGTGGTGGCGCGTGGTTCCACGCGCCACCACGAGAGGGGCACAACAACAGGGAGTGTAGATCGGCCTCTCCTCTTTCTTCTCTCGCCGGTAACGGCGCCGGTGACCTGCAAACACAAACAAAACACACAAAGCAAGCACACAAAGCATCAATGTTTCGGTTTCCCTTTTTTCGTTTCAGCTCTCGGATTCTGGGTTTTTTTTCTTCAAATGGAGTCTGATCGGTGGCCGATCTGTGGGCTGGGGGCTGCTTTCGGTCAGGTTTGGCTGGTGACCCGAGGGGGTAGCCGTCGGTGGTCAGCATTGTTGCCGAAGAAGGAGATGAAGAAATGAGAGCTGAGGGATTGCAGCCTTGGCTGCTGTGCTGGGAGGCAGATCTGTCAAGTGGGCTGCTATGAGTCGATGGGAAGGAGAGGAAAACAGATTTGGCTGACGGGAAGGAGATGGAAGTGAGGGAGTGAGATCGTGAGGAGGCCGAGTCAATCGCCGGAGAAGGAGAGAAAACGATGGCTGGCTGGAAAGCGGAGAGAAGAGAATGGAGGACTGCTGTGGGACTGAGGGAAAGCTCGCCGGAGAAGAAGAGGAAAAGAAAGAGTTGGCCGGAGGGGCTGCAGCTGCCCAAAGGGCTGGCGGCGGCAGCCCCAAACCAGGGAGGAAGAGATGGCCTCTTTTAGGTTTTTAGGGCTTTTTTTTTGCTTTTTATGATTATCCTTTTTTTTGTGTTCTGGTCCCCTTTTTCTTTTTTTTTTCCAATTTTCCGTGCCCTCCCCCCTTTCTTTAATTTTTCAGCCCCTTTTTATAGGCAACCTACAGCATGGTGGGGGTGTCTAGGTATGGGTTTGGGAATGGTGTGGTATGGGGGAGAGTATGGCCAAGCATGCCCTTTTTTTTTTTTTTAAATAAAGTAGGCTGGAAAAAAATGGGGTTCTTATGAAAATAAATTTTCGATGGAAAAATGATGTTTTTATCTTCAATTTTAGCTTCCAATTCCACCCAAAAAGTTTCGTCGCCGAAAATTCCGATCGTCTCAATTTTAACCCAAATTAGGCTTCCAAAATTAATTTTTCAATACTCAAGCCCTTAATAAAATTAATGCAACCCATTTAAGTATAATTAAGCCCTTGCGCTTAATTAAATCCTTCAATTGGGCTCTCAATTAATTCGGAAGAGTTTCGTCACCGAAAATCCTGATTTTCTCAATTGAACCCAGATTCGGCTTTGAAACTTAATTTCTTACTAATTAGGCCCTTAATAAAATTAACTTGACCCATTTAAAGTATAATTAAGCTCTTGCGCTAAATTAAATCCTTCAATTGGGCTCTCAATTAATTCGGAAGAGTTTCGTCACCGAAAATCCTGATTTTCTCAATTGAACCCAGATTCAGCTTCAAAACTTAATTTCTCACTAATTAGGCCCTTCATAAAATTAATTTGACCCATTTAAAGTATAATTAAGCTCTTGCGCTAAATTAAATCCTTCAATTGGGCTTTCAATTAATTTCGAAGAGTTTCGTCACCGAAAATCCTGATTTTCTCAATTGAACCCAGATTCGGCTTCAAAACTTAATTTCTCACTAATTAGGCCCTTCATAAAATTAATTTGACCCATTTAAAGTATAATTAAGCTCTTGCGCTAAATTAAATCCTTCAATTGGGCTCTTAATTAATTCTGAAGCATAATTATACTTTACATCGGCCAACGATTAAATCAAATTGACCCATAAAAATATAATTATGTCTTCCGACTTAATTTTTACGCAGATTTATCTAATAATAAATTATCTTCGCCTCGAATCTGCATTTTCCTTCATTTTTGGGTAAAAAAGAGGTACGACCGGGCTTTCGAAAACATTCAAAATTTTCACATTAATTTTTCTGCCGACACCAGCCCCTTTTATTTTATTTTTGTTATTTTTTGGTATATTTTGGGGAGTCACCCAAAAATTGGGTGATGACAGTTGCCCCCCTCTTTACAATGCTTACGATTAAAGTCTTGTAAAAGACTTTAAATAGTAAGCGTTGTAAAGAAAAAAAAAGTGGATTTATCAAACCAAGAAATGGTCAATCCATCCAAAAATAAGAATGAGGACTATAAAGCGCACTCAGAAAGGAATGGTAAGATAGGGCTAGAAAGCGCACTACCTAAGAATTGGGGCCTAAGGAGGATACTAAAAAAGGATGGAAAATGGTGATGTTTGTGAATGGCACAGGAAAATGGTCTTATTGTAATGGGTGACCTACCCAAGAAATGTAATGAAGATGGTGACCTACCCAGGTGAGAATTGTGAAGGTGAGAATTGTGAAGGTGGTCTCATTGTGGCGGGTGACCTGCTCGGGTGAGAATAGAGTTGTTGGTCTCATTGTAATGGGTGACCTACCCAGGAAAGATAGTGACGATGGTCTCATTGTAATGGGTGACCTACCCGGGTGAAAAATGGTGAAGACGGTCTTATTGTAATGGGTGACCTACCCAAGTCAGAAAGGTGAAGATGGTCTCGTTGTAATGGGTGACCTACCCAAGCAAAGGTGGTGAAGATGGTCTCATTATAACGAGTGACCTACCCGAGCGAGAGTGATGGAGACGGTCTCATTGTAATGGGTGACCTACCCATGTGAAAAATGGTGAAGATTGTCTCATTATAATGGGTGACCTACCCGGGTGAAAAATGGTGAAGATTTCATGGGATGAAAGATAGGGCTAGAAAGCGCACTATCTTAGTTGATAATCGAGGGTTAGAAAACACACTCAAAGATGAAGAAAAAATAGGGCTGGAAAGCGCACTATTCACATTGATGGTCGAGGGTTGAAAAACGCACTCGAAGATGAAGAGGAAAATAGGGCTGGAAAGCGCACTATTTTAATTGATGGTCGAGGGTCTGAAAACGCACTCGAAGATGAAGGGAAAATAGGGCTGGAAAGCGCACTATTTTAATTGATGGTCGAGGGTTGAAAAACGCACTCGAAGATGAAGAGGAAAATAGGGCTGGAAAGCGCACTATTTTAATTGATGGTCGAGGGTCTGAAAACGCACTCGAAGATGAAGGGAAAATAGGGCTGGAAAGCGCACTATTTTAATTGATGGTCGAGGGTCTGAAAACGCACTCGAAGATGAAGGGAAAATAGGGCTGGAAAGCGCACCATTTTAATTGATGGTCGAGGGTCTGAAAACGCACTCAAAGATGAGAGGGAAAATAGGGCTGGAAAGCGCACCATTTTAATTGATGGTCGAGGGTCTGAAAACGCACTCGAAGATGAGGGGAAGATAGGGCTGAAAAGCGCACTATTTTAGTTGAAGGTGGCTAGAAAACTCACCAAGTTCTGGAAAGAGATAGGACTTAAATGTGCATTATCTGAGTTGGTTGATGGCTAGAAAGCGCACTCAAATAAGGAAGAAGATAGGGTTGGATAATGCTCTATCTGTGTTTGTTGAAAGGCTCGCAAGCGCACTCAAGGATGTGAAAGTGGTGTAAGGGCTCCAAGGCGCACACAAAATAATGAGTGGAGGTTTGTAAATTACAATTCCACCAAAACATTTCTTAGATTATTAGTGAGGAGATGCCATGCGTGATGACAACCAAATTCAGGAAAGAAGATGAGGCTAAAAAACGCGTTAAAGAGGTAAGAGCTTGAAGGCGTACACAAAAATAATGAATGAAGGTTCGTAAATTACGGTCCCTCTAAAATGTTTCCAGATTCTCAATGGGGATGGAATGCATGACGACACCCAAATCAGGAAATAGATAAAGTTGAAAAATATGCTCAAGGAAATGGAAAAGGTGGGAGCTTAAAAGCGCACAAAAATGATGAATGAAAGTTCGTAAATTACAATCCTTCCAAAACATTTCCTAGATTCTCAAAGGGGATGAATGCATGATGAAATCCAAAATCAGGAAAGAAATAAAGGTGAAAAGCATGCTCATGGAAATGGAAAAGGGTGAGAGCTTGAAAGCGTGCACAAAATAATGAATGAAGGTTCGTAAATTACGATCCCTCCAAAACATTTCCTATATTATCAATAAGGATGTAATGCATGATGATGCATGTATACTTACCTGAGAGATATAGGTCCCCTTTTCTTCTTCTTGGCTTTCTTTTCCTGTGGTTGGATTCAGGCTTTGATGGCTTCTCACTTCTGATTACTCTAACCGCAGCTTAAGATTTTGACCACTAGAGATGATAGATTTTCCATATTAACATGCCCCCCGGAGTTTGATCCAGATTCTTTGCAAAGGAGCTTGCTTCAATTGCATTTGTAGGTTGCCCCCCAGTCTGGACATGTTCCACAAGTGTTTTGGGCTCGAAGAGTAGTGTTTGCATGAAAAGGCTTGATTATTTGCAAAGATTGTGTTTTCGTGTGGGATTTTTGGAATTTCAAAGTCATTCCAAATACAAAAAATCATTTTGATTGCCCCATTCAGCTCATGCCACACTAGTGCTTTGGGCTTCAAGTGTTTGTAGGAAAGAGATGGTTATTTGAAAAAATTATTTTCATGTAAGATTTTTGGGATTTCAAAGTTATTCCAAGCATAAAAGCCATTTTGATGTTTGTTTAAACAAAAATATTCTCGAAAGAATTCAAGTGATCTCATTGTCAGGTTTTATGTTGACTTTGACAAGAATGTGAAATGATATTTGCAAGTCTTGTATGTCAGGAAGGCTTCGATCAGGTTTGGTGAAGCATTTGTAAGGATCATTTCAAATGGAAAAGCATTGCCTATCGATCCAAATTACTTGTATTTGATCAGAAAGGGCTTTATCAGGCTTGTAGCGTAGGCTCAGGCTGATGGCTATGAAGAAAAGATATTTGCAGGCTTAAAAAGTGTTTAAGGGTTTTCTAGACTAAGGATCACTTAGTGCTCACTCTTAGAACTCTTTTAGTCCTCATGATTGATTTTCATGACATGCCCCCCAGCATTTTGTTTGGGCTTTTACCTAGACATGCCCCCCGGTATTTTTTTGGGCTCTTACCTAGACATGCCCCCCGGTATTTGTTTGGGCTCTTGATCATGGATTTTTAGCAGTGCCATCATGTTGACTTGACATGCCCCCAAGTATTTTGTTTGGGCTTTTATTGTGACATGCCCCCCAGATTTTTTGTGGGTTCTTTATGTTGGGTCTTTAGTACTACTAAAATGTTGAATTGATTTGCTAGTGTACTAGAAACCTTTTTATGTTTATACCCCTAGCTTTCTTTGGGCATCTTTTTTCATTCAGGACTACTTTGTAATTGAGAGTTCTTCTCTCTTCGCACTTGCCTCCTAGTGTAGGGTGTGATCCTAGTCATGGTTAATTATCAGAAAAATGATTATTCGGCTCAAATAGGGACTGCAATGGATATTTAAGACTTTGTGAAGGCATATCAAAGATGGCCTCTCCTCATTTCAAAACATGCAATCTGAATCGATAAGCTTTGCTTTTCCATGCGAAAATTTTTTTTGATTTGTTTTGGGGGTTATTTGTTCAGCTACAAGATTAGCTTATTATGTGGGATTTTTTGGATATGAGATCACCCCTCAATGAAATCCTTTGAATTCCCAGGACACATTTGCTAAACAAACAACAAATTGGCATTTTTTTGTACTAGACTTTGATTTGCCAAAAAAACTTGATGAAATCATGGGATCATGTATAATTTGGATGGAAGAGATATACGACGTGTCTGTGTTATTCAAACAAAAAGCAAGAACACGTCATAGTTAAAGAGAATACATGATATTATTGGATATGATTTGTTTAACACTTGATATGGTGACAATACAGGCAAAGTCGATGATAGGTCAAAATGGAAATAAAATGTGCAAACATGACCAGAACAAGAGGTAATCATGGAAGCAAACTCCATCTTCCAATATCAGTACAAATTTTGTGCAGGTCATTTTAATGCCCGCTCTAGTAAGCCTACAAGGCAAGCTACACTGGTTTCCAGGCATCCAGCTTTTCTTGAAGTGAACATTGCGATAAGCACATTCTTCTGTCCATATTTCTATAACCGAGTTGAGTGTGAGGAACAACTCTTTGGGGACCTATTTTTAGCTGCCAATTACATGATATGATGGATGCTAATGCATGTGGATGTAAATGTATATACATACATGACATGTGAATTATCGAAAGATTTGTACCAAAAAGACAAATTCTATGTCATTACATGAAGCGTAAGCTTCTACCTGGTCTCAAAAGGTTTATGAACTGCCTAGTGACCGCCTCACGTGAAGGTGGTATGAGGATTTACAAGAAATGGTTGGGGCACCATGTGATCGCCATTATCAAGTAAACACACAGGTCATAGTTGGACGTTTCACGAATCTGAACCCCGACTGAAAGTCATGAGGCAGACTGCTAATCCCCACCTATCCTAAATTTGGGTTTATTCAGGAAATTAAAATGCATGATGACAATACAATATATAATATCATAGCTTTTATGCCACCCAAAACAAAACATAAT
Source organism: Salix dunnii (assembly GCA_015731905.1). NCBI lineage: Eukaryota > Viridiplantae > Streptophyta > Magnoliopsida > Malpighiales > Salicaceae > Salix > Salix dunnii. The sequence goes on along the minus strand of CM027677.1, from coordinate 6,905,484 downwards.
GTTGTTCTTTTATCACAATGTATTATGTAACCAACAAGAGTATGAGATTCACAAAGCTATTCAAAGGTATAGGAATTGAATTCTTTGTACTAATTTCATTATTTTTGAAAAACAATTAGCACTAGAAATTGAAGAATAATATTAATTAAAACATACCATGTGTACAAATTCAAAGGGTTTGCAAAATTTCAGGGGAATGCAAATCTATACATGTATTTCATTTTACATGTGAATAAAATGGAAGAATTCAAACAACATTTGCACTGATGGATTTACTATAAAACCCCATACGTGACAAAAAATACTCTCCTATCCTAAATCTCATGTTTTAACTAAAGATTATAAAAAAAAAAATTGGATTGGGATGTGGCTGCTAATTAATTTGAAAGTAACCGGAAAATCTCAAGTACTAAGTCAACAAGATTGAATTACGATGGAGGGTGTTGCGACAATATTTTTTTGCGTGCTTTCATCCCCGGAAGAGAGATGGCATACAAAAAAGGGTGTTTTATACGACTATAAATCTTAGGAGTCACCACCTAGTATTAGGGTCCCTAGAAAACCTAATGGTTTGTGAGAGTTTAGGTAAAATGACTTGTTGTGCAAGGGGAAGACACATCACCCCCAGTGCATCCTACCTAAGGTAAGCTGCATTGTTGTTTGATTGTTTTTCTAAGTCGGATTTTCTATTTGTCAATCTATCCTAAGACTCGAAGTAGATCTCTTTGCGTGAGAGAGTCTCTACCTCATTGAAAGTCAAAAACCTAACTGTTCTAAAGTTTGAAAATTTTTCACTCTACATTTAGAAATCTTTTTTTTTTTACTATTTGCAGGTGTACTTTACAATGTAATTTAACACCCTAATAGCTAAAACAAAATTATATATATATATATATATATATATATATATATATATATATATATATATATTGGCCAAATTCCAACAGATAATCATAAACTGGTTAAGATATCCAATTTTTATTTCAAAACATGAGAAATATGCTATATTTATTTTTATGAAAAATATGCTTGGAAAAGCCTTGAAATTTGGTCGTATGCATGAAAACAACACATTTTTTGTTTGTTTTTCAAAATGCAATTTTTTTATAATATTTTTTTTTAAACATTCAGACTAGGCTTGACCCAACTAAATAGGTCAGTCCAACCAAATTTAACCAAAAGGGTCTAACTCTACTAGACTTGGGCTGGACCTGGCCTAGCCAACTAGGTTGAGTTGAGAACAAATCCAACCTAAGAACAAAAAAAATTGTTTAGAGTGAATTAATTAACTCTACATTGTTCATGTGTTGCATGAACAATGCAGAGTAAATTAATTTATTCTTGCACTGTTCATGTATTACTTGAACAGTAAAGTGGAGGTTGATGGAGGGAGATGACCAACCGTTGTTAGTGATGGCATTGGAAGTGGTGGCCTGTGATGGTTGGGAGAGATGTCGAAAGAGTTGACTTGTGCTAAAGACTTATTGTTGTTGTGTCGCTGGGGACCAGTTGCCACATCGCCGGGGACCAGTTGCCACGTCGCCGGGGACCAATTGCCACTGCTGGAGATCATAGTGAGTCGTCGGTGCTGAGAAAGAAAACAAGGTGGTGGTCAGCAACATAAAACTCACATAATGCCGGGGGTGAAGCTGGCTGTTACGTATCGCTGGAGGTTTGCTATTGCTATTGGAGGACATGGAGGGCGCTACCGATGCTAAGGAAGAAGGTGATGGTCATGCTAAAGGTGGAAAATGTCATTGGCCGTTCTCCTCTATAGAAAACATGTCTTCATGTTATGTTTTTTTTTTTTATTTTTTGCATGGGTGATGGTGAGGAAGGGAAAGATTACCGGTGCTAGCAGAAAGAGGGGCAGTCTGATGACCTGCCGGTGTTAGGAAAAAAGTCGTTACTCTGTTAGTGGTGCAACTGTCATTGGTTGTTTGTTTTTGTTCATTCCCCCCGTGTTTTTGTTTGTGCTAGCTTTTATTGATGAAAAAGGTAACCGACTGCTCATTGTATGCAACGATGGGTTGTCTCCTTGTTACATGCAACAGTGTGCCTGTACTATTTAGGTGTCTGAACAAAGTAGCCATGTATGCAGGATTTGGGAATGGGTGCAAATGTATGTTGGTCTCTCACTTTGTAATTGTTCTAATTGCGCTCCCAATTGGCTTTAACTCTTAAATTTATGCAATTGTATCCCTACTAAAATTTCAATAGTAGCCTTAACTTTACTTGCCTTTTTAATTTGTTCCTTGGTTTCGGATTTATATAATTGAACCCTCAATTGACCATTAAATTTTTATTTTTTTTTCAATTTCACCCCGGACTTCATCAAATTAACTTGGTAAAATTTGATTTTGGTCTTTGAAAGTTCTTAACTTTTCAATTAAACCTGAAATAAGCTCAAGAACTTATTATTAATTTTTTTTATCAATCAAGCTCTTCATAAAATTAATTTGACCAATTTAAAGTATAATTAAGTCCTTGCAGTTAATTAAATCCTTCAATTAGACCCTAAATTAATTCTTAAACATAATTATACTTTAAAATGGCTCATTATAATTGGCCTATAAAAATATAATTATGTCTTTCAACTTAATTTTTATGTAAATTTATCCAATGATAAATTATTTTGGCCTTGTATCTACATTTTCCTTCTTTTTTTGGCACAAAAGAGGTATGATCGAGCTATTTAAACAATCCAAAATTAACAACCTAATTTTTCTACCAACACCGGTCCCTTTTTATTTTATTTTTATTTTATTTTAGATAGATTTTGAGCATAATCCAATAATAAGTTATGATAGAGGGTCTTAATTTGTTTTTAAAGTATAGAATTGAATCTCAGCCATAGATAATGATAGGACATTGAATTCAAGATATGATAGCAATTCATCTACCCTGCATAAGCAACTGTAGGAAGTCATCGTGCGTAGTTTATATGGATTATGTTAGGGTTTGCAAGTATGAAGAAACAACTGGTCCAAAGACACAACTTTTTAATTATATAGATTCAATCTCAACTAGTTGAATGCTCGAAATTGATGAGTTGAAAATCTAAGATGACAATGCTTAATTAATTAATAAAGAAATACATTAATTCAAATTATGAGATGGACATAAGATGTTGGAGACTAAAAGTATTGGAAACTTATCCAGACAACATTAACCTAAAAAGTATTTATCAAGAACTTCTGTCAACATCAAATAATAAGAGTAGTTAATTACTTCATGGAATTAAGGAATTGAAGTGCCTTATTTTTGACATGTGAAATCATCATATGGAATCTGTTTGGCCAAGACAAGATTCACAAAACACATTTTTATCATAGACAAGATTCACATTCAGATTTAAATAAACTATTTAACACAGGTTCAAAGAGGTGACTTAGACTTTGATTCGGAGGGGGCAAGCGTTGCGTGAGCTGGTAGATATCATTAGGGTTTTTTTTTTTAGTGTCGTGGATGCTTTGAAAGAAAGGATCGAACATTAACCATAACATGCTCGGATAGTTATCATGAATGATTGAAACAAAATAATGTAAATGAGAAGAACAAAGTCATGAGGGTTTTCTTTTTTGTTGACCTTGAAACAAGCATAAGAATTCAAATCAGAGCTAATGGATAAGGGCTTTGAGAAATGTGGGGTGAGCTTCTCAGCTGAAGATTTTGATTTTTCAAAACCTATCCCTGTGAACTTGTATAAAATAATTAATAAATTACAATCTTTAATATATATAAATGTTCATATATGACATCCACAAGTGGATGGGCGAAAACAAAGAGTATAATATTGTTATGGGACCCTGCAGAGGCAACTTGTTGATTTTGTATACATGCACGGTTTGTCCATGCAGAACACCCATCTTGTTTGAATTCTTTTATTCAAGTCTTCTCTTCCTCCTCAAACCCAGAAACTTATTTTGATTATTTGAAAGTTCTAAGAAATTATGAAGTAATGCTTTCTCACGAAAACAATAAAAAAATGAAATGAAGATAAGTATTGTGAGAGAACTTTGTCAAAGTCAAAGAAATTAATCCTGTAAAAAGAAAACGCTAAAGAAAAGTCAGGAAAAGGCTGCTTTTACTCGCTGGAAGTCCCTATAAAATGGTGGTTCCATCAATGCCATCTTGCATCAGATCTCTAAATCTCCATACATCCTACCAATAGCTCTGTAACTCTCCATCTCTCCCATCAAGGAACAGGAAAAGCACACAATCTAGCTCTGCCACATTTACAAACATTCGTATATATAGAAACAAACCTCGCCTAGCCACCCAGCCTGTATAATTATATCTAATCCTATTTGTCTACGTGCCAGCTTCAATACTTAGATTGCAATGGGAAGCATTGATGACTTCTCCCGTTATTCCTTCCCAGATGATTTTGTTTTCGGAACATCATCGTCCGCTTACCAGGTACATGCTCTAAATTTTGCTGCTTCTGGTGCAGTAATTAGGACAGCAGAACATTGTTTAAAATAATAGTAATTATGTTACTAATTTTTCATTATTATTTATTATGATATACAGTATGAAGGTGAAACAAACAAACATGGTAGAGGACCAGCTATATGGGACACTTTCACTGAGGAACATACAGGTACGTACTAGTCTCTCTCAATAAAAATTATACTTCAATGATCTGAGGCAGATTATAATTCGACAGAGCTTTTCAAATAACACTATTTTCAACGTTTGCAGAGAGAATAAACGATCATAGCAACGGAAATGTAGCTGTTGATTTCTATCATCGCTACAAGGTACGTGTGGGAGTTCTTCATCATATTTTGGCTGTGGTCAACTATAGCATGTAAGCTACTATATTCTGATTGATTGATTATAACTGTTCTTATAAAGAATTGATAAATGTTACAGGAAGATGTGCAAAGAATGAAAGACATGGGAATGGATGCTTTCAGATTCTCCATTTCTTGGTCTAGAGTATTACCACGTAAGTTTTCCTGTTCTTGGGATTTTGCTCTTGACGTGGTAATAACCTTGGCAGGATTTGAATGTGACATCTGCTTTCATCCTGTGAATTTCCATTGGATGTATAGCTAATCATTGGATTTGGTTTTGGGAAACGCAGATGGCAGGCTAAGTGCTGGAGTAAACGAAGAAGGCATCAAGTTTTACAACGATCTCATCGATGACCTCCTTAAAAATGGTTCGAATCTTTCCCTTCCCTTCAATTAATCATAATATATTGCATAAAATCTTATACAACAAAAAGTTTAACATGTGCGCTCGATCTGATTCTCTGATGTTCTGTAATATGTAGGGTTGCAGCCTTACGTTACGCTCTTTCACTGGGATACTCCACAAGCTTTAGAAGATAAATATGGTGGTTTCTTAAGTCCTAACATTGTGTAAGAGACAACCTTCCGTTAATTATGCTTCCAATATCCAAACTTGTTTTGGCTTCGAAATATTATAATCTACTGATCAGTCATTTTGGAGACCTATGCTTCCCTAAAATTTAAAACATTTCTGTAATTTTTCTCACATAAAACATTGATCGATTTTCAGAAATGATTTCCGAGACTTTGTCGACCTTTGTTTCAAGAATTTTGGAGACCGAGTGAAGAAGTGGATTACTTTGAATGAGCCATGGATGTTCAGTGTTCAAGGCTATGACTTGGGCACAATGGCACCGGGTAGAATTTCTGTCGTTGTAAATGATCCACACCGATCCTTGAACACTGGTGCCACCGAAGTGTATACGGTTACCCATCATTTGTTGCTTGCTCATACTGCGGCGGTGAAGCTATACAGGGAGAAGTATCAGTCGAGTCAAGGAGGACAGATTGGCATAACACTTGTTTCCCATTGGTTCGAACCTTACTCAAACAGTGAAGCTGATCAAATTGCTACCAAAAGAAGCCTTGATTTCATGCTTGGTTGGTTAGTATTTTTATACATATACATATACATATATCAAATTCAAAAGTACCCTCTGATTCTAAAATTTATAGTTGTTAGGTGAGATTTTACATTATAATTTATATTATTTTCTAGCATATTTTTTTAAGTAAAAATCATTTAGGTTTAAAGCTTGTAAACATGTCTACTCTACCTTGTATTTAACTTTTATCAAATAGATTAAGAATTGTGAGATACGAACTCGTAACTATTTGAGTCAATAATACTCTGATATCATATTAAAAAATTATTTTAGATAAAAGATCAAGTTTTTAGATGATCACCTATAATATGAATTGATATATATAAACAGAAGGTATTCATTTTTTTTTCTTTATGCTGACAGGTTTATGGATCCTTTAACCAATGGTGACTACCCACGTAACATGCATGATTTTGTTGGTGGAAGATTGCCTAAGTTCACCTCCGAGGAATCTAAGATGCTGAAGGGATCGTATGATTTTATTGGAATTAATTACTACACAACATATTATGCTCAAAATATTGATGCAGATTATCAGAGCGTTGGGTTCATGTCAGATGCTCGCGCTAATTGGACTGGTAACTAATGATTGATTTCTTCAATTAGATGGTATTTAATCAATAATTATTACATTTATTTACCTTGTTGTTCCGTTGTTATATATCTGTAGGGGAGAGAAATGGAATCCCGATAGGTCCACAGGCTGGTGTGAAATGGCTTTATATTTATCCCGAAGGCATACGCAAGCTTTTGAACTACACCAAAGATCAATACAAAAGTCCAACAATTTACATTACTGAGAATGGTATGGTTGAGATAAGTGATCATACATTATGCTAAATCTAAATTTCTAAGTATTTCACTAACAATTACTGGTTTTTTCAAGGGGTTGATGATGTAAATAACAATGCTTCATCACTGAAGGAAGCTCTCAATGATCCCGTGAGAGAAAAGTCTTACAAAGACCACCTTAAGAATGTTCTGAGATCCATCAAGTGAGTTAGTTCTTTTCATTTATCTACAGTTATTTTATCAGGTTACCAAATGAATCCATCTAAGTGGGATTCAATATTTATTTCTTGCAGTGAGCATGGTGTTGATGTTAAGGGATTCTTTGCCTGGTCTTTAATGGACAATTTCGAATGGGGAAGTGGTTATGCTGTGAGGTTCGGCCTGTACTATGTTGATTACAGCAACAATTTGAAACGATATCCTAAGAATTCAGTCAAGTGGTTCAAGCAATTTCTTAGGAGAGACTCCCACAGTTCTGTTCCACAGAAGTCGAAAATTGAAGATGGTTTGGTTCGGGAAGCTAAAAGGCCAAGAAATGCTTGAATGCCTTCAAAAAGGATTTGAAGTCGGAGTTGTTAGCATCTGCAAACAGCTCTCGCAATTAACTCTACAGAATCTGGTCTCCAATCCGTTCATTCAAAGCTCTTGTGTCAGCTTTTATACGAATAAATATTCATGTTTGTAGTTTTTCTTTGTTTTGTTTTTAATTATGGTTTTATAATTTAATTCGATTATTTTACTATTGTATCATTTTTTATATTATTAATTATTATCATTTGTTTAATAATAATACAATTCTTTTGTATCATCACTGATTATGTTTTGTTTAATATTATTTTTTTTTACAAAAAGGAAAATGTAATATTGATCCTCAAATGAAGATTATAGTATAAGCGAATACAAATGAAGTGGACAAACTAAAATTAGAAAAAGTAGAGAACTGAAACAGCATCATCTATATCTATATCTAAAACTCTTATTTTAAATATATATTTTTTTCTTTTTTTGAAATAGTTGTGGGTTAGGTATATCTTGTAATTACTAAGAAAAAGAGGTTTATATCAATTAAGGGTTTATATTGTAGAGGGAAATAGTTTTGTGAAGAATTAAGGTATTAATTCAAAATGCAAGACTCGAGGGACAAGATTGATCATTAAAAGGCTAAATTATTTAAATTAGAGAATGAATTGAATAAAAATAAAATAAGAGGACGCAATTAAGGACTTGAATAAATAAATTTAAGACCAAGGACCAATTTGTAGAATAGATGCGGCTTCAGGGTCCACGATAGATAACTTCAAGGACAAATCAAGGGCTAAGTTGTTCAAATCCAAATCCAAAACCAAAAACTATAGTGGAAAAAACACTCAAATCTAGGATCAAAATCAAATTAAAAGAGGCAATTAAGGACTTCAATAAACAAATTTAAGACCAAGGATAAATTTGTAGAATGGATATAGCTTCAAGGGCTAAGTTGTTCAAATCTAAAACAAAAAACTATAGTGGAAAAAGCACTCAAATCTAAGATCAAATAGAATTTTAACAAAGGGTGAGATTGTAAAATTAAGGGTGTAATTGAACAAATTGAAAGGTGCAATAAACAATTCGAAGTCCAGAAAACCATAACTTTAAAGGATAGACAAAATAACATCATTTATACACCTTTAAGCAATTGAATGTGGTGTTTCCACCATCCACAAGGTTGAAATCACAATTTATTGGGTTGGCAACTTCAAACAATTAAATATGAGGCTACACACAACCCAATCAAGTAAGAAAATGTCCAATGGAAAGTAATACACCTCCTTTATCAAACCTAAAGGATTAGGATCAAGGGAGCATTAAAAAGAAGATAAGAGAAAAAAAAGAAGGAGAAAGGAGCAAAAAGAATCTGAAATCAGTGAAGAAAGAAGCGGTCAATCCAAAAGAGTTACAAAGAAGGTATACCTTCTGAAATCAATGAAGGTGGAGTCCATATGGTCTGCCTAATGATTATAGCTCATTGTTGAATGTAATTGTTAGCTATAGTATGCTATCTTTGATTAGTTTAAGGATTATTGTTGTTTAGCATGCTAATTTTAATTATACATTTCAAGCATTATAAATGCAAACTAATAATGTTTTAGAGTTTGCTTTTGGTATTAAGAAATAACTAAATTTTAATTTTTAGACGTTATTTTGTTTAAGCATATTTTGTATTAGGTATTAGTTTTAGCTTTTAATTGGGTTTGTTATGGTATAATTGTATTAAAGCATCATTATTAGCAAATAATCAGAGCTTGTGTTACATTAATAATATTGTTTGAAAGATTTAATTCTAAGGGTTTCGATTTAAAAATCCTCGTATAAAAAAATGATATATTCTAGCAAATGACATATCATCGGAGAAACATTAGTGGTATCTTATATCCATTTCACTAATGTATATTGATATAATGAATTAATTATTAGCCCAAGTTCTGCAATTAATCTTGATTTGGCGCATTCATCGCATCTTTAATTCTAATTAGACCGATTTTATAGAAAATATATAATATAATAGCCGTTCAGATTCGAGTCAAATGGGTGGTATAAAATGTAAGAGCAAAACTAAATTACTCTTTAATAGGCATGATGCATCCCTGACGGTGCTCAAATATTATAAAAATATAATGTTCTCATGCAGACAGAAAAAATTAATCCGTACCCTAATGGCCAGCCAGAGTTGAATCCACGTAATGCTCACGGTAACCTAGAAAAACCCTGCTGGATTTGCATGGGAAAAGATGAGAAATTCGAACCCTTTCAAATCATGAGCTTGAATTTTACACACACACTGATTCCTCGATTGGGTTGACTGATTTGCTTCCTGGTCAAAACATTCAGCATATAAATTTCCAAGCACATTGTATTACAGAGCGTGATCGATACAGAGCCAAAAGTGAAAAAGAAAATCTGAAATATGCACATGATATTTCTCAGAAAATGTGCCCTAATGTTCTGATGATTTAGTTAAAAAACAATTGTATACACAAACATCAGACTCCTGCGGATTGCTTATCTTGGCCGGTGTTGAAGCCAAAGCTGTTGTGTTATTTACATTATTTTTGTTTTTGGGAGCTTTCCAAAGGGAATCCATTAACTGGTTTCATTGAAGTTAAAGTGTGTATGTGTGTGTGTGTGTATATATATATATATATATATATATATATATATATATATATATATATATATATATATATATATATATTCGGTTTGAAAATAGAATAAAAGAAAAGGGTTCATCAAGATTTAACCTAGAAGCTGCCTGAATTGTTTATCAATTCAACCCAAATGTATCTTAATTCTAAATTATGTTTCCCATGTGCATCCAAATCCGTACTTTAATGTTTTTCAGTCAAGTTAGTAAAACAAAGAATGCCCTATCTATATCCAGCTTAACCAATTATTATTTTTTTTGTTTTTGTTTAGATGTTAGAAACTAACCTCTTGAAAAGAGTATTTTTTGTTAAGAAATCATCTTTTCTAGAACTTAAACTATTACGTAAAACTCTAAATATGATTTAATTATTTTCTAATATACTTTCTCAAGTAAAAATCCTTTGTTCTTGAAACTTGCACAAACTATATTATTTTGTGTTTGATTTTTATTAAATAGAATGAGAGTGGTGAGATTTGAACTCGTAATCGTTGGGTCAACAAGACTCTGATATCATATCAAGGAACTATTTTACCTAAAAAGTTAAACTATTATATAAGGTTCTAGAATATGATTTATATTATTTTCTAATCTTAGAAGCATGCAATATTTATTTCTTACTCGATCAGACCTGAGTTTTGCAGTTAATAAATTGGCATAATTTTGACAAATCATAGATCATCGGGCTCTTTATTATCTCCATGGTTTGATTAACGAAGGCAAACTCCTCTATCCTTACATGCCTTCTCTGATGTACAAAGATGTTTTCTTATCCACCAGTGCCTATACTATCTACCATAGTTGTAATCAAATTTCCTAGAGTTCCAAGAAACGACATTGTATTGCTTGTTCCTCTACCATGAAAACTTTTGACGAGCTAAACTGGGTGTGTTCTTTCTTCACTGAACTCGACGTGTGTCTCTCTCCTGCACTTGTGATTTATTTTGATGGTGTAAGAGCCACTAATATTCGTTCCAACTCATTTTTCCAATTTTGACCAACTTTTTGATGAGTTGATGAAGCCCCTATCCTTGACTCAGTTTCTTAAACTCAAAACTAAGACTGGACTCTATACTCGAGCTCCACCTCAAGAGGGAATAACAGAGACAATCAACCTCTTTGTTGTCGAAATATTCTGTAATTTTAGTCTCAGTAATAATCCTTGATTAAAATGATGAACTAGTTAGTTAAAATCCTTATTAGATTTAAAGTTATTGTCTCATGAAGATGATACAACGCATTAGAACTTAATTACTCAATCAAGAGAAGCTGTTTAACTCTAGATTAAAAGAAACCAAGTTAACATGCACTAAATATACTAATTTGAGTGAATAAACTAATATGCAATTTAAATAATAAATAATTAAAATGAGAGTTTGTTTATTATCTAAGGTAACTAAAAACAACTTAGAAACTAAGAAAAGAAATGAATCCTAAGAAATAGGAGAAAATCAACAAAATATAAAACAATTAGAGAGAGAAAACTTTTTTTGTTATGAGAAATATTCTTCAAGGATAATTAAAATTCAACATTAAATCTAGAAATTTTTTCTAATATGATTAATGATAATAAATAAATTAACCATGAAAAACATCAAGTTTGCCTTCTTTTCTTGATTTTTTAGTTAAACTATTATTCATGTGTCAATTAATCCTAATCACATAAAACTTTTATTAAGCATCCAATATTTAATTACGTTCAAGAAAATGAAAATAGGTGTAATTGATTCGTGATAATTAAACACTCCTTGAGAGTTAATTTAATCAAGACTTATATTTTCCAAGTTACAAATAAGCAAGCATGGATTTGAAAACTAGATACTCTTGCTATTTAGCCTCATAAGTCATGCATCCAACACAAAGTAATCCACTAGCAATAGATTTAAAATAAATAAAAAACAATATGTTGCATATAATATATAACTCAAGTTATCAATCATTATATCTAATTTAAAAATACATAAGATATTCATATATGACAATCAGACATAGAATAATTTTAAGCATAAATCCTCATAATAATTTAATATCCAATACTATTAACCTCTAAAAACTGAAAACTAAACTGGCATTAAATTCACGATTTTCATACATTTAGAAAAGGAAAATTTTGGAATAAAATAGTTTTCCCATAATATAATCTCTTTCCTATTCTTTGAACATGTTTCCCCTTGTTTTTTAGACTTACAATTAGTTTTTAGAGAATTAAAGAGGTGAAGAGGTTTTCCTTAATAATATAATTTTTAAGGTTTTTTGCTAAGTAGATATCAATGTTGACTTTAAACATGTCATTCTTTTTTATTAAAATGAGTTAGTAGGCCTATCATGTATGAATAGAAATATTGAGATTTCTAGTTTTTTAAAAAAAAAAATAGTTGAAGTAAAAGTCCAATTTAGCATGGTCGATAGAGTTGTCACTTAATGATTCAGGGTCACTAGTAAAATCCAGATGTACTAGTCTTAATAGAGATTTCAAGGTAAGGATTGGTTGCATAAAGGCAAGATATTAGTCTTCCATAAAGTAACCTGTATTACGAGATTTGATGTGGTATAAAAGTTTTGATAGATATGATTTATTTGTGTGAATAAATTTGACTTTTTAGACTTTATTAAGGGTTCATGTGAAAATATTTTTTTAGGAAAAGGATCCATATAGATATCTTAACAAGGTTCATCTATCTTGGAAGGAGGATAAATTTTTTGCAATTCATGTGTCGTGATGAAAAAATATTCCAATTAAAAGTGGTGAAATTTCAGAAAATTGTGTTAAAAAATCGAAACCTAGCAAAATCTGTCCAAACTTGATAAAATCAGGTAGAACAGGAAAATCAGACCAATTTTACGATTTCGATATGCTTATTGTGTACGTTAATTAATTTTTTTGTCAAATTAATACATTGATTTACTGAGGAAGTGATTAACGAAAAATAAGAGGAAGACAGTTTGTGTTGGTGCTCAGGAGTGTCCTTGTCAGTCCTGATGGCATCGACGAGACGACGGAAGCCGGCAACGACTGTGTTGATTTGGAAAATACCTGCGGCCACCACTTGCGATGAGCTTCTGGGAGTGGAAGAACTGGCCGAAGGTCTCTTGCCATTTTGAAAATCCTGGAAGCTCATGATTTTCCACTTTCTGCCTTAAAATCAACAGAGTAATTTTGAATGGAAATGGAAATTGAAAAGGAGAAGAGAGCAGTCAGTGACCCGTTACTGTGAAAAAAGGAAGAAGAATATGCCAACCAGTCAAAAAGTCATCCTAATAAAATACTCCTATTTTATTACAATGATTTTTGGTTTTTATTTTTTGGGTATTATGATCGAGTTTTTTTTATTATGGTTTGGTTAATTGATGTGAAATTATGGAGGATTATGCCGATGAGTGATGACTGATTAGTAAAGCATGGCTGATGCCGACGAATATTAATTGCAGTAATGCATGGCTTGTGTTTGAACACTTCATAAAAGTTATTTAAATCATGTATAATCCTTAATTAATGAAGTTTTATGGTCATAATTATGTTATATTGTATTTGAAAATATTTTATTCATGATTTTACAATTCGATTTAACAATACGAGTTCAAATTTTAATTTCGTGTCATGTCAAAGAAGCAAGATTGACAATCTTGAACTAAACACACGAAATTATTTTTTATTAAACTTCAAACTTAATCATAATTTTAACTAAACATTTTAATTTCAGTTATAAAACTCAATTAAAAATATTTTTTATAAAACTTTTTTTTTAACATTAACCATTACAGCAACTTTAATACCAAAAAAATCCCAAATCTTTAAACAGTACTTTCAAACTTATGTAATCGGGAACCAAATAAAGAAAAAGAAAAAAGAAATTTGTCCCACTGAGTGATACTTCTTATTCATACAAAATGAAATTTGAAGCGTAGAGAGAGCTATCTTGGAATTCCAAAAATTCTCTCCCACCTATAATAAGCTAAAAGATCTCTGAACATGGGAGAGTTACTACAAATTAAAAATGGCTAAACTGGAAATCGTTTCGTATAGCAAGCTTATACCATAAGAAAAAACAATACAGCTGAGGTAAAGACGAAGGAGATGAAGCAGGAGGCAGGGAAGAAATGCAATGACCAGAAGTGTATAGTTATACTCCAGAGATGTTTACCAGGAAATAGCTTTCACCATGACGCAAGATTTGTGCTGAAAACCCAGATTCATCTGTGGGAACAGGCGTTCCAGAGGAATGCACCAGCATGAAATCTTGACCAAACATTGTTTTCACGTCAAGTGGCCCACTAGGAACTTCTGCAGGAACCCCATTGATGAAAACTGTGATGAATCCTGAGCAACAGAGAGGCAATATTCTTATAAGAACATTTTCCCAGCTCATTCAAATTTAGAATATATCGAGAATTGACAGAGAGGGAGAGGGATCGAGAGGAGATAAGAAAGAAATTTGAATTTGAATTTCTGCAATAAGTTCCTAAATTGAGATGGAGAAATGTCATGATTTTGTAATCGATCGATCTTGGAGTTTTGCAATGAAAATTAAATTAATAAATTTGAAGAGGGAACCATTGTTTTTCACGAGAAAGGACAACAAGGCTTGCAGACAGTAACTCATACAGCTACAGTACATATCATTAAAAAGTTGCTACCTAGTTTATTCCATTTTTGTAGCACTCCTGTACACTGAATTAATTAACCTAAACAAAAGTATTAAAAACCCTATTTGAATTTTAAATAGGAAGGCAAAATCATTTCCCTCCTCGAAACAATATTTCTTGGGGATAACATGAACACATATTATATAAAGAAAGATCACACCGGCCCATCTTCAAAAGGTTTCTTTTTAAAAAAAAAAAAAAAAACGGCAGACAATTTGCATTGAAGAAAGGTATCGGATATGGAGCTACTGAGGAGACATGGGGCTAGCTCAGGTCCATGGAGGATGAGGGTTCTGATAGAGGTATTCTTTTTCAACAAGTTTGGCTTCCATTTTGGAAAATAAGAAAGTTAAATAAAAAGGATAGAAAAAGTAACTCAGCCTTGCACTTACCAGCAGTTTGGTAATGCAGATTGGAAGCCTCTGATGGGCATGAAATTGAAGTTACACCAGAGGTTCGCTCCAATTCTTGAAAACCCATCTGGTTAGAGAAAGAAAACGAGCTCTCTACGCAATGATCTTCACCAACAACTCCACAAGAAGAAGAGGAACCAGCAAGATAAGAAGATGGGGGATTAACAAAAGGAGAATTCGCAAACCCAATAGAGGTGCCACCACCTTCGTATTGAATTGCACCGAGGCTATCGTATGCCTGTTGATTATTTCTCTGATCTCCTGCAAGAAGATTAGCTTGCATCTGGCGTCGCCGGCGGCGAGATCTTGATCGTCTGTTCTGGAACCAGTAGAAAACATTTGCATCACCAACAGAACCAAAATTTTCAAGAAGCTTCCTTATCCTCACAGTTTCATTTTTTGATGGATTTACCATTCCACTGTTAAAGATGGACTCAAGTATCAATATTTGCTCTGGCTTTGGTGTCCACCTTGACCTCACCGGTTGACTTCTTTCAGCTCCATGGTTGCTTGGACTGTTACGGCCTTGGTCTTGACTATCTTCCATACTGTGAAATGAATACAAGATACGTCTGTAGATGCAAAAAAGAAACAAACTTGATTGACAGAAAATATATAGGAGAAAAAGAAAGTACATAAACACAAGGCAGAATGCAAGAGATCGGTGAGACTATATATATATATATATATATATATGCATACAGGGATGAACTGGAATGAATGTTACTTCCAGAATTTACGTTATCAACCTTGGTTTGACTGGACTTCAGTGCTTGATTTGATCCTTCTCTTCCAAGTCAACCGCCCATCTTAGTTTATTCAAACATTTAATCAGTAGTCAAACAGTGCTCCAGCTCCATTACTGTGATAGCCACGAGGATATAACGTTCTGTGCTCATGTTTTTCTAAATATATATATTTAAGCTACACAATCTCTTAAATTTATTAATTAAACTATACCTGAATTTGGATTATCTTTTGGCTCACATGACCACATCCACTGGCTTTAAACTTGATCTTCCCTTTCCATCAATAGCATTAAAACCCATCATATCTACGTGCATCTACATGTTTAAGCTGTTAGGTGAGATCTCAAAATATGATTTATACTATTATTTAACATACTCTCTCGAGTAAAAACCTTTTAGATTTAAAATTTGCACAGACTCACACTACCTTGTACTTAATTTTTATCAAATAAAATAAGTAGAGTTGTCAATACCGTTCTGTTTTGCCCGAAACGTTCCATGCCGTTAAAAAACCGAGACAAAACGGTGTCATTTTCATCTCGGTTTTAATTCCGATCCATTTCGGAAATACTGACTAAATACTGGCAGGAACGTCTCGGTACCGTTCCGGGTGTGCCGTTTCGGCCTTAAAATCCTTCTTATTTTGATTAACTTGTGGTTGTGTTTCTAATTTTGAGATTATGTTTGTTTGACTTTGTGTTTGTATTGTATAATTTAAAGTTAATTTATCTTGAATTTTAATTATGTTTGTTAAATTAATATTTTAATTTTTTTTCATATATATATATGAACAGTACAACCCCGAAACGGTATACCAAAACGCTTCAAAATTGAAATGTTTCGTACCAAAAGAAAAACCAAAATGACGACCGTAACGGTATTGACAATCTTAAAAAGTAAGAGTGATGAGATTCGAATTCATGATCGTTAGATCAATAAAACTCTGATACCATATTAAAAAATTATTTTATCTAAAAATTTAAACTAATAAATAAGACCGGAATTATATTATTCAAATATACAATAACTAAGAAGCATGGTTGCATGGAAAAAACCCTCGAAAGAGTGGTTAAAATGGTAATGTTCTTGGTGGAGAGGCAGAGTTGGCTAGGGTTTTTTCAGCTTGGCAAATGCATGTGCAGTCATGCATGGAAAGTAGAGTCCAGAGAATTATTTAAATCGGAAAATGAGAGAAAGAATCCAAATAGACGGTCAAGAAACCGTGCAATAATTTATTAACCATGACGTATAAGGAAGCATGGCTTACTCCTCTGCGTGTATGTCGACGACATGAAATACTTTTTTATTCAGATTCTATCAACGCGTTTACATGTAACGAAACTTCAGGAACCGACGACGGCTGCCGCTGCTGTCCCAGTCGAGGTTTCCTCCTTCCTGCGGAGGTTGATGATCGTTCTTATTTATATCTTTTGTGGTTAATTAATACCCATATATATAATTATATATCAACATTAATAATTGTGTATACGCATATTTATATTTACTCTATTATTTATCAACAGCAGATGATCATATATATATATATTCAGCTATATGTGTGTAAAATATTTTTATTAACATGAATACTGCGTGTATCACGATTAATTCCACATGTTTTTAAAATTAATAATTATATAAATATCTGATAATCATTATATTAATCATTACAAAATTCAATTTTAAGATTAAAAACAAAACAAATATTTTAATTTTAAATTTTTACCATTGAATTAACTAATATATGGTTATGTGAGTAAAGTTTTGGGGTGTATCTGTTGGTGTGCTTATTTTGTCATGGACTTCAACGTACCATGAGAGTTTTTCATAATAGATTAAATAATGATAATAATATATTTTAGTTTTTTTATGTGAAGAATATAATATTACAAACATTACTACTACCGTTATACCATGACATCATTCTTACAACACCGACTACTGTTTACTAATGTAGCTCTGAATTTTTTGCGCAAATAATATTTATTTAATTGTTTAATACCAGAAATTTAGAGGAAATTATCTATATATATATATATATATATATATATATATAGATAGATAGATATTCTAAAAGCTAAAAGAGCTCATAGATTTCAATAGTGATTTTTACTGTTCATCTATACTTAAATTACTATGGAAGGGAACAGTTAAATAATAAAATCATAATATTATTATTTGTATACTAGAACTGAACAAAGAAGTCGCTTGGCCGAGTGGTTCAAGCGTATCCAAGTGGAGCGAGGGGCAAGAGTTTAAATCTCTCTAGAAACGATTTTTTAGGACAATTAAATTTATAATCATATTATTATTATTTGTATCCAAGAACTGAACAAAGAATCGTTTGGCCGAGTGGTTGCAGCGGTGTCAGTGTAGGGCGAGCCGCAAGAGTTCGAATCTTAGGAATGAAAATGATTTTTGAATAATGAATAGTGATTATTATTTGAAAAGGTTGATTTTACAGTAACTTATTCTATCAATTAATTTTTCTAAATTATCATATGATATGAATCTAGTAAATTATCATATTAGCAAATTATTTCTAAATTAATTGTTTTTCTCTCATATAATACATATTTAATCATTAAAAAAAATCCTTCAATACATGAAATAGACTTTTTATGGGTATCAAGCATGATTCACCAATTCACCTCGCTAATATTTCTAAAATCAAAAGATTAAACAAATATCTCAAATAACAACTTAGCCCAAAAGCCCATGAGATAAATATGGATCTCATCACATTCCTTACCTATTATCTATGGGGGAAAAGAAATTAAATATCCATAACTATTTATTATTATTTATTAGTAAATAAATAATAAAATAGTTTTTATATTTTTCTTCTTCTAAAGTATGTATGTATATTAAATTATATATATATATATATATATATATATATATATATATATATATATATATATTATACAAGTGTTTTATATCAATAATACTAAGATATGTATATATTATTTTGTATTAAAAAAATCTAACTATTTCACTACTGTATTTATTTATATACTATAGATATTATTTATATATATTTCAAGTTAGGTTTTGATTAATTTTAATTTAGATTTGACAATATATATACCCTAACGATTAACCATTAGATTCAAAACATACACACTCGGTATTGAATTAAATCACCATCCATACTAAGAGAATATTTTTATATTTTCATTAAAATTTATATCTTTACATTGACATCAAACCTTAGATTATTTACAATTTTCATTATTTATTACTGTTTGATAATATATTTTCCCTCTTTTTTTTATCAAATTTTCTTTATTTTCTTTATTTTTTATAATTATGATATCCAGACCGGTTTTATTAGCTAAATCAGGTTGAAAATGTGAGCACTGATGAACACAACAGGGAGAGAGATGTCCTCGTAATTTCTACTTTAGAACAAGAGAAGGTAGGCACATTGACTTGTTTTCTTAGGCTTCAAACATGAGTTCACTTTTACCAACATTCCACTATTACTTTGAAAGAAAATTAAACCAGCAATGATGGCGAAAAAAAAAGATGAAACACAAAGACAAAGACAATGGTTGATGCTGGTTAAGGAAGAACAGTCATTATAATGTATGTCTTGATTTCTCTGGCTCTGAGTTGTAAATTTTCCCTCTTCTTCAGTTACACATTTCTGGCCGGTGTTCGATACTTTTAAGCTGATATTTGGGAGTGTGATTGTGGTTATTTTTTAAAGTATTTTTCGTTTAAAAATACATCAAATATAGTTTTTTTTATTTTTAACATCAGCATATTAAAATAATCTAAAAACACAAAAAAAAATTATTTAGAATGAAAAAAAAAATCAAATTTTGATCAAACAGCAATACAGCCGCAATGCCAAACAGGGGCTAAGTCAAAGGTGCTCTCGTATACTTTCAAGTCCGAATAGGATATTGCATGGTGTCAAAAAATCTGAGATCTATATTATATATTTCAGGTTCAAGTTAGAATGTGTTTATTTTATAAAAATTTAGGATAATTATGATTTTATTCATTTAACCTAAATCTGTAAAGAATAAGTAAAACAAATGGGGTTTCATTGAATTCAAAAACAATTGTATTATAAAGAAGCACAGGACCGTAAAGTTTGATAGTTTGGTTAAATGTTGAGCATGTACTTTTAAGTTCTAAGAGACGAGGTGTGATAGTATTACAGGTTTTCGATTTAAATTAAAATGTATTTATCTTATAAAAGATAACTAAAATTTTACTCGTTTAGGTCAGATGCACATAAAATGTATAAAGAAGATGGGTTCATTGAATCATAAAAATGTATTATAAAGAAGCACATAACTGCAAAGTTTGATAGTTTAGTTAAATATTGAGCATGTACTTTTAAGTTTTAAGAGACGAGACGTGATAGTATTACAGGTTTTGGATTTAAATTAAAACGTGTTTATCTTATAAGAGATAAAAATAACTAAAATTTTACTCGTTTAGATCAAATTCACATAAATGTATAAAGAAGATGGGTTCATTGAATCATAAAAATGTATTATAAAGAAGCCCAAGAACCGCATAGTTTGATAGTTTGGTTAAATTGTCGAGCAGATTTAAGAGAAAATGCTCCATACATGTGCCCTAAAAGCTGAACCATATGTTGGTCGGTGTCTCTTAAAAAAACCATCAAATCCTATAACCAGAAAAAAGACAAGGAAAGAAAAGAATAACGTTGTTATATAAATGTTGGTGCATGTGGTCTGGGAAAGATTGGCTTGTGACGGCTTCTGTCATCTTTACAAGGTCTTCTTGGATCACGATTGTGAGCGGGGATAGGCTTTTGGGTGTTACAATTAAAATCTAGATTTCTTCTTTTTTTTAAAAAAAAAAAAAAAAGAACTGTTGATATAAAATATTAGCAAAATAACATATTTTGAAAAAAATTAATGAAATAGTATAATTTCTATATTTTATTATTCATATTCATGATCTCTAAAAGTTATCATGATAAAAAAAACACGAGAATTAGAGATGTTGTGATAAATTAATTTCTTATTCATTTAAAATTTGTTTAATTTATATTAATATCTCATATTAAATAAATCATGTTGAATCAACCTCGACAAAATGTATGTTAAATAATGTTAAAAAAAAATTAATGATAAGATAATTTTTGTGATTAATACTAATATTAAGTAATACAATTTTAAAGAATTAAGATAAAAAAAATTTAAGATAACATTGAGTCATAAAAACATTTCAAATAGTTAATCCGGGATATTAAATTTGAAATATTATATATAGAGAAATTACAAAACTTAATTCTTAATAAATACAACATCAAATGATAAATTATTTAAATGATTATTCTTATTGTTATTATTATAAATGAAGGCAAAACCAAAATAAATATTATTAGCATAAAAAAATATTATTTGATTTGAAGAAAACATAAAAATAATTAAAGGAAAAAAACAAAATTAGTTTTATTATTATCATGAATATAATTGTTATAATCTTTTGGATTCTAATAAAAGTTGATATTATTGATATTTTAATATTATTTTATGAGTTATTGTTACTATTATTATCACTGTTATAGCTATTAATATCATAAGCATTACAGTCATTATAATAAATTATTATTATTTAAACAATAAAAAATATTAAATTATCCTGGAAAAAAATTGTAATAGAAAAATAAGCAATAAAACAATTATAAAAAATAATCACTAAAATTATTGTTGTTGTTGTTGTGTAAACAATGAAAAATCATAAAATTATCTTGAAGAATAAAAAAAAACATTTAACAAAAGAGCATATAAAAACAACCAAAATAAATATTATTAGCATAAAAAATTCATTTGTTTTAAGAATAAATAAATTAAAACAAAATACAAAGAAATAAATTTAAAAAAATGAACAAAGGAAAAAAAGAAAAAATATGAATTTTAAAATAATTATCAACATAAATTAAAATTTCATGACTAAATTAAATAAAAATTAAACCCCAACAAAAGAGAAAATGATTAAAATTAAATATCAAAACTAAGAGAAAAGATACATAAATATGAACAAAAATTAGGGATTGCCCTCGTGAGGATTAAAAAAATTAAAAGAATCAAAACCAAACTAAAAATTACAAAAATAAGAACTGAAATGAAAAATAAAATATGTAATCAACTTTAATCGAAGAAAAAAATTGAAACAAATCAAAATTTAAATACCAAAACAATTACAAAAATAAAAAAACATGTCAAAAATTAAAAGAATAAGAGTTGAGGTAAAACATAACATAAATGATAAATTAGAAGACACACACCACCATGTTGAAGTTGTCATGTATTTTCGACGCAAAAGAGATAAAAGATTAACCGACCACTAGATAGTTTCTGACCACCATTAGAAGACATACACCACCATGTTGAAGCGATATGACAGCGAATCCATTGAGATAATGGATATATATTTTTCACCACCGTATGACACCTCACACACCGTCTGTATGGCACGGATAAAGCACAACTATTGACACGTTAGGCAGACATGTCCGCGGTTTTTTTTTAAATAACTAGAAATAATTAATTACCTAAACACCCTCCAAAACCTGTGATAATAACTAAAAAAATGCATAGGTAAGTACCAACATACCCTTAATACTAACTCTTCACTTTTTTTTAATGAGGGTACATAAGTATTTGTATTGTTTATAAAGCTTGAAAAACCAGAAATATCCTCACCGATGACTAGCATTTTTCATCTTATCTAAGGGTATAATAGTTATTTTACTGCTCATCAACAATGTGAAAAATTAAATAATATCCTTGCCCAATCAATGTTTTGTTACATGTCTCCAGTGACAAAAACATAATTTCACTATAAAAAAAAACCAAAAAAAATACAAACATCCCTAAATAATTAGCTAACAACAACAAATATAATGAAAAAATTGAAAATACCCCCAATAATAACAACAATTTTTAATTTTTTAAAACAAAAATCCAACAATAATTATATTATTACAATATATAATAAATTATTTTCAGAGATAAAGTGAAATGACAAATAAGGAACATATTCCTTGGGAGTGGTGAATCATTCCTGCCACAGGAAAGGAACATTTTTTTGTGGAAAAAGAAGGAATATAAGTAGGGTTAAAAGATGAGCTTTATTGTGATTAACAAAAGCACGTACTTGGCACCTCGATTAGCTTAAAAAAGAGAGCATCAAATTTTATTAATTTATTAATATAAAAAAAAAAGTGAAAAGAAGAGTAGTTAAAAAGTTTATTGTTGTTAAATTTTATTTAATTAAATATATTGCTAATAAAAAACTATTTAACCTAGTTTAATCTAGGTTAATCTTTGAATATTTTAAAAAATATTAAATTAATATTATTTTTAAAATTTAATAACACTTTTTTTTTAAGCAAAGAAAACTCCACATTCCTATGAAATACATTAAATTCAAATTAACAAATAAAACTTTAAATATTCTATATTCTTATAAGTAATGCATTTTCTATCTTAAACTCGAGATTTTTTATATAAATCAGTCTTAAACTCGAGATCTTTTATATAAATCACAAATCTTTTATTGAATAAGTTTAAAATCACGCTAGCAAGCTAAAAGAACTTCGGGTCAGATTTACACAGAAGTCGAAACCGTAGATGGAAGTCCTAAATCTCTGGTGTTTACAAACTCCGGCACCAAAAGATTTAGTAAACAAGTGCAAAATAGGACAGCTCCAGAAGAGATTCACCATTCCGCTCAACGTGGTTGCGGTGTAGCAATCAAGAACACAGTTACAGAATTTCAGAAAAGACCGTCCAGCCTCATAAAACATTGGTTAGCCTTATAATAAATGGTGGCTTTAATTCACGAACAAGGCGGAGCTTCATCTTATTCTTCAGCTGAACTAAGCAGTAAGCGAGGCATGTGTATGACTTGAATCTAAAATAGGCTGCAGACCACAACTCAATTAACAACCTCTATTATTTACAATGCTGCTGCTTATATTGCAACACTTGATTCCGATGAGCTCGTCTTTCAGGCTTGAATCAGAATTGGACCAGCAGAAGTTGCATGCAAATTGAAGGAAATCAATTTGTGAGGATCATGGGAGTGAGGTTCACCGTGCAAAATTTCAGCAGGTGTCCTTTAGCCACTTTCCTGGAAGGTATGAGAGCGAGAGAGAGCTGCCGGGTTTGCTTCCAGTACATTAGTGGCATCAGATACATGACCACGGCCTTCTGCTCTGGTTTCAAAATTCTTGAATATAGTACCTTTTGATATGGGATCCTTCTGGTCAGGCGGAAGACCAAATGTAGCCCACTGACTCTTTGAAGCCTCACTTGGGTCATCAATTCTCAGAGTTTTCGGAACCAATATACATTTTTCTGTCTTTTCTTCATCCATAAATTTTGAATCTCTAGAATGCTTGCCTAGTTTTGGTGAGCCATTTCCTGAGCAGTAACTGGTGCTAGTTGAGGATGATGGAGAAAGGCAGGCATTCGATCCACACAGTGGTACATTTCCAGTTCCAGCAGCCCATGTGGGCATGCAACCCCAGTAAGAAGCAGGTACAAATTGTAAAGGAATGTTGGACGGACAAATGCTGGGAACTGCCACCAATGGTGTGGGGCACAATTGAACTTGCGTCGGAACATTTGTTATGCAAGCCTGGCCAGAGGAGTGCTGAGCTGCAGCCATGGAAGTAACGTTATTCCAAGCTGGATTCCAAGGAAAAACCCATGAAGGAACAGGATAACAATGCTGAGAATGTGGTGCACCGAGATTGTTAGAAGATGCTGGCAGATCAACCTGCTCCTTCCTAATATTTTCAGGCAATTCAGTTTCACGAACAATGGTAGCTGCCTTGGATGATCCACGTGAGGGCGGCTCCTCTCCATAATCTTGATAATTGACTGAACTCATCTCATATCTTTTTGGGT
The DNA here is from genome assembly GCA_015731905.1 of Salix dunnii. Classification (NCBI taxonomy): domain Eukaryota; kingdom Viridiplantae; phylum Streptophyta; class Magnoliopsida; order Malpighiales; family Salicaceae; genus Salix; species Salix dunnii. Next base: position 6,880,885 of record CM027677.1, on the reverse strand, counting down.
CTCCAAGATTAAGCACGGTCTCCATGGAATCACAGAGAGGAGCTTCAGGACCAAATTTTAGAACCATCCCATTTGTTGTTGAGGGCCTCAAGGTGGTCGCAGATTCAACAGAAGAAGGAAGCTGGTGACCGGCTGAGTCTGAGTTTTCCATCCTTGCAATAGGCATTCCATCAGAAGATACTAATATCTGACGATATTGAGTAGCTAATTGCTTATTCTTCCGCCGGCCAGCACCGATAGGAACATTTCTCACTGTTCCACCAGCTGTCCAATATCTTTGGCAATTCTTACAGAAATGCCTAGGTTGGTTGACGTTGTAGTTATTGAAGTAGCAGAATTTTGTGTCTAAGCTGTTGCATCGTGGACATGGTATAATTTTATCTGGCTTCTTGAAGACTCTCTCTTTGTCTGCCCCATTAGTCTCTAGCTGACCTTCCATAGGCTTAGCAATTACTTCTGTCTCATTCACTTGCATTGCAGCTTGCCTCTCCTCCTCACCTTGTCCTAAAGCAGATAAGATTTCAGGTTCTTCTGAGTTTTCTTCACTAGGATCCTTAGTTTCTGATTTTGTTATGTCACTGCAGCTGCCCTGATATTAAACAAAAGAACATTAGAGTCGGAAAAGAATTGCAAAATTAAGGGAGAAAAATAGATTAGCAGAGTTGAAACGGAAGTTAAGGGACCAATAGATCTTCACCACATTACAAAAAAGCTTTATTGAAAAAACTCAAATAGGATTAAAGAGGGAAAAAAATGATAACCTGGTTTACTTCAAAACAAGACTAATCAGTTTTTCCAGTTTTCCTGCTACTTTTTTCTCTTACTCCATCAGATTTGTATAATAAAATAAAATGAGCATGCCTTGAAGGGATCATGCTCAGCCAACAAACATGCAGTTACCACATCAAAGCATGATTTACAAACAAGAATATTTATTTTTAAAAAAGGCAGCTTTTGATAGTATGCATAGAATGGGAAACAAAGTTGAAAATCAACCTGCTTTAAACTTACAAAAAAAGGTAATGGAGCAGTTGGGAGCATGATTGCCATGATTAAATCACTTTTGATGCAACAGAAGAGCTAAGATGAATTATTCATTTTTAGCCCCACTACCAATCAATTGGAAAACCAAAATCACATGACAAATTCTGATCAAAACATCAAGTATTTGACCATGTTAGTCTATAATTTTAAGCTTTTCAATGAAACTGGAATCAAATATGAAAATATTTCAGAATTTATTTCAAAATAAACAAGGAAGATCAAATCCAACATACAACCTATTTTCACAAAGCTTTTCTCATTACAAAAGATTAAAAACACTAGTTCGTAGATTTTCCTGGAGAAAGTAATTTCATCTTTCTTATCTACAGTCCACGGTTAAAACAGAAATGAAAGTACTCATTTGTAATAAGATGTACACGATCGAGCTAAAATCACGCAAACATAAAATTCATAGCTGGAGTTTCTGGCATCGAAAGAAAATTCTGGGCCCAATTTTTTTTTCAAAAAATCTTAGTAAATACAAGTAAAGGAGCAAGAGAAAAGAGAAAAACATACAAGGAAAGGAAATTTCACGTTTGAACAACAGAGGAAACAGAACCTGCGTTATGAACACGATGTCCCGAAAACAATATTTCTACGAACAACACATGACATCCTATATTTTTAACTACAAGGCTTACAAAAACATATAAACCAAAGACCTTCAGTAGTTCCCATCAAGAAATGTCCACTTTTTCATGCCAGTGTTCACTCAACCAAAACCAATAACACGAAACAAAAAAATACAGTTTCTATTATATAAATTTCAAGATTGATTTAAGCTCAAGCTCATTGCTTCTTGTATCAAACTAGACCAAAATAACAGCCTAAAACATCATATGAGTGCAAATCCAACAACCGAGGTAAAATCTCAAGACTTTCAGCTATGAAACTTAACTTAGTATCCTCTTAAAAAACAATATAAAACAAAACTGCAAAATGGGAATATCACTGGATGTGGGTGTACCTTGTCTAGTGTTTCTGCCGGAAACTGAGTGTCAGGCACCGGAATCTTTCTACCAAAGAGCTTGAAAGCTGGATCTTTGGAGTCGCCCTTCATCGGTTTTTTTTGCTATATCAAAATAAAAGTTGCAAACTTTGAAGAGTAGTGATAGTGACACCAAAACCCATATAGAAATTGGTACAACAATGCAAAGCAAAAGGAATGTTATAAAAGATTGAGAAAGAGAAAGAGATAGAGATGGAAAAGGATAGGCTTTTCTCGTTTCTTTCTAGGGAGTAATAAGCTTTATAAAGTTAGGGGCCCTTCTCTGTATCACTCAAAAGTAAAAAATCACAAAATCCCTCTCAAAGTTAATCCACCCAGAAAAAGTCCCAGAGGTGAAGGATCAGAAGTTTTATTAAATAAATAAAAATAAAAGGGCATCATAATAGTGTCTGCTGTCTACATATTTTACCACCCATATTTTATTTTATTTTATTTTATTTTATTTTATTATCTACAGCGTTGGGGTATTTGGGAGTGATTTTTAAAAATATTTTAAAAAAATAAAAATTTTATTTTTATTTTAAATTTTAAATTATTATTTTGTGTTTTTAGATTATTTTGATATGTTGATGTCAAAAATAATTTTTAAAAAATAAAAAAAATATTTTAATGTATTTCTAAAAAAAAAACAATTTAAAAAACAACTGCAACCAGCACTAAGTCAACTAGGCTTGCTCACTTGGGCTTTTTAGTTTTTTTTTAATTTGATTTCTCTAATTTATTTGTTAAGTGTTAAGTGTTTTTTTAATGGGAAACATAATTTATTTTAATTTGATATTTTGGTGTTATTCATGGTTTCAAGTTTAAACAAGGGGGTATTTGGGAGTGTGGTTGCGGTTACTTTTCAAAGTGCTTTTTATTTATAAACACATCAAAATTATATATTTTTTTTATTTTTTAAAAATTATTTTTGACATCGGCACATCAAAATAATCTAAAAACACTAAAAAAATTTGCATTTAAAATGCAAAAAAAAAAAATACTTCAAAATTTGGTCAAACGACGGTACAACCGCTTGGCCAAACAGGGACCAAGTCTAGTTTTTCACCCAACTCGACCAACTTGGATAGAATTATAAAATATTTAAACATATTAGAGTTCATTACATAAATAACGAGTTTTATAGCTAACGTTATGAAACTAAAATCGATCTAATATATTATTATATTAATATTTTTAAAAAAATATATCATTTTTAGAATTTTGATTCATTACATAGATAACGAGTTTAAATTAATAATTAAATGAATGAAATACATGTATAAATGTGTTGATTGTATATTTATATTTAATAGAAAACTTTGTATATTTAGCATTGGCATAAATTTAGAGAATTCTACATGGTTATATAAAATTAAAGCTGAAAAAACACAAGTTCAAGTAATTAATATATGATAAATATATCACCTTCTATAATATTATTTTAAATAAAAAAAAATTGATAAACTTAAACTAGTCCCATAGTCCCTTGTTAGAATATATTTTTTTATTTAATTTAAATTGATATAAAGTTAATCTTGCTTTCAATTTCAAAATAGAAGGTATGTCTAAAAAATAATACTCCAGTCAAACTTCTTATATAATCCAAAAATAAATAAATAAATAAATAAGGTGATATACTATTTGATGTCTGTATTTTAAAAGTATTTTTTAAAAAAATTATTTTTTTAATTTTTAATTTTAATTTTTTTTTGATATTTTTATATCATTTTAATATAAAAATAATCTTTAAAAAATAAAAATATTAAAATTAAATAAAAAATAATTAAAAGAAAAATCCTAGGTGGTGTTTGACATTTTATTTCATAAATATTTTTGAAAAAACTTGAAATTTTTTATTTATTTTTTATTTTAAATTAAATATTTTTTATTTTTGTAAATTTTGATATCCTAATATTAAAAATATTTTAAAAAAAATATTTTAAAAATTTTTAAATAAAAAATAATTTAAAAAACAACATGTAAATGGAAATGGGGTGTGGTGACAGTTGGCATCCACGTCAGCTAAGAGGGTCACCTATTGTCCAAGAGAAGTAGTGGCTTTGGATGGAGCAGACGCCAGAAAGAAAGAAAAGCAAAAGGCAAAAAGAACTTTTTTCTCTTCTTCTGTGGCCCCACGTTAGAAAACATAAGAACCTTTAGGCCGTACACGTCATCAAACAAGGAAATGTATGTAACAGAGAACAACCTTTCTTTTTCTTTTTTTCCTTTTGTAATTGAATAAAATCAATCGATGTTCTAAAAATATTTTTAAATAATTTAAAAAATTATTGTAAATTATGAATTTTATTATTTGATACAATGATATCAAAATAATTTTTATAAAATAAAAATATTATTTTAATATATTTATAAATAAACAATACTTTAAAAGACAATATCAATCACTGACATTCAAGCTTTTTAACTGTATAGTATTTGGTATTATATTTTAAAAAAAATTAAAAAAATTATTTTTATTTTTCAATTTAAATTAAAATAATTTTTAAAATTTTAAATTATTTTAATACGATAATATCAAAAATAATTTTTAAAAATATGATAATATCAAAAATAATTTTTAAAAATAAAAAAAATCACTAAAATCATGTATAATATTTTTCAATTGTTATGGTGACAAGTTCTAGCTTAGCTTGCAAGATTGTTCTTCACAAATGGTGAATTTCTATTTTATATATTTTATTTATGAGGCGCATAGCTATAATAAAATTTAAGGGTTTTAAATTCTAAGATTTCATTTTGAAGAGGAAAATTTAATTTTTTTTTTAAAGTTTATAATTCAATAATCCAATCTTAAAAACTATTATACATGGTATAAATTTGACACAAGAAAAATAATTAAAATTAAAATTAACTAGAATAAAAAATTATTTTATAGCCCTAACTTGAAAATAGAAAATATTTGTGTGTTCTACCACTTTCTTGTGGAACTTAACCTCTAAAATTATCTAAGTAAAATATAAAAATATCCCATGATTGGATTTTAAGTTATAATTGTTTTTTTTACTCCATATTTGATACACACAAGCTTCTTTATGAATTGTTTTCAAGTTTAACCTTGTCTATTTGATCCATTGATGGAGAAGTAGTTTTTCTTATATACATACATACATATATGTATGTATGTATGTATGTATGTATAAAAAAAACTTATATACTTATATACATACATATATATAAACAAATTATGAAAATAATACGAAATTATATCTCTATTTCAAGGGACAATTTTAGCAAATTTCCCATCCATCTAAATTAGGGGATAACAAAGTTAATTTTTACACTAATATCTCTTTAAATAAATCATCATGTTTTTATTACTTTTCAAGAATGTTTTAACACAAACAAACACACACACACACACACACACACACACACACACATATATGTGTGTGTGTGTGTGTCAAATCTTAATTCTTAAAAATACTTCTTCAGAATATAACTGAAAAAGTTTGGCCTTTTCATTTCATCAAATAAATATAGAAAAATAAATTTCTTAAAATAATATTTTTTAATATAATTTAATATTTTTTAATAATTACTAGACAAATAAATTAGAGTAAAAAAAATTTATGAACTAAATAAGATTAATTTACAAAGAGTTAGTTTTATTAAATATATAAGAAGAATTGTTTTATCAAATGAGTGAGTTTTTTTAACATTATAAAAATAATATACATAATTATTGAAAATTCAATATAAAGTTAATATATATATATATATATATAATTAAAATTGACCATGTTTTCAAAGAAATCAGGTTTAACATTGAAGAAAAAAGGATTGAATAAAAACGAAGAGATATATATTTATGGTGCAATTATTATTTTATATTTCTAATTAATTTTGTGTTAGTGATTATTTTATTTAACATAGAATTGATTTAGTTACTTATTTTATGATTAGATATATTTTTAAGATTTATATAATGTCTAAGTAAATTATAAATCTTATTACATACGAATATCTTGATTACAAATTTCTTTTCTCCATTACAAGATTATAGAATTTAATTGGAAGATATACCATAACAACAATAAAATTAGTGACTAGGCCAACATTGTTCAATAGTATTCGTTTGACCTACAACATATAATGGCTAATTTATGATCTTGTGTGTTGTCATTGAATACCCATCAATTTTTATATGGAGTGGAAATAAAGTTAACAAGGAGATCATAAGTTAAACAAATATAAATTTAGATCTCACATTTGGATTAGGATGAAATTATACCAAAATATTCTAGATGTCTTCTTTCATATACAATTAAAATCTTATAGCGTCGTATGATAAGGTCCAAAAGATATTATGAGATTTGATTTAGTTTTCTAGTTGATTTAGGGTTTTTATTTTATTTTGTTTAAAACTCTTTTATTATTTTCTAGCATTGTTTAAGATATTTGTACTTATTATAAGTAAGATTATTTAGCTTGTAATTAGGTTTTTTATATAGATCTTTATTTTAGAACAATATTTTATATGTTTATGTGAGTCTTGCTCTTTTTTATCTTTTTTTCATTGAATTGTGTTGACTAATCGAAGTATGCTATTTTTATGGAATTTTTTATACGTTTTATTGACAATCATCTATAACTCGTTAGGGTTTCATTTTGATAATTTAAGTGCCTCGATTCATGTAATTATTGTCTTGATATTTTATTAACCAAATTTCATTTAGCTTTCATGGGTTTCTTTTTTCTTGCATGTAGGTTCAAAAGGCTCTTAGTCTTTAGGTTTATATTAATGTGTTTTTAAACTCTATTGATAGTCATTACTAGCTTGCGCTACGTCATGGGTCAAAGTTAACATTATTTGCAAAACAAATATAGGCAGTGCAAACATATATTATAAATAAAATAGATTTCAACTATGAATTCAAAATTAGTGCATATTGAATGGTATTTTATCTTATATTGAGATAAAAATGTAATGAATCTAACTGGTTTAACACAAGTTGACTTGCAAAATACGTGGGAATAATCTTGATAAAAAAAATCTCAATCCATAATTAACTCAATGTCGAGAGATAAATTGATAAAAAAACAACATTCAATAAAAAAAAACTCAAGTAAACATGAGTCAACCAACCAAACTTGAATATGCAAGCCATGTATGCTATCGATTCCAATAAAAAAAATCACCTCATATAATTGTTTTTTTATTTAATTACATGACAATTAAGGGAATGAGATTTTTTTATATGGAATATTTTTTGAAAAGAAGAAAAAACCCATGACCAACATGTTGGCCTGAGACAACAAAAGTAGATAATGGACAATAAATGGTGAAATAGCAATTTTTTTAGTTTTAAACTAAATGAAAAAATAGAACATCGATAGTAAATAGTGAAATTGCATTATTTTGTTACATTTAATTGATTAACAAAAATACATTAAAAAAATAGTTTGAATGCTATGCCTTGACCTCCAAAACTTACGATTCAAATTATATATTCAATTAGGTTTAATAATTTCTCTTTTAGAATCTATATTTAACCTAAATATATAAATAAAAAGAGCCAAAAAAAAACCTAAACCCATGCTCATGGGCCTTTTTTTAAGGAACATACAATATGTTGTTCTCTTTCTCTCTCTTTTTTATTGAAAAAAGACAACATATCTACCAACCTAGATTATGACCACCATTGTGGTTGCTAGAAAACCATGAAAAATATTTTTCCCCAAAACCCCATTTTCAACTCATTTCAACCAAAAAACTTTCTTACAAACACTCTTGTAATCTCTATAAACAAACTTATTAACCTAATAAACCTAAAAAAAAAAAACATAAAATCAAATCGAATAATTTTTATTAATCCTGAATCAGATTATTAAAACAACTACTATATGACTTCGCTAATTGAGTTAAACTCGTTGACACCAATTTCAATCTTTTTAGTGGTTAGAATATGTGTAAAAGATAATTTTCTATCTATAATGTAGAATCCGGGAACTCTCTCTCCCTCTTGAAAAAAATCACGGATTGAAAAATAAAAAATATTTTATATTAAAATTGAATTTTCAACAACTAAATGAACAGATTACCTTTTAACCGAAAAGAAAGAGGGACTAAAATAAACTTTTTGTAAAACATTCAAAGTTGCCATCTATTTTCTCTAATTTTTTTCATTTTCATTTTTTATTTTTCAATATTTTTTTTAAATAAGAAATTGCGTATTAATTTGGGATTAAATGGTTTGATTTTTTGAAAAAAGGTATGGATAATTTAGAAAAAATAATAATTGTTTCTATAAAAACACCTTAGGGCTTAGTTATTTTATAATAATTGATGGATTTGTCCGCTTTTCTATGCGGGACCAGAAAGTGTGGCTAGGTTTGGAGCTAGAAAAGGATCTGAAAGCAATACTGTATTTTAAAAATATTATTTTATTTTAAATTAATTAATTTTGGTTATTTTATATCATTTTTATATATTCATTTAAAAAATAAAAAATACTATTTAAATATTTTATAAAAATATTTTAAAAAACAAATTCAATAATGCTTCTTAAAAGCCGCCATAATGGCTGGACGGGAAAGCTTCCTTTGAGGGGGCAAAAAAAAACATAAGCATGCGCGAGGTCGACGACAAGCCGTTTGAGCCAAAGCAACTGTTCCTTTGCTGGACCCGCGAATCACCTTTCTAACGTTGACTTCTTGACTCTTCTCTTCAGCCAAGGGTCTGTTCGGCGGTGTTTTATAGATTTTAGAAAAGTTTGCCTATCAACTAATGAAAGTACAAGTTCAAGAATTTTCAAATTAATTGTAATTTTTTTTTCGTTTATAATAAAAAAATCATTTTTTTCATTCAAAATAAAAAATATTTAATTTAAAATAAAAAATTATTTTTTTCAAAAATATTTTTGAAATACAATAACAAACAAACTTTAAATGAAATTAACTTATGGTATAAACAAAACACCAAAAATATTTAATTTAAAATGAAAAATAAAAATAAAAATAAAAATAAAAATTCAATTTTTTTCAAAAACATAATATCAAACAGGGTCTAAATGAAATTAACTTATGATATAAACTAAAACACGAAAAATATTTAATTTAAAGTAAAAAATAAAATAAAAATCATTTTTTTTCAAAAACACAATGTCAAACAGGCTCTAAATGAAATTAACTTATGGTATAAACTAAAACACCAAAAATATTTAATTTAAAATAAAAATAAAAAATTCAATTTTTTTCAAAAACATAATATCAAACAGGGTCTAAATGAAATTAACTTATGATATAAACTAAAACAAGAAAAATATTTAATTTAAAGTAAAAAATAAAATAAAAATCATTTTTTTTCAAAAACACAATGTCAAACAGGCTCTAAATGAAATTAACTTATGGTATAAATTAAAACACCAAAAATATTTAATTTAAAATAAAAATAAAAAATTCAATTTTTTTCAAAAATACTTTCAAAACATAATGTTAAATAGACTCTAAATGAAATTAACTTATGGTATAAACTAAAACACCAAAAATATTTAATTTAAAATAAAAAATAAAAATAAAAAATTTATTTTTTTTCAAAAACACAATATCAAACAGGCTCTAATTGAAATTAACTTATGGTATAAACTAAAACACCAAAAATATTTAATTTAAAGTAAAAAGTAAAAATATTTTTTTTTTCAAAAATACTTTTAAAACATAATCTTAAATAGACTCTAAATGAAATTAACTTATAGTATAAACTAAGACACCATAGATATTTAATTTAATTGAAAATAAAAAATAAAAATAAAAATTTTTGATGCTTTATCTTCTATGATTTTTTGTTTTCAGTAAAAAAAAAAAAAGGGTGGACAACATGGTTCGTCTTTATTTGTTTTTTTTTTTGGATTTTATTTATATTTTTTTTCAGTATCGCATTATTGCATAAAAAGTTCAAAATACTATAGTATATTATTTTATATTTTTTATACCGGCATAAAAATAAATATTTTTTTAATTTTCTCTTATTATTCTGATAATTTTTTTGTTTCATAAAATAAATACTTGGGTAAATAAATATCCAAAAAAATCACATTAATAGAATAAAAATGTTTTAATTAAATCAATGTCTTATTTTATTTTATTTTGGATCATTCTAACTCTTTTGATTTTTTATTTATTATAGTACATTACTAAGAAAAATAAATTAATAAAATAAATTGCACTAGGAAATTATCTTATTTTAATAGAATTTAAATTACTAATATGTTTTATAATAATTGGATAAAAAAATGAACTACTATTTCTAACATTTATTTTCATATAAATTACTAATTTAATATATTTCAATTTGTATCTATCTATCAACTTTCTAGTTTAGTCTTGCATATATTTCTAACATTTATTTGAGTTTACAATACTCAATTTTTTTTTATTTGAGAAAATTACTTTCGACTTGATTTGGTAAGTTCGAGATTTCTCATCTAAATAGGTTTTACTAATATTATTTTAGTACATACTAGATTTGTTCTCCACACACTATAGGCTAAGCAATTTGTTTTACATAAAAGAAAAGTGCTAGGCTAAAACAATCAAGTCTTGAGGCAGTGGTTTAAGTGATAATTTAAATAAATAATTACACATAATTACCAAATAATATAATTAAATAACATGAATTAAAAGGATAAAGAAGATAGATTGCTCACTTGATTTTTAACATGGTTTGACAAGCTTATATCTACACCTCATTTATCAAATTGTACTTGAGTATTAGATTCTTTACTAATCTAAAATTAAGAGTATAATCTATTGATGAATCCATAGTAAGTTTTATTTTCATCATTTGAAAAATAACTCTTCTTTAAGATTTTCACCTTGGTGATATCTGTCACCAATTACTAAGAGTTTTTCATTTAAAGAATTTTTCACTTAAGCTCTCAAAATTTTATAATTTTGTGATTTATGAAAACATTATCTTAAAGTGTATGAATCTATTTAGTTCACTCAATAATATTTAGAATGTATGAAAGTATTTAACTGTAATATGAATTTTCAATTTAGCAACACTAAAATATGTTAGGATTGATGATTTGTAAGTACATTGTCTTTTGAAATAGTCTTTATATATTGTATGTGTGGAATCCTTTTACATTTTCACTAGAATAAGAGTTATTTATAAGTTTCCAAAGGAACCTAGTTAATTCTAGTCATTAGAACCCACTAACAGCTCAAACAGTTGATTAGTTCATATTGATTAAATCAAATGGTCAACCAATTCTTGCAAATTCCTAAGTGTTTATCCTGATTAACAAGTGGGCGGTAGGTTCACTAAGAATAGCTAAATGATCCAATTTTTTGCATAATACTAGTTTCAATAGTTTTAAACATGGTGAATCTTAAACCAACAAATCTAGATCTTATCAAATAATATATAGGTCGTATAATGTATGCTAGGTGAAGTGTGTGTGTTTATTTTAATTGTGCTATCAAGTAAGAAATACAGATTTATACATAAAGCACCATAATAAATACTAAAAGACTATTTTTTTTTTTATTTACTTTGAATCTTTGACTTGTTGATTGATTTATTCATTCAATCTTTCATGCCTTTTGATGATGTTTATATAAATTTGTTTGAGTTTATTCTCAACCAAGAATATTATTATTTCACTTCCTATTTTTTTAATTATTATCATCAAAATATATGCAAATATTAATATACAACCCATAGGTGAAAAAATATTTTTTATTTTTTATGATTGTCATAACCCAATTTTTGGGTTACTCCCCAAAACAAAATAAAAAATAAAAAAAATAAAATAAAAAGGGTTTGGCGTCGGTAGAAAAATCACGGTGGAAATTTTGGAAATTTTATGAGGTGAATCGAATCTTTTTTATGCACAAAAATGAGAGAAAATACAAATTCAAGGTAAAAATTAAGTCAAAAATCATCATTATATTTTTTATAAGCCAATTCGATTTAATCATGGGCTAATTCAAAATATTATTATGTTCGAGAATTAATTTAGGGTCCAATTGAAGAATTTAATTAAGTGCAAGGACTTAATTATGCTTTAAATTGGTTAAATTAATTTTATTAAGGGCTTAATTGATGAAAAATTTAATTCTTGAATTTAATTCGGGCCTAATTGAGAAAATCAGAATTTTTGGAGACCCAATTGAATTTTTCCAAGCTAATTAGGCATAATTAGGGATCAAATTGATGACAATTGAGAGTTTAATTGTCAATTGAGGGCCAAATTGCGTGAATCAGAAGTGAGGGACCAAAATGAAAAAGACGTGCAAAGCCAAGGGTAATGTTGAAATTCGGACAAGAGCACAATTGCACAAAATTACAAATATAAATTTAATTGAGGGTGCAATTAGAACAATCATAAATTGAGGGACCAAAACGAAACTTGGCCTCCCCAAAGCTGCAACAGCCTCGCTGCCTTTGCCACCTTCACCTGCACGCCTGCCAACAGCCCACCGGCCAGCCACCACGCCGCCGACAGCCCACCAGCAGGCCACCACGTCAGAGACCAGCCAGCCGCCGTGTCAGGCCGAGCACGCCTATAAAAGCCACCATGCAACGGCTAGCAAGGGGGAAGAGGAGAAGAAAAAACGCAGAAGAAAAGGGGGGAAAAGAGGGAAGAAAAACACACAAAAAAACAACCGGGAAGTTAGATTTTGATCGAAAACAGACCAAACCTCTGCTTTCTCTCTTTCTGGTCGCTTGCGAGCCCTCGACCACCAGTCCACCTCCCTTTCCCGTCATAGCCACCCTCTCTTCTCTGCCATATCTCTCTTTCTCTCTCCTGTAGTGGTGTTTCTCTCTCTAAACACAGCACACTCACGGCGGCTCTCCCTCCTCTCCACGATGACCGAAGACCCACCTAACACCACCATCCTCTCTGCCATAATCTTCTCCAACTCTCAAGCCACCCATACGTGGCCTCCGGCAAGCAAATAGCAGCGGCGGTGAGGTGCAGCAACGGTCACCAGCGGCCTTTCAGCCCTCATTCCGGCCACCACAGGCCTCCTTTTCTGGCGCCACAATGACAGGAAAGACCACCTCAATTCCCTCTACACGGCTGCATCCTCAGGTAGTCCTCTCGTCGAAGTCGGCCATTTACTATTCATGAACGTGAACAGTGCATAATTTTGCACTGTTCATGTTCTTCATCCTTTTTATCGTTTTTTTTTCTCTTTGGGCTGGGTTGCTCTCAACCCAGCCCAGCCCATTAGAGTCTGGTCCATATGGTCTGGGCCCTGTTGGGCCTCCAGACCAGGCCACAATAAAATGGGCTTCCAGCCCGTGAAGGCTGGAAGCCCAACCCACATCCATATGGGCTTCCAGCCCATGAGGACTGGAAGCCCAGCCTAGGATAAAGTGGGCCCTCATGGGCTTCCAGCCCGTGAGGATTGGAAGCCCAGTCCCTTCAAGCTGGGCTGTCAGCCCACTGTGCTGACAGCCTAGCCCAAAAAAATAATAATAATAAAAATAAAAATAAAAAATAAAAAATATTTTTATTTTTATTTTTATTTTTATTTTTATTTTCCCTACTAGTTTTTTATTACAAAAAAAATATTTTCAAAAAATATAAAATGTGTTGTTTTCGTGCATACGGCCGAATTCCAAGATTTTTCAAGCATATTTTTTTTTGTAAAAAATATTGCATCTTTCTCATGTTTTAAAACAAAATTGGATATCATAACCGGTTTATGATTATCCATTGGGATTTGGCCAACATATAAAAAATAATCAAAACCATTTTTGTTTTATCTATCAGGGTGTAAATTTACATTGTAAAATACATCCATGGATAAAAAAAAAGGATTTTAACTACGGTGTAAATTTAAAGCGTAAATTACATCCGTAGATAAAAACTAAAAAAAAAGCGATTTCCTACCAGCGATGTAAAATTACATCGTAAAGTACACCCGCAGAAAAAAAATAAATATTTTTTTTATCCAGTGTAAAAAAAAATTTAACTTAAAAAAAAAACAATCAAACGACAATGCAGCTTACCTTAGGTAGGGTGTACTGGGGGTGATGCGTCTTCCCCTTGCACAACAAATCCCCTTATCCAGACTCTCGTAGACCAATAGGTTCCTAGTAACCTTAATACTAGGTGGCGACTCCTTATATTTATAGTTGTAATTTTTACGGCTATAAAACAAACACCCCATTTTCATCGCGCGCCGTTATCTCCCCAAAACCCCCGGGGAAATGGCAGGGCGCGAAGCGTGAAAAACCGCCGTCGCGACAATGATGACAATAATGTATAAATATAGATATAAAAAATGAGTATGCCCGTGTATTTTACAATAAAATGTCTTTGAGAGTTTAATAATTCTAAACAATCTAAAAATTATATTAATCCCTCTTAATATATATTTTATATCTATTTTCTTTATTCTTTCCAATGCTCCCTCTTTATCATCAATGAAAAGCAATATAGAAAACATTATAAAACATAAGGAAATTGATTATAAAACATTATATAATCTTCAAAAAGTTTAATATCCATTATAAATTGAAAAAATAAAATAAAAACATTATAGTGTTGGATATCAAAATAATAGATTAGCCATCATTGTTTTGACCTTATAACATCACTAATTATATTCTCTTATGTCTCTTGAAGATAACACATATTCATCTCAAGTTGTGTTATTCAATTTTGCATCCTTGATTGTCAAAAACTTGATAAAGTTACTTCATGTGATGAAGTAGATGAGGGTGATTCAAACATAGCTTCAAATTCAACATTGTTTTTCCGATGTTGTTCATCCTTTTCATTATTTCCTCCAGTGAACATCCATCTAATCTTTAGGGACCCAAACATCATCTTTATTTAGAACATATCCCGTCTTGGTGAAGAGTTTTGTTTCTACATCCAAGTTCTTGGTGTATAATTCCTATCTATACCTGTCAAAAAAAACCAAAATGCTAAAAAACAATGGTGAGACACTAACAATATGAAAAAACTTTTACTTCTAATTATGAGACTAATTATATTCATGATCATAATGTGTGGCAAATTTATTTGCCTTCTCCTAATCATACAATCAATTAAGCATATATCCATAAAGTTACCTAAAAAAAATGCTATTTTTTAGGTTAAATGTTATGTGATATAATCCTATGTAGTAATCTAGGCATACACATCAAGTCTTGACTCTTTATTTTAACACTAAGTGCAAAGTTATGTTGACCAATATGCATCAATACAACTTTATCATATACAAATCCCTCAATACTAGGGAAACTCTTCATTTCAATCATATGATGACCATCATTTATAATACCTTAAATATCAATAATATAGAATAATTAAATTTTATATTCTCATCTTGTAGATTTCTAATAATTCCAAGTTCTATAATTATCCTTTTATTAGTATGGAGCATTATAATTAATTTAGGATAACTAGATTTCTTTATGTGATATATTGCATTACAACCCATGTCATAAAAAATGGATTTATAAACATTTGGACATTATCATATTGATAATAGGTGAGATTATTGGTGTCATTGCTCCAATATCTTTAAAAGATAACTCAAAATGTGTTTAATTTGAAGTAATTTGGTGAGATTTTGAGATAATAGAGATTAGGGTTTTTAGATTCTTAGAATTAGGGAAAAATGGTTGTTTTAAAGTGATAGGTGTATATATGTATATGTATATATATAGTTGAGCAATCGATTGATTAGTTGCTTTAAGTTAGTTCAACTGATTGAAATTAAACCTAAAATTTTATAATTTTGTATTCTAATCCTTCTTCTCAACTTAAAAAAAGGTTATTTCTATGTAAAAATTATGTTCAAAACCCAGATAAATTAGGGGGGCAAAATATGAGATTTTTGATAGTAGCCACACTAATATTGTTATGACTTCATCGATTAGTTGATTGATGTAGCTGTATTAAATGGTCGATCAATTCACACAAACCTCAAATCTTTTTTTAATTCTATCTTTTAATGAGTTTAAATAAAAAAATTTGTCGAGCTTGTAAACTAAAAAATTACTCTAATTGAAATCTCAAAATGTTACTATTCATCCAATAGTATACCTTTGTTTTCCTGGCTTAACCAATTTATCAATTAATATTAGTCATTGCAAACTGATCCATTGATTTGTCTTAAACCTGGACAGATACCATAAGTTTTGCTACATACAATTTTTTTTTTAAATTTTCATGTAGAAATAGTGTATATATATACATATATATCATAACTTAAATTTTTCAAACTTCTTCTCTTTGATGTACACATATGAAAGTAAACCTCAAATATTATTACCATGGATAAAGCCTAAATTCCTTCTTATTTTGGAAAAAATAATTCATACCTAAGGGCTTCAGCTAGTTGGAGTTCTATGCTTATAGACCTAAATACAACATCACTTTTTATAATTATTGTCACAATGATATTTTTTTCACTCGCCTCGCTCACTGCCATCCTTGATAAAGGGAAGCGACATGCGGGAAACAAAGGTTTTCTTATAATTATAAAATTACAACTATAATTTTAGAAGTCATCACCTAGTATTAATGTTACTAGAAAACCTAATGGTCTGTGAGAGTCTGGGTAAATGGACTTATTATGCAAGAAAAATACGCATCATCTCTAGTGCACCCTATCTAAAGTAAGTTGTATTATTGTTTGATTGTTTTTCTAAGCTAGATTTTTATTCGTTGGTCTTTTCTAAGGCTCGAAGTAGATATCTTTTCGTGAGAGAGTCTATATCTCATTGGGTCGAAACATATCCATTTAAGGATCTAAATTTTAAAACCGTATTTATTATTCTTTAATATCGATGATGTACTTTATAATATAATTTTATGCCCTAATAATTAAAGTTTACAACAAAAAAATAAACAAAAAGATTGTTGAAAGATTTTTGATATTTTGGCCAAAATCTAACGGATAATCATAAACTAGTTACAATATCCCAATTTTGTTTTAAAATTATGAGAAAAGATGTGATTTTTTTACAAAAAAATATAATTAGAAAATTTTAGAATTCAGTCGTATGTACAAAAACTACATATTATTTATTTATTTTTGTGAAAATGCAATTTTTATATAGTTTTTTTTTTTAAAAATGAAAGTGGACTGAGCTCGATGAAATGCGCTGGCTTAATATCTCTCTTAGGTTGGGGCTGGACAGAATGTTCAGCTCTTCCTACTTTTCACATGCAAGTGAATAGTAAAAAAGAGAGGAGAAGGAGAAGGTTACGTATCGTTATCACCGTGTAGAGAAGGTCAGGCTGGTTCAACTGGTGGTAGTGGCGTCAGGAATGGTGGCCTATGATGGTCGAAAAAGGCATTATAAGGTGTTGTAATGATTGGTGCAACTGTGTGCAATCGTTGTTGTGTTGTTGAAGGAGAAGGAAAAGTTGCCGATGTTGAAAAAAAAGAAAGTGTTGCTGCAGGTCTTGCCAACAAGAAGTGCAGTTGTTGCTGCTGAAAAGAAAGAGGAAGCTGCTGTAGATGAAGAAGAAGAGCTATTGCTAGAGGAGAAGAATAAGACTGGATTGTTACAGATTTTGCAAATAAAGAGGAAAGGAAAGAGTTGCAAGTGTTGTTGATGCCAATGTGGAAGGGAAAGAAAAGGTTGTTAGTGGCGCTACCGATGATCAACTCATAGTTTTTGCGCTATACTCTTAGTTTTTCCTTCGTTATTTGCTCTTTCGTGTCCTGTGTTTTTTTCACATTCTTCCCTGCGTGTTCTCCTCCATTATTTTCTACCCTTTGTCCATTGTGTTTTATTCTGTTTTTTCTAGTTGTTTCCTTCATTTGTTTGTTCACCCTCCCTATTTTTCTTTTCCTTTACAGATTTATAGAGACAGAAATGACTCTTCACTTCCTTGTTGCATGCAGATAACAGTTTGCAGGTTGTCTGTCTCTTCCATGATGGCGTGCCTCTACTGTTCAGACCACTAAATAATATAGTCACGTTTGCATATTTTTTATACAGGCACAAATTCACTTTGGTCCATTGATTTATAATTATTCTAATTACACCCTTAATTGATTTAAACTTTTACATTTATTCAATTTTATCCCAGCTAATATTTCAATAGTAATCTTAACTTTATACACCTTTTTTACTTCGATCATCTGTTTTGGATTTACGCAATTTGAACCTCAATTGACCATTAAACTCTCAATTTTCTTCAATTTCACCCTTGATTTCATGCAATTGACTTGGTAAAAATTGAATTTGTTCTCTGAAATTCTAATCTTCTCAATTAAACTCAAATTAGGCTTCCGAACTTGATTTTTCACCAATTAAGCCTTTAATAAAATTAATTTGACAAAATATAAAATATAATTAAGTCCTTGCACTTAATTAAATCCTTCAATTAAACCCTAAATTATTTACTAAACACAATTATACTTTAATTGGCCCATGATTAAAATGAATTTACCTATAAAAATATAATCATGTATTTTGACTTAATTGTTCAGGAAAGTTATCAAATAATAAATTATTTTAGCCTTGAATTTGCATTTTCTTTTATTTTTGGACATAACAGAGGTATGGTCTGACTCTTGAATCCCTCCAAAATTTTCACCTTAATTTTTCCATCAACGCTAACTCCTTTTTATTTTATTTTTATAGATTTTAGGGAATAACCTAAAATGAGTTATGATAATTATAATCTCATTGGAAATGATGTCTTACTTTTATGTGTTTTGTACAAGAGTATTAGATGAAATTTTTAGATAGAATTATTGCATAAATGATATCACACTTAATAGGTATATGATAAAAAAAATCCAATGTGCTCTAAGGTTTGTTTCAGCTATAAGCTTTGAGAATAATAATACCTTCCACAATATATTTTGTTTTAGTTGTTGATAAGGCTACAAAGTTTTATTTCCTACTAGATCAAGATATTGGTGATGATCTTAAGAGGTGACAATACCTAATAATACTCTTTCTATTATCCTTACAACTAGTTTCCTTTTAATTACCGTAGCCCTAAATTGATTTTATCACACAAATATTGAAAAACATGTTTTACAACACTAACATGGAACTCTTTAGAACATGTTTAAGAACATGCACATAGAAAAACATAAAATATGATATCAAATCTACTTATAGTTAAATACAAAAGAGATTTGATCATATCTTAATATTTGGTTGTCTATATTTTCATCATTTTCATCTATATCAAGCTTGATTGATGTTCTCCCATAATGCTTATTTCAAAATTTTCATACATTTATTTTGCAAATTCCTTACAAAAAAAAATCATTAGAAGCACCGAACATAATATCATTAATATATATTTGTCCAAGCAAGATATCATTATCTTTTCTCTTTGTAAAAAAAGATGGTGTCAATTTTGCCAATGTTTAAATCATTTTCAATAAGAAAAGATTTTGATATATCTTATTGATTCTATTCTAGCCATAAGTGCAAAGATCTCTTCATAACTAATATCTTCATCAATAATTAGTTCAATGTTTTAATAGACAAAGGGCAATATAATAATTATATTATTACAAGGAATAGTATTATATGTCTTGGACATAACAATCTTTCTTCTTTGTTTTTTTTGTTTACATTGTTTTGTAAAAAACAAAACATTACAAGAAGTTTTTGCTTTTCTAATACACTTGTGTTTTTTCACTTGGTAAGAATATGATTTTATCTATAAAAACCATTAATTGAAATATTTTGAATGTATATGATTTTATTTTGTATATGATATTTTTTGTAAGATCTTATAATTTTATATCTCAATCTTATATTTTAATTGTTTTGAACCCCTCCACAATCATAATTGGAATCCTGATAATAACATTACTTAAGAGAGACTTTAAAAACAATTTTATTTTAAATTGCTAAGTAACATAGTTTAAGATAACATATATTAAACTAGGGGCAAAAATGTCAATAGACTAGCTAGCAAAAGCATTAAAAATCACGTGGTAGGATTTTAGAAATCACTAGGGCTTATTTTTTCTAGGGCAGAAGCATCAAACATCTTATTTTTGTATAGATTTTTTGGAATATAAAAAAATAAAATTTAAATTATCAATTTTTTATTCTCATGAAATTTGGTGCAATAATTTATATTCTAAATTTTTGATTTGATTATTTATTTAGTTGAAATTCTAAATTTAATTGTATAAGACTTAACTTGACGTGGGTTTGTTTATTAGATAGATAAAAAAATTTAATCAGATATTAAAATATAAGATTAAATAAAATTTCTATATTAAAAGATAAAAAAAAAATCAGTCAGAAAAACCCAAAAAAATTAAAAGCGTAAAGAAAGGAATTAAAAAGAAGAAGATAAAATAAAAGGGAATTTATTTTTATTAAATAATAAAAATACAATAATCGATTTGTCATCACCCCAATACTAAATAAAAAAACTCATAAAGCCATTTAAAAAAACCCATGGACTTGTTATATATATATATATATATATATATATATATATATATATACAATTAAATATAAAACTCATATTAAAAAAAAACAAAAAAAAAACAAGAATCCCAAACAAGTGGACTGGAGTTAGTTCCAAGTAGGGTTATCAATATCGTTCCGTTCCGTCTGGAATGACCAAAAAATTCTGTGCCATTAAAAAACCTGAGATGAAACGGTGTCGTTTTCATCTCAGTTTTAATTCTTGACCGTTCTGGAAATTCCAGCCAAATTCCTGTTGGAACATCTCGATATCGTTCAGGCCTTAAAATCCTTCTTATTCTGATTAACTTGTGATTATGTTTTTAATTTTGAAATTATATTTATTTGACTTTGTGTTTGTATTGTATAATTTAAAGTTAATTTATCTTGAATTTTAATGATGCTTGTTACATTAATATTTTAATATTTTTCACACACACACACACACACATGAACAATACAACCTCAAAATGGCATGCCGAAATGCTCTAAAACCAAAACATTATGTACCAATAGAAAAACCGGAATGGTAACTGAAATGGCGACCAGAATGGTATTGATAACCTTGATCACAAGTGTAGATTTTTTCTGTCCTTTTTTTTAAAAAAAAAGGGAAATGACTGGTTTTTTTTATATATTTTAAAAGCGAAATATTTTGCATTAATTCAGATTTAAATACGTGATCTCTATTTTCTCAAGTATTAACCATTGAAGTTTCAACACGTGGCATTAAATTTCATATATCAAAATATATGTGTCTAGTAATTATATAGCAGTCCATTGGAGACCCTCTCCTAGGTGGTTCAAAATGCCTTTGCAAAAAAGCCAACTTTTGAGGAGGAAAATGTTGAAAAAGCGAAATGGGCTATGCTTATTTTTGGGAATAGAATACAAACGCCGTCGTTCTCAATTAAAGGAATTGTTGCGGTTGCTTTTCAAAGTATTTTTCGTTTAAAAATATATTAAAATAATATTTTTTTTATTTTTAAAAAATTACTTTTGATATTAGCACATCAAAACGATTTAAAAACACTAAATATTTTTTTTTAAATAAAAAAAAATCAAATTTCGGTAAAAAATCGATGGAAATACATTGCCAAACAGGCACTAAAGGTCGCTCCTATAGAAGAATAAAACAATTGAGAATGTTTTTTTTTAAAAAAATTTATTCAAAAATATATTAAAATATTTTTTTAAAAAATAATTATTTTTTATACAAGAAAATATCTTAAGACATTAAAAAAATTAATTTAATAAAAAAAAATTTAAATTCTTTTGAAAAGCAGCGGCAAACAGTGCCATAAATATGTTGGCTAGATTTTTATATTAATTGCTATCGGAAGGCTAGGATCTGTGTTGTATAAAGTAGGGACAGCTTAATTAAATCTTATTGGCTGTTATATAAATATATATATATTTTTTCTAGCTTGGATGGTGTAATAATTAAACATAAATAAATAATCCTCAGTATGCACAAAACCGTATGAAGATATCACCGAACATTACATTACATTACACTAAAAACTAAATGAGATCATGTATTTATTGTTGAATTACTATTCAAAATTATTATAGCTATATATTCATATTATTGTGGATTGAAATAGTAATTTATTTCACCCTTGCATGCACAGTTATTTTGGCTTTATTTAAAAAATAAAAAATTATTATTTTGATATATTTTTAAATAAAAAATACTTTATAAAACTTGCATTAGTTGTCTTTAATAACGGGTTAAATTCAACGTATTCAATTTAATTAATTTGATCAAATATAAGATTAGATTTAATACAACAATTTTAAGGATTTGATTTGTTTTTTAAAATAATATATTCCCATTAAAGAGAACAACTAAAACGATATTATGAGGTTAGACTTGCATTTTACTGTACATCAAATATATGTATATTTTTAAAAATATATATAGAAAATTATTATGTGTTTTTACAAATAAAAAATTCAAAGAATTATACATTCATGTAATTAAATAATTTAAACACTAAAATAATTTTATTTATTTTTATTTAAAATAGACACCTATGAAAATAATAACCGACAAAATATTAAAGTGTGTGGAAAAACAAAATCAAATTATTTAGTCCAACTAATATATGTAAAATATTAATGGATAAGATTGAAACAAATAGTAAGAAAAAACAAACAATTGTATGGATAAAACTACAAAAAAAGAAAAAAGAAATTAACCTCTAGGGCTAGAAAAGGTCCAGAACTCTTGTGCTTTCATTAAAGGCTCAAGTGTGCAAGCCTAAAGCAACTCACACACCCAGAAATGATTTTCTTAATTTTTAAGTGTAAATGTCATGCTATTTGCCTCTATATTATCAATATCATTTTGATTGTTGTTTTATTTTTTTATCGGTATAAAATATTTTGATTTTGGAGTAGTGTGCCATTTTGGATTTGTACTGTTTATATATAATTAATTAATTATATATATGAAAAACTTAGAAAACAAAAAAATTAAATATAATTTTTATTTTTTATAAAATCAAAATTGACAATAATTTTATTTTTTTATAATATATATTTTTTAATTTTTATTATTTTTATTTTCATATTTTCAATACATCTCATATATATATATATCACAAATCACGTCACATCACATAAGTCACATCAATTTTTGGCTAATGGGCAGGAGATGAGCGGGTCGTGGTAAATAAATTTTTTACCTGTATTCTAAATGGAACAATTAGCGCGATTTCGGCATGTTTTGACTAGCATTTGGCTGAAATTTTTGGTATGAGCCGGAATTTAAACCGAGATAAAAATAATGCTGTTCTGTATCTTTTTTTTACTGGTATGAAATATTTTGACCATTTCAGCCAAAACAAAGCGATATTAATAACCATGATTCATCCTTTAATGCTTTGAAAAAAAATAATGTACAACGATAAACACTTTTCAGATTCCATTGACCTCTCGTTATTGTAAAATCAGGTTGATCTATTTCAGACTAGAAAAGACTCATTTTCAACTATATTTTGACCTAAAAAATCAAAATCAAAACACCAAAAATACCTTGTAAAACATATCTATAACCTCTAACAACCAACATATTAGCTTCAAAACCCATAATTAATTCAAAGCTAAAATTCTTTTCAAGTTAAATCTATCATTTCAAGTAAGTTTAAGGAAAAACAAACCTCGTGTTATTTTTCCATATTAAAAAGAACTCATTAACATCTAAACCACTTGTTTCGTGGCTTAAATTACTGTCAACAAAAACTTTCTCTATCCACAATAAGAATCTAACAATTTTCTCCCTTATTTCTCATACTAAGGACTAAATAATAATAATAAAAAATTCAAGACCAAAATTGAATGTCATAAACGTTTAGAGACTGAAAGTTCATACTTTGAAAAGTTAGAGGATCAAAGTTCATGTTTAGCTCCAAGTTTAGAAAAACCCTTTTTGTGTCATGTTTTATTTTTTAAATCTTGTTATTCCTTAATAAATATGGTTTAATTGGCTATTAATTTGGGCATATAAGAGTGTAAGAAAAAACAAGATAATAAATAAATAAATTATTCTAGCAATCGAAAATAATTTGTTTCATTTTCTTGAGGTTTTTAAAAGCATTTCTTGATTATTTTCTCTGAAAAATTGGTATTTAACTTCTTTTTTATTTGATAAATAATATATTATTCACACCAAAAAAAATAAAAATAAAAACTTCACGAAAACTCTACCTCTCACAATCTGAACTAATTGTTGAAGCTTAGTAATTATAGAGCACCTCTTTTAAGCTTCAACTCAATCCCTTCTAGGTGAAGTTTATTGAATTGATTGGAAACCTTTTCAAAGAAAGCAAATACCATATAAAAAACTTTGTGATGCACACCATAAAATGTTTTATTTTATATAACTTTTTATAATAGATTTTCAGTCTAGTGTAATAAAAATTGTTTTTTATAGTATTTTTTTATTATTATAAATGCATTAAAATATTTTTTTTATTTTTTTTTTAAATATTTTTACTTTATATTATGATCAAAAAATTAAAATTAAAAAATTAAAATATCTTAGAAGGTTATTTGCATATAATTGAAATTGAAGTATTTACAATGGTGGATTCACAATGGCATCATTATAGAAGTATCTTAATTACCAGGATTTTATCGTAGTCCAGGCCTTGCACAATTTGGGCTCTACACCACCATTGTGTACATCATGGGCCAGTGTACATCATTGTGTACATCATGGGCCAGTGTTTCTGTCTAATGGCAACGTGTGCATGTTAAAATGGTTTTCTATTTATGTTTTTCAACTTTTTATTTCCTTTTCCTTTTTATTTTTTAAACACATTTCTTCTTATTTTCCACCGTATATTTCTTTATTTTATTCTTATTTTTATTTCTTTAGAAAATAGTTTTTTAACGATTATTAAAAAAATTATTTACATAACTTATTTGCCACCATATATGCAGTTTTCCCCCCCTTCATTTATATCTTATAATAAATAAGTATTTTTTTTTAATTCTTTTCTTTGCCTTCCTATCCTAGAAGAAGAAGAAAAACCCATAGAGACTAGACTCAAATGAATCAATTAAAATAAATAAATTATATCAATAATTGATTGAAGTGCTTGAATGAGCTCGATGTGGATTGAACAATGTAATTATTATTATGCCCTTTAGTTCATAAAAAATCCTTGGGTTTGGAGGTATTTTAGTCTTTTTCTTTTCACATTTTGTCATTAAATAAGTGTTTGGGGGTGTTTGAGTTTTTTCCATTTTTTTTTGTAATAGTTAAAATATAGTTTGCTGGTCAAGTGTATTCCATATATTTTTGTTTTTTATAAACATTTACACAATCATTTTACCCTTGAATGAGACAAAATAATAGTCATCAAGGGTATTTTTGGTGCTCTAATTTTTATGAACAATAAAAGCGCTAATTTACCATCAGAAAAGATAAAAACAAAGAGTTAGACCTGGGGTATTTTGGTATTTTCATATGTATTTTTTTGCTATTAAAACTGACTTTGGGGGTATTTTGATGATTTCATTATTAAAATACTTTTTCATTCAAAAAGTTGATGGCGCATCTGCCTCACACGCCAACGGTTATGTTTTGTCCATGCCATACACGTTGCATGTGATGCTCCATGCGGTGGCTAAAAATGACTAACTATCATCTCACTAGATGCACTTCCATGTCCTATTCTCCATGGTGGTGCGCGTGTTAGGCATAATGATCGGAGAGTTGCCGATGGTCACTTGTTTTTTTTTTTCTCTCTCTTTTGGAACTTAATATGCATATAAGTCCTCTCTGTTTATGCTTTGTACATTGTAGTCCCTGGTCTTTTGATTTATTTTCTTGTCCTGAGTTCTTCTATAGAAGTTTTGATTTGTTTAAATTCTGTTACTCAGTTGAAATTGGTCATATATTTTATTTTTAATTTCAGTCCTTATTCTTTTAATTTTTTAATTTAATTTTAATTCTTTTATTTTTTTTAAGCAATCCCTATTTTCTCATATTTATTTTTCTATCCTTTTAGTTTTTATTTTTTTCTCTTTTATTGAGTTTTTTTCTTTCAATTTAGTCCTTTAATTTTAATTTGTGTAGATGATCATTTTAAAATTGGTCTTTCATTTTTTTTCCTTTGTTCTTATTTTTTTTTCTTGTTTTTATTTTTTCTGTAAATCAGATGGTTTATTTTATAGTAATAATATTTATTTAGTTTTATCATTTTTTAGCTTGCTATTTTGTTACATATTTTGTGTTTTTTATTTTATGATTCAGAATAATTTTATTATTTCATTTTTTAGGCAATAATAATATTAATTTTAGCAGTGCAATCATGATAATAATAGTAACATTACTACTACTAATAATAATAATAACAACAATACTTTTGCAAATAATAATAAAAAAATGATTAATAATGATAATAATAGTAATAATAATTTTAATGATATGAATAACAATAGTAATATTAGTAATCATAATTGTGATTATAATAGTGATGATAATAGTGGTTTTGGGGTGGTAATACTTCTACTAATAATAAATAAATAAATAATTATACTAATAATAATGATAATTATAATTATAAAAATAAATATAAAAATAACAGTAATATTAGTTATAGTTATGATGATAATAACTATAACCGATTTTTAAACAATAATAGTTATTACATCTCATTATAAATGTTGAAGTTTTAAAACTTGATTTGAAAGTTGGCTTGAGACATGACTTGAGTCACAGGATAGAAGAGTCAACCCCAATTAACTAAAATTAAAAATAATCCAAAGCAACCTCGTTTGATAATTTTCTTCCAAGAAAAGTCAATTGAATTTTGACATATGTTTTTATCTGAAGTTGATTGAGTTATATATTGATTCAAGTTTTTATTTGGGTCATGTCAAATCAATTTTTCATCTATTTTTTTAACTAAATAGGTGCAAACCTAAGGTCAATTGGAGTCCTATCGAATATCTACCAAACACAAAATAAAATAAATTAAACTGTGCAGACTTTTGTTTTATCCTTGTTCGTCATTAACAATCTTGGTTGATATTTATTTATATGCCGATATTGTTTTACAATGTTTTTATCTTTTAATAGTTTTTTGCTTGGCCTTCAATTGTAGCTTTGACCTTCTAAAATAACATGATCCCGAACTTTATTTAACCTTATACTTTACCATAATATAATTCTATATATCTAATATCTCCTTTTAATGTCTTAGCTTAATTCATGTACAATTTGAGAGATATGTCAGATCTCGCAATACTAATTAGTAGACATTTTAAGCTCAAATTTAAATTTAACATGGTTGATATCACATGAAAATCAACACATATGTTCCAAGTTTCGTGTTTTTTGGTACTAACAAAAATAAAACTATATATTGACTCATACTTTCTCTTATGTTTTGTTTTATCATCATTTTTTTTTACATGCATCTGAAATTCATTTTTCTTTTAAGGATTGCTTTTATAGTCTAGCTAATTAGGTATGTATGCTCTAGATGCAAGATTAATTTGGTGCTTAACTCTCTTAATAGATATCAAACCACTAGGAATCTTATCTAGAAAATATGTCCTTAAAAACCTTGTAACAAAGAAACAAAAACATTAGAAAGACAATGATCAAGGTCATTAAAAAGTGACATTGTACTTAATTTTTATCAAATAAAATGTGGGTGGTGAGATTAGAACTCATGATTGTTGAGTCAATAAGATTCTGATACCATATTAAAAATCATTTCACCTAAAAATTTAAGTTTTTAGATGAGATCTCAAAATATAATTTATATTATTATGTAACATGGATAATGACAATTAAACAGTTTGATGTGCTATGATTGTGTACAAAATGGTCTACAGATCATGAAAAAGATAGTATTGTCATTCTCTAAATCTTAATTTCTAGAAATCTTGATTTCCAGAAATGATTGATGCATATGGAAGCATAAAATTTACTTGAATCAGCATTAGATCGGTTCATTCCATCAACATTAGTAAAAAGGGCAGAGAAAAAAAAGAAAAAAAAACAGATTCCAAATGAGTTTTTTTTTCCTCTTGATTAAACTTCAAGGTCATATTACATATTGCAAGTGGTTGATGAAAAATCCAAAAGACGAGCGAGTTTGGGAATGCGTTTAGAAATTGCTTATGAATTTTTTATTTAAAATTTAAAATTTTCTATATTTTTAAATTATTTTGATATGCTGATATCAAAAGTGATTTTTTTTTAAAATAACATTTTGATACATTTCTGAATAAAAAATATTTTCTAAAACAAACTCAACCACACAATAATATCTATGATTTAGACAGTAAAAAGTGAACTCAACTTTTTTTTTTTCCACTTTGAATAATCTTCTAGATTGTTTTTGCCTTGAAAGCTATGATCCCCAGATATTAGAAAAGTCATAAGTGGTTTAGCTTAACTTTTCAGTGACTAATTTCTCAGTGTAATTATTATTCATTCATTAATAATGTTTCAATTTAGACATTATAACATGATGTGCGTCTACTATGTCAAATCATATTTGTTATCAACACCATAATCATTCACTATTTAAATAAGATTTAAAATTCTTTTCAAATTTTATTTCATCTTGTGTAAAAATTTATAATCAGTACTATTTGAGAATAGTTGAAAAACTTTTCTCAATTCACCTAGGATAATAAATCATTTATTGATTACTTAAATAACTTTATATAATTCATTTTATACTCAATATTGTTTCTATTTGTTACTCTTGATTAGGACAACGTGCAGTAAGATCAAAACATAACAATCTCTATAAGATGAATTAGTGAACTCAAGTTTAACTTATACAACTACCATGTAATCATTTCAGTAAACACAAGTAATCTCTTTATATAGAATTCCCATGCGAGTTTAGTATACATACCATCCGATAAACACCTATATATTAGCTCTAGATATCCTTTATATCTCAGTTTTTAAGAATAACTGCTTTTTTTTTTAATTAAAAAAAAATAGTATATACCGGTTTTAATAGCTCTAATTAATATATTGTTTTAATAGAGTAATATATTGTTTTAATAGAGTATTGACGAGGAACATTGATACAATACAAATATCATAATTATAACAAAACAAAATATATATACATGATCAAAACATATATACTAACAAAACTAACCACTAGCAACAAGAGGCACACTGTTCTTCATAATCTTTAAGCACATAAATCAAAACGTTAAGATTACAGTGACTCTAAGCTCCTCCTGGGGTTTTCGGGTTATGGCGATTGTTTGCTCCAGTTCCTGGGTAGTCTGTGCTCTGCAAGTCCATCCTCCCTTCAACATACCCTTCCCCCATATCAAGAACTAGCATCTCCCCATTGCTCAAATCCACTGCATCCTGCAAAAACATAACAGACACCAATTAGAATTGTGTAATTAAGATTCAGATTAGATAAGAAGAAGCACTCAAGATGAGAACAACACAAGCCTTTCCATGATAAAATTCTATTTTAACAGCATGGTGAGAAGACAAGAAAGAGGAACAAAATCATGTTGCTTGACGACTACGAATGTTAATTAACCCCTCCCTCATCAAAAACTGTTTTTTTCCTGGAAAAAAAAACATCATTTGACTGAGAAAGGAACACAAACATTTACTTGCAAAACCATGATTCCTGTTTCTGATATATAAATCACACCCCAGCGTGACAGAGAGGGAGGGAGGGAGGGATGACCTGAGCCAGCATATCTTGGACTACTAATGGGATTCCATCATTTGACTTGAGGCTTCCTATGAAGTCAACGAAAATCAATAATATGGCATAAATGTTAACATCAGCAAATTCATTTGGAAAAACCTTTTAGAAACTCACTAGTTGTCGGAGCTGCGACTGGGGATCGAACAGAAGAGAGAGCCAGAAAGAGAACCAGAAGCTTTAGAAAGAACTTGTGCGCCATGATGAATCGATCAAACCAGACGATATTCACGGGTGGCTGTAGCTGTGAAGGAAAAAAAGCAGCTTGCAGTGGCAGGAGAAAGCATGTAAGAATGGTGCTTTGGGCATACACATGACTTGAAAACTCTCTCTAAAATAGCTAGCATGCAAAGGAATTTAAGGGGCTACTCACCGCTAAGTCAACCACCATTTTATTTTATTTTCTCATGTATTGGTGAGCTCCCACTTGCCTAACTCGGTGTCGTTTTCAGGTCACCCATCAAGTTATTTTGGGCCCAGAAAGATCTATAATATATGTGGTATACTGTTGGAAAGTAATTTAAACTTCTGTACATAAATGCATACACAGGCACAAAAAGTAAAATAAAATATAATAAAATAAAATAAATAAATCTATTTGTTTTTCCATGAATCATTCACGGGTTCAGAATGTGTCATGCACAGGTTCAATCTTGTGACTATAGAGCCATGACATGAGTCATTTGAGGTCCACGGTGACAGCCTTCCTATCTGCCACGTGTAATTTTTTTTTTATGCAAATTATTTGTATTAATTACTAAAAAATGATTGATCTAATTTATTTATTTTTTATATATAAATGATGATTTTTTTTAATTTATTTTAACTCCTAATTTGATAATTCTATTGTCACTAATACCATATCAACGAATGAGTAGTGAAAGATGCCTATTTATATTATTATTGGTGGTGTTATTATTAGTACAAAGATGCTTAATATAATTATTTGCTATGGGTGGTAAGATGTCTTTTATGAATTTGATTTGTTTTAAATTGAACATGATTGAAACGATAGCTAATCTTTTTTAGTTTGTTTTCACTTGAGATGAGTATCTATAAAATGAGTTTATTTTGGGTATTTGACACTATGTTTAAAAAACGTATTTTTTAATTTTTTTTTAATTTTTTATTTTAAATTAATTTTTTTGGTGTTTATAGATCATTTTAATGTGTCAATGTCATAAAGATTTTAAAAAAAAAAATAACAAAAAACACTTTAAAAAACAATATTAGTCACATTCCAAAAAAGATGCTACTCATTACCCATTAGAAAACAAACCTAAATATTCATATTATATCAATTGGTTTTCAAGTACCCATATAAATATATATTTTAAAACTATTATTTATTATTTAACAAAAAATAAAATAGTAATATATATTTGAAGTGCATTATGAATATTATATGTGTGTGCTATATTAATAATGATATATTAGATAAGGTAAACTATACACAAAACAATTCACTCTTTTAAGTTAGGACGAGTTGATATTCATTCAATTTGAATTAAATTCTCATTATTAATTTCAAGTGACTTTAACAATTGAGTCACTCATTTATTCTAAAAAAACATTTCATCAATAAATTATTATATTGAATTACATATTTAAGGAAATTGAAAAATGAAAATATAATCAAAAAATTAATAAAAATTGAAATGTAGAAAATATACAAACAAAAAACATTTCAAGAACTAAACAAAATTGAGAAAATAGAACAAATCTAAAATTTATTTATAAAAAATAAATAAATTTTATTTTTTAAATAAATATTAGAAATTATTTGATTTTTTAGAATGTTACAAGATTTTTCTGTATTGTTTTGGTATTTCAATTAAATTTAAAAAAAAAACTATTTTTGACATTAGCACGTGAAAATAATCTAAAAAAATATATAAAAAATTAATTTAAAGTATTTTTTAAATTTTTTTTCAAAAATATTTTTAAAATATAGTGTCAAACACCTTGAAATGAAAGAGTAAGTGAATTTCTCGTCGGCAATATTGTTAAAAAAGAAGAAGAAGAAGCAACCCTAATTTAGAATTTTCTAACATATATATACATATATATATATATATACATATATATATATATATATAACACTATGGTTCAAACTTTAATAATTGATAATATAAAAATCTTTTTTTGTTTGTTTGTTTTTGAAGGGAATATTGGAAAAATAATAAGCAATGCGATTTTTTATTTTTTTATTATATAGAAATACCAAATTTTATATAATAGTAAGAATGGGGGAACATCAATTAATGGAAGTCAAACATAAAATCTCGTGAATGGAAGAATAGATTAATAAAATGAAGATAGCCAGCTGAGCCTTGAATTTATAAATGTCTACCCTATTCTTTATCTTTGAATGGTTCATGTTTGTGCATCACTTCAAATCTTTTAATTTAAGAGGGCGGTGGCAGCGGCATGATTTTAATGGGATTTTTAAAGTTTTTTTTTATATAAATATATAAAATAAAAGTAGTGGTCATCATGCTTTGGTTGAAATTAATTATAAAGTTAGACTTTATACCTTCGATAATGTCTTTGTTTTCATCAGACAATACCAACAAATTTATTATATATAAACCCTTTTTCTTTAAAAAAACACCTAAGAGTTAATTGGTTATTTATAGTGAAAATTAAACCCTGAGTAACGTGTCGAAATTGTTTAGGATCATGACGATGAATTCATACAGGGCGATGATGTCTTTTAACTTGGCGAGTTAGTCAATTCATACAAAGTTGTTCCGTTTAACTACCTGGAGGAAAATTCAATTTTTTGCATAATGAGAATATTTTTGTTAATGTTAATTCTAAGAAGTTGAATGATGTTTTGAGCTCCAGCGAATATACATATGTTGATGAAGATGATGGTAGTGATAAAATCAATATAAAAGATTGTGATGGAGATTAGAGCCAATAAAGAATACAATTATGATTAATAAATTTCAATGTAATGACAATGATGTAACATTATTATTCAAAAACAAAGAAGTAAATTATGCAATATTATTATTGATTTTATTGTTGTTGTTATGTACTTGCAAGATGGATAAATAAAAAATATAGATAAGATCATGCATCAAAAACTGTTTAACACCAACATAAATATCATTGAACAAACACCACACACAATACCGATAAATTAATTATTTTGATGTTTTCCGGTAGCCACATGGAAAATTCCCATTCCTCTTGAAACTATTTATTTTAGATATTACATGTGATATTGCCAAAAGATTGATTCCATCATTATTTTATAGTAGCCAGAAGGATTGTTCCCTGATATTATTCATTGTAGATATCACAGTTGCTATTGCCATCAGAGTAATTTCTTAGGTATTTTATGGTAACCAAGGGAATTATTCCCCTTCTCAAGGGATTAATAATTATTGTACTCATTTATTGTTGATTTGTTTTTTAATAGTATTATCAATGGAATGAAAATTTTTAGAGGGACTTGTGAAATCTTTTGGAGAGGTTTCTAAATTAAATATAATTTCAAGTTTTCATTTAATTTCACCAACGAAATCATCAATAAAATAATTAAGAATATTAAAAATTTTCATTGTATTGATAAATTTAGTTTAACAATCATTATGTTCCTTCTCCCTTCCTCCCTCTCTCTGACACACACACACAGTGTTAGTTCAATCTTTCTCTTATATTTTCTTCTCCTCCACCTACATTAAGTATCTTCATCTTCTTATTTTTCTTATATTTTTGTTAATTAAATTCTCTCTTCTAATTTTTCTTTTGTTATTTGTTTTTTTATCTTCTCAACTTTAATTACAATTAATAAGGCAAAATATCTCTTTTTTCCTCTTTTTTTTTGGTGTGTTTTTCACATTATTTTCTTGAATTTTTTTTCTTAATGGTATTGGTGTGGAATTATTATATTATTTTTAATTACTTTTTTCAGTGTGAGATTTTTGTATTATTCTTTATTAATTTTTCTTTTGTTAATGGATTATTAATTCATAATTGTTATGTTATTAATGAATTTTTCTACTGTTAATAAATTATTAAGTAATATTTTTTTTATCTATTTAAATTATTATTGTCACTATTTTTTAGTTTTTTGTAAATATAAAATATATTTTTCAAAGTTTAGGATTTATATTGTATGAAGTTAAATCATGGAAAATTGTTAGAAGAAAATGAATACAATCAACTGGTTTATGACATATATAATGCGTTTTTGTTGGTTTGTAAATTTAAGGTAATCTCTCATATAGAGGAGGTGTTGCCAATGTTTTTTAAATGGAGGAAATAATTTATTTCATTTATCCATTAATTTATGTAGATGCTTAGGGAAAAATCAATTGCATGTTGTTAGGATAGGATCACTCTAGTTCTCCTAGCAATGATTCTTAGGAATAAAAGTTATTAAATGTCGATCATGAACAAACATTTGAGGTACATGAATTCACTAATGACGCGAGGATGTTGATTGCGATGTCGTAAAGTCAAGGGGTGTCCTTTCACAATAGGATCCAATTATCCTATTCAATGTATGATTTTTATTCACAATTAAATTTGTTTAATAATTTTTAAAAGATAATTTCATTCAATAAATAAAATTTAAGGCTTACAAATATTGAAGCAAAGAGAACAATAAAAATAATATTTAAATCATCGATGAAGATTCCATTGTATCAATGGAGCTATCTCCAAAAATCTCGAATGGAGACCATGAGACATGGTTTACAAGGATTAGGGGTTACTATGAACTTAATTTTTTTTTTATTATGTTAATATATTTATTTTATATAGGTTACATGAATTTTATTTTCTAAATTTTTACTGTAAGAAAAAATTTAATTGGGAGGATGCTAATAATGATGCTGTAAGAAGGGTTTGGGAGAATCATGTTATCTATGTAATTTCAACTACCTTCATAATTTTCTTTTTTTAAATTACCATGATTTTATTTTTCATTTAATAAAAAATAATTCATTTGCATCGTGTAGGTTATGTGATTTCTGGTATGAAGAGTATAAATAAGCAAAAAATATACGCGAGTTAAAAAGCTTCCAACTTGAATAACGTGGTAGGCTAGAAGGAATTAAGGTCACTATACATCTTAGAAATTATATGGGGGGATTAAATTAAGCACATCACATATGAGCATTTCACATGATGCTCACATTCTGGTGCACATAACCAGAACTAGTGTTTTAGGTTTCATTACCATGCACACCGACAACTTCATGTTGTTCGTTACCCATGCAAAACAGATGGTCAATTTTTTTTATTACATTAATTTTTTTTGTGAATATTTTTTATTGATAATATTTTTTACTTATAGGTTATGGCTCTTGGACATAATCCATTACTGACAAAACTTTTTGTTGATATGCATGTGTGGAGTGGTAATAGACATAAAGAGGTGCAACAACAATTCATGGATAGTCTCACCATTTTTTTTTTATTAGATTATTATGTCATTGGATTTTTATGATGTTTTTATTATTTCCAAGAAACATATAACAATTGATTAAAGGAGGAATACAAGGACAATCCTTTGACTTATCTGGTTTTCAATTTAAATTTGTGGTTG
This sequence comes from Salix dunnii, assembly GCA_015731905.1. NCBI lineage: Eukaryota > Viridiplantae > Streptophyta > Magnoliopsida > Malpighiales > Salicaceae > Salix > Salix dunnii. The sequence continues at coordinate 6,845,639 of CM027677.1, read as the reverse complement.
GAGGTAAGATTGTATGGTGGACTCGATAGAAATCAGGTCTATTGACTCTCTAACACTATGACCACTAATTTATGAATAACCCATATTGTTTCTACTGTTAGGACCTCATCCAAATTGATTTCATTAATGCAAAATTTAAAGTTCCAAGCGGTTTTAGCTGAGGAAGTGTGTTATGAGACAATCGGACTTTGTGATGAGATAAGTAGACTTTGGTTTGAGACAATCGAACTGTGTCAAATACTTATACAAATGCAATCACATTGGGATGATCCATATGGCTATGCAATCTTGATTAGCCTATTTCTCTTCCTCTTCCTCCTCTAGTGCTGTCACTGTTTCATATTTATTGTATTTGAAATTTGATTGTAAAAAAATAATTTTATTCAGAAAATAATTTTATTTTTTATATTCTTACAAATTATTTTAATTATTTTTCAATATGTGTGTGTGTGTGTGTATTTAAAATACTAATGGAATTGCATATGGAAATTTTCATTGGTAATTTGTAGAGAACTAGAAAAATAATTATTTGAATGTCACTATTGCAGACTGAATTACCGATAGAATGTTACAGATGACATCAATAATAGAGTTTTTATTGGTGATGCGTTAATATTTCGATGCATATATTGATAAAATTGAGTAGGAGTTTTTTTTGGTGTGCTTTGTCCATCAATAAAGCCATTTGTATATTAATATCAATTAAATCACTAATAGAACATGAATTAAGATGATGGTTTTATCAATAAAAAGTTTGTCTGCGGGGACATTGGTAAGATTATTATCGATCGATAGTGAGTTTAAATACAAACATTTTTATGTTGGTAAAACTATTAGTTGTGATAGTGTTTCTTCTAGTTTGAAAGGTAACCATTTTAGTTTAAAAAAGATAGGAATGAGAAAATCATTGATTGTCCACATATTAGTAATGAAAAAACACATTTTTTGTGTCGATTTTTTCTATTTGATGAGAGAAGTTATATTTAAGTATTTTTCTCTTGCATGAAAGAGTATATTACAATTTAGTAAGATTTCATTTTTTTATGTTCCTTACCAATTTAAAGGCTTTAAGGTGGAGAAGTTGTTTTTTGATTTCCAAAGGATGTTTGGTGTTTTTAGATTAAAATAGATTTAAAAATATTATTTTTAGTTAAAAAAAAACACTACTTAATTTTTTTTACCTCCTCTTTAGTGGTTGGAATATGTAAATATAGGTAATGTTTTTCTTGTTTTGTCTCTTTATTAATAAAAAATTTTTGGTTGTTGGTACAATATATAAGATTAATATTCAATGGTGGTTTTTGATCTTCCATCAATTAATGATGATAATGCAACATATTTTTTCATTAATTGAAATTAATCTAAAGAAACATAAACATAATCATGTTGAGTCTTTAACCTGCTTCAATGAAATATAATTCTTCCTAATGTTTTTTCTTTCATATTGTTAAGGAGTTTTGTTTGCATATTTGATAAGACTAACCTAATAACACTAAGGATCCAGTGGAGATACCAATTGGGTCAATCATAAAGTCAAGGGAAGTTAAATTAAATGATATATTGAATGAGTTTGTTCAACATGTTCAGGACAAGACATACTTTGAAGAGGCAACCACATATATGGAGTATCGCGATGACATTTCGACTTCCCTGACATTAGTGTGCTAAAAGGAGTTATGAGTATAATCATAAAATTATCATTATAATTTTCATGAGGTTATATAATGGAAAGATTTATCACCCCCAATATATCTTATTTAAGGTAAACTACATAGTTTTTTTTTATTGTTTTTCGACATCAAATTTCTATTTGTTGGTGTTTTTTAAGGTTCACAACATATCTCTCATAAAAGAGTCTCTACCTTATTCATTCAAAATCTACCCATTTTAAGACCCAAATTTTTAGCATCTATTTTATTTTCTTGTATGTACAATATCTAAGGGAATACTCATTACTGTAGCTTTATACTGTCATATATTAAAGTCTATAGTTAAATTTAATATATAAAGTAAACAAATAAATGGTAAAGAGTTTTTAACATTTTGGTTGAACTCCAATGGATAATCATAAATTAGTTATGATATCATTTTATACATTTTAGAAAATGAGAAAAAATAGAGTTTTTTTTTTTTTTTAAGAAAACATGCTTAGAGTTTTTTTTTAAGATTTGAACGTATACATAAAAACAAAACATATTTTTTTTTATGTTTTTGAAATAAAAACCTTATTTATTTATTTATTTATTTATTTATTTTAATTCAGAGAAGATTAAATATTTTATACTGAGACTATATCTTAGAGGATAAGTCTATGACCTGATATTAAAAAAATTCTTCGATAAATATGCCATAAAATCAAAAACATATTTAAATACCCCTTGAAAGTTTTTGGATAATTTTTGTTTCGGAGTTTTTTGTAATACCAAATTCATATTTTATAGTGTAAGTCCATAAACTAGTAATGCAAAATTATTGGAAAAATATATGAGAAAATCATAAAAAAATCATAAAATTTTCAAATAGCCATTTGATTACTTTTTTGGATTTTGTTTTTAATAAAATAAAATATTATTTTAATGTTATATTATTGTAATATAGTATAATATAATTATATGGACTAAGTTCAACCCTGGATGAGATTAGCTCGATAGGCTAGGTTGGACGAAGTCTAACTATTTTAGGTTGAGCTAAAATGGGTCAAGTCCCTTATCAAAAGATAATTAAATTAGCCATTTAATGTATCGTTTGCTATATGCAATGACCCACTGAGGGGGGAAATTTAGGGGGTAAGAAAGTCGATTATGACTTTTCTAGACAGAGCAAATTGATGGTCGACGATGTTCTTGGTGTTGGATGATTTTAGGTGTTGGCGTCACCGGGAGTAGAGGAAAAGAGGGAGAAAACTGGTGGTTGAGAGGGCGAGAAAAATTTTGAATAGAAAAGTGGTTTTTTTTCTCAACTTTGACTATAAATTTCTTCAATAACCCTTAATTTCAATCGAATGACTTAGTAAGATTAAATTTGATCTCAAAATATTCTAGTATTTTTTAATCAAATCCAAAGCTAGCTCCCAAACATATTTTTTCACTAAATAAGCCACCAATAAAATTAATTTAACTTATTTAAAGTATAATAAAATCCTTGCACAATTAAATAGTTCAATTTGACCTAGATTAATTCTTAAACATGATTGAACTTTACTTTGGTCCATAATTAAATTAAATTAGCCTATTAAAAATCTAATTATGCTCTTGAACTAATTTTTTATGCAAATTTATCCAATAATAATTTATTTTGACCTTGAGTCTGTCTTATGCATAGTTGGGATACAATTGAGTTCTTGACTTTATCCGAAATTTCTAATTTTACTTTTCCACTAAGCCAATTTTTTTGGATGAATTTAAGGAATAACTTATGAATGAGTTATGACATAGAGCAGCTCCTAATCAATTTATTTCATGTTTGAAAAGAACCAAATTCATTCATACCATAGGCTTAAGATTAAAAGGTAATTAGACATTACATACTCTATAAGGATTCTAGTTGGCAGAAATTATTTTCCTCTCGGAAGCAAATGGAGGAAGTTTTGTACTTCTACAAAGAGAGAGTTATGGTTAGCTACATCTTTTATTTACTTGGAGAAGATTATCGAAATGTATAATTAATTTTTCTTAACCAAGAATAGGAACGAACTAGCAACAAATTTTCTAACTTAATTGGGATTCTAAAGTCAATAATTGGACCCTACCATACTTACAAAACTGAATCTAGGGTATAATACTAATTAGGATAGGGAATTAAATCTATTTTAGGCTATTTCATAATATTATACTTACTTTTTTTATTAGGTTTTGGGTTTATTTAAGTTATTGTGGGTTTATTGTGAGCGGTTCAAAATCAACCATATTTTTCTATTACAAGTCATGACATAACAAATGAAGACAATGATTTTAGTGATGAGAGATATGCATGATAGGATGAAAAGAATAGGGACACATGGCAATAAAAGTAATGGATTTTGAAATAGGGTTGATTAGAGGGGTAACCATGTTACAAGGATAGGAAGACGTGTTAATGCCAATATAGATATGGGAGATTATGGTCTTGACAATATATCCATGGCTCATGGAGATAGATTTTAGAAGCATAAAGGCCAATGGGATGATGGGTTGAGGCATGATGACTGATTCACCAAATGGGTATTTTTTTTTTTTAAAATTTAAAGACCATGATGATGTAGATGGAGATTCGGGCACCATTAAGATAAAAATACATGTTTCTTCAAGAGAAAAACTATCTGAAGATGTATTTATCATGTGAAAAAAAGATGGAATTCTTTTTTTTACTATCACTAAAACTCATTATCATTAAGTTTATAAATTATGTGTAATAATATGGTGTGATGAACTTGTGTTTAATAGGGGAAGAAGCCAAGAAAGGTAAGAGATAAAGTGTACAATGAAGAAATAGTTTGTTCCTAGCCACTCAAAACTACAAAGTTTGAATCAATTTTTGAAGAGTATAGAGGATTATCACAAAAAGATAGAGATTGCAATGATCCGGGTTAATATAATGAACGATATGGAGTTCATTATGACGAGACAACTAGTATTATTAAGTTACAACATGGGTTAGATGACATAATAATTTATATGGGTATGAACATAGAGAGTCAACTTAAAATGAAATGCAGTACACGACTAGTGTTGAATCTGGGGTCTTTTTAATTTTGGACGTTGAATTTGAGAAGAGAAAGGGTTGCCAAATCCAAGTTGTTTGCAAGTGCTAAAGCCATGAATGATAGTCTAAGAAAAAGGAAACATATAAACTAATTTGGAATACGATCCGTGATCTGCTTTGGCTGGGAGCAATTATAGATTTTACTTGGATGCTGTAGGCGTCCTAGCAGACAGGTTTTTGGCGAGACTGTTGTCCTGTTATGGTGATGTATAAATTGGCTAAAGAATTAGTGGAAGGGCTATATTTTAATGGAAAAAGTTGAGCCGACCATGTCAAGTAGGGTTGTTTCGAGAATCATGAAGCATGAGCACTGGATTGATGGTATGATTCATATTCAAAAGATAGCTAGAGTTGTCCATTTCCCCTTAATATAATTTAGAAGGTATTTGGTATAGTGGTTTGAACTCTGGTCGGAAAAAAACAAGTGAAAAAGCTATTTGGTAATGCCATAAATCACTAAAATTATTATATGGGATCCACAAAAAATTAGAGAAATCACAGGTTGAGGAGAAGCAGCCATTAGCTTCTTCTCGTGGCTTGTCTCGACCTGTTTTTTCTCTTTGAGTGCTTACATAGAAATTCATGCGACTAGGTTTTTGATTGAGAGGTGAGGCTGCTGGAAAGAGGAGGGGCGGGGGGAGTATTTGTATTTATTGTATATTTTTTAATATTAAAATAATCTAAAAAATAATTAAAATGTAAATAAATATATTAGAAGAAGATCACAATATATTTTTTCTTTGCCATTTTAAATTTTATTTCAGGTGATATTTTAGCATGCATTGTTCCTCAATCAAATAATAGTCAGGGAGTATAGAGGTCTTCATGTATGAATTTAGTTCGTGATGGAATTACAAGTAGTTTGATCGGAGAATAAAAATAAGTATCTAATTTACTCAAATTATTAATTACATTTTATTATTATGATTATTAAATCTATAATATTTAAAAAATAATATATATATATATATATATATATATATATATATATATATATATATATATATATATATATATAGACACACACACACACACACTTTAAAGTAATTTCAAAAGTTGATAGTAATATGAAAAAAATGATAATCAAATACACGAAATTGTTTTTTATCAACCTCAAACTCAACGACAGTTTTAACCAAACACTAACATAATTATTATGAATTGCAACTAAAAATGTTTTTCATGAAACTGTTTTTTTTTTAAACTTCAACCACAAAAACAAAAACAATACCAAACACGCCCTAAGAATATAAAGGTATATAAAATAATCATCTCACCTAAAACCTTAAACTGTTAAATGAGGTTTCAGAATATGATTTATATTATTCTCTAATATACTTTCTCAAGTGAAAGTTTTTTGGATTTAAAACTTGCACAGACCCATAATATCTTGTGCTTGATTTTTATCAAATAAAATGAGGGTGGTGAGATTTGAACTTTTAACCATTTGGTCAATAAGGTTCTGACACCATGTCAAATAAACATCTCACCTAAAAACTTAAGTTGTCAAGTGAGCTCCTTTGAATTTGAAACTTGCACGGACTCACACGATCTTGTGCTTGATTTATATCGAATAGAATAAGAGTGGTGAAATTTAAACCTATAATTGTTGGATCAATAAAGTTCTAATACTATATCCAAAAATTATTTTATATAACTTAAATTATTAGATGCCATTCATAATATAATTTAAAATCGAAACTTTATTAATATTTTCTGCACAGTATCTCACTGAACTTGAAAATGACTGGTAAAAGAATAAGTTATAGGATTACTTCAGTCCTCGGGAAACAGACGATTGGAGAACGAAGCATATTTGCAAAGCTGAATACAAATGAGAGCAGCTACAATGATTTTCCTGGAGCAGATGAGACAGCTATATTTATTCTTCCTTCAATGGATTATAGTGACAATCCATCATTCCATGCTAGGCTTCGACTTACAGTCTTCGGCTAGAGATTGAAAATTCTCTCCGCTGGTTTTCCATCCAGGTTATGCAGGGAAGTAATGCCTCTTGTGTTCAATTACTCTATTTTTTAAAAGGTTATCAGTTTTGTTTTGTTATGGTCAAAATCCCTAAAATATTTTGTATAAGTTAAAAAAATAAGATAAAATAATTTTGTTTTTATCTCGGTTTAAATTCCAGCACCTTCCAAATTTTTCAGTTAAATACCGCTCGAAATATTCAGGTTTCGTTCTGCCTGTTCTGTTTCGGCCAAATAGTATTTTTTTTAAATAATTAATAATTTTACAATATCAATCATATCTCTTTATCCAATTGTTAGATTGAGATGAAATTTTACGAGGATTCTCTTGACATATTTATATATATTATTTTAAAATTTCAAAGCATTCAGAGAATGTAATGACCTTGCGAGATTGATTATGACATTCTCATAATATTATATATATTCATAATTTTGTCAAAAAAATTATTTTATTGTGTCTTTTTTATATTAAATTGCACAATTCTAAATAATTTTATTTTTGAATTTGAACTATTTGTTTCCTTGAATTAATATATATATATATATATATATATATATATATATATATATATATATAGTATAGACCCGAAACGGCACGCCGAAACGCTCTGAAACCACAATATTCCATTCCAATTGAAAAAATGAAGCACCAACCTAAATGGAATTGACAACCTTGATTTGTACACGCTATGTTATTCGTCAAGTTAGTTTTTTCACATAACAAGAGTTGTCATCGGGGGTGTCACTGTCATTTCATATTTTCATCGCACAGTAAAATAACCGTTTTACCCTCAAATAAGACAAAACACAAAAGTTTCTTGCAGGGTGTTTAGGGCAATTCATATTTTTTTTAAATGTATAAATACAGATATGCCCCATATAGTACAAAATCCGCAATAATGTTGGAGCAAGAGTTGATTATAGGGATATTTAGATAATTGAATATATTTTTAAATATTCTTTATTGCGGATATTGTTGACGCATCCTCCAGAAGAGCCAACGTTTTCCGGCCTCACGCCCTATTCAGACTGCGCGTGCGGCGTCTTCCAAAGGTGAAAAATATCTATCTGGCATATCAGTTGATGCTCCCCCTATCCTCTTTCTCGTAATGTGGTACGTGGCGTTACATGATGGCCGGAGAGATCACGATGTTCAGTTGATCTTTTTTTGCCCCTTTTTTCTCTCCGACATTTGAAATTACATGACAGTCCCCTTTGTTCATGGTGTTTTAATTTTAATCCCTGATCTTTGAATTATTTGGTATGATCCTAATTTATATTATATAGATTTTGATTTGTTCAATTGTGTCCTTCAATTGAAATTGATTATATATTCCGGTTTTATTTCGATCCTTATTCTTTTACTTTGTTACAAATCCCTTCATATTCTCGGTATAAAAGTTTGAATTTTTTTAATTTTTTCCTTCAATTGCAATTAATCATATATATATATATATATATATATATATATATATATATATATATATATATATATTCATTTTGACGCTTATACTTTTCATTTTCTATTTTATTTTAAATCCCTATTTAATTTATATATGTTAATGAAATAGTCTCTATTTTTGTTCATGTTTATATGTATATATGCTCTTAGTTTTTGTTTTTGTTTTTTTTCTATTTTGTTGAGGTTGTATGTCTTTCTTTAATTTAATTTTTATATTTTAATTTGTGTTTGTGATCATTTGAAAATTAATATTTCTTATTTTTTCTCTTTGTGTTTTTTTTATTTATTCTTTAAGTCAAATGATTTTTTATGTATGATATTTCAGATCTAATATTATGTAAATAAAAAATATACGAAGTCACACATAGATAAAACAGGTAGAAAAATAGGGTCAATCTATCTATAGTGAAAAAAATATGCGGGTGACTTGCCCTGCACTTCACTACAACTAAAATCACATTTTTTTAACATGTAAAGAAATATTAATGATTCTAGATTTTTTTATGATGATATACATCTGAGAGAAATAATCAACCAACAAATCTTTTGATTATTTAGTTTTTTTATATATTCATTTTATTATGGACATGGCATTGAAAATAATAACAATTATTTTTAATGTTTTTTTCTTAAAAATATGTGAGGCTTATTATATATTTTGATATTTGTTAAATTTTTACACTTGAAAATATATATAAAAACTGAAATGATGTTCTTAAGATTAAAAATTAATTTAATCTTAGTGTTTTGAAATACATTTAATGTAATACTATGAAGAATAAATCTTAAAAAATAAAAAATAATGTTGAATTTCTTTTCATAATAATAATGGTGGTGGCAACGATGGTATTATCAGTAATAATTAGAATATTAATTATTTACAATAATGATTATAATGACAACTATATAATTGTGATAATTTAACAATGAGAATAATAATCAAAATAACTCATAAGTCAATGTTGTTTTTGTTAAAAAATAACTTTTATGGTTTTTTTTATGTATGATATTTCAGATCTAATATCATGTAAATAAAAAATAAACGAAATCACACGTAAACAAAATAGGTGGAAACATTGAGCCAAATTATTTATAGTGAAAAAAAATACTAGCCACGTGTTTTGCGCTTCACCATAGACATAACCAAATTTTTTAACATGAAAAAAAATATTAGTCTTAGATTTTTTTTTTTATGATGTTGTACATATAAGCAAAATATTCAATCTACAGAGTTTTTGATTATTTAATTTTATATATATTTATTTAATTATGGAAAAGGTTTTTAAAATAATGATAATTTTAAGGTATCTTTTCTAAAAAATATGTGAGGTTAATTCTATATTTTGACGTTTATTTAATATCAATGCTTTCAAATATATATATGTATATAAAATAAACTAAGTTTTTTTTTTGAAAAAAATCTCAAATTAATTTAATCTTAGAGTTTTGAAATACTTTTAATATAATATAATGAAAAATAAATCTTAAAAAATAAAAACATAATTGAATTTTTGTATGACGATAATGATGATGACAACGATAGCATGACAGTAATTATTAGAATATTAGCTATTTATAATAATAGTTATAATGATAAATATAATAATGGTAGAATTTAAATAATCATCATAATAACAATGAAAATAATAATAAAAATAATTCATTTGTCGATGTTGTTTTTGTTAAAAAATGACTTTTACGATTTTTTTATATATCATATTTCAGATCTAATATCACATAAATAAAAAAAATATATAAAGCCACAAATAGACAAAATGAGTGGAAAAATTAAGACAAATTATCTAAAAATAATTATTTATTTTGATATTTATTTCATATTAATGCCTTTATATATATATATATATATATATATATATATATTAAGTTTTTTTTAAAAAACAAATCTTAGATAATTTAATCTTAGTGCTCTAAAATACTTTTAATATAATAATATGAAGAATAAATCTTAATAAATAAAAAATATGCTAATTTCTTTTGAAATTAAAATCACTTTAAACTAAAAATATATCATGCTAGACATAGACAAAATAAATATAAGAAAACAAAGATAACAAGTCACTAATAATAGAAGATTCGTTATACATATATAAGAGAGAGTTTCAATCTCATTTCAAGCTATCAAAGCCGAACTTACTCTCTTTTTTTTAAAGCAAGTTGCATTTAATATAAAAAAATACAATAAAAATTGAAAGTCAAAACTAAGAGTATAGATACATAAATACAAACAAGAAATTAAGAATTATCCTAGAAGAATTAAAAAAAGAAAGGGATGAAAACTAAATAAAAAAAAGAAATAAAAAACAGAAAATACATATATTGAAACGAGACAAAAAAAATTCTCATTGCGACGGAGCACATGCCAATGGCTCGGGGGCGCACGTGTATTATCTTAAAAGCTAAAACGGATCAAGGTTTTCAACAGTGAATGAACAATGTTTTACACTGTTCATCTAGACTCAGAGACATTATGGATTGGAATAGTAAAATTATTATTTTGCCCCTCAGTTTACTGTGTGTTTTTAGCCCTGAGTCTGGAGGTATTTTTTATTTTTCACTTTTTTGCATAATAAAATAATCACAATACTCATGAATAAGACAAAGATGCACAGTTGCTTTCAGGGGCATTATGTTATTGCGCATTTTTTTGAAAACAACTAAATACAAAAATATCCCCTCATAAGACAAAGTACACAGCAAACCCCAAGGCCATAACGATAACTGCACTTTTTTTTTTTAAATAGTCAAATATATAAATACCCCTATATAAGACAAAATCCAAGAGTTGGATGCAAGGGTGTTTTGGTAATTGATATTTTTTTATTATGTATTCTGACGCGGTACTGTTGGCACGTCACCGGATGCACCTTCCATTTCCGCGCTCACGCGATTTTTGGATAGCTTGTCTAAAATTATTCTTCGCCATGTTGTCTTCCTCATGGAGCAACACATGTGAGTCTAAGATGGCCGGACACATTCTTGTGGTTGGTTGAACTTCCCACCTCATTTCTTTCTCCTACATATGTAAGTACACGTCAGCCCCCGCTATTATTGACTTTAATTTATATATTTTAGTTTTATTTTAGTACTCATTCTTTCAATTTACAGTTTTGTCTTAAACTCTTTAATTTTGTCAATATTAAAGTTTTGATTTATTTCAATTTTATCATTTAAATTAAATTCATTTTATATGTGTTTTGTATTTTGGCCCTTATACTTTTAATCTTGAATTTAATTTTAATTCCTTTATTTTTTATATATATTTCTTAAATGGTTTCTATTTTTTTTATGTTTATAAGTACATGCTCTTAGTTTTTGTTTCTATATTTTAATATTTCCACTATTATTAAGGTTTTAATTTTGTTATGTCATGTTTAAATTTTAATTTGTGTTGGTGATCATTTGAAAATTAATATTTATTATGTTTTCTCTTTTTTATTTTTATTTATTATTTATTCTTCAGGTCAAATAATTTTTTAAAATCTAATAATATTTATTTTTGTCTTGTCATTTATTTTATTTTTTAATTTTTTTTTGTTAATATTATTCATTGTTGAAATTTCTAATTATTATAAATAAGGCATTCAAAATAATGATAATGATTATTTGTAAGTTTTATTTTTTTATAAATATGTGAGCCTAATTATATATTTTAATATTTATATTTATTTAATATTAGAGTTTTAATATATATATATATATATATATATATATATATATATATATATATATATAATGACCTAGGATTTTTTGAAGAAAAAAATTTATTATCAGTGTTTTAAAATACTTTTAATATAATAATGCAAGAAATAAATTTTATAAAAGAAAAAAAATAATTTAATTTTTTTTTCTAACAATAATTATGATGTCATCAATAGTATGAGTAATAATAATTAGAATATGAATTGTTTATAATAATATTTATAATGAAATCTACAATAATTATGATAATTTAACAATCATGGTAATAAAATAAAAATAATAATCAAAATAATTCATTGGTTGATGTGAATTTTCTTAGAGGTTGATTTCACGGGTTTTTTATGTATGATATTTCATATATAACATCACATGAACAAACATTATACAAAGTCACATGTAAACGAAACAGGTCAAAATATTAAGGTAAATTATCTATAATGAAAAAATATATGAGTCAATTGACATCTACTTTTCCGTAGCCATAAAAAAAAAATTAATGGTCTTAGATTTTTTTATAATAAAATATATCTGAACAAAATAATCAGCCTACAAAACTTTCGGTTCTTACTATAACAAAATTATGTACAATAATAATAATATTTGTATATTAGGTTTTTATATATTTATTTTATTATGAAAAATCCATTTAAATAATGATGATGATTATTTTTAAGGATTATTCTCTTAAAAATAATTATATATTTTGATATTTTTTAATATTAACAACTTTAAATATATAAAAAAAAATGAAGATTTCTCTTTTTAAATTCTCAAAGTAATTTAATCTTAGTATTTTGGAATACTTCAAATATAATAATATGAAGAATAAATCTTGGAAAATAAAAAAATAAATTTCTTTTTATAACAATAATTATAGTGGCAATGATAATATTATTCGTAATTATTAGAATATTAATTATTTACAATAATTGTTACAATAATAGCTATAATAATTGTGACAATTTAACAATCAAGATAATAACAATAAGAATAATAATCAAGATAATTAATTAATCGACGTTGTTTTTATAAAAAAATAACTTTTATAACTTTTTTATGTATGATATTTCAGATCTAACATTACTTGAATAAAAAATATACGAAACTTCACATAGATAAAACAGGTGAATTTTTTTTGTCAAATTATCTATAAATAAAAAATATATGAGTCATTTGTCTGCGTTTCGCCGCAAACAAAACCAAATTTTATAACATGTCAAAAAATATTAATGGTGCTTGATTTTTTTAATAATATTAAACATTAGGGCGAAACAATCAAATTACAAGACTTTCAATTATTTACAAGATTTTATAAATAATGAATTTAAAATGATGAGAAAAATTATTTTAAAAGTTTTTTCTCTTAAAAATAATTATATATTTTGATATTTATTTAATATTAACGCCTTCAAAAAATATAACAAATAACCAAAAAATGAAGATTAACTATACATGCATAAGAGAAGGTTTTATTTGTATTTCACATCACCAAATGTGAACTTACTCTTTTTTTTAACAAAAGCTACATTTAATACAAAGATAAATTCTAATAAAAATTAAAAGTCAAAACTAAGAGTATAGATACATAAATACAAATAAATTATTTAGAATTATACCAAAATTACTGAAAAAATAAAGGGATCGAAACTAAATCAAGAAATTAATGAATTATTTATTTTTTCCTTACAACACTTTATTTTTTTAGATATATTTTTAAATAGTCTCGATTTTTGTCCATGTTTATATATATTCTCTCTTAATTTTGGTTTTTAATTCTAATTATTTTCTCTTTTGTTTAGGTTTTATTTCTTAGAAAAATTAAATTCTTAAATTTTAGATTGTTTTGGTTAAAAATTATTTTTATAATATTTTTACTTATAATATTTTAGATCTAATATTATATAAATAAAAAAAATACAGGGCAACACATAAATAAAATAGGTAGATAAATTTGCTCAAGCTATCTACAATGAAACTTTATACGAGTCGCTTCTCTGCGTTTTAATTATAATATTCCTTTTAGATAAAAAAAACTCATTTATAATATATTTAATCTATTATAATTTTAAGATAATTAATTATAACATATATAAAATCAATTAATTTTCTACATAAAAAAATTAAGCGCAGCGAGCTGACATGTAACCTCATGTGTGTGTATAAGATCTCGACTATTGACAGGGTTCAATAAGCTCGTTAAATCAACAAAACCATTAAAAAAATATCAGCACTAAATAAAGTATAAAAAAAACAATAATTCATTATAAAAAATAAATCATCAACACCGTACATGAAAAATAATAGGGGAAATTTTCATTAAATACTCATTAATCACCATTGCAAAAAGTTTTCCTGCCGATATTTAAAAAAATTAAAAAAAAATCACCCAAATACATGTTCATGAGCGGGGTTGAGCCCAATCCACCTAATTTTGATGGGCTGAAAATAAACCTAATAGGTTTTTTATATTTTTCTACATGAGCTGAACCTAAACTAGCCTAGCCACATAGGCAAGGCTTAATCCCGCCCACACTAAGGCTTAATCACAGGCTTAGGGGTGTTTAAGAGTGTAATTATGATTATTTTTTAAAATATTTTTCATTTAGAAATATATCAAAATTATTTTTTTTATTTTTTACAAATTATTTTTCACATCAGCACATCAAAATGATCTAAAAATACTAAAAAAAATTAATTTAAAATGCAAAAAAAAAGCAACAACTAAATTTTAGCTAAATGGCGTTTCCGCCGCTTAGCCAAACAGGCACTTAGCTTAGTGACTAAGTGCTTGTTCGTTTTTGCGGTTATCCCGTTATTGGCTTAAAATTTGATTTTTTTTATTTTAAATAATTATTTTTGGTGTTTTAAAATTATTTTAATGTGTTGATGTTAAAAGTAATCTTTAAAAAATAAAAAAAATCACTTTGATATATTTTTAAATAAAAACTCTTTGAAAAGTAACCGCAATCGCATTCCTAAACATGCATTAAATTAATCATGGCTTACAAAACATGCTTTGTAATTCGCATTTTGTTTCACAAGATATAAGAGGTGTTTGTATCTGTTTTATAAAAATATTTAAAAAAATAAAAAAATTATTTTTATCTTTTACTTCTGTTATTTTAAAATTATTTTGAGGTATAGATATTAAAAATATTTTTTAAAATAAAAATAATTTCAAAAATAATCAAAACTATAGTCCGAAACTTAAACTGGTACATTTTTGTACCAGATTACTTTGAGTCTTCTCAAACCTGTTTTCCCCTTGGAATGATCCTAGCTAGTCGTTGATACCGAACCAGCAACCTGGTTCTCTCAGACTAGGGTTGTCAGAGGCAGGTTCTGTCAGTGGTTTTGGGTCGGTTTTGCTGTGGTTATAAGAGGTAGTATGAAATCAGGTGTACCAGAGAAGTATCCTTATCTTTCCTAAAGCATGAGAGCATTAAATGCTTTGTAAAAAAGAAACCCCAGGCAGCTCCCTAACGAGAAAAGTGAAGTACAAAATAAACAGTGGTACTAAAACAACACCGTTTTGTTCACATTACTAAGAGGCCTCTAATCTTCCAATTTCATCAAGTTTGGGCAATTTAGGCTAATTTCTCAAGGTTTCTATCGATCAAGTCCCAGATTATATTATTTTGGGCCCTTAATTTTAAGCGTATTTTTCATCTTAGTCCTTGATCTTGGATATTATTTATTTTATCCTTGATTAACAAAAAAACTTTTAATTTCTTCAATTTCATCTCTATTTAGTAGAATTGAGTCCTTGAAGTTTAGTATCTTTTTCAAAAGGTCTTTAGTTTTGGATTTATGCAAAATAATCCTTAATTGATCATTTCACTTTTAATTTTTTTATTTCACCCTTATTTTCAAATAAATTGACTTCTGGAAATTTGACGTCTTTCTCAAAAGATCATTTGTTACGAATCTCTTCAATTTTACACTTAACTTAACACCCCCCCCTTCAATCTCTTATTCTCTTGCAATTTTATCTCTAACTTCACTCATTTGACTTGTAAAAATAATAATTTTGGTCCTCTAAAATTCTAATTTTCTCAAATTTGTCTAACTTAAGCTTCAAATCTTAATTTCTCGGCAATCAAATCCCTAATAAAATTAATTTTCTTAGTAAAACTATAATTAATTCTTTGGACCTAATCTATTCTTTTAATTTGAAAAAAAAAATACTTCTTAAACATAATTGTCGCGACGGCGATTTTTTTCGCGCTTCGCGCCCCGCCATAACGGCGCGCGGTGAAAATGGGGTGTTTGTTTTATAGCCGTAAAATTTACGACTATAATTATGAGGAGTCGCCACCTAGTATTAAAGTTACTAGGAACCTATTGGTCTACGTGAGTCTGAGTAAGGGAACTTGTTGTGCAAGGGGAAGACGCATCATCCCCAATGCACCCTACCTAAGGTAAGCTGCATTGTCATTTGATTGTTTTTTTTAAGTTAAAATTTTTTACTCTGCATAAAAAAATTTCTTCTTCTTTTTTTTTTTATCTGCGGGTGTAATTTACGATGTAATTTTACACCACAGTTAGAAACTCTCTCTTTTTTTTATTTTTTTTTATTTTTTATCTACGGATGTAATTTATGCTTTTAAATTTACATCGTAGTAAAAATATTTTTTTTATCCATGGATGTATTTTACAATGTAAATTTACACCATCATGGATAAAACAAAAATGGTTTTGATTATTTTTGATATTTTGGCCGAATCCCAATGGATAATCATAAACCGGTTACGATATCAATTTTTGTTTAAAACATGAGAAAGATGCAATATTTTTTTTACTAAAAATATGCTTAAAAAATCTTGGAATTCGTATGCACGAAAACAACACATTTTATATTTTTTTTGAAAATCTTTTTTTGTAATAAAAAGTAGTAAGGAAAATAAAGATAAAAATAAAAATAAAAATATTTTTTTTATTTTTATTATTTTTATTATTTTTATTTTTTAATGGGTGGGCTTCACCGGGAAGCCAGTAAATGGGCTTCAGTCCTCATGGTGAAGCCCAGTAAATAAATTTGGGCTTCATCCTCATGGTGAAGCCAAATGGGCCGGGCTTCAGTCCCCACTGCCGAAGCCTTTTTTTTTGGGTTGAACCCACCACTGTGACGATCGGACCAAAAGTCCGGCCGAAATCATTCAGCAGTGGGAAATGTGTCTCCTGTTCACATGCAAGCGATGGCAGCGAGGATGATGAGCAGTAAGGGGAGGATTTTGAGTATGATAAAAGGCTTACTGTTAGCACCGTTGGGTAGAGGAGATCGAGGTGATGATTCCTGTCGTGGTGGCGTTGTCAGCGGTGGTCTGTGGTGGCCGGAAAAAACGTCGAAATTTTCGCGCTTTGCGCCGCTCGCCGGTTCCTTCACCGGAGAGGAGAAATGGACAGCTGGGGTGAAGGGTAAACTTGTGGTGATGATAAGGGAGGTCTTGGGTGGTTAAATGACAAGCAACGACGGAGAGAGAGAGAGCTCCACGAGGCTGTTAGAGAGAGAGAGAATTTGCAGTCCGAGAGGGAGAGAAAGAGAACAATGCCGAGAGAGATGAAGATGATAGTGTTTTTGTTGTGTGATTTTCCTTTGTTTCTCTTGTTTTCATTTGCTAAAAATCTCTGTGAATTTTCATAACTTCTTCCCGTTTTTCACTGGTTTTTTCTCAGCCCTTTTGCCCGTTTTTTCTTTTTTTTTCCTCTTCAATTTTCTCCCTATTTATAGGCTAACCTTGCAACTTGCAGGTATGGGATTGATGTCCACAACATGGTGTTTTCAGTGGGTAAGTTGCAGGGTAAGGTAGCTTGCAGGGCATGGCTGCCGGCATGCCATGTCCAGTCAATTCAGGTCTCTTTTTTTTTTTCTTTTTCTTTTTTTTTGTAAAATACACCAAAAAAAATGATTTATCACAAAAAGCATTTTTCGGCGGGAAGAATGATGTTTTTACCTTCAATTTTAGCTTCCAATTCCAACCAAAAAGTTTCGTCGCCAAAAATTCCGATCGTCTCAATTTTAACCCAAATTAGGCTTCCAAAATTAATTTTTCAGTACTCAAGCCCTTAATAAAATTAATTCAACCCATTCAAGTATAATTAAGCCCTTGCGCTTAATTAAATCCTTCAATTGGGCTCTCAATTAATTCGGAAGAGTTTCGTCACCGAAAATCCTGATTTTCTCAATTGTACCTAGATTCGGCTTTGAAACTTAATTTCTTACTAATTAGGCCCTTAATAAAATCAACTTGACCCATTTAAAGTATAATTAAGCTCTTGCGCTAAATTAAATCCTTCAATTGGGCTCTCAATTAATTCGGAAGAGTTTCGTCACCGAAAATCCTGATTTTCTCAATTGAACCCAGATTCGGCTTCGAAACTTAATTTCTCACTAATTAGGCCCTTCATAAAATTAATTTGACCCGTTTAAAGTATAATTAAGCTCTTGCTCTAAATTAAATCCTTCAATTGGGCTCTCAATTAATTCGGAAGAGTTTCGTCACCGAAAATCCTGATTTTCTCAATTGAACCCAGATTCGGCTTCGAAACTTAATTTCTCACTAATTAGGCCCTTCATAAAATTAATTTGACCCGTTTAAAGTATAATTAAGCTCTTGCACTAAATTAAATCCTTCAATTGGGCTCTCAATTAATTCGGAAGAGTTTCGTCACCGAAAATCCTGATTTTCTCAATTGAACCCAGATTCGGCTTCGAAACTTAATTTCTCATTAATTAGGCCCTTCATAAAATTAATTTGACCCATTTAAAGTATAATTAAGCTCTTGCACTAAATTAAATCCTTCAATTGGGTTCTCAATTAATTCGGAAGAGTTTCGTCACCGAAAATCCTGATTTTCTCAATTGTACCTAGATTCGGCTTTGAAACTTAATTTCTTACTAATTAGGCCCTTAATAAAATCAACTTGACCCATTTAAAGTATAATTAAGCTCTTGCGCTAAATTAAATCCTTCAATTGGGCTCTCAATTAATTCGGAAGAGTTTCGTCACCGAAAATCCTGATTTTCTCAATTGAACCCAGATTCGGCTTCGAAACTTAATTTCTCACTAATTAGGCCCTTCATAAAATTAATTTGACCCGCTTAAAGTATAATTAAGCTCTTGCGCTAAATTAAATCCTTCAATTGGGCTCTCAATTAATTCGGAAGAGTTTCGTCACCGAAAATCCTGATTTTCTCAAGATTCGGCTTCGAAACTTAATTTCTCACTAATTAGGCCCTTCATAAAATTAATTTGACCCGTTTAAAGTATAATTAAGCTCTTGCGCTAAATTAAATCCTTCAATTGGGCTCTCAATTAATTCGGAAGAGTTTCGTCACCGAAAATCCTGATTTTCTCAATTGAACCCAGATTCGGCTTCGAAACTTAATTTCTCATTAATTAGGCCCTTCATAAAATTAATTTGACCCATTTAAAGTATAATTAAGCTCTTGCGCTAAATTAAATCCTTCAATTGGGTTCTTAATTAATTCCGAAGCATAATTACACTTTACATCGGCCGACGATTAAATCAAATTGACCCATAAAAATATAATTATGTCTTCCAACTTAATTTCTGTGCAGATTTATCCAAGAATAAATTATTTTGGCCTTGAATTTGCATTTCCTTCATTTTTGGGCAAAAAAGAAGTACGACCGGGCTTCCGAAAACGTCCAAAATTTTCCATTAATTTTTCAGCCGACACCAACCCCCTTTTATTTTATTTTATTTATTTATTGGTATATTTTGGGAATCACCCAGAAATTGGGTGATGACAGTTGCCCCCTTCTTTACAATGCTTACGACTAAAGTCTTGTAAAAGACTTTAAATAGTAAGCGTTGTAAAGAAAAAAAAGAAAATGGATTTATCAAACCAAGAAATGGTCAATCCATCTAAAATGAGAATGAGGGCTATAAAGCGCACTCAGAAAGGAATAGTAAGATAGTGCTAGAAAGCGCACTACCCAAGAATTGGGGCCTAAGGAGGAAAAAAAAAAAGGATGGAAAATGGCGATGTTTGTGAATGACACAGAAAAATGGTCTTATTGTAATGGGTGACCTACCCAAGAAATGTAATGAAGACGGTCTCGTTGTAAAGGGGTGACCTGCCCAAGTGAGAATGGTGAAGGTGGTCTCGTTGTAACGGGTGACCTACCCGGGTGAGAATAGAGTTGTTGGTCTCATTGTAATGGGTGACCTACCCAAGTAAGATAGTGACGATGGTCTCATTGTAACGAGTGACCTACCCGGGTGAAAGTGATGAAGATTTCAGGGGAGGGAAGATAGGGCTAGAAAGCGCACTACTTTAATTGATGGTCGAGGGTCTGAAAACGCACTCAAAGATGAGAGGGAAAATAGGGCTGGAAAGCGTACTATCTTTATTGATGATTGAGGGTCTGAAAACGCACTCGAAGATGAGAGACAATAGGGCTGGAAAGCGCACTATTTTAATTGATTGTCGAGGGTTAGAAAACGCACTCAACGACGAGGGAAAATAGGGCTGGAAAGCGCACTCAAATAAAGGAAGAGATAGGGTTGAATAACGCTCTATCTGTGTTTGTTGAAAGGCTCGCAAACGCACTTAAGGATGTGAAAGTGGTAAGGGCTCTACGGCCCACACAAGAATGAGTGGAGGTTTGTAAATTACAATTCCACCAAAACATTTTTTAGATTATTAGTGGAAAGATGCCATGCGTGATGGCAACCAAATTTAGCACGTCAAAGAGGTAAGAGCCTGGAGGCGTATACAAAAATGATGAATGAAGGTTCATAAATTACGATTCCTCCAAAACATTTTCTAGATTCTTAACGGGGATGGAATACATGATGATACCCAAAATCAAGGAGATAAAGTTGAAAAACATGCTCAAGGACATGGAGAAGGTGGGAGCGTGAAAGAGCACAAAAATGATGAATGAAAGTTCGTAAACTACGATCCTTCCAAAATATTTCTTAGATTTTGAGTGGGGATGCAATGCATGATGATGCATGTATACTTATCTGAAAGATATAGGTCCCCTTTCTTCTTCCCGACCTTTCTTTCCTCAGGTTGAATCTCTGGCTTTAATGGCTTTTGCTTTTGCTTACTCGAGCCGCAACTTAAGATTCTGACCACTGGAGATGATAGATTTTCCATATCTACATGCCCCCCTGAGTTTGATCTAGATTCTTTGAAAAAGAATAATGGGACTGGCTTCAATTGTATTTGTAGATTGCCCTCCAGTCTGGTCATGCCCCACAAGTATTTTGGGCTTGAAGAGTAGTGTTTGCATGAAAAGGCTTGGTTATTTGCAAAGATTGTGTTTTTATGCGGGATTTTTAGAATTTTAAAGTCATTCTAAATACAAAAACCATTTTGATTGCCGCATTTAGGTCATACCACAACAGTGTTTTGGGCTTCTAGTGTTTGTAGGAAAGAGAAAAAAATTGTTTTCATGTAAGAATTTTTGGAATTTCAAAGTTATTCCAAGCATAAAAACCATTTTGATGTTTGTTTAAACGAAAATATTCTCGAAAGAATTCAAGTGATCTCATTGTCAGGTTTTATGTTGACTTTGACAAGAATGTGAAATGATATTTGTAAGTCTTGTATGTCAAGAAGGCTTCGATCAGGTTTGGTGAAGCATTTGTAAGGATTATCTCGAAAAGAAAAGAAAAAAAAGCATTGCCTATCGATCCAGATTACTTGTATTTGATCAGAAAGGGCTTTATCAGGCTTGTAGCGTAGGCTCAGGTTGATGGCTACGAAGAAAAGATGTTTGCGGGTTCAAAAAGTGTTTAAGGGTTTTCTAGACTAAGGATCACTTAGTGCTCACTCTTAGAACTCTTTTAGTCCTAATGATTGATTTTCATGACCTGCCATGCCCCCCAGCATTTTGTTTGGGCCTTTTATCATGGGTTTTGAGTACTATCATGTTGACTCGATTTATCGTAATGTACTAAAACTCCTTTTATGTTTATGGCCCACAATTTTATTTGGGTATCTCTTGACATGCCCCTCGGTATTTGTTTAGGCTCTTGAGAATGGGTTTTTTGCAATGCCATCATGTTGACTTGACATGCTCCCAAGAATTTTGGGTTTTTATGTTGGGTCTTTAGTACTACTAAATTGTTGAATTGATTTGCTAGTGTACTAAAACCTTTTTATGTTTATGCCCCCCAGTTTTTTTTTGAACATCTTTTATCATTGAGGACTATTTTGTAATTGAGAGTTCTTCTCTCTTCGCACTTGCCCCCCAGTGTAGGGTGTGATCCTAGTCAGGGTTAATTATCAGAAAAATAATTATTCAGCTCAAATGTGGACTGCAATGGATATTTAAGACTTTGTGAAGGCATATCAAAGATGGCCTCTCTTCATTTCAAAAACATGCATTCGGGATCGGTAGACTTTGCTTTTCCATGCGAAATATTTTTTGATTTGTTTTTGGGGTTTTTATTTAGCTAAAGACTTAGCTTTATTATGCTGATTTTCGGGATATGAGATCACCCTTCAATGAAATCCTTTGAATTCCCAGAACACATTTGTTAAACAAACATTAATTTGGCATTTCTTTTCGTACTAGACTTTGATTTGCCAAAAATCCTAATGAAAATATAAGATCATGCAGAACAATAGAGGAAAAAGAATACACCAAAAATTCATGGCCAAATTTCAATTTCATTAGATGTCATGAATAATACATTAAGCATAATATTTCTTCACAACATCAGAGTTTACAGGCAGGCAGATTTTCTCCATCCATGCTAGTTAGAATTAGAGCTCCTCTGAAAAAGCCTTCTTTACCACATATGGTCCCTCATAGTTTGGCGCCCATTTACTCTGGTCTTCTCCTTCTGACATCTTCTTCAATACCAGATCTCCCTCTTTGAATACCCTCGGCCGACCTTCTTGTTGTAAGCTCTTGCTATCCACCCTGGTATAATTGGTGATGGCAAATAGTTGCTAATCTTTTTCATCAATTAAATTTAACTATTCGAGCCTCACCTTTGCCCACTCCGATTCATCTAACTCTGCATTTTTCAAGACCCTTAGTGATGGAATCTCCATTTCTAAAGGTGCGACTGCCTCCATCCCATATACTAAGGCATACGGGGTTGCCCCTACAAAAATTCGAACAGTAGTGCGATATGCGTGCAAAGCGCATGGGAGCATTTCATGCCAATCCTTGTAAGTAACAAACATTTTTGGATGATTTTCTTAAGATTCTTATTAGCTGCTTCAACGGCCCCATTCATCTTTGGTCTATAAGGAGAGGAGTTGAGATGCTTAATCTTCCATTTGGTGCAAAGTTCGGCAATCAACTTTCCATTAAAATTCTGTGCATTATCAGTTACCAGTCTTGCAGGTAGGCCATAGCGATAGACCAAGTCCCTTTCAATGAACTTCTTGACAACCTTTTGTGTTACATGGGCATAGGAATTAGCCTCAACCCATTTGGTAAAGTAATCAATTGCCACTAGAATGAATCTATGCCCGTTGCTTGCCTTCGGGTTTATTGGCCCTATGACATCAAATCCCCACATGTTGAACGGCCATGGTGAAGTCATGTTGAATAAAGGTTTTGGAGGTGCATTTATTTTATCACCATAAATTTGGCATTTATGACATTTCTTAACATATGCCACGCAATCCCTCTCCATCGTCAACCAAAAATATCCAAATCTTTGCATTTGCCTTGCCATCGTATGACCATTGGCATGGGTGGCACAAATTCCTTCGTGGACTTCTTTCAAAGCCTGCCCAATTTCTTTCTCATCCAAACATCTGAGTAGAGTTCCATCAAATGACCTCCTGTATAGGATTTCACCGTCCAAGAAAAAATTTGCAGCCAACCTTCTCAAGGTCTCTTTGTCTGTCTCAGAAGCTTTTTGGGGGTATTCTCGGTGTTTGATATATCTCTTAATATCATTATACCATGGTTCTCCATCTGGTGACTCCTCAAGTGTGCAACAATGGGCTTGATGATTTCGGATCTTGATGTCAATTGGGTGCATCTTTTCTCTAGCGACAATTTGTACCATTGAAGCTAAAGTTGCCAAAGCATCGGCAAACTGATTTTTGTCCCTACTCATATGAGTGAACTTGATCTCTTTGAATTCACTAGCTAATTTTACAAGGTAGTTTTGGTAGGGTTTCAACTTTTCATCCTTTGTTTGCCATTCTCCTTTTACTTGGCAGATGATCAACATGGAATCCCCAAAGACTTCAAGCTTCTTAACTATGAGTTCTAAAGACCTCTAAACCAAGGATACATGCCTCATATTCGGCTGTGTTATTAGTGCACTCAAACTGTAACCTTACTGAAAAGGGGTATTGCTTCCCATCTGGGGAAATTATTACTGCCCCAACCCCATTTCCTGATACATTTACTGCTCCGTCAAAATAAAGTGTCCACCACTCACTCATTCTCGTATCATCCCTAATCACCAACACATCTTCATCAGGGAGATCAAAATCTAGAGGCTCATATTCTTCCATGGCATGATCTGCAAGATGGTCAGCGATTATACTACCTTTGACGGCTTTCCTTGTCATAAAAACAATGTCGTACTCTGCTAATAACACTTGCCATCTCGCTATTCTACTTGACAGATAGGGCTTCTCACAAATGTACTTAAGTGGATCTAGTTTGGAAATTAGCCATGTTGTGTAGTACAACATATACTGCCTGAGTCTTCTTGCAGTCCATACCAAAGCACAACATAACTTCTCAATCCTGGTGTATCGAGACTCACAATCGTTGAATTTTTTACTCAGGTAATATATAGCTTGCTCTTTTCTTCCAGATTCATCATGTTGTCCCAACACACAACCCATGGCTGGTTCGTGACAGTTAAGTACAAGATCAACGGTCTCCTGGTACCGGAGGTACCAACAAAGGAGGGTTTTGTAAGTATCTCTTTATCTTGTCGAAGGCCTCTTGACAATCATCATCCCACATTCGAGGATTTTTCTTTCTGAGTAAGCGAAAAATTGGTTCACATGTTACTGTTAGTTGGGATATGAAACGGGATATGTAATTTAAGCGCCCGAGAAAACTTCTTACTTCCTTTTCAGTTTTTCGGCATTTCTTGTATGGCCTTGGCTTTATCCGGATCGACTTCTATTCCCGGCTGCTCACAATAAAACCCAGTAATTTTCCCGTCTTTACTCCAAAGGAGCATTTGGCAGGGTTTAACTTTAACTGGTACTTTCGTAATCTCTCGAATAGTTTCCTTAATATTTGTACGTGGTCTTCCTCAACTTTGGATTTAGCCAAAATATCATCCACATAGACCTCAACTTCTTGGTGCATCATATCATGGAATAAAGCGACCATTGCTCGTTGATACGTAGCCCAAGCATTCTTCAAACCAAATGGCATCACTTTATAGCAAAAGGTCCCCCATGGTGTGACAAAGGTGGTTTTCTCTTTGTCTTCTTCTGCCATCCTAATTTGGTTATAACCAGAAAACCCATCCATGAATGAATATGTGGCATTTTTAGCAGCGTTGTCCACTAATATATCTATATGAGGCAATGGAAAATCATCTTTAGGGCTTGCCTTGTTCAAATCTCTATAATCCACACAAACTCGGATCTTTCCATCTTTCTTGGGGACCACAACCATATTGGCTACCCAGAGGATAATGAACGACCTCTAAAAATCCAGCATCCCATTGCTTTTGAATTTCAGCTTTTACCTTTAGGAGCATATCCGGCCGCATTCTCCTGGTTTTTTGTTTTATTGGTATACTTCCTTCTATTAAAGGGATTTTATGCACAACTATATCAGTATCTAAACCAGGCATTTCTGAATAAGTCCAGGCAAAAACATCCATATACTCATGTAAAAGAGAAATCAATTTTCCTCTTTCTTCAGTTGCAATAAGGGTACCGATTTTTAATTCTTTTCTTTCTTGTTCAGTTCCTAAATTGATGATTTCAAGCTCTTCACTCAAAGGTTTCCAAACTTTTTCAGCATTTTCCACCAACTTAGTGAACTCTTCTATATCTTCCTCTGCCTATTCCTCATCATCCAATGCAGTGATGTTATTGAAATTTGGCCAATTATTCTTAGCGTGATAATTTTGTTTGGAAATTTCAAAATCCCTGAAATTGTAAGGTGTGTTTGTGTAAGGTGCTATTTGCAAATGGGAATGAATATGATGACAAAATGCATGATCTTATTGAAAAGAGTGCTCATTTAACAAAGCAAAATATTGCGGCATCGTGAGCTAGATTACCGCCATGATCAAAATAAAACACATGTTCATGACTAAATAGAAACAATTACTTTTTGAACACAATATGAATTGGCTCCATCTTCCAGTTCTGGAACACTTCCCCTTCAGCTAATTTCCGCACAAAGGACCTTGGAGAGGGGGCTTCGATGTTATATATAGAGAGTTGCGGAAAATCTGTCTCTACCTCCTGGTATTCTAGAGTACTGATGTGCAGATCTCTGATGCCTGCTTTGACTATCTCTGTTGAACTGTGAAAGGTTTCTTGAAGCGGTGGGATGGCAAAGTCTTCATCTTTCGATTCTCTTCCTTCGATTTTTGCCATTCTGGCCTCCCTTCTAATCCGAGCAACCCGTTTGAAATCCTCTTTCTTCGGCTTATATCCTAGCCCGAACCTTTGATCCGCACATTTTAATTTTATTCTGTTGATTTGCTCTGGCATTCCACTGACAGGGTCCAGCTGAAAAGGGATTCCATTCCGCAAGAAAAATTTGGCAGCCATCTTTGCAGCTTCTGGGATCCTCGGCTTCTTCAACGGAGCACCTTCGAGGATCCATTCCGCCATTTTGAAAGAAATGCATTAATAATTTTTCATCATGTACCACTTCCGCCATTTTGTTACAATATGACTTCAGATGTGTGACAGGGCATTGTGTTCTAGTATACTTGATGAATTCAGGAACGCGGAACTTTTTTGGTACTACCACATTTGGGACCAAACACATTTCTGCAGCCCTCACCGGATCATACAACTCTGCTCCTTCAATGGCCCTTATCCTAGCTTCCAATGCTGCCATCTTGTCTTGCTCAACACCATCAGATGACTGTGTTTTATGGGACTCATTTATAGATATTCCAACAATTGGTGTTGGTAAGGTTGTTGGTGTGGTTGTACGCCCAAAAGCAACATTTTGTTGAGGATCTTGGACGCCGTCTGTAATTAACTCATCAGGGTGGTTTACCGCTTGTGTTTGAGTAGTTGTTGGAGGTCTAGTGGAAGGACCCTCGCCGGAGGTATTTCTCAGTGTCTGCTCAAGTAAGCTAGCGATGCGAGCTACACTATCTTTTAAAGCATTTAACTCTTCTTGAAAGTGAGCATCTTGATGTGCGCGCTCTTCGTCCTCCATATTTCTTTGACGGAGACGAGTGTTGTAAATTCTAGGAGGTGAAGCTCTTCGGGGACCTATATTTCAACCTGTTGATGATATGTGTTATTTATGATGAATGAGCATATGCATGATGATTTTTTATTTTTGAAAAACCAATCCATGACTTCTGTGCCGGGTAAGATCTATAGATATCTTGTGTAAGTTTCGCCCTTGTGCTCGAATCAATTGAATCATACACACTTGACAAAACAAAAGGTGGATCTTGTCCATTTCATTAATCAAAATAGAGACATACAAAATATTTACTCAAATGCTACTCCTCTGTTAGCTACAAACTTAACAAAAAAGGGGAGAGTTCATCCAAGTACATTTCATATTTGCGGGCACTGCCACCTATCCTAGTAGCTTTTACACATAGTTCATCTGCTTTCCTAGCCACTATGTCGATTAGTTTATCGATCTGCTCTATCTTGTGATGGAATACAAAATTATCTTGTCGTATCGCTTCATTACTGGCAGCCAATGATTCATTATTTTTCGTTAATATGAGAACCATTTTCTCAAGTTGTTGGTTTTGCTCCTTAGCCTTTTGTAACCTTGCATCGAGCCCTGTTATTTCGGAGTTTAACTGAGTTTCGATTTCAGCGGTGCATTCTTTCCATTCACTGCGCTGCTCTTGCACCATTTTTAATTCCTCTCCTTGAGTTTCTAATTCAGCTTGTAGAGTGGAAATATGGTCTCTCAGGTTGTTGATCTGGGTTAAGTATCTTTTTATATTAGACTCTGCTACCCTCCTAGCCTCAAACTCACTTTCCGCTTGCACTCTGTACTGGGCTTTCAAATCCTTTTCCTCTTCAAGGACAAGACCGGCCACCCTTCCTTTCTCCTTCTCAGCTTCCCATTTCATCTTATAATGGTCTCTTTCCTTTACTACCGAGGCTACCAATTCTTGGTCTGCATGCTCTTTATTTTCAGATGCCTTCAAAGTGACCAATTCCTTTTTCAACATTTCATACTTACTCATCTGGTCATTATATCGAGAACTCATTTCTTCTAACTGACTTTTTTCTTGGATCAACCTGTTAATCTGCTCTTCTTTTGCTTGCAGTTGACGATTCAAAGAAATCCTCATCTGTTCTTCTTCTAGTAGTTGCTTTTCTAGGAATTTCTGATTGCTTTTGCTGTTGCTGAGCTCAATCCTTAGCTTATCTAGCTCTTCTTGTAGGTCCCTGTCATCGACTCTCTTTCTTTTAGTTTCGACAAAGACGGGTGCTTTATCTCGTACCAGGCTTTGTCTTACGGCGTTTTGAGGTATCTCATAGCTCCTCCATACCAAGTAACCAGGGCTAACAGAAGGCTTCTTTGGGTGGGGCTCTCTGCTAACTAAAACAGGTTGTCCCCAGTCTCTTTTAATTACTTCAAGTTCAGCCAATGAGTTAATTTCTTTGAAAGAACCAGTATATCCGGTCAACCCTTTAGTTCTTGGTACATATTGTGTTCCCCCAAACTGTCTGGTTACCAGAGAGGGAGAATAACTGACATAACCGGTTAAGCCAATTAGTGGGACCCACGCCTTATTACCACAGCTCATTAGATAAACTGAATTATTTATCCAAGGAGCTTTCCATCTGAAATTACTTTGAGGGAGTGCCCTGTATTTTTCCATCCAAGCTTTCTCATCTAGGTCTTTCCAATCTTCACTTACAACCAAACCGAGAGGTCTCATGTTAAACCACCAAAAATTATTGAAGACTTCCCTCGGGGTTTCTAGGTGACTAACGATCCACATGAAAAGCAAAGGGATGCAACACCGCATTGCACCTTTTCCATGTAACCTACAATGGTTTAAGGACAGGAATGTTTCGGCCAGTATAGCTGGGGTGGGGTTATTCTTTCCCTGCTCATATTCAACAAAAGCATTGGTCGCTTCCATGCTAATTATCCCAGCGGCTTCTGAAGGGAACAAAACTAAACCAAAGATTGCAAAAGCCACTGACCGATGGACTTCTTCTCTAAACTTCCCTTTATCTTTACTTGCTTTCAATTTACTCTCAATTGCCTTCCACTTGAAACCTCCAGAAGATGTCATGTACTGGCCTACTTGATCCAGGCATAGTAATTTAGCAACCTCTTGGACTGTATTCTCCATTTTTTGTCTGAAATAAACTTTGTGGGGGTCGTGGGGGAAATTCAGGATTTGAGCATACTCCTCTATGGTAGGGGTCATGTCAATATCCCCAAAGGTAAAGCACCGGTAGCTGGGATCCCAAAAGTGCATAAGGGCTTTGATCGCTGATATCTGAGAATTTTCATCAGATGAGCGATTCTTCCATATCTTACTTCAAACGACGCCTCCTCTACATACCCCATGATGGGCATAAGTCTCTTTATATTTTCCGTGGAGCAGTGAATTTTGGTCATGTGTGGCAATTCATTGATTCTAGCTCTTGGACAATCCCCCTCAGTTATCTGCGTCATCTCAGATCTTTCCCCGTATTCCAAAAAGGTCATGGAAGTCATGGTCTTGGCCTGATAATCTCTGCAATTTATTTTAAAAAGAAATGAATTATCAAAGAGATTGTATCCTAGGTCCTAAGCACATGCAGGGTAAGTTTTCTATCTGGTCACAAAAGGTCTATGAACTGCCCAGTGACCGCCTTACATGAAGGTGGTATGGGGGTTTACAAGAAATGGTTGGGGCACTATGTGACCGCCATTATCAAGTAAACACTCAGTTCATAGTTGGATGTTTCACGAATCTGAACCCCGACTGAAAGTCATGAGGCAGACCGCTAATCCCCGCCTAACCTAAAATTGGATTTATTTGCAAAATTAAAATGCATGATGAAGTTAATTCACACCTAATGTTATGCATGGACTTAAATAAAAATGCATGGTAAAACACTAAAAATGC
This sequence comes from Salix dunnii, assembly GCA_015731905.1. NCBI lineage: Eukaryota > Viridiplantae > Streptophyta > Magnoliopsida > Malpighiales > Salicaceae > Salix > Salix dunnii. Next base: position 6,815,483 of record CM027677.1, on the reverse strand, counting down.
ATGGTAAAATATGAACTAAAGAATAACAATCAAACAACAAAGCTCAGTCCATCTATGGTCCCCAGTGGAGTCGCCATCTGTCGCGACGGCGATTTTTTCGCGCTTCGCGCCCCGCCATAACGGCGCGCGGTGAAAATGGGGTGTTTGTTTTATAGCCGTAAAATTTACGACTATAATTATGAGGAGTCGCCACCTAGTATTAAAGTTACTAGGAACCTATTGGTCTACGTGAGTCTGAGTAAGGGAACTTGTTGTGCAAGGGGAAGACGCATCATCCCCAATGCACCCTACCTAAGGTAAGCTGCATTGTCATTTGATTGTTTTTTTTAAGTTAAAATTTTTTACTCTGCATAAAAAAATTTCTTCTTCTTTTTTTTTTATCTGCGGGTGTAATTTACGATGTAATTTTACACCACAGTTAGAAACTCTCTCTTTTTTTTATTTTATTATTTTTTTTTATCTACGGATGTAATTTATGCTTTTAAATTTACATCGTAGTAAAAATATTTTTTTTATCCATGGATGTATTTTACAATGTAAATTTACACCATCATGGATAAAACAAAAATGGTTTTGATTATTTTTGATATTTTGGCCGAATCCCAATGGATAATCATAAACCGGTTACGATATCCAATTTTGTTTTAAAACATGAGAAAGATGCAATATTTTTTTTACTAAAAATATGCTTGAAAAATCTTGGAATTCGGCCGTATGCACGAAAACAACACATTTTATATTTTTTTGAAAATCTTTTTTTTTGTAATAAAAAAGTAGTAAGGAAAATAAAGATAAAAATAAAAATAAAAATATTTTTTTTATTTTTTATTTTTTATTATTTTTTTATTTTTTATTATTATTTTTTATTTTTTAATGGGCTGGGCTTCCAGCCTTCACGGGCTGGAAGCCCAAAAGTAAATGGGCTGGGCTTCCAGTCCTCGCGGGCTGGAAGCCCAGAAGTAAATGGGCTGGGCTTCCAGTCCTCATGGGCTGGAAGCCCATTTTGTTTGGGCTGGGCTTCCAGTCCCCACGGGCTGGAAGCCCCTTTTTTTTCTTGGGCTGGGTTCAAAACCCAGCCCACCTGTCAACGATCGGGCCGGAAAGCACTGTTCACGCAGGTGAACAGTGGACGCAAATTGCGTCTCACTGTTCACATGCAGTGAACAGTGAGCAGCGAAGGGGATGATGAATAGTAAGGGGAGGATTTTCGAGTATGATAAAAGGCTTACCTGTTAGCACCGTTGGGTAGAGAAGATCGAGGTGATGATTCCTGTCGTGGTGGCGTTGTCAACGGTGGTCTGTGGTGGCCGGAAAAAGCCTCCAAAGTCGCCGGGGCGTAACTGCTATTGTCGGGACTGCTTCGGTTCCTTCACCGGAGAGGAGAAATGGACAGCTGGGGTGAAGGGTAAACTTGTGGTGATGATAAGGGAGGTCTTGGGTGGTTAAATGACAAGCAACGACGGAGAGAGAGAGAGCTCCACGGGGCTGTTAGAGAGAGAGAATTTGCAGTCCGAGAGGGAGAGAAAGAGAACAATGCCGAGAGAGATGAAGATGATAGTGTTTTTGTTGTGTGATTTTCCTTTGTTTCTCTTGTTTTCATTTGCTAAAAATCTCTGTGAATTTTCATAACTTCTTCCCGTTTTTCACTGGTTTTTTCTCAGCCCTTTTGCCCGTTTTTTCTTTTTCTTTCCTCTTCAATTTTCTCCCTATTTATAGGCTAACCTTGCAACTTGCAGGTATGGGATTGATATCCACAACATGGTGTTTTCAGTGGGTAAGTTGCAGGGTAAGGTAGCTTGCAGGGCATGGCTGCCGGCATGCCATGTCCAGTCAATTCAGGTCTGTCTTTTTTTTTTTTTTTTTTTGTAAAATATGCTAAAAAAATGATTTATCACAAAAAGCATTTTTCAGCGGGAAGAATGGTGTTTTTACCTTCAATTTTAGCTTCCAATTCCACCCAAAAAGTTTCGTCGCCGAAAATTCCGATCGTCTCAATTTTAACCCAAATTAGGCTTCCAAAATTAATTTTTCAGTACTCAAGCCCTTAATAAAATTAATTCAACCCATTCAAGTATAATTAAGCCCTTGCGCTTAATTAAATCCTTCAATTGGGCTCTCAACTAATTCGGAAGAGTTTCGTCACCGAAAATCCTGATTTTCTCAATTGTACCTAGATTCGGCTTTGAAACTTAATTTCTTACTAATTAGGCCCTTAATAAAATCAACTTGACCCATTTAAAGTATAATTAAGCTCTTGCGCTAAATTAAATCCTTCAATTGGGCTCTCAATTAATTCGGAAGAGTTTCGTCACCGAAAATCCTGATTTTCTCAATTGAACCCAGATTCGGCTTCGAAACTTAATTTCTCACTAATTAGGCCCTTCATAAAATTAATTTGACCCGCTTAAAGTATAATTAAGCTCTTGCGCTAAATTAAATCCTTCAATTGGGCTCTCAATTAATTCGAAGAGTTTACACCGAAAATCCTGATTTTCTCAATTGAACCCAGATTCGGCTTCGAAACTTAATTTCTCACTAATTAGGCCCTTCATAAAATTAATTTGACCCATTTAAAGTATAATTAAGCTCTTGCGCTAAATTAAATCCTTCAATTGGGTTCTTAATTAATTCCGAAGCATAATTACACTTTACATCGGCCGACGATTAAATCAAATTGACCCATAAAAATATAATTATGTCTTCCAACTTAATTTCTATGCAGATTTATCCAAGAATAAATTATTTTGGCCTTGAATTTGCATTTCCTTCATTTTTGGGCAAAAAAGAAGTACGACCGGGCTTCCGAAAACGTCCAAAATTTTCCATTAATTTTTCAGCCGACACCAACCCCCTTTTATTTTATTTTATTTATTTATTGGTATATTTTGGGAATCACCCAGAAATTGGGTGATGACAATAATTAAACCTTTAATTTGGATCATAATTAAATTAACAAATTAAGAAGTTCATCCCATGTGGTTGGGCTAAGTTCATTTTCAAAATGGCAATTTTCGACATGTTTAATTTTTATCAAAGAAAAAAATGCAATATTTTGTCCTTAAGCATGTTTTTCAAACATGTTCTTAAGGATTTTTTAAGCCTTTTATTTTTATTGAAAGATGTGTTCGTGAGCCCATCCTACTAATTTTCAAGCAATGCTTATATTCTTGTGTTTTATGCTTTTTCTTTTTTTTAAAAAAAAAAAAAAACAAAACAGCTTCAAAATAATTTCCAAAATTTCTAAAAAAAAAATCAAAGATCATTTTATAAATATTTGTGGTCCCTTGTGTATTAAAAATACATTTTTTCCCCAAAATTTCAAGAAGTTCCAAAAAATCTAAAAACCTTTGCTCATTTAAGCAAATATAAAAATATGTTTTATTTTGTATGCACATGGTCAAGTTTTGAAGATTATTTTACATGCATATTTTAACAAAAACAAAATCACTTTTTTTTTTTTATCATGTCTTAACTAGTTTATGCTATTATAAATAGTTTATGATTATCCATTAGAATTTAAATAAAATTCAAAAAATCTCATAAAAAATATTTTTTTAATTAATATTCAAGATCAATTAATAGAAATATGACTTAAAATAACAATCAATTAACAATATAGTTTATTATATTGACTCCCTTAAAAACACCCTTCAATAAAAGGAGATAGCTCCACCATTCAATGTCATGCATGTCATAACAAGTTGATGACTCCACCAGGGATTTCTCTTATTAGACAAAACTTCCTTGATTCTTTGTTTATTCCGCCTTACTTTATTTGTGTCATATTTTATGTGTGCCTTATTTTATTTATGGATTTAAGTGATTTCATTTTAGTTATATACTGTTCATGCATAAGTACATCTAACTATAATTTAATCTATTACTTGGTAATGCTGATTATATTATATCTCAATCGTTCCTTGTAAAACTCTATAATGTTTTCATAAGAAATGATCAATGGGCAAATCATAAACTATTTATGAGACCAACTACTAAACTATCCCCTCATATAGTGACCAAAACCTACCTTTAAGATGTTTGACTTCACTAGAACCTACCTTTTAAATGTTTGACTCTTTGATAATTTATTTTTTATTTAGGAAATTTTGATCAATAACCTTGAACTTTGCATGAATTTTCTGAGCTAGGACCATGATTGTCTTTTTAATTACAAACATAAATATGAAATGATGCAACTAGCCAAAAAGGATTACTCAAGGATCAATTCCAAGGAATTATCGACAAAACAAAGGTAATTTGTTTTATAAATAATATTGAAAAACCTATGTTAATTATAAATTGCAATCTTCTCAATTATTTAGCCTTGAATGTGTATTTTTCTTCATATTTGGACACGAAAGAGGTATGATCGAGCTCTTGAAAATGTCTATATTTACACCTAAATTTTTTCTACTGACGCCAGCCTCTTTTATTTTATTTTTGTTATTATTGTTTTTATTTGGGTAGATTTGGGGGATAACTTATTTTTGTTATTATAGCCCTATCTTATCGTTCTCTTTTGTGCGTTTTACAGCTTTCATTCTCACTTATGGATGGATCAATCACTTCTTGGTTTGGTAAATTCATTCTCTTTTTCTTTACAACGCTTACAATCTAAAGTCTCTTATAAGACTTTAGTTGTAAGCATTGTAAAGAGGAGAGCAACTATCATAACCCAATTTTGGGGTATTCCAAAAATTTTCCAAAATAATAAAAATAAAATAAAAGGGAATGATATCAGTAGAAAAAATTATGGAAATATAGAAATTTTTTAGAGCCTGATCGTACCTCTTTTGTGCTAAAAAATGAAAGAAAATGCAAATTCAAGGCTAAATAATTTATTACTGGATAAATCTGCGTAAAAATTATATTGAAAAACATAATTATATTTTTTTTATAGGTCAATTTAATTTAATTTAATAGTGGGCCATTTCAAAGTATAATTATATTTAGAAATTAATATAGGGTCCAATCGAAGGATTTAATTAAGAGCAAGAAATTAATTATACTTTCAATTGGTCAAATTAATTTTATTAAGGGCTTAATCAATGAAAAATCAAGTTCTTGAGCCTAATTCAGGTTCAATTGAGAAGATTGCAATTTTCAGAGATCGAATTGATTTTTTCCAAGCCAATTGTGCGAAGTCAGGGGTCAAATTGAAGACAATTGAGAGTTTAATGATCAATAGGGTTAAATCGCATAAGTCTGAAACCAACGACCAAAATAAAAAGTGCGCGCAAAACTAAAGTTGCTATTGAAATTCTGACAGGGATACAATTGTATAAAATTAAAAGTTTAAAGTCAATTAAGGGTGTAATTAGAATAATTAAAAATTGAGGGACCAAATTGGATTTTCACCTTCTCCAAAATATCTCAAATCTTGCAAACGTGACTACATTATTCAAGTGACTGAACAGTGTAAACATGCTTCCACAGGAGGCAACCTATCGCTATACGTAATGTGGAACCGAAGGGTAACCTCCTTCGCCTATAAAAAGAATGCATGCAAAGACAAAGAAGGGAGAGGAGGAAATTTTACAATTACGGGGAGCAAAATTTACATAATACAACGCAGGGGGAGGAAAAGTTGGTACAAAATGAGAAGCAAAATCATAACAGAGGGGAAAATTTGCACAAGGAAGACAAATAAACACAATACAAGAGCTGCAAAACACACACACACGCATAACCACCATCGATAAGCACTCATCATCTTCTTCAACGCTAGCAGAGCCATTGTTGGCAGCCTGTGTTTGCAGCGTTCTCTCCCCCCCCTTACAGCACCAACAACTCTCTCTCTCACCTTTAGTAGTAGCTCCTGGCAGGCACTAGCAGCTCCTCTTCCACGCCAGAAGCTCCATCATAACTTTCAGCATTAGCAGCCAGCTTGGGCGACATAATGACAACTTGTTGCAGCACAAACCATCAAACTTCTGGCAACTTCTAATGAATCATTTTTTATTTGTTGGTATTTTCAAACAAGATTGGAGAAAACTTGAATTGATTCAAAAAGATGAAGAGGAGGCATAATTTTAAGTTAATACTAATTATTTAGTTTGGAGAAAATGCGATAATCAATTTAAGGTATTTTATAGCTCTGAAGGAAAAGGTTAAACCATAGTCTACAAAGCTACACCATTTTTCACCAAAGAATCTTAAAACAAAACAATTACTAATGAAAAGGACTTGAAAGATGAGCAAGATAATCTTAGAATTGAGATAAGTCATAGAAAGAGTTAGTGGAAGTTTTTAGAAAACCAACTCTTTAAAAAAAGAAGAAGATGAAAGCCTTTTTGAACCAATATTTTAGAGAAAATGATTAAAATATACCTACATCAATACAAGACTTGGAACTTAGAAAAAGCAATGGATTATTAGTTGGTGGCAAAACAAAGCCACGAATTCTAGGAGATTGTATAAGAGACTCAATAGTATTAGAGAGAAAGGGTGACCAAATATGATGATTTAGTGAACAAACACGTGAAAATGAAGACAAAAAAACTAGTTACAGTAAAAAAGACCTTTAAAAGTAAAACAAGTATTAACAAAGAACTTATTACTTTATTAACAAATGAAAGGGATAATAATAGAATAAATTGGAAGCTAAGAAAGAAAATAACAAACCAACCAATCTCAATATTAAAAAAGAGAAAAGAATGAGTCGCTGAATAAGACATTAAAGATTATCAAAATAGAATAAGTGGTCCAAAAGAAAGAGTTAACTTTGTCCAATCAAAGTTAGAAATCTAAAAGAAGAAATTAAGTTGAATGGATAATATCTAAAGGTGAAGGAAGAGTTGAGTGAACAAAATTAGAAATTCATAGAATAACAAGATTATATTAGTGGATTTGATTTTCAAATGAACACAAGGATAGTTAAACATGATATTGAGCAAAAGGAACTTTGAAGGGATAAAGACTAAAACCAATAGTTAAAAAAAAGTAATTAAGATACTGAATATAAATAATGATTCACTGGTCACAAGTAACGGTGCACTACTCCAAGACAACACCTTTTCCATAACAAAATAGAAAAAACAACACGTAAATTGATAGGGTGGCTTGAAATGTGATCGAACTATAAGTGAAGGTTTCTCTAATTAGTAAGAATGTTATAAAATACCAAGAACATCTAAATGTTGTTTAAACTTTTATTATAAACATAACTAATAATGATATTACTTTTAAGAATGAATATAAAGGTATAAGAATCTTGTCTCAACAAATGTAAAAGACTCTTCAATATATGTAAGAATATTTTAGGTTTTTCTTTAATAAAAAAAAGGCTTTCACCTATAATTTTGCATTGTATTGCTCAATGTATATGGGCTTCAACTAAGATAAAGACTTAGGAAAATATCTTTTTCATATTCATCAAACTATGGATTTTTTTCTTGTATTCAACCAAAAGTTGTGGATTAGCTTTTTGATTAGGCTAATTTATAATAAATGTATGTGTATATTTGCGTTAAGACATGAGCATGCATGTATACATGTTTTGGGGTTTTAAATGTCATATGTATATAAACAAGTTCAAATATAGGTCCTTTAAATTTGGTTTTCCCTAAAAGATTTAAAAGTTGATAAAAGTATGATGGTGTTAACAAAGATTTGTTCAACTTCTAATATAGAAAAATTGTTGTAATATTCTTTAAACTAGTAGAAAAAATCTCTTCTTTACATGGATCAACTTTGTGACCAATCCTGGATATCATCTATGAAATATTAACATATTCATCAATAGAAACTGTGGGAAAATATAAGCTTTTTTAAAGGAATTCAGGAATTCAACAAGTTCATTTATATGTCCACATAGCCAAAGAATCAACATTGTCTTTATTGTTTTTATACAAAGCATGGTTATAAATGAATATCATGTTTTTATTGTTTCAATTTGACACTCTAAAGCCTCATTGTAAAATGTCCTTTAACTTTCTATTTGACCATATGAAGATCATAACATTAACAAATCAATAAGAGTTACTTTTCCTAGTATACAATGGACCATATATTATATTTGCAACTTTACTACCAAATAATGATAGAAAATCCCAAATTTAGAGACATAATATGATATTATGGAATTCATTATAATAATAGAAAGATAAAAGCCTTTACACTATAAGATTGTGAGATTCTCAAAGCCCATATTTTGCTTATAAGATAAAAAAATTCTATATGTATCATTATATTAAAGTTGAGTTGTTTGACTCAAAGGCTTAAAAGATTAAGGTTATTGGATGAAGCGAAATTGCCATAAAAAGAGTCCTTTCATTGTATGATAAAAGTATTCATGAATAGTTGACCTTATTGGCTTACATGGAAAATAAAGAAATATGCATTTTATGTGAACAAGAGAAGTTGTTGCTTGTTTCAACTTTCCACTAGTCTACAAGTTCAATGATAACAAAGATATTAGGCTTGCTAAATACAAAGAAAAATTTAAGTTTAGTTCACAATTATTTCTAGAAGTTCCAGGAGTTTATTAGGTATTTAAAGGAAAGAAAACAAAAAGGAAGAGAGAGAAAACACCTCATAACATATCAAAGGCAAAATGCCCTACAATCTAGTTTTGAGAAACGACCCTCAAATTAACAAATAGTTTCACAACCACTTGTCATTTTATAACTACAAAAGAATGAGAATTCACATAAAAAAAAAAAGAGGAAATCTAATAAATCGAGGGCATAAAAAAAAGAGAAAACAACCTTTAAAAAGAAATCAATCCAATAGTAAAAGAAAAGGAGAAATAAAGAAGATACTTTAAGATATTAAGGGTGTGTTTGACAAACATGCCCTACTGATTTTCAAGCAATATTTATATTCTCATATTTTATGCATTTTTCATACAAACCCTCAAACAATTCTCAAAAATTCTAAAATACTTTAGGGGCCATTTTAAAATTATTTAGGGGTCTCTAATATATTTTCTCAACCAATTCACTTGGTATCTGGGCTATAGACTTATACTTGAAGATATTGATCCAATATTGAAAATACATGTTTCTCTTCATAATTTTAAGAAATCCTAAAAATTCTAAAAATGTTTCCTCGTTTAAAGATTAATGTGTGTGCTATATGTGTTTATGTGTGTGTTTATTTTACATGCATACGACCAAATTAAAGGATTGATTTCATGTATTTTTTTTTTAAATATATATATTTTTATCATTTCTTAAAAATTCAAAATATATATCATAAACAATTTATAATTATCTATTAGAATTTTAGCGAAATTACAAAATTTTCATAAAAAAATATTTTGTTTAATTAATATTCAGGGTATGAGTTTTACAACATAATGCAAACTCTCACTATTAAATTAAATGAATTAATAACAAAACATTTTAGGATTTAGCTATAAAACTTAATATTTGGGTTATAAAATTACACTATAAAATATACACTCATATATTAAATATATAAACTAAAAATTAATGTGATGCTAAAATTTGGGTCTTAAAACGGTTAGGATTTAATTTAATAAGGTAGAAACCCTCTTATGAAAAAAGATATGATTTGAACCTTTATAAGACCAATGGATGAAAACATGACTTAGAATAACAATCAATTAACTTATCATCAATAAGACACAATAATAAGTAGTTCTTTTATCTAGACTCTCGCTAACCATAGGTTTTTCAGTAGCTATAAAACTATGTGGTGTGTCATTCAAATCATAATTTTATAATTAAACTCAAAACATCTTTTAACCTAAGAGAAAACTTTGTCATTCAACATCATGCATCTAACGACAAGAATTTCTATACATCCCAATTAATATCCAAACACATTGCAAACATCAATTAATATTGCAATCCATAGGTCAATATTCATGCCATCAAATCAAATCCTAACTTAAGACTTTTACTTTTCCATTTTTTTAATTTAATATCTGGCACATCACAAAACATATCAAAGCTAGGGATTTACACTCTAGTATTTTCTAAGAACATGACAACAAATATCCATCCATGCAATAATTTTATCTAATTTCACCTCAATTACAATAAATTGGCTCACTAAAATTATACTTACATTACACTATAAGCTAAAACAAAATAGTGTTTTGAATAGTATTTGGCACTGTTCACCTACACTCAAATGCATTGTGGATTGGAATAGTGAAATCTCAAAATAATATCAGTATAATTTGTATACTAAGACAGAACAAAGACATGGCTTCGACCGAGTGGTTAAGGAGCGCGTGTTCATCTAAAATAGACAGGCGTTCAAATCTCCCAGACGACAAAAATGGTTTTAGATTTTTAATATCATATATAACTATAGTTTGTATGCTAAGACAGAACAAAGACATGACTTTGGACGAGTGGTTAAGAAGCGCGTGTTCGTCCAAAGTAGACGGGAGTTCGAATCTCCCATGCGATGAAAATGGCTTTAAATTTTTAATATCATATCATTTGCATTATGTATAATTTGTATACTAAGTTGAACAAAGAAATTACTTTGGCCGAGTGGTTCAGGACTCTGCCTGTACGTGGGGGTCCGGAGTTCGAATCTCCCATGCGATGAAAATGGCTATAAATTTTTAATACCATATCATTTGCATTATGTATAATTTGTATACTAAGTTGAACAAAGAAATTACTTTGGCCGAGTGGTTCAGGACTCTGTTGTACGTGGGGGTCCAGAGTTCGAATTTCAGGGGGGATGAAAAACTGAATTTCTTTTTCTTTTCTTTCTTTGTAAATAGTTTTTTTTTTCTAATGGTGGTGTCTGAGACAGCTTATGCGCACCACAATTAATCTCCAGGTCTATTTTTTTAACATTTTTTTATTGTTTTTTTCTCCATTTAAACATTTTTTTGTTTATTTTTTGATAATCAAGGTGTTTGTGCTAACTTACGCACATTACGTTTTTTTTCCCCCAAATTAACAATGATTTTCACTGTTTATTACTGTTTGAAAAGTTGTTTTTCCCTGGCTTTTTTTTTTCTTAATTGGTTTTTTGTTAATATTATTAGGTGTTAAAATTTCTAATTATTATAGATAAGACATTCAAAATAATAATAATTATTATTTGTAAATTTTGTTTTATTTTAAATATGTCAGACTAATTACATATTCTGACATTTATTTCATATATATATATATATATGACCTAGGTTTTTTTGGAAAAATAATAATATTATTGTTCTGGAATACTTTTAATATAATAATATGAGTAATAAATCATATAAAAATTAAAAAAAAAATTTCTAACAATAATTATGGTCTCATTAGTTTTATTATTTTCACTGTTATTAAGGTTATTTTTTTAATGTTTATTATTTTTTCTCTTTCTTTTTAAAAATTATTTTTATTTATTCTTCAAGTCAAATAATTTTTTTTAATTCTAATAATATTTATTTTTGTTTTGTCATTTATTGAGTTTTTTAACTGCTTTTTTTTTAAATATTATTAGGTGTTGAAATTTCCAAGCATTCAAAATAATAATAATGATTATTTGTAATATTTTTTCTTATAAATATGTGAGACTAATTATATAATTTTATGTTTATTTAATATTATCACCTTAATATATATATATATATATATGAATGACCTATTTATTATTTTCAAAAAATAATAACTTACTATTAGTATTCTAAGATATGTTTAATATAAAAATATCTGGAATAAATCTTAAAAAATAATATTATTTTCAAACAATAATTATGGTGTCATCGATAGTATGACCAATAATAATTAGAATATTAATTATGTATAATAATATTTATAATGATAGCTATAATAATTGTGATAAAAATTCAATGGCCAATGTTATTTTTATGAAAAATAACTTTCACGTCTTTTTTTTTTATGTATGATATTTTGGATCTCATATCATGAAAAAAAATACAAAAACACACATAGACAAGACATGCAAAAAAATTATGTCAAATTATCTACAATAATAAAATAAAAAAATTACTCTGCATTTCGCCACAGTCGACACCATATCTTTTAACATGTAACGATTTGTTAATGGTCCTAAATTTTTATATATATTATTTTTGGGATGTTTTCCATAAAAAAACTGGAGAGACTAATTATATATTATGATATTTTTTTTCATATTAACATCTTAGAATATATATAAAAAATTGAACTGACTTTTCTTTAAAAATCTCACATTAATTTAATCTTAGTGCTCTAAATTTTTTTAATATAATAATATGAAGAAAAAATCTAAAAAAATAATCTTTGATAAATTTAGTAGTTGTATTTTTACTATCTGTGAAATAAATTATTCGGAAAATAGTTAAATTATGCCTAACAAATAATTAATATGTTGCGGGTAACAAATAATATATCTTTAGTCAATTTGATCAATTGTTGTTCTGGTATCTACCAAGTAAATTATTATCAAAGTAGTTAAAACAAAATCATCAATCAAATTGTTTGTTACATAAAACAAATCACTTATCTATGCTATAATTCAATTATTATAATTTTACTATTTACTAATAAAATAATTCATGAAACAAATAAAACATACATAACAATCAATCAATATGTTACACGGAGCACGTGGATCATTTTAACATAATTTCTTCGATTCCAATTGTACAATCTACCGATTAAATAATTATCAAAATAGTTTTAACATTAGCAACATTCAATGACTTTTAGGCAGGAAAAAAACTTATTTCTAACAGATTCTATCAATTATAATTTTACTAATTAAATATTAAAATAACCAATTATAACATGCATAAAATCAATCAGTTTTCCATATAAATAAAAGCCTAGCACAACATGCGGGCAAGTTCACTTGTAAACATCTAAAAGTCCATAACCACCAAAAGGGATCTTTTGCATGTAAAAAAATTATTGAATTTTGTTTATTGAATGGAACTTTATAGTATCAAATTTGGCTATTTTAATTGTTGGAATTGTGATATTCAATACCTTTCTCTCTCTCTTTTATACTATATATATATATATATATATATAAGTCCCATTTATTAAACTACAAATGAATATTTTTTACTAATAATAATTAAAAAAAAAGTGGGGGACACGTGAACAAACTGATTTTTTCATTGACGTGGGTGTCCAGACCTATTTACATGCATCTCAATTTATTTTATGGATGCTGAAGTTAATAACCATATAAATCTCCAATAATAATTATATTAACAGTCACAGAGCTCGAATCTGAAACTATATATATATATATATATATATATATATATATATATATATATATATATATATATATATTACTAGGATCAATTAGTTAATCATTATACAACGTAGGAACCATGTTATAAAACTTGTTGGAATTTTAGAATTAATAATTCATTTTAATAAAAACAAGTCCAAAATCTTCATCTCAAATTTGATTACACTATACATCCTTGATTTCTGGACCAATTACTGGTCGCCAACTATTAACTCTCCTCTGCAAAAGCATGGAGAATGGAATTGACGTGTCGTTGTATTTTATAATTGAAAAGAGTTTCTGGCAGTTTTCTTGTTCCCCTAACTAACCCTCAGTCATCCCACCAAATGTAATTGACGTGTCGTTGTATATTTGGTTGGTTAACAGTCGTTATCACCATGCAGCGTTCTTGGTAATTTCTTCCTCTGCAGTTAATATTTTATTTCTCCGCTCTTCATTCTTCGGAAGGAGCGTGATGATAAGGCTTCAAAACCGTCAAGATTTTCCTTCATCTTGTAGCCTAACATCTCTTGGGCTTGAAGTAAGATTTAAAAAAAAAAAAAATATTTAATAGGAGATCTATTAGTAAATATTTAGGATCGAGAGGTTATTAGTAAATATTTAGGATCGAGAGGTTTGTTTTTACCGTGATCTCATATTCGAGTGTTATGATTATTAATATGATGATTACTAAAAATTTAGAGCAACTCCGATTGGAAAGCTAGTAGGAAAAAACAAAAAAAATTAGTTTTCATTCTATATTTTCATAGCTCAAAGAGGAGAGCTGTATTGAAGAGCTAAAATAGTATTTATAAATTGAAGAGTTATTACTATATGTTTGATCAAAAAAATCAAAAATTATTTAATATATTTCTATGTAAAATTATAGTTTTTATTGTATTTGTGGTAGTTATTTATTATTAATAAATAATTATATTAATATTATATATATTAAAATAGAATTGGCTTCTCTAAATGGGTTTTTTTATTGGGTTGCAAATATAAAAAAATATTATATTTACACTATTCAAAAAATCATGTTATTAATTTGGCTTCTTTAAATAGTTTTTTTTCCTTGGAGATACTCTTACATGGTCGTTAACTTTAAGACCCGTTAAACTAATCAAAATGCATATAAACTGGCCCGAACACCCACATTAATAAAAAAAAAATCTTTCTTGTAAAAAATGTTATATTTACACTATTCACAAAGTCATGTTATTAATTCAGCTTCATTAAATAACTTTTTTTCTTGGAGATGCTCTTATATGATCGTTAACTTCAAACTCATGAGATTAATCGAGATACATGCAAGCTGACCGAACACCCATATTAATAATAAAAAAAGATTTTCTTTCTTTTATTCTCTTGTAATCCTGTCTAAAATTCTGTCGGAAGCTGCATTACATTTTGGATCTTCCACTTAGTTCCCAATGAAGACACATCAATTTCGTGTTGCCTTGAAAAACTTGGTTATCTTTGGAAAGACGATATCTGCATTGTTTGTAAGCTGACCATCAAAATATTGACAGCAAACCAGCATTTAAGCCTACCAAACACCTCTCTTTTCATAAAGAAACGGTTGCCCATTTATCTTTACTTAGTTTTTTTTAGGCCAAGTTAACTGCATCACGAGAACTAGCATAGATCTGGTGAGAAGAGACCCTCTTCAACAAGTCACTTCTTCTGTTGACTTATCTATCTACCTTCCTAGTCATTGCAATTTCGTTTTGATTGGTTATTTATTTTAGTTTCAAAATATGTTTTTACGTTTACTTTCGAGATTGTACTGTTTATATATATATATATTCAAAAAATGTTTTAGTTTAAATTTAAAAATAAAAGTATTTAGAATTATGTAATTTAATCTAAAAAAAGACATAATAAAATGATTTTTCTGAATAAAATTATGAATATGTATAATATAATAAGAATGTCATTATCAATCTCGCAAGGTCATTGCATTCTCTGATTGATATGAAATTTTAACATAATATATATATATATATATATCAAGAGAATCCTCGTAAAATTTTATCTTAATCTAACGATTGGATTAAGAGATATGATTGATTTTGTAAAATTATTTATTATTTAAAAAAATATTATTTTGATGAAATAGAACAAGCGAAACGAAACTAAAACATTCCAGTTGAAATTTGAATGAAATTTTTCAAATAAACCAAAATTTTAAATAAGATGAAAATTATATTGTTTTATCTTATTTTTTAAATAAAATAAAATTAACGGCACTGATAACACCGTGTCATCAAAGCCAAAACTCATACATAAGGTAATACGTGATAAGGAAATGTGAAAGGCTTGGTCAATGTAAAGAAGACTTGCGCAAGTTAAGGTAAAGTCTTTGATAGTGATAGCTTCATACGAACATGATTTGCTGGAAAGACTTAAAACAAGAGTTATAGGATAATGGTTTTTGTGATTCGTGGCCGCCAAGAAAGTGGAAGAAAGAAATTAAAGCCCCAGAAGTTATCTGCTTGAAACAACGAAAGACCAAGAACTTGAGAAAAAGATTCAGTATAGTCATTGAGGTGTAGCAATCATAGGAAAGTTCCGGCGAAATGAATGCCGCAGCTGCTGGTGGTGATGTGCAGAACCTCCACATTCCATCCATGAACACCATCGTCAAGGTTCTTCCTCCTCCTGGTTTTGCTTTCTTCACCTGTTCTCTATCAAAAGAGTCAAGAATTCCTTTGTTTTCAACACACTCTCTCTCTCTTAAAGATGACATTCTTGTTTCTTTTACTGATTCTTTATTTCTTGTTTTTTAGTCTTTTTAAGTACTCCATTTTTTTGGTCATTCATTTTATTCTTCTTCTTGACTGTACAAAATTATTATCTACCAACTCGCTTCGTTATTCTTGCAGGCTCAAGAATCAAGCGTCCACATTGAAACCTCGACGGTGGCGGGGCGATTATTCCAGGGGCTCTTTCGAGTCCTCTTCTTTGTTCACATCGTCCTAATCGCAATCCTGGTAGTCTTCCTCGCCATCCGTGGCCTCCTCTCCGCCCACACCCACCATTTTCACCCTAAGAAGTGGTATCCTCCACTGCTTACTGCAACAGCATGCGCTGGGATCGTGGCTCTCACATGGCAGTGGTTCACTTTCTGCAACCCTTCAAGAGCCCTGAGAGCAGCCTTCTGGCTTAGCCCCTTGCTAACATGCGCAGTAGGCGTGCTGTTTGTATTAATTAGCTCTGTTGCAAGTTTAGCAATAGGCATCATTGCAATAGTTCTTGCCCTGATTCTATCCCTTTATGCTTGCTGGGTGAATCCTCGATTCGATTATGCCACCAAGGTTTTGTCGGTTACTGCTGCTTCCCCTCCTGCTAAGAACACCACATTAATCAACCTCACAATCATCTTAAGCACTTTGTATTCCTGTTTCTTGGTGTCTGGGATTGGTGGAGCCACCGCTGTTGGAACTGTGAAGGACACTTCCTTCATCTTGGTGATCCTTGCCAGCATGTCATGGAGCATGCATGTCATGAAGAACACGTTGCAAGTTACAGTTGCACGCATCAAGTACCTGCACTTCACATCTGGGGCAGATATGGACTCGAGAATCGCCTTACGGGACGCGATCAAATATTCAATGGGAAGTGTGTGCATCAGCTCAGTTCTTGTGCCGATTATCACCGTAATCCGGGGTTCAGCTCGAGCAATAAGTTTGATTGGAGGGGGCACAGACGAGTTCTTGTTTTCCTGTGCTAATTGTTACTCTGCTGTTGCTGCAGCACTAGTTAGATATGGGAATCGGTGGGGTCTTGTGCAAGTCGGGGTTTATAACAAGGGGTTTGTGCAGGCTTCAATGGACACATGGGAGATGCTCAGGAGAGTTGAGTTGGAGCCTATAATTGACAGAGATCTGACAGGGTCTTTCTGTTTTTTTTGTGGGATAGCAGGAGGTGCGATATGCACCCTGGTTGCAGGAACATGGACATTTGCAGTTCACAAAAGCTATGCTACAGAAGTGTCAATCTATGCATTCCTGATTGGCTACTTCATGGTAAGAGATCAGACATCTTTCGTGTTGTAAACATTTCTTACAGCACCACTAAGAAACTCACAAAGTTCGATGAAATTTGTTTTGCTTGCAGTGTCGGATAGCAATGGCATGGCAACAATCATGCGTTGCAGCTTACTACATTGCTTACGCAGAGAGCCCAGAGAACCCACGGCTTGACCCAACAATACTATTTCGCATTCAAGAATTTCAGAGACGTGGAGTTTAACAATCATCTGACGCTAACTTCATCTAGCTTGCTGACTCCAGATTCATTGATTTAGATTGGAAATTTGGACCACGACCAGACACACCACCTACAATTCAGAAACATCAATTGATTTTTAAAAGGCATGTGATTCTGTGATACATTAAAATTACAATTTTTTGTAAGTTTGTACAGGATAATATGTCCTGTAATGGCATTTATGTCTGATTTTAGATTCAATACAATCTACCAAGTTCTCTTACACCTAGATCATATTCAGAAATATTGAATTTCACTTGGATCATGTGCTTAATATGGTCACAGAGGATCAAATTCCAACGCAGTGCAAATCATATCTACCAAATTTTTATCTCAAGAGCACTCATCTTGAGAAGCCCTTGAGGTTGTGGCAATTATCTTCCTCTGCACCCGGATTCGATCCTCTCTATGCATACTTATCATCCCCACGATATCTTATCTGTTTATTAGGCTTATAGAGTGTTCAATGAGTCCAGGGATTAATTGCGGTGTGCTTAAACTGACTCGGGCACCTCTATTATAAAAAAATAATCTTAAGAAACTCTTTTAACTGCGTAAGTTTTAAGCTTCATTTGCAATACTTACTGAGGCAAATTAATGCATCTCCATTGTTTCATCAACTGAGTGAAAGGGAAATGGAAGCAGTAAAATCAGAAGCTTGCCTATAAAGTGAAAACAGATCATTATCATTCAAATGATATAGAAGAATAAACTATAGATGAAGAATGAACAAGTTGAATACACAAAAATTTAAACAATAATGACTACAAAAACTATGAAACATGCAAGTGTTAACATCAAAGAACGGTACAGCAAAATACACTGGGAAAGAAAAACACAGAAGTTACTTGGGTCGAAGATGACCAAGGCCACCGCATTCTGAGCGCATGATGTTCCCTGTTCCACCACACCCTACAAAAACAAATATGATATAGGATCATTGTCTTTGCCAAATATAACACAGCAGATGAAGAAAACAAGCAATCAGCTACCATGATACCGTTCTGAAGTAGCATGCAGTAATCATAGCACAAGACCAAGCCTCATGGATGACTAAAGGCCAAGCTAGTCCAAGTTTTCTACTTCCCAAATATGTGCAGAGATACTCTAATGCATATTCTGCACTCTTTATCATTATATGGACAAGACAGCAACACCAGAATATAGTTGCTATTTAGTTTCGCAAATAGTAAGACAGATACATATCCTAAGGCCAAAAAAAGAACCCTCCTCATAGTAAAGCTACAGCAAACTTAAAACTTCCTAACACAGCCAAAGCTCATAAAGTAAATCAATGACAGAAAGTCATCCAGTTTAGGCCACATTCAATAGTCTTCAAGGAATAACATTGTGAATTTCCTAAATCCAATCCAGGGATGATATTTGATGATTACCGAAATGATTTCACAAAACAAGCATTGTCAAAAGATCAATACAGGAAAAGTCATGTCCATTTATATTCCAAATCATGCATGCGAACTTGAGAGTGGATAAAAGACTCCAGCAATTGTGTGATGTTCCAAATTTGATATGTGAGAACACACTTGGAAATAAGGCAGGAAAAATTATGACAATCAATAAGAGGTCTACTCACAAAGAGATGATACAATTCCCACACTACAACATATATTAAAATAGAATTGGCTTCTCTAAATGGGTTTTTTACATTGAAGTGCAAACATCAAAAATGTTATATTTATACTATTCAAAAAATCATGTTATTAATTTGGCTTCTTTAAATAGGTTTTTTACTTGGAGATGCTCTTACATAGTTGTTAATTTCAAATTCATGGAATTAATCGAGATGCAGGCAAATTGACCCGACATCCACATTAATAAAAAAATATTTTCTTTTATTCTCTTTTAATCCAGTCTAAAATTCTGTCGAAAGCTGCATTACATTTTGGATCTTCCACTTATTTCCCAATGAAGACACAGCAATTTCGTGTTGCCTTGAAAATCTTCTTTATCTTTGGAAATACGATATCTGCATTGTTTGTAAGGTGACCATTACCCTGATTAAAATATTGACAGCAAGAGTCCATAATTGGCCAGCATTTAAGCCTACCAAACACCTCTCTTTTCATAATGAAACGGTTGTCCATTTATCTTTACCTAGTTTTTTTTTTGTTGGCAAAGCTAACTGCATCACGAGAACTAGAATAGATCTGATGAGAAGAGACCCTCTTCAACAAGTCACTTCTGTTGACTTATCTATCTACCTTAAGTCAATTCTGTTTTGGTTTTTTAATTATAAAGAAATGTTTTGGTTTCGGAGTATTTTGATATGTTGTTTGGGGATTGTACTATCTATCTATCTATCTATCTATATATATATTAATTCAAAAAATATTTTAGTTCAAATCTAAAAATAAAATTATTTAGAATTGTGTAATTTAATATAAAAAAAAACATAATAAAATGAATTTTCTGAACTAAGTTATGAACATGTATAATATTACGAGAATATCATAATCGATCTCGCAAGGTCATTGTATACTCTAATTACTCTGAAATTTTAGCATAATATATATAAATATATCAAGAGACTCCTCATAAAATTTCATCTCAATCTAACTATTTGATTAAAAAATATGATTAATATTATAAAATTATTCATTGTTTAAAAAAATACTATATGACCAAAACAGAACGGGCAGAACGAAACTGAAATATTCCAGTCAAAATTTGGATGGAATTTACGGAATAGACCAAAATTTTAAGTAAAGTAAAAATTACACTATTTTAGCTTATTTTTTTAACTGATATAAAATATTTCGATTATTTCAGCAGAAAACAAAATAAAATTAACAACACTAATTGCTCATCACCAAAGCCAAAACTCATGGTAATACGTGATCAGATGCTGTGGAAATGTGCAGGAGAAAGTCTTGGTCAATGTAAAGAAGACTTGCGCAAGTTAAGCTAAAGTCTTGATAGTGATAGCTTCATGCGATCATGATTTGCTGGGAAGACAAAACAAGTGTAATGGGATAAGATTCCCAGAAGTTGTTTATTTTCGACAACGAAAGACCAAGAACTTGAGAATAAGATTCAGAATAGTCATTGAGGTGTAGCAATCACAGGAAAGGTCCGGCAAAATGAATGCCGCCGCTGCAGGTGGTGATGTGCAGAACCTCCCCATTCAAGTTCAAGAGGAAACACTTCCATCCATGAGCACCACCACCGTCAAGGTTCTTCCTCCTCCCTCCTCAAATCAATCTCTTGATTTTGTTTTCTTCACCCCTTCTCCTTCTCTATCAAAATAGTCAAGAATATTCTTCACCCTCTCTCTCTTCTAGATAACATTCTTGTTTCTTTTATTGATTCTTTATTTCTTTTTTCAGTCTTTTCATGTACTCTAATGTTTTGATCATTCATTTTTTTATTCTTCTTGAGCATCGCATGCTGCGAATTGACTTTACAAAATTATTATCTACCAACTCGCTTTGTTATTTTTGCAGGTTCAAGAATCAAGCGTCCACATTGAAACCTCGACGGTGGCGGGGCGATTATTCCAGAGGCTCTTTCAAGTCCTCTTCATTGTTCACATCGTCCTAATCGCAATCCTGGTAGTCTTCCTCGCCATCCGTGGCCTCCTCTCCGCCCACACCCACCATTTTCACCCTAAGAAGTGGTATCCTCCACTGCTTACCGCAACAGCATGCGCTGGGATTGTGGCTTTCACATGGCAGTGGTTCACTTTCTGCAACCCTTCAAGAGCCCTGAAAGCAGCCTTCTGGCTTAGCCCCTTGCTAACATGCGCAGTAGGCGTGCTGTTTGTATTAATTAGCTCTTCTGCAAGTTTAACAATAGGCATCATTGCAATAGTTCTTGCCCTGATTCTATCCCTTTATGCTTGCTGGGTGAATCCTCGATTCGATTATGCCACCAAGGTTTTGTCGGTTACTGCTGCTTCCCCTCCTGCTAAGAACACCACATTAATCAACCTCACAATCATCTTAAGCACTTTGTATTCCAGTTTCTTGGTGTCTGGGATTGGTGGAGCCACCGCTGTTGGAACTGTGATGGACACTTCCTTCATTGTGGTGATCCTTGCCAGCATGTCATGGAGCATGCATGTAATGAAAAACACGTTGCAAGTTACAGTTGCACGCATCAAGTACCTGCACTTCGCATCTGGGGCAGATATGGACTCGAGAATCGCTTTACGGGACACGATCAAATATTCAATCGGAAGTGTGTGCGTCAGCTCAGTCCTGGTGCCGATTATCACCGTAATCTGGGGTTCAGCCCGAGCAATCAGTTTGATTGGAGGGGGCACAGACGAGTTCTTGTTTTCCTGTGCTAATTGTTACTCTGCTGTTGCTGCAGCACTAGTTAGATACGGCAATCGGTGGGGTCTTGTGCAAGTTGGGGTTTATAACAAGGGGTTTGTGCAGGCTTCAATGGACACATGGGAGATGCTCAGGAGAGTTGAGTTGGAGCCTATAATTGACAGAGATCTGACAGGGTCTTTCTGTTTTTTTTGTGGGATAGCAGGAGGTGCGATATGCACCCTGGTTGCAGGAACATGGACATTTGCGGTTCACAAAAGCTATGCTACAGAAGTGTCAATCTATGCATTCCTGATTGGCTACTTCATGGTAAGAGATCAGCCATCTTTCGTTTTGTAAACATTTCTTACAGCAATACTAAGAAACGCACAAAGTTCGATGAAATTTTATTTGCTTGCAGTGTCGGATAGCATTGGCATGGCAACAATCATGTGTTGCAGCTTACTACATTGCTTACGCAGAGAGCCCAGAGAACCCATGGCTTGACCCGACAATACTATTTCGCATTCAAGAATTTCAGAGACGTGGAGCTTAACAATCATCTGACGCTAACTTCATCTAGCTTGCTGACACTAGATTCATTGTTTTAGATTGGAAATTTGGACCACGACCAGACACACCACCTACACTAGAGCAATATCAATTGATTTTAAAAGGCATGTGATTCTGTGAAAACACTAAAATTACAATTTTGATAATTTGTCCTGTAAATGGCATTCAAGTCTGCTTTTAGATTCAATACAATCTATCCAAGTTCTCTTGCACGTAGATCATATTCAGAAATATTGGATTTCATTTAGATCAGGTGCTTAATATGGTCACTGATCAAATTCCAACGCACTGCAAATCAATCTACCAAATTTTTATCTTGAGAGTAATCATCTTAAGAAACTTTAACTGCATAAGTTTTAAGCTTCATTTGCAATACTTACTGCGGCAAATGAATGCATCTCCATTGTTGCGTCAACTGAGTGAAAGGGAAATGGAAGCAGTAAAATCAGAAGCTTGCCTATAAAGTGAAAACAGATCATTATCATTCAAATGATCTAGAAGAATACACTATAGATGAAGAATGAAGTTGAATACACAAAAATTTACTACAATAATGACTACAAAAACTATGACAACATGCAAGTGTTAACGTCAATGAACGGTACAACAAAATGCACTGGGAAAGAAAAATACAAAAGTTACTTCGGTCCAAGATGACCTAGGCCACCGCATTCTGAGCACATGATGTTCCCTGTTCCACCACAACCTACAAAAATAAATGTGACATAGGATCATTGTCTTTGCCAAATATAACACAGCAGAAGAAGATAACCAGCAATCAGCTACCATGATACCGTTCTCAAGTAGCATACATCAGTCATACCACAAGACCAAGCCTTATGGATGACTAAAGGCCAAGCTAGTCCATGTTTTCTACTTCCTAAATATGTGCAGAGATACTCTAATGTCCACAACATGAGAGCAGGTTTAACACATATTCTGCACTCTTTATCATCATATGGACAAGACAGCAACACCAGAATATAGTTGCTACTTAGTTTCTCAAATAGTAAGACAGATACATATCCTAAGGCCAAAAAAAAACAACCCTCCTCGTAGTAAAACTACAGCAAACCTAAAACTTCCTAACACAGCCAAAGCTCATAAAGTAAATCAATGACAGAAAGTCATCCAGTTGTAAGGCCACATTCAATAGTCTTCAAGGAATAACATTGTGGGATGATTATCGAAATGATTTCACAAAATAAGCATTGTCAAAAGATCAATACAGGAAAAGTCATGTCCATTTATATTCAAAATCATGCATGCCAACTTGAGAGTGGATAAAAGACTCCAGCAACTGTGTGATGTTCCAAATTTGATATGTGAGAACACACTTGGAAATAAGGCAGGAAAAACTATGACAATCAATAAGAGGTCTACTCACGAAGAGATGATACCATTCCCACACTACAACATATCTTCTTGATGAGTTGAAGTTAACAGCAAACATGAATACACGTCAAAATTTATAAGCTAAGTTGAATGGTGAAAAAAAGGAGCCCTAAAGAGGTAACTAATTGAGCTATTTTGGGGAAAGGGATCTTATCACAAGAAATAATATATATTTATGTGGTCTCGCAGCAGATTCTTTCTACTATTTTAGTCTCTCTTTTTTTCTTTTTCAAAACAGCCTGCAGATATGGCAGTAAATAAGTTTTCTTTTATAGTAGCATTACATCAGAATCAATTATAATCAGTAAACTGCACTACATAAAACAAACAAAAAAGTAATTGGCATGGCCAATTAGCTCAGAAAGTAAGTAGGTTTTGATGATGACCATAGTTTTCCATAACAATAAAATGGTTTCACCAATAGCTAGTGACCAATTAACAGTTACTATTCAGCATGATCCTGATGATAGTCAAATAAATAAATTCCACATGAAGCGAAAGAAAAATTACCTAAGCACCTGACCTTGACAATGATTCCCTGGCTTTCCAATATAGAGTCAACATATAAGCCAGAACCAGAGCATGTGGTGCAAAGAACAGCGCCCTTGACTTGGCAATCAGTGCACCGAGGATTATCTCCAATTACTTTGGCTGCCAAAAAAACACCTACGGGCTCCTCAATCCTCTCCTCTGGTATAGGCTTATCATAACAAAACAGAGATTCAAGACTGCTTCTTCCATGCACATCTCTCACTGAACTTGACTCCTAAAACATCAAACAACAGTTATTCCTGAGGAGCTCGTGGATTGAGAAACACATGAAGATGAAAAATTGACAGCACGAAAATAATTAGCACACCCATGAACCTCATTTCACATAGAGGAAAATATACCAGCAAAATCATTTAATTATTCTGGGAGTTAAATTGAGAAATCCATTAATTTATTTAGCACACCCTTATTTATTTACTTCTACATTATAACTTTCTATAAATCCTGACACCAGCCTAGACATTGGTTACTCTCTCATTTTATGAATTGAGAAATGCTGGTGCACAACAGCAGTCATGCCGAAATTTGTTAATACACAGAAGAAAATAACGTAATACTAACATGTTACCACCTACATTCCAATACAGTTTCTGTTGGAGTTGAGCCAGTCAATAAATGTCCTAGTCTTTAGAAGTAAGAGATTAGATTTGAATCATTCCAGTTTACTAAACCACGTTTGTAGGAGTCAAAAACGTGGGTTGCATATTTTTTCTATTTTCTGTTGTAACAGCTGAATATATATCAGCACTGCTTCATTGAATAAGACACGCAATTATTCTGCATTTACATGAGTGTAAAGGCCTCTGACTCTAACAGTTTCCAATAGAAAAATGTACCTGAAAGTAGAATAAAGAAAGCAAAAGGGAACTAACCCCATGGGAAGAAGCAGAGGCAAAAACAGAGCCCTTAGGAGTGATGGCAGAGATTTTTGTGATGCACCCATTTCCACTGAACCGAAACCCATATACAATCTTATCATTTCTCTGTAGATTTGATAACTGTGGTGTAGAAGAAGAAGAAGTGGGCAAAAGAATTGATGACCCAATTCTAATTGAAGAATCCATTGACCCCCAAGAAAAATTAAAAAAATTAAATCAATACGATAATACAGAGCTATTATGTTTAGAATACTCAACTTATATGAGATCCAAAACTCAAAACTTTGGAGAAATCGATTCTGTATTAACTTGTTCGTTGTTAACGATGGAGAGTGCTCGAAATGTTTGCTGGGTGAGATGAGATCCTATCTTATATATGGATCATGAGTTTGAATTATAATACAAAACTACACGCAAGAAGGCCAAAAAGTTATGCATTATTTATCATTTAAAAATTTTAAAAAATATAAAGTATATGTTTAGGAAGGAATGTGATTAAAATTATTTTTGAAAATATTTTTTGTTTAGAAATATATTAAAATAATATATTTTTTTATTTTTAAAAAATTATTTTTAACATCAACACATAAAAATAATTTAAAAACACTAAAAAAATTAAATTTAAATTAAAAAATAAAAATAAAAATATTTTTTTTCAAAAACACTTCTGAAAAGCATTATCAAACCTCCTTTTAAGTTTTTCTGAAAAGCATTATCAAACCTCCTTTAAGTTTTTATGAGTAAATATTCAAACCTTTAAAAGTAACTAAATTTATTACTCTTGGCATTTATAATTTGATTTAAATTATAAGTATTTATTATAATTTAAAATATTATAGTTTTCATTTATAACTAAATGTATTACTCTTTGCATTTATAATTTGATTTAAATTATAAGTATTTATTATAATCTAAAAAATTATAGTTTTCATTCTCAAAATCTCTTAAAGTATTTTATTTTTAAGTTGTCTTTTATAGAATTATATTTTATATTTTGAATTTTATAAACACTAATAATTAATATTCTAGAAAACAACAATAAAAAATATATAATTGTATATATGATGTCATTATATTCATTATAATGATTAAAGACTCTTGAAACGTCAAAGTCGTTTGAAAATAATAATAATTGTGTCAATAACTGTTTGGAAATATGATTGAAATTATTTTTTAAAATATTTTTTATTTAGAAATATATAAAAATAATATTTTTATTTTATTTTATAAAAATTATTTTTGAAATCAACATATGAAACATATCTAAAAACACCAAATTTAAAAAATATATAAATAATTTTTTTTAATTTTTATTTTAAAACACAATATCAACACATGAAACTATAATTATGATTTTTTTACTTTCCTACCAAAAAATATTTATCTCATTATTAAATTTAACCTTGCAATTATCTAAAAGCTAAACGAGGACATAAGTGAGTTACTGTTCACAGTGAGACAAATTACTATAGACGACAATAGTAATACTAAGTTTTCGAGTCGGTTTGGTTCGTTCAGTTTATCGGTCTGCTACTTTTTTGTTTTTTGCACTATAAAATAACAATTTTGTTCTCCGAAAAAGACAAAAAAAAGCCTGCTAGATGAAAGGGTTCCACGGTAATTGAGCATTTTCGGTCCGTTTCAGGTGATCTATTTGTTTATTTTTTAATATTTTTTTACACAGTAAAATAACCTTTATGTCCCTCAAAGAAGACAAAAATCAAGTCTGCCCAAGAGGGGTGCCACGAGAATTTTATATTTTTTAAAAAATAGCTAGATACAGATATGCTCCCAATAAGACAAAATGGAAGAGGTGGATGCAAGGGTGTCACGATAATTTACCTATTTTTTTAATATTTATTCTGATGCGGTATTGTTGATGCGCCGTCCGTGTCTATGCTCAAGTGATTTTCGGAAGACGCATGTGACATCATGCAACCATCCAAAATATCTGACTGACATCTAGAATTATTTTTGGCATATACTCTTCCTCTTAGGGTGGTGTGTGTGTGGTCTAATATGGATGGAGATGTATCAGTGGTCGGTTAAAATATTTCCCACCCGTTTCTCTCTCATACCTGCATAAATACAGGTTAGGTCCCATTGTTTGTTGACTTTTCATTATAATACCTGAGCTTTTGATTGTTTTATATGATCTTTATTCCTTTAATAAAGGTTTTAATATGTTTCAATTTTACCCTTAAATTAAAACTGATGATATATTGTACTTTCATTTCGGTCCCTAATCTTTTATTTTTCGGATTGGATTGAAATCCTTAAGAATTTCGGTATCAGAATTTTGATTTGTTTCAATTATATCCTTCAATTCAAATTAATTATATATTTAATTTTCATTTCGGTCCATGCTCTTTTAATTTCCGGTTTTGTCGTAAATTCTTTAATTTTTTCATTATCAAAGTTTTGATTTATTTCAATTTTGTCCTTTAAATTTAATTATTATATATGTGTTTTTTATTTCGGCCCTTATACTTTTAATCTTAAATTTTATTTTAATTTTTTTATATGGTGTTTCAAATTTAATTTGTGGTAGTGATCATTTGAAAATTGATATATATTATTTTTTCTATTTGTTGTTTGATTTTCAATTTTTATTTTTTCTTCAGGTCATATATTTTTTTTAAAATCTAATGATATTTATTTATGTTTCATCATTTATTTTCTTTTTAATTATTTTTTAAAATATTATTAGGTGTTGAAATTTCTCATTATTATCAATAAGGCATTCAAAATAATGTTATTGATTATTTTTAAGTTTTTTTTCTTATAAATATATAAGACTAATTATATATTTTAATATTTATTTGATATTAGCGTCTTAAAATATATATATATATATATATATATATATATATATATATATATATATAGAGAGAGAGAGGAATTTTTTAACCTGAAAAATAATAGTAGTAGTTTTCAAAAATACTTTTTAATATAATAATATGAAAAATAAATCTTATAAATAAAAAATAAAATTGGCTTTTAATTCAAATTTTGTCCTCTTTTGTTTAAATTTTTTGCTTAGAAAAATTTAATTCTTGGATTTTAAGTTGTTTTTGTAAAAAACAAAATTACAATATTTTTATGTATAATTTTTTTAAATCTAATATTACTAGGAGAACAAGAAAACTCATAAACAAAATAGATAGATAAATTTACCCAAGTTATCTATAATTAAAAAATATACGAACAATTTCCCCTGTATTTCAATTACATTGTTTCTTTTAGGCGGAAAAAAACTCATTTATAACATATTTTATTTATTATAATTTTATTAATTAAATATTAAAATAATTCATTATAGCATGTAAAAACTCGATTAATTTTCTATATAGCAAAAAAAACCGAGCACAACGCGCGGGCAAGTTACTCGTAATATACTATAAAAATTACATCACCATTGAGAGTAAGATTTTAATAAAGCTTGTCAGGATTAATTTGATGCTCTTATATTTTTTAGGAATAGTGTAAAGATTTTCACATCTTTAAAAGCAAAATATAAAAAGAAACCAACAAGTAGAGGTATTTATAAAATTTTCATGTTGATTTTTTTTAACATATTTATAAACAGTATAATTACATTCATGCTATGAGGGGGGGTGAACACTGGAATCAAGGGTAATGATGTCTTTTTAAGTTTGTTTTTTTGTAATTAACATGTTGGATCGAGGTGGCTTGGTCTTTTAATAATTTAAATATTAATTAAAAAAATTATAAACATCACATTTTAGGGCAGCGTTGGAAATATTTCATCATGATCTTTCCACCTCAATTTGGGTGGGCTCTGAGTTCTCTCTCTCTCTCTCTCTCTCTCTTCTTAAACATGTGTTCTTTCATTTGTGTTTTGCTTGCAATTTGATCCAATTTTTTTTATATATAATTATTTGGCTTGTTATTTTTATTATTATTCTTTTTTTTTTCAATTCCATTCACTCTCATTTGGTTTGATTTGATTTTTCAATTTGATTTTTATTTTTTATTTTGTTTTTGTTTTTTATTACTTTCCCTACTTAATATTTTTTTAATTTTCACCCCTCGTCATTTTATATCAAAATATTTTTATATCAAATTTAATCTTTATTCTTTTAGGTGACATTTCCTTTGTTAATTTATTTTAAATATCAATTGTGATTCTTGATCTTTCAATTTTAACTGTAAGAACAACATAAGATTACTTTTTATAAAATTGATCTCAAATTAAATACTTAAACATGAGAAAATATAACAACAAATTGAACATAGAAGAACTTATAAATCAAAGTAGAAAACAACAAATAAAACCATATAAACATGTGATAATATAATTAAAATAAATAAAGCTTAGTGATAAGATGAAAACAAATAAAAAAAGTTCAATTAATTCGAATAACCTCAAATATTTTACTTGGTACCAAAGGAAAAACAACATACATCTCAAGTATATATCGTGCGCCATGATTTTGTTTCTAAGCTCCTGATAACTTGAAACTTACGTTCACATGTATCTTTTCTGAGTATGAGTGCACCATGATATTCTGGGAGTGCCTGCAGCTGCATATAATGGAGGATCAGAGTTTATAGCTATCGTCAGGGAAGGTGAAATTAAGAAGATCACCATGATTTTCTTCGAGTGCTTGCAGCTGCATGTAATGGAGGATTAAAGTTTATAGCTGTTGTCAGGGAAGGTGAAATTAAGAAGATCACCATTTCGAGTGCCTGCAGCTGCTTGTAATGGAGGATTAAAGTTTATAGCTGTCGTCAGGGAAGCTGAAATTTAGAAGATCACCATGATTTTCTTCGAGTGCCTGCGGCGGTATGTAATGGAGGATTGGAGTTTCTAGCTGTCGTCAGGGAAGGTGAAGTTAAGAAGATCACCATTATTTTCTTCGAGTGCCTGCATCAGGGAAGGTGAAATTAAGAAGATCACCATGATTTTCTTCGAGTGCCTGCAGCTGCATGTAATGGAGGATTGGAGTTTCTAGCTGTCGTCAGGGAAGGTGAAGTTAAGAAGATCACCATTATTTTCTTCGAGTGCCTGCAGCAGGGAAGGTGAAATTAAGAAGATCACCATGATTTTCTTCGAGTGCCTGCAGCTGCATATAATGGTGGATTGGAGTTTCTAGCTGTCGTCAGGGAAGGTGAAGTTAAGAAGATCACCATGATTTTCTTCGAGTGCCTGCAGCTAGCTGTCTGCAGGGAAGGTGAAATTAAGAAGATCACCATGATTTTCTTCGAGTGCCTGCAGCTGCATATAATGGTGGATTGGAGTTTCTAGCTGTCGTCAGGGAAGGTGAAGTTAAGAAGATCACCATGATTTTCTTCGAGTGCCTGCAGCTGCATAAAATGGAGGATTGGAGTTTCTAGCTGTCGTCAGGGAAGGTGAAATTAAGAAGATCACCATGATTTTCTTCGAGTGCCTGCAGCTGCATATAATGGAGGATTGGAGTTTATAACTACTGTCAGAGAAGGTGAAATTAAGAAGATCACCATGATTTTTTTGGCGACGAAGAAGACAACTTCTGTAAGCACTACATTCTTTAAATCTGGCTTGACAGAAATCGGATTGCTTATAGTATGGCGGCCAACAAGATTTTGTTGACAGTAGGGCAAGTGATGGTTGCGATATTTTGGAAGTTCAGAGGAAAAGAAATCGTATCCAAGAACATCATCGCAGGTTCACAGTGACTAAGAGGTTCATGATAGCGATAGCAGTGATCATGGGTTTCTGTCCCAGTAAATAAATAAATATAAATTGGTGGTGGTGGTGGAGGTGGCGGTGGCGGTGGCGGATTAAGGAACTGGGAGTGCTTGTCCAGCACATGCTACAACAAAAATATAAAGCTTGCCAATTGTCGATTTTATTTTGGTTGATGGCTTGTTTTTTTTTTTTTTTTAATTAAAATAGAATA
Source organism: Salix dunnii (assembly GCA_015731905.1). NCBI lineage: Eukaryota > Viridiplantae > Streptophyta > Magnoliopsida > Malpighiales > Salicaceae > Salix > Salix dunnii. The sequence goes on along the minus strand of CM027677.1, from coordinate 6,784,457 downwards.
TTTTGATTTTAAAGTTGTATTGGTTATGTTTTAAAATATATATAATTAAATATATTAATATTTTAAAAAAAATTATTTCAAATCCAAAAATAAAAGTATTTAGAATTATGCAATTTAAATTTCAAATATAAGTAAAAAATGAGAGTTGAACTTATATAAATTGATAAAAATATAGTTTAACTAAGAAAATCAAAATGACATCTTGAAAAAATATTAAAACAACAATATATTAAATCAACTCGGATTAGCCCAGATTAATTTTTTAAATGTGTGATCTCTGTTATAAGACCATGATAACCTTAAATAAAGCAAATCAAATCAAATTATAAAGTTCAATTCGTAAAACTCGTTATTGAATAATAAAATTGAGAAAAAAATAATCTTAAAAAAAACACGATAAAATAATTTTTCTGAATAAAATTATGAACATGATATTATAAAAATGTCATAATCAATTTCACAAAATCGTTATATTCTCTAATTACTCTGAAATTTTAACATAATATATATAAAAATATATCAAGAGATTCCCTGTAAATTTCATCTTAATCTAATAATTGAATTATAAAATATGATCGATATTATAAAATTATTTATTATTTAAAATATCATTATTTGACCTAATTAAAACTAAAATATTCTAGCCGATATTTGAATAATATAATTAGAATTGATCAAAATTTTAAACAACATAAAATATTTGAATAATATAATTAGAATTGATCAAAATTTTAAACGACATAAAATTTATTTCAATTTATTCCGTTTTTTAATTAAAACGAAACGGAATTTACAATTGAAGTGCAGGGTACAATATTTCTAAATAGCTCCTTGTCTAGTCTAAGATTTGAAGAGACTATGAAACCCCATGAAGTCTCAAGAGACCAAGAGACCTGGCCAGCGTCAGAGACAGAAAACAGAGATATATAGCTAAGAGACCAACCCCGAGAGACTTATCTAACCTCATGTTCTTCCTCGGCAAAATCACGAGGGCCCAGACCAAGCCTCCCATCAAAAACCCTATCGTCTCATAGAGAGAAGGGTCTTCGGGGACGACGAATGAAGATGGATACTTGGACCCAGATGAGATGACCAGTGAAATCCCCAAACCCAGCAATGTATTGAACATGGGACCAGCATAGCAGCCTGATATTGCAATCTGGGTCCCATCTGACCCACCATTTGATGCCATAGCCACATTAGCTATCAAATCTCCGAGTGAGTTGCCCCAAGCCAGGACAGTTAATCCAAGAACCGAAGGGTTAATCCCAAGTATATATCCTAGTGAAATCAATACAGAGACCAGTTCTTCAGCGATGATATATGTCCAAGTTACACTCATCAAGAATCCACCAGCAAGCCAAGGGAACAAGGACTTGTTTGGTGGGTTAGACTTCTCTGTCGTCAAACATGCAAGATTGCAAAGAGCCATCCCAATCAATCCTGCTATCAGATAAGTTACTAGGCTGGTTCTAGATTCAAACTCCTTTTTCTGATGGGAGGCGCAGAGTGCTGCCAGTAGAATCGGTGCCGACGCCACAGAAATCACTGCAAATGGCTTAGACCACCTCTCCTCACTAACCACAGGTATAGTCAATCTTCTTGGCAAGTACAGAGGGAACTCCAAAACATGCAGAAAGCTACGCAGGTAATGAAAAAAGGAAGAATCGAGATTACGAAATGAACTTCGCTGATCTTCGACGGCGGTTTTGTCCACCGGAAATGGTTTTTCATGATCAGAATGGCCAAGTAAAGGTATACCCCTCTCCAAAAAATCCTCCTCCTGGCTGCCATCTACAGTTAAACGATTCTCTTTCCGGAACTGATCGAAGTGCATGATGCAAACCACACCGACGTAACCCAAGTAGATAGAAAGGAAAGAAATGGCAGCCCACAAGGTTATTTTCCCGACAATAAGAATCAAGAGAAGAGAACAAAGAGAGAACAGAAAGAAGCAGACATCTCTAATGAAGCTAGACTTATCAACTGAAATTTCTCGAGAACCAGTTAATAAACTTATAACACCAACCACCACACTAGACACAAAAAAAGCCCCACCCAGAATACTATTCAGGCCAACATCGCCACTGCTAGATCTGGTGAAGGAAACCACACTTGCAAAAACATCCGGAGCGCCATTGCCAAGTGAAAGAAGGGTGGCACCAGCAATCGTTGGAGAAAGCTTCAAAAGTTTGGACAAGCTTTCTAAAATGGGACAGAAGTAATCTGCTGCCGTGTTGCCTAGCAGGTAGAACAGAACAGCCAGCCAAAGTAACAGCATAAAATACCCAAGCATAGAAAATTGACCGCAAGAACAGTAAAAGACTTGAAGATAGTTTATATACCCTTTGGACCTGCATCCAATATGAGACTTGACATAAAGACACTTGGACTTGTAATCTATGTAGTCATGAATTCCGCTGCAGCCATCAGTTTTGACCGATTCTTGAAGCAGTAAAGAATGGTTTGTGGTGACTTTTGATTCAGTGGGTTGATCGATAAAATACGAGGCTGCAAGATAGAAAAAGAAGAGGAAGAGAAATGTGATGTTAAGGAAAAGAATGATCTTCTTAGACTTGGGTCTTGAGGTACTGAAACTTGCCATTCACAAGAAGCTTGTAGAGAAAGCGTTAAAGGGTTGAGACACAGAAAAATGAAGTTCTTAAAATGCAATTTGTACAAGAAAGTGTGCGAAGAGCGTTAATGAAAGAAGGAAAAGATGAACTAACATGACAACTAGAGTACAAGAGTTAAATCTAAACTTGAAAGAGATGTTTCAAGCATCAACCCAATCCGCCATAAGAGATGCAGAATCAATCAAACTAATAACAATAATATTAGGTGGTGATATCACGTCAGTAAACTAGCAGGAAAGAGAGGTTACATGCTATATCACATCATTAACGTTAGGATCAAATGTAAAATTATTGGTGGCACTATATATATATATATATAACTTTTGGATATGTAAGCTTTTAGTTTACTTCAACCTGGGTGCTGGGCAGAATATTTTAGTTAAGCTGTAACTATCACCATCTGTTTGAGAAATGGAGCAGAGGGGCTAGAGAGATCATGGGAGAGAGGTTGTCTAGCTGGTTTCCTGATTGAAAAGTTCTTTAATTAGCCATGATGGTCTCTGCATGATTGTCTCAAATGGCAAAGGAAACGTTCAATCTTCCTGCATCGATCCTGAATTCGAATTTGCTGCCATTTTATATGTACCTCTAATGAGTACATGCTAGGAAACTTCCTAGCAGATATAGAGTAGAATTCAGAGGTGCAGGAGAGAAGGAGAGGGAGCTGCAAATCAAACTTCATCCAAAAGCAAGAAGGTGTTGGTGACGATACATCAAGGACTTGTCATTCTTACTTCCTTTTTTTCTTGCAACTTTTTTTTTAATGATTTGGAATGTTATAAATTGTTTTTGAAAATATTTTTATTTAAAAATATATTAAAATAATATTATTTTATATTTTAAAATTATTTTTTATATCATTACATGGAAAATTTAAAAATATAAAAAACTAATTAAAATAAAAACTTATCAATTTTTTTCAAAAATATTTTCCGAATTCTTAACCCAATTGAAGAGTGTGGTTGCTTAGAAAGATAATTTTGGATTATATTTTTACAAGGAGGTGTTTGGGAATTACTTTGTAACATGTTTCTTAAAAAAATGATTTTTTTTTGTTTTAAATAAAAAATAATGGTTTTTTATCATTTTGATGTGCTGATATTAAAAATAATTTAAAAAATATATATTTTAATATATTTTAAAAAATAACTATACTCTCAAATACTAATTAATTTAAAAGACAACCATGATGTAATTATCATTAATCTATGGCCTAATTCTCTTAATTAATCTTAGTTCAAAATAGCGTTGAGAGATTATTTTGTATATTAGTAGTTGTATTCCCTCTTCTCATATAAACACGATTATATTAAACAAAATTATAAAATAAAATAGATGAGAATTTTATTTGTTGTTAATTTAGATTGTTCAATGTTACCATTTCCATAGAAAATACATATAATAAAAAACAGACACACGTTAAAAAGATTGAATGAAAACCAATAATAATAATAATAAAAAAAAAAGAATTTGCAACGTTATTCTCTAATATTCTTATTCAAAAACCAAGTAAAAGTTAAACATTGTTTTATATATAAAAAAAAAACTCATTAAATTTGTTTTATTTATTTATTTTAATTAATCTTAATTAAAACTGAACACTTGCTAGTTTGGGTATCTCACATTTATATTTATTTAATTTATATTTTCAAAAATAAATTAAAGCTAAAAAAATTGCTATGTTAACAGCATTGGGAGAAAACTGCAATAATTTGAAAAATTATGAAATATGAAAATTCCCATATTGGAAAAAATTTGGAAAATTGAGAAATCTTCCTCTGTCATATCCTACTCTGTTAAAATCCTGTAATTAATTATTAATATAATAATCATTAAAAAATTATATGATTATTAATTTTAAAATATATTAGATTAGTCAAAGTACATACAAATTAATCTTAACATCCATATTAATAAATAAATAAATAAACAATTCATCCCCTTTGTTTTTCCTTCATTTTCCATTAAAAAAAAAAGAGAAGCAAACATGGCACGAATTGAAGGATTTCTTTTTTGTTGTTAGGTTAGAGTGTTGATATTGTTAATATAATTATCATTAGATAATTATATAATTGTTAATTTTAAATTATTTATTAATAATATATATATATATATATATATATAAAGAAAATAAAGAAGCAAACATGGCACGAATTGAGATAATATTCACACCCTTGCTGCATTTCTTTTTTTATCTAAGGTTTTTTATCGCCATTTTTTTTATTAATTATTACTTATTTTGTATCTGTTGAAGATTATAAAAAAAAAAAAAAAAAACTCATAATAAAATAAAGACTGAGAGAGATTAAAAGTGTACGAGGTTGATTAAATATAATTATTTTTTTATCCAAAGAAACTCTATCATCAAAAAACGTATTTTATGAATCTATTTGAGCAGGTAAAAACCAAGTTATTCTAAATTTTTATAAAAAATAAATATTTTAACTCGAAATCAAAATTTATTGTATAAATTACAAATTCTTTATCATTATATCATACCTGCTTAGACATTAGATACAATTGCTGGAGATAATCTTTTATAACTCAGCAATCACATGCTATCTGTGAGTAATAGGCAGAGATGCATGGTGAGGACCAGCCAGCAAAAAATAAAGAAAATTATAGAGGGTCATTCCAGTTTCAGTGAGTAAAATTATTTTTGTTGACGTTTCAAATGACTTGAAATCAAACAAAGGTAACATTAGTATTTAGTATTTCATAGTTGTGGTTGTTTTTAAAAATATTTTTTATTTAAAATAATATTTTTTTAATAATTAATTTTGATATCTGTACATGAAAATGATTTAAAAATATCAAAAATAATTTATTTAAAATAAAAAAATATTTTTTTTATTTTTTTTTTTAAATATTTTTAAAATGTTACTCATCAGGATATTATAATAAAAGGTCTTAGAGGAGAAAACCAGAGTTCTGGGTAGGAACAATTATGGACATCTTCAAATAAAATGGCCTTTTGATATTTTCTTTTATTATTTTTTACCAATGATGCGGTGTTTGGAAGTATAATAATAATTAAAAAATAATTATTCAGAAATATATTAAAATAAATTGTAAAAAATAAAAAATATAGAGATCAAACAAAACATCCACCATAAGTCTGTTTATTGCCAAAGTTTAGTGTTGTAAGATACAATTACATTTCATCCAAAGTTTAAAATATAGAGATAACCCATTTTATTTTACCAAATGAATTCAATTAGATTTGTGAAAATCAAACACAAATTTGTCATGTGAGTTGTGAGGGGTAGTTGTTTGGCTACCTCATCAAATGTTTTGAATGATTTATTTAAGGATATGGTTGATAGGCATATTTAATGCCAAATTAAAAATAAAATCCACTTACTTTTCAGGTTAAAGTTTTATTGGGATTTAATCTCTAACATGAGCTCTGTTATATGACATGTTAATATTATTAAAGCAAATAATGGGTAAATGAGAAATTTATCTCAAAAAATCATCAGTCAACATATTTTGGTAAAATTCAAAACTCTCTAAAAGAATATATTCTGCATAGAAAAAAACAAAATTTTCTTGGTGTTTATTAGGTGAAAAGTTGAGAAGTTAAAACTAAACTTAAAAGAAACTCAAGCTTTAAAAGAGAAAAGATCCTAAGCAAAGTTAATTTTAGACTTAAACTCATACATGCATGGGCTAAGCTCGAGCCTAAGTCTACAAGTAGATTTGCGTTCATTGTAAAACATTTTCTTAGGCCACAAATAATTTTTTTCCAACTAAATCTTGGACTTAGAGTTAATGGGTGTTTGACTTTATAGTGGCTTCTGCAGTTGAGGCTCACCGCAGAGCCTACCCATTTGGTTAAGGTTCAACCATAATTTTTATAACTATGGAACCTACCAAAAACTTAGGTTGAACCTTAGTTTTTGAAAAGCATCATTTGGATGTTTTTTCACCTGGCCCGAAATGTGATTTCACCCTTTTGTTTTTGTAACTCCTTATTAATCTTCCTCGGTTTTATATAACTCGCATTCTCAGTTTTATATATCCTCAGTTTACGCCTTTTCTTCCCCCTTAGTGTCCACTGAATCTACTTGTTCCGGTCAAGGTCAATTAAAGGCAAGAAAGGGCGAAGGACCAAAAGTATTGGCAACTCCTCTCTCTCTTACAATCAGTTGGTGGTCTTTTTCTCTCTTTACAGTCAGCGATTGCTCCCTCTCTCTCCTCTAGTAATAATTCTCATAGAGCACCACCGGCAACTTCTTCTCCATGCCATAAGCTTTATCATGACCTCCAATAGCACCAGCAAGCCCTAATAGAAGTAGCAGCAACGACAGCATAGCCTAATAGTAAGCTTTTGACGTTTCTCTTGGCCACTACAGACCACTATTCTGACATCACCGCCACAAGAAGAACCACATCAATCTTTTCTAACATGGTTGACTCCACTATTCATAATAAATTTTAGTTTCTTTTCTCTATTTAACTATCAACAATTACTTTTCTTAATTGATTGACATTTAAATGTTTATTTGTAATGTTAACAATGCCCCTCATATTCTTTTATTCTCTCAATGGAGGAATATTTACCTATTATAGTAATACCAAAATTGATAGATCAAATTGGCAATTTATGATATGGTAAGTGACATTATTCACCCAAAACACGTCGATCATGCCTTAAGTGTATATTTCATGTTAACCAATAATTACCATTTTAATCAAAATATTCTCTAACTTTTCTTAAACAACTTTTTTTTTTATTGTATGTACTCAACAAACAAAAGTTTTTAATGTTATTGAGAGTCAAAAACAAAATATTTAAGTCATTAATTGATAATAGCATAAATTCTCTACCTAAAATACAAATAGTACAATTCTAGAAAAGTTTTATACTTGTGATCTCTAGGTTGATCTTTTAGTATCATCAAATAGAATATTTTGAAATATCTTAAGATTATTTATGAAAGGTCATGCAAATAAGTTTTGATACCTTGTCTCTAATCCTTTTATAAGTCAAGAACAATTATCTTAATAAAATCCTTTGGTTATATTTATTATATAATTTAAGCAACAATTTAATCTTCCTTGATTTGTGTACTTTCAACCATGAAATATGTACCTTGTTACTCATCCATATCAATAATCCTTGCATGTCAACTTGATTCCTCTATACATTTGAGTCCATGCTCGACTTGTTTTTGCCATATTTTCATTTTTCTTATTTAAAAGGGAAAATGTATGTTTGGGGAAAAATTTAAAAATAGGTTATAAAACAAACGAATTCAACAATGTCCTGCATAAAATAAATTATTATTTGAGATGGAATAACAAATATAAGAGTCAAAATAACACCATAATTTTATTCATAATAGATTATCTAGTTTTTCTTATAGTTAATTTCCACCTGATAAAAAAGTTAGAAAATAATTTAATCTAGACCGAACTTTAAAAATAAGATAGAATGACATTGTAATAAATTCACCAATTAAAAAAAATAAACTTTCATCTATATAATAAAGTTTATTGAAAATAATAATGAAGTGTTTTTAAAGAGCACCAAAAACTTGAAAAAAAAGGAAAAGAAAATCCATACTATTTTATAGGTCTGCCTTGCATTTTGTAAAACTAGATATTTGACTCAATCTTTATTGCTGGTCAAATATTTTTTTTGATAAAACTTTCTATGTGAAAATTAAAAAATATATGCATACATGTAATCAAATAAATTAAGAACAATGTGTGTCAATAAATGAAAAACAAATATTAAATTATAAATAAAATAAAAATAAAACAATCAAGATATAAATATAGATTAAAACATTTAATATCACAAGGCAGGGTTTGTACCCAATTTTGTTTGCTAAATTTGTTTATTAAAATAATTTTTTTAATTCAAGCAAACAATAATATAAATAAACACATTATATTTATTGAATATATAAAAAGGGGAAAAGAACACTATACAAGGCTACATATATTATAAATATTATCTAAAAAGAATTTATTATTATTTTTTAAAATAAAGTTTATATATATAAAAGATAAAAAAAATATAGATGAATAAGAGAAAATCCTCAAAATTAAAATGCATAACAAAAAAGCTAACTATAGCTTAAAAGAGGTTTTCTAAATAAAATTAAAGATAGAATATGTATAATGTACCCTTGTTGACGATCCTGTACTCCGATAGCATCTAGGGTTCCTCAACAATGTAATATCTTACACCGGGTAAATCCTTAACCCTTCCCCTTTTACTAAGACAACAAAATGTTCTAAATAAATATTTTTAGAGAAAAAACCATATAAAAAAGATTTTTTTTTAAAAAAAAAACAAAGGTCAAACGTTGCTAAGCCTAACAATCTAAGTTTGTCTGTCCCATTTCATTAAGGCCCATGTGCAAGCCTACCATGGTAGGCCCATGCATCTACGCCTTTTTTTTTTTTCTTTCTCAACTAAGACGGACAACATCTATGGTGTCTGAAAAATCAAAATTTAAGTTTTTCAACCTTATTTGATCTAAAATATCTATAAAATACTTTAGAACCTCGATAAACCTATACATGACCTTAGAAAAACAAAAAAGACACCCTAAAAGCTGAAATAAACTCAAAACTAAAAATCAAATCGGCTCATATATGTTTTTTTATGAACTATCAAGTTAAAAAATTATAATATGAACTTTCCTAATAAAATTAAATAATCTTACACAAATATGAACTATTTTAATAGTGTAAATTGATGTTAATAATATTTTCTCTTTGTATTGCCGGAACCAAAGACTAAAAAATAACAAAAATAAATTTTTATATCAAAATTGAATTTGAAAAAAAAATCAAGAAATCAAAATTATATAATTTTATTATTTTTAAAGTTAAAGGACCAAATTATATCTTTCTTGAAACTTTTGGCAAAGAGCAAAATATATCTTTCTTGAAATGTTTTACAAGTTACCCATATTTGATATCATTTTCATTTCAGTTTTTGTTTGTTAAATTTCACCAATTAACTAATAAATAAAAAATAATTAATCTTAAATCAAGATGAAATTTTCTAAAATAAAAAAAATTAAAGATCAAAATAAATTGTTAAAAATAAATAATGTTTTTTTTTGCATGAATAGTGCTAACATGTGCACTGAATATCATATACACTAGGGTTGAGAAATAGCCTTTAATAAAAGAAACAACGACGCCACCGTGCAAAGCGCTGGCCTGGATGAATGACCTGACCTCTCACTGGGGCCGAGAAGCTCACTAAGCTTGTTACCTGGACCACAGCACACAGAAACCACAACACGACCTCGCCTGGGATCAACGACCTGAACTCTTACCGGGATCGAGGATCTAGCTCTCACTGCAGCGAGGGGCTGGTCTCAACTAATTAGACTAATTAATTTGCCCCGAAAACAATAGCAAAGATAAACAAAACATTAAATGAAAAACCAAAAAGCTCCCCTGCCACCCACACAAAGACCCGACATTACAAAGGGCAAAACTGGCATCACACTGTCACAATCTACAGTACTTCACCTCATAATACACAGTGTCTTAAACAGTAAAACAACAACACCATTTATTTTTTAGTTAATTTTTATTTATTGATGTATTAAAATATATATATTTTTAAAATTAACATGTTAAATTGATATAAAAGTATAAAAAATATTAATTTAAAATCAAATAAAAATTATTATTATTAATGCTTAAAGCCTTAAACAAACAGACTTTAACACTGCACCACACCAGCACTGTCTGCGCGCCTTGAAACGGATAAAATCTCTCGTCTTCTCTACTCTGTCTCCCTCTAAAAGCCAAAGCCACTGAAACTGAAAAACGCAGTTTAAAATGCTAGCAAACCCGGGCACCAGTACTCTCCACCACAGACCTAATTACACACGCAACCCTCCATTTTCACTCACTACTCATCGCTGCAAGCTCTCTCTCCCTCCAAATTTCCCTCGCTTTTCCAATTCTGCAAAATCCAACTTTTCTTCGCTTTCTCTGCTTCTATCAAGAAGAAAGCGAGAAAGGTTGTTTACTTCTGTCAATGCTTTCGAGGAAACTTCCGTGGCACATGACGCCCCTCAGTCTTTGCCTCAGCCTATTTCTGTCAAAATCCCCGTCGGTGACAGACATGTAAGTTTACTAATATGCTTAGTTCATTTTCATTTTCAATTTTTTTTGGTTTCGAAGATTTTATATTTAAATTTATGAGGTTTTTCATAGGTAAGTAGGAATTGGTGTAATTTTAACATATTTTGTTACGCAGCAAAAATGTAAGAAAACGCCTACTCGCAATTATATTATATAATGTATATTATTTTTATGATATTTTACTTATTTATTAAGTTTGGATGATGTTTAGTGGGCTCGTAGATTAATTATGGTGTGTAAACTGATTCACATATGATTATATATAAAAAAAATTTTGATGAACCAAGAGTTTGTGATTAAGAGGTTTGTTTTCTCTGTGATTTTAGATTTAGACTTTGTAGTTGTTAATATGATGACTACTAGAGATTTACATAATCGTTAACTTTAGAGCCTGTTGGATTATTTTAGGTGTGTACAAGCTTATTCGAACACCCACAATAATAATAACGATAAAAAGATTTTGATTTAAACTTTTGGTAGGTGGTGCAGTAGATGATTAGATAATAAAAATTTGAGACTAAAAAATTTGTTTTCCCTGTAATGTCAAATTTGAACCCTATAATTACTAGTATAATACTCATTGAAATCTTATAAGAATATTAACTTTAAAAATACATGGTATTAGTTAAAATACATGCAAGCTAACCCGGTAATTACCTTAATATAAAAAAAATGATTTTATTGGATGGAAGTATGCACAATTATTTCATGTAGGGATGATGACTTTAAGAAACACAATCATTGTCGTTTTGCTCTATCATGCTGATAGGGCACGGAGGAGCCTCGCTATTAATGAGCCTCAAGACAGCTAAGTTTAGACTTTTGAATTACAAACTAGCCACGTCAGAGATAACGATGACGTGGTGATTTGACTTAATCCCACCATCAATTATTGCTGGGAGTTATTGTTTTTTAAAATAAATACTGTTTATAAATATATTAAAATACAAAAAATAATTTTAAACAATAAAGATAATTTAAAATTAAAACAATGGGTCCTCAATTTATTACATCAATATATAATTGAGGGAAATAAATAAAATAAATTTATTCTATTAAATTGATTTATTTTTATATTTTTAAAATTATTTTAATATATTTGTAAACAATTTTTTTTTAATTTAGTTTAATTATTAGTTCTTAAAAAACATCAAATACTTCAATTACAAAGCATATAAGGAATTATCCAAGACCACATATAACTTAACAAAACTAAATAACTATTCTTTTAAATTTGAAACTAGGAATATTTTTTAAAAAAAAATATTAAATTGATTTATTTTTATATTTTTATATTATTTTGATATGTTGATATTAAACATTAAAAAAAATATTTCAATGTATTTTAGGACAAAAAAAACTCTTATAAAAAATAATTTATATCGCAATACAAAACACACATCAAAATCTATCAATCTAGTAGTCACGAGATGTTTGGCACCACGTTTTAAAAAAAATAAAATTATTTTTTACATTAAATTAAATGTTTTTGATTTTTTTATATATCATTTTCAGGTGATAATATTAAAAATATTTTTTAAAAATAAAATAACATGATTTTAATACATTTTTAAATAAAAAAGATTTTTTTTATTCTAAATTATTTTTTTGATGCTTTTTTATTATTTTAATTTGCTGATATAAAAAATACGAGCGAATTTGCCCGCTCTGCTGGGCTTTTTATATATGTAGATAATTGATTTATTTTATAAATATTATATTTTATTATTTTAATATTTAATTGGTAAAATTGTAATTGATAAAATATATTAAAAATGATTTTTTTCAACTAAAAAATGATTGAATATTGCTATTGCTAAAAAAATTTTGATAAAATTTGTTAGAAAATTTATGAAGAGGGTGAAATGATTTGTTAGAAACTTGTTGTCATAGAAACTTTGGTTAAAAAAAAACAAAAGAAAAAATAACCGGTTTAAAAAAAATGACTTGAACACGACGGTTATTAAAAAATAAAAAACAAATGTAAAAAAAAGGTTATCGTTTATTAAAAGAACAAAAAAAAAGAGTATAAAATAGAAATTTAAATTCAAAGCTAAAGCCAAAGTTATATTTATAAGATTTATTAATCATATTTTTATATTAAATATATTCAAGAATACCGATATTAATTTTTTTTTGCAAGAAATCGTAAGTCATTTTTTTCTCTCTCTCTATATTTCTAGGCGATAATATTCAATAAATATTAAAACATATAATCAGTCTTGCATATTTTATAGTGTAATTGAAATGGGAAGTGGGTCGTAGATTTTTTAATTGTAGATAATTAAGGTAAATTTGTCAAAACAATTTAATGAGTTGCTTTTTTCCTCTTGTAATATTAGATTTGACACATTATAAATAAAAATATTGTAATTTGTTTTTAGAAATAAGCCTCAAGTTTTTTGCGTGCTATAACTACTTATCTGTTGTCTAAAAAAATAGTGCAATCGAAACGGAAAGTGACTCGAATATTTTTTAATTGTAAATAATCTAGGTAAATTTGTCATTTTTTTTAGTTGTATTTTTTTGCCCAGTAATATTAGATATGAAATATTAAAAACCAAAAAATTCATTTTTTTAACAAAAATTTTTTTGCCAAAAAATAAAAACAACAACTAGTTACTAAAAAAAAACATTTTTTTAACAAAAAAACATTTTAAAAAAATAGTTTAAAAAAAAACAAATCAGATTTGTAAAAAAAACAACAAAAACCAGTTATTAATTTTTTTAAATAAACCATTTTTTTTTATTTTTTGTTTCTTTCAGTTCTTAAAAAAAATAAATCACATTTTGGTGTCCGAGCGGTTTGAATTTGCGCGCGCCTGTGTTAGCAGCGAGTGGACAACCGCTCAGCCAAAGCTTCTGATATGTTATTTCCACCTTAAAAAATACAAAAAGAGTCCTTGTGTAAAAAAAAATTATAAAAAAAAAAGTTGATCCGGATATTAGTCGTGGTGCACATAAGTTGCCCTGGACACTTTAGTTTAAAAAAAAAAATCTTGTTTTTGTAAAAAAATAAAAACAACAATCAGTTATTAAAAAAAAATTAACAAAATAAGGAAATTTTTTTTGTAAAAAAATAAAAACAACAAAAAAAAAACATTTGTAAGAAACAACAACAACCAGTTATTAAGAAAAAAGATTTTTTTAAAAAAAAATTAAAAAAAAATATCTTTTTCAAAAAAACATTTTTTTTGAAAAAAACAGTAATAAAAAAATGATTTTTTTAAAAAACAGTAATTAAAAAAAAAACCTTTTTTTAAAAAAAAACCAGTAATTAAAAAAAAACAAAATTAGAATTTCAAATGATTTTATAAATGTTGTATTTTGTTATTTTAATATTTAATTAGTAACATTGTAATTGAGAAAATCTGTTAAAAATGGTTTTTTCCAATTAAAAAGTGATTTAATATTGCAATATTAACAATCAAAATACTAGAATTTTTTTTCCAGAAATAAACTTCAACAAAAGAGCAAAAAATTAAAATTTGGAGGAATTTTTATTTTATTTTATAAGATTTATTTATCATATTATTATACTAAATGTATTTAAGAATACTGATATAAATTGTTTTCCTTAAAAAAATCCGCGGTCTTTTTTTTTTTCTCTCTGTATATATTTTTAGACGATAATATTAAATAAATATTCAAACATATAAGTAGTTTAACATACTTTAATTTGACATAAATATACAAATATATAATTAATTTTACACACTTTAAATTTTTTTTTTATTATTAGGCGATAATATTCAACAAATATTCAAACACTTAAATTATTATTATTAAAATTTATTATTATTATTATTATTATTATTATTATTATCATTATCATTGTTAGCATTTAAAAAATATTTTTGATTTAAAAAATTATTATTATTATTATTATTATCATCATCATTGTTAGCATTTAAAAAATATTTTTGATTTAAAAAAAAAAATTATTATTATTATTATTATTATTATTATTATTATTATTATTATTATTATCATCATCATCATCATTGTTAGCATTTAAAAAATATTTATGATTTTCAAAAAAAAAATAATTTTGAAATGATTACTACCAGGAATAAAATTTTGAAGACTAAATAAAAAGAAACCCCAACAAAAGAAAAGATAAAAGAAATATCCAAAACCAAATTAAAGAAAAATATATACATGAACTTGTACAATAATAGGGAATAATGCAGCAATATATAAATAATAATAAAGGAAATCAATTTCAAAAGAGCAATTAAAAACTTAAGGCCCAAAATAACAATGAAAGATATAATTAATTTAAAGTGAAGGATTAATTTGAGAACAATTAATACTTTTGTACCAAAAATATTCAAAGATTTAAAAGGAAAAAAATTTAAAAGAAGAGGGACTGAAATTAAAGAGCATTATATAATGAATCTGAAATGAAGGACAAAATTGAAAACAATATAACCTGCTGCACTAAAAAAATTCAGGAATCTAATAGAAAACCGAAAAATTCAAAGAAGAAGGACCGACATGCAAATTGCATATATATCAATTTCAATGAAAGGATTAAATTGAAAGAATTCGAAACTTGGATTACAGAAATCAAACAAAAGTCAAGGGACTGAAATGCATGCACAATAACCCGGGGGACTAAAATTGAATTCGGCGCTGAGGAGAGAGAAAAGAAGGCATAAACGTTCAACCGATTATATGAGCCTCGACGTCGATCTTTTCAGAGCACGCGCCACTCCATGAGATTCAGGGAAGGGTTGTGAATCTTTCTAACCGGCGGAGGAAAATTTTTCACCGCCGTATGAAGCCGCACGCGCCGCCTGAATCAATGGAGGTCACGGAACGCGCCGACGCGCCCGTACGGCTGCCTGACAGCGCTGACGCAAGGGAACAGTACCGTTGTGGTCAATTACATAACCACCCATAAGATGAATTCATGGATTTTGTCGTTTCGGGGGCTACATACGTAATAGCACATTTTCAAAAATATTAAAAAAAAAGGTTCCGGCGGACCAGACCGAACCGGACCGGTCCATACGCCTGCAATTACAACCGTAGCCCTCAGCCGAAAACGTGTTTTTGTCTTATTATCGGGGGTCCGAGCGTCATTACACTGTTCACACCGGGAAAAAACAAAAAAAAAAGGTGGATGAACTCGCGCGAAGCACGGAGACAAATATCCAGTGAATAGTATTTTTACACTGAGTGAACAATGAGAAATCGAGCTGTTTTAGCTCTTTAGTTAATTTTTAAAAAAATAAAAATATTTACCGAATGTCTGCAATGAGCACGAAAGCCAATAGAGGCTATGCTTGAATTGTCTCCCCATCGCAGGCATTATATTCAAGTCAACTTCTGCAACTCCACGTTTCCAACTGCGTGTGTGAAAGGAGCTTTGTCATTTTAAAAATTTAATTATTTTTATTTTTATTTTAAATTAAATATTTTTAATATTTTATATTATTTTAAAAATTATTTTAATATATTTCTGAAAAAAAATCATTTTAAAAAACAAACACAATCAAAGAAAACTAATAATAATTTGGGTGGTATTTATTTCTCAAAATATTTTCTATTCTATTATGAAATATATTAAAATAAAATATATATTTTAAATTACTTTTGATATTATTATATAAAACAATTTAAAATATAATTTATATTTTATTTTATTTTAAAACATTATTTGGACCACAATACCACACAGCTGTTAACGAGGAGGAGTTGTATAGGCTAGGTTGCAAATTCAAGTACGGTGACATCATCTATATTATTATTATTATTATTTTATTATTATTATTATTATTATTTGATTATTATATATATACTAGGATCATGGGCTTGACATGACATGCTTAGATCATTGCAAACGTTATTTATTACTCCACCTCAATTATACAACACAACATCATGCCAAGAGGAATTCTATGTTTGAAAATCTATCACCACTTTATTTTTAAAATAATTTTTATTTAAAAATAATTAATTTTTATTTTTAAAAAATATTTTTAATATTATCACATGAATATAATCTAAAAAATATAATCTAAAAACATTAAAAAATTAATTTAAAATAAAAAAAAATATTTTTTTCAAAAATATTTTAAAATACAATACCAAATAAGGACAAAATATAAAAGCATGTGAAAGCTTTTGGTATAAATGAATCAAGTTCAATTTTTTTTTCATGGTCTAATAAAAGTATATTTAAATTTATTAGATTTTTTCCCGAGTTGATATACCAATAAACTCAGGTAGTTGAAATTATTTTTAAAAGTATTTTTTATTCAGAATTGTATTAAAGTGATATATTTTTATTTTTTAAAGATTATTTTTGACACCAGCACAATAAAATAATTTAAAAACATCAATTTTTTTAATTTAAATATAATATAAAAATTAAAAAACACTATTTATATTGATTTTTGTTTTTAAATGTTGTTTGTCAGCTAAATTATGTGAAATAATATTTCCAGCCCTTATTAGAAGTGATTGTGCCTGATTGTGATAGTAGTGATGTTTGCTTATAACAACTCTGCTACTGCAATATCATATTGGCTCAAAATGACAACAATCTCCTCAAGATCATCACAAAACACAGCTCCATGATAACCCTGTCATTCCTCTTAGCTAGCCATTTCCATTGTCCCTGTCATGGCTAGTGGCATGGAGTTGGCTAGGTAAGCAAGCATCTTACTTCAGCCATTAGATTTTGTCAAAAGACATGTGTGCCCTTTTATTCAAATTGATGCGATTCATGTCTAAGGCTCCGTTTGTTTCTCGGAGTTCACTTTCCGGGAAATTACTTTCCAAACTTTCCTGTATTTGTTTGTCTTCTGGAAAGTTGGTCAACGGAAAACACTTTCCAGTCAAAGAAGAATTTGGCTTGGTTTTCAGGAAAGTGTTTTCCGGAAAATTTGGGCGGAAAACACTTTCAGGAAGTTGTGAAAAATTTAGAAATGTCATTATTTGCTGATTATATCAAATTTGATCATCAAACTTTTGATTGCTATATATAATTTGTTTTGAATATTTATTTTTCAATTCCATCTCTTAAAATTTAATTTATATATTAATTTTGGTTCTTATTTTTATAATTGCTATTTGCTTTTTTCTTATCATTTTTTTTATTGAAATTTTTTATCTATCAAATTTGGTCCTCATTTTTTTTTTATTGTTACTTATTTTATTTGAAATAATTTATGAAATATTAATTATTATTATTTTAATTTATTCACCTTTTATTTTTTTTAAAATTTTTTAGATTTGATCTCTATTATTTTGATTATTATTTATTTTATTTGAGATAATTTATGAAATTATATTTTTTTTCAATTTAATTCTCATTCAACTTTTTAATTTGTAAGATTTGTTCCTCATTATTTTAATAAACTTGAAAAAAAAATTAATTTATTAATAAATTATTTTCCAGATCATTTTCCATAACATAAACAAACACTAGAAAGTGTTTTCCAGTTCATTTTCTATAACACTGCCAAACATCAGAATTCACTTTCCAGGAATTCACTTTCCAGGAATTCATTTTCCCTGGAATTCACTTTCCAAAAGGAAACCACTTTACAGCAAACAAACGGGGCCTAAAATTAACAAAAGAAGGGGTTTAACTCTTGCTTCCATATGCAATCACTCAAAACCAGTATTGTTGATCTCGTTTTGTTTCAGTTAAAACAGCTCAAACGTTTTATAACAGTTAAAAAATAAGATAAAACAGTGCAATTTTTACCTTGCTTGAAATTTTAACCCATTCTTGAAATTTCATCAAAATTTTGAACATAACGTTCCAATTTCATTCCGCTCGTTTTGTTTCGACTAAATAATATTTTTTAAAATAATAAATAATTTTACATTATCAATCTATTTCTTAATGCAGCTGTTAGATGAAATGAAATTTTACAAGAAATCTCTTAATAAATTCATATATATTATGTAAAATTTTCAAAACAATAAGAGAATATAATGATCTTGCAAGATTAATGATGATATTCTTATAATATTATATATGTTCATAATTTAATTCAGAAAAATCATTTTATTGTGTTTTTTTAGATTAAATTATACAATTCTAAATAATTTTATTTTTAGATTTAAAATATATTTTTTAAATTAATATATTGTAACAATCATCACGTTTGAGCTATAAGCTATTTACATGTTTCCACAAGAATTTGTGAAGATGTCAGCTAATTAAGCAATACAACTATACAACAAAGGATTGATTTCCCTTCTACCAGCCAGAATTATGCACTGTGCCGATCAAAATGCATCAGATAGAGGAGAGGTAGATGTGTTTAGGGTGCATGCCTTGCCGTGATCTATAGAAGATCTGAAGAGGTGCGGTAGATCTCATCAGCACAGGCAGTAGGGACATAAACGGCATTCTTCAGTGAGCTGTGGGTCCGACCATAAAATAAATAAACCAGTGCCCCTATGAGCAGCCATATGGAAACACGGAACCATGTGCCAGCCCTGCACATAGACGCAAAAGATCAACACTAGGATGGAAAGCTTGGTGAGATTGGCCCTCTTTATTTGCTGGAAAATATTTTTTTTTTGAAAAGTGAATTCTGAAGAAAATAAATTCCTGAAAAATAAATTCTTAAAAAATAAATTCTGATGTTTAGCAATGTTATGAAAAATGAACTGAAAAACACTTTCCAGTGTTTATTTATATTATGAAAAATGATATGGAAAATAATTTATTAATAAATTAATTTTTTTTTCAAGTTTATTAAAATAATAAGGAACAAATCTTACAAATTAAAAAGTTGAATGAGAATGAAATTGAAAAAAAATATAATTTCATAAATTATCTCAAATAAAATAAATAATAATCAAAATAATAGAGATCAAATCTAAATTTTTTTTTTTAAAAAATAAAAAGTGAATAAATTAAAATAATAATAATTAACATTTCATAAATTATTTCAAATAAAATAAGTAACAATAAAAAAAATGAGGACCAAATTTGATAGATAAAAAATTTCAATAAAAAATCAAATAGCAATTATAAAAATAAGGACCAAAATTAATATAAAAATTAAATTTTAAGAGATGGAATTGAAAAATAAATATTCAAAACAAATTATATATAACAATCAAAAGTCTGAGGATCAAATTTGATATAATCAGCAAATAATGACATTTCTAAATTTTTCACAACTTCCGGAAAGTGTTTTCCGCCCAAATTTTCCGGAAAACACTTTCCTGAAAACCAAGTCAAATTCTTCTTTGACTGGAAAGTGTTTTCCGTTGACCAACTTTCCAGAAGAGAAACAAACACAGGAAAATTTGGAAAGTGATTTCCCGGAAAGTGAATTCCAGGAAACAAACAGAGACTGAGCTCAAATGAATATATAAATAAAAACTTTATTCGATAGTGAGAGGCAAAGTTAAATGGCTGGATACTCACCCCAAATTAACTAACAAATACGTGTTGACAAGAACGCAAGCAACTGGCAAGAATGGAACAAAAGGGCAAACAAAACCTGGAAAAGGCCAAAAAATAATTTCGTAAATGATTATTGCATGCATATGGAACACCGTTTTTAAATTGGAGGTAACAGTACCATACAGAATATATGGGTAAGACAATAAGCACAGGTTTTCAAAGTGCTACGGTAGTATGGTTTAGCAATGATAATCATGTGATATGACCAAAAAATTCCTATACCACACAAACACACCCCACCTTATCTTTTTCTTCCTCTCAGTTACTGCACGTGATTTTGAATTATCATGAAATTCTATCAAGTGATCTTATCCACCAATTCATGTAATTTAGAGGGTTTCTTGAATTGAAGCAATGTTTTCTTCGTAACTTCAATCTGCACCAGCCATTTTAAGATTATATCCATATTAATCTGACAACTTTTTAACAAGTAGCCAAAACAGCAGAGCTTTGCAGTGGTAACAAGGTTTATAAAATTCTTCACCAAAACACAATACCCAGCCTCAACCAATATCCTTTAACATTGTTTTAAATAAGCTTCAACGTACCTCCCGAGTGCCCAAAGCTATGCCTTGCATTATCTTGTGCTAAGCAAGCCAGAACAATCAAACTGCACAAAAGAGTAGCTCCACCCACTGTACACAATGTGAAGCGAAGAATGCTGGTAGAATAAAGATCAAGTTACAAACCAGTAGAACCATACCAGTCACATATTAAGGTAAAACATGTCTTGGACTAATCCTATACTGCAGAAGATGAGGTACTCTTTTTGTTTTTCAAGATGCTGTATCTACAGAGAAAAATGAAACTTCCATCTATTGTTTAAATAAGTTGAGAACTCACATGCCAAAGGTTAAGAACAATTCTAGTTGAGCCAAGGGGACTCATCTTAGAAGGTTGAATAAGATGAATGCAAAGAAGGTGATAGCCCTTTAGCTGGAAGATGGAACACCTTGTAACCTAAAACACTTAAGAAAGAACAAAAAGAAAGCTTGCACCACTAAGTTGGAAAGTGAATGGATAAGCATGCCATCCTACAACAATCAACGCTAGGCCTACAGGAAGACACCCATGTTCTAAGTGACCTAAATTATATTCTCTCTACCTAATCCGTGTCCTTGTTTTTTGTATCAAAATTCAGTTTTTCCCCATTAAACCATAATGCACATGCCATTTCTAAGCATGTATTGAACTGGGACACTGGGAGAATAGTTTCACCTCACTTGAATCATCATGAGCAACAGCCTATGCTATGAATGGAAAGTTATTGAACTGCAGATTTTAGAGCAGATGACAAACCCGGGAATATTTTCAACAGAAGCTGCAGATGCAAGGACAAGAACACCTATGCATACAAGAGCTATATTCCAAGCAGCAATTTTTCGCCTTTTTTGTTGATTCTGTCCATCTGTTTAATTGGCACGAAACAAGAAAACTAATATCAATTTACATATCATATGGAATTTGTCAAGAGAATTCCAGTGAACATGTTAATGTAGAAGTGTTTCCTTAAGTATTGTTTATTTAACTATGAATGGTAGGATATATTATTCCAATTAACAATAGGCTTCATGATGACAATGAAATTCAGCAAAGAAATAAAACAAACACATGGGTTATACAAATACATCCACATGTACAGCCAACAAAAGAGGGGTTATTGTTAAAGAAAATGGTCAAGGCAACTCTGCATCACATAGACTTGGTAGATAGACAAATTACCTGATTTACCAAAGCATAGAAAATCAGGATACCTGGATGGACCAAAAACTCAGGTACAGAGTGGATTTGTGCCAATCATCAACAAGAATAATATTAGTCTTCCCCTAAAAAAAGGTCCCTTCAGATGGGCTTTTACATGTCTATCAATGAAAAACAAAGGAATGGCAAGTGCTTTTCCAACTGATTTCCAGTTACGGGTTCAGTTGGATTAATGTGGACAGCAACTGAATGAAAGAACCCATACGACACATCCAGAAAAATAAAGATTCAAAGCTTTCTTCTTCCTCTTTCCTTCTTCTGTCTTTCCCATAAGCCAGTACCTCACTCTTTCATATACAAAAAATGTTGGAAATTTATTTAATTAACATGATTTAAACAAATTATGGGCGAATGAGAAATTAATCGAAAAAATCCTTCGTACTCAAAAAACCCTTGGTTTCCTAGATTTAATTCTTTATTTATGGTGGCTAATCAAAGGTTGATAACAGTGAAAATTAATTCTTTTAAACTTTTTAACTTCTAGAATTCACTATACAAAAAGGGTGAAGAAAGAGTTTTTAAGTTGAATTTTTCAGATTTTTTCGTTCTTTTATCACATCATTTTTAGATTTTTCATTCTCTTCTATGCTTCGGTTTTCTCTCTCTCAAATCTAGAATTTAGGTCCATACTTTGTTGAGATATATTTGAATTATTTTATTTTGGTTCAAAAACCTCGTTTAGAAGTATATCTAAACTAAGGTGATGGCGTTAGAATTTTGACATATTGCAAACATCCTAGCTGCATAAGTGGGAAGCATAAAATCTTAAGGACAAAAGATTCATTCTTGACAAAGTTCCATTCCCTTAAAGTATTTCAACAAGCATCATTCTTTGTTTTAATATAGGCATTGTTATTTTTATTATTAGTATACATGCCAGGCTTTGATCTTATATATATATATATTGCATGTTTGAATATATACTTAGTATGCACGCTAATATTCTTTTTATTATATTTATGCTGCAAGTATATTTGTCTTGAATTTTATTTTGCATGTTTATAGATTTAAATTTGCATCCACTCTAGGCTTATCTTAAATGTCCTTTTATATTTTGTATGCTCTTGTTATGATAAACTAAACATTTCTGCTCACTAGTCTAATACAACATATTTTGACAGCAAAATAAACAAAGAAATAAATAAATTCTACAAAATGGTGATGTTTCAAATCCAGGCTGGCCATGTCCAGCCTGGATTTCACCTCCTACCAGTTTCATGTTATCGTGCAAAGGCCTGTAAAAAATCATTGTGTCAGCACAGATGCTTACTTTTGAGAGTACTCAGCTGTTTTGCTGTGTCTATACACTTTCTGCATATTTTCTGTTGCGCAATTTTGTAAACAACTTACATTAAATATCAACATTAATGCTTGATAGCAGTTCCTCTACTTGTTATGTAAATGCATTTCAATGTCAAGCTAAAACACAATGACAAAAAGGTACGGGAATAATAGAATGGAAAAAAAAGTCATGTTCAAACACCAAAGAATGCACTGGGTAGTACCTTCAGCCATGTGTTTCTGAAGAAGAGTGCATTCAATTGAAGTCCTTATATTGTCAAGTAAATGTTGACTAAGATCATAGTTGCTGCAAGAACCCTTAGGGTTTTGATATGCATCCTCTGGAGAATCACTACTGAACTGCAGTGATGGTGAATCAATCAGCTGCTGAAGTGATGGCTGAAGAGGCACCTCATTTGGTGGAACATATCTGAGTATTAGCACTGAAACTGCAACAGAAGTGAAAGCAAGAAGTGTACCCACGCTAACCTGTACCCAGGAAAGTTATTAAGAAGCCTTGCCTCCCTATATTTTTATAGCAGAAGGTTCATGTACATAGAAATAAATAAATAAAATAAACAGTAATGCATTGTTCCTCATAAAACATCTCTAATTCAAATGCATAACATACCATTCCTGCCAACTGTGAAACATCCATAAAAAAAGCCAGGGCCGCAGCTAGAATACCAATTGTTACTGTGCTCTTCACTGGAACTTGTGTGCGTACACTAATGTCTGAAAAAAAAGATGGCAACAATCCATCTCTAGCCATTGCCATGAACATTCGGGGCTGGAAAGAATTCATGGAAACAATCACTGAATACAGATTTATACCCTTTCATATTTACACACAAACTACATGGACTCCTGCAAAATGGCCTTATCAAGCAGCAAAATAACATGCATCTGTAGCTTATAGTTTACATGTCTCATGCAAAAAACAAAAGGCAATGATGCAACTTTTGAGCACTTACTGGAGCTCAAAGAAATTTGAGAGCTGAAGGTATATCCATGCTACTACATTAATATGTTATAAAGGACTAAGAGTTATTCTAAATCACTGGAGCCATGGATTACACACCTGAGGAAGAAGTGAACCCATTAAACTAGCACAAAGAGCAGTAACTGCCCCTGTTGTTATTACATACCTGCAATTATAAAGTTACAAATCAAATTACAACTGACTTCGAGGGAAAACCCTCAAAATTAAATAACCAATCAAATTGACTAACCAGGAGGAAAAGCTTACACTGCCCATTGCATCCCATGAGAAGCAAATGCTGAAGAGATCGGGGTGTCTGGATCCAATGCGTAGTATGGCACTAAGCCAACAATAACAACAGAGACAAGCATGTATAAAATGCAACATATAGACAAAGCAATGCCTATACCTAAGGGCAGATCTCGTTGAGGATTTTTCACCTGACATGATAAGAAATTGAGATCATAATGTAGTCAAAAAGCTTCAAAAGTGGCCCAAAGTTTCACTCACTGAGGCTAACATGGTATGTAAAGATATGATTAAACTACTAAATAATAACTCAAGCAGAAATGACACAAATATAGAGAAAGAATCAAATTAAGAGTGATACAGAATTTTATCAAATTGCATTTAAATTACATTTAATAAAACAATATATACATGGTTGCCATCCTAGTTATGTATCAAGCATGGTCTCCCATAATTATACTCTCTTTGTCCCAGAAAAGCATCCTCCTATCCTTTATAATGTCAAATTATAACACAAGTTTTTTCTTTATAGAATACAACAAGTCATAGGTCAACAATCATTCAGAAGAAATGGGACCTTAAGATGCATAGCTACCACTATGGCATAGATGATGATAAAGAAAAACAACATTTTACATTCTTGCTTTAATAACTTCCAGAATGATTGATGAATTTGTAACTTTATTATATCAAATTTTGAACCAGGTAACTGATTGACCTGCCAATTTACAGACTTCAACTTGTACAAGGACATGAAAAAATAGTAAATGATTTTTAAAATTTAGTCATGTTCATGTATCCTAGGGGTTCATCATTGATGCAATTGTAAAACAGTTGAACTCATTCATAAAGCCGCAGATTTGAATATATGGTAGTTATTTAATGTTTTTCCTCCCAGGATCCCACCTTGCCAAGACCACAACTAAATAATAGGCTTTAATAATGCCTTTTGCATCTTAGGTTAAAGAGTGTAGAATAATTAGCTAGGTCTGCCCATACAGGAAAGCATATCAGAATGCACACATTATGGTGGTATTAATTACAATAATAAGCTAAGCAAACCACATCTTCACATAGGACAGAGGTAAGATCAGGAACACAAGTTAAAAGATCATAGACCAGATTTCTGAGTAGATTAGGAACTAATGCACAATGTGGGAAATTGATGAATATCTGTTCAGTTTGCATCATAGGATTTCCATAAAGTTGGATTTTTAGTTTAGCAAGGAAGTAAAATGAGGAGGATGAACTGTGAATTCAATCTTCGTTTCTCATTTCTTTTCTTGATTCTCTATTCACATGCAGCACCAGTCATCGGTCATTCCACATTAAAAATTACCTCCTCAGCAGTGCTAGCAACAACATCAAAACCAATGAATGAAAAGAACACCACGGCGGATCCTGCAAGCATCCCATTTACTCCAAACGGAAAATACCTATCAAACCAGAGGAAAAACAAAAGAAGATGAACTAGACCACTGGGGTAGATATAATGAGCCTAAGTATACAAAATATACACTACTCACCCACTAGGAAGGTCATATCCAATCCATTCAGTCTTGAATGCTAAATATCCACCAGCTATTATGATGAAAAGCATCCCAAAAACATTGACTGTTGTAACAACAGTCTGTGCAAATGAACTCTGCAAGATGTAGTATTTACTATAACAAATTAAAAAACAGATGCATGCCAACACAAAAAACATAAACTTGCTAGTATTTGAAAAGAAACAAAACATACCTCCTTGATTCCAATGCACAAGAGCAAAGTGACAACAAGAATCAAAACTGCCGCACATGGGTCTACCACAATGCCAAGCCCCGGGATGGAGTGGCGGGCCAAGTAAGAAGGCAGGTTATCCTGACCTCCAAAAAATAAGGCCTGAAAAAACAAAGAGATAAGTGGTTTGAATCAAGATAAATGAAATAAATATATTATGATGTACAGCATCCAAGGAAACTGAGTCACCTGATTAGCTTGAAAGTTAAATAAAAAAGAAAAAAAGAGAGGTTAAACCATCTCAAAAATGATAAAGTTATGTCCAGAAAAAAAATTAAATAAAAAAAAGATATAAAAAATGTTGTGTTACCAATCAAGATACAGTAACATTCAGAGTGAGCATTATTGAGCCAATCTAAAGCTCATGCCAAGAAGAACCAATATTTAATCTTCAAAATGTGAAGCATTACACCATCATTAGGACACCTAAGCCTATGACCATTTAGATCTGGGGAACTTTCTTGTATCAATTTCACCAATGGTCTAAAAGACTAGGGTGAGGTCAGGGGTTAGGTGGAAGCATACAGGCCACTAACCATTGACCAAATCTAGCTTCATTTTGTTGCTCTTAAGGATAAACACAGGCATATTAGTATTCATTCTATACGATGTGTAGACAAAATAAGACTGCTTATTAAGTGATTCAATCTTGGAGAAAAATATGAATAGCTATAAAATGAGTGGGCCTATTAGTACTTTAATGGCACTCCATTGTTTTGAAGAGAGAAAGGGAGCGCCACTAACACTTCATGGAGTGCAAGCAGCCCTACATCTTTAAAATTTATGAATCATGATAAATTACTAGTGTTTGTTTAATCTTGTGAATGGTGCACATGCATGAACAAAATCACACACAAGTCCCAAGAAAATGGCCAAAAGCCATAAAAAAGTACTTCTATTAGACACTGGGGTTTAAATAGGAATTTATAGCATGGATTAAGACATGCATAAATGGAAGAGAGAGCTTCACATAGAGAAGATCTACAGCACCAGATTTGGGGTTAGGCCACGAGCAATAGCTGAACCGCCAATTGTATATTCAAGAATCAATGCCCAACCAACCAACCATGCTGCACTGCAAGACAATATGTTCAAGTCCTGAAAGAGAGTAGCAGAGCATATAGATATAGATTTACTTAATCTTCCATTTAATGAGCTTGCTGATTATGTCCTTTTGCAATTCAATCTTCTAATCAAAAGCAGCAGCTTAACCACCAAACTAACCATCAAGATGGCTTTATAACAATTCTTAAGCACGTCATTTTTATAATTTCCAAGGTGTATCAAGTTGTATGATCTGTATATTTTGAGACAGGGATTGAAATCTCAAATTGTTCTTTCAATGTCATCTTAAGAGTAACATCATACCAACATATAAATAAATAATAATGCGCACAATGACGAGAACTAGTATGGAAAGCTTAAAATTATCCAAGAAGTTGTAAATACCCTTCTCCTATGCAAATGTATGTGTAATGGTAGGCACTCCCCGCTGATGGGCACCGACAAACAAGTTCAGCATAACAAAATGCTGAGAGAGCAGCCGCAATTCCAGCAATGAAGAAAGAAACAGTAAGAGCCGGTCCTGTCTGCTCTCTAGCAACCGTTCCAACAAGAATATATACTCCAGCTCCTATCGTTGCTCCTACTCCTGTTTAAACAAAAATAAAAAATAGAACCAATATTAATATCAACATGCATAAAATCCTCCCCAGCTAAACTGGAAAGGAAATAGAATCCCCCCCAGCAGCCCAAGATCCCCATTAACTTCCGGTAATTAGCAAGGGAGTAAATTTATGACTGAACTGAACAACAAAGAGGATTCGAATTTCAGATTTTCCAGGATATAAAATACAACCAGCATTAAATAGTACACAGCTACAAGCAACAACCGTATTTATTAAACAAAACCTTAAAATTTAACGAAAACTGACAACTAGTTTCATTACAAAGAGAAAAACAAGCAGCACCGATAATAAAAGCAGACACGAGACAGGACGGACGGACGTAAAATTCACATAGGAAACAAAAACCTTGAGACTTTTAAAGCAAACCAGAACAGACACAAAAAAAGAAACATCATTTCAAGGAAAAGCAAAGATGCCCACGAAGCCAATATAGAATGGAAAGAAAAACTTGAACCATGAGAAAAACAAAACCCAGGTGGAAAAAAGGAGAATTAATGGAGTTAGTTACGAACCAATAGCAATGATGTCAACAACAGAGAGAATCTTAGCTAGCTGATGGGTTTGGCCACCGCTATGTCTACTGACAAGAAGAGAATCCACTTGTTTTCTCCTAAAAACACAGCTCCTGAAGCTGAATCCCCCATTCCCATTCCCCTTGTTTTGCATGTCAGCTACACCCATAACAAACTGACATAAAACTCTCCTCCTTTATTGTTTCTTCTTCTTCTTCCCTTTTTGAGATATGATTATAATAGAAGGCGTGGAGAATGAAGAAGGGATGCAGGGGCGGTTGGCTTCTTGGGTGCGTTGAATCTGCCCTGAATTTCAAACCAAATCCAAAACTGAGATTCGGCGGATCGAAAAAGAGAGAAGAAACTGTGTTATATATATATATATATATATATATTGAAGAATTTGGATTTACTTACGTGTATCTTCGTCAGTTCCTTTTGGATTTGCTTTTGGAAAGCGAACAAAAAAAATGGAACTGATTTTTTAAGAGGTTATCTCTATCTTTCCTTTCTCTTTTTTTATCTCTATTCTCTACTACTAATTGATTATTTAAAATAAATATTAATTGATTTTCACAATTTTAATTATATATATAAAAAACTAATTAATAAGTTCAAAACAATTTCACTGTCTCATATAAACACACTAACCACTTTCCCGCGGTTCCCGCTATCATAATTATATTATTTTTAATATAAAAATATTAATTATATGATTTTTTTTTATTATAATATAAATTTAGATAAAATAATAAATCTATATAGAATTTCTATATAGTGCAAGTTTTTTTTTTTATAAAAACAAGAAGATTTGGATATCTGAATTATTGAATTCATTATAATAGGATTAATTTATTTTATAATCCAATTTAAATGAATCAAAATAAATAAAACATAAATTGTGAAAACACCTACAATAATAATAAAAAAAAAAGTAGTTAATTTTCTACCTACAAAAAAAAGAAAACATCATTGAAAATCTATCCATATATTAACATCATTATTATGACTATAATAGTTAAAATTATTATCAATATTATTGTCTAAACAGTTAAAATCATTAAATTATCCCAAAGAATAAAAAAAGATAAATATATTTACAAAAAAAAAATAATTAGTAGAATTATTATTGTAGTTGCGCAAATAATGAACCATAAAATTATCTAATCCAAAAAATAAATAAAAATAACATAAAACATAAAAAAAAAGATTAAACAAAAAAAAGGTGAAATATTAATTTTAAAATAATTATCAATATAAATTAAAATTTCAGGACTAAACTGAATAAAAATAAAATCTTAATAAAATATAAATGGATAAAAATTAAAAATAAAAACTAAAAACATAGATACATAAATATAGGTAAAAAATAAACATTATCAAAGAAGGATAAAAAAACAAAGGAATTTATACCAAATAAAAAATTCAAAGAATAAGGGTCGAAATGAAAAATAAAATATATAATTACTTCCAATCGAAGGGTAAAATTATAACAAATAAAAATCTTGAGTTCGAAACAAATAAAAAGATTTTGTTAAAAATTAATTGCAGTGTAATTTTGTTAAAAAATTTACATAATAAGGACAAAAAAACATAAATATGGGTAAAAAAATAAACATTATCCATGAAGGATAAAAAAAACAAAGAAATTTATACGAAATAAAAAATTCAAAGAATAAGGGCCGAAATGAAAAATAAAATATATAATTACTTCTAATCGAAGGGTAAAATTATAAAAAATAAAAATCTTGAGTCTGAAACAAACAAAGAGATTTTTTTAAAATTAATTGCAGTGTAATTTTGTTAAAAAAGATTAAATAATAAGGACTAAAATGAAAAGTAACATATATGACCAATTTCAATTGGAGGATAAAATTAAAACAAATTAAAATCTGTATACTGAAAAAAATAAAAGAACCAAAAATAAATTAAAAATTAAAAGAATAAGAACTAAAATGAAAACCAATATATATAATTAGTTTCAATTAAAGGGCACAATTGAAAATAATTAAAATTTCCATTGAAGAAATCAAAAATAAAACTGAAATAAAAAGAACATGGACTAAAATAAAACGATCATAAATATGAAGGATTGTCATGTATTTTCCAACAGCATGAGAGAGAAAAGGGAGAAAAAACCAAAATCCAGTCAATGGCGTTTCCCTAACTACTGTCTAATGACACGCCCTGCACCGGGAGGCAGAGGATAGGGTGGCACACCCAATGACACGACCACTAGACACTTTCAGCATCACAACGATGCTACACACACCCCCTAAAAAACACTTGAATGTGAAACACTGTTGGTGCGTCTTGACGACGCGGTTGTAGTGTTTTTGAAAAGAAATAGTAATAAAAATATTAAATTACCTGAACATTTATGAACCTAGCGATAACCATGAAAAAACTAGGTATGAAAGTACCACCATGCTCCCAACCATAAAACTTTCTTTTTGTCTTTTTTGGAGGGTATGTAAGTAATTGTACTATTTAAAAATTTGTGAAAATCCAAAATACTCACCACTAGCCTCCTTTTCTTCAATTTACAGGGGTAAGTAGGTAGTTGCATTGTGCAATAAAAATTAAAATGATCAGAACACTCCTGATAACAGGGTCAATTTTTTAACGATTCTAGAAATAAAATAGTAATTTTACTATTGAAATCAACAATAAAAAATGTACAATGAAACCTCACTGAGTTATATATATATATATTTGTTTGTTTATGAAGCAAAGAAAAGAAAAATAGTGTATAAAAAATGTTATTTAGTCGACATTTAAGGTAAATAAACATTTAACTTGGCTTTTTTTTACCTTTTAACTTTTTTCCTACAATATGATGACTTATATATCCCTTGAAATTAGATTTTTTTTACTTTGTGTACAAGGATAGTTTTGCCATTTTATTCTGGATTTTTTACTACTATTATTTTAGGTCAAAGGTAGTTAGTTCTTGACATATATATATAGCACGCATTAGTAAGTGACGATGCTTGTGCCTTTTAGGCAGTATAAGTGGCGTTATCTAGAATTCAAACGCTGCTTTCTAGGCCACATGATGTCTCACCATCTAGTGGTGTGTACCTCTAAATGAGAAGCAATTGAGATATGACAGTGTTTTTTTATCATCATTTTTCTTTTATATCTTCCTTCCTCGAAAAACATGTTAGGCATTGCAAAAATCAAATAAGTCTGGTCATTTTTTCATTAAATCAAATCAGGTCTTTATTATTTTAATTGCAATTTATTTGGTCTTGAATTGTTTTTCAAATTGATCCGTTGACATTTGATTTTTATTTCAAATTCTTTTTATTATTATTTTTTTCTTTGATTAATTAGAATTATTTTTTAATTTTATCTCTTATAATTTGACTTCATTTTATTTTTATGTCAAATTTGGCCTTATTCTTTCTTACAAATCTCTTTTTTTTTTATGGTTTTTTGTTGAATTATTTTTTTCAATTTTATCACTTATCATATTTATTGGTTAGGAATTTGATATTGTCATTTTTTTGTTTGCCATTTATGGTGTAATATAACCTTATGATTCGTGTCACAAGTTTTGAACATTAGTTAATTGACTTCAATCTATTTAGGTTTGTGACAGTTGACTTCAAGCTATTTAGGTATTGTTTTTGTTATTTCATTATTCAACATTTAGTTGATTTGAAATTGATATTTATTATTTTTTCCACTTTCAATTTTATAAAATTATCTTGATCTCACATTTTTATGGATTTTATATGTTTACTAGGGTTAATTTAGGCCTTTATTTGTTGTTGTTTTTTCAAAAAAAAATTCAATATTAAGTTGACTTAAAAATTGAACCTTTTAATTTGTTTCACAAGGTAATCATGATCTTATGACTATAAACTTGGCATGATAGCTTGGATTTGCATAGGTCAATTTATTTTTTTGTTTTTTAATATTATCTTCTCTTTAATTTCTTAATTCAACATCTTATTTGCTGAAAAGTCATATTTGAATTGTTTTTTCTATGTAGTTATCCTGTTTTTTATTTAATTTTTACTTTGTTGACAAAAAAAGATCATTAAGATATTTTAAGAATAATGTAAAAATATATTTTCATAATATTAGCAAGCATTAATCTTTTGCATTAAATCATTATTGATTTTTTCTTTTACATTATTTGTTTGCAATATTCTTCTTTCTAATCATATTATTAAATTACTCAAGCATACTAAACCAAATCAAGTTAGTGACTAGAATCTCATATTTTTTTAAGAATATTTACATCATCTCGAAGTTTTTTTTACTTTGAAAAAAATTAATTGGCTAGCGGGGTAACCCAAGCCACCAATCTAGTTAATAAATAAAAAAGTTCAATAATTTTCAATCACTTGATTAAACCCTTATGGACTTTGTTCTAGGATTTGCGTATGTTTAGGCAATTTGGTGCGTTGAAGGCCAAACATAAATTTCAAATTTATGGATGGCCGACCATAATAGTGGTAAACAAGCCAAAACCTCATGCCACCATGGTTTCAAAGATTAGGGCTTTAATTTATGATAATTACATTTTATGATAATGAGTTATATGTATAATTGTAATTATGTTAATTGTGAATTGATTTATGTTATGTTGAACTAATGTTGATGTTTTTTAGAAGGTTGGGTCTGTATATATACTCTATGTAAAGAATGACTTAATTTAAATGCACATCATATGTTTGATAATTATATGATTGATTATATATTATGTATGATGTGTTAAACCATTCTTAATGTCTTTTGGAAGAATAATGGTTTAATTTATATGAACATCATATGTTTGATAATTTGTGTGAATGATTATGAATTGATATTTAATACATTTAACCATTGATGATGTGTTTTAAGAGGTTAGGCATGTCTAAATTCTATATAAAGAATGGTTTAATTTAAATGCATACCATGTGTTTGATAAAATATGTGAATAATAGGTTGAGACGATATGATGTGAGATATTGATTTATATTGCAAAAATGAGTAATGATAGGCTTAGACATTAAATTGTATTACAAAAAGGGATGATGATAGAATTGGAAATTGAATTGTATGAATAAAATGGGTGACAATATGACTAGACATTTAATTGTATTGCAAAAATGATGAAAATATGATTTAGTAAATGTGATAAATGGAGAAAATAAAATCGAGTGTTGATTTGAGATATTCTTTTGGAATCCAAAGGGATATCAAAAGTGGGATTCGTAGTAGCAAGAACACATTTCACAAGAGTTGTGGGTATACGTTCATCACTTGACTTGTTTTTAATCAAGTAAGTGTCTAGAATGATTTTTTAATGAGTAAATCAAGTATTTTATGAATATGTGTTCATGAAGTGAAACTATGCTAACCATAATGGCAAGAGCTAAAATGTGAAAACTAAGTCTGCCGAAATTGCATTTGCTATAATAATAAATGAAATATGTTATGAAAATTTATTTGTGTTGTGAAAATAAGTTATTTTCAATGCCAAGGGATGTGACGTAAAAATTTAGTAAACTGAAACGATAAGGTTTATAATGAGAAATTGAGCTGGTTGCAATGATGAAAGCTTTGTTGTAAAATTAAACCCACCAAATGACAGGTGCCAAAATGTATCTTGAGACACGAGTTAAGATTATTGAAATGGGTAAATAAGTGTATATTGATGAAATATTAACCTACACATGAAAGTGGTAGTATAATAAAATGAGGGGAGACCTAGCATTTTATGAAGAAAATAAAATAAATTGGGAATATGGTATGGATTAAATATGCTAAAAAAAGTCCCTTAATGTTTTTTTATTACTAGAGTATGGCAAAACTTTTAGTAGAGAGGGATACTTATATATATTTATTTTATATTCTATATGTTTTATTGGTACATCTCATCCACCACCTATATCTTGATATCACCCTCTAAATACCTCTCAGTTATTCCATGTTATGTAGGATCTTATAAAACAAATTAATGTTATGTAAATAATTTTATCATATGTATTTAAACTACTACTACCCCTATATTGATTGTAAGGAGAAGAAAAGGAAAGGATGACTCTTTTTTCTGGAATTTTTATGTATATTTAAGGAAGTGTTGTGATCCTAGTATTGTACATGTGTGTGTGTGTGTGTGTGTGTGTGTGTGTAATTGATGGATGGTGAGTATAAGGACGCCTTTGTGGTGAAAATTTATGATTTGATTTAACTTTGCATCATAATGTTAGTGTCGTGACGGTGATTTTTTCATGTTTCACGCCCTGCCATCTCCCCGGGTTTAGGGAGACAACGACACGCGGTGAAAATGAGGGGTTGTTTTATAGCCGTAAAAAATTACGACTATAAATATAAGGAGTCGCTACCTAGTATTAAGGTCACTAGGAACCTATTGGTCTGCGAGAGTCTTGGGTAAAGAGACTTGTTGTGCAAGGGGAAGACGCATCACCCCCAATGTACCCTACCTAAGATAAGCTGCATTGTTGTTTGAGTGTTTTTTTTTTAAGTTCATTTATTTATTTATTTTCACATTGCATAAAAAAATATTTTTTTATCTGCGGGTGTACTTTACAATGTAATTTTACACCGCAGTTAGAAAATCCTTTTGCTATCTACGGATGTACTTTACAATGTAAATTTACACCGCAGTTAAAATTTTTTTTTTTTATCCATGGATGTATTTTACAATATAAATTTACATCCTAATAGATAGAATAGAAATAAATTTAATTATTTTTTATATTTTGGCTGAATTCCAATGGATAATCATAAACTGGTTATGATATCCAATTTTCGTTTTTAAAATATGAGAAAGATGCACAATATTTTTTACGAAAAATATGCTTGAAAAATCTTGAAATCCAGCTGTATACAAGAAAACAAACTCATTTTTTTTAAATGAAATAAAACCTAATAAAAAATAATAAAACAAAATCAGTGGGCTGACAGGCCAGGCCCTGATGGTCGAATCACTCGGACCCAACCCGCATGTACAGTGGGACGCAAATGACATCCCACTGCATGAAGCGAGTTTGACGAAGATGATGAATAGTCGATTTTTTTACTATGATGAAAGGTGTACCTAATGACACCGTTGGGTAGAGGAGGTCGATGGAGAATGGGGTTCGGTTTCTGGTATGTGGGGGAGTTTTACGGTGATGATAAGGGTGGTAATGGGTGGTTGAATGGGTTCTAACACTGGAGAGAGAGATGATAGTGTTCTTTCGTGTGATTTTTCTTGTTTTTATTTGCTAAAAATCTCCTTGAATTTCCAGCACTTCCCCTCGTTTTTGTTATTTATAACGGATCGAGGCACTCCTTATGCACATTGCAAGAGGCTGCAAGCCTCTACCTCTGCATTTGCAGAGGGCTGAGGCTGTCGGAATAATGCAGGAACATGCAAATTTGATGTTATGAGGGTAAAAGTACGATTTGGTCCTTAAACCTATAATTATTCTAATTGCATCCCCAATTAACTTTAAAATTTTAATTTGTTCAATTGTACCCCTGTCAGAATTTCAAAAGCATCCTTAGCTTTGCGCGTCTTTTTTATTTTGGTCCCTGATTTCTTACTTGCGCGATTTAACCCTTAATTGACCCTTAGACTCTCAATTCGTTCAATTTGGCCCCTGATTTTGTATAATTGGCTTACAACAATTCAATTCGATCCCCGAAAATTCCAACCATCCAAATTAAATTCAAGAACTTGATTTCTCTCCGATTAACCTTTTAATTAATTTGATTTGACCAATTTAAAATGTAATTAAGTCCTTACACTTAATTAAATCCTTTAATTGGATCCTAAATTAATTCTCAAATATAATTATACTTTAAATTGGCCCATGATTAAATCAAATTGGCCTATAAAAATATAATTATGATTTTTGGCTTAATTCTTACCCCGAATTAGTTTTTTTTTCATTTTTGGACACAAAAGAGATACGATTTGGCTCTGAAACTATTCAAGTTTTTCACCGTGATTTTTATACTGATGCCAACCCTTTTTATTTTATTTTTGTTATTTTTATTTTATTTTTGGTCAAATTTAGGGAATAATCCAAGATTGGGTTATGTCAGTTAGTACCAAATATGATTTAATAAATGAAAATTTACGTGTGGAATAAATGTTTGGGTCATATTTTCAAAGAATGGAAAAATTGGTAAAGAATAAAATCCTTCTAGGTTTGAATTTTACTAATCTTAGTATATGTATGTATTGAATTAAATGAAAGAAAATGAAACACATAAAGAAATGAGCCATAAGAAGTACATATTTTCTTGAATTTATACACATTGATATGTGTAGACTTTATAATGTTACTTATTTTTGTAAGGAAAAAATATTTTCTCACGTTTATTGATGACTATTCATGTTATGAATATGTTTCTTTGTTACATTGAAAAATTCAAGTAATAGATGCATTTGAGGTGTTTATTAATGAATTTGAAAGACAACAAGATAAGAAGATAAAAGTTATTAGGTAAGATAAAGGTGGTGAGTATTATGGAAGATATAGTGAAACTAAATAATACCAAGGTCCATTTGTTAAATTCCTTTAGAAATATGATATCTATGATCAATACATAATGTTAGGTACATCACAATAAAATATGGTTAAGAGTATGTTAAGTCATTCATCTTTACCTATTTCATCATGGATTGATGCAGTAAAAATTGTTATGCACTTGTTAAACATGATTCTTAATAGGTTAGTTCCTAAAACACCATATAAACTATGTATTTGTACGAAATCTAGTTTAAAGTGGATTGACCAAAATAAGTAAAAATTTATAATCCACATGAAAAGAAATTGGATTTAAGAATAACCAATAACTTGTTCATTGGTTATCTAGAAAAATCTAAAGGATGTAGATTTTATTTTCCTAACCATAACATAATAATTGTTGAAACCAAAGTTGTCAATAACATTTTGGTTGGTGCTTTGTTTTTTCAATTGGAATGGAATGTTTTGATTTCGGTGCGTCGTTTCGGGATTGTATTATTTATGTGTGTATATATAATTAAATATATTAATTAAAAAAATAGTTCAAATTCAAAAATAAAATTATTTAGAATTATGTAATTTAATCTAAGAAAACACAATAAAATGATTTTTCTGAACAAAATTATGAACATGTATAATATTATAAGAATGTCATCATCAATCTCGCAAGGTCATTATATTATTTGATTGTTCTGAAATTTTAACATAATATATATAAATATATCAAGAGTCTCCTCGTAAAAATTCATCTTAATCTAACGGTTAGATTAAGAAATATGATTGATATTGTAAAATTATTCATTATTTAAAAAAAATACTATTTGGTCAAAATGGAACGGGTGGAACAAAACTGATACATTTCGGCCGATATTTGGTTGAAAAATTCATAACGGACCGGAATTTAAACCGAGATAAAAACGACGTTGTTTTGACTCATTTTTTTAATTGGTACGAAATATTTTGTCAGGAAAAAAAATGAAACTAGCAACTATGGTTGAAACTAGAAATACTAGGTTCATTAAAAATGATGAAGTTTGTGAGAGTGAAACACCATATAATGTGGAAACTCAAGGAGTTGGGGTACACGTTACTTTACCTTTTACATCTTTTAAAGTTGTTGTTTTAGAAATTATTAACCATTTTAACAATTATAGAGAGCAAAAAATTAATGATTATACACCCTAAAATGAAAAACATTATCAATGAACTTATAATAGATGAATCACATGAAATAACATAAAAAGGTCTAATAAAGGTATGTTATTTAAAATGATTATGTGGTATATTTACAAGAGTCAATATTTGACTATGGAATTAATGATGATCTAGTTCCATTTTCACATATTATTGGTAATGATAATTTTAACAAATTGATTGATGCCATAAAAGATGAACTAAAATCTTTGGAAAAATAATAAAGGTTAAGACATTGTCAAAATACCTGAAGGAGGCAAACAAATTAGATGTAAAAAAGTCTTCAATGCTAAATGAGAGTTAAATAGCAATGTTAAAAGATACGAGGTCAGACTTATTGCAAAAAGGTCTACTTAGAAAGATGACATTGAATACAAATATATATTTTATTAGTCTTTAAGAAAACTCACGTAGGGTTATCATGGATTTAATAGCTCATTATAATTAGAGTTGCGTCAAATAGATGTGAAAACAACCTTTTTCTAAATAAAGATTTAGAAAAAAAAAGTTTATATAGATTAATCTGAAAGGTCTTCAATTGAAAAAATGAGTTATCATGTGTAAACTTAAAACATCAATATATGGACTTAATCAAGCTTTTAGACAATGGTATCTTAAGTTTAATGATATTAGCACTTCATTTATATTTTTAAAAAAAACATCATTGATGGATGTATATATTTAAAGGCTACTAGGAGAAAATTTATAGTTTTGATTTGTATGTTGATGATATATTGCTTGCAACTAATGATCTTGTTTACTAGATGTGACTAAGAAAATTCTCTTTAATAACTTTGAAATGAAAGACATGAGAGAGGCAACCTATATGATTATGATAGAAATATTTCAGGATGGAACACAATGATTGTTAGTGTTATCTCAAAAGGCATATAGCAATAAAGTTTTAGCAAGATTTATAATGGATAAATGCTTAAAAGATGTTGTACCTAACTAAAAAGAAGATAAAATTGAGTCTCATTCAATGCCCAAATAATAAATTGGAACATAAATAAATGGAAGAAACTTTACATACATTTATTATTAGGAACTTGATGTATGCTAAAACCTATACCAAGCTAAAAATTGATTTTCTATTGGAATGCTACGTAGGTACCAAAATAAACTAGACTTAGATCACTTAAAGAATGTAAAGAAAGTATTAAGATACTTACAAGGAATAAAAACTCACATGTTCACTTATAGAAAATATGATCATCTTGAAGTGATTGAATATTCATATTTAAATTTACTGAATGTGTGATACAAGAAAGTCCACATTTGGTTATTTGTTTCTTTTATCCATAGGAGAAATATCATGGAAGAGAGCAAAATAATTTGTTATTACGACTTACACTATTAAAACTGAGTGTGTGACATACTTTGAGTCTACAATTAGCTATGAAACTTTATTTCAAAATTTGGAGTAATCGACAATATCGTTAAGTCCCTGAAAACTTATTGTAATAATCTTACAATTGTCTTATTTTCTATGAATGACAGGTATGTAAAAGGTGAAAAACACATGGAATTTAAATACTTTTCCAATAAAGAAGTTCATAAATAAAGAATATCAATTGAATACATTAGCATTAATTTTATAATTGTTGATCCATTGAGAAAATGATTATCACTCAATATTTTTAGCAATAACGTAGAAAAATGGGTACTATGGCATATATTAGTGATGTTATGTCATGCTTTTATGATGATTATGTGTTTGACACAATGAGCTTATTTATAAAGATGTTTATGATATTTTATGTTTTCTATTTGATAAACATAATTGAATTGGAATGATGATAATAAGAACCATCTTTAATAAAGATATTATTGCTAGACCAATTATATGCTTCTTATTTATCAATCATGTCAAATAAAAAATGATATTGTAGTATATGGAAGAAACTATGTTGAATAGATGATGTCCATTTGACATGACTTTTTATTAGTTCTTGCTTATTTATGATATAAGATGAGCCCAATGTATGTAAAGTTTTAGCATATCTTTATGTGTATTATGTTAGTATATTTATGTGAGCCAAATGGAAGAATGTAACTTGTGGCTCTCATAAATAAAATAATGAGTTTTTAAATTATTTTATAGGATATTAATGTTGAAACCTTATTGCTTAATTATGAGAAGTAGTTTCCAAATAAAATAAGTACACATTTAATGAACTTGTGAGATAAAAAGTCTCTTCAGAAAATAGATTTTCTCTCTATCCTATATCATGTTTTATTCCTCATTCTATCCTATATCATATTTTATTCCTCATTCTCAGATCCACTAAAGGTTGGTAAGACCGCTCATTTCAAAACCCATAAGATTAGTTGAGGTGTATATAATTGGCCCGAACACCCACGTTGCAAAAATAAATGTTTTATCCCATCAAAACTTACATAAAACACTTGACATGTATTTCAATCTTGAAAGATGTTTAGTATGAATCCCAATCAATTTCTTCTTAAAGCTTTCTTTAAATATTTATTTGAATGTGAAATCATGAAGTTCTAAAATCATGGGCATTGAAGTTTTATTTGATTTTTCATGTTTACAATTAGGTGATTGCTTACAAAACCATATATATAACCAATATAAAAACAAACGACATATCTCTCTCCCTCCCCCTAGCACTGAAGAAAACTTACCTATTCTCTTAAGCTAGACAACATAAAGTTACAATCTCTAGATAGAGAATACATTATCTTCCAATCTAGACATTACAATGGTTAAACCACACAAAGTACTTTTTCTCTCTCTCTTCATAAAGATAGTTGAAAATTGCACATGGTAACACCTTCATACGATGATTTCTGAAAGATTTGAACGTAATAAATAGCTTCAGTAACTTGGTATTGCTTGGTTGTTTATAAAATTTGGCAAGATAATGTGAATTATTTTGTTTGATTTTTTATCTGGGTTTTGTATATTCTGTCATTTGTGCATTTGGTCTTGACATTTAGATTGAAATCCACCAGTATGAATTACAAAAAATCATAGATAATAAAAACAAGTTTTTTATTTTTATTTTTTCTTACAAACTTGTTCTGCATATTCAGTTCCTGGAACAGTAGTCATTTTGTTGCCTGGTTGTTGCAAATATTTTCTTACAACAATCCGAGCCTTGTGATTTTGGTTTAAAATGCATGCTCCGATCTGCAGTGCACAACACTTTCGATTAGTTCATACATTGTAAGCCGATGTCTGTCATCTTCTCAACTGTAGCCGCTATATATATGTTCAAGTTTCTGCAATCAATTTTCAAGGACTTCTTCGAAACTTTCTTACATGACCATTTCACCAACAGCTTTCCATGTCGTTAATAATTTCAGAAGCCATTCATGAAGAATTTTCGACAAGTTTGCAATGTCTGATTATTTACAGAGATTTCTTTGCCAATCCTTAAAGCTCAAAAGTTACTCACTTGTGCATTGCCTTTTAACACCAATTGTTCATGGGTATATTTGCCTGCCATTATCAAGCTACCTTGGGCTCACCATCTGCCTCCTATAGATGAGAAGAAGAAAACAATTAAAGTTGTTAACAAGGTAAGATGGTTTGCTATTGATACCTCCATTGTGCGCAAAATGAAAAGAACAATTGGTGCTGATAAAAAATCTGGACATGTTTTTGCAGTTAACTTTTGGGTCAATTTTACAAATATTCTAAATAAATATATTATATATTGTTGTGCCATTATTTCAGTTTTGAATGAATTTCATAGGTTGAAGAATATAAGAAAATCTCCTTTTCTGTAGACAAATCACAAGTTCTTCGGATAAATTACAAGTTCTTACGAAAATGTCTTCGGCTATATTTGCAACACAAAAGGAGGATACAAAATTCAATCACAGAGACGATGTTTCCATGGTGTTTTCCTCGTCTCCCTCTTACCTCGTTCCCGGTTACTTGCGTCTCCCCTTCCACCGTCGTCAAAATACAAATCATGGTTAGTTTCAAGTCATTCTTCTTGCCTAGGACTCCTTCCATTCCCATTCTCAGGTTGAGCCCACAAGTTCTGGCTCCTTTCCCCTCCATTTTCCCATGGTTGCCTGATTCTCCTATCATTTTTATCACCTCCATCTGAGAACTGCGACCGAACGCTTCGGCTCTTTCCATCTCCACTGACATCCTCCTCACATCCTGCCACAGTTTTTAGGAGCTCAGATTGCAGTAGTGGACAGTTCTCTTTAAGATACTCAAAACCATCAGACTGCACAACAGCTGCATCAAATGATACAATCAGAACGAGCAAAACAAACAAATAATTAAACCCTGAGAAAAGCTTATATATAATAAAATCTCAAGTTCCGGTCCCATTCCAAGTAACATAGCCTTGGGACCTCCAGCACATAACAATCCATATGTAAAGAAAATATGCCGGTATCAGTTCTATAATTACATCATCACCCATTCATATCCCAGGCTTTATAATTAGATAAAAGGAGAAGATATTGCATTATATTTGCCACCATTTATTATACCTGGGCAATCACGAAACACACAAGTAACATCAGCAGTGAAAATATAAGTTAATTGTGGTGGCTGACAGGTAGTCTAAACACAAGATAATATACATGTTCAGAAAGCAAGGTTGGCCAAAAAGAGCATTTTTATGCTCTTAGTCAGCAAAGAGAGTTATGGGAAGGAGTTCAACTTATATATAAATGTACATGACCCTTCACTCAACTGGACTTCTGTAAATGGGATACAAGACAGCTTCACAGCTGATTTGAGATAGGACTGCTTTTTAAAGCAATTCAAACTGTCATACCATACTACAGACAAGAGCTTTTCCAGTGGAGAGAGATGCAATGCAGAACAGTCAAAACTAGCTCTACTAGTGGCATTTGAAAATGGCCAACCAACTTTGTGATGGAAGTTGGAATCTACTAAAAGGTTGGTATAAAACCAAGTCCCTGACTTCAGATCAAAAATGTCAACGTTGGACCATTGAACTTGCATTTTTTTTTTTTTTTTGGTTTTAAGAATATTTTTCCTTCCATTTCAAGCAAATAGCTGGAGAGTAATTAAATAAAACAGAAACAAACCGGTAAAACTACACAGAAATTTTTAGATGACCTTGCACATATGAATAGGCACCAATCAAGAAAAAAATTATCAGAAAATAACAAAATACACCAGTTTATTTCTATTTTACTGCATCACCTAACTAGACTATCGTTTGATAGCAGGTTTTTATTATTGTTGTTGTTAACTTGGTCAGGAGTTCTATGCCAGGATTTCCTTTCTTATTTCAATTCTTAAACATTTTGGCATGCCTACAAAAACAGAGGCCAATGAATAAATGAAAATGTGTTGCAAAAGTTCCTTTATTTGCATGGGTTTCATGAGCATAGCTTCAAACGGATTCAAGAAGCACCCCTATTGAATTTCAAGAGTTTAACGTTGAGGACTTGAGAGTTGTACCTTCCAACTCCTTGTCCTTCTCAAATACTTCACTAGATCCTAGCTAAAAAGTAATAATACATGGTGATAAGCAACGATACTCATAAAGCCATACAAACATGAAAATTTGGAGAATAATTTCAGGACAGATAAAAGATAAATATAATGAATAGAAGCTGGCAAATTTTACAGGAACAGACATGAAATAAATAACTTCAAAGTTGAATAGAATAACAACTCTTGCCATTGTGTTTATTCATGTAAAACTTATTACGTTCTACTCGTGAAGTGTAGCATTATCCTTTTAATACTTTAAAACTTGTTGAGGATGTGGTAATGCTACTCAAAAAATAAATAGCCTTGAGAACTGAGATCCAAATCATTTGAGAATAGCTTCTGGTCTGATGTATAAAAGAAGGATGCAATAATGAATGGGGTACTGAGAGTTTGTTTAGTAAAACATGGCATGAATTGAAATCCATTAGGCAATCAAAAGATTCTTTGTAAAAAGGAAAGAGAAGAAAGCAAGAACATGTTACAATAACTTGGTGAGATAATTCTTCATTTGATCAATTTCATGTTTTCTTACAGCTTGCGATGATTTTTTCATGACCCATATAAAGGCCATAAATAAGGCAATCATGACCATTACAAATCTAAATTAATTTCTTTAATGAAACACCAGGAAAATGAATAGTGAATTTCCCTCAACAGTAATTTACTAAAAATAAGGAAATATTAACTATGAAATTTCAAGGATCT
Source organism: Salix dunnii (assembly GCA_015731905.1). NCBI lineage: Eukaryota > Viridiplantae > Streptophyta > Magnoliopsida > Malpighiales > Salicaceae > Salix > Salix dunnii. The sequence goes on along the minus strand of CM027677.1, from coordinate 6,740,130 downwards.
TTTTTTTTTCATGTCTATATTATATGGGTAGGGTTGAGAGAGGGAGGAAATTAAGTGTAGCAAAACAAATTAGTTGCCTTCAAATATTTTATGCGACTCTCAATACAAGTATGTGTGTTGGTGTGCGAATTTGCAAGCATGCTGTGTGTTGCTGGTGGTGGAAGGAGGAAAGCATGGAAGAATTAATTTTCCTAAACATAAAAAGTAAATTGAGAAAACATTCTGAATTTGGACAGGGAAATCGCTGGGTGAAATCTTAAAAGCATTTGTAAAGGCTGAAAAAAGTTATACAATTGATTTTGGAACCAACAGCCCCATTGCCCCCACCCCAACGCTCTAGTTAGAGATTAATATAATCATTTCTTTATGTCCCACCCAACATCTTAAATTTTTTGTTTGAAATTATTATTTAACATGGTATCAATAACATAACTCCCAACAACTCAAGTTTTCAGGTAGAAATGATTATTTGACATAGTATCAATAACTTATCTGAACAATTATAAATTCAAATTTCATCATCTTCATTCTATATTCTAATTAAATTTATTAGATAGTGTGGACATATGCAAATTTCATGTCCAAAAAACTTTTACTTGAAAGGTGTATTAAATAATAATATAAAAAATATTTTGAAAATTCAGCTAATACCTTGAGCTTTTGAGTTGAGATTTTTCTTTATCAGTCCCTACCCATAAAAAAAAAGGTGGTTCTTTGGCATATACCCCACCCAAACAATAAATGAAAAAAACCTTCCAAGGAAGGAAATTGATAATCTTTCTTTTTACCAGTTTAGGAGGATGAAGAAGGTAACATGGTATATCCTCTAGTTAGTTAATGGAAACCATTGAGGATCGGCAGATTAACTATAATGAAATTTCAAAAGTTAATTTTATGTTGTTGATAAAACACTAAAAGGCTATACTTAATTAGTATGTAGTTTTCCTGTACTAGATATTGCCTCTAAATTGCATGTCTGCTCATTTCAAACAAGCATAAATATAAAAACTTGGCTTTATTTATATTTCATTGCATACAATTATGCATAACAAACAAAAGATAAGTTACCCTACATCTAAGTCAGTTGGTCAGCATGAAACGTGTCTGGAATTCCCAACCACCAGATACAGCTTTAGAAAAGACCCCTCCCCTCCGTACAAATGCACATAAACAAAGACATGCATCAGTGAAGAGAAAAAAAAACCTTTAGGCATCCCGCCAGAGAAAGAGAGTAGTTTTCTTGAAATCCAAAAACTGTTCCTCCAAACAAAATTTATTTTATCACCATATGTCATTTGCACTTAAGCCGTATGATTATTCATGCCAGCAACCTAAACTTGGTTATAATTTGCAAGGTTGCATGTGACTTATTTGCTACAGCATACACTCCAATAAAAACAATTCTGCATTTAAAGAAAGAAAAAGAAAAGGAAAACTTACATGATAGCATCAAAAAATATAAATCATCATGCACAACTACATCAGCAAGTGATAGCAAGGGAAACCACATCAACAATAGCTTATATGATCCATGTTGTCTATCATATCATTATTCGGATATTATTATTTGGCAATTTGATCAGTAAATTCCTCTACTTTTGATTCGTTGAAGTTTACTTTCTAGTTTTACACTTTCCATTTAAGATTTCCATTGATATTATTTTTGTGCCTATAAAATTAAAAAAATAAATAAAAATCACCTTTTGCTTATCATCCTCTTTTATTATTGATACTCTAGCATTTAGTCTTTTTTGTTATTTGTGAGTTCTTGCTCATGACATTGTATTTGACTAATCATTTAAACTTAAAGGTCTAACACATTGGATGCATAAAAAATTTCAGTGTTTTATGTTCTTGATTAATCTCCACATTAAAAAAAATAGTTTTATTTTTGTGTTGTGATTTTACTTGCAAGAATCTTATGTGATCTCAATTTTATTTCTAAGATAGTGTAGCATGCATTTGTGAATAGTCATCTAATATCCAACTTTAAGTTTACAACTACCATAGATTTGATATTGAGTAATATCTTAGAGCGAATCATAAACAAAACATCATTGAATTTGAGACAACTAGATTGAGTGTAGTTCAAAGGCCTTCACACAACCTGAGAGAACTAAAGATTTGAAAAGGACTACTATCTTTCACACTTATATCAAGTGTGGGATAAGGGTTGCAAGATTAACATTAATAATGGAAGTTGTATCAATACAATGTCTTTAAATATTGTAGCTCGCTTCGGCCTAAAACATGTTCCCCATCCTAAGCCATATAATGTGTCATAGGTTAATAATAACTCCATAGCAATCAATAAGAGACTTTTGTTCCCTATCAAATCCCTAAATTATCATAATGAAATATAATGTGGTGTGATCCCAATTGATACAAGACATGTAATTTTGGCAAGGCCATAGATATATGTTTTTGACGTCACTGTTTCTAGTTGATCAAATTCATGTCCTTTCACTTTTAAAAGTAGAAAGATCAAACTCGTTGAATTACTCTCAAGACCCAACAATAAGAACAAGACAAAGAAGATTGTGAAAGAACAAAGACTTAAAATAATGAGTTTGAAATTTTGGTTTAGGAACAACCTTTTGTGTCTGGTTTAGTTGTAAGAGAAATTTCAAAATACTCTATAGTGAAACTACCTAAGGAGGTAAATATGACTAGCATAATAGGTCCAAAATAGTTTGAAAAGAAGATGCATAATGAGTTAGTTGTGTGTCCTTTAGTTGTGGAAGTTTCCAAGGACTCTCCAGTAGAGTTTTCTAAGGAAGTAAGTGCATGTTAGAAGAGTTTCATGATAGTTGTCATTCTGAGTTCCTTAACTCCTTGACACCTAACTTGTCATAAATTTTAAGCAACCTTTCTAGCTTCCTAATTCTTCTCCCCTTATGCCCCTTATGCTTGACATCCAGCAAGTCATAGATTTTGAACAACTTTCTAAGCTCCTTAATGCTTGGTCCCCAATGTTTTACATGCTCTATGTTTAATATCCAACATGTACTAAGTCTCAAGCACTTTGTTGAGCTCCCTAAATCCTTAGTTCTTATCATGGTAAGAAGAATGATAAGCTTGATTCACCGAGTTATATCCAATTTATATCCATCCAAGATTACAAAAAAAAGTGTGTTCCATTCCACACTCCCAGTCATATAACTCTAAAATGTCAAATTTAGATATCTTTTGCATGTCGGGATCGTTAAACATATTCCAGTAAGTAATGAACAATACAAATTTCAAATTGATTTATATAAGAATTATGATGCCCTCAATGTTAGAGACTATTTCATAATATAGATTAAACTTGAATGGTGTCCTTTGGAAACGAGTCACAAATTGCAAGTGAGTAATGCGAGAACATTTAAAGTATTGCAAATGATTAAATCAAATAGTTATATTATTAAACTTTGATATTAGCTCTACGTTTGACATGAAAAATCTCATTATATATAAAAAACAACATTACCTGATGCTCCTTTTGATATCCCTGCCTCATTATCTTTATCATTGGCACAAAAGAAACATTAATTTTACTTTAGATGCATATTAATTAAACTTTAAATGCAAAAGCTGTTTTCACCAAGGGCAATGACATTTAACAAATCCCATTATATGAGCTAGGCAACCAAATTCAGATTGTACTTGGATTACCAAAAAAAGCATCACAATAGCTTGATCATGATCTCTGAAAACATTATTGGAGCCGCCTTGAATTATACTCGATGAGTTCGAGTTCTTCCAACCCAGGGAGAGTTGATGAGAACATCAAACTTGAGATATGATTCACATATTTGTATGATCTATGATAATGAAAGATAACTCAACCCTTGTGCTATTGGATTTTATTTGGGTTTATTTATTATGCTTAATTTATTTACTATTGGATATTTTATTTAGCAGGTTATAAGCCCAGTTGCTTGTTCTAGCTAAGGTTTTAATATTTATATAATATTTTTCTAAATGTTAAAGTTTTTTATGAATTGAATAAATATGCAAAGTTGCAGAATTTTCAACCCTTTCCTTCTCTTCTTCAACTCTTTCTTGCATAAGAAAGAGGGATCTGAAAACTTTAGTCTATAAGCCACAAAACCCATCCTAATAGTTAGTGCAAGAGACAATACAATAACAGAATGAATAACTCAAATAACATCAGATGCTACTCACTAAAGAGCTTCTTTTTAGGGCCAAAAACATATAAATGTTGCTAAGATCATTCAAATGATAGTCTGACTATATACAACTGAGTTTATTCAATGAATATCTCAAGTATGGCTAGTCAGTTAATCATAACAATATAAATGTTACAAAAAAGCATCATTTTTTGCAGTTTGTGTAACACAATGTCAAAACTGTGCTATATAGAATCTTGAAAATGAGAAATCAAACAAGAACATACCTACAAGATTTTCAGCAGCAAATTTTAAGCACACAGACTTCAAATCCATAGCATGGTATCGATCAGCCAGGGCAAGAATCTTGGCAACAGAACTCACAGATATATCCTCGCAGAGTACAGCCTCGCACATAAGTCTGAGTCTGGGTAAGTCATATCGGTCTGCGGCCTCCAACAATTTTGCAGTTAATGTGTCAAACACAGATATCACAGAAGTTGAACTGAATGCAGAAAGTTCCTCATCTTCAATTAGATCATCTTTGTATATGAAATGTAGCAAAGCCTGAGACATGCAAGGAGATATTAAAAAACAAGGCCGGACATTTTCTCTTTCCCTCTATTGTATGCCACTCATATATTTACTAAAAATAGTCCCTTTAATTTGTTATCCAAATATTTCATGATTTTACAAGTGCCAAAATTCATTCCACAGCTTAAATTTCATATCTGCTTGTATTTGAGACATGGGCCTTACATTGTGAATGAAAATAATGTTCTTCATACATTTTTCATGATACATTTCTTTACAATCCCATATAAGTCTCATAAATGTCTTCAAAAACATCTATGAGAGGGAGAATCAATTTAAAATCTTCTCTTGTAATTTCTGATCCTCGGCTCCATTAAGCAGTCAGCACTTTTTGAGATCAAATCAAAAGTATTTGGAGCTTCAAGGAGTAAAACTAATGATTTAGCTCCTTTGTGTTTTTCTGCTGCAGAGACTTGCAAAACTCCCTAGCTGATAAACAGCAGGACTGAGAAGCTCGTTTGTTTTGGTACACTGTTATTTCAAAGGATGCCTTGTTCTCCTATTCCGATAGTTATAAAATTATCGTCCTTTGTCACCCAAAAATAAAAATAAAACTTGAGTTAAAGGATGTATCTTAAAGTAAAAAACTCAATTATGTGCATTACAGGTGGGTGATTAATAGAATATTTTAACAAAACTCAATATTTTCCATGGCTGCAATATAAATATCAATACTTGGAGTATATTGAGTGCCTCCAGACTCTATAATAATGCATGCTTCAAACAGATAAGTCATTGTTTAAAGGTAAAGAAGAACACTCCAAGAAATGATACCTTGAACACCTTAGGTTCTATATCTGAAATAACTATTTCACTGTTATCTTCCTCCATTGCATCTAGAAGTTCACTTTCAAATACAGGAGACCGAGCAACCAATACCAACTTGTGAGCATGAAACCTTTGCCCTTGCACATTGAAAATGATATCAGAACAATCTTCTTTCTCCAATAACATACCAAAATGATCTCCAATATCTGATTCAGGGACCTTTATAGAGTGCAATCTTGAGCAATCAATTGCAGAAACCACAACACCAACAGTGCAGTGAATTTTCAAGCAATCATCTTTCAGAAAATCAGACGACTCAAGCATTGCTCGTCTGAAGAATCGCTTGTAACCCCTGGGAGGGGAAAAGAGCACACGTTTAACAATAGGAACTGGAAACCATTTCATACGCTAATGACCAATTCCAACAAAACAAAAGGTAAAAAAGCTCACAGATCACTTCAGACTTTAGATGTTCTCTACATTTAAATTGAAAATACATAAAATGCCTATTTATCACCAAAGTCTACTCTAATATTCCATTTCAATAATAATAATAATAATAATAATAAAATCCTCTTAATAGTATAGAAGAGTTCCAAATAGCGGAAAAGCTTTAATCCAACAAAGTAAACCACACAAAGGAAGACCATGAAAAAACCAACAAATACTTAATTGGCAGCGTCTCATCTGCAAGTCTCAAGTGGGGCTCAGAATTAGATTACACGGAAACTGCATTCATGCAAATTAGCACAACTCATAATTACATCAATCCGCCCGCAAACAAACTCTAATTTAAATTCAATCACTCTACTTTATCATTCAATTGATTCTACTCAAGATCTCAAGTTCTTCTGTTGCCTAATTAAGAAACTACAATTTAAAAAAGTAAAAAGAAAAAAAAAAAAAACCCAGAATTGTATTATACCACATGCTGCCGCGATACTTGAGGGTATAGGGTCCACTCTCAAGGGAGCGATCAAAGTGACTATGAACTTTATGTTTGCCTTTACCACTCTGATCAATCAAGGTGAGCTCGAAAAGGGCACGAACATCAGTGCCTTCGCTAGCAAGAGCGATGAAAACAGAGACATAAGCGGATTGGTCTTCAGGGTTTTTTCCATCTGGGTAGAAATAAATTGCCCATTGATAACCGCCAACAGTGAAAGCCTCGCTAGCTATTTGTTTCCCTACGCCAATTCCTTTGGCTAATGAATAGCCTTGAATTGTGAATGTGTGGGAGCCGTTTACTGTCTCTGTTATGGAGAGCGAAGAGGACGGGGATGTGCATGGCGATGGCGACGAGGTGGTGGGTGGCATTGAGAACGGGGAAGAGAGTGTGTTTGGGTACTGGGAATTTGAGGGGAAGTTTTTTTCGATTTTTAAAGAAGAAAGGGGTGTGGTTAAGGGAAAAGAGGAAGAGTTTAATTCTGTAAACAGGGTGGGGCCTGCCGCCCTTGACGATGGTGGGTGGTGGGGTCTTTTATTTTAAGAGGATTTTTTATTTAAAATAATATTTTTAAAATATATTTTTAATATTAGTGATTCAATAATATTAATAAAATGATTTTAAAAAAAATAAATTTTAAAAAAAAAATATGTTCAATTTCCAACGAGCACAAAAAGTGTTTGATATAGATATTCCAATAAATTAATTTGGTTTTTGAGATTTTGATATATAAAAAGTCCAAATTATAAATTCCTTTATTCATCAAAACAACCATTTTATTTATTTGATATTGTAATAATATTTTTTTATTTTATAATATATTAATTTATTTAAAAAAAATATAAAATAAATAAATTTTAATTCTTTCAAAAACAATTTTAAAACATAAAAATAAAAAACTAACAGGCTTAAATTTGATACTTAAAAAAGAAAACTATTTTTCTTTTTTCTGAATTTTTTTTGGAGATAGTTGTCGTAGTTGTTTTGAATTTTAATAAAAATTATTATAATTAAAAATATTTAATTTTATAATTAAAATTAATTATGACCACTGAACACAATCAAAAACATCCATTGATGGTGGAATCAACTTTTTCTTTTCTTTTTGAGGTATTAGTGGTGGTAGTAGAAGCACCTCTCACCACATGATATCAAGATTATTGACACTATTTTATTTTAGATGAAATGGTCGAAATATTTCATATTAGGTAAATAAACGAGATAAAATAATATCATTTTTATCTATTTTAAATATCAGTGAAATACTGATTGAAACATCTCATAATCAATCCGAGTGTGCTGTTTCAGCCAAGGGAAAAAATTCATTTCCACGTCTCTTTAAAAAAATATATATTATAAAAAGAATAAAATTTTGTTAATTGTGACTTTATAAAAATAATATCAGCACATTAAAATAATTAAAAATTACCAAGAAATTTTAAATAAAAATTTTAATTTTAATTTTAATTTTTTAAAATAATATTTTTTAAATACAATAACAAAGAGAGCCGAAAGCAATCAAGAACCAACAATGGCTTTTCCCTTTTGTGCACTACTGTAATTTTTTATTTACAAAAGTAATCCTGCATATGTACACTATATACATTTATAAGTGTGATTAAGATTGTTTTTAAAAGTATTTTATTTAAAAATATATTAAATTAATATTTATTTTAATTTTTAGAAATTATTTTTAATATCAATATATGAAAATAATCTAATAACACTAAAAAAATATAATTTAAAATAAAAGGTAAAAATATTTTTTTATAAAATATTTTTAAAATATAATGATAAACATGTATATTTAAAGCAAATCCTAGAAAGTAATGCCACTCGGCTTATGAGTGCAGCCAAGGTTGTCAATACCGTTCTAGTTGCCGTTCCGGTTTTTCTATTAGTACGGAACGTTTTGGTTTCGGAGCATTTCGGTGTGCCGTTTCGGGGTTGTACTGTTCATATAAAATTAATTAATTATATGTGTGTGAGTGTGTGTGTGTGTGTGTGAAAAATTAAAATATTAATTTAACAAGCATAATTAAAATTCAAGATAAATTAACTTTAAATTATACAATACAAACACAAAATCAAATAAATATAATATCAAAATTAGAAAAAAAAATCACAAATTAATCAAAATAAAAAAGATTTTAAGGCCGGAACAGCATACCCGGAACGGAACCGAGACGACGTTCCGACCAGAATTTGGCCAGAATTTCCAGAACTGACCGAAATTAAAATTAAAATAAAAATAATATCATTTTATCTCATTTTTGTTAATGAAACAGAACATTCCAGTTACTCTTGACAAAACAGAACATAATTAACAACCCTCCTGCATCAACAAACTACATTTGCTAAACTAGAGCCACCTCCTACACAATTTGAAAACAGGATCGCCGATTGCTACTGTAAGGATCACTGATCCCAGGCACTCCCGGCAACAGCCTCAGCCGTCGAGTCTCATTCACTTCCCACCATTTCCTCTGAACTATAATCACCTGGAAGGAGTTGAATCCGATCAGCATTCTCCATGATCCAAGCATTCGTCATATTTTACCAGTAATCTTCTGCATAAACACAAGCATTAGTTACCCCACAGAAAACACCGTATGTTTATTTATTTATTTTTAAATTAGTTTTTATTATTGTAATTTTATATAATTTTAATTTTAATTTATTTTAATTGCAGAAGATATAAAGAAGTGGGAGTAGTACAAGTTACTTGCATTTCATTTTACCTCAACTTGGAGGATTAATGGATCCTGCGGTTCATTCTTCCCTTGTTAATTTGATTTTCTTAATTCCCTTCATTTTTTTTTTTAGTTTTCATACGTTAAATATATTATTATTATTATTATTATTTTAGTTTTCATACGTTAAATATATTATTATTATTATTATTATTATATACAGCAATGGCTACATATGCAATTCAAGAACCACCCAATATGTAATATAAGATCTTGGTCTTGTCTGGGTGTTTGATATCTTCTGCAATGATTGATACCCAAGTTGGTAATTTACAAAGCCATTTCAATGCATCATGTGTACAGAAAGATTAGTCAATAATATATATATATACACACACATTGAGAATTTAGTGCATGTATTTGATAAGAAAAAAGAAAAGAAAAGAAAATTAAATGCACAAATAAATATTTAAAAGAGTTATTACTTATAATATACACTAAAAGACGTTAGAATAGGTTACCATAGCATGTGAGTAAAATCATTTTGGATTATAATAGTGTTGCTTGATCGGTTCGGTTGGGTAAAATGATTTATTGAATTTTTTATATATTTCTTTGAGCAGTAAAATAATCATTCTATGCCTCGAAAAAAAGCAAAAAAAAAAAAATCAGCTGACGAAAGGGGTGCCACGGTAATTTCACACTCCATTACATAGTAAAATAACTCTTATACCCTCATATAAGACAAAAATCATGGTTTTTCCTGCGAGGGTATTTCAGATATTTTATATTTTTTAAAAAATGTCAAAATACTAACTTGCCCCCCAATAAGACAAAATAGAAGAGTTGATTGTAAATGTATTCCAGTAATTTATCATTTTATTATTATTATTATTATTATTATTATTATTATTATTATTTTATGTCTAATATTGTGCGTGAGTCTGATCCACGCAATGACAATATTCGACTTCACGCTCACTTTTGGGCAGTGCATGTGGTGTCGGCTGGTGGAGAATAATATTTAGTAGGCATCTCACCCGATGCGCTGCCGTATCCGTTTTCTCATGGTGTGACACGTGACATCACACGGTAGCCGGAGACGCAACTGTGGGTGGTTGAACTTCCCCCCCCTCTTTTCTCTTTCTTTCACCCTAAACTGTACGACACCCCCCCCCCCCCGATTTTATGGTTGTTTCATTTTTATCCCCGCTCTTTTAATTGTATTGTATATTCTTTATTTCTGTATTATAAGTTTTGATTTGTTTCAATTGTGTCATTCGATTGAAATTGATTATATATTACATCTTCATTTCAGTTCTTATTCTTTTAATTTTGGATTTGATTTTAAATTCTTTAATATTTTCGGTACAGAAATTAAATTTTTTCAATTATGTGCTTTGATTGAAATTGATAATATATTTGGCTTTCATTTTGGCCCTTATATTTTTAATTTTTTATTTTAATTCCTTTATTTTTTTATACTTCTTAAATAGTTTCTATTTTTATCCATGTTTATATATGTGTGTGTACGTGCACGCACGCGCGCGCTTTTAACTTTGATTTTTAATTTTTGTTATTTTCTATTTTATTGAGGCAACATTTTTTTTAAAAAAAGAAATTTAGTTTGTGTTTGTGATCATTTGAAAATTGATAATTTAGTTTTTTTTTCCTTTTGTTCTTTCTTTTTGTTTTTTTATTAGTTTTTTTTATTCTCACATCAAATGATTTTTTTAGCTAATAATTTATTTTTATTTTTTTTATTTGCTCTTTTGTTAAAGTTTTTGGGTTTTTTTTTTCATTATTTTATTGAATTTTTTCCCATTATTCACTCAACAACAACAACAACAATATTTTTTTTTTCTTACTTTCTCTTTTGTTAATATTTTCGAGTATTTTTTTTCTCGGGATAATTTAATAATTTTTATCGTGCTTATCAATAATAGTAATAATATTTTTAGATGTTAAGCTTTCGATATTGTTGTTGTTATAATATGTTATGTTGATTTGTTTCGTTATATCAAACATGCATGTATAAATTTTATATTTTATTTTTGAACTAGCAAAATTTATTAATTATTTCAATCTCAACACTTATAAAACCTGTTTACTCAGCCCACAATGTAGCACAAGCAATTTAAATAGTAATAACTAAATATCAAGTAAACAAAACATAGATAAACACAGATAATAATATCTTATCTCATATTGTAGTGATCTCTTAAAAAAATATTTTCTTATATAAAAATAATTGTTTTTTATGAGAAAAATAATAATTTAAATTTAATTGAAAAAAATAATTTTTAATATGATTCTTTTATTTTCTTATTAATATTTTATTGTTCATAAAGAAATAAAACTATTTTCTTCTATCTTCTTTATTTACTAAAAATAAAAAGAAACAAGAACAAAGATTTTTTAAAAGAACTGCACAATTTAAAATAAAAATAAAAAGGTACATAAAATTGTACTATTTGAAACAAGGATAAAAAGATGCATCTCTAATTATTATTATTATTATATCTCATTAATTTCCTTTTTTCCGTAATGCTTATTTTTCATTAAACATCTTATTATAATCATAAAAAATTTTTTAATTATAAATAATAATTTTTTTGATAATCTTAATGCAAATATATTAAAAAGTATAAGAATGATACACCACTTAAGTATGAACATGAAAGATCAAAACATGATCCAGTTGACCTAGTTAAAACTCGATTTGATTTTTTCTTGAAAAAATTGCATTTTTTAACTTTTGTTTATTTAATTATATAATATTCTACGACGCCAAAATATATAGAACCAATAAAAACTCTCTTTTTTCTTTGCATTTTAATTAGAATAATTTAATTAATTAGAAGTGAAAACTTTTAATGTAAAAATAAAATCATATGTTAGATGATAAGTCTAAAATCAAAAACCCTAAATATTTAGATAGAACTATAAAATTATAATTATAATTTTTTGTTTAATTATAATTATAGTCTAAAATCCAAAAATTATAATTATACCTTTCATGTTATTTCAAATATAATTATAATTTAATTATTTTCATCCAGTCTTATTATTGTATTATTTGTTGTTTCTTATCTATTAACTTTTTTGTTTAATAATTTATTATTCCATTATATATCATCATTCATCACAAATAAATTCTTATTATTCACTTCTTCTTTCTAAAACTTATCAGCGGTTTTACAATTATTATTATTATTATTATTATTATTATTATTATTATTATTATTATGTCATCTAGTCATCTATTGTGAATGATCTTAACAATAATTACATAATAATAATAATAATAATAATAATAATAATAATAATAATAATTATTATTATTATTATTATTATAATTATAAATTTTAAAATTATCCGAGGATCAAATTATTAAGATCATTGACAATAGATGTCTTAATAATAATAATAATAATAATAATAATAATAATAATTAATATTATAATGATTATTATTATTATTATATTATTATAATTATTAAGTCATATATTGTCAATGATCTTAATAATTTGATCCTCGGATAATTTTAAAATTGCAACTATATCAGTTCAATTTAATAGATAAATCAGTCTAGTCCATTCATTCTTAAAAATAAAAAGAAAATAATAGTGTAATTTGATAGAATGAAAGGTAAAAAAGAAAAGAAAAAAATCAAATGGAGGAAGTGCAAAATAAGGTTAAAGTTCAGGGGGTGTTTTGTAAAATACCTGTTGATAAAGAAGTCTTGAATGGGAAATAAGACCCGTTTTGAGAAACACGCAAAACCCACCAGAAAAACACAGAAAAGAAACAAGAAGCCAAACCCTCCTCCACCTTCTCTATATATCCCTCTCATGGATCTTTGTTCTTTGATAGATTTACTCCCATCACTATAATCATCAGATCTCTCTCTCAAGAAAGGTAAAGGAAAAGGAAAAGGAAAGCAGAAGCCACAAGAAGAAACAGAACGATGTCAACCCCAGCTAGGAAGAGGTTGATGAGGGATTTCAAGAGGCTGCAGCAGGATCCACCTGCTGGAATCAGTGGTGCCCCCCAAGACAACAATATCATGCTTTGGAACGCTGTTATTTTTGGGTACCCTTTTCTTCTTTTCTTTTATCGTGCTCTTTTCTTGATTTCTTATTAACTAATTTGTTTGTTTGTTTTTATTCGTAGGCCTGATGATACTCCATGGGACGGAGGTGGGTAATTCTGATTCTTGCTTTTTCTTCAGTATTACTAATCTTTTTTATATTACCCCTTTTTTGGTTTTTTGTTATTGGAAGATGGATTATGGTTGTATGTTAATTGATTAAATTTGTTTAATTTATTATTGGGCATCTTTAAGTCCTGCAATTTTAAGAGTCTCGATCATGATTAAGGTTGGGTATATACTGAACAGGGACACAGACCTTGGAATCTATGACTGTTACTACTAATCTTGAAATATTTAGATATGGAATATGTGAAAGTAATATTTGTTGGAGTTTAAGTAAATATCTTTCACTGCGTTTAGTTTGGAGATTAAGAATTAGGGGATGGAAGCTGTGAGATACCCATCTTTCTGGCTGGTTGGTTAGCAAGTGGAGTGATGGAATGAAGGGGAAGGAGAAAAATTTGGATGAGTGATGAAATATAAAAGCATCCACTTGATTCATGCTTATCAACAAGTATTTTAATGTAATTGCATGATCAAGCAGGCGGGAATCGGTTGTAGTTGAAGTCTTATTTCATGTTTTTTTTTTAAAGATTCATGTGCTAATTACAATTAATCACTTCTGGGATGTGGACTCTATTGACCATTGGATATATACATACCTCAGTAACTGGGTGTGTTCAGACACACATGTGTGCATCATATTTGCAATTTAAGTGTTTGTTAAAAGCTTATGGTGCTGTCCCAAAGGCTCATAACTGTTTTGCTTATATCATTCTTTTATGGTGTCTAACTTCTTCTCAATCTTCTTCAGGTACGTTTAAGTTGACTCTTCAATTCACAGAGGATTATCCAAATAAACCTCCAACAGTCCGATTTGTTTCACGGATGTTTCATCCAAACAGTATGTTGATATTTTACTTGTATATTTACTTGCATTAGTAAATCAATGTGCTGGTTTCTTGGATTGTTTCCTTTTGACTTGTAATTTTCTCTTGCTCTTTCGGAACCAACTAGCATGTGACTTTTCTTCATAAAGATTGTCTTCTTCTTTTTGGAGTATTGGCAATTGTCTGGACTGTCTGACTTTGTTTCAATTGGTATCACCAGTTTATGCAGATGGAAGTATATGCTTGGACATCTTACAAAATCAGTGGAGTCCGATATATGATGTTGCTGCTATACTTACCTCCATCCAGGTTTGAATTTCTACAGCTTTTTTTTTTTTTATATATATATATTAGTAACAAAGAATTGTTATGTTGTATTCATTAGTTGTTTGCATGTTTTGTTTTAACTATCTTGATTCATGTGGTTGACTTTTGAGATTGAGAATCCACAACCAATGTTTTGAATAACTATCCATTGAAAAAACTCAGACTCCAGATAGGATGTCTTAGGGTAGGGTTGTGAATCACAATCCACAAGTCTTAATTGCAGCTAACCCCACAAGGGTGGGCTGTCAAGGTCATGTCCTCCAATAACTTTCAGCAGATAATGGCCTTTACCTTGGTATTATAGATTACCTTCATGTTGTTCAAAGTTCTTTACTTCTTGATGTTTCATCTTGATATGTGCTGAATGTTTCTTATGAATCATTTGGCAAGTTTTGACCAGTACATACTTGCATCATTTGGCTTCTGGCTCATATACAAGATGATTGTACTATTGTACACCTACATTCGGCATCATTTGGCTTCTGGCTCATATACAAGATGATTGTACTGTAGTGCACCTCCGATTGGCGTGTTTCTAATCTCTTAGTGATCCATGTTCTTGCCTATCTCAGACTCAGTTCAGAATCCAAGCATTATGACATGAACTGTTGACTTTAAAAAAAATAGAGTATTTACAAACAAAAACTAAACAGCACAATACTAGTTATGTCAAGTGGTGATGGGTTTTAGCACGGGCTAGGCTAGAGCTTGGAAAATGAAGATTTAGGTCCATGTTAGAAGCAATGTTGTTCTAGTGTGGTTTTGGTAGAAAAATATCCAAGGCTATAAGGTGCCCAAACCTTCTATATTTGTTTTTAACTTCTGTCCTTTCACATATTTTTATTTGCTTCCTGTTCTTTGGATTGTTGACTACTGTGCACTGGTTTTTAAGCTTGAGCATGTGGATATTTCAGTTTGATATTTCAGATAATCTCACTTCAAATCTTTTCTAGTTTCACTTGAGAAGTTTATTTCAGATAATCTCATTTCAGATATTTCAGTTTGTAAGCTTAAACATGTGGCATCTTTTAATGTCTCTTTTTTCAAAGATGTCATCATCCTGAAATGTTGCTCATTTGATTATTTTATTTTTGAAAGACAATTGGCTCTTTTTTTAATTCATTTAGCAATTCCCTTTATGACACTGTTTGAGGAGGATCGTCCAATATTTTCAGTCCTAGGACGGTCCACCTTGTTTTGAATATACAGTAGTAAACACAACCAACAAAATTTAAGTGTTTATTCTAGCCCATAATATCCTTATTTTAGGCATAGATAATAGGCGTCTTTATTTCTTGTTTTCTCTGCTTATATTACTGAGTGGAATTTTTAAGTGCAATATGCATCTGATGCTTGCAATCAAGAGGTTGATGATTTGGAACTGATGAGCATCAGTTCATGGAAAAAAAATGTTGATTGCAATTTGGGAACCTACTTCGGCAGGACAAAAGATAAATGATGATCTGCACGTGTATTTTTTGTCAGTTTGCTGTAATTGGCTACTTGTATAGGCTTTCCCACGCATGTCAATATGGTATCTGATGTGATGGTATGCTGATATTCATTATATTATTGCCTCTTTAGAGAAATGGTTTTTGAAAGCTCTCAAGTGAGGTAGTATATACTAACAAGAGCTTTACTAACAAAAGATTATTCTGTGTTTTTCCCAGTCCTTGCTCTGTGATCCAAACCCAAATTCCCCAGCAAACTCTGAAGCTGCTCGCATGTTCAGTGAGACTAAACGGGAGTACAATCGCCGAGTTCGTGAAGTAGTGGAGCAGAGCTGGACTGCTGACTGATAGTTTATATAAAATCTCCTGATGCTGGGAACAATTAGAGTGGTGTGGACCTGAAGTGCGCTTCTTTGAACTCATCGATAGTGCTGTGCTCTGTAATATGCTTTGACTTGCATCGTTCTTAGAGGATTCTCTTTGGATGATTTATTTCTTGTCTTTTAGAACTGAAACTTGTTGATTTTCTGGATGTTTTCTCCTGATTCGTCTATCCTGTAAGGGTCCTTCCTCCCTTTTTATCCTGTGAAAAAAATTTACAACGCTTTGGTATCTCAATGCCTTTCAACGCCCTCATCTCAGCATGCTTTGAATTGTGTCATTTGGGAATTTTTAAATTATTTTAAAAAATAAAGAAAATAAATATTATCAAAAAATAAAAATTGCTTTCTATTTTTTTAAATTGATTTATTTAATACCGAAAAAACTTTAAGTACAAGTTCCTAATCTTAAACATTAAATATATAGAGTATACAAAAGACCTAAATTCAATATCTTTTTGATAAATCTTGGTTTTCCCGAGCACTATCTTAGACCTTTAAGAGTACATCCCAATCATGTAGAGTAGGCTTCCCATCGTAGCCCACGATCAAGAAACATAATCTATGATCAAAATAGAGTTTACGAAGATCAAATGGTGTTTTTTTGGTTGATTATTTTTAAGAGCACAAACAATATCATAAGAGCCTAAAAACCATATAAAAGATCATATGGCATCGAATCATAGGCACAAAAAGCTAGACCATGTGATATTCTAAAATCAAACCCAACAACCTCAAGCATAAACTTAGATCTTCAAGAGGATTAGGTGGGATCATAGAACACTTGTATATATGCCTAGGCTTTGATCAAAACACACTAAGGCAAACCAATAGCCTTATTATTTGTTTTTGTCTTTACCAAACACGTCTTAGTTAAATTTTAAGTAATTTTTATAATTTTAGAGGACCATGTTGAAATTAGTTTTTTTTTTAATTTTTTTATCATTTTTTTTTAAGTTAAGATCGTCAAATATGCTCTAAAACATTTTTCACAATCTTATTATTTGTTTCTGTTTTTACAAAACACATCTTAGTTAAATTTTAATTATTTTTTATATTCTTTTAGGACCATTTTGAAATTATTTTTTTATATTAATTTTTTTTTCTCTTATATTTAATATTTGAGATTATATTCGTAAGATACTTTTTTGGTATTAAATAAACCATTTAAAAAAAAAATCCTTCTTTAAAAACATATATATGTTTTGAATTTTCATATGGTCAATTCCTAAGACAATTTGCATGCATAGTTTTGTAAAATAAAAAATATGTTCTTTACTTTAAAAAATAATAATTAATGGATTTTATAAATAGTTTGTAAACATCAATTAGAATTTAGCCTAAATTTCAAAAACACAAAAAATAATCTTTTTTCATTTTAATATAAGAACTTATACAAAAGACATTCATGGTGGTAAGGGAAACAAAAAATATAAAGTCTTATAAAATATTTTTTTATGTTCAAAATGACTAGGTTTGACATATAAAGCCCAAATTCACCTTACTAAGGTGAATTTTCTTTAACTAATAGACATACTAATGATATAAAAACCCATGCCTAGGATACAAAATAATAATTAGTGTAATGTACCCATGCCTGGGATACAAAATAAATTATCTTATTAATACACATTCGCTAAGAAAAGAAAATGTAAATTTTATATATATAAGGTCTTACAAAAATTTCTATTGAAATTTTAGCAGAACCTCCCTTGTACTGACAGATCCCAGGCTATCAATATATAACATAACTTTTAATTCAATATTGACCCAATCATCCTAGGTCTATAAAATCATAAATATAATCATCATCACAACCATAATAAACAAATTATATATTTAACAACAATCAACAATTTACACCAGAGTCAAGATAAATTCAGTCATATTTAATAAAATACAACAAAATAAGTTAATTTTCTCGCACTCCATTGTTTTCAAAATAGTGATCATACATGTCAGTTTACCAATATTTAATTTATACAAAATACTACTAGATATAAAAAGCTAAGAAACAACAAATTTACTCCTAATATGCAAATGATGGGTCTGAAAAAGGAAATACAAGATAATTTCATAAGAAAAATTTGGAATAATAATATTAAAGTTATTAAACTCATGATATGCAATCATATATAGTTATAATAGTCAACATAGCTATTTGAAACACAAATTAGCTTCTCCACTTGCTTCCGATACTAGGTAATATCGATACCCTTATCATCCTATCGACATAAAAAATCAGATAAGACCCCTTCTTGGGTCCCTGATATACCTCTTGATTTTATTTGAGGCAGTGTGTTGATTCTTTTATTTTTTTTTTGAAATTTCAACATATATGAATATGTATGAAATATTGCACTAAAATCTCTTTGTCCAGGATTCTAACATACACTCGATGTATATTAGCTTGTGCATAGGGATCCCTGTCCCCAGGATCTTGACATACACTGAATGTATGATAGCCATTCATGACGATTCTCTTAACAAGGATCCTAGTATACATTAAGATGTATGCTAGCCATTTTTTGTGATCTCTTTATTTGAGCTCCTACCATACACTAAATGTATGCTAGTCATCGTCATGTCGTTCATTCGATACGGTCTACAAAAGCGATATTGCCATAACCTAGCAATTTATCCAAAAATCTGACTTTTCCGACACACATGCCTTAAACATTCTTCTTGATAAATCACATATTTTTAAACTTTCACCAAAGATTTAAGCATAGTTCACACATTTTTATTATAAAAATTAAATAAAAAAACATAGGTATGAATCACTTACCTACTATGGATGCTCTATTTGTGGTTCCTTGTTGGTGTTGTTGCACCACATTCGTGGTCCCTTTTGCAATTACAAGAAATTCTTATGAAGTATTTTCAGCTAACGATACACTTCATAATAACCACACCACTAAAGTCTAATAGGCCTTTAGATTCGTTAGTCTTTCATTTGTATTTTTATAACAACATTTGCTAATCAAAATATCATTATAAACACTGATTTTTTTAACATAACTTGTTTTTTTTCTTTAATGCATCTAACTTCATGGCTTCATGACCTCTCATTTCTTCTTTTTTCTCTCAAAGCTGTCAGCAGAGGTCACATTCCACATTCCAACCTCTCCCCATATAATTCACTATAACAGTGGTTATAAAACTCTGTTTTGTACGAAATTGATCTCGTTAGAAAACTAACATACATGTATACAACTCTTTTGAAGGAAGAAAAATCTAGTTCCACCTCTAAAATTCATAAAATACATCACAAATATGACATGTTTCTCTATAGTGTCTTCCCTGGATAGTCATATTTGGTGACCTTTAGCCAGAATTATAAGATACTAAATTAAATAAAACCAATTTTCTTGGATGTTACACAACCATAACTGTAACTCATACCAAGGAAACATATCCTAATTCCCTTGTTTTCCCACTTAGATTCTCTATAAAAGTCTAGAAATGATTTTGCCCAATAGTTAATTTCTGCATCATAAATATTTGGTCTAAACTTAGCCTTTGGAAAACAAGACTCCCATCATTATTTCCATGCTCAATCCGTTCATTGCATAAATATTCACATCCAACACAACATATACAATAATTATTTTACATAACACATAATCTTTCCCTCCAAGTTACTACCCTCAATGGTCAGCCATGACCTTTTATAGGGGCTCTCTTTTTCCTTTCTATTTGTCTTGTCAATTAGCTCTCATTTCATGTCACATTCAACAATTATATACGATTCCATATTTCCCCCTAAATTTTTTCAAGAACCCTAACCCAAATCACATAAAGAAAATCATGCAATTTAACAATAAACTTAATAATTTTTATATGCATCTAAGAAACATCATACCAAGAAAAAATTTAAATCCTAATTGCATGTGAAATCATAATCTCCTCCTCTTCTTTTCTTCTTGTTGCTGCCAGCTTAATACTTTTTTTCCCCTCCAATTTCTTCTTCCAATAACACTTCAAATCCTTGTATTTTTATGTTTAATGGTAACACTTTATCTCTCTTTTATTTTGAATTTCTTATTAAAACGAGTAAGAAAAATGTCAAATCTCCCTCCTTTTTTTTCCCTCACTCCGCTGGACATAAGAGAAAAGATAGGGGTATTTATACCATTCAATTTCTCTTATTTGCACTTACACCCTCATTTTATTTAAATGTTTTCTTTTTACCTCACATCTTATTTTCTTATTATTAAATCCCACTCTTTATATTTCTTTGAATTCCACCCCCTTCAACCTATTTTATTTCTCTTTTAATTTAAAACTAACCCTAATTAATTCTGAGTTAAACTACAATGTCTAAAATATTTTATCCTAATGTTATATACAAATTTTCTTAATTGTTATTTTATTTAAATTTATTTGTGAATTCTTCCACTTATTTTTTTTAATTTATTTAGTTTATAATTTACACCTGTATTTATTTTCCGGGGCTTACAATTAGATAAATGATAATGCAATTCACCTTTCGTAGAATGTATTATAAGTGATATTGTGTTTCTTATATATAATTAGTCCTGTTATCCAAAATTTGTAGATCAATTTGAGTTCTTAGTGACCAAAATATTAGGTGATGACTTCAAACTTTTAAATTATAAAAGATAAAAAATATTGTTCTTTACACACCTAAATCTGATCCAAAAAGATTATTTTTATGATCTCACACTCATATGAAATATATCATGGTTTGCCTAAGGTTAGATGTAATTCAAGTTGTTGACATGGATAGTCAGATGTTTTTTAATCCTGGTAAAGAACTCTGTTGACCAATAAAATGGAGACTCAAGTATCTCAAATTTACTAGTTTCAATTTATGTTTTGAAAATAGCAAACCTATGTTGGATGAATATACATATACAAATACGGTTGATGATTTTGTTTTTAAAAAGTACACAATAATAATTAATGATTTTTGCAAGGGGAGCAACTTCATGGAAATCAAAGTTGTAAAAAGTGTTGCATTATCCATTATAGGAACTTGAAACATTACTCTTATCAAAGAGAAAAATAATTATTACAGATGAACAATTTCTCACATAAACTTGGCCTAGTGCAAGGAAACTTTTTGTTGTATTGTGATAATCAAAGTGCAATCCATCTATATAAGCATTCTACTTTTCATTCTTGATCAAAGCAAATTGAGGTTATATACCAATGGACTAAAGATGCTATGAAAATGAAGTTTTTGGTTGTTGAGAAGATCCATACCAATAATAATTTGTCAAATATGGTGATTGAGTCCTTACCAAGAGAGAAGTTTGAATTTTGTAGAAGGTAAACATGATTGGGTATAAGTTTTTGGTTGTTAAGAAGATCCATAAGATGATAATTTGTCAAATATGATGATTGAGTCTTTATCGATAAAAAAATTTGAATTTTGTAGAAGGTAAGTGGGCTTGGATAGAGCCCCCTAGATAAGGCAAAATGAGGGGGGGGGGGGTTATTGAGTTTGGTTCTTTTTTTAGGTCACAAACTAAGAAAACAATAGATAAAAGCTTAAAGACTTTTAGGTCTTATAAGTGAACAGGTATAAAAGGCCAATTCCGACTTATTTTCTAGTCGGTGACCGACATATACAAATAGAAAATGAGAGATGAGAGTAGCTTGGACAATCTTTGTTCAAACTTTAATAGGCAGTTGATTCATTATTTGAACAAAACAAAGTTTTGACAATAAATTCAAGACAAATGACTCTTCATTTTGTACTATTGGATGGAAGATTAGAAGTGTCTGAATTGGCTTATTGGATGGCTTAGTTTTGTGAGATTCTTTTTGGCTCTTTGGGGGTATTTGAGAGTGTGGTTGTTGTTGCTTTTCAAAGTGCTTTTCGTGCTGAAATATATCAAAATGATTTTTTTTAAATAAAAAAATCATTTTTGACATCAGCACATCAAAATGATCTGAAAACACCAAAACATATTCATTTAAAATGAAAAAAAAAAGGGCAAAAGCAGTCAAACACAAGTTTGGCCGCAGTGCCAAACAGGCACTTTATCTTTAATGTTAATGAGTCCTAAGAAATGTTGTTCTTGATTATTTATGTTGTTCCCTTAATATTAAAAAAATAAAACTTGCGTGTTTATTATTAATAATAATCGTGGAAGTTATTTAGTAGCTTATGATATAGTAGTTGTTTTCCATGTCATGTATTTTACATAAAAAAATCCAAAGTTATCTATATTTATAGGAGTATAACTTTCATGAAGGATCCAACGCGATAAAATACCGTTTTAAAGAACAGGATCTACCGCAATCTACTTAGTAAAAAACCAAGCAAAACTAGACAATCAAACGGAAATATCATTAGCTATTGTGATTAAGTGTGTTTTTAATTTGAAATAAAAAAAAAAAATGGGGAAGAATTGGTTCTTTGAGTTGTGAATTTGGTTATATTAATCTCTTTTCCGAACACCTTTGAAGATATTCATATGCATACCAGTAGTTTCGCTACAAAATTCTCGCATCAGAGGCAATGCTCATTCTTTGAAGTAAATAAGAACTGAGTTTACATTCTGAGAGAAACTGAAAAAAGCAGCATGTTCCTGCTAATGAATGGTAATGTGTAAACGCGCTCGTTTGGTAGGTGAGACTGGGGATCCTTCACTGCTCTGGGAGTCTCCCCGCCACGGTTCCTGAACTTGAGCAGCAAACTGCAAGTTCCATAGTATATCCTCAACGGAAGGTCTATCAGCAGGGTTCTTTAGCAGACACCTGACGCAGATCTCCATCATTGTCTTCAGGGATTGATCTGAGCATGATCTTCGCAAACCTGGATCAACTATGCTACTTCGAGCTGGATCATCGCTTGTAATGCTTGCTTGCAACTGCACAAGTTTTGCACAGAAATATTTATCTGAGAGACAATTTACCAGTAGAAAATGACACATATGGATGCTATGGATTTCAAAATCAGGAATCCTGGAACTAGGAAGAGGGCATCAGCACATTTTTATGATGAGAGGGGAAAATCATTGAAATACGTTTTTCTGCAGGTTAAATAAAAAAACCAAAGAAAAATGTCACCTGATCTCTTAGAACAGCTACTTCATTCTTAGATGTCAATGATCTCCCCGTAATGATTTCAAGCAATATTAATCCAAAGTCATAAACATCAACCTTCGGGTCTTGATTTATCCTGTTCAGTAACAGCATTCAAAGAAAAAATCATGGGACTGATAGTTTTTAGCTTTCTGATATACCAAACTTTATAGACTAATGAAATTTTGCATTATATAAATATTCCTGTGTTTTATCTAATTGACTCCCGAAATAGGCGACCAAATAATAAACTCAAACTAGTTCAGCAGTTTGAACCGGCCTAACCCTCAAAATTTATCAGCAGTCAGATCTAACCTTGCACTGGTGCTAAGATCTTTGGATGCACCAGATGATGTTCCATGGACAACCTGCAACAATGAATTTGTTAGGTATCAGCTTCTAAGTGTTGTTAAATGGAAAAGAAAAACAGCCTTCATGAAGGGGAAAGAAAATACCATTCCCTTGTTTTCTGCTAACAAGGGTAGGTTATAACTGCTAATTTTTGCAACAAGGTTTTGATCCAATAAAACATCTGTTATCTTCAGATTATTTGAATATACACCAGGCACAATCCCTGTATGCAAAAATTGGATGCCCTTTGCTACACCTATTGCAGCAGCTATACGGTGTGTCCAATGAAAATTTTGCCTGGCATGTCCTCCTGAAATTATTTTTTTTTACAAAAAAATGGATGTTGTCATCAAATCCAACAGAGACAGAGTAGTATACACTTACTAAAATGCACGATGCAGTAAACAAAATAACACCCAGTTTTAACTATGCTGTGAAAGATTGATGAGTGGCTCGCAATAACAATCGAGAGGTTGATCAAAAGTTAACTCATATCAAAAGCATATTAAGCAATCACAGCACTGCTATTATGTTTTCCATCCTGACAAAGTAATTTCGATAAATTATGGATTACAACTTACCAGAGATCCAGCTTCTTAGCGTGCCATTAGGTACATATTCAAAAACCAGAAATATTCTGCTGACACTTGAATCATCCAAGTAACACTCAAAGCAGTGTCCAAGGGCACTGACCAAATGTCGATGTCTTAGTTTCGAGATTAGCTCTATATGGTGCATAAAGTTTAGGGTACTATAACTTCTTTTCACTTTTAAGCATCTGATAGCAACAAAGGATCCATCCTTAAGTCGACCCCTATACATCTGAAACAACAAAACAAACAGCAAGGAATATCAGGAAATCTATTCATGGTTAATAAACAGCACACATGCTTGGAAGGGGGTTTTCTGCCATTGAATTTCCTGTAAGGTTCCAAGTATCGAACCAAACATAAGAGCACGAGAAACAACTTGTTATAGATAAAACAGATCATCTTTCCAAACAAGCAAGGGATTTCATTCTCAGAAACAATTTGTGAAATGTGATGCTCAGTTGATCATGGAAATTCCGTTGGCATGAACTTGAAAGAATTTTGCTGACCCAGAGTACTTGAAGAATTTAAAGAAGCTCATGCTCGGATGAAATTATGAGAGTATCACATGCTAATTCAACAGAATGAAATACAAAGAATATGTTACAATGGATTTGCATTACCTGCCCTTGAGAACCTTCACCCATGAAAGCAGATGTGTCAAAATTGTTTGTGGCCTCCTCTATCTCTTCTAGTGAAAAAGTACGATACGGTGGAAGGCCAAGTGCTCCCAGCTTCGTTGTTTGGGAAATATACCCTTCATTTTTTTCCGAAAACAAAAAAGTAAAAAGGAAATGTAAGATTCTCTGCTCTTCTTATTAGTTAAATTATTACGTGTGCCTTCAATGTTTTATAACGTGCTAGAGCCTCACCAACTTGTCGTTCTTTCAAGAACACTTTTAGATGGGCTGCCTGAAAATATGTCAGCAAACTGTATGTAAAGTCCTCTCTTATGTGCACTAATTTTGGTGCAATAAACCACATTCTCAAACAATTGAAGTGATTATCAAGACATTCTTCATATATATATATATATATATATATATATATATAAGAAGAAGAAGAAGAAGAAGATTCTCATCACCTAAATTTCATACATTTGACAAGGGATTCACTTGAATATAATTATTTGAGGATGTTAAAGAAACATTTCACCTAAAAATTTAAGTTGTTAGGTGAGACCACTGAATATAATTTATATTATTCTCGAACATACCCCTTTAAGTAAAAGTTTTTTGGGCTTTAAACTTGTACATAGATCTATTCTACCTTGTGCTTGATTTTTATCAAATAGAATGAGAGTGGTAAGATTTGAACTCGTGACCGCTGAGTCAACAAGGTTTTGATACCATGTTAAGGATTATCTAACCTAAAAATTTAAGTTGTTAGATGAAACATAGAATATGATTTATATTATTATTACATAAGGGGATAGGGATATCTTAAATTGAGACTAGTTGAGCAGTCATCATTCCATCTCAGTTATACTTGACATTTCCCTATTACTGACAGAATTCTTATATTTCGCTATTATGCATGCATGACTTTATAAAGCAACGCAAATCTATAGCCACATTTAGTAGACAAAGAGCATAAGCACAGGATAGATGGAACATTACTTGCATCAGAGAGCAACTTTGAAGGGTACCCTGCTGATGCGCTCTCTGCAATTGGTCTAGTATTTGGTCTCTTGATTGTCTTCCTTGATTTCACCTTTCTGACGGCAAAGTAAATTAAACCAACAAGAGCAATTCCTCCAACAATCCCTCCAATTACACCGAATGTAATAGTTTCTTTAGAAGCTTTCCTTTTCTTTCTCTGGGGCAAAATCCCAACAGCCAAAGCTTCATTACGACAGAAGGAAATGGGATGTTGGTTTTCATCATCGGTTGCCAGACAGTTCGCAGCATACAAGACTTTTTTCTTGGAGTCTCGCAGAAGGCAATTTGGCAGCTGTCCAGTCATTAGATTTGAGGACAGATCCACAAACTCAAGGTCAGCACTGCAAGACTGGTTTTCGAAAAGCATTCCTGTGAACTTGTTGTCTGCAACATTCAAGTAAGTTACTGAAGGCAATGACAATAATGATTGTGGAAATGGTCCCACAAATTTATTATTTGAGAGATCTAGCCGTTGAAGCTGATAATAGGAGGTCACTTCAGCTGGAAGGCCATCCCTGAACTTGTTCTTGCTCAACACAAGAGAAATTAACTTGTTTCCAAGCTGAGGAAACTGCGGTCCAAAAGCATTATCTTCCAAGTCAAGCACTTGAAGGTTTGTCAAACTGCTAAGATCAGGAACTTCTCCTCTGAAGTAGTTATTCGAAAGTGCTAGAACTCTAAGATTATCCAAATTACTCAATGAATCTGGCAATGAACCATTGAGCATGTTCTTCTTGAGACTCAAGACAGACAAAACTGGAAGTGAGCCGATCCAATATGGCACCTCACCAGCGAACATATTATCGTCAAGAACCAGTGATTGGAGGCTAGCGAGAGATGAAATTTCTTGAGGAACAGCATCATATAGGAAATTTGAACTCACATTAAGTATTTCCATTGAAGACAAACGTGCAATTTTTCCAGGCAAGGGACCCCATAAACCCAGAGAAACCAATGTCAATACTTTCAAGTTTGGCAGACCAACAAGCGTTGTGACAAAGGAATCGATTGAGAAGTTTCTAGGCAAAAGAGGAGTTCCCCTGTTGCCAATAATATGCATCTGTGTTATGCTGTTCTCATAACATACCACAGTTACAGAAGCATTTGGCTCGGTATTGCAGAAGTCAGTGGTGCTATTCCAACTGCTTAGAGCAGATGGAAAGTTCAAAAGCCGCTGAATTCGTAAGAGGGTTTCACCCTGGGAGGATTGTAATTGCTCTGAACCGCTAATTAAAAGCTCAAGAACAACGCAAAGTAGGATTGCAGAATATTGGAATGCCTTACCCATTTGTTGTTTATAAAGAATCAACACAAGGAGCAAAGCATAGAAGTTGTTGGAGAGCTCTCAAGAACTAGGAAATGAGCATAAGCTGCAAGTATGGAATTAAAAACAGCAGGTTGTTATTGCAGATCATAGAAAATATAGAAGACAACAATTATCCCTTCATTATAAACAATTTATAGATAGTTACTCTTTCTTTTAGAAAACAACAAGAACAGATGTTTGAGAAATTTGTTTAGTTTTACAGCAATGAAGCATCTAATCAACAACGCATGTTCAAATTTCAATAGAAAAGCTTACCACACAGAGTTGATATTCAAACCAGTTTCACTCGTGAGATCATGCTGGTAGTGAAGAAGCTTTTAAAATGATCTGGAAACGAAGCTACTGCTCATTCCATCCCTCTAAGAATCCTCAAGAATACATGACAGGCCGAATCAAACCCAAACCCACAAGTCTTTCTTGAGCCCTGTAGCAAAAAAAAAACAGACTAATGGATGATTATAACTTTAAAGTGATGATAAAAAAAACCCTCAAAAAACTACAAAGGAATCTCCAAAATCAGGACAGAAATTAATCTTCAAAAATTCCTCAAACCCAGTTCAGACTACGCACATTTACTTGCATTTCACAGTTGACAACATTCAATAGCTCAACTACCAACCTCCTTCCCAATCCTTAAAAGAAGGAAATTTAAGAAGGCTCGAATGTTAGACCACACTCTGTAAGAGATCACCCACTGGCCACTTCAACAAAAACTCAAAAAGCTATGCACCATGTACTCATAAACATGTCGATAAGGGTCCTCTAAACCCTACAGACACCCTTTTTCTTTCTACATGCAAAATCTAATGACACGGGCTCCGAGAAAACTAGTAGGAACCATAACATACCTGCTAATTAACGCCACAATTTCTTCTCTCTCTCTCTCTCTCTTTTACTCCCAGGATCAATAAAAGAACACTAACAGTCGTTCTTTCAAGTGTATTATTCTGCAGCTATTTATTTATTGCAAGTGCTTTCTTTTGGAAGCCTAAAGAGATGGCCATGAAAAAAGATAAAGATAAAAGAGATTCTTGTTGCAGAAGAGAAACCTTTATTCCTTGCATGCAACAATTCATCTGTGATTTAATTATTTTTTTCCAGACATTTTCTGTCATATTATTCCTTGCAAAAAAAAGAAAAAAAACAAGACAGACTGGAACGCAAGCTTCCACTTGCTAGGTCAGGTAAGCTTCGGCTCTCCATGGTCCTGTCACCTTGTGTTGTGGACCCATAATGGCTACATGTGTAGACACTGTAGCTCTTGGATCCATGCTTGCTAGTTCTCTGCAACTAACAGTAATAGCATTTCGTCTTTTCATTTTAAATTTACTTGGATCCATGCTTGCTAGTTCTCTGCAACTAACAGTAATAGCATTTCGTCTTTTCATTTTAAATTTACTTGGATCCATGCTTGCTAGTTCTCTGCAACTAACAGTCATAGCATTTCGTATTTTCACTTTAAATTTATGATGTTTGTCGATCACTATCACAGTAGTCGGAGCTAGCAATGCTACTTCACTTTTTTGCAGCTCACTCCAGCCACTTATTCTTTTCTTTTCTTAATTTCCTTTTGTATTATTCTCTTGTTCACATGGCTGAAAACTGGGGCCTGCATCGTGCATGTCCTTATTAATTGATTTTCTGATTATGATCTTTAAATGATGCATTATAGCTAAGAAAATATATATATATATATATATATATATATATAGACACACACACACTGAGAAGTGACAGTTCAACTTTGTCTTATCCCTGAAATAATTCTAGCTTCATCTTAACAGCTTTGTATCTAGTTTAGATTTTCGTTCAGATTGTTTTTTAAAAAACAATTATTTTAAAATATGTTAGAATAATATTTTTTTTATTTTTTATAAATTATTTTTAACATTAGTACATCAAAATAATTTTAAAAAAAAATCTAATTTAAAATAAAAAATAAAAATAAAATATTTTCAATTTTTTTTAAAAATATTTTTAAAATACAGTATCAAATATCCTCTTTATCTCATTTTCCTTGATTTTACTCTTGGATTTCTTCTAATATACATTGTGTGTGTATTATAACTATGCTATATCATAATATAAATTATATTTTATATCTTTTCTTTGGAATTATATTAAATTTTATTTTTTAAATTTTTTTTATTTAAAAATATATCAAAATATTTTTTTAATTTTGTTTTTTAAAAACACTACACTGGAGTATCCTTAAATTTATGGATTAAGATGGTTTTTTTACATTAAAATTTTAAATAAAATAATTTTTTAATATAATATCAAAATCTCATTATAAATTTGATTATCATCACTTTTATTTTATGTACTTTTTCCTAACATTTTAATTTTAATTTTGACTTCCACTGGAAGCCTTTTGCTTTACTGAAGAGATGAAAAGAGGAAATTTGAACTATAGGATTGATGCCTCATGCCAGCAAACATTATTTAGAATTATTTTATTTTTATTTTTATTTTTATTTTTATTTTTATTTTTGCTAGAAAACAAATATAAAATTAGAGAACATGGGGAATGGTCTCCATTGTCAGAAAACAGCAGCTATTCCCCACATGTTGGGAATTGAAGCCTTGAATAGCACCATGAATAGAAGAAGAAGAAGAATATTTTTGGAAAATTTCTTCTGGCCATGTTAAATTAAAGTGTTACTGTTAAATATGCTGTTTAAAGTTATTTTTAAAAATATTTTAAAAATAATAAAAATTAAAAAATTAAATTAAAGTATTACTGTTAGTTGTAAAGACTGTTTATAATGGGTTGAAGATTATTTTTGAAATATTTTTTATTTAGAAATATATTAAAATAATATTTTTTATTTTTAAAAATTATTTTTAATATTAAGACATGAAAATGATCTAAAAAATAAAAAATTAATTGAAAATAAAAAAATCAAATTCTTTTCAAAAATATTTAAAAAATAAAAAAAAATTAAATTAAAGTGTTACTGTTAGATGTAAGAACTGTTTATAATGTGGTCAAGATTATTTTTGAAATATTTTTTATTTAGAAATATATTAATATAATATTTTTTTAAAAAAATATTAATATGAAGACATGAAAATGATCTAAAACCAATAAAAAATTAATTGAAAATAAAATAAAATTCAATTTTTTCAAAAATATTTTAAAATATAATGTCAAACAAGATCTTAAAGATATATAAATGAACTAACCCTTTCAATCTTTTAGAAAATAGCAATGTATTTAATAATTGTACACTCCTCAATAATTGAAATATATCAAACTAACTTACTCAATTGTATTTTTTTCAAAAATTCCCCTTTTGTGAATTTTATTTAGTTTGAAAGTGTTTTTTATTTGAAAATATAATAAAATAATATGTTTTTTAAAATTTATTTTTTACCTCAAAACTTTAAAACTATCTAAAAAATACCAAAATAATTAATTTAAAACAAAAAAAAATAGCAAAACATCTATTGAATCACAATGAAAATTAGTTATACACCCCATCTCATTAGTTAGCCCATTCAATGAAAATTCATCTTTTCTTTTTTATTTATTTACTGGAAATCCCATTTTTAAATTCAGTAAAAATAATATATGGATGTTACATTATGATATGTAGCCTTAAGGAACTCTTAGAAATGTAATTGTTTTATGGGAATTATATTTTTATAAAAATATTTTTCTAACTTTATCATAATAAATATTAGTAAAATAAAATTACTTTTAAGCGGAATATACTTTTTAAAAGCTATAAACAATTCAAAAATAATTTTGATTGTTATTTGTTTTATTTAAAATAATTTATAAAATTCATTTTTTAAAAAAATTTCATTCTTCTTCAATTTTTTTTATCTATCATATTTGATCTTTATCTTTTTTTAAAATTTTTATATTTAAGGTAATTTATGAAATTTGATTTTTTTTCCTTTTAAAAAATAATTAAGACATTAATAAGTTATTTTCTAACTTATTTTTCGTAGCATAACAAAA
The DNA here is from genome assembly GCA_015731905.1 of Salix dunnii. Lineage (NCBI taxonomy): Eukaryota > Viridiplantae > Streptophyta > Magnoliopsida > Malpighiales > Salicaceae > Salix > Salix dunnii. The sequence continues at coordinate 6,708,846 of CM027677.1, read as the reverse complement.
CACTATAAAATATTTTTCAACTCATTTTTCATAACATAACTAAATATCATAAAATAATTTATTTTTTAAGAATTTATTTTTCTTAGAGACATTTTTTAAAAAAAAATACTTTTCAAACAAACAAATGATTCCAATCATGTAAACAAGCATGAAATTGAGAGCCATATCATGACACTACATGAAAAGAAAAAGGTAACCTTCTAGAAAGTGATCCGATTATAAGAGTTTTAGACTAAAAAGTTTGTTTTCCTATTAATTTCATGTTTGAACTCTATAATTATTAATATAATGATTATCAGGTACTTATATTTTGTTAATTTTATAATAAATTAGTTGAGATACATGCAAATCGACTCAAATATCCATATTAATAACAAAAAAAAGTAAATTTTCCTCTTCTATTTTTCTATGATTGTTAATATAATAATCATCGGATATTTATATATTAATTAATTTTAAAATATATTAATTGAAATATGTACAAATCAACACAAATATCTATATTAATAATAAATAAAAGAGTAGATGTTCCTTCCATTTTTCGATAACTTTAATAGGTGGAATGATTTCCCTAGAAAGTTCGAGAGGTCCCACTCTCCATTATTGAAAACTCACTGCAAGAATATTTCAATATTAGATTAGGCCGTCCCTTCTAGAACGTGAGAGTCTAACGTCACGCGCCCATGTTTTTTATAGGGTTAACATCATATTAGTCCCTAAACTTTTACGACCTCTCAAAAAGACCCTCATCTCTTTTCGAAAACTTTTTTTAATCAATTGAGTCCCCAGCCTATATATCAATCCTCAATTACTCCCACCCCCAGCCAATCCAAGTCCTTTAATGTTTTCCGTGAAGTATCTTAGTGTTTTTTTAATATAGTATGGTTGAATTTGTGTTGAGTTTTGACTTAGTGAGATTATATATAATAAACTTTTAATATTTTACCAATCCTAAATTTAATCTATTCATAAAAATAATGGAGTCGAGTACGTTGGATATATCATGTTGGGTTGATTTTTGTGTCGATATTACGGGTATTTATGGGTTGAGTTTATATTATTAATTTTCAATAGAATCTCAAAACCAAATATCAGTTAGGTCTGACTGCGTATCTGTTTGTGAATAAAGGCTCTAATACTTAGATTTTATCATCTTTTGTTATTAAAATATTTCTAAATTTTTTCAATTTTTTTTTAAAATACAATGTCAGAGCCGAAAATATTGTTATTAACCACTTTTTTAAAAGCAATAATTAGCTAATTAGAAGTAAATTTGGGTTATTTCTCACACTTTCCTATATGTTAAATCAAGAAAACTTGAATGTAAGAAAATAGCGGTAAAGTCATGAAGAACTCTTTAATATATCCGCAAGAGACGTGACGTGGTAGCAAAGAACCGGAGATCTGCATAGCAAGTCTCAAATTCAAGCTAAGACGTGTATCTATTGTAAAAGAAACATGGCGTGGTGGCAAAGAACTAGAGATTTATATAGCAAGTTTCAAGTTCGAGTCAAGCGTGTGTACCTGTTGTAAAAGCCTGAGAAAATCTAGGTTTTACTCTCTCACTTGGACCCACAAAATATATTTTCCAGGGGATGAGGTTTTCTCGAATCCAAAAAAAAACTCTTTAATATTTTTATCAAACTCAATCCAATAAATCAAACTAGAAGAAACTAGAAGTATGTTTTGAGAAAAAAAATTATTTAATAATACATTAAAGAAAAAAGAAAGAACTTGAAAAGTGGGCCAGTGGGGACAATAAAAGGAATGAACATGGAAGAAAAAGAAAGAGCAGAAAAGAATTAATAAACAAATAAAGCTTTAAAATGGAAAGAAAATTGGGCAAACAAGATTTGAACTACAGGGGCCAGCTGAACAAAGTTTTATTCAAAAGTATTTAAAAAAATAATTTATTTTTATTTTTTGATGTTTTTAAATTATTTTCATGTATTGATATTAAAAATAATTTTTAAAAATAATAAAAATATTATTTTTTAATAAAAACCATTTTAAAAACATAACTTCAACTACACTCTCTTCCAGGCATTGTGGGTTGGGCTTTGCGGTGAGTCTCTGCCGCAAAAACTACTGCATAATCAAACACCCACTTAATAATCCCTTAAACCATACAGGCAAATGGGCAATTTAATTATTGATTAGGTCACACCAATCTTTTATTTTAAAAGAATTCTTTTTTCTTTTGTGCAACTTGTTGTCTACCCAGATTTGGTGGCAGCTAGAAAATTATAGCAAGTTGCTTTTTAATTAAACCTCATTTTCATTTAAAAACATTTAATTAACACTATTATAATATTAATAAATCAACTTATCATTATTAAAAACCCACAAAAGTCCAAAACACAAATTTAAACGAGGGTTGGAAAATAAATTTTTATACTAAAATTGAATTAAAAAAAGCTATAGGGACCTTTAATGAAGAAAAAAAGAAAGTATAATGGCTAAAACAAACTTATACCATAAAATTAGATTTATCATGACATTTTTGAGTTTTAATAAAATTTAAACATTTTATAGTACTAAAAATTTTATAAACATAAAAAAGAATATCCAAGTTATTTGGAATTTTTTATATATAATATTATTAAAATTATCTGGTGAGTCAATCATGAAACTTACTTATCAAATCAAGTCCTTATAAAATTTATATTTTTAATTAAATCATATAAAATTTATTTTTATATGACCTTGTCAATTTAACATGATCTAAAATAAATAAATAAATAAATGATAGAAAATTATAAACAACTAAGACTTTGCAAAAATCAACCATTAAAAAAGGGTTGACTTTTTTTTAAAAAATGAATATCTTATCTTCCTTTTTAAAAAAATTAAGATAATGATGTTTTTTTTTTAAAAAAAAAAATTATGACTATGATCGAACCAAATCAATAATTTCAATTAGTATAATTACATAAACTTAATATCTATTTAAAAATATTATCAAAAGTGATTTTAATTCAAAAATGTAATAAATTGATTTTTATTATATTTTTTAAAAAATATTTTTAATATCAACACATAAAAATAATTTAAAATATAAAAAATATTTAATTTAATATAAAAAATAAAAATTTTTTTTTTTCAAAAAACACTTTTAAAAGACAACACATGTCAATGGGATAGATCTGATAGCAATGAGCTGTTAAAGAGGAGAGATTTCTTTCTTTATCGTTTTCTTTAAAGAAAAATAGAATCATAGATAGATCGGGTAGCTTTTTCTCTAAATTTAGGACAACCCTTCAAAGACGGTATGAATTCTTATGGGCTTCAGACATGCTAGAACTTCCATAAACCAGTGGCAGGTCTAGCAACTTGAAGCCCCTGGTTTCACAGCAGACAGAAAACGCGAAATCATGTGAGGTTTCTATACACCATATGATTAAAAAAAGAGAAAAACAAGTCGGGTAGAGTTCCACCATCAACATGCGTTGGAAGATTTTTGAAAAAAAATGAAAAGAAAAGGGAGCTCTGTGTGAATGCATCTATGAAGCAGGCAGCAAGCTGCTGCTTTCATCAACCTGTGGACCTAAATACTCTATTCCATCCATCTTTGAATTTTCTGGCACCTCCGTCTCTTCCAGCCATGCATAACGCTTACCCTCTTCCCTTTTCAGCTCCGTCTCTCCATCTGCAATTAATTAATTGGGAGGTAAATACAGGGATGTCCATGGCATTCAAGAAACAGGGTGTTAGGAATTCAACAAGAACTCTGCTAACAAAGACATGGGAAGGAGCCCGACAAATCACAAAACCATCTACTGTGTGTTATATAAGCTGGGTCCACTTTCACATCAAGCAAGGTTCCTGTTAAAATGGTTGGAAAGTCTAATGCCTAAAAGTCCATGCCATGGAGACTTGAAGAGGCTCTATGCAATAACCCCTCGTTTATCTCAATGAATTCCCATCATGTGGGATTTAAATCTCAAATTTCAATGTTTTCCTAAACATGCTGCCTATGCATATCTCTATGTGTATCATCTAAACGTGAATAAGTGATGAATTATTTAATTTCCCTTTGTAGCCTGGATTGAAAATAAAAGTATTCATTTCGATCGTCATTCGAGTGTCATTTGAACAAAATTGTTAGCATGAGAAGGAAAGCATGGTGGGGGATCACTCACTTGACAACGCAGTGTGCGGAAAATCTTTGTAGTAGGAGCAGTCTCGACCATCTTCTTTGGAATAGGGAGGTCCAAGAACATCAAGAACTGCGCAAGGAGTGATAGCAGTGAATTGATGGATATTTCCACCTGCTGTTGGATACAGAACTGAAGTGTTGCAAGGAGCTGTTAAAACACTGTCCGCTTCTAATTTCGCCAACCGCACTGGAAAAGCATGCATTTTGGTTATGGGGCTCGTTCTCCTACTTCATTAAATTACAGTAGCAGTATGAATGGGAGGGAGAAAGAGACGCTCACATTGGGTTGGAGTGTCAGGCTCATCTGCCCTAGGAGGATCAACCCAATCATATGATTTGATGTGCATCGTCCCTAAAAGAAGTTTGCTAAAAACCGTCATTCCTGGATGGTTATGGAGAGGGATGACGGCAGTTGCGGGAAGAAAGAAAATACACAGCTGCACAAAGAAACATGACAAGAAAACTGATCAGCAGACGAAACATATTTTTATTTCCTGAAACTATTCTAGGTTCTACAGAAAAACAGGTCTGCAGGACCACCCCATGTTCGGATTCTTAAAATTAAAGCTCAAACAGACTCTACATGAACAGTCATAAGCGCAAAATCCTGTTTGGACAAACTATTCAAAATGTTCTTCAAAATACCCTGCTGAAAATTTATATGATCATGCAATCAACGTTATAACAGAGTGGACTGCCATGTCAGATGCTCTTTAAGGAACTCGAATGGTTCAATGTGCAAATTCCAGAACATGCGACCTGAAAATAATAATAAACAAACAAGCAACAGCTAATAGTCTTACCGAAAAATCATCGCACTGGTAAATGGTTGTGTAAGTCACCCTCGGAGTCTCTTTGACTGCAGCTTTAGTCTTGAAGAACTGCAGCTCGCTACTTAGCCCAACATCTTCAGGCTTCATGTTATCTGCAGCATGAGACACGGCACGTCAAGGAAAGGACAACGAGTACAATTCCACCATTACTTTAATAGACAACGAAAGTTTTATGTTAGCGTAACGATAGGATAATATTATATTTATCTACTTGCTTAATATAAAAATGCTTCCAGCAGAACCCATTGGCCCTAGTAGGCCAAAAATAAATATCAATGTTGTATTAGTTTATAGCCTGAAACATACTTTGTCACCTACTTAGAATATGAACGATATTCATGATAGATAACCCCCACAACCATAGGATATATGTTTTAATGTAGCAAGTCTCGAATTAAGGAAAGAATCATACGCATCCTGTTGATTAAAACTTGTCTTGGCCTTGAAAATGGATATCAAATTCAATGTTTGCAGTATATTGAGCCTGGCATGCAGAAAAGATCCAACTAGAGAGGTCATCTAGAAGTTTCCTTTTCTTTTTAACTACGAAAGGAGAATATACTATCATATAAGAAAAAATGTTCAATTTTCAGTTTAAGATAATAATTCCTAGCAAAAATGTAAAGACAGGGAGCAAAGATGCTCTTCATATGCAATTCCTTGAAAAGAAACGGGCTTTATTGTCAGGAGGATGATGGTCTAACAATGGTCCTGTACATGAGGATACATATGGGAAGCTTCGTGGATTTATTACTTTATGATAAATTTGTGCCTAAGTTTTCTTTTTTAATCATTATTCCTATGGTTGCTTGGAACTGCCAGAAAATTATACTTTCATCTCCTAAACCAGGATTGTAGTTGCTATATTCTTCTCTCTTTTCTTTCAAATTTCGTTTCAATAGATCGATCATGTTGAATCTTGAAAGGAAGAATGATGCGAGTCAAGCAGAAACTGATCTATATTTGGCATGAAAATTTCACAGAACAAAGGTTCCTCACTTGTGTTTAAAAACAACTACAGAAAGGGAAAAAAAAATTTGACCACCAAAAAATGCATGATTTTTCTTTTGTTGGGGCTATAGCACTAGACAACAAAGGCTGATCTCCTTTTTGATCCCATCTTGATCAGGGTATGTTAGAAAAACACACAGATCTTTATGCTCATGGACATTTCTCTAAACCCATCAACAAGATATTTATTACTACATTTGCAGAAATCTACAAGTTAAAAGTGAAATTCTTAATTGGAAATAAAAGTTATGTAAAAGCAAGATATTATGATCATAGCTTCAACATTTAAGCCAATAATACGGACAACGTGTACTATGTCTACAAATATATTATAGGAATAGTTCCAGTTTCAAAATCATGTTAAATGGTTAGGGATCGCTCAAATCTTAACTAGTTAGAGTGTGGTATAGTGCATTTCAAAAAGAAAAAAGAAATGAAAACTTGCAAAAAACAGAAGGAACCAAGATAAAGACCATCAAATTCGACAACCTACCAAGTAAGTTGCACAGTCTCTTGATATCTTGAGGCGAAGGAGCAGAGTCAGGACCTTTAAACACTTGTTTACATGACACGAACAGATGCTGCAGTGCCATGGAAACTGTGGATGCGCCCCTTCTATTCTTTTTGCATCTCTTCTTCTTGATAGCCCTATTAGCGTATCCAACCTTGTGTACGTGTGCAGCTGCTTCTCTTCTTTGTTCCCCCATAGCTTCAATGGTCATCAACAAAACACTCCTAAAATACTTTGTATGTATAAAATCTGTACCTTTTTTGCATACCACTATTAAGATGGCTGCAGTTAATATATATATATATGTATGTGTGTATATATGTGTGTGTTTGCGTGCGCGTGCGTGTACTTAAGAAGATGGTCAAGGAATGTTTAGAACAGAAACCAAACCCACCAAGAAAAACAGCAGAGATTCTGGTTTCATGTCATGAGATGATGGTTTGACAAGACTGGAAATCGGTGGTGGTGGCAAGCTCTGTGAAGAGGTGGGTAAATGGAACTATAAGGGGGGAGAGGAGATGGGGTGTGTGTATATATACACACATAATATAGTGAGGAAAAATGGGGAGCAAAAACCAGGGGCCATGAGGAGATGGTTTGAAAATATCTTGCGTTATAGAGAGAGAGAGAGAGAGAAGAAACGTCAAGAAAAACAAAAAAGAAAGAAAAGAACATGGTTTCAAAATGTGGTTATCTTCATATCTGGGCTGTGATGACGACTGGAAAAGCCACTTCCCGCCCCCAAGATTGTGGGTTGAAACCGCTGGGTTTGGAGGCTCACCCCTTGTTTTACTCTGACCGCCTCATCTCAAAGACTCAAACAGGTCCACTTCACATTCTATATATTCACCAAAATGCCACTGCCTTTGCTCTCTTTTTTTATTTTTTTGTAATTTTATAGTGTGATAGTTGTTGTTTTTTCATATGGTTTAAAAATATATTAAAATAATATTTTAAAAAATAATTTTAATATATAAAATAATATAAAAATATTAAAAAAATAATTGAAGCAAATAATTAAAGATACTTTTGAAATGCAAAAATAAATATGCATTTATTTGATAAAAAGAACTTTTATTTTAGAATTGTGGATTTAAATATTTAAAGTTATTTACAAATATGAAAAGGACTTAATGTTATTTTAAAAAAATAGATTTATTTTTTTGGAGGATGGAAAATAAGCTCAAAGTAGTTTAAAAAAACATATACTTGGGAAAATATTGCTCTCCCATTTGGATTACTTGGTCAATTATTTAAACCTATAACAATATTTTTTTAAATTATGGGTTAGGATTTGTTTATAGATGAGTACAAAAATTCAAATTACACCCAAAAAAATTATTTTAAGAGTTTTTAGGCCAAGAATTATATTTTTTTATACAGCTTATTTTTTTATATTTAAAAAAAATCATTAAAAAATATATGTTGAAGTGCTCCAAAAAATTGTGGGGATATAGTGAGCAATGAGTTTTATTTTTTGCAAATAGAATGGATGGGAATTTGTTTGCAAAGTAGTATAATTAGAGAGGAAAATAACACAATTATGAGAAGTTGTGCTATTTGAAATAGCAAAACTCTTCAAAAACAAATACAAAACAAAATTAAAGGATTGTTAAATAAAACAATATTTTTTTAAAATAAAAAAATATCATGTTATTCTTAGTAGTATAACCCTTTGGATTTAATTATGATAGCACAATTTGATGGCGCTATTAAGCCTTTGTTTGGAAGTGTGGTTGAGGTTGTTTTTGAAAATATTTTTTGTTCAGAAATATATCGAAATAATATTTTTTTTTATTTTTTAAAAATTAATTTTGATATCAGCATATGAAATTGATCTTAGAACACTAATTTTTTAATTTAAAATACAAAATAAAATAAAATTTTATTTTTTTTCAAAACTATTTTTGAAATGCAACGATAAACATGTCCTAAAAATATGATAATCTATTAAATTTTTATTGGTTATATTATTTCTAATAATTATTATTATTCAGGCAGAGTGGAGGGATCTTTTTATTTTTTTTATATTTTCTCTTCACGTTGATTTTTGAAAGGAATTATATTTAACAATTTAATATCTATGATTATCTATTCATTGAAAGTACATAGAACTCAGCCCACCGATCACTTTTGTCTTCGCAATCAGCTGGGGAATGTTACAAAGGAATTGCTGTTTGAGAATAGTGAGAGATGCACATAGAATGTTTTGGTTTCATAAAGAGATGCTATCAAAAGTCGTGTTTCCATATACCCATTAATGAAGTAATCAAAGTTCCTTACACACACAAACATATATATATATATATATAAATACGAGAAAAATCTACCTCTTAAAAAATATATTTTATAAGTTTATAAACAAGTAAAATTCTAATTGTTTCGAGTTCTTACAATGAATATATTAGTTGACTCAAATTCAAGACCTGCCATGTAGATCACAAATCTTTTACCATTATGTCACATTCTTATATATCCATACACTTGAAAAAAATTTCGGTGGTGTTTGAAATTATAGTAGTAGTTGTTTTTTAAAGTGTTTTTACTGGAAAATATATAATATTTTTTGAAAAACTATTTTTAATATTAACACACCAAAATGGTATAAAAACACTAGAAAATAATTTTTTTGAAAAAAGAGCATGGTATCACCGCAACAACAAACCTATCCATAATAATAGATAATGGACTCAAGACATGGTTTTTTTATTATTATTACTATTCATGATATCTCTGATATTTAAACATGATTTTGTTTTTCATTTGTTGTTGAAAAATAGATTTAACAATGTCAAAAATGGATTAGTGAAAAATATATTCTTTTCGAGTTTAAATATTTGCTTTAAGGGTGGGTGGTCACAAACCATAAATCATCCAAATATTCAGCTTCTATCAATAATCCATGACCACTACTGCGAATCTCATAAAACCTTTAAAAAGGAGAGAGATTCTCATACCTTTAAGCACGAACTCTTTTTTCTATCATAGGTGTTTTTATATTGTACTCTACTCACCTTAAAAACAAGAGAGTAAAAAATTATAGGATGTTTATAGAAAAACAAGAGACATAACATTTTATTTATAGAAAAATCCAAAAATTTCTTCAAATAAAAAATATCAATTTTCCTCTTAAATAATAACACATATATAATTTTAGGATGTTTTACAAATTTATTCAATCAAGTCCTTACTTGATTTTTTTCTGTCTAAAATTGGAATCCTCTATATTAATTATATTTTAGGCCTTATTTTATTAGATTTATTTTCAATCAAGTCACACTTAATTAATTATCCTATTTTAATTTATGAACAATAGCTGTTATGTGTTTAACCAATTAGGTTATCTTAAATATAAATCATAATCCTAAATAAAATAAGAATAAATAAATTAAATAATTTTATTTGATTATCAATTCAATAATTGATTGGGTTCTATTTAAAAATCAAGTATAATATCTTAGAACTTATCATGATCCTCCAAATATTAGAAAAGTCATAAGTGATTTGACTTCACTTTTCAGTTACATGTTTCTTAGTGTAATTAATATTTCTTCATCAAAAATATTTCAATTTAGATATTATATAAAAGAGTGTGTATGCTTTATTAAATCATTTTAGTTCTCAACATTATATTCATTAAATATTTGAATAAGATTTGAAATTCTTTTCAAGTATCATTTCGTCTTGGCCAAAAATATCACAATCAATACTATAAGAGAACAAATAAAATAATTTTTTTTTAATTCACTTAGAATGATGAATCCTCTTGATTCATAATTATTGTTATATAATTTATGTTATACCCAATATATACTCATTTATTACCATTGATTAGGATAATGTATGTTTAAGACAAAAGCATAACACTACCTATATAAAATAACTTGGTGATTTTAAGTTTAAGGATCACCTACACAATTATCATGTAAACCATTCTTTGGACATAAGTGATCTCTCTATATGGAATTCTTTTACGAGTTAATTTAGTATACATGTCATCTGACAAGCACTTGGATATTAGTTTCAAGTATCATTTACATTTTAGTTTATAAAAAACAACTGTTTCATTTCATAAAAGAAAAAAATATAATATATGTAAATCTTAACAACTCTAATTAATGTCTAATCTTAATATAACATTGATTAAGAATATCTAGGTACATTGCTTTCATGCAATAAAAATCTTATAATTATAGAAACTTTATAATTTTTTAAGTGAAATATTTTTATTTTATAAACTTTATGTTTATCTTAGATTCATTAATCAAATATTAGATTCATTAAACAAACATAATTGAATATTAAAGATAAGCAAAGTATTTATTAATAATAAGTCTGCTTTCCATGAATAAAATTATTGTTATGTGTAATCAAAAGGTGACCATATGGTATACTCACTAACAATCTTTCATCTGCTCTAAATTCATCACTCATATATCTAATATGCTATCCCTTCATATGATGATCATGTTGTTGTTGAAAATGTTTTAGTGAGAAGATTTGTGCAAGATTCTCTTCAATGGATATTCGTTTTATCTTTATATCTCTTTTACTATAATCTCTTTAATAAAATATAATTGTTGAGTACTTGTTGGAACTTTTAGTAGACTTCAATTTCTTTGTTTGTGCAATGACTCTATTATTAATATTATGGTAAAAGACTATTAGATCAATAATGTTATGAATCACACTTGGTTTAGTGATGAACTTCTTGATCCAATTTTTTTTTTATAACCTCAGCAGAAAGATGTATTCATCTTTATTTGTAGAATTTATTGTGGTATCTTATTTGGAACTCTTCCAACTTATAGCACCATCATATAAAGTATAAGAATATCATAATTGAGAATTGTTATCAACATTATCTAATTGAAAAGCAACATCTAAATAGTCATGAACTTATAATTCATGTCCTTTATTGACCAAAAAAGTCATCTTTAGTTATTCTTAAGTATTTAAAAATGTTTGTAACTATCTTCCAGTGACTCTCATCTAGATGAGATTGATATCTACTCATTAAGCGTAAATTATAAGATATATATGATCTTGTATGTAACATAACATGTATCATGGATCTTGTAGTCAAAGCATTGGGAATCATTTTCATCTTATCTCTCTGAATTTGTTTCTTAAAACATATATCTTTAAAAAGAAGTATTCTTTATGAATAAGGTAAATATCCTCTTTTGGATTCTTCCATGCTAAATCATTTTAGCATTTTATCTATGTATATGGTTTGAAACAATCTAAGCAACCTTCAAGATTCCATTTGAGTCTTAATATGTAGGTTGTTTCTTTCATATCCTTCATGAATAAATTCTTTTACAACCAGATATTTATTGATTAAAGTAAAACAATGTCATTTCTTATCAATAATATATCATCTACATATAATATTAAGAAAACAACCTCATTTTTATTATTTTTTTATATATAAATAAAAGGCTCATTCACATTTTTTTATGAAATTAAATTGTCTGATTATCTTGTCAAAATAAATATTCCAAATCCTTTAAGCTTGTTTAAGTACTTTGTTGGTAAAATTATTAAATTCAAAACCTTTAGATTGTGTCATATACATGTCTTAGTGAAGATTCTCATTTTGGAATGTAGTTTTGGCATTCATTTGTCAAATCTCATAATTATAGTATGTAGCTATAGCAAGTGTAATTCATATGGATTTTAATATAGCTACAAGTGAGAAGGTTTCATCAAACCGAACTCATTGTCTTTGTTTGAAACCTTTAACAACTAATCTCGCTTTTTATGTTTGTACATTGTCATTCATATTAGCTTCTCTTTTAAAGACTCACTTATATCAATAGGTTTTATTTCTTCAGATGAATCAACTTAAGTTATACCTGATCTATATATATGAAATCCATTTAAAATTTTATAGCTTTAAGTCATTTCTTAGAATCAATATTATATATTGATTCTTTAAGTTGTCAAACTCATTAAGCATGAATAACTCATCATCACCAGCTTCTAAGAGAAGCTTATATCTCAACGATGCATGAAGTGTCTTACCATATCTATAAAGTTGTATTCCTTGAGTTTTAGGTTGAACATTAAATGTTATAACCTGAAGCTTTGGTTCTATTTGGGTGTTAATTAATGGCTCTTGAACTTAATAAAAAAAAAAATCTCTTCACACTACTCCTTTCAATAACAAATTATTTATCTAAAAAAATAATATATTTTAAGACTAACAGGACGTTAGAAATAATATTCAATTGATTTTTTTTTTTATATCCTACAAACTTACAATTATCTTAGTTTCTAGTTTTTCAAATACTATATGAGTCATATAAGTGTTACATCCTCGTATGTTTAAATATAATAGATTTGATCTCTAACTATTTCATCTCATATGCAGTCTTATTAATAGATTTTGATGGAACTCTATTTAAAAGGTAAGCATCAATTTGTAGGGCATGACCTTAAAAAAAAATTGGTCAACATACACCATACCATGTCCAATAGGGTGCATATATATATATAAACTCTATTAAGTTGTGGTGTTTTAAGAGGTGTCTATTGTGAGAGAATTGAGTTATCTTTTAGATAATATTGAAATATCAGGCTCAAGTATTCACCACATTGATTAGTCAAAACATTTTAACACTTTTTTTTAAAAAAAAAAATCAACTTCATTTATGAATTCTTTGAATCTTTGAAATTATTTAGACTTGTGTCTTATTAAATACATATAATTGTATCTAAAATGATCATCAATAAATATAATAAAAAAGTATACCAACATACAACAGAAATCATCATTGCTTCGTATACATATGTATATATTAAACCTAACAATTCTTTAATTTCACTCTTTCTAGTAAAGGATGTTTTAGTCATCTAATATAATAAACAAGTTTCACAACTATTATATGATTCATATTAAGTTTTTTTTGTTGTTCAATTAAATGTGTATGTAACTTGACAAGTCAACATATTAGTTTTGGATCTCTTTCATACCTTAGTTTACGAGAGTAATTGCTTCATTTCATAAAAAAAAATCATAATATAAATTGGTCTCTAACAACTCAAATTAATGTCTTATTGTAATATAACGTTGAACAAGAATATTTAGAAATAATATTTTGATGTAATAGAAATCTTATAATTTTGACAATTTTATAATTTCATATGCAAAACATTTTGTTCCATGAAGTTTATGTTTACTATAGATTCATTAATAACATATGATTGAATATTAAAAATAAAAAAATATTTTATTAATAATAACTATATTTTACATGAATAAAATCAATGTTACATAAATCAACCAATGAGCTAGATGGCATATTTATCAACAATGATAACATGAATTATTGTTGTCATATTCATTTTAATTGTTTTAAAAGTAGGTCCAAAAGACCTCTATTTCAGTGATAAATAGTTATTTATATTTTTTTTGGTAATAAAGAATAAAATTGTGAGAATAGAATTAAAAGTTTTATTTTCACTTTATAATAAAGTTGCTTGATTGAAAGGAATGGAATGTGTACGGAAATAAAGAGGACGGATGAGATTAAAATTAAATATAGTTTCATTCTTCTATGGGAGGTGGAAATAAAAATAAGAAATGAGGATATTTTTAAAAACCAATAGTATAATTTTAATATTCATTGTATACTAAATATTCCAGTCATTGTTTTAAGGTGTTTGGGAATTTGTTTGGAAAACGCTTTGGAAAAATTTTAAAAATTTATTTTTATCTTTTACTTTAAATTAATTTTTTTTTATGTTTTTAGATCATTTTGATTTGCTAATTTCAAAAATATTTTAAAAAAAATTAAAAATATATTATTTTAATATAATTTTGAATAAAAAACACTTTAAAAAATAACTTCAATTACACTTCTAAACAGGGACGAACATCTCAACCACTATTATTGTTGTTATTATTGCTGAAAATGGATGTGTGTTTCACAATTATATTTTTATAATTTCCATCATTTTTCTTTCATCATCCCTCTTTCCATTATTACAACATTATTTAAAAAAAATATTCTATCATTGTTATTTTGCAATCCTCCTCCTCCTCCTCCTCTATTTTTATTATTATCATAATTACTTATATTATTTTTAGTGCAATCTCTATTTACAAAACTATTTTTATTATTAATAATTTTTTTTTTTCGCATGCATATTCCAAACGTTTTTATAATGGCAATGAATTCAATTCGTTATGATTATATTACTTTTCTCTACCAACCACTAAGTATTCCATCATACTAAGAGGATTCATGTCCTTCCAACCACTAGCTAGTTCATGATGACACGCTTCTTTCCTTCTACCTACTAACGTGGCAAAACTTTGATGGAAAAAGCTAACTAATGCTATTATTTAAATGTATTTATTAAACTTTATTTATTATTGGATTGTGATTTAAAAAATCATATATTCACTAAACGTTGGTGATATTAAAAATAAGTCATATTTATTTTATGTAGTAATGGTTTTAAGTGAATAAAATAAAGAGAACATGTGAATTGCTCTTTTCTTAGTGAGGCTCTATTTGACGTTGCGTTTCAAAAATATTTTTGAAAAAAATTAAATTTTATAGGCTCTATTTGACACTGAGTTTTAAAAATGTTTTTGAAATTTTTTTTTTATTTTAAATTAAATTTTTTTGGTGTTTTTAGATCTTTTCATGTAATGATATCAAAATAATTTTTAAAAAATAAATAAAATATTATTTTTATGCATTTCTAAACAAAAAATACTTTTAAAAGCAATTATAATCATACTCTCAAACATATAACCCAAACTTATTTTAGAGGGATAAATATAAAGAAAAAAAACTTAGAAGAAACATTTTACATCATGATTAGGTTTATTTTATATTAGATTATATATGGATAATGTACTATTAAAATAAATATTCACTAAATGATAGGGTGTGACGTGATGGTAGATGACTTGCGATCTACACAGCAGATCTCGAGTTCGAGTCAGGACGTGCACCCCTTGTAAGAGTTTGAAACAATCAAGTTCTTACTCACTCATCTGGACTCATAAAATATATTTTTTTGAAAGTGGGGTTTCCTCACATAAAAATAATAATGATATTAAAATATATACTAAGTCATTATTATTTTATATAGCAATGGTTTTAAGTGGATAAAATAAAGAAAACATGTGAATTGCTCTTATCTTATTGATCTAAAATAAGGGTAATGTACTATTAAAATCAATGTTATATATTAGATTATATAAGGGTAATGTACTATTAAAATCAATATATTTAAAATAAATTTTCTTTTTTTTACAAATTTATTTTTTAATAATTGAATCATAATAATAACACGAAGATTTAAATCAACACATTAATGATTTAATTTTTTTTCCACATCATTAAGAAATAAAAAAAATACATTAATCATTAGAAAATTAAGTAGGTGTGATGTTAAGATATTGTTTTACATTGGAATTCAGTTATATTTCTTAAATGTTTTTAATTTTTAAATTAAAATTATTTTAAATTATTTTGATGTGTTGATATTAAAAATAAATTTTAAAAAATAAAAAATATATAATTTTAATATATTTCAGTAAAATAACATTTGAAAAACTAATATATACGAGTTAAACAAACTCAAAATATAAATATCGACTATGCAAAGATGCAGCCGCCCTCACGTGGCATCCACAAGGTCAGCACGGGTGTGATTCAGTGAGGAACGCATCAAAATTTTGTCATCACGTGTGAGGCTGTGCTGTGCACTTGTAACAGTTTTGTCATACACATTAAGGACATGTTTGTAAATGTGTTACAAAAATGTTTTTATATTTTTTATTTTAAATTATTTCTTTTTTGGTGTTTTAAGATATTTACATTTGCTGATGTAAAAATTAATTTAAAATAAAAAATATTATTTTAATATATTTATAAACAAAAAATATATTTAAAAACATGGTTGTCAAAATCGTGATTTTGACACGACATGAAAGGGTCTTCGAAAACTCAGATCGCAAGATTGAATCGTAAAATCGTATATGAATTTTTCCATATAAAAATTATAAAATCACAGCTAAAATCGTGTAGGTAGAGTAATCGTAAAATCGTAAGTAAAATATTTTCGAATACAATACAACATAATTATGACCATAAAACTTTATTAGTTAAGGTTCATACATAATTCAAAATAACTTAAAAATACATTACAAAACAATTATGTCCATAGAATTTCATTAGGTAAAAACTAATAAATTTAAAATAAATATTTTGTTGATATGCTATATAAATAAAAATCAATCTCATCGCCGTTATTTTCCTCGTTATTTTTAATACATTCATCAAAAGCATTATTATTGAAAGGATTATCAGTACTAATACTGGTATCAACACCGATATTGCTAGTACTAGCTCCAACTTCAACAAATTATTTTGATATCAGGATATGAATATGATTTAAAAAAACATCAAAAAATTTAATTTAAAGTAAAAAATAAAAAAAATATTTTTTTCAAAAATTTAAAATATAAAATTTAAAATTAATAGTACTAATTTTTAAAAATGATTACATGATATATATATATATATATGGGGGGCTCGGCGCAAGCGCAAATTTTTTAAAAGATTGCTCGACCGTTTTTGACCGCGTTTGATCAAAATCGATTTTTTTATCCGAGTTAACAAGGTTTGATGAGTTGACTCACAACATCGTGCGATTTTGCGAGTCAACTCATGATTTTAACAACAATGTTTAAAAATAATTTCAGCGACACTCTTAACCAAAGTTATTAATACCGTTTTGGTTGTTATTTTATGTTTTCAATTGAAATAAAATATTTTGGTTTTAGAGTATTTTGGCTCGCCGTTTTGGGGTTATATTATTTGTGTGTGTGTGTGTGTGTGTGTGTGTGTGTGTAATTAAATATATTAGTTCAAAAAAAAAGTTCAAATTCAAAAATAAAATTATTTAGAATTGTGAATTTAATCTAAAAAAGACACAATAAAATAATTTTTCTAAAAAAAATATAAACATGTATAATATTACGAGAATGTCATCATCAATGTTGCAAGGTCATTATATTCTTTGATTGCTCAATATATAAAAATATATCAAGAGACTTCTAATAAAATTTCATCTCAATCTAACAGTAAGATTAATAGATATGATTGATATTATACAATTATTTATTAATTAAAAAATACTATTTGGCTGAAACAGAATAGGCGACATGAAATTGAATCATTTCGGCTCATATATGATCGAAAAATCCAGAAGGGGTTAGAATTTAAATCAAGATAGAAAAAATATTGTTTTATTTTATATTTTTAACTGGTATAAAATATTTTGACTATGTTGACCGAAATAGAATAAAATAAACAACTATACTCCCAACTACTAACATAGAAACTATGGCAGATCAGGCTTTGCTGCGGCGCTTATAGCCGTTGATGTTCACTCTGCAAAATAACTACTTTGTTTTGGCCATCAAAATTTTAGTCTATTATAAACTTTTTTTTTTCAATTTGATCCTTGACAAGTCCCTTATTGCTGCTCTGGATTTCTTTGATTTTCTTTGAATTGCATATAATCTTTTTCCTTGGGTGTTGTAAATCATCGTCTCAAGCTGTCAATTTTACATTTGAAGTTATAAAATTATTGTCAAGAATAAATTAGAAAAACAAAAATTCAAATCGACATCGACAAGACTTGAGAGCTTTTTTTTTTAATTTTACTTTTAATGTTTGAAATGTGCATAAATGTACAGTTTGGTATTTCAATTCTAGTCTGTGTTTTACTTTGGTCCCTCTATTTTATTCTTTGTTACTTTGGTCTCTTATTATCTTATATGTTTGTAGGTCTTAATGTTCATTTATCGATTTGTTTTCGAGAGAGAAACTTTAATGGTGTTGTTGGTCTTCCATAATGCCAAAAAAACCTAAATTAGACCTCAATATTTTTTTAAAATTTTAATTTGATCCTAAGTTTCTGAAACGAGTATGATGCATTTTGTTTTTTTGCTAGAAACAAGCTTATAAATGTTTATGGAATGTTTTTAGATCAAAACACTTGAAACTTGATTTTCCAATCATTGGAGCAACCTCTATTGACCGTAAAAAGATGATAAACAAAATCATTTAATAGGTAATCTAGTGGTAAAAGCTTGGGACTAAGAATATGTTCTCCTTGTGATCTCAAGCAAGGTTGATAATTTTGTTATGATTGGTGCTTCATTTTTTTTTCCAATTGGAACAGAATATTTTAGTTTCGGAGTGTTTCGGTTTACCGTTTCAGGGTTATACTGTTTGTGTGTGTGTGTGTGTGTAATTAAATATATTAATTCAAACAAAATTAGTTCAAATTAAAAAAATAAAGTTATTTAGAATTGTGCAATTTAATTTAAAAAAATATACAATGAAATAATTTATAAACAAAATTATGAACATGTATAGTATTATGAGAATGCATTATCAATCATACAAAGTCATTACATTCTCTTATTGTTCTAAAATTTTAACATAATATATATAAATATATTAAGAGACTCCTCATATAATTTCATTTCAATCTAATGGTCGAATTAAGAGATATGATTAATATTGTAAAATTATTCATTATTTTTTTAAATAAAACACTAATTGGCCAAAACAGAACGGGTGAAACGAAACCGAAATATTCTGACTGAAATTTAGGCATAATTTCTTGAACGGGTCAAAATTTTAAGCACGGTAAAAACTATGCTGTTTTATCTCATTTTTTAAACTGATATAAAATGTTTCGACTGAAATGAAACGAAAAAAAAATTAATAATAGTAATCTCAGGTATGAATCTTGTAGTTGCTAATATGATAGTTACTAGAAGCTTACATGATCGTTAAATTCATGGCTCGTGAGATTAGTCGAGCTACGAACAAGTTGATCCGAACACCCAAATTAATATATAAAAAAGATGATAAACAAATAACATAATATCTATCATAGTTAAAGATACATTGTTTATTTTTAGATTTATTTGATTTAAAAATCAACTTGAAATCTCGCTCATTGTTTAGTTTAGGTAATTAGCTTATGATCACTAATATAAATTGTTATTTTTTTCTTTTCAACTTTTTAATTTTCTCAAATGAAATGTCAAGAAATGTATTTATCTATTGAGAATAAAAATAAATGTGAAATTAATCAAAATTATAAATGTTTTTATAAATTAATAAATTTGTAATTTATAATAATCATGTTATTGAAAGACAAATTATTTCATTTTCATTTATATTTATTTGTTAATTGCTAATAATTATTTATTTTGTGTTACCAGTGGTTTCTCCAGACAAGACATGTGCCCCAGTCCGGAAATGCGTAAAAAAGCGTGATTAGTAATTATAGCAGTAATAAATAAATAAATAAATAAATAAAACGAAATTTGTTGCCCGTGACAAGTGGACTAGTGGTGTTAACCGATACCCAATAATAACATTAATTAAATCATTTAACTTAATTATAATATTAAAACATTTTTTTTTATCTTTTAGAGTAAGAATAATTTAATTAAAAAAATCAAGTAACTTGGTCCGGACTAAACTTTAAAATTTAAGTGCAAAATTTAGAAATGTGGTTTTAATTATTTTTTAAAGTATTTTTATTTAAAAATATATTAAAATAATATGTTTTTAGTTGTTAAAAATTATTTTTAATATTAGCACATGAAAATAATCTAAAAATATTATTTTTTAATTTAAAATAAAAATAGAAGAGTTTGATTTTTTTTTTCAAAATTATTTTTGAAACATAGTGTCAAACAAGTTCTAAATCATCAAACTATTAAATTAATACATTTAAGTTGATGAAAATTCAAGCCTAGTTTTATAGTAACTAGATTCTAAATTGTGAGAGAAATTGTTCTAAAGTAAATTCAAAGCTTAACCTCAGCTAAGTAGGAAGAAAAACTACTTAATTTAATCATCAAAAAATGATCTCTCTCTCTCTCTCTCTCTCTCTCTATATATATATATATATATATATATTCAAGCTTAGAGAAAAATATTAGGAATATTAAAGATAAATTTGATCCACATAATGATTAGCTATTGCTTGAAGTATTTAAGTCCTGTTTGCTTGCTATTGTATTTTAAAAATATTTTTGAATTTTTTTTATTTTAAATTAAAAAATTTGATATTTTTAGATCATTTTCATGTACTGATGTAACAAATAATCTTTAAAAAATAAATTAATATATTATTTTAATATATCTTTAAATAAAAAATATCTTAAAAAATAACTTAAACTACGTTTCCAGATAATCACTTGCCTCTTCACAAGCAGCATTTCTTTAGGGCAACTTTAATGGCAAAAATCATTTTGGAGAGGCAAATATTTAAAATAGCTCCTTGAATAGTGTATATATGACTTTTTTTGTTGATGTGTGCTTTAATGGTAAAAGCCATTTTGGAGATCTATTATTATTATTATTATTATTTTAAATATAGTGGAATTATTTTGTATGTAGTTTAATTATGTCATTGATTATATAATTAATAGGAATAAATTATATAATTAAATGAATGTTTTTAAAAAACCCTCCAACAATATAATTATTAATTTTATATATAAATTTTTACTATCTTGTTAAGGTATTTGTAAATAAAAATAAATATTTTTGATATAATTATATTATTTTCAAATATATATATATATATATATATATAAATGGGCCACCTTTTTTAGCTCTATGTCCCGAGCTGCTACAAATAGCAGCCCAGGAAGACATTCTGTATGCAAAAATAAAATAATAATTTTTTATTTATTTTTATTTATTTTAATGCTTTCATGAGGATGTTATTTTTACATGTGTAAATAACATCCCCGTTACAGGATCAATATAAAAAAAATAAAATAAAAATTATTATTTTACTTTTGCATACCTTCAAGGGGCAGAAGGGCAAAACCACTCGTATTTTTAAATTGAATGTAGTCTGGGGTTAATATTAAGTAAATACATTAAATTGCGAGGGTGTGTTGCAACTGCGAAAAATGAGCAGTATTATTTATTTATTTATTTCGGCCACTTAACTTTTTTTTCTTCATTTGAATGCAAGATTAGCTCCCAATTGTTTCAGATTTATCGACAAAATTGAAATAAAGATAACTAACGTAGAGAAGCCGCTAAAAATGAGTTGGTGTAATAAATACTTTTTAGTCCTTAATTGTTTTAATTTATAAATTCAGATCCTTTTTGGTTTCTTATATTTTTTTAAATTCAATTTTGATACACAAATTTATTTTTACTATTTTTAAGCCCATTGTTTTTCAAGGAAAGAGAAAATCATCGTTTTTGTATATTCTAATTGTTGAAAAAATTAAAAGAATAAAAACCGAAATGAAAAGTGCTATATATGACTAATTTCAATTGGAGGATAAAATTAGAACAAATTAAAACTTGCATACCAAGATGATTAAAGAAACTAAAAACAAACAAAAAATCAAAAGAGTAAGGACTAAAATGAAACATACCATATATAATCAATTTCAATTGAAGAGCATAATTGAAAATAATCAAAATTTCCATTAAAAAATCAGTAAAAAAACAAAATCAAAATACCAGGGATTGAAATAAAATAATCATAAATATGAAGGAGTGTTTAAACTTGGTGTAATAAATACTTTTTAGTCCTTAATTTTTTTAATTTATAAAATCAAATCCTTTTTGGTTTCTTATATTTTTTTAAATTCAATTTTGATACATGAATTTATTTTTACTATTTTTAAGCCCATAATTTTTCAAGGAAAGAGAAAATTAATGGTCTTGTATATTTCAGCCACTTAATGAGTGTATGAGATTACAATCGGAAAGTGTTTATAAAAAATATTTTATTTTATTTTATTTTTTATTTTAAATTAATTTTTTAATATTTTAAATTATTTTAATGTTTTAATGTCAAAAATAATTTTTTAAAAATAAAAAAAATAAAAAAATATTTTAAATAAAAAATACTTTTATAAACAATTTCGACCACTTTCTTAAACAATCACTAAATGAGTTGCTAGTGGTATACTATCCGCGAGTTTTATTTAATGAAAATAAATGAATTATAGTTATTTCAAACCTCAATATTATTTTAAAAAGTCAACTGTTCTTGGAAAGTACTTATATATTTATTTGTTCAATTTTATTTATTTATTTATTCAATTTTGTGCGTGCATGAGCTTTTGTGCACATAGCATTACAAAATTATTCACCGGGGATAAATAAATCTTTTTCTATTTCAATTGTGACGTAAAATAATTAAAATACCATTAAAAGAAAAAAAAAACTTGGTGTCAAAGGGTATTTTTATCTTTTTATAATATATATATATATATATATATATATATATATATATCTATATATATATATTTGTTATTATAATGTAGATGGAATTTCATTTTTGATCAAATATAAAAAAATATAAAATAATTAAAATACATAGTAAAATAACAAAAATATTTTTAAAAACAAAATATTTTAACCTAAAGTCAAGAGGGTGTTTTTCTTCATCTAAAAATTATAGTTTGATATTATTTACTGTTAATATTTCAACTTCAGTCCTTATTATTTGAATTTTGAATTTTTTTATCTTGTTTTTTTGTAAAATTAATATTAGTTTCAATTTCATCATTCAATTCAAATCAATGACATATTTTTTTTCAATTTGATTCTTAATTCTTAATTTTTAGCTTTTTTTCAGACCTCTTGCTTGTCTTATTAAATTAAGTGGTTATTTTTTTTGTGATTTTAACAACGTTTGGAAAACAACCCAACGATTTTGGTGTCTGGTTATCTATTAAACCAGTTGCATACTGTATAGGGCCCACCAACATTATTTCTCAAACCTCCGTTTCATGTAGCTGCTTTTCACTGTTTTTCTTGCTTGTATAACATTTGCGCTCCTCGGTTTGTTCTGGAGAGAGAGGGGGGAGTTGAATAATATTAAAATAATATAAAAATCTAGAAACTTAATTAATATATGTGTTTTATTTAAAATAATTTCACAAGTTGAAAACAATATGAAAAACCTGGTAACCAAATACATGAAACTGCTTTTCATTAACCTTAAACTCAACTACAGTTTTAACTAAACACTTCAAATTTTTTTTGGAATTACAGTTAAAAATACTTTTCATGAAATTATTTTTTTTAAATCCCAATCACAAAAACAAAAACAATATCATACTCATCCTAAATGTTTTGTGTTTAATGACTAGAAGTTTAATGAGATATTGCGTTTTAAATAGAGGCCAAGCAATTTTTGATTTTTTAAATCTTTTATATATTTTTGTGTTATTTTAATATGTTAATATTAAATTAAATTTTTATTAAAAAAACTTTATTTTAATTGATTTTTAAATAAAAAAAATACTATAAAAAACAATTACTGCAATTATCTGAAATAACTTATTTTATATATTACAAGTAGCAAGAGCAGGCAAAGACAAAACACAGTAATCGTCTTCTTCTGTAGGGTTTTACTGTTGGCTACCACCCTGGCTAGAATGGGGATTCAGTCTCCGACGAAAATGGCATTGGTGGGTACTTGAGCAGGGAGGAGATGAACGTGTCGAGGGAGGAAGGAGAGAGGTGAAGTATTACCTGAAGAAAAAACGACGGTAGAAAAGATCTGGCTATATTTTTTAAAATAAAAATAAAGATAGCAAGTAACTGTCGTAGAGGACAGTATATATGAAATTGTACAGAAAAAATAAATAATTCTTAGATTCAAACCAATTTACTTTTCACGTGCCTGTGTAAAAATATTCCGAATTCTTAAACTTGAAAAAGAAAGCCATAGGTTGGCAATTTAGTGAGGCATATGTACATAAAAACAAAATATTAAAATTAGTTAAAATATAAAATGTTTGTCTCTTCCGTAAAATTATTATTTTATCCCATGATAAGAAAATTTAATCCTTGGAACCGGGAGTATTTTAGATATTTTCAAGGAATATGTATGATATTTCTGAATTTTTTGCACAGTAAAACTATTATTGTGGTACTTTCACCTCCAGTTTTTTGTGATTATCACCGAGTCCAATGGGTATAGTAATTTACTATTTTATTATTATTTCTTTTTGGAAATCCTAAGGGCATGTCGGACTAACGCGTTAGCATGGTTTTATGGACACACACCAGTCAGCTGCACGTGCTATTATAGTCATGATAATGATATTAACGTAAAGTTGAATTTTCAATGTTATTTTTTTCTTTGTGCAGATAGAAAATTAAGTATTTATTTTTTTTATTTGATTATTGCAGTTGTTTTCATAATTTATATTTTATTTGTTGTATTTAATTTAAATTAAATCATAAAATGAATTAATACTAAATAGTGAATTTGATAATTCAAGTATCCGAATCTTCTTGCTTTGTTTAATGATGATGATAATTTTATGTCGGTGATTTCATTGAAATAACTTATTTTATATATTACAAGTAGCAAGAGCAGGCAAAGACAAAACACAGTAATCGTCTTCTTCTGTAGGGTTTTACTGTTGGCTACCACCCTCTCCCATTAACCTCAAACGACCTGTTGTTTCCACCACCAGTAACCCGCCCTCCAGATAAACAATGAGGTCAGGTCATATATCATGTCCTCCCTTTTTCTCTGACTCTGACTCTGACTCTGCAAACTGCAATTATGTTTTACTTTGGTGTTTTGTATGTGCAGTCGGCACCCAGAAGTTTTGTGGGCTCAGAGATCAGACAAGGTTTACTTGACGATTGCATTGCCTGATGCTAAAGACATATCTGTGAAATGTGAAGGCGAAGGGTTATTTAGTTTCTCTGCTGTTGGGGTTCAAGGGGAATCCTTTAACTTCAGTATGAAACTCTTTGGAAACATTGTTCCTGAGGTATTTGATTTGATCTGATATGATTTATTTATTTTACTTCTCTTTGTATTTCCCACTCATTTTGCATTGAATTGTGAAGTCTTTTGCCATTTTATTGGAAAGAGCACAGTTGTATAGCTGATGGGTTCTTGTCATTTTTCTATGTATAGTTTGATATTTGTGATATCGTAACTCTTCCTGCATGCCAGTTTTACTGTTCTCAATAAGGCAAAAATACTTGATTTTGTTAAAACTTGAAGCCGACTTGGGAATTACTGCATTTCTTTTGGCATGCTTTTTAATGCATATTCATGTTATGTATTCTTCTGTAAAAAAATGGCTTGGTTTGGAGAAAATAACTCAAGCATGCTGTGCTTCATGCTCTCTTTTTTTCCTTTACTTTTGGGTGGGGAAATTTATGGATTAAGTTAGAATAGTTGACAGGAGATCCAGTGTCGATCTATGCAGCCATCAGTACTGCCCCCCCTTTCTTTCTGCTGTTATCGCTTTTGCTTTTAATGCCTCTCCGTCATTGTCTCTAGCATTCTGTTTTTGTTCCACTACCTCTAGAACCATTGCCTATGTGATGCCTTTGCACAAACTCCTCCCGTGAAAAAGGGAAACCGAGGGATAAAACTTAAATACAGAAAAAACTGTTAATTCAATATCAAGCAACGCCTTTCTAATCAAAGAGATGTCCCTCCCTCCCCTTTTCCTCTCCCTCCCTCTTTCTATCTGGTTAGCTTACGATTAAATGATTAACTATTTATGAATGAATTAGCATGGAGCCAGTCAGTCTTCTGTTAGCAGGTTATACATAAGAATACAACTGTAAATAGCTGTGTAGTAATAGGATACTTATCTCTATACTTAGCCCAAAATTATAGCAAACTGATAAGAGGCATGCATATCTGTTTCTTCCTATTTAATGTACGGGACACCCAAGAAAGGAGGCATTCATCCAGATTGACAATAAACACTATTTTCTGGGAATTTAGCATCCAAAGTGACACCTTCCACTTATACTCTGATGGACAAGTTAGCATGAAACCTCATTTTGAAGCCAGGCTTCCGGTTCACTCTGATGAAACATTACTAGTCAGGATAAGTTCCATTTTGTACTTGCACAGACATTCCTTAGGTTCTCATGTACATCACATCATCAAGAACATCATGAGGAATATTTTCTAGAATTATTGTTGAGTGTTCATAAGCGTTGAATATAAGAAAAATGCTTGTATCTTAAAAATTCCAGATTTTTTTTTCATGCCATTCCAGATTTTTTTTTCCATGCCATTCCTGATCTGTTACTCAAAAGGTTTTCATGTAGCATATCATATCCAGTACTTAGAATTGTCTCCTACTTTTTTGTTTTGTAACTAGCCTGCTCAAGTTAGAGAAACTTGGTGCCACATATGTGAGAACTTTGTTCATTTGATATTCCAACATGTAGTATTTGTAATTGCAATCTTTAAATATGAAAAATTCCTGGTATTTTTCATTATTGTTCTGTTCATTGCAAACTTTTGAAACGTTATAACGTTCATGCTTTTTAAGGCTTTGATGTTAACTGTGCAGGGTTCTAAAACTAAGGCTGGGTTGAGGAACATTATGTGCTCAATCCAGAAAGAAGAGAAAGTTTGGTGGAAAAGGCTGTTAAAATCTGAAGAGAAACCTGCCCCTTACATTAAGGTGGATTGGAACAAGTGGGGTGATGAGGATGATGAAGAGTCAGCTTGTAAGTTCTGACGACTTGTTCTTTGGGTTATGATATGAGGTCTCTCAAAGTACTCTACGGGGCTCAAATTTTCAAAACATGATCCTGCCCTTAGGGTATAATATAATTGATTGAAATTCATGGGGTCTAATCTGCCCCAAAGTCCTGTCATTTGATTGTTTAATGTATATTAGCTGGGTGGGTTAATATATAAGAGCCTAACATAAGTTGGAATTGCCTTTTTAAATTATTTTCCTCTAATTTGTGTGTGGCTGTGTTTTCCCCTGAATAGCTGTTAGTGTTTCTATCTTGGGTTGTGTTTTTGGCTTCTTTTTCTTGATGAACTGGTATTGTTCTATCTTCACATGTAAAATGGGAATGCACATTAGTGAGGTTCTACCAGTGAGGAAAATTAAGTTGCCTCTACCTGTTCTCACTGAGGGATATAGGAAATTAGATATCATCTTCCTAGCCTGGAGAAGAATTGTATGCTAAAAGACTCTCAGGAGTCATTTCGACTGATTCTACCCAGTGTTAACCATGGATGTTGATCTATATATTGTATGGTTGACATTCATTATCTCGCACAATGAATGCCATAATGTGCATAATATGTAATTCTGATGTTTATTGAAAAGTTAAGTTGTTTACTATTTTTGAAGTGTGAAGTATTGACTGTTTTGTGCACCATGGGTCTGTGTGGCATGAAATGACTGAACAATTCTTGAAATTTATTAGCAATACCATGATGGTGACCCTTTTGAGTTTTGTTAACACTAGTGTTTGTCATTGAAAATAAAGTCTTTTCTTTCAACCATATTTGCATCCCAACACAATCCTTAGCAATCTGGGATGCATGAACATTTCCCTATTTCTCTTTGTTCACTGCATAACTTGCATGGTGGCTGGTTATAATAGCAGGCTTTCTTGAAAGTGTTTTCACTCTGGTGATATCATACCAATCACATTAAATATGAACATGCATTGCCTTTGTCAGCATGCAAGGCTGCTTTATGATTTGTGTTAAATAACTCAAGAATTTATGGTTCAGTATGCAAGAGTTTACAGCTTCAGTTTCTGATTGAATCTGATCAAATTTTTGCTGTCCCTTGCAGCTGATACCTCCGATGACAATAATGCTGAGGTAATATCTTTTTTTTTTTTTTTTTGGGTTTTCTGTTAATATAAAGAATGATTATAGCAGTGCTTCCAGTCTGCTTGATTGTTTAATACCTGTTCTTCTGCAGTATGAAGAAGATGATGGGAGCAGTGATGATGAAGGAATGCTTTGTAAGTCAGACCTTGATCGCATCATATTTACCATCCTCTGTGTGTGCTTCACATGCATAGATAGGATTCTGCAACAATGTAGTATGCAGTGCGCGAGTCATTTTCATAATCTTTATATGCATCTTCTTCTGTGAACTTCCAAACCTTTGAGTGCATGTAATGAAAAGAATGCTTTGTGACTTTCAGTTCACATGGAAAATTCGAGTTTTTTTATTCCAAAATATGAAGACAATTTTTTTTAATCATTCCACTATTATGCAGTCCATGTCATTTCAAGTGTCAAATTATGCATTATACGAACTGCTTTTTTCTGTGCAACTTTACCTTTAAATTCATTTCTTCTGTTGCCTATGATGCCATATCTGACTGTATTAGACATTGTTAACAGATCTTCCTGATCTTGAGAAGGCAAGGGGAACTTGATGTATCTGACTGTATTAGACATTGCTTGCTGATCTTCCTGATCTTGAGAAGGCAGGGGGAACTTGATGACAATCAAGGACCGGTGTGGTTAATTACATGGAATTGGAGTTCCAGGGATCACAGAACTGCATCAATGATAGGGGTAGGATCGAAGTTAAAAATATGCACATTGCAGAACTACAATAACTGAAGACTGTATATATTAGAGGTGCAATTTTAGTAAAATAGAGGCTGACTTGTAGGATTGAACTCTTCTGAAATTATTTCTGAGGTTTGACCTGCATTCCCCCTTTTCCATGGTCTTGTGGCTAATGGAAATTTTCAAAACTTTACCAGCACAAAGGGACTTCCAGTTTTGGAAACCATGGTACCAGTTGCTTGACTGGATAAATGATGAATTTAACCACTATCACCAATAATCTGCCTTGAGTAATGTTGATTTCTCAGTCTTTGATGTATGTTTGCAATTGGAAATTGATCTCCCCTGACCCGTTTCTGACCTTTATGCTGCCGGGAAATGTACTGGTGCCATCCTGCAAAAACTTTCTTTCAATTATCCGAGACTTGAAGCATAGAAGTGGACACAGTCATTCCGTGTTCCACTGAGTTCTAATTGAATTGAAGATTTACCCCAGCAATGTAGATTTAGTGCTGGCGATTCAGAAATTGAGATTAGTTATTATAGTCGTTCTTCAAGGCGGCTCAGTAACAAAGCTCACATGCTTGGAAAGAAAACTAGGCAATCGGAATTAATATGCAAGTGGTTTTTCTAGGAACGTTAATACTAGTATAGTCTTCAAGGAGGGACATGACGTGATAATAAAGGGTTTGAAATTTATATAATACATTTTGAGTTTGAGTCAGAATATAACATGATAACAAAGGGTTTGAGAGCAAGTATCGTTCAGCACTTTCTTGGAGCTTTATCAAGCTTCCTTTTAATGAAAATGGTCCAGACATGCAGCCCATGCAGGAGATACACAGAAATAAGATGTAGTTATTTGGGATTAAAGGAAACCTTTAATTCTTCACAGAGTTACCAGCATGAGCAGCGAACAAACTTGCAGAGTATATGGCTGCATGAACAGGGATGGGAACAATTGGGATTGGATCCCACCACTTTTTCAGCCTTTTGTTCCCTTGTTCATCTCCGACGTAGCTCCCCTGGCTTTGATCTCATGATAAACCTGTGCATTGTGATGGCTATGAGCACATATTTTAAGGAACAAAGATAGTTGTCAGTTTTGTTATATTTGATCTGAAATGGATGAAATGTTTTGTATAAGTTAAAAAAAGAGATAAAACGATGTAATTTTTATCTCGGTTTAAATTCCAGTCTGTTTTGGATTTTTCAGTCAAATATCGAATGAAATGTACCTGTTTCGTTCCGTCTGTTCCATTTCAGTCATATAATGTTGTTTTTTAAATAATAATAATTTTACAATATCAATTATATCTTTTAATCCGACTATGAGATTGAGATAAAATTTTACGAGGAGTCTCTTGACATATTTATATAATTTATATTAAAATTTTAGAGCAATCAAAAAATATAATGACCTTGCAAGATTGATGATAATATTCTCGTAATATTATACATGTTCATAATTCTGTTTAGAGAAATAATTTTATTATCTTTTTTTAGATTAAATTTCACAATTCTAAATAATTTTATTTTTAGATTTAAACTATTTTTTTTGAATTAATATATTTAATTATATATATACATAAATAGTACAGCCTCGAAACGGTACGTCGAAACATTCTAAAGCCAAAAAATTCCATTTCAATTGAAAAAACAAATCATCAACCGAAATGGTATTTATAATTTTGGTAACAATCGCTAAGATTAAGGCAAATATTACGGTCTTTGACACCATCACTACATCAACTTCAACTTGCTGCATACGAGGACTAGAACTTTTAATCGATGCAAAAGATTAATTTTTTATTTTATTTTTTGAGATAATTTAATAATATTAATTGTTTGAGCAATAATATTAATAATAATTTTAGTTGTTATAATTCTAATAATAATAGTGACATTGTTAATGATAATGATGATAACAATAATAATTTATTATAATGGTTGTAGTGCTTATGATATTAATAATTATGAATGTAAGGATGATAATAAGAGTAACTCAAAAAATAATATTGAGAATATCAATAATAATTTTAATAATAATAATAATTTTAATGATATAAATAACAATAACGGTTTTAAAAATCATAATAGTGGTTATAATCATAATGACAATAGTGATGGTGGTGGTGATACAAATAATAATAATTAAATAATTGACCTTATAATAATGATAATAAAAATAAAAATAATGATGATATTAATTATAGTTGTGATGATAATAATTATAACGATGATTTAACCGGTAATAGTTATTATGATAATGATGGCGTCGATAATAAAAATAAAGAAGGTGACAATGATAGTAATGCCAATAATAATTATAATATTAATTATTTATAATAACGATAATAATGATGACTATAATGATCGTGATAATTTAACGATCATAATAATAATAATAAAAATAATATTGAAATGTTTCATCATTTGATATTATATTTATTAAGGATTAAGTTTTGCAACTTATATGTGTATAGTATTTCAGATATAGTATTCTAAAGTAATGTTTGGAAAACTTTTATGATTAAATATTATCTTTATTATGTCTTAATTTTTTAAAATTATATTATTTAATATTAATTTTTTTATAAAAATATCATTTAATTTTTATATAAACCTATTAAATAAATTAATTAATAACAATTTAAAATCCAAGTCTATCAGTCTGTCATCATCACCTCTGTCGTTGATGTATGCCTGAAAACCTTTCCTTCCTTAAAACTACCAATCTCTAAATTCTCTCTCTCCATCTCTAGCAAGTTCCACAGCAAAGAGTAAATGATGAACGACAACTCTATCTCTTCTCTAATTCGTCTCAACATTGGTCACCTCTCCCTCTCTCTCAATTATCTATGAATTTGTATTCGTAGGAGATCTTCATTTTTCAGATTCTAGAATAAACCCATCTGTTAAAACAGTCTCACTCTTTCCATCTCTCCTTTTAACCTGACACACTGCTAGAAGTTTGATTTCTTCACTCTTTACGAAAATTCATCACTTGGATCTTGATTATTTATTTGTTACTGCATGCTTTTGCCTTTTTTTTGATCGGTTTAATTCATTGTGCTTGATTATTAGTAGTTTAGTGTGGGAATTTAAGTTAATTATGTGGTTAGAATTATTTTTACAGGAGGGAAGAAATTTTGCACCACAATTGATACATTAACACAGCGTGAGCCTGATTCCATGCTTGCGGCTATGTTCAGTGGAAGACACACTGTGTCTGAGGATCCTGATAAGGTATGGTCATTTGTTGTTTGATCGTGTCTAGAGAAATAATGTGTAGTAAATGCCTCAGCTATGAGGAATTAAGGATTCCCCAGTTAACAATTGATTCATATCTGTTTGCAACTTCCTTTTTTTTTCCAATTAAGTTTCGTGGAATGGCCGTTATTGAAACTATGAGGGGTGACTGCCTGGGCTAGGCTTTTGAAGATAGAATTGTTGCCAGACCATTTTTAATTTTTTTTTTATTTGCTGAGGGAATAGCACACTGTTTTTCAGAGGGAAGGAACTAATGCGGGAAGGGAACTTATATATATTTATGTTGAGAAGAAAAGGAAGGCATAAGGAACAAGGGAAATGACTTTCGCTCATTCCCTTTTGGTTTCATTTGTGTCCCTTGCCTCAACTTTCTTTTTATCAAATGGAGACTAGAAATTTGCTGTAGTAAGTTTCATGTTGGACGATGTTACTTGCTAAGTAATGAATTGTTTCTGAACTTTGATTCTTCAGGGATATGTCTTCATTGACAGGGATGGGAAACACTTTCGGCATATTTTGAATTGGTTGAGGGATGGCGTGGTTCCCACACTAGCTGATGCTGAATATTCAGAGCTTATGCGAGAGGCAGTATACTATCAGCTACTTGTATGTGGTTAAAACTTGTCTTTTGTTCTTTTGTGGTTATTTCCTTTTTTATTCTCCATTCTGTGGTCCTTTGGGCCCTGCCTATTCATAGAAGGATGGTGTGTCAAGCTCAGGCCTCTTGTTGATGTGGTTCTTCACTTGTGGTTAGCTGGCCCGAGCTTATGGTGTATGGAATAGAAATAGGCTCAGTAGTCTGTATGTTTTAAAATTCTCTTGCATGCAGGGTTTTTGAAAAAGGAGCGTGTGGATTTTAGAAACATCACACGACTTCCCCTTTAAACACCTTTTTAAAATATGTGCATAAATTTTTGAACGAAGTGGAAGTCATTGCGTGACCTCATTTATCACTTCACATAGTCCATCCCGTGTTTGTTTTTATGTAGTGCTAGGCTGCAGTTCTTGACATGTGGAGCTGGCACACATGAATTTGAAAAAGGAGCAAACTTTTCTTTGTGCCATTTTTGTTTGAAAGATGATGTTGTGTCCTAAATTTCATAAGTTGCTGGATCCAAGCAACAAATGGATTTTTTCACAAACATATGCATTGTATGCATATGCTGTTCCAGTTCATGTGATTTTGATTGGAAAGTTGTTTCCAATTATTATTATTGGTGCCATCAAACTTTTATGTTTTCTATTTTCTCTGCTAATCTGTTTTTACCTTGCGTCGTTCTGTAATGAGTTTTGTTGCTCATCCTTGCAAACTGTGAGATCCATATGCATGCATTTAGATTCATGTATCTAGCAATGTTTAGGAAACATCCCTGATGTTTCTGACTCACCCCTCCTCTCTATGACCTTATATCAGGGGCTTGCGGAAGGAATCGATTCTGTCTTGACTAAGAGGAAGGAAGATGACGGGTTGGGTGCTGAATTGACACGGGCAGATATCATCAAGTGTATACAATATAACAAAGTGAAATTTCGAGGAATTAATTTTTCTGGTCTTGATCTCTCCAAACTGGCAAGTCTTTTGGGTTCAAAGTTCTTGGAAGGTTTTCTCTTGCTTTCTTATGTTTGTCCTTGGCAGATGCGTCTTTCTGAAATAAACCAATAGATTCCTTTGTTATTTGTATTCTTAGAGAAAGCATAACTTTTGTCAAACAGTTGTTATTACATGCTGTCGGTTTCATCTTTAACTGTTACAGGAACAACTTGTGAAGGCCAAAAACAAAAAAAAATCATTACAGAATGCTGGCTTGCTTAGATTTTAAAAGTAATTGATTGTATTCTCTGATGTGTGATTTATTGAGATGCAGGACCTCTCAAATGTCGACTTCAGCTATGCATGTCTGAAAAATGTATTCTTCTCTCGTGCAAATCTACAGTGTGCAAAATTCCGGGTAAGTGTAATTTCACATACCTGTAATGCACTATGTCCCGAACAACTTCATTACTGTGTTTTCTCTGTGCTTAACTGGAACTTACACTATGGTCACTGCATTGAATTCCCTCTACCATATAATGAATGTCTTGAATTCTTGTGCTCATTGTTTAAGCTGGAGCAGTCATTGGTATTTTCCATTACATGTTCACTTTCATTTTTTTAAGGAAGAACAAAAGTTCTATTAGGGGTCATATAATAAATGGGGATAAATGATGATCTGACTTTATCATTATGGATATTCTATTGGAGATAGGGTAAAAAGAACTCATGATTTGGGGAGGGCAGTATTATTCTGGATTGATGTTCATGTGTTTCTTCTGATGTACAAATGCAATGCCCAAACACACATATTTGTTCGCTGTGATTAGCTCCTTTACCACACTGCTTTTAGCTATCTGAGAAATATCACATAGTTGTTATCTGTGATTAGCTCCTTTTCCACTTTTATCTTTTTAATGGATCATATTGAAATCTGTAAATTGACATCACAGGATGCGGATGCTGAGGGTTCCATATTCCACAATGCAACTTTGCGGGAGTAAGACACTCAACCAAAACTGGATCCATTGTAAAATAGTGTTATAGAATGCTTTCTTGATGACCTATTCATGCCCAGGGAAGATGTGATTTTACTGGCACAAATCTCCGAGGAGCTTTATTAGCAGGTGCCAACCTTAAGAGTGCCAACCTACAAGGTAATATTTTTAGTTATTCTTATGATATTGATTATTGAATAGGATGCTTTAATCAGTTTCTCTACTCAAGGCTACTATTTGACTCTCGCCATTTGCACTGTTGCATATTTACAGGCTTGTGGCCTTAATTCCTTGACATATAATTTTTTTCTAGAATCCAATCACTGATTTATGTGACTATTCTAGCATTTTATTTAACCTAACTTGATATTCCTGAACATTAAATATTTTTGTATACAAATTCTCCATACCTCTAAGTGGAAACCTTGACCGAACCATTTAAGGCTTGCTTAATATTATTGACATTAAATTTTTCCTTGTTTTTTTAATTTCTCGAAATTCCCCATCCTTTTGGTGTGATTTGCTTTCATAATTATCGAAGATGCTATTGCTTAATTTGTAATGCTCATAGAAATCTCTAAAGGAAACTATGTACTTTCGTTTCATGTTCTGTTGCAGATGCTTGTCTGGTTGATTGCAGTTTCTGTGAAGCAGATCTGAGTTCTGCACACTTACAGGTTCAGCACCTGTTAATCTTTCAAGCAACTGAATTTCATATCTGCACCTGTTTTCACTTCACTCTATTGATTGACCATACTAATTAGCTGGTGATTTTGGTGTGATTCCTTCAATGTTCATTGACTGATAATGGGGCCTGGTTGTGGTTCACATTCTGTGCCTTGGTTGCTTGAATAGGAAATCTAGTTCAACCTGCTTTTTAAAGGACCCAATGAGTAAAATATTGGACAAGCTTAATTGTATGGCTTGGTTCTGGTTCATACTCTGCTTTGGTTGCTTGAATTAGGAAATCTAGTTCAACCTGCTGTTTAAAGGATTCAATGAGTAAAATATAGGACAAGCAATCATTGTGAACCACCAACTAATGCAATATCTAGATCATCTTATTATTCCATGAACTCAATTGTCATTATGTGTAAAATACTTGCTTGAAACATTTGCTTTATTATTTATCATACAAACGTTCATATTGTTATTAGGTAGGAGGATATGTGCTTCATATGGAGAAGAAATATCAGTAGGAATGGGTCTTTTTGTCCTTGTATTTTTTTTACCATAATTTGCTTATTTGATATTGATCTTTATGTCTCATAGAATCAAATTTAATTGAAATGGTTTATGGATTTAAGCATAATGTAAAACATGAGCCTAAATTTCTTTCTGGCCCGGAGACTGTTTTCTTATATTTAACCTGTTCACTTTTCCTAATTTCAGGCTGCTGATCTCACTAATGCCAACCTGGAAGGAGCTAATCTAGAAGGAGCCAATCTGAAGGTAGAAAATTTGCAATGTGGAAACCATGAATGTAAATATAAAATGATAATAAGGCTTACACTTTGCGAAATCAAATGTGAAAAAAAGGGGCCTGAACCAGTTTATTAGTGGATGTAGAGGAATATGAATGGATGCAAGAAGGCATGCCCCTGCAAAATCAAGTTTCTTTCCTAACCCGTGTAGCTGTTAAGTTTAACTTGTTGAAACTGACATATTTCAGGGTGCAACATTGAATAATGCCAATCTAAAGGGTGCAAATCTTCAACGAGCCTATCTACGACATGTCAATCTACAAAATACAGTAAGTAACAACTGGTTTGTATGTTTAGAAAACCTTACTTTTACTTAGCCTCTCAATCAATATGTTCTTTACTTGGAGAGGGAATGGCATTGTTCTTGAATTCTGTGGTGCCCAAAGTAAATTTGCTTCTATGATGTCCATGCGTATTAGATTCTTAATCTGCTTAAGCAATCGATTGCATCATTTGGTGAACACCTCCTTTTCTTTAAACCCACTGCTTTCCAATTCCTGGAAAAGAACAAAGAAAGGTCTGCTGATGTCATGTGCAATATTCATGGGGAATGCTAAAATTTGTACCGGATGCTGGATTGCATAAATATTTTCACAAGGTAAATAATATATCTCTAGAGAAGTTGACAAAGACGGAATAAAGACTTAACCATTCATGTCACAACATATGATAGTGCTTAGGTCAAGAATATCAGCAAAATTTGCCACCACTGAACCAAGTTGTATATGCAGAAATTTGTGTAATGAAATTTTATATACAAAAAAACAAATTTCATTGAATCAAAGATATTTTGATGGTGCATTTGCAGTGCAATAACATCCAAGAACAAGACCATGGTATTGTTGATTAGTATTTGCTCTCTGTCCAGTCAGGGATCAATAATTTAAATTAATTGGACTTTCTGGCAATTAAGACAACTGTCCGAGTTCTGTTATCCAGCAAGTACATAATTAATTAGAATGTTTGTCAGTGTAGAGTGCCATTGCCACAATGATATCAAGAACACTGATTTTTATGCTTAATATCTCAGTATGCTGGGATTTTTCTTCTTACTAGATTTCATTATCAAAAATAAATAAATAAATAAATAACAGTTTTTATGGATCATCCTCGAATTCCTCAAGCTGCATGTTCCTACTTGATTAGTTTTTGTGAAAGAGACTGACTAGATTTCATTATCAAAAATAAATAAATAAATAACAGTTTTTATGGATCATCCTCAAATTCCTCAAGCTGCATGATCCTACTTGATTAGTTTTTGTGAAAGAGACTTTCTGGAAGCTTTCTATATAAACGAATTAAGATTGATTTGTCAAGCAGAGAGCTCTAAGGTTAAAGAAGATTTAATGTGATCCAGATTTTGGTTGCCATGTGCATATTCTGGTTTAGATCTCCAGTTTTGATTTGCATTTGCAGGGATTTCTTTGCAATCCAACATCTAATATCTTGTTTCTACACAGCATTTGGAAGATGCAAGGCTTGATGGTGCCAATTTGGTTGGAGTAATTCGATAAATTGGTGCAAGACAGTGTGCCAGAATACATGGATGTATTTTGTTTTAACATATTGATCAACTTGTGATGTGTTGTTGATTTTATATGCATTGATTTTTTTCGCTTTCATTGTTGATATTCTTGGATATGATTTTTGCATGTGTTTTGCTTAGATGTGTTGACTTATTTGTGGATATTTTGGATTTCGATGAAACATCTTCAAATGCCAAAAAATTTCTTGAAAAATTTTATATTGTAATTTGTTAGGTAATTAAAATTTAGGGGTAGTTTATTTATATATCATAAGAATAGCTACAAGCTCACCATTCAAATGTTTTCATTCATAAGTACTAAATAATTAAAAGGTAATTGAGTGACTTTTAATTGAGATTTTGATGTACCAACTCTTGAGAAATTAGTACCACCTAAAACATTTCTTTCATGGGTGTTTGATATTAATTTTTAAAAATGTTGTTTTGAAAAAATAAATGAAAATATTTTTATTTTTTACTTTATTATATTTTGATATTTTTAGATTATTTTATGTGTTTATACTAAAAATAATTTTTAAAAAATAAAAAAAAATTATTTTAATGTATTTTTGAACAAAAAATATTATAAAAAATAATTATAACTATACTCTCAAATTGTATTTCAACTATGCAAATAATAAAATTAGTGCTCACAATATTAATTAAAAATTCAAATCCCTGTATATCCCAAAACTCAAATATAATATTCACACATTACAACATTAACTCATTCCATTTTCTTGCCTAATACATCATAAACTAATAATATTATTTTAGTCGGATTTACTTAGTTCACACTTTCATCTTGTAGTCATAATTTATCAAATTTCTATTATTATACTTAATTTCTTTCCAACTAATATGCCCAAAATTCCTATTTCACTCATTAATGTAGTATAATTCACCCACTAACATTTTTAATTTTTCAACAAAAAGCAACCCTACTAACTAAATATCATATCCCGTTCTCTATTATTCTAAAATTTCCTCTCAATTTTCACTAGATTTCATAACTATCTAGTTGTTGATCATATCAATATCATCCATGATATATTCGTAACTTCTTCAACTTATTTCTCAATAAATTTCTTTTAATATTAAAAATATAATACAATCCCATTTACAAATTCATCTATAAATTTACATATTTTTGTTCATACCAATCGTGTATTCAACAAACAATTTTACACGTTAAATTTACAAGGATTTCTCCTTTATTTCACCAACATTCAATATTATAAAATTTACATTCATGACTTTCCCAAACATGCTCACAATATCTTATACTTACCCTCAAAACAATCACATCATTTCATCATTTTAAACTAAGCTCTCATATTTTATTTAGTCCAAACACTATCCTTGTCAACATACTCAAAAACATTTTAAATTTTCTTCCACAAATTAACCCTTTAACCAATTTGAGACAATATTCACATATCATAACAAATATTTTTCAAACACAAACCTTATACTAATATGTTAAATAAACATAAAATCTGACACATAATAGTAATCACATTATCCAACCATTATAAAAATTCTATACTCAGTCAGATCTAACACATTT
Source organism: Salix dunnii (assembly GCA_015731905.1). Classification (NCBI taxonomy): domain Eukaryota; kingdom Viridiplantae; phylum Streptophyta; class Magnoliopsida; order Malpighiales; family Salicaceae; genus Salix; species Salix dunnii. The sequence continues at coordinate 6,669,556 of CM027677.1, read as the reverse complement.
AGTAATTTTATTACAAAAATTCATAATTTATCTTTTTACATCTCTTTCTTTATATATCAAACACAATACACACCCTAATTAATGATTGTGCACATAATCTTAATATTGTTTCATCTCACTTCCCAAACATGCAAACTATATTCCCTAGCCATGCTAATAGGTTTTTTAACAGCAACAACAATAATTTTACTAGTAATAATAATAATAATAATAATGATGATGATGATGATAGTGATAATAATAATAATAATAATAATAATAATGGTGGTGATGATTTTACTTATGAGTAATAATAATAATAGTGATAATTATTATAATAATAATAGGTATGATAATAATAATAAAGGTTATAATATTAATTGTGATAATGATAATTCATCATTTAATGTTAGATTTATTTGGGATTGAGTTTCATTATTTTTTCATATACGGAGTTTCCAATCAAATAACTCGGTTTACAAATTTGAAAAGTTTATATGGCTTGACAACTTCTTATATTTTTGTTACCTTATTGTTTTTTAATTTATCATTCAATATTAGTTTTTTTTAAATAAAAAATGATCATCTATTTCTTTTTAATCTATTAAATAAACTAATTCATATCGAGTTAATTTTTATATAATTTTATTGGAGACTCGTGTGCAAGAAAACGTAGAAGGAAATTCAAGAATTATCTTCTTGCCCTGGTTTAATAGCATTGCAAAAAAATCCCTGAGCTCGTAGTGTTATTTTTCGCATTAAAAAATGGTTTGGATGGCAGTAGAGAGCTGGCCTATAGACTAGTTACACCTATTTTATGTAGCTCGTAGTTTGACTAGTATATTCAAACTAGTTAATATAAGCTAGGTATACACGTTCCACCACTGGTTAGAACAATGTTTTTTTGCCAATGGTAGAAAAAGATCCAGGCATCGACAAAGCATTTTACACCATTAATAAAAATAATGATTTAGAAAATCATAATTTTATAAAAATGGTAAGAGATTAAAAGTGCAATTATGAAATTAATTTTTTCAAATAATGTTTTTTTTTTCATAATCTTAAAACAATTGTTTGGAATTGTAATTAGTATATATATAAAAAAAAAAAACCTAAATGATTTGAAGGTAAATTTTTTTTTAGCTAAAACTCATTACCTAACAAAAACAAATTCGTATTTGATTTAACCACACTAATCATTTTCAACAACAACTTACTAGATTTCTAATAAAATATTGGAAAAAGTTATATATTGATATCCTTGATTTTAAAGGCAGATTGTTGTTTATATCATTTTTTTTTGCTAATAAAAAAAATTTTATCCATTGCTAATGTATTTTGTAGTAAGTTAAAAGATTCATGCATCCATTTAATAAAATTAATGAAGGACTAAAGGGGTTAGTAAATATTTATTTTTTTTTATTAACAATAACTAAACACTAAGTGAAGAAGTTGAGAGATCTCCTTACCTGGGCCTATACCTAGCTCAGATTTCAGATTAGGATTGGAGTTGATTTGATATGACTTTTTCAAACCTAATTTGACACTAAGAATTTTTTTTTTTGAAAATAAATTATACTAATATTATAAAAAACACTTATAGAAACTCTATTGAAAATAAACAAAAAAAAAAATAGTAAAACAAAAGGAGAAAAATTCATGAGGGGTTGTACAAAAAGAGAACTTGCTAATATATTAAAAAATTATAATCTTATAAAAAATGAAAATTTAATGGTATCTAATACAAAAAAAAATCAAATTATTTTTTTTATCCAATTTATTTGAATAGACTTAAGTGTGAAATATAGGGAAGAAAAGAATTTTATGGAGTTAAATAACCCAAATATCGATTAAAATCCCAAATAAACCTAGATTAAAAAAACATTCCAACTCTATATCCACACTCGCATATAGAGTTTAGGTCAAGGAACAACCGAGTTGAACTTATTTTTATCAAATAGAACTCATTGAATCCAACATAGACAATGTTTAGAATTGGTATCGGCAATGTTTTCTCTTTGCTCAATAAATATTTAGCGACTCTTTTCCTCTCTCTTGTCTATCAAACCATGAGACTAGAAAGTAAAAAAAGAAAAAAACTTGGGACCAAAAATGAATTCTTAAAAACCAAAGGGATTATAATTGTATTAATTAGCAAGTATGAAGAACAAACTTAACTTTTCATGTCAAATTTGAAATTTCCTCAAGTTTTTCACTTTGGTTATATGAGTTTGAATGGTTTTACTTCTTAACAAATTGATTTTTAATTTAGCCTTAAAATGATCTGATAATAGAGAAAAAAAACTCAATGATCAAATTTAAGAAAAATCACAACGAAAACTCAAAGTGATTTGTGAATGTGTATATAATGTTTCTTGCATAGTAAAACATCTATCTTTTTTTTTTCTTAATCCATTTAAATAAAAGTCTTCTAAGCAATAAGGGCAATTGGCTTATGTCATTTGGCTAGAATATATTTGATATTATAGTAACTTTTTTTCTTTTATCCAATAATAGAGAATTAAATAATTTATTTATTTATTGCATTGGGTGTCATATGTAATTTTATTTCAGACCTTGGTTTTATAAAAATTAAAATAACATATTTTTCATTTATTTTACATGTAAAAACTCAATTCACTGCAATTCCAATCAAATATTTATTTCTTAAATCTACATTTTTAAAATAGTAACTAAAAATATTGTTAAAACTTTTTTTTTTTTTTTTAAATCACAACCATAAAAATCACTTCAATACCCAACACTCGGCTTATTGCTTAAATTAGATATGAAAATGATGAGCTTGCAAAATGCTTGAGCTGTAGAAACCCATAGAGAATAAGTGGTCGTTTGGTATTGCGTTTCAAATGGAGTTTCAAGCAAAAGCAGTTTTTGTGTGTTTGGTAATGAGAAAACACAGTTTAAATTATCATGGGACCCACCAAAAAATCGCTCTAAACCACAGTTTAAAAGAAGCAAGATTGTGAAGCTTTTCCTGCATTTCAAAGTGTAGCACAATAATTGAACCATGAGAACCACGGCGATGTGTAATAGCGAAGCAACTCCTAGAGAACTCTAATCACAGGCACACCACCAACGGTCTCTCTCTCTCCACAGTGGCAACTCTCTCTCTTTCCATAGCGATAACTCTCTCTCTCCACAGTCGAGGGCAGCTCCCAGAGAGCACCACCATCATCCCCCTCATCATTGGTAGCTTCTCCTCTATGCTAGAGGCTTCGTTGTGACCTCCAACGACAGCAGCAAGCCCGATGTAGAAGCATCAACAAGCTTCTGATGCTCCTCCCTACCACCACAGACTACAATTTCTGACATCATCACCATAGGAATAACCACCTCGGCCTCCTCTACCCATTGCATCGGCTGTTGATCTTCTCATCATTGTCGGCCAGGTGCTATTGTTCACGTGAATTATTCACTTGATAAGTCCGCTGCATTATTCATGTTTTCATAAGACATGAACAGTGCAACACATCGTTTCTCTCTCTCTCTCTCTCTTCCTAATCCAAGTCCAGCAGAGTTAGGCCTTTTGGCCCAACTTGGTTGGGCTAGCCCATATAGTTGGGTCAGACCTAGTCTAATATTTTTTTTTTAAATATATAGGTAGAGATCAATCATGATGAATGGAAAAGGCACATGACTTCGTTTCACTTCACAACCCTATTTTTTTTTAATTGATTATGAATCAGAAACTTGTAACTAGATTTGACCTTGGAATTATGTTTCTATAACTGGATCACATATGTTGTTATTAATAATATTATTACTAGATGTTGTTCCTCTATCAAATAGAAAGGGAGGCATTCACGTATCAATTTAGTTCATGATGAAATTGCAAGTAGTTTGATGAGAGAATAAAAACAAATATTTATTTTTTTTCATTAATTATTAATTATATTTTATTGTTATGATTATTAATCTATAAAATTTATATATATGTGGGGGCGCGCGCGCGCGCGTTCTTGAAAGTAATTTCACAAGTTGATAGCAATATAAAAAACATGATAACCAAACATATAAAATTGTTCTTAATTAAACCTTAAACTTAACCACAGTTTTAACCAAATACTTCAATTTTAGTTATGAACCACAACAAAAAATACTTTTCATGAACCTATTTTTTTTAAACTTCAACCATAACAGCAACCGCAATATAAAACACACCCTTAATCTCCTACTCTTATCAACATCGATCACCTAAACTCAAATTATCCATGTTTTTCCATTGTGGACACCACAAGTAATGCAATTCTTCACCTTAATAAAAAAAATGGATACCAGAAAATTTCATCCTCAAAAACCCGAAATACATATTTTGTGAAACCATCAGCTTCATAACATTTGGCACAAGAACATGGATGCGTGTTTAGGTATATACAAATGAATATTCCACTTCCTTCCCTGATTTGGCCCCTCTAAAAAAGTGACCTAAGAACTCTCAACATCACTTTGACCCTTTCAGATCAGATCTAAGGCCTCCCAGAAGGAAATGATACGTGTGAGTTCATTACATTTGTCACCAACTCAGCACTGTGCATGGAAATTTTTGTGGTTTCAATTCAGACCATGCACCGCGCCTATAAATAGGCACCCTGCTCACCTGTTTCCTTCCGTTCATATCAAAAATCAGCTCACAGAGAGGAAAAAGAAAGAAAAAAATGTCAGGAATCATGCACAAGATTGAGGAGACCCTCCACATTGGAGGCAAAAAGGAAGAGCACAAGAGCGAGACACATGGTGAGCACAAGGGGGAGTATCATGGTGAGCACAAGCCAGAACATGGTGAGCACAAGGAAGGATTTGTTCACAAGATCCATGGGGATGGCCACGGTAAAGGAGTGAAAAAGAAGGAGAAGAAGAAGAAGAAGGAGCATGAGCATGGCCATGATGGCCACAGCAGCAGCGACAGCGACAGCGATTAAGAAGCTTTCACTTTCTCTGGATATTAGGTATTTATACATGTCTCTGAGTTATTAGGGTTTGTGTCTGTAAGAAATTTTTGAGATAAATTATGATTTGTATTGCATGGTTTTGTCTTTGCAGATGTGTTGGATCAGTAACAGAAGTCGAGGTCCTGTCTAATAGTATTAGAGATTAAACAGAAAGTTTTTTCTTGTTTCAATCATTTTGTTTCTTTGTTTTGGGTGGAGTCTATGGACTGCTGTTAGGAAGGGAAGAAAGTAAATCCAAAATGATATAAATAATAAATAATAAATAATAAATAATGTTATATTTATGTGTTTATGATTTCTGTTGCTGAATACACACATCCAACTCATATAGAACAAGACACGCTCGGGCGATGTCAAGATGATATTTTATTTTTCAATATCAGGTAAAAAGCGAAAATATTTCCAGTTTTAAGGGTTAAATTTTATGATCTAAAAGATAAAATAATAATTTCACTATTAAAATCCATAATAATCAGACAAAGTAAAACCTCGACGTGTTTTTTATATATAAGTGGAAAAAGAAAAAAATATAACCAGTAAAAAAAAATATTTGATGAAAAAAAATGAAAAAAAAAATAATTAGAAAAAAAACATAATAAAATAGAAAAAAGGAAGAAAAAAAAAGCAAGAAAGCAAGAAACGAAAAGAAAACGTTGATAGTAGGATTCGAACCCGTGCCCTTGGAATACAGCCGCACGCTTTGGACCAACTCAGCTACCTCAACATATCCTTCCTATTTTACGACAATATAAATTAATAGTGAGTTTATTGTGGGCAAAATAAAAATACGCTGAGAGTGGGATTCGAACCCATACCCTCTCGGAAGACAGCCATAATGTCACACTCCTGGGATCAACTCGGCTACCTTAACATATCATTCATAGTTCACGATAATATATATTAATAATAAAATTTATTGTGAATTCGCATAATAAAACCGGGACGTGTTTTATATATATCTATAATATATAAAGAATAAAGCAAATTATATAAAATATTTGACCATATCCTTTAATTAGATTATGAAAATATTTTTTTAATTATTTTAGTTTATTGAGTTTTTGAATTTCTTCTGTTTACCAAGAAACCTTTTCTTCCCATGCCCTTATCCCATATCTTTCATGGAAAAGTTCTCGTAGAATCATATCTTTACAAACTAGATAAAGAAATATCATTTTCTATTTATAATATATGATGATACATATAATATTAGAAAAACAATTCCACTCCAACTAACTTTTTTATAAACACAAGTCTCGTCCATATTTTGTTTATTAAATCAAACTATTTGATTATCTAGTCAAAATAGATATTTCAGCTCCTTAAAGCTTGATTAAGTTTATAATTGATTTTTTTATATTTTTCATTATAAAATAAATAATGAACGGATGAAGTAAATTATTCATTTGGGTAAATAATAAAAATATTTTATAAGAATGAAAGAAAATTAGTAGTTTATATTCGTGCTAATTTTTATGTTTTTAGATTAAACCACAGTCTATCATCTATCTTTTCTCTAACCCTTCAATTAGGTCCTCAAATTGAAGCAATTAAATAAAAAAAAATTATGAATATCATAAACATTAAATTATATTATTACAGTTAAATAAATAGGATTGTTTGAGCTTATAGTAAAATTTTAAAAGTTAAGAAATGGTATGTTGATGAGCATATATAAATTTGGACCAAGGTTGTCAATACCGTTCCGGTTGCCGTTTTGGTTTTTCTATTTGTATAGAACGTTTCAGTTTTGGAGCATTTCGGCGTGCCGTTTCGGGTTGTATTGTTCATATATATATATATATATATATATGAAAAAAAAATTAAAATATTAATTAATTTAACAAGCATAATTAAAATTCAAGATAAATTAACTTTAAATTATACAATACAAACACAAAATCAAACAAATATAATCTCAAAATTATAAAAAAAAATCACAAGTTAATCAAAATAAAAAAGATTTTAAGGTCGGAACGACACATCCGGAATGAAACCGAGATGTTTCAGCTAGAATTTGGCCGGAATTTCCGGAACGAGCCGGAATTAAAACCGAGATGAAAACGACACCGTTTTGTCTCGATTTTCTTAACGGAACAAAACGTTCCGGCAGTTCTGAGCGGAACGAAATGGAATTGACGACCCTGATATCCATTTTGTCTTTGACTTGGAAAAAACAAGTCAAAGTTTAATTTATTTATCTTTTTCTTGAAAAATAAGCGACCTTCATTTATTCAAGATTTTTCATATTTAAACACATTTCTTTCATGTGTAAACCAAAACATCATGATATTATAAATATGTGTAAATATATATTTATATAGAGAATTTCACTGTCAATATGGTCCAAATTAATAATCATCAACTGGATGTCACGATAATTAGTGGAGGGGAAAAAACAAAAAACAGGGAGAAATTATTTAATTATTTTTTAATTAACGTGTGTGTCCGGGCTAATTTGAGTGAACCTCAATTAATTTTACGGGGCCCTGAAATTAACACTCATTTAAGCCTTAAATAACTATCATATTAATAACTAAAAAACTTGAACTCAATACCACAGGAAAAACAAATCCCTGAGTTTCAAACTTGTAACACTGAGTCCCTTACTATATTGTTAAATTATTTATTTTTAATGAATCAAGAACAACAACAGTAACAAGTAGCACGGTCTCTCGAACCCGAGAGCTGTGGATTGCCTATCACAAGCCAAAAAAACAAAAAACTGAGCCATGCACGAAGACAGATCTGGACAGCAATCCTTCATATATTCAAATATCCATTGCTGCTTGCTGCATGAAGACGACCTCCTTAACTCATAAATCAAAGCCGAAGGAGATGCTCGCATTGACTCCGGATCAGTTCATCGAGAGTGCAACACGAAACAAAACTCAAAAGCATGCAGTGGTTTCGATTGGGATTTTGCAAGGCTATGTAGACAGGAATAAGTTAAAAAATCATATGGTCTAAAAATTTAATTAGTGAGAGCCATCATAATATAATTTATATTGATTTTTAATATATTTTCCGAGTCAAAGTTATTTGAACTTCAAATTTGTACAGGCTTATATTATCTTGTGCTTAATTTTTTTATTAAATAAAATAGGGTTGGTAATATTCGAACTCTTGAGTGCTAGGTCAATTAGATTCTGATAACATGTCAAGAAATCATCTTACCTAAAAATTTAAGCTTTGCACAGATCCACATTACCCTGTACTTGATTTTTATCAAATAAAATGAGAGTGGTAAAATTGAACTCGTGATTGTTGGGTCAACAAAACTCTATTATTCTTTAACACACCCCTTCAAGTGAAAATCTTTTGGGCTTGAAACTTGCATAAACCCATACTATATCATGTTTGTTTTTTTATCAAATAAAATAAAATAATAAGATTCGAATTCATAATCGCTGCATAAACCAATCTCTATTATTCTCTAACGGAAGTGGTGTGGTGTTAATTACAGTGTTATTTATTATCGGCAAAGCCTAGAGCTTAGGAGGAGCCGCTGCCTTTATTGTATAGATAAATGGCCATTTAACTGGAAAAAAAGAAGAAAAATAATACAGACTGCAGGCTTGACTGTATGATACACACAAATGATGTTAGGCTTCAACTTCAGATTTTAGTGGTCGGGAATGTATAGAAAAGGTAGCAGTCAACGGTGGGTGGTGAAAGGAGCATTGTCAACGTTCACCACCCACAAAATCTCCGCCACCAGTATGGGGTTGGTGGCAGTTTTTGGTAGGCTTCACCAACCGCAGCTATCTTTTGAGTCTTGTTTCTTAGTGCTGTGTTTCTTGCCAAATTTGGGGCAAATGCAGATTGTGAATAGAAGATTTGTCAAATACAAAGCTGATCAGATGGTCGCCGGAAAACACCAAGTTGGATGTGGACGATAAGCTGATCACCTCTTGACCTTGTTCTAGTCAGAAACTACTTGGATTATAAATTTTATTTCTCAAAATATTATCAAGAAATCCCTTTATATTACTTCATTTTATTAACATGGTTGTGTTGTAAATAATAAAACTATTTCAAGATTTTTATCCCACATTAAAAAACACAACTGCCAATTCATGAACATAAATATATATAGGGTTTTTATCCTACATTTTAAAAAATAAAATCTTCATAAAATGCTTATATATTAAACTTTGATACGAGATCGTAATCAACAAGAAATGGATAGTGAGCTCAGATTCATAAAGATGAGCTGATCAAGAGAAAAACCTCTAATTGCTTATTTACGCGCAAAATAATGCTTATATTTTCTGAATTTTTTTTCTCCAATATTTTTTAATGACAATTAAACTAAAACCATGATTTTATTTACACTTGAAATTAATTTTTCAACAATCACAAAATCCTAACAGGTTTTTTTATTTTAAAGCTTTTTTTTTATCAGATACAACCTTGTAATTCTCTTACAATTATTTTTTTTATTTAGTTGCTACAATAGCTATTTAATTTATTAATTTATTTTTTACCAACAATCTAATAAATTAGGCCAGGTAGGTAAGTTTGGTTTTATTTTTTATAATATTTTTAAAAATTAATGCTTTATTTTAAAAATGTTTATATGTTCTCTTTTAAATGATAATTGTTTTGTTTATACATTTAATTTATAAACATTTTTTTTTTCTGATTTATCTATAATTTTGTTTTATCTTTTGTATCAATGAATTTTATTTTTTATTTTTGAATAATATTTCTAATATATACAACCTTACATAGTGTTTTATTCTCCTTCTATTTAATTCAATCAATTTAATTTGTGTATTTATTTGTACTATTGTGTGCTTGATCAAACATAGCAGGATAAACATCTGGATTACGATATTAATTTTTTTTCATTTTTATTTTAATTATTATGTATGATTTTTTATTTATTAAAATATATAATTACCAATTCATATTTAATTACATGTACTGTCGGATTAATGATTTGATTAATTAGATAACTCAGTTATTATGCTTATGGCTGGCTACCTTCTATCATGCAGCGTGTGTTTCACGGTAAAGAACACGCGTGAGACTAGCTTTCGATGAATCGTGCTGATCGTGTGAATGCATTAAAGTGCGAGTGACGAGAGGTGCCGGTTGTACGGTAGCAGAGCCGACACTCCTCCTCCTTAAACAGAATCTGAATCTGGACATTTCCGTGCTCTGCGTTCAACAACGTTGTTCGGAACAAAAGTCAACGGACTCCAAGCTGTGGTTCGCCCGGTCCTTATTTCTTGATAAAAGCTTATTCTCTTTATCTTTACAAAAAGAAAATCTCTCTTTCATTCTTCCTCCTATCCGTGAATCAAGTAATAAAGTAATCATTATGTAGTCTAATGATATGAATTTAAAATTAAAAAGTTTAATTCCTTTTATTTTAATTTATGAAATAATTTTAAGATTTTAATAATGTGAATATACACATTCAAAGTCATTATCAAAACCCATTTTAAACCATGGATCAATCTAAAATTCTATTATTTATAGCACAATATATATATATATATATATATATATATATATATATGAATTAAGTTATTAAGAGTATATGGCTCAAAATGTAATAATACACATAACTAGTGATTAATGATTATTTATTATCAATTTCAACATTACATATGATGCCATGAGATTTTTTTTAATTTCATTTTTTTTTCTATCCTTATTCGTGTTAGCTATAAGATAGTTTAATACTGAGTCATGATACATGTTGTTTTCATATAGAATTTTTATAAAACAAAATATGTAAATGCAATTAATCCATTAATTTTCATCATTCACTAAGTGTTATTATTTTTATTTAAAAAAAAATTGCATTTGAGGATGAATACAACATCTAGATATTTTATTTATTATTAAAAATAAAAAAAGTAAAATAATGAACATAAATTAACAAATCAATAAAACTTTTAAAAATGAATCTTAAAAAAAATTATTTGTAATTACTTCTATGACTAGTTACTGACGGAACAAATTATTTGCAGTTTGGTCATCTTATAGATGTTTTCAAGAAATGATATCGTGACGTTTTTTTTTTAAATACTTTTTTTGTTTTGAATACTAAATTATAAAAAAGATATTAATTTAATATTTTTAAAATAAAAAAGATTTTTGAAAACAAATTAAGAAGCATGTATTTGCAGAAGATTGTTGTACCTTTGCAAGTACAAAAGACAAACAAAAGCGATGTCAAACATCCCTCAAGTCTCTTTTTCCATTCCGAAGGGAAAAGATCTGAAATTTCATCCATATTTGCAAAAATGATTGTACCTTTGCAAGTACAAAAGACAAACAAAACCCATAAAACAGTTTGGACTAGACAACGAAGGGGGAAGCTGCTGATATACAAGAAGACTACCTCAAACCCAATACTAAAAAGAAACTTGATTGGAAGCCTTGCGATCAAAACTACAAAGCACAAGGCCTTGTTCTTGATAATTAAAAGAGATTAATGAAAACTTTGCCCTCCCACAAGGGCCTCGATCTCTTGGAGCTAGTATTGGATGGAGGACTTATCTGTGGAACAATGAAGGCATCATCTATAAACCTTCTGTTAGCTTTCATGTTTGTGGTCTCTTTTATCTCCTTGAATCCACTCTGCCCCATTGATTGCGGATAATAATATTGTCGAGACGTGTATAGAGGAGGTGGTGCTTGGGGGATTCAAAGCCCCAAACTTTTTGATGAGAAAGAACTCTATCATAGAACATAAATTAACAAAAAATAAACATTTAATTTTTACTTTGAATTTGTATTTTCTCTCATTTTTTGACATAAAAGAGATACGATTCAGCTTAGAAAATATTCAAAATTTTCACCGTGATTTTTCTACCGATGCCCAAACCCTTTTTATTTTATTTTTGTTATTTTTATTTTATTTTGTGGAGCAACCCAAAAATTAGGTTATGACAACCTACATCTTGATAAAAGTTTTCAACGGCAATTTCATTCTCTTTTTGGATAATGGGCAGTGCTTGGGAAAATGTCTATCCTCTTGCTTTCTCGAATCATTCAGATTCAAATAATCGTGTATTTCGATGAAAATTTTCATAAGCATAATGGATAAATATTTATGTATATATTATATATTTTCCTTTCAATAATACCCCTTATTTCTATTCATAATTCAGATGTGTCATTCATTTTTAACTTCTCAATAATCATATATTAAACTCTTCTTTAATTAAGTTTTTATCATATGTTAATTTTCATCTTTAATTAAGTTTAAACCTTTTAGTTTTATGTTCAAAACATTTTTTCTTTTTCTCATAACAAAAATACTTTTTTTCCCAAGTTCTTTGTAGTCCGATGATAATGCAAAAATTTATTTAGTTAGCAACTAGAAATTGGCTCACATGCCATTATCGTTCAAATCAAATGTTTTTTGTTGTCGGATAATAATGCATGAATTTATTTTGTTAGCAACTAGAAATTGGCTCACGTGCCATTGTCGCTCGAATCATATGTAATTTTTAAGTAAAAAAGGAAAGTGCCAACATTTTTAGCTGGAAAAAAAAATCTTTTATTGTAAATAAAAAAGTTAATGTGTGTTTAATAAAATAAATCAATAATTATATATTTAACTTAACAAATTTATATTTTTATGAGCGATCTAATGATGTTGAAGAAAATCAAAGACTAAATTAGAAAGTTCAGAGATAAATAAATATCAGTATACCTGATCTTGTGGCGTGATGAGTTATTTGAAAATAATAATAATCTAAATTATATTGAACAAAATAATTTTATAGTATAATCCTTCCTTTTCTTATTAATCTATTTTTCTCAACAAAAAAAATTGTTTTTTGAGAAATTTAATAATAATAATAATTTATTAATGAGAATCACAAAGAGCAATACAAAAAATGCAATCAATAATTTAGAAACAAATTATAATTTTATTCTTAAACTGATTTTTTTTTATAATAAATTTCAAAGTTATTTATTTTTATAAAACTTAATTTTAAAAATATATAAAATGGGGTGAATGTTAAAAGACTAGGTATGTGGGTCTAATTTAAATGGACCAATTCAAAGAAAAGGTCTTATGCATTACCTTTTTTTTTTTAAGCTAAATAGGTAGACAACATGTTATTAGGTTTTTTCTTCTTCAATATAATAACAATAAAATGAGGCAATTTATCATCTATTTATCAAGTTTTTAACCACTAGAGAGGTAGGCAGAACTATGGTTGTTTTAACCAAAAATGTATTTTAAACGTGCGTTCATCTATAAACATCCTTATTATGTTACTAAATCAATTTATCAATTCAATATATCTCTAAATCATTCCAAAACATATAAAATCAATGAGTAAAATAATTCTTTATGAGCCTTAATCTATTATTCTTAGCGAGATAAAGGTCTACAAACACTTCATTAGAACTCTTCTCATCGAATGAAACTCATTGATATCAATATTGATATTTTTTGTTTTGTTAAATACGATTAATAGATAACCTTTTATTTTCTTGCTATTTTCATATAATTTTTCTTGGTTGCTCAAACTTAGAGAATGGAAAATGATGAAAATAAAAATTAATTTATTTTGGACCAAAATCAAGATTTTAAAAACTCTGAGATTGATCATGTTTTTTCTAAGTGCTTTACATTTCGATCATCTCTTTTTTAATTTTATCTCTATATTATAATTAAAATTTTTATATTTAATTAAAAAAATCAAGAATGAAATTAAAAAAAAAACATAAAGAAAATGGAAATAAAAAAACCGGGGACCGAAATTGAAACTGACCCCAATTCTGAGAGTATATATAGTAATAATTAAATCAAATTAAACTTCCAAGATCCGTTGTGAAAACATGACGTCAGCTACTGAGCTGACATCATCGACGTCTATATATGTCGTCACGTTTCAAGACTTTGTAGAATGTAAAAATAAAAAAAGGGTCCCACCCTTCACCAACTCCCTCACTAATCCCACATGCTTTGGCTTCGGTTCCACCATTTTCCAGTTTGATTAATGGTCACACGTCAATTAGTGATGTTTATTTATTTGTGGTTATTTTTTAAAATATTTTTTTATTTAAAAATATATTAAAATAATATTTATTTTTTATTTTTTAAAAATTATTTTTAACATTAACACATCAAAATAACCTAAAAATATAAGAAAATTAATTTAAAAAATAAAAATAAAAAATTGAAAATTTGTTTTTAAAAGCACTTTAAAAAAGCACTCCCAAACAACCTCTAAGTTGGTTTTTAAAAATATTTTTTATTCAAAAATATATTAGAATAATATTTTTTATTTTTAAAAAATATTTTTGATATTAACATATAAAAATAATCTAAAAACATAAGAAAATTAATTTAAAAAATAAAAATAAAAAAAATTGAAATTTGTTTTTAAAAACACTTTCGAAAAGCACTCCCAAACAACCACTAAGTTGATTCTTAAAAATATTTTTTATTTAAAAATATAAGAGAATAATATTTTTTTTTTATTTTTTAAAAATATTTTTGATATAACATATAAAAATAATTTAAAAATATATAAAAAAATTAATTTAAAATAAAAATATTTTAGAAAATACTTTTAAAATATAATTCCAAATAGGGTATAATATTTCTTTTTGGTTGCTAGTAAAGAGATTTTTTTTTTCATATATAGTGATGGATTAGAATTGTATTTTAAAAATATTCTTAAAATTATTATTATTTTTAATATTTTTAGATTATTTTAATGAACTGAATGAATCATAATTTTTAAAAAATTAAAAAATATTATTTTAATATATTTTTAAATAAAAAATATTTTCAAAATACAAGAAATAATTCTTAACGACGGTCTAAACTTTACACTGGTATCCCCACCACCAACCTTCACCAACCTCCACCAACCTCCGCCACCAACTCCCGGTAACTTCATCATAGTTTCGCTGGTAAGAAAATGTTTACTTTTCAATTTCATCTAAATTTAAACCAAATATGTGCAACGTTCAATCACTCGGGCGTAAGAGCACGCGCGCTAATCCAGTGCTTGCGGGCTTAAAAAAACTATTTTTAGCCAAATTATACCTACGTGCCTCACCACCCAAAAACAGCGCGTGGATGGCTAGACATTTCGGAGGAAAAACAAATCAGTAATCTACCTTGAAAATTAAACTAAAAAAAAGAAAAGAGAAACACATCTCACAGACGTAACCATGCCAGCAGCGATTGCAAAGCGGAGCCGTTCCCTTCCTCTTTATATAACCCATGTGTTCGAACACCGTTCTTCGTGCCCAGCTCTCCTCTCTCTGTTATCTTAACAAAAGGAAGGAACAAGTCTCATAACATTTCCGGTTCTATCTCCGAAAGGAAAGGTGATTCCTTTTATTTCTCTTCTTCCTTCATTTCTCATGCAATTATAAACCACCACCTGACAGACCCCTCTTGATTTCCTTCCCCCCCTCTTCATCTTGCGTTTCTTTCTTTCTCTTAGAACGTAAGCCTCAATTGAAACAGAGCGCAAGTGATAGACAAGATCTGCTTAGTGTGCTCTGCTTTTACTGATTTGTTTGTTGCAAAAATGTTTTCCTGTGTTTTCTGTTAGTCCCATTTGGACTTTAATGATGTTTGCGGTGCCTGATTTTTTTCCCTGTCGTTCTGGGATTCGTTGATCTCATTCAGATTCAATCTTTTACTTCATTGCATTGGATCTGATTTGGAGTAGCAAGTGGTTTTTTTTGTTTTTGTAAAAGTGAGAACGAATGCATGGTACATGGTTTATGCTTATTGCCGATAGAGAAAATGAATTATAAAGTCAAAATCTTGGAGGAAACCATTCCTTAATTCACGCATTAGAAGTTGATTGCATTTTTGGGTTTCATTTATTTTTGTGTTAGATCTGTATTAATTATTTGCTACTAGTGACTGGCAGTCTTTAAAAAGTAGCTGAATTTTGCAATTGAAAATTGTTTTCTATATAATGAACAAAGTAGCTGAAACTTGTTCTCTAATTGGAAATCGTTTTCTATGTAATGGACTAGATTAGTTTTTGAAGATTAAATGCTATTTTAGAGTTAAGTTTTGATAGATCTTTGGTAGATTGAATGTTTGGATCAAGAAAAACTGAATCTTGATTTTGGTGTGGCATAAAAAGCAGAAAAATGGCATCACACATTGTTGGATATCCTCGCATGGGCCCCAAGAGGGAGCTAAAGTTTGCACTGGAATCTTTCTGGGATGGGAAGAGCAGTGCTGGGGATTTGCAAAAGGTTGCAGCTGATCTCAGGGAATCCATCTGGAAGCAGATGGCTGATACTGGGATCAAATACATCCCGAGCAACACCTTCTCCTACTATGACCAGATGCTCGACACCACCGCAATGCTCGGTGCAGTTCCACCAAGATATGGCTGGAATGGTGGTGAGATTGGATTCGATGTTTATTTCTCAATGGCTAGAGGAAATGCCTCTGTACCTGCCATGGAAATGACCAAGTGGTTTGACACCAACTAGTAAGTGATACCTCCACTTCGTCCTTTGGTATTGTGACTAGTTCTGTCATTTGATATGATAGTCGTGTTTGAAAAACAGAAAGAAAAGGTTACTGAACTTTTTGATGATGTTTTGATTCAGCCATTTCATTGTCCCCGAATTGGGTCCTGATGTCAAGTTCTCATATGCTTCTCACAAAGCAGTGACAGAATATAAGGAGGCTAAGGCTGTAAGTGCTCTGTTTCTATTTAATATCAGTGCTAGACGTCTAATAGTTCATGCATTAATAAATTGGCTATTTAATCTTCATGATCTGTCAACTGCTAGTATAAATGCAACATAAACAGAGTTAGGGCACAGCTGCAAGATTTGAAAAATGATATTTGATTTGCTTTCAATTTAAAAATCGAAGTTCAAAGTATTGCTGAAATGTTGATAGAATCATTTTGAAATCTTTTTTTGGTCTATTTTAAGGCCATCTAATTTTCTGAATGGCCTGATATTGTTATGGAATTTGGAGAGCCTATACTCACAATGAAATTATACTTGCTTCTTGATATTAAATTCCTGAGTGCACTACCTGACAAATTCCGTATAAACTGATTGTTTTTCTGTCTCTTATTCAGCTTGGAGTAGACACTGTACCAGTCCTTGTTGGCCCAGTCTCCTACTTGCTGTTATCCAAACCTGCAAAGGGTGTGGAGAAAAGCTTTTCTCTCCTCTCCCTTCTCGGAAAAATCCTTCCAATCTACAAGTAAATAAAAGATATTCTGCATTTATCATTGATTGGGTCTCCATATGTTTATTGGTGTAATTATTCCGTTACTATCTTCAGGGAGGTTATTTCAGAGCTTAAAGAAGCTGGTGCATCCTGGATCCAGTTTGATGAGCCTACACTCGTTATGGATCTTGAATCTCACAAATTGCAAGCATTTACTGAGGCCTATTCTGCACTAGAGTCAACTCTATCTGGCTTGAATGTTCTCATCGAAACCTACTTCGCTGATATTCCTGCCGAGCAATACAAGACCCTCACCTCTTTGAAGGGTGTTACTGCTTTTGGTTTTGATCTGGTTCGTGGAACCAAGACCCTTGACTTGATTAAGGGTGATTTCCCTGAGGGAAAATATCTCTTTGCTGGAGTGGTAGATGGAAGGAACATCTGGGCCAATGATCTTGCTGCTTCTTTGAGCACCCTTGAAACTCTTGAGGGCATTGTCGGAAAAGGTAATTTTCTTTTCTTTTTCTTGCATGCTTTTTTGGCACAGTGATAATTATGTTTGAAGATATGTACTAATCCATGTTTTATCTACACAGACAAGCTTGTAGTCTCCACTTCCTGCTCACTTCTCCACACTGCTGTTGATCTTGTCAATGAGACCAAGCTTGACAAGGAAATCAAATCATGGCTTGCATTTGCTGCTCAGAAAGTTGTTGAAGTAAATGCATTGGCCAAGGCTTTGGCTGGTCAAAAGGACGAGGTATCTTCCTTCTGTCCATGCTTGAACAACTATGAAGAGTTTGTTGCTGGATTGGCTCGCAGAGTTTCTCTTCTTATTTTATACTTTTGAATTTTTTTTATCATCACACCGAAAGTCTCATTTCTGTGGTTCAATGTTCAGGAAATCTTCTCTGCTAATGCTGCTGCCCAGGCCTCAAGAAAGTCCTCCCCACGAGTCACCAATGAGGCTGTTCAAAAGGCTGTATGAACTTTGCTAGATTTGTTTTTACTTTGATTCTTTCAAACAGGGTTTTTCTTTTGTATTTATTTTGATTTTCTGCTCTGGCCTTTGCAGGCTGCTGCTTTGAAGGGTTCTGATCACCGCCGTGCTACGAATGTTAGTGCCAGACTTGATGCTCAGCAGAAGAAGCTTAACCTTCCCATCCTACCAACCACGACAATTGGGTCCTTCCCACAAACCATGGAACTAAGGAAAGTCCGCCGTGAATACAAAGCCAAAAAGTGAGTTGAACTTTCATTATTCTCCTACTTGTATGGTTTTTATGGCGAGAATTTGTTTATTGATCTGCTTTTGTGATTCTTCTTTTAGGGTATCTGAAGATGATTACGTTAAAGCCATCAAGGAGGAAATTAGAAAAGTTGTCAAACTTCAAGAGGAGTTTGATATCGATGTTTTGGTTCATGGAGAGCCTGAGGTGATTTTTTCTCATCAAATTAGCCTTCTTACTTTCACAAGCTTACAGAAAACTCTTTATTTTGAGATTGCTTGCATCTTCAATTACTAATCCTGGACATCCAACTTGTGTGGTCATTTATCACTGTAGAGAAACGATATGGTTGAATACTTCGGAGAGCAATTGTCAGGTTTTGCATTCTCTGCCAATGGTTGGGTGCAATCTTATGGTTCTCGCTGTGTGAAGCCACCGATTATTTATGGTGATGTGAGCCGCCCCAAGTCAATGACTGTCTTCTGGTCTACCCTGGCTCAGAGCATGACCGCCCGCCCGATGAAGGGAATGCTTACAGGCCCTGTCACCATTCTCAACTGGTCCTTTGTCCGCAATGATCAACCCAGGTATAGAAAACAAAAGGAGCAGGATAGGAAAATAAGATACAGAAAGATGTTGCTTTCTGCTGGTTTATCTTTCATAGTTTCAATCTGGTTTACATTTTCCAATTTTCAGATTCGAGACCTGCTACCAGATTGCTTTGGCCATTAAGGATGAAGTGGAGGATCTCGAGAAGAACGGTATAACTGTTATCCAAATTGATGAGGCTGCGTTGAGAGAGGGTTTGCCTCTCAGGAAGTCCGAGCAAGCTTTCTACTTGGACTGGGCAGTGCATTCCTTCAGGATCACAAACTGTGGCGTACACGACACCACCCAGGTTTGTTGTGCACTTCACTCGGATTCAAGTTGTGTGTCTCTTTCCCAAATGCTTTTCATTTATGTGGTCGCTCACTCTTTCTAATCTCTGCAGATCCACACTCACATGTGCTACTCCAACTTCAATGACATTATCCATTCGATTATTGACATGGATGCCGATGTGATCACGATCGAGAACTCTCGCTCCGACGAAAAGCTTCTCTCAGTGTTCCGTGAGGGAGTCAAATATGGTGCTGGAATTGGCCCTGGTGTCTATGATATCCACTCTCCGAGAATACCATCAACCGAGGAGATTGCTGACAGAATTAACAAGATGCTTGCAGTGCTCGAGACAAACATCTTGTGGGTTAACCCTGACTGTGGACTCAAGACTCGCAAGTACACCGAGGTGAAGCCAGCTCTCAAGAACATGGTCGATGCTGCCAAGCTCCTCCGATCCCAGCTTGCCAGTGCCAAGTGAGTCAACCAGGAGATGTTGCACCGTTTCCAGCCCCCCTTTCGTTTTTCCTCTCTCTTTCCATATATATTGCAATGTTTTTCTCCCGAAAAAGTCTTTGATAGCCATCGAAGTACCGTGTGAAGAAAAGTCAACGGAATGAATGCCATTACCAGTTTGTGCAATCACTTTCCGATGTTAATGTATTTAGCTCGACTCCTCTGCCGATTCCTCAACTAAATTTCCCGCAAATGTCTTTGCTGAATATAATAAATTATGAACTGAGTTCTTCAAACCAATTTCATCAACAAATCAAATAAGTTCAATAGTACGGCTGATGTCCTGCCAATTTCACATCCTCGACTCCACCTCGCCTTCGTAGCGCCTTCCCTCGACTCCGCCTTGCCTTCAAAGCACCTTACCTCTTGATTCCACCTTCCCTTTGAAGTTGTTGTATTGGATTGACGCGATGGATTGGTGCTCATTGGCTTTTCTTATTTGTTTTTTTTATTTGATGATCAAGCATTTCATGTTTTATAATACATGTTTAAGAGTGTAATTGATGTCCTTAAAGGGGTATGATGTAATGACAGAGAACTTATGATTTGCATAACAGATCTTGAATTCGAGTCAACGTGTAAATCTCTTGTAAGAATCTAAGATAATTGGAGTTTTACTTATTTATTTGGGTCCGCAAATATATTTTTTGGGGTGGAATTTCCCCGTATTGAAAAAAAATGATTGATGTTATTTTTTTAAGTGTTTTTTCATTAATAAATATATTAAAATAATTTTTTTTATATTTTTAAAATTATTTATAACACCAAAATATCAAAAATTCTAAAAAAATAAAAAATATAATTTAAAAAAAAAATTTAATGTTTTTCAAAAACACAATTTCAAATGGTTTCCAAAAGACATTCCTAAAAAAAATCAATCAATGCAAATGCAAGAAAATCATAAGAAAAAAAAAGTAAAAAGAAAAAAAAAATAGCCCTTCCCCTCCCTTCCCCAGGAAGGGATTGACCGACAAAAAGTCACGCAACACACGTGCGAACTTGCGTCTCTCTCTCTCTCTCTCTCTCTCTATATATATATATATATATGCACGCACACACACACACACAACTGATCAGTCACAGGCAGTGGCAATAATAACATAAGAACAGAGAGCATGAATAATAAAAGAGTAATGTACAAATCAAAGCTTCAAGAACTGTGTCAGCAGAGAGGATGGGCGTTGCCTACCTATCAAGTCACTAAACAAGGCCACGATCACAACCCTCTGTTTTATGCCACTGTCACCGTCAACTCCGCCCTCTTTTCCACTCCTTTCCCCTCCTACTCCTCCAAGAAAGCGCAGAGTGACGCCGCTAAACTCGCCTACAACCACTTCTCCCCCACCTCTCGCCCTTCCTCCTCCCCCCCTCTTTCTGGTGGTAATTGAATTCCCTTGTTTCCCTCTTGTTGCTGGTTGTTTGTGCTTTAGTTGCACTGTATCGGATATTATCAGACTTTTCTGGTTCATCATTTCAATGAAATGGGATTACTTTGTAAATCAATGTTTGATTAAGAACGAATGCTTGCATAATAATATTTGATTTGATTATTGTAATTTATTTATTTTTTGTGAATGGAATGCATTGATTGACAGCCTGTAATCATGAAGCTTTATATGATGTATAATTCTGGCGGTGCTTCTGCCTTATTTACACCGCATCAAGAAGTGAAGAAACTGATGCTAAGCTGAAGTTAAGTTTCTGCAGGTTGTTCGAGTGGAAGCGCTGGGGTGGATGCTCGTCTCTCTCCCGGAGGGACTTCGCAATTAAACCTACGAGATGAAACTCACCTGTCGAATCAAGACGTAAAGGTTTCCGAAAATGATGAGAGTTTTGGGGGTGAGATCAGATTTAGCTTTGAATTATTTTTTTCTTGCAAAATCATTACCGTTTCTTGGTGCTGGAGTCTGCTGGATGTGCTTTGTACTCGTGATTGCATTCCAAAATGGCAACCAATTGTTATGGAAATAATAGGATTTCCTCTCTAAATTTACAGGCACTCAAACAGGTTATATATATACAGCATCTCTAAGAAATTCAAACAGGTTCATACTCTTGATTTGAAAATTTGAGTTAAAAATCTCAAATATCTTGCCTTTACACAATTTATATTGATAGAATCCCTTAGTTTGTGTTGTATGCATTTTAGCTTTACAAATTTATGAAAATCCTTGATTTTTGAAGATGGTTTAGATCACAACTCTTGCTTTCCAGCCATACTTGTGGTGAACGGACTCTTCCCCGTGCCCAAATCTCAACAAAGAGAGCTCGAGAAAGTCCTTTTAAGATGCTACTAAGCTTGCTCTGATAACTTCTCTTTATAATCATTTCCCTTGTGTCCCATACAATAATTTTTTCGGGGAACATAGAGTGGAGGAAAACATCAGAATCTCGACTTCAACTGTTCTACAAGTCTTTTCTTTCTTTATAATTGTTACTTTATGTGTGCTCTGTACTCAGTGGTGCCTCGCTTGGCTGTTGACAATCTGCTGCATGTAATCAGAATCATTGTTTTGTAATTGGGTAATTTAATTCATTTGGTAGCTTATAGGTTTGTATTGTATAGTATAAAAGGGGGAAGGAGGGTGTTTTATATTTGACACATTCATCTTAATTTTCTCCTGGCTTGCAGGGATGCAGAAGCAGCTGTTCAAAAGCCAGCTGCAAAACTTTGCTCAGAAGAGAAACTTCACTCTACCCGAGTATTCTTGTGAGCGTGTGGGTCCTCCTCATGCTAGTCGCTTTAAGTGCAAGGTCACAGTAGATGGACAAACCTACGAGAGCCAAGAATACTTTCCCACCTTGAACAAAGCTGAACATGCAGCTGCAAAAGCTGCATTGATGTCATTGTTGCAGAATGGAGTTGAAGAGGTTATTTTTCTAAGATTGTTATCCATACATTGTGGAGATGCAAAAATATGTTGGTTATGATGCGATTTTTTGTTTACATCTTTTAGATATATGATTACAGTTTTTTATGTGATTTATTGTTCGCTTTTTAGGATGAGTCCTGTTATAAGAATCTTTTACAAGATTTGGCTCAGAGAGAAGGTTATGGTTTGCAAACTTATTGTACAGAGAAATATGGTGAGGCTCATGCGCCTATCTTCATTTCAACAGTGGAGATAGAAGGAGAAATCTTTACCGGTGCCGAAGCAAAAACTAAGAAGCAAGCAGAGATGAGTGCAGCAAAGATTGCATACACAGCTCTAAAACAGGTAGTTTTATTTTATGCTTTATTGTATCTTATTTAGTCTGTAATGCTCTAGGTGCCCTGTAAACCCTGCCCCAAAATCTTCAACCTGTGTAAAGTAGAAGTAGCGTGATTTTCCAACAGAAGAATAATAAATTAAGAGTAAAGTTTTATTACCAATGATGAAAATTCTCAGTTAATAATCGAAAAACCTCAAATGAAATAAAAGATAAATTTGTTATTGAGAGGGAAGTGGGTGAATTCATGGGAATTTGTTGAAAAAGGCTCACAAATTCGGATCAATTGGTTGCTACAAGAGATCCCTTTTCAATTTAATGAAATTGTTTTCGTGATTTTTGACAAGGAATTGGAAATCCCAATTTGTGAATTGTTAGAGTTTATGTAAATTTGAATGGCATTGCCAAATTGTGTGATTTTTGGGTTAGTTGTGGTTTAAATGACATGATTAAGGATTAATTGAAGAAGAATCAAAAACCAATTATAAAAACTTAGATAACTAGTGGTTGGCCATGTTAGGGGGTTTGGGGTGATTTGAGAATTTATTAAATTGAGTTGAGTTTGATGTATTAAATGATGTGGGTAATGCTTGAGATTCGTTTCGTTTTGAATGTCGTAATGTAAATGTGGTTATGTTAGAATGATGATGTGATGCTTAAACTAAATTGTTATGATAGTGAAACTGTGTTTAATCATGATTGTGATTCATGTTAAATAGAATTCTTAGATATTGATTTTGTTTGTTAAATACAGAATGTGTTTAATCATGATCGTGATTCATGCTAAATAGAATTCTTAGATATTGATTATGTTTGTTAAATATGGAAAGATGGAAGTATGAGAATGGATAAAATTGTATAAATGTTAGTATTTTAATGAATGGTTATACTTTGAAACTGATTGGGAATTTGTAATTTTAAATGGTAATGTATAGTGTTCTTAGTTGATAAGTTAGAAAAAACAGGGAAAACAATATAATGGTAGTAGAAATGTGGAATCATATGCTAAATGCAAGTCAAAGATATGAGATTTGGTTAGGTGTTCTCAAGGGGCATGACGTGATGGTAGAGAGTTTACGATTTACACAGCAGGTTTTGAATTCAAACCAGGACATGCACCCCTTGTAAGCGTCTGGAACAACCAGAGTTTTATTCTCTCACCTGAATCAACAAAGTGCGTTTTCTGGAGATGGGGTTTTCTCATATAAGAAAAAAGAAGATATGGTTAGGTCTTAGGAGTTGCGGTAGTACAAAAAATGCATGTGTGCTCTCTTTGTCAAAGCCAATTGGTGCATATGAATGATCAAATGCGTTTATGTCATTATTAAAAGTTAAATTGAGTTCTTGTGTTATAATGGCTGAAATAGGCTAAGATTATGCAATTGTTTATGGTAATGTTTTGTTGCTAAATAAATAAATATGTGTGTTTTTGGCCAACAGCATGTTAATACATTATAACTGAGTTGAGAACTGTAGGAAAGACATCTCAGGAGCACACCATTTACGAGCTCCAGGTAATGGTTCACCACTAGATATATTTCTGAGTTGTTCTTGTAAATGTTAGATTCCTAATACAAGTGTTCATCGGGGGGAAATCGATACGAAAAGAAATATGTTTTCCGGGTGGGAAAGTTGATGCCGGCGAGGCTGAAAAACCAGATATTGAATGAGTCTATGCTTTCTGGATGGGAGAAGCAATAATATCTTATGAAATATGCCTTAGAGAAATATAATCAAAGGAAATTCATCCATGTATGGGGGTATTCGAGATTGCGATTGAAAAATGTTTTTGAAAAAAATTGAAATTTTCTGTTTTTTCCTTCTTTTTTTTGTGGTTTTAGATAATTTTAATGTGCCGATGTTGAAAATGATTTTTAAAAAATAAAAAAAATATTAATTTGATGTATTTCTAAATGAAAAACACTTTAAAAAGTAAACGCAACTACACTCCTAAACAAGCATTTAGTAGGGCGAGAAAATTAATATCTTATGAAATATGCCTTAGAGAAATATAATTAAGTCCCCAAGGGGTGTGGCGTGGTGGCAAAGGGCTTGAGATTTACACAGTAGGTCTCGAGTTCGAGTCAGGGTGTGCAGTTCTTGTAAGAGCTTGGAACAACTAGGGTTTTATCCACTCACCTAGGCTTATAAAATGTGCTTTTTGAGAGGTATGGTTTCCTCGAATCTAAAAAAAAAAAGAATAATCAAAGGAAATTCATCCGTAGGGATAGGGGGTGTTTGGGATTGCGATTGGAAAGTGTGTTTGAAAAAAAATAATTTTTTTATTATTTTAATTAAAATATTTTTTGTATATTTAGATTATTTTGATATGTTGATGTTAAAAATAATTTTTTAAAAATAAAAATAATTATTTCAATATATATTTTAAATAAAAAATAATTTAAAAATCATCTATCACAATTTCAAAAAGCACTAAAAGGGGTTCAAGGGAGTAACTATAGATTCAATGAGTTGGTAAAGCTATGGCTGCTAACCATCGTTACATTCATGTCTTGCAGGTTCTTCTCATTTGCCACCGCCTTCTTCACTCCAGACTCCAGCTTTCTTCGTTTTTGGTAGTAATTATCGACTGCAAAGTGTAGTATGCATGTAAAACTTATCCATGCTTATATATATATATATATATATATATATATATGTATATATGTGTATATATATATATGTATAGATGTAGATGTACTTGATGAGATATAATGATGTATTGGATGAGATTGTTGGATGGTGAGCTGGATGAAACCATGTTTGATGCAACGATTTTTTTTTTTTTGCTATTAGACATAGTTTTATATATTAATATTAAAAATGATTTTTAAAAATAAAAAAATATTATTTTAATATATTTTTAAAAATAATATTAATCTTCCCAGTAATGACCTTTTAGTGAGGAGAGTTAAGTCAACGCCCGACATTTCTCTCGACTTCTTACCAATCTCAAGAAGCTCCTCGGAGCTCTGCACCTCTCTCCCGTGCTTGCCATGCCCGAGAAGCTGTTCAGCGCAAAACTCCCCGGTTCTCAGCCTCAAATATTTTT
Source organism: Salix dunnii (assembly GCA_015731905.1). Lineage (NCBI taxonomy): Eukaryota > Viridiplantae > Streptophyta > Magnoliopsida > Malpighiales > Salicaceae > Salix > Salix dunnii. The sequence continues at coordinate 6,643,552 of CM027677.1, read as the reverse complement.
TTTTTTTTAATAATCAGAATATCTACGCCGGTTTAAATGTATTATAATTGAATATCTTATAAGTATAATAAACAAGTAAAGTATTACGGGGATGATAAATATACATGGTAGGGTTTAAATTCTGATGCAGAAGAAGAAATAAGTGCCTCTACTGCCAAGCCAAGACCCCATTTGCTCTCGGCTTAAAATATTTGTTTATGAGTGTAGTTGTTGTTATTTTTTAAATTATTTTTTTTATTTTAAAAATTTACTTTTAACATTAGCATATCAAAATAATTTAAAAATATTAAAAAAAATTAATTTAAAATTAAAAAATAAAAAAAATAATATTTTTTAAAATACTTTTAGAACATAGTGGCAATGACTCTCCATGCCCTTGCCTTCAAAGCATCTTACCTCCGAAGTTGTTTTGCTTGTTTCCACCCAAGATTTTCTAATATGTAATATAATTATTAGTAAAAATAAGGCAAATTATTTAATTTATGCTTTTACATTACATATATTTTTAAAAACTTTAATTTTTAATTTTTATTTTAAATTATTTTTTTGATGTTTTTATATTATGTTTATATATTAATTTTAAAAATAATTTTTAAAAAATAATAAAAAATATTATTTTAATACATTCATGAATATTCATTAAAAAAAATACAGTAACAATTGTAGTATTTTCTTACCATGAATATATTAAAATAAAATTTATTTTTGATTTTGTTTGGACCGCAAATAAAGAATAATAACTTAGGTCCCGTTTGGCATTGCGATTCAATCTGTTTTTTGATTTTTTTTTATTTTTAAAACCGGCGGTTTAATGTTTTTAGATCATTTTGATGTACTGATATCAAAAATAATTTTTAAAAAATAAAAAAAATATCATTTTGATGCATTTTGGCACAAAAAACACTTTGAAAAACAACAATAACCACACTCCCAAACACAACCTTAAAATAGAATCATATTCGTAGTTGGGAATCAACTTCTAAAGCAAGTGGAAGAAAGCTTGATTCTTGACATTTCCTCTTGACAAAAGAATAATAAAAAAAAAAGCAACCTTTCCTTCCCTTCCAAAAATTCTCACAGCCCGTACAAGTTCGTGGATGCATTCTATATATACCTGCAGCGCTCACAGGCAGAGGTAGAGGCAGAGGCAGTGGCATATCACCTACCACCATGTCCAAATCAAAGCTTCAAGCGCTGTGTCAGCAGAAAGGATGGGAGTTGCCTACCTATCAAGTTACTAAACAAGGCCCCGATCACAACCCTCTCTTTTATGCCACCGTCACCGTCAACGCCTCCTCCTTTTCCACTCCTTCTTCCTCCTCTTCCTCCAAGAAAGCTCAGAACGACGCCGCTGAACTCGCCTTTAACCACTTCTCCCGCCCCTCCCCCTCCCTTTCTGCTGGTAATTGAATCCCTTTTGTCTCTTTTAATGAAATGAAACTACTTTGTGAATCAATGTCTGATTAAGAATGAATGCTTGCATGATACCATTTGATTATTATGATTCATTTATGTTCGGAATGATTGATTGATGCCTGTAATCATGAAGCTTTATATGATTAATCATTCTAGTACTGGTGCTTCTGCCTTATTTAGACCGCATCAAGAAATGAAGAAACTGATGCTATGCTGGAGTTTCGTTTCTGCAGGTTGTTCGAGTGGAAGCGCTGGGGTGAATGCTCGTCTCTCTCCCGGAGGGACTTTGCAGTTGAACCAACAAGATGCAAATCCAACTCACCTGTCAAAAGAAGCCGTGGCAGCTTCCAAAAACGATGAGAGTTTGGAAGGTGAGAGCAAATTTACCTTTGAATTTTTTTATTTTCTTGCGAAATCATTACCGTTTCTTAGTGCTACAGTGGAGTCAGTTATGGAGATTTTCCATTTATTGCTATAACCATATATGTGAGGTGCATAATAAATTGTAAACTGTAACTGGGTCTTAAAAAATGGTCATATTGGGGTTCGATGGCCTGTCTGGCAATGGAGCATAATGGCACTACACTTGAAACAAGGTGTTCTCCCTCAGTGTCTCTTCTTGCATCTTTCGTCTTCACTGGAAATAACCTTCTCGCTGTAGCCGCTTTAATTCATTCACAAGCTATAAACCAAAATCAACTGCTTCATACCTGAACAATAGGGTTCAACTCTTGATTTGAAAATTTGAGTTAAAATCTCAAATATGTTGCTTCTACACAATTTAAATTGATAGAATCCCTTAGTTGGTGCTGTATACATTTTAGCTTTACAAATTTGAAGTTTTACTTTGCTTGATCTATATATATATATATATTCAATTACTTTTGTGTCTTGTTAAATATGTTAGGTTTTGGAATAAGTTTTTCTTGTTTATCTTTTAAATTTGACAGATCTGTGTATAACTTTGATTACTTGGATTAGATTTTCACAATGATTTTGAAATCCACTCTTGCTATGTTTATGACTTTTATGGCTTTGCTTGGGACAGGACATTGTTTTCTTCTTCTGATGGATTTAGCTTTTTTGTTGTTTGACGTTTACCATAGGTTTTCTAAATTATACTACTACGCATCGAGCCTCGCTCTATTTATGAAAATCCTTGATTGTTGAAGATGGTTTAGATCACGGCTCTTGCTTTCCATCCATACTTGTGGTGAATGGACTCTTCCCCATGACAAAATCTCAACAAATAAAGCTACAGGAAGTCCTTTTAAGATGCTATTAAGCTTGCTCTGATAACTTCTTTTTATAAGGGTTTATTTCCCTCGTGTCCCATACAATACTTTTTTCGGGGAACACAGAGTGGAGGAAAACATAAGAACCTCGTTTTCAACTGTTCTACAACTCTTTTCTTTGTTTATAATTGCTATTGTATATGTACTATTTACTCAGTGCCTCGCTTGGCTGTTGACAATCTGCTGCATGTAATCAGAATCATTGTTTTGTAATTGGGTAATTTAATTCATTTGGTAGCTTATAGGTTTGTATTGTATAGTTCTAAAGGGAAAAGAAAGGTGTTTTATATTTGACGCACTGCTGTTCGCCAAGTTATTGCAGCAAACGAAGAAACTGTATTCTAATTGAAGAAGGTAGTAGCATCACCTGACCATGAAAACTTGATATTGAATCACCTTATTTTGTGTCATAAATAACACCCCTGTTTGTTTTGTGTTTTCATGACAAGTCAATATTTGTCACATTCATCTGAATTTTCTCCTAACTTACAGATATGCAGAACCTGTTCAAAAGCCAGCTGCAGACCTATGCTCAAAAGAGAAATTTCAATCTACCTGAGTATTCTTGTGAGCGCAAGGGTCCTCCTCATGCTATTCTCTTCAATTGCAAGGTCACAGTAAATGGAAAAACCTATGAGAGTCGAGAGTATTTTCCCACATTGAACAGAGCTGAACAGGCAGCTGCAAAAGCTGCATTGATGTCATTGTTGCCGAATGGATTTGAAGAGGTTATTTTTCTAAGATTGTTATCAATTCATCGTGGATATGCAAAAATATGCTGGTTATGCATGCAATGTTTTTGTTTGCATCTTTTAGACACATGATTACACTTTTTTTATGTATTGTTTTCTTTTTAGGATGAGTCTTTCTACAAGAATCGTTTGCATGATTTGGCTCAGAGAGAAGGTTATGGTTTACCAACTTACAGTACAGAAAAATCTGGTGAAGCTCATGCGCTTACCTTCGTTTCAACGGTGAAGATAAAAGGAGAGATTTTTACAGGACAAGGAGCAAAAACTAAGAAGGAAGCAGAGATGAGTGCAGCAAAGATTGCATACAAAGCTCTAAAACAGCGTACTTATATTATATGCTTTATTTATATCATATTTAGTGTTTAATCAACTTCTTGGTGTGTAGACATTCTTACTATAACTTCTAAATTCATCCTCATTTTTATGATTAACATATGCCCTTCATAATTCTTGTAAGCTTTTTACTAACAAGAGGGGAATAGAGATGCCGCAAAGTATTAAAACTAATTATAAAGTGAAGAATATATTTTAATGGTTGATCAGATTGTATGGTTTTTTTTGTTCAGGTTACTCCAGTCAGAGCCCTGCATTTCTCTCTACTTCTAGCCAATTTCAAGAAGCTCCCCGGAGCTCTCCATCTCTCTCCCCTGCTTGCCAAGCCCATGAAGCTGTTGGAGAAACTCACATCTCAACTTCAAGCCTGCGTGCAGGTCTCACTGCTTTTCTTCAACAAAATACCCAGCCTAAAATGCCCGTGCCCAATGAACAAGCTGAACAGTATAAAGGTGAGTTTCTAAACATTCCAAGCATTTTGCGTTTCTATTAGTGGGCAGTAGCAGATGATTTCATATTATACTAAATCTTTCTCGTATACGTTTTCATTAATATTTCCAAAACCATGAACAAATGCTTTCTACCAGCACATGGTGGAACATGATATCTGAAAGCATCTAGATTGGTGACTAGATTTTTCAGATATTTTGTTCGGAGGGACACAATTAGCAGATGTCTCTTGACGAGGTTGTAGTCAAGTCTTTTCATCTGCACATCAGAGAATTTGTTCAATATAAGAATCTGCTTTAACTGTGACCTATAGATTCTGATGCCAATGAATGGCGATTAATGCCTATTTGAAAGTATGGTTACTGTTACTTTTGAAAACAGTTTTTCATTCGGAAATATATTAAAATGATTTTTTTAAAAAAAAAAACTTAAAAATATTAATTTAAAATAACAAAAATAATCTAAGTAATGGGATGCGTCTTCATGCTAGTTCAGATGATTTGACATGAATAAAACCTAGCTCGATGTAGAATCTTTAACTGTTATATAAAGCTTGCATGATATCTTAATGGCATCCATATCTCACAACATTTAGCTTTTGAATTGTTGGCATCAAATTCTGTAGCTGCTAGCCATCGTTTCTTCGCCTGAACATGACCTGACTTCATCTTCTTTGCCTTCTGATTCCCCCACTAATTTAGGATCAAAATCTGGTATCGAGTTTATGGTCGGAAGGAATAAGATTCTAGTTCATCCACGTGGGGCCAAAATGACGTATCCTCCCGGCAGCACGGTGTTGACCGTCAACGATGACAAGTGGACTGCGGTGAAGATGCCACCTTAACGGAGTCGGTATATGAATAGTGGAAGCCTTTATATTTCTTTTCGTTGCCCTCCAAACTCTAGAAAGACTTTATAGTTCTAATAAATGACGTGGCAGCTTATGCTTTGTGCTTTACTTGTCGTTTCATCCTCCATAATTATAATCCTACTGGTTCCTGTAAACAATCTGGATGGGGTATGAAAAAAGTTTTAATTTACAGGTGTGCCACTCGATATTGTTTTAGAAAACCTTTGTGATTTTTTTTTTATATGATTTCAAACAAAATAAATAGCAATAATCAAATCTAAAGTCTTCAAAAAACGTGGCGTGATGGTAAGGGATTTGAAATTTGAATAGTAGATTTCGAGTTCGAGTCAGAGCGTGTATTTTTTATAAAAGCCTGGGATGGTGAAAGTTTTATTCTCTTATCTGGGTCTATAAAATACTCTTTACGGGATGAGGTTTTTTCAAATTAAAAAAAAATCAAATCTAAAGAACTAAGAATTTGTAAGGGGTGAAATTCTAAAATATTAGTGATTTATTCAAAATTACAAAATAATAATTAAAATAATAGTAATTAAATATAAAGGAAAATTAAATTGTAAAGGTTTTTGCATTGAGGAAATTTTTACTCACACCAAACTAAAGATGCTTTATGTGTATGTGATGCCTTATTACGAAAGATAATGTATGGTGGTCAAATCAACTTGTGTTTTGTAAGTTGCAGGAGCTAAAAATTTTTAAATATATTTTTTAAAAATATTATATTAAAAATAAAATCAATGTAAAAAAACAAAAATTATTATGAGAGAATTATGTTGATTTTGTCTTTTAAAGGCAACATGGTAATTTCAATAATTTAAAAAAAAAAATGGCATAACTTCCTTGTTAGAAAGTCATTTTTTTTTAAATTGTAGGGGTAAATAAATACTTTTAACACCTTGACCTCAATGTCTCGTTTAATTTTTGTTTTGGCCGAGACAATTTCATCAAATTATTATTTGTGGTTTGTTCCTAGAGCTACAATAATTTCTCCTTCAAGTCCTTTTAAGATGCTATTAAGCTTGCTCTGATAACTTCTTTTTATAAGGGTTTATTTCCCTCGTGTCCCATACAATACTTTTTTCGGGGAACACAGAGTGGAGGAAAACATAAGAACCTCGTTTTCAACTGTTCTACAACTCTTTTCTTTGTTTATAATTGCTATTGTATATGTACTATTTACTCAGTGCCTCGCTTGGCTGTTGACAATCTGCTGCATGTAATCAGAATCATTGTTTTGTAATTGGGTAATTTAATTCATTTGGTAGCTTATAGGTTTGTATTGTATAGTTCTAAAGGGAAAAGAAAGGTGTTTTATATTTGACGCACTGCTGTTCGCCAAGTTATTGCAGCAAACGAAGAAACTGTATTCTAATTGAAGAAGGTAGTAGCATCACCTGACCATGAAAACTTGATATTGAATCACCTTATTTTGTGTCATAAATAACACCCCTGTTTGTTTTGTGTTTTCATGACAAGTCAATATTTGTCACATTCATCTGAATTTTCTCCTAACTTACAGATATGCAGAACCTGTTCAAAAGCCAGCTGCAGACCTATGCTCAAAAGAGAAATTTCAATCTACCTGAGTATTCTTGTGAGCGCAAGGGTCCTCCTCATGCTATTCTCTTCAATTGCAAGGTCACAGTAAATGGAAAAACCTATGAGAGTCGAGAGTATTTTCCCACATTGAACAGAGCTGAACAGGCAGCTGCAAAAGCTGCATTGATGTCATTGTTGCCGAATGGATTTGAAGAGGTTATTTTTCTAAGATTGTTATCAATTCATCGTGGATATGCAAAAATATGCTGGTTATGCATGCAATGTTTTTGTTTGCATCTTTTAGACACATGATTACACTTTTTTTATGTATTGTTTTCTTTTTAGGATGAGTCTTTCTACAAGAATCGTTTGCATGATTTGGCTCAGAGAGAAGGTTATGGTTTACCAACTTACAGTACAGAAAAATCTGGTGAAGCTCATGCGCTTACCTTCGTTTCAACGGTGAAGATAAAAGGAGAGATTTTTACAGGACAAGGAGCAAAAACTAAGAAGGAAGCAGAGATGAGTGCAGCAAAGATTGCATACAAAGCTCTAAAACAGCGTACTTATATTATATGCTTTATTTATATCATATTTAGTGTTTAATCAACTTCTTGGTGTGTAGACATTCTTACTATAACTTCTAAATTCATCCTCATTTTTATGATTAACATATGCCCTTCATAATTCTTGTAAGCTTTTTACTAACAAGAGGGGAATAGAGATGCCGCAAAGTATTAAAACTAATTATAAAGTGAAGAATATATTTTAATGGTTGATCAGATTGTATGGTTTTTTTTGTTCAGGTTACTCCAGTCAGAGCCCTGCATTTCTCTCTACTTCTAGCCAATTTCAGGAAGCTCCCCGGAGCTCTCCATCTCTCTCCCCTGCTTGCCAAGCCCATGAAGCTGTTGGAGAAACTCACATCTCAACTTCAAGCCTGCGTGCAGGTCTCACTGCTTTTCTTCAACAAAATACCCAGCCTAAAATGCCCGTGCCCAATGAACAAGCTGAACAGTATAAAGGTGAGTTTCTAAACATTCCAAGCATTTTGCGTTTCTATTAGTGGGCAGTAGCAGATGATTTCATATTATACTAAATCTTTCTCGTATACGTTTTCATTAATATTTCCAAAACCATGAACAAATGCTTTCTACCAGCACATGGTGGAACATGATATCTGAAAGCATCTAGATTGGTGACTAGATTTTTCAGATATTTTGTTCGGAGGGACACAATTAGCAGATGTCTCTTGACGAGGTTGTAGTCAAGTCTTTTCATCTGCACATCAGAGAATTTGTTCAATATAAGAATCTGCTTTAACTGTGACCTATAGATTCTGATGCCAATGAATGGCGATTAATGCCTATTTGAAAGTATGGTTACTGTTACTTTTGAAAACAGTTTTTCATTCGGAAATATATTAAAATGATTTTTTTAAAAAAAAAAACTTAAAAATATTAATTTAAAATAACAAAAATAATCTAAGTAATGGGATGCGTCTTCATGCTAGTTCAGATGATTTGACATGAATAAAACCTAGCTCGATGTAGAATCTTTAACTGTTATATAAAGCTTGCATGATATCTTAATGGCATCCATATCTCACAACATTTAGCTTTTGAATTGTTGGCATCAAATTCTGTAGCTGCTAGCCATCGTTTCTTCGCCTGAACATGACCTGACTTCATCTTCTTTGCCTTCTGATTCCCCCACTAATTTAGGATCAAAATCTGGTATCGAGTTTATGGTCGGAAGGAATAAGATTCTAGTTCATCCACGTGGGGCCAAAATGACGTATCCTCCCGGCAGCACGGTGTTGACCGTCAACGATGACAAGTGGACTGCGGTGAAGATGCCACCTTAACGGAGTCGGTATATGAATAGTGGAAGCCTTTATATTTCTTTTCGTTGCCCTCCAAACTCTAGAAAGACTTTATAGTTCTAATAAATGACGTGGCAGCTTATGCTTTGTGCTTTACTTGTCGTTTCATCCTCCATAATTATAATCCTACTGGTTCCTGTAAACAATCTGGATGGGGTATGAAAAAAGTTTTAATTTACAGGTGTGCCACTCGATATTGTTTTAGAAAACCTTTGTGATTTTTTTTTTATATGATTTCAAACAAAATAAATAGCAATAATCAAATCTAAAGTCTTCAAAAAACGTGGCGTGATGGTAAGGGATTTGAAATTTGAATAGTAGATTTCGAGTTCGAGTCAGAGCGTGTATTTTTTATAAAAGCCTGGGATGGTGAAAGTTTTATTCTCTTATCTGGGTCTATAAAATACTCTTTACGGGATGAGGTTTTTTCAAATTAAAAAAAAAATCAAATCTAAAGAACTAAGAATTTGTAAGGGGTGAAATTCTAAAATATTAGTGATTTATTCAAAATTACAAAATAATAATTAAAATAATAGTAATTAAATATAAAGGAAAATTAAATTGTAAAGGTTTTTGCATTGAGGAAATTTTTACTCACACCAAACTAAAGATGCTTTATGTGTATGTGATGCCTTATTACGAAAGATAATGTATGGTGGTCAAATCAACTTGTGTTTTGTAAGTTGCAGGAGCTAAAAATTTTTAAATATATTTTTAAAAAATATTATATTAAAAATAAAATCAATGTAAAAAAACAAAAAAAAAATATTATGAGAGAATTATGTTGATTTTGTCTTTTAAAGGCAACATGGTAATTTCAATAATTTTTTTTTTTAAAAAATGTCATAACTTCCTTGGTAGAAAGTCATTTTTTTTTTAAATTGTAGGGGTAAATAAACACTTTTAACTCCTTGACCTCAATGTCTCGTTTAATTTTTGTTTTGGCCGAGACAATTTCATCAAATCATTATTTGTGGTTTGTTCCTAGAGCTACAATAATTTCTCCTTCAACTTTATTTTTTTAATGTTTTATTTACATTTGATGAGTTAAAATTTATTTATATATTTTTGTCTATTGTTTTTTTAATTTTTTTCTAAATTTTATCATGATTTCAACTCAATAATTGATTGTCCCAACCAATATTGCTTATCCTACCATTGTGGTAGCTATGAATGTATGAAATCATAGTATTTTGCTAGCAAGAACTACATCTTAAATTGATTAGAAAATGTACTATATAATATGTATAGTTCAATTAAAAATATTAAGACATTCTGGGAAGTTTTAGATAAAAAATTATAAGGTAAAAGATGTTAGTAGGAAGAAATTCTAGTCAACAAGTTTTAGATTTTATGTTGATTGATTTGAGGATCGCTGTGAGCTAAGCTCATGAAATTCAAACCATCTTGCATGATATCCATGATGAAGGAATGTTATAAAGTGAATTCCTTCAAGTGATTACAATAATTCAAAAATTGCCTCCATTTTATAAGGGCTATAAAAACTACATTAAGTATAAACAAAAAGAAATGGGAGTTGAAATGCCATTACGAGGTTGAGGATGAAAGAGTACATTAAATTATTTGAATTAAGAACCTACTCTTGCTCTACCCCTTAAGAAAATATTTTGGAACAAGTAGTAAAGTTCCATAATAAAAAAACAAAAGAAAGTACTTGTGGTGAATTAGGGAATGTATTGCTAAGAATTTCAAAGCCAAAATCATCGAGGTTTGTCACAAATCTAACTCTCTTTTTTCAAAACATTTCCAAAAAAAATAATGAAAAACAAAAAAAATTATATATAAAAAAGTGTTTCCAATCATTTTCATAATCTTCAACACATTTTAGAAAGAAAAAAAACTCAAAATTAAAAAAATGGGGTCAAATTGACATTGACTTATTTTTAAGAAAATCAGAATACAAGAAAAAATAATTAATAAAAAATTGATCAAAGTTCAAAGCAAGAAAATAAAAGGGCTAAAACATTACTTTACCCCATGCTTGTAAATACTTGACCAAAATTCTAAACTAGGAGAATTATTAGTTGATAGTGTAGGAAGGTATTGTATTAGGGCATGTTGCACAATAAAGAATGCAAGACTCAATGAAATTAAAGTAAAAATAAATGGAGTCCCCACCTAGTAAAAAATTACACTAGAAACTCTAAAATTGATATTGGTTTTAAGAGATTAGATACTATAATAGTTAATCTTAAAAAAAATATAGATCTCACCTTTACTGCATCATTTCATGTGAAAAGTCATATATGTTTTCCTAAATTTATTTTATGTTATTAATTATATAAATTATATTATGAGCTTATTCAAGATTTATCTTTAAAACTTATAGCGTTCCTTAAGAATAAGAGACTTCATTGAAATGGAAGTTCTTATAAAATTTGATGTAAATCCTAAAAAATAGAACGTTTTATACATGTGATTCCATTAAGTATTCACTACAATTTCAATATTGTCTATAAAGAATATGAAACTTTTTAAGAACTTTTCAGTTAATCTCTTTTTAATTGTAAACTAGCATTATTCTCACATCATAGAAAAAAACTTAATTTATAGTATTATAAAACCAAAAATGACTTTGTTATTATCCATATGTACCTAGATCATAGGGTCTTCGATCACATAGATTAGGTACCATCATTTTGATTTCTCACTAAATATTAGTCTTATTTTTGTTGATTTTTTCTAATATCATAGTTCTACCAAATAGTTTAGTTATATGGAGGAGGCTTGCTCTCCTTCAGTATGCTTTAAAAAGAGCTATTTTCATGTGTGTTTGTGTTTGTAGTCTCTTGTGGTTTATGTTCTTAATTCGGAATGCAGGATTAACGCATCTATAAGTTAAGAGTGTGCTCAAGAAAATGGGCTAACTAGAACTACTAGTAGCATATATATAGACCATTATTTAAAAAAGAAGTTTTAACATCCATTTGATGCATAAAAAAATTATAAATAGAAGCTAAAACAATTAAAACTCGAATTAAAGAAATTATAGGTACAAGTGAGAATATATCAAAATAATTCATATTTTGTTTTTGAGTAAAATTATTTACAACTAATCTTGTTTTGTATTTATCTATAAAATCATCAGAAAAATATTCTCTTTTAAAAATCCATGTCCAACCAATAGGTTTTACATTTGAGGGCAACTCAATAATTTCTCAAGTTTGATTTTTTGTAAAAAAGAGTCGATTTAAGCTTTAATTTTTTTATTATAAAAAAAAATGATAAAAAAAAAAAAAAATTTATGATTAGATAACTAGATCCTACTCTACTATTTAAGTAAAAAAAAATAATTTGCAAAAAAGTTTCTTTCCTTTATCTCTTACTCCTTATTTACTAAACATGAATTTTATCAACTCTATTTTCATTAACAAATGGATGGGAAATCTTTTAATTCGATCGATAATTGTGTTTGAACAATTCTTTATATTTTGTTTTAAATATAGTATTTCAATCAAGAACATCAATTCTTAAAATTAGAAACCTATACGCAATATTATTTTCAACATCACAAATAAACATATAATTAGAAGTTTTTGAGCCCATCTTACTTATTTTTTTTTTATGTCATATTACATTTTCTAGACACCTCTATACTTTTAAATATTCTAAATTAGAAGAATAACCATTCTATAATTCATAAGGTATTACACTATTTTTCTTATAAGAAATTATATTTTGTAAATAACATATAAATAAAATAGTTTCATCCATAAATTATAAGGTGATGAAAAACTAACTAGCATAACACTCATCATTTCTTTTAAATTTCTATTTTTTCTTTCAACTACCCTATTAGACTCTAGTGAATAAGTAACTTTCATGTATTATATCTTTTCATAATAGTCATTCATTATAACATATTTACCTTCTCTAGTGGATCTAAATCTTACAAATTTTTCATTTAGTTGATTTTATACTTTTGCTTTTATATCATGTTATCAGTTTAATCTTTACTTTTAAGCATATAAGTTTTTGTATATCTTGGAAATTCATCTATGAAAGTCATATAATATTTCTTATCTTCTCTAGTTATAATTTGTTTTAAATCTTCTAAGTTTGTGTGTATTAAGCAAAGTAATTTAATTTTTTTCATTTAATAGAAGCACATGTTTTGTTAGTAATTTTAAATACCAATCAAGAAAATGCATTAAAGTACATATCTAGAAATTGTCCGGTCTGACACATAGTTGTACCTCGCGGAAAAGCAAAAAAAAGAAGAAGAAAAAAACCCTAAATATTTGGAGAATGTATAAGAGTAAATATGATTGTACTTGCTAATTTGAACCACCATGATTTTGGTAAACTAGATAGATAAAACATAATTCAAAAATAAAATAGACAAAATACCTTTTTGCCTAAATTGCACTTTAATGTCCATTTCCATTGACTAATGGATTAATTTTCTAATGTAAAATTGGAAGCCAATTCGGTTTAAATATTTCAACCTCTCTTTACAATGTGACATAAATCTTGAGAAACAACTTATTGAACAATATTATGTTATATTATTTAGAACACCTTATACATGCTCACATTATTCGTTTTATAGAAGCTCCATTATTTATTTATTATTTTCTTATTGTAAACTTTATTTTTGTTGGTCTCTAGTATCCTAATGCTAGCAAACGTGAGAAGGAAGGTTTTTGTTTTACAATGTGGTGCTCTAAATATTTAAATCTTCCATGCAAATATTTTTTCCAAAGAGTTTTAATTACATGGTTAATTTTTGGAGTCGAAGTGTGTTTTATTTGGACAAATCCTTTGCTCTCTCTCTCTCTCTCTCTCTCTCTCTTTTTCCGATTTTACTTTATTTTTCCGACGGTGGGCAAGATAAAATTTACTTATTAATGCATTTATTTAGGTCTGGTTTATAGTTGTATTTTAAAAATATTTTTGAAAAAAAATAAAATTTTTATTTTTATTTTTTATTTTTAATTAAAAAAATTAATTTTTTATATCATTTTAATGTGATAATATTAAAAAAAATAAAAAAAATATTTTGATATATTTCTGAATAAAAAATATTTTTATAAACAATCTTAACTGCACTTCAAATATACATTTAAGATTTGACCATTTAAAGTTAAGATGCAATGTAACTTAATCTAAAAATTGGAATTGGCAAACTGTATATATATATGTGATTCTTTTTCTCTTGTATTCTTCAATAAATACGTGAATCGTATAATTCCTATATATATATATATATATATATATAGACACACACACACACGAGAGAAAAAGAATCACGTATTTATATATATTGTACACAACTCTCAATTCTCAATGTAAGAAAAAAAATAGTGACGGAGAAAGAGAGAAAAAACACGTCCTTGGATACAGATGTTCCTCGACAGCTAATCTTAGACCTTGGTCAACAAGTGAAAATATTATGGTTTTGATCATGTCAAAGTCATCTGAAAACCCTTTGGAGCTGACCCACTACGTATAACCCAAAGTTGTTTCTAGTGCCGCCCGTTGCCGGCGGTGTTCTGTCGAGATTTTCTATGCATTTTCCCAACAGATGTCGGCTATAAATACGACCCTGGATGTTTTCCTTAACCAAACCCACATCGGAGCTGAGATTAGAAACTAAGCATTGAAGCTCTGTAATTATATCAACTAATCTCCAATGGCTTCTGATCAGTTGATTGCCTTCGCCCTTGTCACAATCATTCTTCCCACTCTAACCATGGCAGCCGAACACATTGTTGGCGATGATCAAGGGTGGACCGTTAATTTTAACTACACAACTTGGGCCAGCGGCAGAGTATTTCATGTTGGGGATACACTAGGTAAATTTATCTATATTTTTTTATACAAGAAAATCTCATTTCTCGAAAAATATATTTTATAGGTTTAGATAAGTGAGTAAAATCCCGATTATTCCAAGTTCTTATAAAGAATATACATCCCGACTCAAATTCGAGATTTATTATGCAGTTTGAAGTCTCCTGTCATCACATCACACCCCTGAAACCATAATAAAGTGCATTTGATTTTCAATGTTTTTTGTTTTGGTTTTTAGTTTGCTATGTCTTCAAAGAAAAAGGGGAAGTTTTGATGCTATTAATCTTTGCAGTGTTCAACTACAAGCCACCACACAATCTCTTCAAGGTGGACGGCGCCGGCTTCAAGGACTGCGCAGCCACAGGGGAACCGATGACCGGTGGAAACGACATAATAACACTAAGCAGCCCAGGAAAGAAATGGTATATCTGTGGCTATGGCAAACATTGTTCTGAGCTTGGCCAGAAGCTAGTCATTAACGTAGAGGCTGAAACTCCAGCACCAACTCCAGAACCTAATGCTGCTTATGGACTTGCTGCTTCCAGCTATCAGCTTTTTGCGGCAGCAGTGGCTGTCCTGGCAATCATCGCGGCATGATTTAGCACTGATATATGATATAATTTCTTTTTTCAAATAATTAAGGTGAATTTTATCTATCCTGGTAAAGAAACAGGGTTATTTAATGATTAAGGTTTCATGAGTGTGCTGCGCTAAATTTTGAACGTTGTCTTGGAATATTTTTATTTATTAGAAATTTATTAAATTATAATTCTAGATCATAGTGGTTACAGATGAACAATATTTTAGAAATAAGGGAAAGATATTTCACTGGAACAAAGCCATGCGTATTATCCATTGAACTAGAAGCACTCCTTGGTAGTTTTTAAAAACCGTCAATAAATTATTTTATCTAAAAATTTAATTTTATAGATGAAATTCTAGAATATAATTCATATTATTCTCTAACACACCCTCTCAAGTGAAAGTCTTTTAGTCTTGAAACTTGTATAGACCCACATTACCTTGTGTTTAATTTTTTTTATTAAATACAATAGGGATGGTGAGATTCAAACTCGTGACTGTTGGGTCAACATGGTTCTGATACTATGTTGAGAAACCATTTTACCTAAAAACTTAATTTTATAGGTGAGATCCCAAAATATGATTTATATTATTCTCTAATACCCTCTCAAGTGAAAGTCCTCTAGGTTTGAAACTTGCATAGGCTCACATTACCTTATATTTAATCTTTTATCAAATAGAATAGGAGTGATGAGATTCGAACTCGTGACCGCTAGGTTAACAAATTTTAATACCATGTTAAGAAACTATCTCACCTAAAAACTTAAGTTTATAGATGAGACATTAAGATATATTTTATATTATTCTCTAACAAAAATTAATCGTGAACATCAGCTCAGTGAGGAATCCGAATTGCCCCTTCAATCTTGTAGTCAAGATCTTGATGCTGCAATCACCTTTGAAGTTCTTGGAAAACTGGAGCGGAAAGATATTTCAATGGAACCTCTTTTTTTTTTTTTTATGGATTCTAAAAAGCCTTACCCGTATTATTTACAGGCTCAGATCAAGTTTTAAGAACTTAATTGTACCTACTCTTGGTTATTCATACAAGGGGATGTTACATGAATTTTCACCTCAATAAACATGATTCATTCTTATTGTATCTATCAATATATTTCTATAAGAATTATGAATATCATCTATAAACCCATATATATTGTTAAAATTAAAAATTGAGCCAACTATCTTTTCTAACCTAATTTTGTGAGGAAAATAAGGTTCTTCATATATATGCCAACATAAATATTTTTTGACAAACACTATTTAAAATAGATGTATCATCACAACATTTTTATAATGGAACTTTTTATTCTTACACATCACGCATGGACTTCTAATATATAATGCACTAATATTATTCGGTTTAGAGGGTGTGAAATTAACGAAACTTTTAACCTCTTGAAGATAATCTGCTTAAACAAATCTTTAAGTGAATCTCGATACATCTAAAAAATAATCACTCATTGCTTAATTAGGAAACCTATATATCTTGCTTATACAAATCTTCAAGTGAATATCGATACATCTAAAAATGACCATCCATTGCTTAATCAGAAAACTTATATGAAATAACATTTATCAATTTCACAAAACATCAATTTTCCCTAAATTTTCTACTTAATAATAAAACTAATAAAATATTATCAGTACGCATTAAAATAAACCATTGCTTATTGAATTAACATATTTATGCTACAAGATCCAAATCAATTTCATCAAATGACAATAAAAATCAATTTTCTCTAAATCACAAACAGATTCTAGCATACAAATCATACATTAATATAACAAATTTCCTTAAGAAAAAGTTGTAAAACACTTAAATATAGAGGCAAAATATAAAGACTACAAAAAACTCAATAAAATAACCTAAAATATAAATGAGTTACAAAAAATATATATGGTTTTGCTTACTTTGTGTATCGAATCTTCACTAAAAAAACAAATCAACGATTGATATTGACAAAACTAATAGATGTAGATCGACATTGGAGGGCTGGGATTGCTGGCTTTGTGATAAAATGGAAGGCTGCTAGTATCTTTTTTTTTTTTTGGCAGGTGAAGGAGGAAGAAGAATGAAGAGAGGAATTTACAGTTATAACTTATTTATATTTCCCAATGGAAATATTCCATTGACAATTATGTGTGTAAATTTAATTACAAACAAAAATCCGATGTTGCAATTTCCGTCAGAAATTAGTGATGAAATGTTTTTTCCATTGCTATTATTTCAAATTAAAAAAAAAAAAAAAAAAAGGTGAGCGAGGAAATCTCATTTCTGAAATATGTATTTTATGGGTTATATTTCAAGATGAAACTGTTAGCTTTCACCATCTTCACTTTGACAAAAAAAAATAATGGGTGCGAGGAAATTTCATCTTTGAAAAATATATTTTATTGGTTAAAGTGAGTGAATAAAATTCAGGTTATTCTAGACTCTTACAAAGAATGCATGCCCTGACTTGAATTCGAGACCTGTTATACAGATCACAAGTCCTCTATCATCATGTTACGGTATTAAAAGGACTCTACATTGACAATATTTGTAAGCATAAGCTCCGAAAAGCAAGCAGGTCACAAATTCTCTATTATTATGTCACAGTCTTAAGGATTCTAAATTGACAGTATTTGTAAGCATAAGCTCCGAAAGCCACCTTGCCGCAAGGTAGGATGTTTGATACTGTATTTCAAAAGTGTTTTTGAAAAAAAATAAAAAATTTGTGTTTTGAAATTATATTTACGTGTTGATATCATAAATGATATTTAAAAAATAAAAAATATTATTTTAATATATTTTCAAATAAAAAAACACTTTTAAAAGCAATTACAATAATACTGCGAAACACGAACTAGCAGCTGGCAGAGCTAACACTGTATTTATTCCTATCCTCGAAATTGAACTCTCTATGCCAAACAAATAATTTGATGACATACTAGCAGTTATTGTGCTAGTTTTGGTGCTGCTTTTTCTGGCTGGAAATGCAGAGGTCTCTCCTCTTTAATTCTCACAGCACCAGGTTCCTGTATTTGGACACTCTGGCGTTCCATTTTGAAATCTATATACATAAATAAATAAATAAAAGGATTGAATATATAAACTCTGTTCAGCCAAATGAAGTACTTGTAAATGGACCTCGTGTTTGTGAAGTCTTTCCTCTCTTGTTCATCTGCAAATGGGCTCAGAATCATCATAAGAGAGGTTCAAGGTTTCTTCATCCTTGGTTCCCATTTAAGGGCTTCTTTGGCTTTCTCTAAGGTTATTCTCGAATAAGGAGATTAATGATGCAGTCAATTTTTTTATGATAGGAAATTTTATTTTTTAAAAAATATATTTTATGGGTTCAGGTAAGTGATAAAACCTCGGCTATCTCAGAGTTTTACAAGAAATATCCGTCTTAACTTGAATATGAGACTTGTTTTATAGATTGCAAGTCTTCAAGGTTTCTTCATCCTTGGTTCCCATTTAAGGGCTTCTTTGGCTTTTTCTAAGGTTATTCTTGAATCAAGGAGATTAATGATGTAGATAATTTTTTTATGATAGGAAATTTTATTTTCTGAAAAACATATTTTATGGGTTCAGATGAGTGAGTAAAACCTCGGCCTTCTCAGAGTTTTACGAGAAATACACGTCTTGACTCGAACACGAGACCTGTTTTATAGATTGCAAGTCTTCAAGGGTTATTCATCCTTGGTTCCCATTTAAGGGCTTCTTTGGCTTTCTCCTAGGTTATTCTTGAATCAAGGAGATTGATATAGTCAAAAAAATTTATGTTAGGAAACCTTATTTTCTGAAAAATATATTTTATGGGTACAGGTGAGTAAGTAAAACCTCCGTTATCTCAGAATTTTATAAAAAATACATGTTTTGACTCGAACACAAGATCTTTTTTGCATATTGTAAGTCTTCAAGGTTTCTTCATCCTTGGTTCCCATTTAAGGGCTTCTTTGGCTTTCTCTAAGGTTATTCTTTAATCAAGGAGATTGGTGTTGTAGTGAACTTTTTTATTTAAGAAAATCTTATTCCTTAAAAAATATATTTTATAGGTTCAGGTGAGCGAGTAAAACTTCATCTATCTCAAATTCTTAACAAAAAAATACACGTTTTAATTCGAATTTAAGACCTGCTTTACATATGACAAGTCTCAACCCTTATGTCACGTCCAGATGATGTAGTCAATTCTTAATGCATGAGAAACAAATTGGAGGTTCCTTTCGAGTTTCATCTTGGAAAAGAAAGAGTTCTTTTTTCAGCTTCAAAGGAAATGATTTCGTTTAATTATCTTCGGGTACAGGTTTCATTGTATTTTCCTTTTCTTAATATTTGTTTTGACTCACCATGAGCAAGTTTCTGGGGGTCGGAAGACTAAATTCTACACAAAATTAACGAATATCTAGATGATGATTGTCTGTTCAAACCATGCATGAAACTTGATTGGAATATTACAAGTCTTTCGAGTCCCTATCATAAAAAAAGAAACAAATAAAGAGCCTTTCAAGCCTGCCATTATTTTTATCTATTGACGAGAATTTGGAAAACTCTAGTGAGATCAAAGGGTATCTCATTGCTGAAGAAACCAGGTGATTCCACAAATAAATGGTGAATAAGAGTCGACTCATCAGGTCTAGGATGGTCCAATAACTAACCAAAACCATATAATAACGCAGAAATGCCATCGTGCAAAAGGTGAATCGAGTCACTCTGCCAAGATTATGAATATAGAGTGAACAATACACATTGTTATCGATTTGTTAGATAATTTGTAGCTTTCCAATTTATTGTGATGAAAATAGTTTCAGGAATATGGGATTTGTATCAACCATAGTTGTCTATTTCATTTTGTTTCAGCCCAAACGGTCAAAACTTGTCGTACCGCTTAAAAAATAAGATAAAACAATATCATTTTTATCTCGATTTAAATTCTGGTCCGTTCTGAATTTTTTGACTAAATATGAGCCGAAACGTTCTGGTTTCGTTTCGTATATTCCGTTTTGGCCAAATAATTTTTTTTTAACTAATAAATAATTTTACAATATCAATTATATCTCTTAATCCGACTATTAGATTGAGATAAAATATTACAAGCAATCAGAGAATGTAATGACCTTGCGAGATTGATGATGACATTCTCGTAATATTATACATGTTCATTATTTTATTCAAAAAAATTATTTTATTGTGTCTTTTTTAGATTAAATTGCACAATCCTAAATAATTTATTTTTGGATTTAAACTATAACTCCGAAACGCTCCAAAACAGAAACATTTTGTTTCAATTAAAAAAATAAAACGGCAACCGAAACAGTATTGACAGCATTGGTATCAACCCTTGTATTCATTCAAACCTTCTCTATGTTATTGAAATCCAAGTCCATTATTATTTCGAAGACCTTTTATAATGTACATAAAGATATTAGTTTTCAACACGAGGAGGCTGACGATTTTTGTATATTGCAAACGCCACCATGAAAACAACCGCTAGAGCTACATTCAAGCCCATCTTTTTTCTCATTTTAAGCCTAAAAACCGCATCTGTGAGCAGCATTATAGCATTCTTGGTGGTCATATCATAGTTTTCAACAGCACCAGCCAAGTTTTTGGTAACGTTATTAATCTTGGGATTTGTTTGTTCATTTTCTGGGTTTTGACCTGGTGCTGTAACTTCATCCTGAGAGGAAGGTAACGTGGATTTCTTAGGCATGTATATGTAAAGAACTCCCCCAGTCAGTTTTGCACTAATTTCATTAATTTTGCATCCCTTGGGAACCTTGATTTCTTTGCGAAAACGAGTCCATCTGCTTTGATCAACACGACGTTCCCCAGTAATCGTCATGCTCCCCAGGCTGCTGCGCTGAATCCTCACCTGTTCCTTTCTGAAACCTGGAAAATTTATATCACGGAGTATAATTTAGGATGACCTACACATACTTTTGCTACCTCTTATATAACATTTGACAAGAAATTTCCATGAAGAGACCTTACTATTTCAGACTACATGAAATGCAGAATTTGATGAAAATCGTGTTACCATGGAGTTGAATCTCAAGAATGTCCCGTCCTTCTTCTATTCTCCACTTGCAATAGGGTTCAAAATCCTGGTAATTAGAGGGCTTGACGTGAACTCCAGCCATGATCTCTACTTGATCCTAACTTCTTTTGCTTTCGACAGGGATGACTCTTTCCCTGTTTCTCTTTTTATATCCAGATTCTACGAGGTACGATCCAGGAGGTTTCTTCTGGGTTAACTCTTGACGAGGAATATTTCCTTGTTTGATGCTTTGACGTCTTATGTTGGGTGGAGTCTTTCTGTTTTCTTTCAGCTGTCGAAGATTTCCTTCTACGTGGATCACACATTATTCCTCCTTTCATCATGAGCAAACCTTTCTTAGGAATGTTTGTAACTATGTTTAAGCGTTTTAAAAAAAATTAATAAGTTTTTTTATTTTAAATTAATATTTTTTAGTATTTTTAGATCATTTTTATATATTAATGTAATTTTTTTAAAAAAAATATTATTTTAATATATTTATAAAAAAAATTAAGAAACCATTTCATTTAAAAGTTTAAGTTTTTAGGTAAGACCCAATAATATAATTTATATTATTCTCTAACACATCTTTTCAAGTGAAAGTCATTCAAGTTTGAAACTTGTACAGAGTCACACTATCTTGTGCTTGATTTTTATCAAATAGAATAGAGGTGATGAGATTCGAACTTATGACCGTTGGATGAACAAGACTCTGATACCATATTAAAGAACTATCTCACCTAAAAGCTTATTCGAACTTATGATTGTTGAATGAATAAGACTCTGATACCATATTAAAGAATTATCTCACATAAAAGCTTAAATTTTTAGATAAAATCTTAAAATATAATTTATATTATTGTCGAATAAAATATTTTCAAAAACAATTTTAACCACTTTTTCAAACTAAACTAAATCCCTATGGATGCTTATATTTTCTGCATGACCAAGCTGATAATTAACGGTTATAAAAAAGTGGTGAATCACTTTTATAATTATAAGCAAATTTATAAATATACGATAATATTAAAAATAAATTTTTATAAATTAAAAATATATTTTTAATAAATAAAAAATAATTTAAAAAATAACCGTTATATTCCTAAATCATGGATTATAAAAAAGTGAATAAGAACAAGATTTCTGTGGACCTTCTCCAGGACTAAATAATGTCTAATTACCTATACTATAAAACGTGAGACGTTTTTACTGTGCACAAATGCACTGTGCACACAGACACAGTGCACTATGGATTGCAATAGTATTTTTTTTTTTTTGTTTTTGTGAACAGTGTAGGCACGATTTTAGCCTCCCAAAACGCCAAAATTGTGCACAGTGCCGGGTGCTCTCTCGGTTTTTCCTCCATTTATTGCACAGTGTTAGCATGTTTTTAGCCCCCGAAAACGCCAAAATTGTGCACAGGAACCAGGGGCATCACCGGCTTTTCCTCTTTATCTGAACAGTGCACAGACGAAAAAAGTCCCCTATAAAGACAAAATAGTGCACAGTAAACAGGGCTACCTCCGTCTTTTCCACCAAGGTTTTTTCGTAAATATAGGTGGGTCCAGGGGCAAGCCAGTCATTAGCTATTATTTTATTATTTTTTTCGTTTTAACTGCTGGCGCGTCGTTCGAACGCGCCACCAGCATCCGATAGCGACGCGCCTTTGAGGCGGCGCGTGTGTACTATTCCCGCAGTCAAAAATTCTCTTCCACCACACCAGAAAATGCGGTGGGATGCCCTCTCCTCTCCGTCGCGGCGCGTTCCTGTCATCTATGTCCGGGTGAGCGACGGTGGACGTGTTTTAGCCGGCGGTCGCTTTTCTCTCTCCTGCCGCCGCGAATTCTGGTCTGGTCCCCGATGTTGGCGAGAAGTTCATTTTGGTCCCTGATGTTTTGATTTCGTTTTTCTTACTGATTTATTGAAATTAAAGTTTTTTTTATTTTCAATTGTGCCCTTCAATTAAAACTGATTATATAAGAAAGTTTTATTTCAGTCCTTATACTTTTGATTTTTGATTGATTTTTTATTCCTTCAATTTTTCCGGTACGGATGTTTTGATTTCTTCAATTTAGCCCTCCAATTGAAATTGGTAATATATACAAAGTTTGATTTCAGTCCCTTTTCTTCTGATTTTTATAAAATGAAACCAATCACCATTATTTATTTTTGGTCCTCCAATTCTTTTTTGTTTTAATTTTATCATTTAATTAGAATTAATTCTATATATATTATTTTTCATTTTAATTTATTTTTTATTGTTATTTTTTTATTAATATTTAATATTAATTCATTTTTTATTTTTTAATTGTTTTTTATGCAAATTTTTTGATTTTTTTTAATTATTTTCCAAATCAATTTAATTATTTGAATTGTTCTGACAATAATATTAATAATAATTTTAACTATTATAATAATCATTTTACTATTAATATTACTCTTCTTTTCTCTTTGTTTAATATTTTTTTTTGCTTCTTCTTTTTTTTCTTTAGATTAGATGATTTTTAGTAGTGACTATTTATGCAGTGATCATATAGTTTTTTTTTTCTTTTTCATACAAAAATCTTTTCCTTTTTTTAATGATTTTTCAAGACAATTTAATTATCTAAATTGTTCTGACAGTAATGTGGACAATAATTTTAACTGTTATAGAACTATTTTTTTTATTTGATTATTGCATGATTTTTTTACATTAATTCATTTAGTTTATTTTTATAAATTCTTACACAATGTATATTTTTTTATTCATATTTATACATCTATACTTTTAGGTTTTTTATAGTTTTTTTTTCTTTTGATTTTATTTAAATCAGTTAAATCCTGAAATTTGAATTTAAATTGATAGTCATTTTAAGATTAATATTACTTCTTTTTTTCCTTTATTTTCTTTTTTTCTCTTTCTTTTTTTTTACTTCTTCTTTTTTTTCTTTGGATTAGATGATTTTTATGATTTAACTATTTATGCAGTAATCATGATAATTTTAGTAGTTTTTTTTTTTTTTCCTTTTTCATACAAAAATATTTTCGTTTTTTTAATGATTTTTCAAGACAATTTAATTATTTAAATTGTTCTGACAATAATGTGGACTATAATTTTAACTGTTATAGTAGTGATTATGATATTAACATGAGGATAGATTTTCAATTCATGTATTAATCTTTTTGTTGATAGAACTATTTTTTTTATTTTATTATTGCATGGTTTTTTAATATTAATTCATTTAGTTTATTTTTATAAATTCTTACACAATGTATATTTTTTTATTCATATTTATACATCTATACTTTTAGTTTTTTTATAGTTTTTTTTTTCTTTTGATTTTATTTAAATCAGTTAAATCCTGAAATTTGAATTTAAATTGATAGTCATTTTAAGATTAATATTACTTCTTTTTTTCCTTTATTTTATTTTTTTTCTTTTTTTCTCTTTGTTTTTTTCTTCTTCTTCTTTTTTTTCTTTGGATTAGATGATTTTTAAGATTTGACTATTTATGCAGTAATCATGATATTTTTAGTTGTTGTTTTTTTTTCCTTTTTCATACAAAAATCTTTTCCTTTTTTTAATGATTTTTCAAGGCAATTTAATTATTTAAATTGTTCTAACAATAATGTGGACAATAATTTTAACTGTTATAAAACTATTTTTTTATTTGATTATTGCATGATTTTTTTATATTAATTCATTTAGTTTATTTTTATAAATTCTTAAACAATGTATATTTTTTTATTCATATTTATACATCTATACTTTTAGTTTTTTTATAGTTTTTTTTCTTTTGATTTTATTTAAATCAGTTAAATCCTAAAATTTGAATTTAAATTGATAGTCATTTTAAAATTAATATTACTTCTTTTTTTCCTTTTTTTCCTTTATTTTTTTTTTCTCTTTGTTTTTTTCTCTTCTTCTTTTTTTTCTTTGGATTAGATGATTTTTAATATTTCACTATTTATGCAATAATCATGATAATTTTAGTAGTTGTTTTTTTTCCTTTTTCATACAAAAATCTTTTCCTTTTTTTAATGATTTTTCAAGACAATCATGATAATTTTAGTAGTTGCTTCTTTTTTCCTTTATTTATTTTTTTTCTGTTATTTTTATTTGTTTTTTGGATTAAATGGTTTTTATGATTTTACTATTTACGCAATAGTAATAATAATTTCAGTTATTGGTTTTTTATTACTTTTAGATAATTTTTATTATTTGACTATTTATGCAATGGCCATGATAATTTTAGTGTTTATTTTTTTTTCTTATTTATACTTAAATCTTTTGCATTTTTTTTATTATTTTCCAAGATAATTTAATTATTGAGATTATTTTGACAGTAATATTAATAATAATTTTAACTGTTATAATAATGACAATGATAATAACATAAGGATATATTTTCAATTTATATATTCATCTTTTTATGGATAAAACTATTTATTATTTTATACAAATTTATAATTAAAAAATTCTATACAAATTTATTATTTTGTCTAACATTATGTTATAATAAAAAAATCTAACATAATTAATATTTGGCCCTTATACTTTTAATTTTTTGTTTTCATCCCTTGATTTCTTATTATTTCTATAATGATCCCTATTATTATTCAATGAATTCTTTAATTCGAGAATAATAATAATAATAATAATATAGTAGTGGTAATTTAATTAATTATTATTTAATAATAATAATAATTTAATTATTTCTCTTGCTTACTTTTTTGTTAATGTTTTTTAAGTTTTTTTTCATCGAGGTAATTTTATAATATCTATTCTTTTCGTAGTAATAACAATGTTGATTTTGACTTTGATTTTTATTTTTTTATTAATCTTTTATGGTTTATTTACTCTTTCATATTATTATTATTATTATTATTATTATTATTATGAATTATAATAATAACAATATTTTAATGCTTTTTCGTGCTTCCTATTTTTTTTTATATTTCTTTCTCTCAGTATAATTTATTGATTTTTACTGTCTGTATAATAATATGAATAATAAATATTATTCACTTTTTTCCTTTATTTCTTTTTTGTTTTTTATTATTTTAATTTGCTATTTGGATTAGATAATTTTATTTAAACAATAATAATGATAATTTTAATTATTAATTTTTTATTGTTTACTTATAAAAATATTTTGTTTTTTCTAATGATTTTTCAAGTCAATTTAATTTTTATTATTATTTTGACAGTAATGTTGATAATAATTTTAACTCTTATAACAATAATAATGACAATAATGTGAGGATGAATTTCTTGACAAATTTATTTTAACTAAATTTATAATATAATTTAAAAATACATATAATTAATATTTTTTACATTTAAAAAAATATTGTGTACCCCGCAGCAACGCGCGGGGGCACTTGGCTAGTTAGAATATAAAACTGGGCCTCGATCCTCATAGAAAAATCAATTTTCTATCATTATATTTATTTAAAAGAAAGTATTTTTGTGGTTATTGATTAAAAACAGTTGAAGTGGTTGTTTTTCAAAAATATTTTTGAAAAATATATTAAAATAATAATTTTTTTTATTTTTAAAAATTATTTTTAATATTAGTATATCAAATGATCTAAAAATATTAAAAAAAATAATTTAAAATAAAAAAATAAAAATTTATATATATATATATATATATATATATATATTATAATTAACACTCAATTATATATATATATATATATATATATATATATATATATTATAATTAACACTCAATTAAAGATATCTTTTTGCATGCGATTGCTTGTTAGCAATCATTGCGTGCGACCTCGCTGTCTCTGTGCCCTAATCACTGATTACCCTTTCTTTAATGATTAAATTTAGGTTTTTTAGAGAGATTTTAAATCTATAAAGAAGTAGATTGATTAAAGAAATATCATTGCCTCCCATGAGTGCGATCCTACAGCTATCCTGGCTGTTTTTTTGTTTGAATTTTTAGAATATTTTAATATTTTAATATTAAAAATTATTTAAATATATTTTTAAATAAAAAATAAATTTTAAACAATTTCAACGGGATATTAGGTGAAG
Source organism: Salix dunnii (assembly GCA_015731905.1). NCBI lineage: Eukaryota > Viridiplantae > Streptophyta > Magnoliopsida > Malpighiales > Salicaceae > Salix > Salix dunnii. The sequence continues at coordinate 6,616,558 of CM027677.1, read as the reverse complement.
TTTGACTATTCATGACATAATATTATTTTCTGTTTTCGGGAATTTAATTGAGGTTATATTTTAAAATATTTTTTTGTTTAAAAATACAATGAAATAATATTTTTTATTTTTTAAAAAATATTTTCGATATCAGTACATGAAAAGAATTTAAAAAATTAAAATAAATTAATTTAAAATAAAAAATAAAAAAATATTTTAAAATATTTCCATCAAGTCATGAGTCACGAATAATGTTCATCACAAGGTCTCCAGCAGTCTCAACAATTAAAGGGTTTGAATTTCGAAATTATATCATTTTCTTATCAAAGTAAATTATGAATATGTCCCTCAAGGTTTGGAAAACTAATAAATAGTCCTTGTAGTCTTAAGAACTAATTGATTTTTTTTTTACTTTAATCATACTTAATTTAGTGATATCTTGCTCCCAAAAATAAGTGATTACTACTTTAATAATACTTAATTTAAAAACTAATTGATAAACTATGTTATAATTGACTCTTTCTTTTCTCCAACCATGACTAAACATGAACTTGCTTTAATTTCTAATGTATAGCATGTGATTTTCAAAATAAAACTAAATAAATTTTTATGAATTCTAATGTATTTTGATGAATGGGGTTATATATATTATGGGTCAAACATCTCTTTATATGCTAAATTTATTTTAGATTAACGTAGATGTCCGGGCTAGTTTGCGCTTTGCTCGACTAATCCTACAAGTCTTGAAATTAACGACAATGTAATCCTCCGTAATTATCATATTAGCAATCATATGATTCAAACCTAAAATCATAAAAAGAACAAATATCCTAGTCCTTAGCTCTATGTGCTAAATTTAGGGAACCCTGTTCTTAGAGAAAACATGTAGAGTTCTTATCATGTAAATGGAATTAATTAAAGAAGCAAAAGAAATGGACAAAACACTTATGTCCCTCCATGTGGGATGATTTTGTTTTTCACTTTCAAAGGGATCTTCATATGGTCTTGCTGAAAATACACTCCTATATGTACCCAAAAATTGGCACTCCAAAGTGTTTTTTTCTAATTGTAATTTGATTATTCTACAAAATTTTAAAATTAATGATCAAACAAATCTCTAATAACCATTAAAAATATATATTAAAAACCTGACTAATTGAGCTAGTTCTCGTATGTTCATGCTCGTGGTTTGATTACTAATTTTCACCGCATAAAGATTTGTTCATGGTTGTCAAAATCGTGATTTTGACACGACACGAAAAGGGCTTCGGAAACTTGGATCGTAAGATCGGATCGTAAAATCGTACCTGAATTTTTTTGTACAAAAATCGATTTTTCTACCCGAGTTAATAAGGTTTAATGAGTTGACTCGCAAAATCGTACAATTTTGTGAGTTAACTCCGATTTTAACAACATTGAATTTGTTTGAGAGTGTAATTGAGATTATTTTTCAAAATATATTTTGTATAGAAATATATTAACATATTAAAATGATCTAAAAAAATAAAAATTCTAAATTAAAATTAAAATATTTTCTTAAAAATATAATAAAGGTAGTTCAAGGCAAAAGAGGAGACAAAAAGTCCAGCTAATGTCGCATTCAGCCCTCAAAGTCCAAGGCTGATATGAGTGTTGTCTCCCTCCATGTTGACCATTGACTACGGAAAGAGTCTAAAATGGCTCGTCTTTTCCTTGCTTGACAGCTGTACAATCCACCTCCTTAGATGGGGTCTAGTCAGCTTGGCTTTCAAATAAGTGGTGAAAATGGTAAAACTTTCAATAATATCATATGATACTATTCAAATCGCTTAGAATTTGTAGATCAACGAATTAGCTTATGATTTATCAACATTTTTAGGAAGACAAGTCTGAAATTTGAATTTTTTTTTATTAACATGAATGTACGGGTCAGTTTGCATATACCATAACTAATTTTATAGGTCGTAAAATTAATAATAATGTAAATTTTCAATAAATATCATTCATTCTAGATAGAATAAAATAATAATAATAATAATAATAATAATAATAAACAATTCATTCATGTACAGGTGTGTAATGAAAACAGGTATTAAAATTTAGAGAGAAAAAAAAGAATATGAACTTGGAGGGGAAAGAGAGTGATGAAGGAAAAAAATGTCATTATATAATATGAAAAGAAAATCAAGAAGATTATGGAGACTTGTTATTTAAAAATATTAAAAAACAATAAAAGAAAGGGAACAAAAGTGAGATAAATTTAAAGCGTAAGATTATAAAAAATAATAATAATGGAAACATTAATTAATGAAGTTTTGAGGATTCTATAAGGTTTTTAATGGATGGGAAATAAATAAGTATGAAATTCAAAGAGAAAAAAAAATATATTATGATATTCTCTAAATTTATGTTGGAGCTGAGTTCTAGGTTTATATATAAATCATTATGTGTACACAACTCACTAGTTTTAACTCATGCGTTAGTTAGATATTAATGTGTTTATTTGGGAGTGTGGTTGATGTTATTTTGTAAAGTGTTTTTCATTAAAAAAAAATATATCAAAATAATATTTTTTATATTTTTTAAAAAATATTTTTGATATCAGCATATAAAAATTATCTAAAAACACAAAAAAAAATATTTTTAAAACACAATGTCAAACATGACCTAAGATATGAACAATTATGCTGGAAAAAAAATTAAAGAAAATTCTTAAGAGTGAATAAATTTTTTTTACTATGATAATAAATAAACAATAATGATTATCCAACTCTAATTATTAGATAGACTTTTATGATAAAAAAAGTAATGACAAAAAGACTACATACATGACCAAGTCATTGATGAGCAACCTCTATTAGAAGCATCATTTGTAAATGTGGTGCAAAGAACAAGGTTCACCAATACAATCTCATCTTAGTGAGTTTATTTTATTTATTATAATTTTTATTTGTTAGTGTTGAAATTGATAACAACTAATCTAAAAATATAAAAAAATAATTTAAAGTAAAAAATAAAAATAAAAATATATTTTTTTCAAAAACATTTATGAAATGCAGTGTCAACACCCCCCAAGTCAAGTTGGATTTTATTGGTCGTAATCATTTTCCATATATTACTTATAATTATTATGATTCATATCAAATGTATATTTCTAAAAAGGTATATGTTATTCAAGTTCATGATAAAGAGGATAAGGTATTGCATAATATTACTAAAGGAAAGGGAACATGGACAAAGAAAAAAAATAGCAATGTGTAATAATTTTGATTATGTTTGATTATATTAATTTAGTTGGTTTTGCATTATTTATTTCACTAGATACATGTTAAAATTAGTGAGGATTTATTTTTTTAATAACATGGGTATCGCATACATCTCGATTAATCATATTAATTTTAAAATTAATAATCTTATAAATATCAATAATCATCGTATTAGCCTCTGAAATTAATAATTATATAAAAATATTTTTAAAAATATCAAAAATAAACTATCAAAATGACGTACAACAGTAAATCAGACATTTATCACAACTGCCCACGACCTCGGAAAGATACACAAAGACAGTTAATCTGTTCTTGTCAGATAAAGAAATAAATTAGTTGGGAATTTTAGATGCAAATATAAGAACGATGAAAGGCTAATAAATGAAATAACCACAACCACATTCTCTGAGCTCACAATCTTCTTCGTTCACTCCAACCTGTCAGTCAGGTGTCTTGCTTCTTTATCGTTATTAAAGTCCCCTCTCCCTCCCTCGCTCTCTCTCTGAACTACAAATAAACGGAAGAGAAAGATACTTGCTACAGCAATGCAGGTAGGGTTGTTTTATGCTGAAGTTCTGTCGTGTCAGTAAAATAACTCTAATTTTGTAACCTTCTAGTCTAATTCATTTTGTTTTATCTTAGATATTGATTTCTTTTTATGTAGACAAGAACAGTAGAAGTGAAGAATGTATCGGATCTGGCAAGTGAAAGAGAGGTTCACGAGTTCTTCTCCTTCTCTGGCGAAATCGAACACATTCACATCCAACGGTACATTTTTATGTTTTACTTTTTGTGTTTGGTTGCTGGGATGACGTAGGAAACTGGAAAGAACATGCAAAACTGCATCTTGGGTCTTAAATTTTTATGTTTTCAGTATAGTATTTGTGTTTCTTCAGTCGTTCTTTATCTTTGTTGTTGTTTTTTTTTTACTTTCTTTAGTCAGTTTCTTTCTTAAAGAAGAAAAAAGGGAAATTTTTATGCTAAACTAATTTCAGGGAAAAAAAGATAGGACCTTGAGTTATTATTCTGTTATGTCTGCTGAATTGAAGTTCTGGTTTTGTTGGGTGCAGTGAAAATGGGCAGTCAAAAACTGCGTTTGTTACATTCAAAGATCCTAAAGCACTTGAAATTGCATTGTTGTTATCGGTGGGTTCACTACTTTTCAATTACTTGTATATCCGAGTTGTTTTCTGTTGGGAAACCGGATGAGTTATGTGATGTTCTTTAATCTCTGTAATTTGAACCTGAAGAATTGGTTTCTTTTTCTATTCCTTATTCACTAAACTTCAAGCAATGGAATGATTTTCTTTTTAATCTTTTCCATTCTATTGTGAATGTAATTTTTTATTGCTCAATATAGTATTAATTATGGAAAATTTATTGATTGTCGTTTTGATTTTTCCTTGAGGAAGACTTTTGCTTTGAAAAGTAGAGGGTGCCAGTCTTTCTTATGTTACCATCTCTGTTGTAATAAAAGAAGGATATGTCCATAGAAAGGAAAGGGGCCTCAATGAGCATGAACAAATAGAGAAAAGCAGATGGTGCCAGTCAATCTGTTGATTGATCACATGAGTAATCATGATGATAGTGAAGCTTTAGAGAGTAAGAGTTGTGTGTTTATGATGCAGGGAGCAACTATAGTAGACCGGATAGTGAATATAACCCCTGCTGAAAATTATGAACTGAATCGTGAGCTACAGGTTTTTCCTCTATTCTGTTATTCAAATCTATTTTCAACTGATTTTGCTAAATATTCTGTTCTTGAGTGCAAATGTGCAATTTATGCAGGGAGTAAGGAACGTGGAAATTGCTGTCTCTGTAGTTGCTTCTGAAAACTTCCCATCAAATGTTGAGGTAGTCAAAATCATTAACAATAATCTTGCTTGACATCTTTTTAGACATATCCATTTATATTTGGTGGATGTGAGAGACTTTCAATGAATAAAATTTCTTTTGCTGCCATGGAGCAATTATATTAATGATTGGTGATGTCTTGTATTTGCAAAATGATTTGACTAAATACTTGAAATACCTAATGCTTCTTGCGTATCTTTATGGTTGAGCGAGTTGAATCTTGATCATCATTACCTCTTTTGTCTTTAGTAGCCAGGAACCATTTTACTTGTGCTTAATGGTGATAGGTGGTTTTCGAATAGTCTCTTTGTCTTGCCATGGGCCAATTTGGTTAATAAAAATTCTGGTGATTTGGAGTATATAAGATACCCTTGGTTCTTGTCTAGTGATTCAGTCCTTAAAAATCTGGCTTCCAACTTCATCATCTTAAGGCTGTCCTGTCTCTCTTAGCAGGGGAAAACTAGCCCTTCGGGCAGTGGAAAAGTCTATGTCAGCAGAGCGCAAGAAGTAGTCACAAGTGTGCTAGCAAAGGGTTCGGCTATTGGCCAAGATGCAATGAATAAGGCCAAGGCATTTGATGAGAAACATCGGTTGAGTGCAAGTGCATCTGAGAAGGTAACTTCTTTTGATCGGAGAGTTGGGCTAACGGAGAAGTTGACAGTTGGAATTTCAGTAGTTAATGAGAAAGTGAAGTCTGTTGACCAAAGGCTTCACGTTTCGGATAAAACAATGGCAGCAATATTTGCAGCAGAAAGGAAGCTAAATGACACAGGATCAGCTGTAAAATCAAGCAGGTAGACTCTCTTCCTTGAATCATATTTTCTACTTCTCACATGTTGACACTAGCATTTTGTTTGAATGGATTGGTTGATGTCTTTCTTTCTAATTTTTCCACCCTCATGGCATGTTTCCCTTGCTCCTTGTTTCTTGTTGTTTCAAACAATGGATATTAGAAGAAACATGCTTCTGATTTTGCTATTTCTAAAGTTGACTGCATCATGGAAGATGTGGTAGAAAGTTTAGAAGAAGTGATTTCATCCTTGGTGGCATGCCTTGTAAAATGAATCGCGATGTCTTTTAAATTTAATTTTTATTTTTTATCACAAAACATATGATTCTGTGATTTTGAGAATTATTTCAATTCCATTTTTTTTTAGCATAAACTACTTTCTACTAAGAGCCTTTTTTGCGAGTCTTGTCATGCTAGCCTTAGTAATAATCCCAGTTGCTTGCTAACTTGCTTGAAGGAATTTCTCTGTTGATTCAAAATACTTAGGGTAATAAACTGGCAACTGCTATAGATATTTTTGTCATGCCTGTGCTAACCAGTGATATATTTTTGGTTTCAATGAATGTTACTTTATTTTCCTGTTTCAATATGACAGTCACATATCATCTCTAGGAATTTTATTTTGAGGGATGTAATTTGCATATTTATTGTGCACATTTAAATCTGATTGAATGCCCTTTTCATGTTCTACTGAATCCTTGATGAGATCTGCCTCTAGGTAGAAACCAATCCTATTAGGAAAATACACAATTTTTCGTGCATTTTTTAAATTGGTTAGATGACTTCAAAAATGATCTACATTTTGCCCTCCTTGTATCATCAATCTCAACTATCTAAACAAGCTTTGGCTTATCAATTAGTATTATTTGATGTTTGTTTATTTTCCACTACAATATTCCTTGACATTTGATTTTGGTTTTAGTAATGTAATTGAAGAATTGAATCCACACCAAGAAAGAATTGTTTTGTTGAAGCATTAGAGTTCTTGTTTTGATTCGGGACAGGTATGTGAGTGCTGGGACAACCTGGCTAAATGGTGCCTTTAGTAAGGTGGCGAGGGTTGGCCAGGTTGCTGGTACAAAAACAAGAGAAAAGTTCAATTTGGCTGTTTCGAATTTGACTGCTAAGGTACGTTCTATTCACAGAGCTAGTATATTACATGGACTTCAAAAATAATTTGTTTTATATATTTTTATTCATAGCTAATGATCGTAACATATATATCTTCATTGTGTTCATGCTTATGTCAAAAGGCCATGAATCCATTCATGTCCTTAGGGCAACACAAATTTCAAAAGGCTTTATTGTTAGTTGTAGTCTTGGCATTGTCAGGGATAAGTTAATCATCAAATTGAAGCATTGGGAGAGAGCTAAAACGCAAAATTAAGAACCACCAATATAAAAGTGAGAAAATGACACCCAAATGCATCCTAGAGGAGGATAATAAAAACATTTTTGGCATGTTTGGGAATTTCAGGGAGGAGGGGGAATTAAGGGAAGGGAATTCTCTCTCCTTGGTTTGATTCATAAATGGAAAATGGAAGTTGAAGAATTTTCTTTGTTTGGGTAGGGAATAAGAGGGAGGGAAAATTGTTATAAGGTATGTACATGTTCTTGGAGTGGATTTTTCTGAAAATGTAATAATTGACAAATTGGTTTGAATGCCCTTTTCTATTGGGTTTGCTTTCATCATATAGATAAGAATGAATGCTATACAAGGTAAGTATTTATAGCCCTAATTATCTACTATAAAGGAAAAATCAAATTTCTAAATTAGTACAAAATCAAATCCCGTAACATCACCCTCAAACTGATGCTTATTAATAAGCATTAATTTGTAGACTAAGAATTAGTGCTGGTGTCGAGAAAGAGCTGTAGTGAAGATGTCAGTTTGATGTTCAGTGAGAATGTGAGGAAGTGTAATTACATGTCTATCAAAGGATTCACTTATGGAATGACAGTCGACTTCAATATATTTCATACGCTCATGGAATATAGGATTAATAGTCATCTGAATAGCACTGATATTATCAACATGAAAAGGAGTGGAATGAAGCTGAGGAAAATCAACTTTACTTGATAACCCACGAAGCCATGTGATCTTAGAGCAGACAGAAGACATAGCACGATATTCAGATTCTGTGGAGGATTTGGAAATTGTATCTTGCTTCTTACTCTTCTAAGAAATGAGTGCATTGTCTAAAAACATGCACCAGCTAACAATAGAACGATGAGTATCTGCACTCTCGGCCCAGTCAGTATTACTATATCCTACCAATTGTAAAGAAGATTCTTTAGGAAAGAACCCGCATGGAGAGGTGCCTTTCAAATATTGAATAATGCGGCGAACATCGACAAGGTGATGGTGTCGAGGGGCCTGCATAAATTGACTGATTTGCTGCACAACAAAATGTTAGGACAAGTAATCGTCAAATAGTTCAAACTTCTAACCAGTTGTCGATACAAGGATGGATCGAATAGAAGCTTGCCCCTCTCATAACTAAGCTTAAGATTGACCTTCAAGGGGGTAAGAACACATTTATCCAATTGGAGACCAACTAATGAAATTACATCCTCTATGCATTTGTGCTGATGTAACAATGTATCAGTCGGAGTAATCTGAACCTCAAATCCAAGAAAGTACTATAAGGGACCAAGATCTTTCATGTGAAAAGAGGTTTTGAGATGTTGCAATTGTTTAAGTAGTGCAATACTGGAGCCAGTAATCACAATATCATCAACATAGACTATAAGCAATACAATATTTGCAGATGTTTTGCGAATTAACAGAGAAATCAAACTGACTCTGAATAAAGTGAAAAGCAAGCAAAGTAGAGCGAAATTTATCAAAACCATGCACGTGGAGTTTGTTTTAAACCATAAAAGGAACGACGTAGCCAACAAACCTCTAAGGAAGATGTAGTAAACATGCTAGTAGGTGGAGACAAATTTCTTCAAATCCCTTTGTAGAAATGCATTTTTCATGTTCATCTGTTAGAGAGACCACCCCTGTGATGTAGCAAATGCTAATATAGTCTGCACTGTAGTTATTTTAGCATTAAGTGCAGTGTCTCTTCATGGTCAATACCATATTCTTGTCATTTTTCAAGAGCCATGAGACGGGGGCCTTATATCGGTCTAGTAAGCCATCAAATCTGAACTTAACTGAGTATACCCATTTACAACCAATAGGTTTGACACCAAAGGGACAAGTCATGAGATCCCAATTGTGATTGTCTTAAAGAGCTTGTATTTCTTCTTGCATGGCTTGCTGCCAACATGCTTAGGTAGCTACCTGAGTATAAGAGGAAGAAACAATATTGAGAGCAACAGTGAGGTATGAGAAAAACCATACATATCTAGTGGATGAGTAACCTGGGTGGAGCGCCAAGGTTAAAAAAACGTAGAATTAGATGACGGATCAGTGCTTGGAAGAGGTGCTGAAGGAGGATGTCTATGGTACACTATACCTGGTTTAAATTGCTCAATAAAAAAAGGTACATCATCAAAAATTGATAGAGATCAATAGGAGGATCATAAATAACCTGAGACTAAATAAATATTGTAATTTTAAAAAAATCACATTCTAGGAGATCCAGAATTTGTTTGCATGAGCATCATAATAAACAAATCTTTTCTGAGTAGGGCTATATCCTATAAAAGCACATGTGACAGACTAGGCGACAAACTTATGACGTTCAATATTTGGGAGATGAACAAAACAAACACGCCAAAAATTATGAAAGGATTGATACTCTAAAAGTATGCCAAATAATCAAAGATAGGGAGAATCATAATTTAGACTGATTGTAGGCAAATTATTGATCAAGTAAACAATAGTAGATAAAGGTTCAATCCATAATTTAGAAGGTATAGACGAATAAATTAGCAAAGTTTGAACAACATCTAAAAGATGACGATCCTTATGCTCAATGACTCTATTTTGTTGAAGGGTATAAGAACAAGAACTTTGAGAAATGATCCCTGAAGATAGGTTTGAAAGGAATGACACGTGCATTCCCCCTAAGTCGAAGCGTAAAATTTTGATACAAGTATTGAACTATGCCTCGATAAGAGCAACAAATTTTTGAAAAATAGAGAAAAAATAGATCCAAGTAAATTGACTATAATCATCAATGAATGTCATAAAATAACGATATTGCCCATGAAAAATAATAAGACTGACACCCTAAACATCAGTATGCACAATCTCAAAGCAAGTAAAAGCACGACTACCATGCATAGGAAAAAAAATAATGTTTTACTTTTACCAAGACGACAAGGATCACATCAAAAGATGAAAAGGGGTTTTTATTGCCCAAAAACCATGTTTCAAAAGATAAATCATGACAACAGAATTAGGATGACCCAATTTCTTATGCCATATTTCATTATTATTGCTAGTAACCGTACAAGCAAAAGAAACAACATTAGGAATAGAAAATTGTAAAGAAAATAGATGTTCTACTTTAGGCCCCTTTGCGATCATCGTTCCCTGACACCTGATCCTACACAAGATAACTACCACGAGAGAAATGGAACATCACAGTTATTGTCCACCAATTTGTCCAACAGAAATCAAATTGGTAGATAATTCTGGAGAGACATGAAATGATGAACCCAAAGTACCAACAACAGTAATAGGAAGTGTACTGTCATTAACAATTTGAAAAGTTTGCGTGCTGCCATACTTACGAACATCGTGGAGACCTGTTGTATTACCAGTCATGATTAGAGGCACCTGAATCAACAATCCAAGAAGTGAAAGTAGGAGTTGTATCTTGTAGGTTTAAAACTATAAAAGCGGACACAATCATCTGTTGGACCATAGCAGGTGTGAGGATAAATCAATTTACCATAGCAGGTGTGAGGATAGATAAATTTGAGCTTACAATGGGGGTGTAGGAGTAGACGAGGACTGAACAATAGCTTGAAAAGATTGAGATTGATGATTTCTAAGGTCGCATGCAACAATCTTTGATGAAATGACCTACTTTCTTGCAACAGTTACTCAATGTTGTGCAAATGCGAGGACATATAAATCTAAACTTACAATGGGGGCACAAGAATAGACGAGGATTGAACAGTACTTTGAAAAGCTTGAGACTGATGATTTCTAAGGTTGCACGCGATAATCTTTGATGAAATGTCCTTTTTTGCAGTAGCTACAAACTTTCTTCGGACAATGGCGAGCAATGCGACCAAACTCCTTGCAACTGAAACACTACAACTTGTGCGTCCCTCTCCCTTGCACGACGTAAGCTACATTCACAACCTCAAAAAATATCTTCTCAGAAGTCATACTCATCTGAGTGGGTAATCGTTGTTTCTCACACAATCCCAAGCAGATATCCAAGGAAGGAACTGAATCATGGTTCAATAAACTGGCTCAAACGAATGTCATTAGATTCTTTTTTTAAGAAGCAGATGACCAATTACAAAGCAGATTTTCAGAATGGATAACTCATCATTTCAGAACGAAGAATTCCAGAACTTAATGAAAAGAAACACTGATTTTCTCTACTGAAGTATAAGATTAAGACAGAGAAAAGAGTTAGTGATGTTAGAGTTTGAAAATAATAAGGGAGTGTTAAAATTTTCTATTAAAATTTCAAGCAAGAAAGGTATTTTGATTGAAAGACAAAAAAAGAAAAAAAGAAAAGGGTCTGCAAAATAAGAAACCTTAATAGATCTCATCAGGCATTCTGCGTCCTTTTTGCCCTTCACTTGTAGTGTCCTGCCCACAGGTCACCTGCTTCAATTCCTTAGGAGAAAAGTGTCTCTGTATAATTAGGATTAATGGAGGGAAGTTTGTATTATTGGGGTGGGAATGAGTGGAGAAGTAAATGAGCACATGAAGGTGGGTTGGGTGTTAGCATCCAACGTTTTTACCTTGGAGAAAGTGGATGGAAGGTAATAAGAAGGGTGTATTAATAGTTTCTGATAGCAGAAGGGGTGTCTATCCAAAGCCTAAAAAATTACTTGTTTTCTTGGTTTTCTTTTTCTTGAAGCATCAATATCCTTATTTTGTGAATTGCAGGAATCTCCAATTGCTGTTTGAGCCAGAAATTCAGTGTCAGCTGAAATTGCTTCATCAACGTATTATTGCATGCAGTTAACTTCTACGTTGCCCCAATCACCAAATCTGGAGAAAATGATACATAGAATTTGGAGTTTGCTGGCTTGGTATGAAGGATTAGAGTAATTTGTGCAGTGTCCTTCCATGGTTTGGTTCATGTGTGTCAATCCAATTACATATATATTTTTCAATATTCTATGGCTCCTATGGCTTCCTTGTAGTTTTGCAATTTGCAACATTGTTTCTAAGACAATGAAATTTTTGTGTTGCATTTTACAAGAGCTATTGGTTATGGCCTGTGTTGGTGCTTTCAATTCCTAGCAAAAGACACAGCTTCCTCTTTTTTAAACTCCAACTTCATCTGACTGTGCTTGACAGTATCCTCCTCTGCTTGCTTCTTTGCAAGTTACATGAAAAAGAAAAACTGCTGTGCATTTCTTTCATGTGGACTGATAAAATAGATAAGAATATGTCTCTTTCAAAGTTATTATTCTGATCAAGTTCTTTCCAGCCAGATAAATGCTATCCTGTAATCAGTTTGATTCTTGTTCATTGACAACTTAGCCGGTATCACACCCTTTATAAATATAGTAGTTATGTCAACCGCGCCTCGTCGCTGGCAGAATCATATTTTTTTCAACATAAAAAAATATTTACTATATATAAATTTTTTATCATAATATAAATTTAGACAAAATAATAAATCTGTATATAATTTTTGTGAAGTGCAAATTTTCTATAAAATATATAAATTTTAAATAGATATAAATTTATTTATTTAGTAGGTTTCAGTGAAATAATCAGTATAAAATAAGTAACAATTTTCTATTCACAAAAAGATGAAAACATAAATTGAAAATATATCCTTATGTTATTGTCATTATCATTACAACAAATATTAAAATTATTATCAACATTATTGTCCAAATAATTAAAATAATTTAATTGCCCTGAAAAATTATTAAAAAAAGAAAAAGATTTATATAAAAAAAAGTAATAAAAAACCAATCACTAAAATTATCATTGTTATTGCGTAAATAGTAAAATCATAAAAATCATTTAATCCAAAGAACAAATAAAAATACCAGAAAATAAAAAAATAAATAAAGGGAAAAAGGAAGCAATATTAATTTTAAAATGACTACTAATTTAAATTCAAATGTTAGGATTGAACCGATTAAAAAAAATCCCAAGAAAAAAAAACTATAAAAAAACTAAAAGTATAGATGTATAAATACGGATAAAAAATATACATTGTCTAAGAATTTAAAAAAAACTTAATGAATTAATATAAAAAAACCCTGCAATAATCAAATAAAAAAAAATAGTTCTATCTACAAAAGATGAATATATAAATTGAAAATTTGTTATTATGTTATTATCATTATCAATACTATAACAGTTAAGATTATTATCAACATTACTGTCAAAACAATCTCAACAATTAAATTGTTCTGAAAAATCATTAAAAAAAAAGATTTTTGTATAAAAAAGAAAAAAAAAAACAACCACTGAAATCATCATGATCATTGCATAAATAGTCAAATCATAAAAATCATCCAAAAATAATAAAGAGCCAATTACTAAAATTATCATTACTATTGCGTAAATAGTAAAATCATAAAAATCATAAAAATCATTTGATAAAAAAAAACAAATAAAAATAACAGAAAACCAAAAAAAATAAATAAAGGAAAAAAAAGCAATATTATTTTTAAAATGACTATCAATTTAAATTTAAATCTCAGGATTGAACCGATTAAAAAAAATCCCAAGAAAAAAAAACTAGAAAAAAACTAAAAGTATAGATGTATAAATACGAATAAAAAAATTACATTGTCTAAGAATTTTTTTTTAAAAAAAAACTAAATGAATTAATATAAAAAAACCATGCAGTAATCAAATAAAAAAAATAAATAGTTCTATCAACAAAAAGATGAATACATAAATTGAAAATTTATCCTTATATTATTATCATTATCATTACTATAACATTTAAAATTATTATCAACATTACTGTTAAAACAATCTCAATAAAAAAAAGAAAAAGATTTTTGTATAAAAAAGAAAACAACAATTAAAATCTCATGATCATTGCATAAATAGTCAAATCATAAAAATTATTAAATCCAAAAAAAAAAAGCAAAAAAAAATGAACAAAGAGAAAAAAAAAGACTAATATTAATAATAAAATGATTATTATAATAGCTAAAATTATTATCAATATTACTGTCATGACAATTCAAATAATTAAATTTCCCTAGAAAATCATTAAAAAAAAATCAAAAGATTTGTATAGAAAACAATTAAAAAATAACAAATGAATTAATATCAAATATCAATAAAAAATAAATTAATATCAAATAAAAAATAAACATTATAAAAAAATGAATTAATATCAAATAAAAAATTAAAAGAATAAGGACTGAAATGAAAAATAATATATATAAAATTAATTCCAATTGAAAGATAAAATTAAAACAAAAAAGAACTGGAGGACCAAAAAATAAATAATGATAATTACTGTCATTTGACACAAAAAATCAGAAGAAGAGGGACTGAAATCAATATTTGTTTATATTATCAATTTCAATTGGAGGACCAAATTAAAGAAATCAAAACATCAGTACCGGAAAAATTGAAGGAATAAAAAATAAATAAAAAATTAAAAGTATAAGGACTGAAATGAAAACTTCTTATATAATCAGTTTTAATTGAAGGGAACAATTGAAAATAATAAAACTTTAATTTAAATAAATCAGTAATAAAAACGAAATTAAAACCACAGGGACCAAAATGAACTTTATACAAACATCAGGGATCGCAGCTAACTTTGCGGTGGCAGGAGAGAGAAAAGCGGCAGCCGATAAAAAACCGTCCTCCGCCGCTTACCGGGACATATATGACCGGGACGCGCCGCGATGGAAGAGAGAGGAGCTTCCAATGCATCTTCTAGTATGGCAGAAGTTCATTTTTGACGGTGGAAAGACGCCTCACGCGTCGCCTAAAAGGCGCGTGACAGGAGAACGCTGCGAGCGTGTCTGTGTGACGCGCCGGCAGTTAATCCAAAAAAATAGTAAAATATTAGACAATTACCAAGTGGCCCCTGACCTCACTGATATTTATGAAAAAATGGAAGGGAAAGTACGTAGCTGCCCCCATTTACTATGAGTTATTTTGTCTTTTTTGGGGTTTTTTTTTGTCAATTCGCTGTGCAGATAAAATGGAAAAACCGGTAAAGCCCCTGATTACTGTGCACTATTTTGTCGTTTTCAAGGGGTTTTTTCGTTAATCCACTGTTCAAAACTGGATAAAGCAAAAAAAAAAAGGGCGCCCGTACGGGCGCGACGCACGTACGAAAAATGTCCAGTCCACAGTTATTTTACTCATAATGAACAGGGAAATGGCAACGTGTTATATATATATATATATATATGCCTAACTGTTAGAATTATATTTTTTAAAATATAATTTTTTTTACAATGCTATAAACCTGGGTAAGATGATAAATTTTTTAATTTTTAATTTTTGTTAAGCGGGAGTTTCTAATAAAATATATAAAATCTAAATCGATATGAATTTGTTTGTTATAGGTTTAAATGAGACCTGAATGGTTTTTTTTTTTAAAAAAAAACTAATAATAAATGATAAAATTAAAGCAAAATAAGGTAAAAAAATAAAAGAGAACTTTGAGTAGTAATTTTTTTCAAACCATTAATCCAAGATATTAGATTTGAAATAATATACATGAAGTTGTAAAACTCAATTCTTAATAAATATAACGTTGAATAATGAATTATTACAATTATTATTCTTATTGTTATTATTATGATTATTAAATTGTTACTATCATTATAGCTATCACTATTATCAATAATTAATATCCTAACTACTATTATTATTATTATTATTATTATTATTATTATTATTATTTTTTTATACTATTATTATAGTTATTATCATCACAACTATAACTAATATTACTATTATTTGTATTATTATTATCATCACCATTATTAGTATTTGTACAATCATTTAATTATTATTATTATTAATAATAATAATAATAACACCATCACCACCACTATTATTATTTCGACCATAATCACTATTATTATTAGAAATATTACTATTGCTATTAATATCATTAAAATTATCATTACTATCATTATTAATATCATTACTATAATTGTTTTTATTATTATTGATATTCTTAATATTGTTTTATGAATTATTGTTATTATTAGTATCATTACCATAATTATTGATATCATAATCACCATAACTATTATAATAAAGTATTATTATTGCCTAAACAATAAAAATCATAAAATTATTCCAAAGAATAAATAAAAAAACACAAGAACTTTGACAAAAGAGCAATCAAAAAATTAAAAAGAAAAATAAATAAATATTATTAGTATTAAAAAAACCACTTGATTTAAAGAACAAAAATAAAATAAAAAAACAAGAAAAAAAGAACAAAGAGAAAAAGAAAAGAAATGAAAGAAGTACCAATTTTGAAAAAGATCATCTACACAAATTAAAATTATACTAAATTGAAAACAAATAAAACTTCAATTACAGAGAAAAGGAAAAATTAAAAACCAAAACTAAGAGGATAAACATGAATATGAACAAAAAAATAGGGATTGTTTTCGAAGGACTAAAATTATAAAAGGAATAAAAAATAAAATAAAAAATAAAAAATAAAGACTCAAATAGAAAACAAAAAATGTGACAAATTTCAATTAAAAGATAAAATTGAAACAAATCAAAACTTCTATAAAATATATGAAGATGGAATAATAAATTAAAAGACCAAAGACTTCAATGTACATTTCATAAACAAAGAGGACATGTATGGATATTAGGTTCTAGAAGAGAGAGAAAAAAATAATCAATTATCGATAACTCTTTGACCATCATACGATGACACACGCCCACCAAGTGGAAGAGGACATGGTGGCGTCTATAGTTATACGACAGTTGACTATTTTTATCTATCGCATGGATTTTCACGCGCCACTTGTATGATTTCGAACGATGCAAAATCATTGACGTGTCTGACACACTTGCCAATAACTTTCTATATTAAAAAGTATATAAAATATAAAAATACCAATATACCCCCTTGAAGCTGGTCCTAATTATAAAAAAAAAAAAACCATATGCAAATACCAAAATACCTCTAAGGTCAACTATTTGTTTGTCATTTCCAAGTATAAATCGATGCTTTTACTGTTCATAAAAATTGAAACACCAAAAATACCGTTGCCAACAATTGTTATGTTTTGTGTCTTTTAAGGGTAAAGTCATTATTTTACTATTCGTAAAAAACTAAAATACCTAAAATACCCTTGTCCAGCAAATAATTTTTTTAAAATACTACATCATACTTCATAGGTTTCTGAATTCTACTATAATTTCCACGTGTGTACTATCGATATTTACTTACAAAACCATTTCGTTGATAAAAGTGTATGCAAATGACCAATGGAAATACTTGTCGGTAAATATTGATGAAAATGACGACGAAAACTTGTCGAGAATGTTAACAACCAAATATCAATGAAAAAATTCCATCGATGTTTTCATATAAATTAGCTGATTTTCTAGTAGTAATTTCAAGTTTTATCATATTTGGATTTTAATTTTATTTAATTTTTAATTTCTCTTGCTTTCAATAGTCAAAACAAAGTACTATGAATATACTCTATAGATTAAAAGTGATATAAAAAGCACATTTTATGTCATTTTAATGTTTTATATGGTGTATAATTAAGCATGTAATGAAAAACAAAGGAGCTTGTACTATTTTAGGATTTAGTTATTTTTATTTAAGAATTTCATGAGGGTTGGCTCTCTCTCTTAATAGAGGTGCCTTAGGATTCCATATTAGCAAGAGTTTTTAGACAAAAATGATTTTTTTATTTTTATTTTTTATTTTAAATTAATTTTTTTAGTATTTTCAAATTATTTTCATGTGTTGATATTAAAAATAATTTTTAAAAAATAAAATAAAAATCATTTTAATGCATTTTTGAATGAAAAACACTTTAAAAAACAACCTCAGCCACAATCTCAAACAAATTTTTTTAAATCGATAGTCAAGGGAAGCAATTCAAAGCTGCATTGCGAGTTGGAGATTTTTATGAAGTTATTTCAAAAATAAAATAAAATTGTGGTCATAATATTTCGTGTGTTGTTTTTCAAAATATTTTTTGTTGAAAAATTTATAAAAATAATATATTTTTTTATTCTTTAAAAACTATTTTAACATCAACACATCAAAATAATTACTAAACAATTAAAAAAAACAATTTTTCCCCACCCCATCATCGCCAAAAGTTACCGAAGTCATGGTAACAAGAGAAGGTTTTTGATGTTCCAAAAGTAAAAGATTTCATCAAAGGCTCTTATGGCTACTGAAAGATATTGAAACCTGAATCTGTAACTGGTGCCACACCATGCTTACTGTTGCTGGACCCGCGATAGAAACCGATGATGATGCATGTTTCCATGGGGAAGAAAGTGGCAGGACCCATCGAGAAGGACTACTTTTTCAGCATTGATTGCAGCCATGGAAGTTTGAAGTCCATTGGCTGAAATAATGGGAACTTGCACTCGTAGAATTAAAAGGAGCATGGCCTGGTGATTCCAGACCGGATTCTTGGTCTAGTTTTAAATGATTCAAACCTTGACTTGCGATAAATAGCCTGTTAAAACTAGACTGACTTGTCAGGTTAAATTAAAATCCAGGTAAAATCTGATTATATATATATATATATATATCAAAAAATATAAAGTTAATTTGCGAATTGTTATAGCTTTTATTCCCATGAAATGCTTCTTAACTTTTCTATATGAGATATCTATATTTATAGCCCACATTACCAAGATAGATGACATATATCATGTTGTGAATTTCTAATATATTAGATATATTGTTTAAAATAGAACTAGCTTAGTAGAAAATCATAAATGTGTTCTATCTAACCAAAATGATAATGATAGAAGAGAAAATGTTTTGACAACAAATTGAAACCTCCGACTAGATCTTAGCTTAGACATTGTCACACGTCATCACCCGGTGTCCTGGGAGAGAATCATGCTGGTGTTGAGGAGTTATTACCTGACTATTGAGGGTCGCTAGGAAGACCCGGCTATGTTGGTCTAGTCAGAAATTCAAAAGTAGGAGATTGGTTGTGTAAAGAGAAAGTATTAATACACCTAGTATACTTTATCTAAGAAAAACTGTATTGTATATTTTGATGTTATTTAAACACTTTCGATTGGTAGTATTTATTCATGTGAACAAATCTATCTTTTAAAATTTTATTATGATCTCATGAATCCAAATAAAATATTAGAAAAAATAATGTAAATGCCTTAAAATGATTGTCTATCCTAGAAAGCGGTTGGTTTTTTTTACAATTTATACATCGTAAAAATATTTTAATTTTAAAAAAATCAGCTACCATTCAGAATAAGTTTAATAATTTTTTAGTTGTTCCAGTGAAGCAGCAGAATAGGAGGGGGGGGGGGGTAGATTTCTCATTTTCTTTCTCTTTGGAGGTGAGAAATCCATATTGGATAATTAAAAAAAAATGGTCTGAGCCTCTCATATCAAGTCCAAGGAATTTGTTTTAAAACAAAGTGAGAGTTGTGAAGTTGGAACAAAATTAAAAAGAGTCAGATTTTAACTGAAATAGTATGTTTTTTTTTTTACATAACTTCATAGTAGAACAAAGAGCAACTACTGATATCATTTTTTTTCTTTTATTTACATGAATGATCAGGTAAATTCCCGTGTATCTTATCTAATCTCCCGAACCCTGAAATTAACAACTTTGTAAATATTTTATAATCTTTATATTAATAATTAAAAAGCTCGAAACTAAGATTACAAGAAAAATAAACATTTTAGTTTCAAAATCATAGCACTAACCAGCATATAGTCACCTACTATATGCTTCATGATATCATGCTTTGGTATGGGCGGCTGTGATTTTTTCGGTTCATGATGGAGATATCTACCTTGCAGTAATGCATGGCTTTTCTTCTATGATCACGAAAACTTAACAATAACAAAAATTAAATAGGGGATCGTGGAGGGCCATGTCCCCTTCTCTTTGGGTCCTCGTTATTTTCAGTGCTAAATCTTTTCACTCTTTTTTCAAAGAGAGAGCCTGTAAAAGCCTCCATGGTCGTCACTCTCTTTCTTTTCTAATAAAAAGCTCCTTCGAAGAAGACAACATCATCCCTCCAAAACCTACCAGCTTTTTCATTACAATGACCTGTCAATTATGCGATTCAACACTTTTATCTCTTTGTTTTCCTCCCTCTGTCTCATCTCTTTGTCGTCTGGCCTGCGAGAGTTTGTGGTATTGGGTGCCTGTAAGTATATATAAAGAGAAAGATAATGCAGAGAAATTGAGTATATAGCAGCTAGGTCTGCTAGGTTTCGACTGTTGAATCATGAGAAAGAAATCATGGCTCGGTTATATAGAGAAGAAACCATGAAAAGGGGTGTTCGGAATGAAGTTTGATCCAAGATCCTGGTCTCTCCCGTACGTTAATTTAGTCACTGCTACTGTTAGGTTTTCATTAGAGCAGGAAGTGCTGGAGATCATAGGGTTTGATCCAAGATCCATTCGACTATTCTCTTTACATCCCTCCTGTGTGGTTTAGCTCATCTTAATTAGTAGTAATCTTAATTATTAGGTTTGATCTTTCAAGTAATTATATGTGGAAAATATCATAAAATGATCTCGGACCAGGCTTCATTCCTTACACCTTGCTTTTCTTCTGGTATCTGATTACAAAAACCTAATGAAGGTAAGATCCCAATCCCATCCTTTTTCAAGTTCTTGAAACAACATATTTTTCTACCTGTGGAATTTCAAGTCTACATATATGTATATAGATTGTTTTATTTTCAATCATTAATGTGAAGATCTCGAACAGATAATTCACTGATCTTGATCTTACCATGCTCTTCAATATTCGAATGGCTGCTGAGATCCTTCCATATTCCTTTCCTTTCCTTTGTTACTGATACTTGTTAAGCTTTCCATTGACCGGTTGCATGAATTTGATCAGAAACACCCAGTAATTAGTATGATGGATTTTAATTTGAGTAGAACACATGTAGCAGTAATACATCCTACTTGTTTCTTCTCCCCAGTTATTTCCCTTCCAACACAGAAATATCTTATCATCGTATATTCGCAGACAAGCATAACAATACAAGACATGAAATGCTTTTATCAGAAATATATATATATAATGTCAGGTATATATGAATATATCCATATATATCTCTCGACTTCAATTCCTGTTTGGAACTTTGTATCAAATTTCCCTTATTGTGCCCAGTGTTTTCAACTCTTCAACACTTCTAGCCCTAAGCAAAATATTTTTATTAACGTGGATATTTGTATTAAATTGCGCACAACTCAATTAATCTTATGATCCTTAATGATTATGACTATGTAAATTTCAGCAAATATTTTGATTCTTGATAAGAGGTCTGCTTCACTGTGTTATGGATATCATAATCATAAACCCTAACTGGGGCCTGAGATCATAAATATACACACACACAGAGACCTAACTGGGGCCTGAGATCATAAATATACACACACACACAGACCTAACTGGGGCCTGAGATCATATATATATATAGATATATATACATGCATCATGTGGGTTTATGTATCTGCATGTATAAGCTGTTCTATATACATACAAACACATGCATCACATTATTGCTGGATAGGAGTCAATATGACATTCATATGATCAGTGCAAGGTCATATGTTTATTTTTTATTTTTTCTTTTTCCATGAAATGCAAATTTAGTATAAGACAATGTAGGTGTTAAGGAACCATCTCACCTAAAAGCTTAAGCTTGTAAGTGAGGTCCCAGAATATGATTTATATTATTCTCTAACACACCCCCTCATGTGAAAGTCCTTTGGGCTTAAAACTTGCACAGGCCTACATTACCTTGTGCTTAATTTTTATCAAATAGAATGGGGGTGGTGAGATTTGAACTCGTGACCGCTGGGTCAACAAGGCTCTGATACCATGTTAAGGAATCATCTCACCTAAAAGCTTAAGCTTGTAAGTGAGGTCCCAGAATATGATTTATATTATTCTCTAACAGTAGGGTAGTCGATAAGATTACGGCTATACATGGTGACGTATAAATTAAATTAAATTTCTGCATAATTTATTTATTTTTCGTCCAATTTTTTTATTTCAACCGATTTAACTGCATTTTTTTATTTCATTACTACCTTAATTTCATGCTGATCAGTTTACAACATTGTATACAGTCAAACTCGTTCTTAATTATATATCTTGTGTATTGTTCACATTTGATCTTCTACAAGTAGCAAAAATAATTGTGTTGCAGAGTCCTATACTGCAACTGATCAGGCTCGTATTTATTAATAATTGTGTTACTTTTATTTTTTTTTATTCTTTTAATTTTTTATGTTAAATTTTAGGTAGTATCATTTACAAAAAATAATAATCTAATTTTAAATAGGGTCATGTATAAAAAATGGTGTTGCATCTTAAGGGCAACTCCAACGGGAGTGCCACTTGCAGAGCTAAAAATAAACAATTATTTTTTTAACATGTTTATATAATTTTTTACAACGAGGAAGCTATTTTGATAGTCAAAATAGTTTTCCCATGCACACCTTTGTTGACGTGATATATATATATATATATATATATATATATATATATATTATTTTTATTTAAAAATACCTCAACAATAGTAAAAAATATATATACAAAATTAGTAATTATGTTGTTGGAGGGTTTTTTAAAAATAATTATTTAATTATATAATCTATTCTTATTAATTATATAATTAATTGCATAATTAAACTACATACAAAATGATTGCCTTATATTTAAAATAATATAAAAAAAATAGCTTTTTAAAATGACTTTTACCATTGGAGCACACATCAATAAAAAAAATTCTATATACACTATTCAAAGAGTCATTTTAAAAATTTAACTCTTCAAAATGACTATTGCCATTAGAGTTGCTCTAACAAACACCCGATGAACATTCCAATGATGCAAGCTCATTGATTACAAGTAGTAGATCTAGCAACCCATCGACTAGAGACCCATATTTCAGATTCATAAATATAGAAGCTCTATGAAGGATAACATCAACAATGAAATCATTGATGCAAGTTCCCTTGTTTCAATCAAGCCAGTTTAAAGAGCATCTTGAAAGCACGTCAATGGCTGGGGCTTGGTGGAGGAATTTTAAAGTTATTGAGTATATAATCAATAATTGTTTTTATAAATAAAATATGTTTTTTTTAAATCTATAAACTTATTATTTTATGAAAATGATTACAAGAAAAAATCTTGGTGAGACGAGGAAAATCACAACACAACTAGATATGTTTTAACGTGTGAAGTTTAATTTATTATTTTGAATTGTATTTTTTTTTGTTATATATTTTGTTTAAAAAATTTCTCCCCACATAGAGTCCTTCATGTCAAAGGATTTTAAAGGGAATTTGTGAAATGGGTCCTTAAATAAAAGCAAGGAGATTCGTGGTTTTATTGGCAAGCATACCATCAAGTCATTTCCTTTTACTAGCCATGGAAAGGACCTTATACAATAGCCTATTTTAATTTCAAGTTTTTTTTTTTTAAATGGTAGTTATTATTTGTAATACCATTTAATTAAAGATTTATTATGTAGACTATACAACTTGGTTGTGAGTCAACTTTAATATGGAAACACATACAAAGAGAAGATAGATAAAAAAAGATGCAAAAATTTTTGGACAATTGAGTTGAGGTGTTTATTATAAGTCAACTTTTAAACCTTTTGTACATTGTCTAGACTAATATATTTTTATCCATATATTTTACTTTTTTATTTTTATAACCAAGATGTCTGGACTAGCTTACATGCACCACAATTAATCCCCGAATCCATTTAATATCTTGCAAGTCCAATCAGCTAGTACGGTACCACGGGGTGATAGACATGTATAGTGAGACCTGAAACCTGATGTAGAGTAAGGGAACAAGTAGTATCTTCGAACGCTAGGCCAAGAACCCACTTACAAATGTTGATCCTTCAATCTATTTGAAATATGATTCACAGTTGTAGTTGGAGGCTAGAGTAACTTGTAATAGGAATGATAATTCTTTGATTATGGCTCGAGATTTTGAGGTTAGGTTATAGCGTATCGACCATAAATACCCTATAATATGACATAAGTTAACCACCTAAGGTCATAAAGGAATTTGATTAAGCAACAAGTTGGTGCTCTAAAGGTCAAAACGGAGGTTAAGTATGAAGAATAGAAAAATAAGAATTAGGAGGAGACAAATTGTATAGTTGAGGCATAAATATTTGTAATTGATTTTTACAGTGAAATTAATGTTTAGTAATTGAAAATTTTACTCTTAGTATATATTAAATATTTTATCCAAGCTAATTATTTTTTGGTATAATGTTCTTTAATTTTATTTAATTTCAAATTATTTTCATAGCATTAAAAAAAAATTATCTAATCAATGAAATCAATATACCAAAAAATATTAATCATCACATACTTGTATTTTTTATATTACTATTTTATGGGGTAACCATCGATGATTATATTAATAAATATAAAATCAACAACATGATTCTAGCTTTGATAAATCCATAAAATATAATTTTTTTTTATGAATAAAAGGTTTTTATCAATAAAATATTTCTTCCATATGAATCCTTTTATGGTGGTGAGACCATACAAATGGTAAGTAATATTGTGTTTTTCTTATTGAAGGACCTCGACAACAACTTCAATATCATAATTATTTAAATGAGACTAATTATACATAGATTCAAACACCTTTTCAAAGAAATCCATGACAAGTTTCAAATTTTACACTAGGAAATAAAAAAAAAAAATTGAACCAATAAAATAAATGCATGACTGAGTTCTAAATTTGTATTATGTTGACAATATGAATTTAGTATTTTGATTATTGCTATATCATCAATTTGTTTAAAGAATTGATTATTTGATTAAATTCTTATTTTTGTAGTACATATTTATTACAATTATATTTCTACTATTTTTATTAATAGTATTAAATATATATCAATAAAAAAAATGCTTAATCCAATATTAATATAATTTTTTAGTGTTTTTTTTTTTTTCCAAATTGATATCAATGTTTATTGATTGGAATTTATTGCGAGAATTTCCTATCCTAAAATAAAACCAAAAAGGTAAAAAAAATATTGAGGAAATATAAGATATATTGAGTGTAAATCTTTTATTTTTTTAATTTTGTTTTGTTAATTGAGGTGTCTGAACCAAATTGCGTATACCTCATCTAATTCATAGGTTCTTGTGCCTATGCCCAAAAATATTTCTCTTACAATAATATGGTAAGTCATTAATTTTCACACCAAAAGCATTAACCCAAAACAATATAGTCAACATAATTTAAAACCTAAATTATAGAGGAGAATACTTCTTAAGCCCCAAGACCATTACCACTAGACTAGTCCCTTGAGGCTGTAAATTCTTAATTACTCTTGGTTTTGAGATAAATATTATTATATCGCTTATTTTCATTATTTTATGAGAAGAATTTAATTACAAAAACAAAATCAATTAATACATAATGGAATTTATATAATGTGATAAACTTTCATATAATTTAAAAAAACTTTAATGTAGATTGATTAAGTATATAAGATGGGTTTTTTTTTATGTCTTATAAAAAATATTCAATATGCATCTTCAATAATTGGCTTAAGTAAAAACAATTACAATAAACATATACTTAGAAATTGTGATTTAAAGTTTTTAATTAAAATATTTTTTTCCTTTTCAACATAGTATCATTTTTGTTTTCATTTTTATTCTATATGTGGCAATGCATGCTTCATTTATTTATTAAATGATAAAAATATTACTATTTACTACTATTATATTAAATGATTTTTATTGTTTTCTTTTTTAGAAAGTCTTGATATTTGAATCTCTCTACTTTGAACTAAGAATTCTCAATATATGGGAGATTAGCCCTAATTCATCAAGGTGGAATGATTATTTTAAAAATTAAAAAAATATTTAATATTTAAAAAATAATTTCTATTATACTCCAAATAGCTTTTCAAATCTATACCTAATATTTACTCCTTAAAATCTAAGTCTTCCCCAACTTCAATTATTATATGTATTATTTATTTGTATTTACTTAAGCTAGTTATCAATGAATCAAACACTTCATTTATACTATAATATTAATAAAAAAAATCTAGGGGTCGAATCTAGATTTTTCCACATCTAAATCTGAGCTTATCTTTTTGTTATTTGTAAAATCTTATCTTGTTTTCTTTTACTTTTTATTTTCAACCCCAATTTAATTTGAGTTTTCCAAAAAAACCCAATTATCCTTAAAAATCTCTATAAATTAACAGAAATATAAACTAAAATTTCAGGATTTTTCCGGATAAAATAGTAAAAAATAAAATTCTAATGGACTAAAATGAAAAAAAAATACATTCTTTATATAAACATATAAATCCACAGTAAATATGCTTTAGTTGCTTATATAATAATATAATATATATTTTTCATATTATTGTTTGCTGCCAGTTGTATGCCTGATTTTTCAACTTTAATTTCTATGTTTACTTTTAAAAGTTTTTGTTCCAATTACATTATTTTTTGCTTAGAAAAATAAATAAATGATGCTCAAATAATATTATTTTCCAGGAAACTCTTCATATTTTGACAAATAAGTCTACATTAGATATTTATAGTTTTAATTAAATAAAAAAGAGGCAACGATAAAAAAATCCCAAAAACATAATTAATTGAAGAAGTGTGTTTTATGTATACTCTTTTGTGAGCTAGAAAATTGGGTAAGGTTTTGAAGACATAATTTTATTTTGATAATTTAAAGAGAAAAAATCTTTTTTTGAATGCAAGAAACCTCACTTTCCGGAAAATATATTTTATAGGTCCAGGTAAACGAGTAAAATCTTAGTTGTTTCAGGTTCCTACAAGATATACATGTCCTAACTCAAATTTGAAATCTGCAATACAGATCACAAACTCTTTATCATTACACTGTTCCTCGAGAATGAATCCATATATACTATATCACCAAACTATGATTTTTATGAATTACATTACCAACAGCTCGAAAATCTCATAATACTACATATTATAAAGGGTATATATTTTAATTCGAACTCAAGACCTATATATATAGATTATAAATTTTTTATCATCACGTTACACCTCTTGATAATGATCCCATATATACTATCTCAACAAAAGATGACCCTTATGAAATACATTACCGACAGCTCGAAAATCTCATAATACTTCAACAAGTTAGCATGTGTGTTTAAAATTTTGCTTGAGTAAATTTAGATTAAAATAATAATTAAAAAAAAAAAAAAAAAAACATAGACAATCGACCCGTAGCAACATGCAGCCATGTAAAGATGACGACGTAGCATGACAGAAAAACACAATAAATTCCAAAAAAGGAAATATAAAAAATTAGCCGAACGTTGTTTCAGATTAAGCTCCAGAAACAGGGGGCTTAGTATTCGCCATGTAGATTAGTATCTCGTCAAATGCCACCAGCAATCAGCATCCTTTGAATGTTTGGAGATAGTTATCCTAATTTTTATTTATTTATTTATTTATTTCGGACAAGAACATAATACGTGGAATTGAAAGCTACCTCATTCGGTTGACTTTCAAGATCTTACGTGGCGGTGCTAAGCAAAAGGTAAAAATATTGTATATAATTGTTAGTATGTGAGGTAGGGTTTGATTATTATATTGGAATGAATGGAATGAGACAATAAGGTTAAAAATATGTTTGGTTGGTTGAAGAAATAAAAATAAATTTATTTTTGATGTAATTTTAAAGTGAATTTATATATTTTAAAATACAAGGTATATAAATGATATATCTTCATTAAAAATATTTTTTGTGTTTTATTCCCAAAATAACCTTGTGAAAATATTTTATGTTAGTAAGTTCATGGTAAAACTCCTTGATCTAAGATAGTAGAAATTTAACGTGTTCAAATTTGTACATGTTATATTACCTTGAAAATATAGAGTTGAAAGAGTACAAAACATATAGGCATTCTCCATTATAAACTCAAAACTGACAACAAATGAGTTGTCATCGCACACAAAAAACTTAGACATTCTTATTGTACTTAGACTGTAGATGTTATTCATATCACTAAATTGATTGTTTTTCAATTTATCCTTCAACTTTTTTTATTTAGAAATTAAATTTTATAATTTGTTTAACATCTCAATATATTTTGTATGATCAAGAAATATTTGACCCGGCCCGTATCGCCACGCAAATGAAAAATATAGTATGTACTAAAATTGATGGGGAAAAAAGGATTGAGCTAGTAATATGTATCACATTGAAATAATACAATAAAATATAAATGATTCATTTGAAGTTCTAACTCAAATGAAACTCAGCTAGAAAATTATAACCTAAAAAAAATATGTTGAAAGGCTAATATTTTGATATTCTTTTCTTACAACAAATTTACTAAAATAGTTATGGATTATGGTATATGTAATAACATTAAATATTAAATCCATCGTATTATATATTGATATGGTTCGTTAGTTTTAATGTTAAACTTATTATATTACAACTCACGTACATGTCCCAACATCCTGGTGCTGAATTCTTGACCATCAATCGTGGCTGGCCACTTATATTTTCGACGGTGTTTGTTATTATATTTTAAAAATATTTTTTTTAAAAAAATAATTTTTTAATTTAAATTGAAAAACTTAATTTTTTTTAGATTATTTTTATTTATTGATGTCAAAATTAATTTAAAAAAAACAAATATTATTTTAATATATTTATAAATAAAAATGATTTTTAAAAGTAATTTCAACCACACATCTAAAAAACCACCATTTATTTTCCTTTTTTTTTTATAGATATTTGGTGAAACTTGAAATAGAAAAACAAAGTTATGCTGTTTATTTCTGCCAATAACTCATCAATTATGTTCATTAATTTCTCTTTGGTGTTTATTTGGGAGCGTGATTGAAATTATTTTTAAAAATATTTTTTATTTAAAAATACATCAAAATAATATTTTTCTATTTTATTTTTTAAGAATTATTTTTGATATCATCACATGAAAATGATCTAAAAACACTTTTTTCTAAAAAATACATTTAAAACAAAGTATGAAATACCTAACACAACAGCATCCATCAGGATTCAGTAGTGAAATCACCTTTCAAAATCTTGATTAAGGAAATAAATCATGATTAGCAAGAGGGTCTTTCTCCTGCCTCCAATAAAATATGAAAAATCCCTTCCTCCAAGAATTAACTTACTGATCAAGACATATTTATGGTCAACAAGAACAATAGATCAGCGGCAAGGATATATATTATCTGAAGCACGATGTGGAGAGGGAGTGTCTGTTAGTATAATCTATCAATAACTTGCACGCCATTGAAATTTTAATATTTTTTTAACAAATTAAATATATATATATATATAGATAGATAGATAGATAATTTTAATATTTTTTTAACAAATTAAATATATATATATATATATAGATAGATAGATAGATAGAGAGAGAGAGAGAGAGAGAATTGGAATTCATTCTAAAGTATATTGACACCTATAATGTATTTAATCATGCTGTTGCGTATCGTCCAAATAGGGTTCTCTTTCATTCTTGTTCTCTTTGATTGAATTTTTTTGTGGCTAAATTGATAGTTAATTATTTTGCTCCTCATTTGTTAGGAAAGAGTAAGATTCAATGATTGAGGACCATATTGAAAAACAAAGGAAAACTAGTTGGTAATTTTAGAAATATCATTGAAAGCTCACTTTGGTCCCTCTACTTTCTAATTAAAATATCATCGATCCTTTTAGTTTTTTAAAAAAAATTTAGTCAAAATTTTATTTTTAAGTTCTTGGTTTGAGAAAAGACAGAGAAAATCATTAATAAATGGTTGAAGGATGAATTTTCAAGTTTAAAAATCACCTCCCTCATTCTTTCTAGAAACCCTAGTGGTGGTAGAGTTCTAGAATACAAATTATATGTTATTTATGTATTTTTTTATAAAAAAAACAGATAACACGTTGTCCGTTCGTCCAATTCAATAAAAAAAATAAGAAGCTTAGGAGATTAAGGTTAGGTTATTAGACCCACATGTATTTTTGTAGAGGTTCAAACATGCTATTTTGATTTGGTTTGAATATTTAAAAAATATGTCAATGTCAAAATCTATATCTTAATATTTATAAAAGATATCATTTAATATACATTAAATATTTAATTCATAATTAAATTTTCTTGAGTTAGAAAACATATTAGCAAAGTTGGGATATTTTTTTATATTAAAAAGAATCTAATCCAACTCAAGTCGAGCCAATTATATATTAATTTTCTATTTCATGCTAACAAAACCCTAATAATGAGCATAAATAAATAAATAAATAAAGTGGAAGAAAAGGATGAAAAAAAGAGTTAGAAAATGGCTCCACCCACCGGTCACGGGAACACTTGATTAGAATAAGCTTACGATTTCCTGATCTCATCAATCTATTAAATTTGGAATCAATTCCAATAGGAAATAATTATGTTTTTTGAATTCATAATTGGAGTTCTGATATATCTTTTATTAGATTATGGCTTGTATTATGTTTTAAAAGATTTAAAAAAAAATTATTTTATTTTAAATTTTAAATTTTTAGTGTGTTTAGATCATTTTCATGTGGTAGTATCAAAAATAATTTAAAAAAAATATTATTTTAATGCAATTTTGAACAAAAAATATTTTAAAAAACAACATCAACCACATTTTTAAATATGCTTTATATCATAAACAAATTATATTGATATGAGAAACAAATTCATATAATTCTTAAATTTATCGATTTGCTTTAATAGGAAAGATTCTCAATTAATTATAAGTTGATTATATATAGATTAAATGTTGTATTTATTTATTACTCTAATTTTGGAAGCAAATATATAAGAAATTTATAATTCTTTTAATTATTGTTACTTTATGATCACATATTTGGTTCCACGATATAATAATATGGTATCGATAAGGATTCTCACATTAATGCACGATGCTCATCATTTGGCAATCATTGCTAGCATTGGCATAGTATAGGCAAAAAAATAAAGAAGAAAATGCCAATGATATTGAATTTTTTATTTGACTTGGATGTTTGTATGAGTTATTTGATTTTTTATTATATGGATTTGGGGCTTGAATCATGTAACTTCTAAGCTAATAGCAAACATAGTCAAAATTGAGGATTGAAAATTAGATGTGCAAATTATAGATTACTTATAACAAATAATAATTATGATCTTTATATCAAACAAATGATTGAACGTGAAATATAATTGAGATTGCTCTATAAGTTACTAAGATCGTGTCAATATTAGTAGAAATTGTTCAATACTTGTTAGAAAACAATTCATTAAGGTTCATGGAGGATAAACTACCATTTTATATCCTATAATAAAAGGATGTTGGCTGAGTATTTAAAATCACTTATATTTGTCTATAAATATATTGGGAGCCCTTGACTATATAACATGCGATCTTCGTGCATAGCACACATATGCATGTGTGTATAGTGTAAATCTTTTATTTACAAGATTAATAAAGATTAAAATATTTTTCAGTATTCGTTGTGTGCTTGAAGATTACTTGTTTGTGTTAATTTATTTGCTTATAACTAGGCAATTGTGGGAACATCTTTGAGTGGGCAAAATATATAATTGTAGACCAACATGATTGAAATGGGAGGAAATATTTAGTCTAGTAAGGACTAAATTACTACATAGGGTGAAATTTTAGGATGAAATATTTAACCCTACGAGAGAACCCATGATTATAATTTATGTTTTAGAAGTTAGGCTTCAATTATATATATAACAAAAACTCAAACTTTTAATAGGGTTAGCTCAATGACAAAAAAAAAAAAAAAATGATCCCTTCTAATTTGTTTATATATTAACTAAAAAATAAAATGTGTACCGGTTTTACTGTGTATTTTAATACTGTTTACACAAACTCAGATTACTATTCATTATGATAGTAATATTACCATTTTACCCTCAGGTTTGAAAATTTTTAGACCAAGGGGTCGAGTTTTTTTTATTTTTCTAGGGGACATGAATGATATTTTTGAATTTATTGCACAGTAAAACGACATTAATAACCCCAAGAAATGACAAAATAATTCACCTGAAACCAGGTGTTCTCAGTTTTCCACAATTTTTTCATAGTAAATCGACTGTAATAACCCCTGAAAAAGACAAGAACGAGCACTGTAGCTAGGGGTAAAGTGATATTTTCCACTCCTATTATTTTGTAATTCAGACTGGGTGCAGGGGTGTAAACATAATTAACTAATATTTTATTATTTTTTACTCAGACACTGCACGGAGCGTCGTTCAGACGTGCCCACAGTGTTCAAATAAAACAATTATATTGAAAATAAAGGAATCTATTTCTATCAAATAAAACAATTAGTTGATTGATATACAAGTAAGATATCTATTTCTATCAAATAAAACAAAATCGAAAATCAAATGACAAAATATTAAAAAACAATTCAATATTATTCTATCAAGTTACTCAAAACAATGTTGACCTTCTTGGAAATAAAGGAAAGTAGTGTCCACTTGGAATGATTAAACCTAGCAATCCCCACCTGGTAATACTATGCAAATAGGAAGTGATGATAACTTTGACACGTCAAGTTTGAAAAATAAAATAATAAACATTTTTAGTTTTAAAAAAATTATTTTTCATACAAAAATATATAAAAATAAAATAAAATTAATTTAGAGTAAAAATAAAATAAATAAAAAATTCAAAAGAGTTAGCACATTATCATCTTTTCCACTTCAAAGTTTATTATTAATATAGGAGGGGGGAAAAAAAGGTGGGCGACGTGCTAGACTGAATTATATTGCTGTCCTATCCTGGATAATATTTATTTATTTATTTATTATTTATAAAATCCTTTAAGAAAAATTATTTCCTGTTAAGAACTATGCATGTAATCAACAGTAAATGAACAGGAAACGGATAGCAAAGAAAGATAAATTAAGACTTCAAAATTCTATAAATGCCACCTCCGTCCCATCCAATTCCAAGTTCCAGAGCTTAACCACCACCACCCCGCCTCCCTCTCTCAGAGCATAGAGGTTATTGTGTTCTTGTTGTTTTTCTGTAAGTCCTGAGTTTATTCTCTCATTTCCATGTTTCTGCTCTTCCTGGAAATGCTTTGTTTCAGCAGTTTGGTTCTTTCGAAAATGTGGAAAACAAATGACACCATTATGCTAAATATGATTATGATTCGGCAGTGATGATCATGAGTGTTTGTGTGTCTGTGTGTGCACTTCATTCGACTGATAAAAATTGTTTGATTTGCTTCTTGTTGTAATGCTAGCGGTAGAGTAAATCAGATGCAGCTGTTACGTTTTGCTGTTAAAAGCGAAAGTTCTTTCCTATTATTAAACTCTTATACAGCATTTTATATTTTCTACTTTGTTCATCACAGGAAGGTATAAATGGGTAGAATTCCCGTCTTCTTGATGGGGCTTGCTGTCATCTGGGCAGCCTTGGCAGAAGCAGAATACATGATCTATAAGGATGCAGCAAAGCCTTTAAATTCTCGCATTAAGGATTTGATGAGCCGAATGACATTAGAGGAGAAAATTGGCCAGATGACACAGATTGAACGCGGTGTTGCATCAGCTGAGGTGATGAAGGACTACTTCATCGGTAAGCAGAGTGTCACTCGTGCCTTTAGTTGGTTTAGAAATTGTTGCGTGAAGTGGTTTTGTTGTATAAGAAAGCTGAAGAATTCTGTTTCCTTGTTTGGCAGGGAGTGTGCTGAGTGGAGGAGGGAGTGTTCCATCTAAACAGGCTTCTGCTGAGAGTTGGATTAACATGGTGAATGAATTTCAAAAGGGTGCTTTATCGACCCGATTAGGGATTCCTATGATTTATGGCATTGATGCTGTTCATGGTCATAACAATGTTTACAAGGCAACAATATTTCCTCACAATGTTGGGCTTGGAGCTACAAGGCAAGTAAAAATAGTCCTCCCTCCTGCTAACAAACTGTTAAGAGCTCAAGGTTTTTTTTCCTTCTGATATATTGATATTTCATCTAGAAAGAAATCTTCTGTCATCCAGATCCTGATTTTTTTTCTGAAAGTAGTCACATTTGGTCATATTTGTCTGCCAAGTAATCAAGAAAGAGGACGGGTCATATTTGAGATAGGAAGATTAAATTCTCAGTTTGAGACAGCAATCACTATCACGAGTGTCATCCATTGAAAACTTGGCCCTTTTTTTCCACTTTAACTGCAACCCTTTATCATCTCCTTGGAGCTTTCACAAGGAAAGTAATGATATGATGACATTTGCACCTATCCACATTTGTCCTTCCAGTTTTACTGCTGCCTTTTTGTCTGCTACTGATACCTGTTTAGGTCTGTTATACAAAGAATTTCTTCTGATCAATTCTGATGCAAATTTAGATGTGACATGCAACTAATAAATGAATTTTCTTCCTCTTCTTATTCCCATCTGCTGAAACTTTAATAAGACATGAGGGACCAAGGGAAAAGAAAATGTAATGGATTTTACTTTTGATGAAACGATATGTCTCAACATGTATCTGGCATTCATGATGAAACTCGCATGTCATCGAGCAGGGACCCTGAACTCGTTAAGAAAATTGGAGCTGCAACTGCACTTGAAGTTAGAGCTACAGGCATTCCATATGTTTTTGCACCCTGTATTGCGGTAACTGTTTAATCCAACTACTAATAGCTGTTCATATTACCAAAGTCATTTCCTCTTAAATTCTGATTTCTTCTATTACTCCTGACTGTACAGGTTTGTCGAGATCCAAGATGGGGTCGGTGCTATGAAAGCTACAGTGAAGATCCCAAACTTGTTCAAGCAATGACTGAGATAGTACCAGGATTACAGGGAGACATCCCTGCAACCTCCACAAAGGGTGTTCCCTTCGTTGCTGGAAAGTAAGAAATATGCACGTCACATTCTTTTTCCTATAAAATTTATGTTCCTTGCAGTTAACATAAGCTAAGTTTCCAAGAATAGTAGTTAGATAGTGTACATTTTCCCTCAAGTCCTCAACAGCGCAGGCTTTTTCCATAATAGCCATGAAACAATGAAGAACATTGTCCCAGGGAGCAGAGAGCTGTAAACAGTAATTTCTGTGAAAATTAGGAGTTTCGTGTGATATATAGTAAATTTGACTTTGAAATCAATCTCCACGATATCTGATTCTATCTAGGCCCATAAACTTGCT
The DNA here is from genome assembly GCA_015731905.1 of Salix dunnii. NCBI lineage: Eukaryota > Viridiplantae > Streptophyta > Magnoliopsida > Malpighiales > Salicaceae > Salix > Salix dunnii. Next base: position 6,581,166 of record CM027677.1, on the reverse strand, counting down.
TTTCTGTATTTAAAACATGGAATCAGTCAACAGCTTTAAATTCGTGTCTGTATTTGAAAAAGAAAATGAAACTATTTTCCACTTAGATTAATAAGAGGAATTAAAGTGCTGTATTTCCCCCTTTCGAGGATGGAATGCATTTGCTGCTAGCTTCACCAGATAATGGATATGTTAATTATTCATTTGATGGAAACCTTCTTGGACTTTGTGTTAGGTTGAAGTCCTTGTTGGTGGCATGAGAATTGAGACATGTTTTCCATAAATAATTATTAGTATATCAGAGGTAACTTGTGAAGAAAACTGCAGAAAAGCCTCAAAAGGATAAAGATAAAATATGTCCACTTGGTACTATCAAACTTCCAAGTTTTGACCTCTTGGATCAACTTGCTGAGATGTCCAGTCTCCACACTGAGTGGTCCCTTTCTTTATTTATCTTGTCTCTTCTTGGTTGGGAAGGCAATGAGGCAGCCGAAGAGTGGGAAAAATAGAAAATTTCTGAATGATTTTATTTATTCCCACAACCCTTCTTTTGACTGCGGCATCTTGTCCATTTTAACAGATGGAAAACAAATCATTAAGGGGAGAGAATCGTTTTTCATATTTCCTGTAAAATTTATGGATGAATTCTCTGTAATATTTGTGAATTCATGAATCCTGATGATCTGTGGCTTCTCACAGAACAAAAGTTGCTGCTTGTGCCAAGCATTATGTGGGTGATGGTGGAACAACAAAAGGCATTAATGAGAACAATACACAAATAAGCAGACACGGTTTGCTTAGCATCCACATGCCAGGCTACTATAACTCAATTATAAAGGGTGTGTCCACTGTTATGATTTCTTACTCAAGCTGGAATGGAGTCAAGATGCATGCCAACCGTGACATGATCACTGGATATCTCAAGAACACTCTTCGTTTCAGGGTAAAGTGATTTCCTTAGCGTTGGGTTTCCTATCTTGAACCATTTGAGAATAAAAATCCAAGAGCTGTGTGCTAATGCCTGTTGATTTCCTCAGGGTTTTGTCATCTCAGATTGGGAGGGTATTGATAGGATCACTTCTCCACCCCATGCTAACTACTCATATTCCATTCAAGCAGGAATCAGCGCTGGAATTGACATGGTAATTCTTATAAATGGCTCTTACCTCAACCCTTTTTTTTTTTGGATTTGAGGAAACCCATCCCTAGAAAACACACTTTGTGGACCTAAGTAAGTAAATAAAACCCTGTCTATCATAGGTTCTTACAGAAGATATATGTCCTAACTCGAATTCAAGATCTTATGCAAATCTCAAATTTTTTGTCATCACGCCGCGACCTTAGAAACCTCTTTACTTCAACATTAATCATTATCTTGTGATTTAGAGTTCTAATACTTGTTCTGGAAATTGCATGCTGCAGATCATGGTTCCAAACACCTACAAAGAGTTTATTGATGGCCTAACATCCCACGTGAAAAATAAAGTCATCCCCATGAGCCGAATCGATGATGCAGTGCAGAGGATTTTGCGAGTTAAATTTATGATGGGTCTATTTGAGAACCCATTGGCTGATAACAGTCTGGTCAATGAGCTTGGTAGTCAGGTTAATTAGCTAAACTAAGATATTCTCTACCTCGTGTAACGAGTAACGAGAAGACAGAAATGAACTTACAATAATATTCAATGATAACAGGAGCACAGAGAATTGGCAAGGGAAGCTGTGAGGAAATCACTTGTGCTGCTAAGGAATGGCGAATCTGCATCAGAGCCATTGCTACCCCTACCTAAAAAGGCAGCAAAAATACTTGTTGCCGGCAGTCATGCAGATAATCTAGGTTATCAATGTGGTGGATGGACAATCGAGTGGCAGGGACTCAGTGGCAACGACCTCACGACTGGTACATTCTCATTTCATCCCATATTCAGATTCTACTAATATCATCTGTTTTAATGGAATAAAACTTGATAAGTTCTGTTCTGATTGCCCAGCAAGAAACTAAATTTTCTAGTGGCAAGGAGAATGAGGTTAACTAAAAATGAATTGCAGGTACCACAATTCTAACCGCCATACAAAATACTGTTGATCCAAGCACTGAAGTTGTGTACAAGAAGAATCCTGATGCAGACTTCGTCAAGTCTAGCAACTTTTCTTACGCCATCGTGGTAGTAGGAGAGCCGCCATATGCAGAGACAGATGGAGACAGCTTGAACTTGACAATATCAGAACCTGGTCCAAGCACGATCCAAAACGTCTGTGGAGCTGTAAAATGCGTTACTGTTATCATTTCCGGGCGTCCTGTTGTAATCCAACCATATGTAAGCTTGATGGATGCTCTTGTTGCTGCATGGCTGCCGGGAACTGAAGGCCAAGGTGTTGCCGATGTTCTATTCGGTGACTATGGTTTCACCGGCAAGCTTTCACGAACATGGTTCAAGACTGTTGATCAGCTGCCGATGAACGTAGGTGATCGGCATTATGATCCCCTCTTCCCATTTGGATTTGGCCTCACTGCTAAAACTACCAAGACCATCTAGACATCATTTTGTTAAATCTGTCTGATAAAGAGCCATTAACATTACGTATTGTTTGGTCATTATCACAAAAATAAAGGATAAATAGCAAAATGATCCCAAATTTCTGCTTTTATTTGGTGTGTTGATCAGTGTTGTTAATCTCATTCTATTTTGACCTACGTACAAATTAAAAAATATGAGATAAATATCGAAGTTTTTATCTCATTTAAAATCTCAGTTTGTTCCAGAAATTCCAATAAAATTCCGATCGGAATATTCCAGTTTTGTTCTTTTTGTTCTGTTTTGGTCAAATAATGTTTTTTTAAATAATAACTAATTTTACAATATCAATCATATCTCATAATCTGGATTAGATTGAGATGAAATTTTACAAAGAGTCTCTTGATATATTTATATATATTATGTTACAATTTTAGAGCAATCAGAATGTAATGACCTTTTGAGATTAATAATGATATTCTTATAATATTATACATGTTCATAATTTTATTCAGAAAAATCATTTTATTATGTCTTTTTTAGATTATTTTTTTTTCAATTTCATTTTTCAATAATGAATTTATTATGAATTGAGCTTTATAATTTGATTTGATTTGTTTTATTTAAGGTTATCATGGTTTTATAATATTTGAAAGATTAGTCTAAGTTGACTCGAATTAATTCACTATATCGTTGTTTCAATATTTTTTTAAGATGTGAACTTGATTTTTTTTAATTAAACTATATTTTTATCAATTTTTCATATTATCTTTGAACTCATAAAGTTGATTGAGTTATATTAGTTCAACTTTTATTTTTTTACTTATGTTTGAAATTAAAATTGCACAATTCTAAATAATTTTATTTTTGAATTTGAACTATTTTTGAATTAATACACACACACAGATATATATATATATATATATATATATATATATATATATATATATATATATATATGTGTGTGTGTGTGTGTGTAAACAATATAACCCTAAAATAGAGTGCTGAAATGCCTCAAAATCAAAATATTTTATTTCAATTAAAAAAACAAAATACCAACCGAAATAGAATCGATAATCATGGTGTTTGACAGATATCCTGACCTGGGACACTGATTAAGCCTCCCGCATCCTCAGTTCAAATCCTAGAAAAAGGGAAGGAGCGTGGTTAGTGATGCGTAAGTAGAAACTGGAATTGATTGGAAGAACGATAATCGTATCATATAACTAACAACACTTAAGAAGTCTGTAATCAAGAACTGTAGTGTTCATATCTTTAACACTGTCAAGATTAAACAGAATAAGCATAATCTCAGCACCTAGGGTGGAAATCTCTCGCATAACATGGAATCTCTGCAAGATTAATCTTAAGAAAATCACTTTCCATCACAATAGTTCTTTGTTCATTTTATACATACCATCGGCAGCTACATTAACTATTGCTAACTGTTATTTTAGGATAAACATTGATAATAACTGATACTAGGAAACTTCATAACCAGCTCCTGACATGCAATTACGTGCCTAATAATTGACTAATTCAACCATTGACCAAAGACTTCCTTCCCCGATAAACTTTCATAGCTTAATTGCTGGAATTGCCCTTCCTCAGCATGCTATCACCTTCGTCGGATTCTACCACACTGCCTCCATTGTATTTGGATTGATCAGGCTGTTAATCAGCAGAATCTTCACGTACACAACCATCAAGTTGCTCTTCATTTGCATTAGTTAGGCACACAACACATCATGAGTTCAAATTCTAGCAAAAAACAACCTCGCAGGAATCTCTGTTGCTTGCAGGTTTTGCAGGATAAATAGGTTAACTTCATACTGTGAAACCCAATCAAGAATCCTTGTCACAAAAACTTATTGGGATGTTGCTTTCGAGAGTTACACACATATATAAACTTTGTCATAGTACTATTATTACAATTAAAAAGCCTATCTAGAGTGAAAATAAAAGATATAACAATATCAATTATATTATTTTAGGTTAATTTTATAAATTTACTCGATCAAATTCTTACATTGTTCCTAAGTCGAGGATTGTAATTCCAATCAATATTATGTGTAGCCAATCAATTGACTACAGGGCATATTCATTAACACCTCTTACTCTCTCCTTAGTCTTTTTTCTTTTTGTTTGTTTTTTTCTTTTCATCCCCATCTTTTATGTCATCTTCTACTTCGTCTTTGTTCTGCTTCTCTTTTTTTTCTTTCTTCTTTTCTTCTTTCCCTGCATATTCATCATGTTCTTCGTCCTCAATTTCATCCTTATTTGTCTTCTTTTTTTTCTCCTTATCTTTCTTCTTTTCCTTCATTCCCCCCTCTTCTATGTCCTCTCCACCCTCACTATCTTTTTTTATTTCTTCATCAATCTTCTTCCCTTTATTTTTGACCTTTTTCTCTTTTCCTTTCTTCTTCTCTTCGTCTCCTTCATGTTTCTTATCCTCCTCAACACTCAAATCTTTATCCTCGTCCTTTTTCTTCTCTTTTTTATCTTTCTTCTTCTTCTTCTCATCTTTCTGATACTCTTGTTCATCCCCTGAAACCTCATGATCTTTTATATTCTTCTTCTCTTCATTCTCCTTTTTCTCTTCTTTCTCCTCGTGTTTATCCTCCTTGTCATATCCAGAAGCCGCACCATCTTTCTTCTTATTCTTCTTCTTCTTCTCTTCCTTTTTCTTAGCCTTTTCAGCTTCATTGTCCACCTCTGACTCTTCACCATCCTCAACTTTCTTTCCTTTCTTCACCCTGTCCTTCTCTTTCGTTTTCTTCTCCTGCTCTTCATCCTTCTTCTTATCTTTCTTCTTCTTCTCCCCCCCTTCATCTTCATCCTTCTTCTTGTGTTTCTCCTTTTTCTCTGATTTCTCCTTGTCTTTCTCTTTAGGCTGCTTCTCCTTTGGCTTTTCTTTTTCAACCGATTTGGCCTGCAATGGAACTTCCACCTCAGCCTTCTCTACCTTCTCGTCATTTGGTTCTTTATCCTTGCTCTTGACTTTCATAAGGAATGCCTCCTTCGAAACCCTTTCTTGCACCTCAGCAGCAGAAATGACAGATTCAGATGTATCTTCCATCTCAGGATTCAGTGAAAATTTGAGATAAAATGTAGAACCTTTCTCGATTAAGCTCGAATTTCCTGAAGAAAGTGGCATGCCGATTAGGAAACAAGGAACCGATAGTAACAAATAAGCAATGAGAAGATTCTGATATGAATATTCAAATGAAACTAGTACATCAGCAAATGCTTGTATGACAAAAAGATATGAGTAGCCAGCCTATAGAACACAAAACCTAATTAGAACCATATATTTTAATGCCCACACCCAAAACTGCCTCCTTCCTAACCAACAAAAGAAAAGCTGTTATAGATGCTCATCCTCTCAAATTTACTCTCAAAGTAAATTATTTCACTTCTTTTCAATTTTCATTGCAAAATCCCTACATTTTACGCAATCCCACAGCCCATTCCAAATATCATTAACATCTCGATTTACTTTCTATTCACAGCCTCAAAAGGAACTGATTGTTGATAAAAAAAAACTCTGCATTTAGTTGATGTTTTTGATGTCTCCATTGCAAAAGACGTTAAGCAGATGCAAACAGACATCCCAAAAGATTCCAAATATAATCGCATAGACCAAGAATCAAAACATTATTCTCCCATCTGGGATGATTAAAGAACAAGCATTCTCAAAATACAAGACGAAAATGAAGATCCTAGTCCATGCCACCAGCTATATTCAATTGAATAACCAGTCTGGATGATTTCTCTCAAAACACTCCATAGTCACAAATTGAATAATATCACAGAAACAAGATGGAAAGAAGAGAGTCATGTAAACCCAGCAAATCAAGAAACAACAGATTAGAGGGAGGGAGAAATCTAGGAACAACCTATAAAAATCTAATAGAATATATTGATAAATTATGAAGGCTAGAAGTTCCAAGACGATACGTGGAATTACACACACACAAGAATCATAAAGGAAGAAGCCAAGAATCTGTACCTTCGTTTAATGTTTCTGAAAGTAATAATTTTTATGACAGGAACTGGCAGGAAGACGAGCTATGGCTTTGCTGTTGTGTCTGGAACATGGTGGAGGTGTCTTGTCTTATATTTATAGTTTGGATTTTTATTTTTATTTTAAATATTTTTTAAAATGAAAATGATGATGAAAGTAACAGCTTGATTGTCTCGCCCGCTAAGAATAAAGGCATGTCGGTCACGCGCAAACGACACGACTCCACTGCTTCTCTCTCCATCCCACCCCCTACGCGGTGAATTGTTTTTTGGTTTTATTATTATTATTATTGTAGAAAGCATCGAAATCTTGTAAGTAACTTACATATAAATTAAAATTGTATTTTATTTTGAAATATTTAAAAAAAAAAATTGTATTGGTTAATCCTTCAGTTTAAAACAATTATTTTTCTCAAATATTATATTTTGTCAAAAATATTTTTTTTTTGACATGAACATGAAAAATACAATCTAAACTTGAGTTATAAAATAATTTATAAGATTTTAAGTAATTAAAAAAATCATATAAAGTTCACACAAATAATAATCAATTTTACTATGCAATATTTGAGGAAAAAAGTTTAAATGCATGGTAAGATCATATACCAAAAAAAAAAAAATCTTTAAAAACAATTATGTCTTCATAACTATGCTCTCTTAGATGTTGTTTGGCATTGTGATTCAACCTGTGATTGGTTGAACTGTAAAACCAAACACAACAATTATCAAATGGGCTCTTTTTTAATGTGGATCCCACATAAAAAATAATGGTTTGGGCATAGTTGCAAAGGAGATGTTTTTGCAGTTGTAGCCCACATCCAAAACGTGTCACGCTGTATTTTTCACCTTAACACCCACAGACATGATCTCTGTCTTCTCCCTCACAGCAACCATTTCCCTCACGAAACTCTCCCTTAGCCATCTTCCTCACAAACCAGCCACACCCACCACCCTTATCCCTCAACCACACCCACTTAAGAATTATTTATACTGTGTCGCCTCAACTTCTAGAAACCGAGTCAGAGAAACATGGGCACGCCAATGACAAATATAGGTCGTACAAAAGCTTTAACATGTCTTCCACACTGGTCTGTTCAGAGATAAGTTTCCCTTGCTGGCAAAGCAAGGCACCAAATTCATAGTTAAAACCAATCAATAAGTCAAAAAAGCAAAGCAAAGAATTCCCAGATTGTACAGCTAAGTTGGTCGTTGTTTTCCATCTTTCTTTCTCAAACAAAACCAAGTGTGTTTGAATTATTAATCCATGTTTTGTCCTCACCAATAAGGACTAGATCTGGTTATCATCATCCTTTTTCTGTAATTGTTATTCTTTCCCACACACCATCTTCATAAAGCATATCGACATAAATTGTTGTATTTTTCTTTCTGCCTCTAGGAAATTACTTTTGCTAATATTTGCTTGTCAATTCCATGTTTTTTTTTGTTTCATTGAGGGTTATTTTTAATGTAAAGAAATAATGTTATTTAAAAAAAATAAACATGAAAAGTTTTAATTGTGAATTGAAAATTTGACCATCGCCTTTTTAATAAAATTTATCAATAGTAATTGTATATGATGAGAAACATTAAAAAAAAATTAACAATGAAATGAATTTTTCTGGAAATAATTGCAATTCTAATTTTGTTCCTGAAGATATTTTACTAGATATTGTTCCTCGATCAAATAGTTAGGAATCACAGATGTATTCAAGTATTAATTTAGTTCATGATGGAATTTCAAATAGTTTGATGAGAGAATAAAAACAAGTATCTAATTTACTTGAATTATTTTAAATATTTTATTATTATAATTATAACATATATGAATTTAAAAAAACAATATATTTATATGTGTGTGTGTGTGTGTGTGTACATGTATCATTTAAAGTTATTTCACAAGTTAACATCAAAATAAAAGGCATGAAAACTAAAAATACAAAACTGTTTTTCATTAAACTCAATCACAGTTTTAACCAAACACTTAAATTTTAGTTATAAACTACACTAAAAGTGTTTTTCATGGAACTATTTTTTTTCAACCTCAATCATAATGGCAACTGAAATGCCAAACAGGCTCTTATTAACCAATATCAATTTCAATTGTATGACCATTAATGGTGATAGTTTTAGCTTATATTATGTTTTTGGTTTTATGAATAATATATTATTTTTATATATTATCATGTTTTTTTTCTTAAATATTATTATGATTTTATAAGTTAGGGGTAATCATTTTCGGTTCGGTTTTTATCTATAAAAACAACCAAATCAAAATTATAATTTTTTTTTTTTAAGAAAAAATAAACTGAACTGAAGCAAGCTTGGTAAAAGAAAGACCATTTTCGGTCTAGTTCAATTTTTATGTTAAAAATTAGAGAGGTAACCGAAACTGTTTTTAGGGTTTTCTGACAAGTTTACAATTAATATTAATAATGACTAATTTTCTTATAAGATCCAAAAGTATTTTTAATTTTTTTTCCATTAAATAATAATTTGTATTAAATTATTAATGTTAATATTATGAATTGTTCACTCACCATAAATCTAATCAAGTGGTATGATAAGAAGTTGTAGGCTTTGTACATACTAAGATGAATGAATCAAACAATTAAAAGTGTAACTTTTCTTTTTAATCTTGAAGTTTGATTTCTTGTTAGAACATATCTTATACAGATTATGAGATTTTCTATGGAGAAATTACAATGTTGTAAACTTGCTAAAAAAATTATGGTATGTATACACAAACACATGATGAATCAAACTTTAGAGTATAGTCTGTCACTCTTGTCTATAAATATATACCTATAAAAGAGGAATATTCAAATTCTTGTTCTATAATACACAATTTTTTATTTGATTAAGTAATATCATGTTTCCCTCTTCTTGAAATATTAATTGCTGAAAAAAATATATGGATATAAGCATATA